>CM046999.1:47061852-48430602 GCA_025698465.1 Gossypium longicalyx
CAAGTCAGGAGTTGTGTGGCATTGTTCGTTCAAGGGTAAGTGCTTCCTATCGATTTGGGGAGTTGTTAAGGGTTTGAAATAGGTTGGGTTGATTGTAAATTTTTTGCAAGTTGGATTTGGTATTGATTTAAGTGTTTGATTTGGTGATCTAATGGTCATTCTTAGGTTCTATATGACTCGTGGAAGTTTTAGCATCAAAATTGAACTAGGTGTGTAACAAAAAGACGAGAAAATGGTAATTGACGAAGCTAAAAATTGGGTCTATCGACGCGACACGGCTGTGTGGTAGACCGTGTGTGACACACAGCTGTGCGATAGGAGTGTGTGAGGCCGTGTGGGCCACACGGGTAAGGCCATTTTGGGCATATGGGCCACATAGGCGTGTAGGCCCACACGGGCATGTGGGATCAAATTTTAGAATTTTTCTCTAGGGTTGTACATGTCGTCTCGATCGACCGTTGGCCTTCGTCGGGTCTATATGCATGGTATAAGCCTTAAAGCATGAAATATGCTACTCTGTTAGATTGAAATTGACATGAATAACATTAATATGAGTATTATGAAATACGATATGTATGATTTACTCTGTTATGTGTAAGCATGTGTAATATTTGTTATAGGAGCATGCATGATATGTTAATCTTGATATCTATTAATCTATTTTATCTGATATTCTATCTGTATCTGGCTATGGGGCAAGATTTGCATTATGAGGAAGAAGTGTTCTGTGTTAGGCGATATCTAGCCATTATACTGGAAGCATTGCTGCGATTATTCTAAAAAGTATCGTATAGACACTATGTGGTGTGTAAGGCTGGGTGGGTATTTTATACCCAACGTGATGTGATAGGACGATCAGAGTTGGTGTGTAGAGGATGAGGTAGGATTTTATATATTTGTATCTGTATAATTCTGATTCTGTAAAAATTTTACATCTATATCTGTTCTGCATGAGATTGAATCTGAATCTCTGTTTATATACACGTTACACACTAAGTTTCAAAACTCACACTCTATTCATTTGTTCTGTTCAGGTAACCCTCAGATTTAGGTGGGTCAATGCAACGGAAGCTCAATGGTGACCATATATCCATAAAATTTCATTCTTTTAAAATTAGTTTAAACCTTTCTGGTTTTTTTGAGAGTTTTGTAATTTTAGGACTTTGTAAAAATTGTAAAAATTGTAAAAATTTGTAAAAATTTGTAAAAATTGTCCACTGATAGTAAAAGGTTATTGTTTCCCGGTTGATTTGATGTTACTGCCATTTGATGAATTTGACGTGATATTGGACATGGATTGGTTAACCCAGCATGATGCAGTAGTAAATTGTAGACAGAAATATATTGTGCTAAAATGTCAGAATGGTAAGTTGCTCCGGGTTAAATCTGATCAGACAGAGGGGTTATCTGATGTGATTTCAGTAATGACAGCATAGAGGTATGTAAAAAAAAGGTATGATGCTTACTTGGCTTTTGTACTCGACACCAAGGTATCTAAGTCAAAGATACAGGCCGTGCCAGTGTTATGCGAATTTTTCGATGTGTTTCCAGAGGAATTACCAGGGTTGCCACCAGAAAGAGAAATGGAATTTTCTATAGATTTGATTCTAGGAACTACTCCGATTTCCATAGCTCCGTATCGGATGGCTCCTACAGAATTAAAAAATTAAAGACACAGTTGCAAGAACTTGTTGACAGGGGTTTTGTCTAACCGAGCCATTCACCTTGGGGTGCTCCTGTTCTGTTTGTGAAAAAGAAGGACGGGTCTTTAAGACTGTGTATCGACTACCAGCAGCTTAATAAAGTAACCATAAAGAATAAGTACCCATTACCTCGGATTGATGATTTATTTGATCAATTGAAATGTGCTACAGTGTTTTCAAAGATTGATCTTCGATCAGGTTATTATCAGTTACGGGTAAAGGAGTCAGATGTGCCAAAAATAGCGTTCAGAACTAGGGACGGGCATTATGAGTTTCTGGTATTCATGGATTTGATGAACCGGATATTCAGACCGTATTTAGACAAATTTGTGGTAGTATTTATTGATGATATTTTGGTTTATTCTCAGGATGAAGAAGAACACACAGAACATTTGAGAATTGTGTTGCAAATTCTGCGAGAGAAGCAGTTATATGCTAAATTTAGTATATGTGAATTTTGGCTTCGAGAAGTGAGTTTTCTAGGACATATTGTATCTGCCGAAGGCATCAGGGTAGATCCAAGTAAAATCTCAGCTATTGTCAATTGGAATCCACAGAAGAATGTATCTGAAGTTAGACGTTTCTTGGGTTTAGCTGGTTATTATCGGAGATTTGTACAGGGATTCTCTATGATAGCTTCTCCGCTGACTCAATTATTGCAGAAAGATGTAAAGTTCGAGTGGACTGATGAATGTCAGCAAAGTTTCAACCGATTGAAAGATCCACTAATGAAAGCACCCGTATTAGTGCAGCCTGAACCGAGTAAGGAATTTGTTATCTATAGTGATGCCTTATTAAATGGTTTAGGTTGTGTTCTGATGCAAGAAGGTAAAGTAATAGTCTATGCTTCAAGATAACTTAAACCACATGAAAGAAATTACCCAGTACATGATCTTGAATTTACTGCTATTGTATTTGCGCTGAAGATATGGCGACATTACTTGTACGGTGAGAAGTGTCATATTTATACTGATCATAAAAGCTTGAAATATTTGATGACACAGAAAGATTTGAATTTGAGACAGTATAGGTGGCTTGAACTGATAAAGGACTATGATTTGATTATTGATTATCATCCGAGTAAAGCTAATGTTGTAGCTGATGCTTTGAGCTGAAAATCTCTATTTGTTTTACGAGCTATGAACACCCGGTTATCATTGACTGATGATGGTTCCATCCTAGCTGACTTGAGAGCTAAACTGACATTTCTACATCAAATATGTGAAGCTCAGAAGAATGATGAGAAGTTACAGGTTAAACGGGCACAGTGTGAGTTAGGTACTGATTCTGAATTTCAGATTGGTCCTGATGGTTGTTTATTATTCAGAGGTAGAGTATGTGTACCTCAGAATTCAGAGCTCATACAAAAGATTCTACGTGAGGCTCACAGCAGTACTATGTCTGTACATCCGGGGAGTAATAAAATGTATAATAATCTAAAAAAGATGTACTGGTGGTCGGGAATGAAACGTGATATCTCTGAGTTTGTATCAAGGTGTTTAATATGTTAGCAAGTTAATGTTGAACATCAGGTACCTTCAGGGTTACTTCAGCCAATTACTATATCGGAATGGAAATGGGAAAGAATCACTATAGATTTTGTATCGGGGTTACCGTTGTCTCCAAGGAAAAAAGATGTTATTTGGGTGATTGTTGACCGATTGACAAAGTCAGCGCACTTTATTCCAGTACGTATGGATTATTCTTTAGATAAACTGGCTGAACTGTACATATCTGAGATTGTCAGGCAACATGGAGTGCCTGTCTCTATTATATCGGATAGAGATCCTAGATTTACATCTTGTTTCTGGGACAAATTGCAAGAAGCCTTGGGTACTCAGTTGTATTTCAGCACTGCATTTCATCCTCAGACAGATGGTCAATCTGAGCATGTAATTCAAGTATTGGAAGATATGCTCCGATGTTGTATACTAGAGTTTGAAGGTAATTGGAGAGGTATCTACCTTTGATTGAATTTGCTTACAATAACAGTTATTAGTCCAGTATTTAAATGGCTCCGTATAAAGCTTTGTATGGTAGAAAATGTAGAACACCGTTATATTGGACAGAGCTCAGTGAAAAGAAGATACATGGGGTTGATTTGATCCGGAAACAGAAGAAAAAGTAAGGTTATTCGGGATAGTCTAAAAGCAGCTTCCGATCGTCAAAAATCATATGCCGACCTTAAACAAAAAGAGATTGAATTTCAAGTCGGTGACAAGGTATTCCTGAAAGTGTCTCCTTGGAAGAAAGTTCTTCGATTCTATTCGAAAGGGTAAAGCGAGTCCAAGATTTATCGAGCCATATGAGATCATAGAAAGAATTGGACCGGTCGTTTATCGATTGGCATTACCACCGGAACTTGATAGAATCCATAATTTTTTTCATGTATCTATGTTACGACGATATCAATCGGATCCTTCACATGTTATTTCTCCGATAGAAGTGGAGATTCAACCGGATATGACTTACAGTGAAGAACCGGTCAAGATATTGGCACGGGAGACAAAAGAGCTTAGAAATAAAAAGATAAATTTAGTGAAAGTATTGTGGCAAAAGCACGGGATTGAGGAAGCGACATGGGAACCTGAGGAGGGAATGAGGAAACAATACCCAAACCTCTTTACTGGTAAGATTTTCGAGGACGAAAATCTTAAAAGGGGGGAGAGTTGTAATGGCCTAAATTCAAGGTTATCGGAACAGTGGTTTCGTAACCACAAATCTGATTTAAAGAGAAATTTATTTTAACATTTTTGCATGAATATTTATATAATAGGAAAATCGTATGAAAATATCGATAAAATTTTTAACCGATTTAGTAGTTAGTTAGAAAAAGAAATTATTGAAGAAATTGGGTAAAAACAAAGTATCGAGACCTCGATCTCATAAAACCAAATCGAAAATAATTTTATAAATATTTATGAAATGTTAGTAATGTGGTATTAAAATTCGCTAGGAAATTTTAATGTTTGGGTAGTTAATTAAATGAAAAGGACTAAATTGTAAAAGGTGTAAAAGTGGATGAGATGATTAAATAGCTTAAGTGTCTAATGAGAGAGGATTTAAAAGGCAATTAGACCCAAAATTTATTTGGGCTGGACGGCAAGGGTATGAAATCAGCAGGAAAATTGATAAATTAAGGGCAAAATTGAAATATTGCAAAATTAACTAAATAAAGCTAGGACTAAATAGGAAATATCTAGATTTCTCTTCATTTCTCTTCAATTCCAACAGCTAAAAATGCCATAGGAGGGTTTTCTAAGCTGGTATTTCATAATTTTTGCACCAAGTGAGTTAATCCTTGCCTATTTCTTGTAATTTTTGTGTTTCTAAGACTTTTACAACTAGATCCTACTATTAAATTCATTAGTTTTTGATTTCATGGATGAAATTGAAAGTCACCATGGTTGAGTTCTATAATTTTATGATGAAATAGAATGAAATTGAAGCTTTAATTTGTTTATGAGATGATTTTACTAGGTAATTTCAATAGAAATTGATTTTTAGGACCTAATTGTAAAAATGTTTGGAATTAAAGTTTATTGCTGAAATTATGATTCCTAAAGGTTATAAAGTAGTTTAAAGTGATAGAATAAAGTGTTAATTAATAAAAATCAGCTCAATTGAGAGGCTAATTGAGTAGGGACGAAATTATTATTTATTAAAAGCTTAGGGGAAAAATGGTAATAAATAGCTTGTACTAAAACAGTTTTGAACAGCAACAGTAGACTAACTTTGAAAAATCACTATAAATTGTAGAAATTGAATTAGAAGATGAACAAAATATTAAATTAAAGCTTATTAATTCTTCCTATCGAACATGTCTCTTGCTCAACTTACCTTGTCCTTGTAACATTTTAGGGATTCATGATCCGTATGGATAATGAACTCATCTGGCAACAAATAATGTTGCCAAACTTGTAGAGCTTGAACTAATGCAAGCAACTCATTGTCGTAAGTTGAGTACTTTAATTGCGCCCCATTTAGTTTTTCATTGAAATATGCGATTAGTCTTTTTTCTTGCATAAACAAGAAACCAATTCCAATACCTGAAGCATCGTATTCAAGTTCAAAAGTATTAGAAAAAGCAGGTAATTTAAGAATCGGAGCAGAACATAATTTATCCTTTAAGGCTTGAAAAGCCTTTTCCTGAACTTCTCCCCACATAAAACCCACAGAATTTTTAATAAAATTAGTTAATGAGGAGGCAATAGTGGAGAAATCCTTCACAAAACGTCTATAAAAACTTGCTAAACCATGGAAAGATCTCACCTCGATAATTGATTTACAAGTGGACCACTCCCTAATTGCATTTACTTTGTCCTTATCGACATGAATACCTTGAACACTTATTATAAAACCTAAAAATATTAGTTTATCGCAATAAAAAGTGCATTTATCAAGGCTGGCAAACAACTTTTCAATTCTCAGAATGTCCAAAATAGATTTAACATGGAAAACATTATCATCTAAAGAAGTTGAGTAAACCAGAATATCATCAAAATATACTACTATAAATTTACCTAAATAAGGACTTAAAACATAATTTATTAATCTCATGAAAGTATTAGGTGTATTAGTTAGACCGAAAGGCATAACAAGGCACTCATATAATCCAAACTTAGTTTTAAGAGTTGTTTTCCATTCGTCCCCTTCCCTCATGTGAATTTTGTGATAACCACTTTTTAAATCAATTTTAGTAAAAATTGTTGAACCCTGTAACTTATCAAGCATGCCATCAAGTCTAGGGATTGGATGTCTATACTTTACTATTATTTTGTGGATTGGGATGCAATCAACACACATTCAGAATGAACTATCATTCTTAGGTACCAATATGACAGGGACGGCACAAGGGCTCAAACTTTCTCTAATGTACCCATTTTGTAATAACTCTTTTACTTGCCTTTGTAACTCCTTTGTCTCCTCTAGATTGCTTCGATAAGTTGGACAATTTGAAATGATTGCATCGAGTACTAAGTCAATTTGGTGCTCTAAGTCAATTTGGTGCTCTATGCCCCGCAGATGTGGTAAACCTTCAAGTGCCTCGTTGAAAACATCCTCATAATCCTACAAAAGAGATGTAAGGACACTAGGCAAAAAATCGTTAAGGTTAGCTAAAGATAAATAGTTTTGCCTAAACCTCACAAGGATATAAGTTTGTTTGTGATATAGGGCTCTCCTCACATCTTTCTTACTTGCAAATAAATTTTGCACTCTGTTTTTACCATTAGAGGGTTCACTCACCATTAGGTCATTTGTATTTTGACTTTTATCACTAATGGCTTATTTTATCTCTGAATTTTCAATTATATCTTTCTTCCCTATAACCCCCTCATAAAAATTTTTTCATATTAAGTTGATCATTGTGTACATCTTTTGGATCTAAATGGACCAGAGAAAATTTCTTCCCTTTAAACATTAGAGAGTAACGATTCAATTTGCCATGGTACACCACATGTAATGGCCTAAATTCAAGGTTATCGGAACAGTGGTTTCGTAACCACAAATCTGATTTAAAGAGAAATTTATTTTAATATTTTTGCATGAATATTTATATAATAGGAAAATCATATGAAAATATCGATAAACTTTTTTACCGATTTAGTAGTTAGTTAGAAAAAGAAATTATTGAAGAAATTGGGTAAAAATAAAGTATCGAGACCTCGATCTCATAAAACCAAATCGAAAATAATTTTATAAATATTTATGAAATGTTAGTAATGTGGTATTAAAATTTCGTTAGGAAATTTTAATGTTTGGGTAGTTAATTAAATGAAAAGGACTAAATTGTAAAAGGTGTAAAAGTGGATGGGATGATTAAATAGCTTAAGTGTCTAATGAGAGAGGATTTAAAAGGCAATTAGACCCAAAATTTATTTGGACTGGACGGCAAGGGCATCAAATCAGCAGGAAAATTGATAAATTAAGGGATAATTGGAATATTGCAAAATTAACTAAATGAAGCTAGGACTAAATAGGAAATATCTAGATTTCTCTTCAATTCCAGCAGCTAAAAATGCCATAGGACGGTTTTCTAAGCTGTTATTTCATAATTTTTGCACCAAGTGAGTTAATCCTTGCCTATTTCTTGTAATTTTTTGTGTTTCTAAGACTTTTACAACTAGATCCTACTATTAAATTCATTAGTTTTTGATTTCATGGATGAAATTTAAAGTGACCATGGTTGAGTTCTGTAATTTTATGATGAAATAGAATGAAATTGAAGCTTTAATTTGTTTATGAGATGATTTTACTAGGTAATTTCAATAGAAATTGATTTTTAGGACCTAATGGTGAAAATGTTTGGAATTAAAGTTTATTGCTGAAATTCTGATTCCTAAAGGTTATAAAGTAGTTTAAAGTGATAGAATAAAGTGTTAATTGAGAAAAATCAGCTCAATTGAGAGGCTAATTGAGTAGGGACAAAATTATTATTTATTAAAAGCTTAGGGGAAAAATGGTAATAAATAGCTTGTACTAAAACAGTTTTAGACAGCAACAGTAGACTAAATTTGAAAAATCACTATAAATTTTAGAAATTGAATTAGAAGATGAAAAAAATATTAAATTAAAGCTTATTGAGCCTAGTTTCTCATAGAAGAAACGGTGTAAGCAATGAATTTGTAAATCATGAGATATAATGAATTTTGTGAGATAAGGTCAGAATGGATTCGAGTTCCCCTGTTCTGACTTTGAAAAATTCCAAAAAAACTAATAAAAATAATTAGGGGCTTAAATTTATATGTTTATAATCCTGAATGAGTCTATTTTCAAGAGAAACAAACAAAAACATCAAAAGAATCCTGTATGAATAGATAATAAATTTTTAGTGAAGAAGGGTCAGAACTGTCAGACAGCAGAATGGGGGTGACTTTAAAGAATAAACTATACTTATTGGCTAAACCAAAAATTCTAAAAATTTTATGGTAAGAATATGTATGAGTATAGTTTTAGGGAAAATTAACGGATCTTAATTTGGAGTTCTGTATCTCGAGTTGTAAATAATTTAGTGACTATGACTCAAATAGACAGCTTTGAATAAACTATAAATAATAATAATGAAATTATAGAAGTTGTTGCATATGAACATGAAATGTATTAAATTGATAATTAAATTTATTTATTTAGATCCAGACGAGTCAAATACAAAGCTAGATCAAGGAAAGGAAAAAGTTCAGGATTAGTAGATTTTTGTACACGAACAAGTATCAAGGTAAGTTCATGTAACTTGAATTATATTCTTAAATGCTTGAAATGCATGTTTTTGATATAAACATGATTTGAATGTTCATTATATGGAAATTTATGAAACATTGATATATTTGATAAAAAGGGGAAGAAATCCCGGTTGAATGAAAGGAAATTTCGATGGATCTCTGAAAAGGAATTGACGATAAAAAGGATCTAGCCCGGACGGGTGATCCTATCCTGATATAGCCCTCCCGAAGAATATGTGGAAAATGGATTTAGCCCGGACGGGTAGTCCGAATTAGGGTATGAATTTAGCCTGGACTGGTAATTCAGATTCATTAGAGTAATTGTCATTGCAGAGGATTTAGCCTGGACTGGTAATCCTAACAATACTCTATGAGTTTATATTACAGGGGATTTAGTCTGGACTGGTAATCATGCTGTAAGGATGAGGTTCACGGGAGTGTGCTCTCTGAAATGGAAATGTGCGCACATGAATATGAATTTATGAACCCGAAAATGTACACTAAAAGTGTACCTCTGAAAATCCATCAAAAATTCTAAGAAATTCAACAGGATAAATATGGAAAAATAATAAGGGAATGGTAATCATGGTATTGATGAGTTCATCAATCATGGTATATATTATTGACACATGAAAATTATTGGATTAACTTGAATGTTGAGTTGTGCATGTTAGGGTAATAATGCATTGAATGAATATAAGAATGTTTATTACATTGTATTGAAAATATTAGGTAAGTATAATTCTTGTTACATGGGCTTTCTAAGCACAAAGTGCTTACCCTGTTTTATTTTCCCCTATTTTGTAGTGTTAAAAGCTCGGAGGTCGGATTTGGTCGGAGACACATCACACTATCAACCTCAGGATTTCGGTATATAAAGAAACTTTATTTTGGAAATCAATGGCATGTATAAGCTAATAAAGGAAATGATTCTGTGAAATGAATGTAAAGTTAGCCATTGGTATGGTTAACAAACATGGTTTTGGGTATGTGATGACGTCATCTTATAAATATGCATGAATTTATCTTGAAAATATGTTAAATTGGTTTGGTTGATGTGGATTGGTCTCGGTTTAAAATTTGCAGGGAAGGTTAGATATCTATAAAAAGGGATATATTGAGTAAAAAAATTATTATTAAAAAAAAAATTTGTAAACTCTGGTAGTGCCTCGTACCCTATTCTGGCAATGAGTACGGGTAGGGGGTATTACATTTGGTGGTATCAGAGCTACAGTTTAGCCGGTCATAGGACCGATGTAGCAAATACGGGATTAGCTATACATGGCATTTAAATTATTATTGATAGTGTGATATCTCCTGACCATTTAAATGTGTTTTTCTTATAGTAATGTCATCCGACTGAGCTCAATCCGAGGAAGCTGGGAGTCATGCTCAGGCTTCAGTACAAAGAGAAGAAACTAGCAGTAGAAGGCCCGAGACAGAAGGTCGAGGGGAGGAGGCAAAAACAGCATTCTTTCAAATGATGAATGAATGGTTTAATCAATACTTAAGAACTAACTCAGTAGTGCAAAGAAGTTCAAGCTCCCCTCCCGCTCCTCCACTTGGTTCCCGAGATCCCACAAGGTGCAGTGCATCGAATTTATCGAGAAAGGAAAGCTCCAGTAGATAAAATTCGAAAATATGGGGCCGAAGAATTTCAAGCAGCAGTTGATTATGATTCCGAACGGGCTGAATTCTGGTTAGAGAATGCTTCGGGTTTTGGAAGAATTATCTTGCACACCAGAAGAATGTCTAAAATGTGCCGTCTCATTGTTAAAAGACACAGCTTATCATTGGTGGAATACTAAAGCTTCAGTTGTTCCGAAAGAAGAAATTACATGGGAGTTCTTTCAGAACGAATTTAAAAAGAAATATATCTGCCAGAGGTTCCTTGATCATAAAAGAAAAGAATTTCTTAAGCTAAAATAGGGCAATAGATCAGTATCTGAGTATGAAAAAGAATTTGTTCGATTGAGTAAATATGCTCGAGAATGGGTACAGTCAGAAGCTGAAATGTGCAAACGATTTGAAGAAGGGTTGAATGAAGATATTAAGCTACTGATCGAAATTCTTAAAATTCGAGAGTTTGCTACATTGACAGAGAGAGCTTATAAAGCAGAAGAATTGAGCAAAGAGAAGAAACAGGCTAAGAGGTAAGCTCAAATTTTTAGTAAAAGACCAATGGGAAAATCTCAGTTTTCTACTCCAAAGAAATTGAAGAAATACCAGGATCGTTCTACCTCAGCCACTGGGTATTCGGGTAGAGAGCGAGGTTTTCAACACATTAATCCAAGACCTTCCACTCCATCAGTGACCAATGTTGGCAGTGTTGGTACCCCTAAGCCGAGATGCCAGTATTGTAAGAAAGCTCATTTTGGTGAATGCCGATTTAAAAGGGAGGCTTGTTACCGATGTGGTTCTTTTGACCATTTCCTCAGAGATTGTTCAGAAAGGGGTGAAAAAGAATCTGAGCAGATATCGAAGCTAAGTAATCCAGTTTCGAGGGGTAGACCCCCTCGACCATCTGGTAATGTCAATAGTAGTCGAGGAGCTACGAAAGATATTGCAGGCAGGTCTGAAGCACGAGCACCTGCTAGGACATATGTCATCCGTGCCAGAGAAGATGCCTCAGCACCCGATGTTATTACTGGTACACTTTCTTTACTTGATACTGATATTACTGCATTGATTGATCCTGGTTCTACGCATTCATATATATGTGTTAAACTTGCAATTGTTAAAAATGTATCTCATTGAACCTCATCGAATTTGTGGTTAAAGTCTCAAACCCCTAGGTCAATCTGTTTGGTGGATAAAATTTGTAGAAATTGTCCACTGATGGTAAAAGGTTATTGTTTCCCGGTTGATTTGATGTTACTGCCATTTGATGAATTTGACGTGATATTGGGCATGGATTGGTTAACCCAAAGATGATGCAAATAGTAAATTGTAGACGAAAATATATTGTGCTAAAATGTCGAAATGGTGAGTTGCTCCGGTTAAATCGATCGATGCAGAGGGTTATCTCGATGTGATTTCGATAATGACAAAGACAGCAGTATGTAAAAAAAAGGTATGATGCTTACTTGGCTTTTGTACTCGACACCAAGGTATCTAAGTCAAAGATACAGGCCATGCCAGTGTTATGCAAATTTTTCGATGTGTTTCTAGAGGAATTACCAGGGTTGCCACCAGAAAGAGAAATGGAATTTTCTATAGATTTGATTCCGGGAACTACTCCGATTTCCATAGCTTCGTATCGGATGGCTCCTACAGAATTAAAAGAGTTAAAGACACAGCTGCAAGAACTTGTTGATAGGGGTTCTGTCCGACCGAGTCATTCACCTTGGGGTGCTCCGATTCTATTTGTGAAAAAGAAGGACGGGTCTTTAAGACTGTGTATCGACTACCGGCAGCTTAATAAAGTAACCATAAAGAATAAGTACCCATTACCTCAGATTGATGATTTATCTGATCGGTTGAAAGGTGCTACAGTGTTTTCAAAGATTGATCTTCGATCAGGTTTTTATCAGTTACGGGTAAAGGAGTCAGATGTGCCAAAAATAGCTTTCAAAACCAGGGACGGGCATTATGAGTTTCTGGTCATGTCATTTGGGTTAACTAATGCACCTGCAGTATTCATGGATTTGATGAACTGGATATTCAGACTGTATTTAGACAAATTTGTGGTAGTATTTATGGATGATATTTTGGTTTATTCTCGGGATGAAGAAGAACACACAGAACATTTGAGAATTGTGTTGCAAATTCTGCGAGAGAAGCAGTTATATGCTAAATTTAGTATATGTGAATTTTGGCTTCGAGAAGTGAGTTTTCTAGGACATATTGTATCTGCCGAAGGCATCAGGGTAGATCCAAGTAAAATCTCAGCTATTGTCAATTGGAATCCACCGAAGAATGTATCTGAAGTTAGATGTTTCTTGGGTTTAGCTGGTTATTATCGGAGATTTGTACAGGGATTCTCTATGATAGCTTCTCCGATGACTCAATTATTGCAGAAAGATGTAAAGTTTGAGTGGACTGATGAATGTCAGCAAAGTTTCAACCGATTAAAAGATCTACTAACGAAAGCACCCATATTAGTACAGCCTGAACCGAGTAAGGAATTTGTTATTTACAGTGATGCCTCATTAAATGGTTTAGGTTGTGTTTTGATGCAAGAGAATTTACTACTATTGTATTTGCGCTGAAGATATGGTGACATTACTTGTATGGTGAGAAGTGTCATATTTATACTGATCATAAAAGCTTGAAATATTTGATGACACAGAAAGATTTGAATTTGAGACAGCACAGGTGGCTTGAACTGATAAAGGACTATGATTTGATTATTGATTATCATCCAAGTAAAGCTAATGTTGTAGCTGCTGCTTTGAGCTGAAAATCTCTATTTGTTTTACGAGCTATGAATACCCAGTTATCATTGACTGATGATGGTTCAATCCTAGCTAAATTGAGAGCTAAACTGACATTTCTACATCAAATATGTGAAGCTTAGAAGAATGATGAGAAGTTATAGGTTAAACGGGCACAGTGTGAGTCAAGTACTGATTCTGAATTTCAGATTGGTTCTGATGGTTGTTTATTATTCAGAGATAGAGTATGTGTACCTCAGAATTCAGAGCCCATACAGAAGATTCTACGTGAGGCTCACAGCGGTACTATGTCTGTACGTCCGGGGAGTAATAAAATGTATAATAATCTGAAAAAGATGTACTGGTGGTCGGGAATGAAACGTGATATCTCTGAGTTTGTATCAAGGTGTTTAATATGTCAGCAAGTTAAAGCTGAACTTCAGCCAATTACTATATCGGAATGGAAATGAGAAAGAATCACTATAGATTTTGTATCGAGGTTACCATTGTCTTCAAGGAAAAAAGATGTTATTTGGGTGATTGTTGACCGATTGACAAAGTCAGCGCACTTTATTCTAGTACGTATGGATTATTCTTTAGATAAACTGGCTGAACTGTACATATCTGATATTGTCAGGCAACATGGAGTGCCTGTCTCTATTATATCGGATAGAGATCCTAGATTTACATCTTGTTTCTGGGACAAATTACAAGAAGCCTTGGGTACTCAGTTGTATTTTCAAAGATCGCATTTCATCCTCGCATGTATGGCCAATCTGAGCGTGTAATTCAAGTATTGGAAGATATGCTCCGATATTGTATACTAGAGTTTGAAGGTAATTGGGAGAGGTATCTACCTTTGATTGAATTTGCTTACAATAACAGTTATTAGTCCAGTATTAAAATGGCTCCGTATAAAGCTTTGTATGGTAGAAAATGTAGAACACCGTTATATTGGACAGAGCTCAGTGAAAAGAAGATACATGGGGTTGATTTGATCCGGGAAACATAAGAAAAAGTAAAGGTTATTCGGGATAGTTTAAAAGCAGCTTCCGATCGTCAAAAATCATATGCCGACCTTAAACAAAAAGAGATTGAATTTTAAGTCGGTGACAAGGTATTCCTGAAAGTGTCTCCTTAGAAGAAAGTTCTTCGATTCGGTCGAAAGGGTAAACTGAGTCCAAGATTTATCGGGCCATATGAGATCATAGAAAGAATTGGACCGGTCGCTTATCGATTGGCATTACCACCGGAACTTGATAGAATCCATAATGTTTTTCATGTATCTATGTTACGGCGATATCAATCAGATCCTTCACATGTTATTTCTCCGACAGAAGTGGAGATTTAACCGGATATGACTTACAGTGAAGAACCGATCAAGATATTGGCACGGGAGACAAAAGAGCTTAGAAATAAAAAGATAAATTTAGTGAAAGTACTGTGGCAAAAGCACGGGATTGAGGAACCGACATGGGAACCTGAGGAGGCAATGAGAAAACAATACCCAAACCTCTTTACTGGTAAGATTTTCGAGGACGAAAATCTTAAAAGGGGGGAGAGTTGTAATGGCCTAAATTCAAGGTTATCGGAACAGTGGTTTCGTAACCACAAATCTGATTTAAAGAGAAATTTATTTTAACATTTTTGCATGAATATTTATATAATAGGAAAATCGTATAAAAATATCGATAAAATTTTTTACCGATTTAGTAGTTAGTTAGAAAAAGAAATTATTGAAGAAATTGGGTAAAAACAAAGTATCGAGACCTTGATCTCATAAAACCAAATCGAAAATAATTTTATAATTATTTATGAAATGTTAGTGCTAGGAAATTTTAATGTTTGGGTAGTTAATTAAATGAAAAGGACTAAATTGTAAAAGGTGTAAAAGTGGATGGGATGATTAAATAGCTTAAGTGTCTAATGAGAGAGGATTTAAAAGGCAATTAGACCCAAAATTTATTTGGGCTGGACGGCAAGGGCATGAAATCAGCAGGAAAATTGATAAATTAAGGGCAAAATTGGAATATTGCAAAATTAACTAAATAAAGCTAGGACTAAATAGGAAATATCTAGATTTCTCTTCATTTCTCTTCAATTCCAGCAGCTAAAAATGCCATAGGAGGGTTTTCTAAGCTGGTATTTCATAATTTTTGCACCAAGTGAGTTAATCCTTGCCTATTTCTTGTAATTTTTGTGTTTCTAAGACTTTTACAACTAGATCCTACTATTAAATTCATTAGTTTTTTATTTCATGGATGAAATTGAAAGTCACCACGGTTGAGTTCTGTAATTTTATGATGAAATAGAATGAAATTGAAGCTTTAATTTGTTTATAAGATGATTTTACTAGGTAATTTCAATAGAAATTGATTTTTAGAACCTAATTGTGAAAATGTTTGGAATTTAAGTTTATTGCTGAAATTATGATTCCTAAAGGTTATAAAGTAGTTTAAAGTGATAGAATAAAGTGTTAATTAATAAAAATCAGCTCAATTGAGAGGCTAATTGAGTAGGGACGAAATTATTATTTATTAAAAGCTTAGGGGAAAAATGGTAATAAATAGCTTGTACTAAAACAGTTTTGGACAGCAGCAGTAGACTAACTTTGAAAAATCACTACAAATTGTAGAAATTGAATTAGAAGATGAACAAAATATTAAATTAAAGCTTATTAATTCTTCCTATCGAACATGTCTCTTACTCAACTTACCTTGTCCTTGTAACATTTTAGGGATTCATGATCCGTATGGATAATGAACTCATCTGGCAACAAATAATGTTGCCAAACTTGTAGAGCTTGAACTAATGCAAGCAACTCATTGTCGTAAGTTGAGTAGTTTAATTGCGCCCCATTTAGTTTTTCATTGAAATATGCGATCAGTCTTTTTCCTTCCATCAACAAGAAACCAATTCCAATACCTGAAGCATCGCATTCAAGTTCAAAAGTATTAGAAATAGTAGGTAATTTAAGAATCGGAGCAGAACATAATTTATCCTTTAAGGCTTGAAAAGCCTTTTCCTGAACTTCTCCCCACATAAAACCCACAGAATTTTTAATAAAATTAGTTAATGAGGAGGCAATAGTGGAGAAATCCTTCACAAAATGTCTATAAAAACTTGCTAAACCATGGAAAGATCTCACCTCGATAATTGATTTACAAGTGCACCACTCCCTAATTGCATTTACTTTGTCCTTATCGACATGAATACCTTGAACACTTATTATAAAACCTAAAAATATTAGTTTATCGCAATAAAAAGTGCATTTATCAAGGCTGGCAAACAACTTTTCAATTCTCAGAATGTCCAAAATAGATTTAACATGGAAAACATGATCATCTAAAGAAGTTGAGTAAACCAGAATATCATCAAAATATACTACTACAAATTTATCTAAATAAGGACTTAAAACATAATTTATTAATCTCATGAAAGTATTAGGTGCATTAGTTAGACCGAAAGGCATAACAAGGCACTCATATAATCCAAACTTAGTTTTAAGAGTTGTTTTCCATTCGTCCCCTTCCCTCATGTGAATTTTGTGATAACCACTTTTTAAATCAATTTTAGTAAAAATTGTTGAACCCTGTAACTTATCAAGCATGTCATCAAGTCTAGGGATTGGATTTCTATACTTTACCGTTATTTTGTGGATTGCGATGCAATCAACACACATTCAGAATGAACTATCATTCTTACGTACCAATATGACAGGGACGGCACAAGGGCTCAAACTTTCTCTAATGTACCCATTTTGTAATAACTCTTTCACTTGCCTTTGTAACTCCTTTGTCTCCTCTAGATTGCTTCGATAAGCTGGACAATTTGAAATGATTGCATCGAGTACTAAGTCAATTTGGTGCTCTATGCCTTGCAAATGTGGTAAACCTTCAAGTGCCTCGTTGAAAACATTATCATAATCCTACAAAAGAGATGTAAGGACACTAGGCAAAAAATCATTAAGGTTAGCTAAAGATAAATAGTTTTGCCGAAACATCACAAGGATACAAGTTTATTTGTGATATAGGGCTCTCCTCACATCTTTCTTACTTGCAAATAAATTTTGCACTTTGTTTTTACCATTAGAGGGTTCACTCACCATTAGGTCATTTGTATTTTGACTTTTATCACTAATGGCTTATTTTATCTCTGAATTTTCAATTATATCTTTCTTCCCTATAACCCCCTCATAAAACTTTTTTCATATTAAGTTGATCATCGTGTACATCTTTTGGATCCAAATGGACCAGAGTAAATTTCTTCCCTTTAAACATTAGAGAGTAGCGATTCAATTTGCCATGGTACACCACATGTAATGGCCTAAATTCAAGGTTATCGGAACAGTGGTTTCGTAACCACGAATCTGATTTAAAGAGAAATTTATTTTAATATTTTTGCATGAATATTTATATAATAGGAAAATCGTATGAAAATATCGATAAAATTTTTTACCGATTTAGTAGTTAGTTAGAAAAAGAAATTATTGAAGAAATTGGGTAAAAATAAAGTATCAAGACCTTGATCTCATAAAACCAAATCGAAAATAATTTTATAAATATTTATGAAATGTTAGTAATGTGATATTAAAATTTCGTTAGGAAATTTTAATGTTTGGATAGTTAATTAAATGAAAAAGACTAAATTGTAAAAGGTGTAAAAGTGGATGGGATGATTAAATAGCTTAAGTGTCTAATGAGAGAGGATTTAAAAGGCAATTAGACCCAAAATTTATTTGGGCTGGACGACAAGGGCATCAAATCAGTAGGAAAATTGATAAATTAAGGGCAAAATTGGAATATTGCAAAATTAACTAAATGAAGCTAGGACTAAATAGGAAATATCTAGATTTCTCTTCATTTCTCTTCAATTCCAGCAGCTAAAAACGCCATAGGAGGGTTTTCTAAGCTGTTATTTCATAATTTTTGCACCAAGTGAGTTAATCCTTGCCTATTTCTTGTAATTTTTGTGTTTCTAAGACTTTTACAACTAGATCCTACTATTAAATTCATTAGTTTTTGATTTCATGGATGAAACTGAAAGTCACCATGGTTGAGTTCTGTAATTTTATGATGAAATAGAATGAAATTGAAGCTTTAATTTGTTTATGAGATGATTTTACTAGGTAATTTCAATAGAAATTGATTTTTAGGACCTAATGGTGAAAATGTTTGGAATTAAAGTTTATTGCTGAAATTCTGATTCCTAAAGGTTATAAAGTAGTTTAAAGTGATAGAATAAAGTGTTAATTGAGAAAAATCAGCTCAATTGAGAGGCTAATTGAGTAGGGGCGAAATTATTATTTATTAAAAGCTTAGGGGAAAAATGGTAATAAATAGCTTGTACTAAAACAGTTTTGGACAGCAGCAGTAAACTAACTTTGAAAAATCACTATAAATTTTAGAAATCGAATTAGAAGATGAAAAAAAATATTAAATTAAATCTTATTGAGCCTAGTTTCTCATAGAAGAAACGGTGTAAGCAATGAATTTGTAAATCATGAGATATAATGAATTTTGTGAGATAAGGTTAGAATGGATTCGGGTTCCCCTGTTTTAACTTTGAAAAATCCCAAAAAAATCAATAAATATAATTAGGGGCTTAAATTTATATTTTTATAATCCGTCTATTTTCAAGAGAAACAAACAGCAACATCAAAAGAATTCTGTATGAAGAGATAATTAATTTTTAGTGAAGAAGGGGCAGAACTGTCAGATAGCAGAATATGGGTGACTTTAAAGAATAAACTGTACTTATTGGATAAACCAAAAATTCTGAAAATTTTATGGTAATAATATGTATGAGTCTAGTTTCAGGAAAAATTAACGGATCTTAATTTGGAGTTCTGTATCTCGAGTTATAAATAATTTAGTGACTATGACTCAAATAGACAGCTTTGAATAAACTATAAATAATAATAATGAAATTATAGAAATTGTTGCATATGAACATGAAATGTATTAAATTGATAATTAAATTTATTTATTTAGATCCAGAAGATTCAAATACAAAGCTAGATCGAGGAAAGGAAAAAGTTCAGGATTAGTAGATTTTTGTACACGAACAAGTATCAAGGTAAGTTCATGTAACTTGAATTATATTCTTAAATGCTTGAAATGCATGTTTTTTATATGAACATGATTTGAATGTTCATTATATGGAAATTTATGAAACATTGATATATTTGATAAAAAGGGGAAGAAATTCCGGTTGAATGAAAGGAAATTTCGATGGATATCTGAAAAGGAATTGACGATAAAAAGGATCTAGCCCGGATGGGTGATCCTATCCTGATATAGCCCTCCCGAAGAATATGTGAAAAATGAATTTAGCCCGGACGTGTAATCTGAATTAGGATCTGAATTTAGCCTGGACTGGTAATTCAGATTCATTAGAGTAATTGTCATTGCAGAGGATTTAGCCTGGACTGGTAATCCTAACAATACTCTATGAGTTTATATTACAGGGGATTTAGCCTGGACTGGTAATCATGCTGTGAGGATGAGGTTCGTGGGAGTGTGCTCTCTGAAATGAAAATGTGCGCACATGAATATGAATTTACGGACCCGAAAATGTACACTAAAAGTGTACCTCTGAAAATCCATCGAAAATTATGAGAAATTCAACGGGATAAATATGGAAAAATAATAAGGGAATGGTAATCATGGTATTGATGAGTTCATCAATCATGGTATATATTATTGACACATGAAAATTATTGGATTAACTTGAATGTTGAGTTGTGCACGTTAGGGTAATAATGCATTGAATGAATATATGAATGTTTATTACATTGTATTGAAAATATTAGGTAAGTATAATTCTTGTTACATGGGCTTACTAAGCACAAAGTGCTTACCCTGTTTCATTTTCCCCTGTTTTGTAGTGTTAAAAGCTCGGAGGTCAGAATTGGTCGGAGACGCATCACACTATCAACCTCAGGATTTCGGTATATAAAGAAATTTTATTTTGGAAATCAATGGCATGTATAAGCTAATAAAGTAAATGATTCTGTGGAATGAATGTAAAGTTAGCCATTGGTATGGTTAACAAACATGGTTTTGGGTATGTGATGACGTCATCTTATAAATATGCATGAATTTATCTTGAATATATGTTGAATTGGTTTGGTTGATGTGGATTGGTCTTGGTTTAAAATTTGCAGGGAAGGTTAGATATCTATAAAAAGGGGATATATTGAGTAAAAAAAATTATTATTAAAAAAAAATTTTAAACTCTGGTAGTGCCTCATACCCTATTCCGGCAATGAGTACAGGTAGGGGGTATTACACCACATCACAATCATATTGCCATGGTCTACTAAGAAGCAAATGGACGGCATGCATGAGAACTACATCACACGAAATCTCGTCAGAATAATTCCCAATTTTGAATGCAATTAAGAACTGTTTAACTACCTTACCTTCTGAACCTTCATTAAGCCATTGTAAGTGATATGGCTTAGGGTGTCTTTGATATGGTAAATATAAAGTATCCACTAAAAAACTACTCACCACATTGGTACAGCTACCACTAACAACAATAAGAGAACACAACTTTCCTTGAATCAAGCACCTCGAATGGAATCTGTTAGTCTATTGCACTTTGTCAGAAACGTCCTTTACTTGAATACTAAGGGATTGTCGCATTACAAGACAATGGGACTTAAGAAAATCCTCCCCATTAGTAGGAGGTTCCAAAACCTCTTCATATTCTTCCTCGTCATCATAGTCACAAACAACATTAGTAGCATTTAAATCGCCATTCTTAGAATCAGAAATAAGGGCACCATCATTACTTATAACAACATTACCCTTTTATTGGGACAATCACAAGCATAATGTCCATTGCCATTACATTTGTAGCATTTAACATCACGTGAACGATTCGAAGTAGGTTTAGAAGAAGTACTAGAAAGTACATGTATAATAGAAGAATTACCTTTAGGTGGCGCCCCATCTTTCCAACTAAGTCACTTAGGTTCGTCTTTAGATGGAGGTAGACGATTCACTTATGGCGGAATGAATTTCGAGCCCTGAAAGGTAGAGGTTGATGTACTCAAATTAGACGCACGACCCCATGAATGATTTTTAGATTTTTGTTTCAATCGTACAAGCTTTTTGAATCATTTCGTCCAAATCAATAAAAGTTTGAAGATCTAAAATCTCAGTGATATTTTCATTCAACCAATTTACAAATCGAGCTATAGTATTTGCCTCCTCTTCATCTTTATTAGCTTGTTGCATCAAAATTTTCATTGCATGAAAATATTCCATCACAGATTTATTACCTTGAACAAGATTTTGAAGCTTCCGTTTATTATCCCTAAAGTAATGAGGTGGTACATACTATTTTCACATGATTCGCTGTAAATCATCCAACGAGTTAGTGGATCTCTCATGGTACATTCGTTTGGACCATAATAATTGAGTCCACCAACTTAAAGCATAGTCAGAGAATTCCAAGGTAGCTAATGGAACATTCTCTTCCTTTGAACATTTTCAATATTCAAATAGTAGCTCAATTTTATTCTCCCAATCACAATAGATGTCAAGATCATGCTTGCCGTTAAATAGTGGAACACTGAATTTTGGTTTATTTACAAAAAAAATGGCTACGAGAACTAGTACTGGAGGTTGCATCACGAGTACGCGAGCTACGTTTATTACGTCCAGAAGACTATCATGGCTCATAACCATCACAATAATCATCAGTCTTATCATCATGGTGAAGAGGCTGTTCATCATCATTATCATTGTAACATCCCGAAATAGGGCCTAGTCGGAATAGTAGTTTCGAGACCACAAATCTGACATCAAAATATTTATTTTATGATTATTATGAGGTCTAGAATATGAGAATATACATGTGTTAATATTTCATGGAGAAATTCTTTGAGTAAGGTGTCCAATTGGAAATTAAGGACTAAATTGAATAAATTGCAAAACTTAGATTCTAGAAGCAATTTGTATGAAATTGCTTTATATTATAAATTAGAAGGTCTTAGAGATCAATTTGCCAAATTTCTAAGTTTTTGGACAAAAATGGGCTTGCATGGATGAAATTTTAAAGAAAGGGCTTAAGGGAATTTTGGTCATTTGGCATTTTAATGAAATAAAATGGGAAAAATGAACCAAAATCAGCTCATTTTCTTCTCCATGCTGTCGAAACTTCAAGGGACTCCATAGCTAGGGTTTTCAACATTTTCAAGCTCAATAGTAAGTGCACCCAAGCCCAGTTTTTAATGTTCTTTGTGTTTTTGAAATCCCGGTAGCTTACTCTCTCCATTTCTACCCATATTTCATGCTAGGGTTCATGTTTAAAAATTTACCCATGCATGAGTTACTTGTATTTTGATGGTTTATGGAGGGGTATGAAAGTTGGAAGTGTGTTAAACATCTTTTCCTACGTGATTTTCATGAAAGACCCCTAAAGGGACCTTTTTACAAAAGTTGTTAAATATGTGGTAGAAATGTGAAAATAATGGAAAATGTGGGCTTCCATAAGAGGGAAAAGTGTTCGGCTAGGCTTGGGTAAGATAGAAATTGCATGTGTTTCATTATACGAGCTTAGGGATTAAATCGTAAAAATGTGAAAGGTTAGGGGCAAAATGGTCATTTGGACCGGAGGTGAAATTTAGGCTCAAAAAGTACACGGTGATATGTTAATGATTTAAATTTATTGTTATAGACCCCGAGGAACAAATTCTGGAGGTCGACCGAGGAAAGCGAAAGGTTTCAGAATAACCGAAACACAATACCGAAATGAGCACCAGGTAAGTTCGGATAACTTAAAGTAAACTCATAATATGCATAATTGTATGATTTATGAATGCATGATAATTTCATTGTTGATGGCATGAAAATGCATATTTGATAATGATTTGTTGGATAATGTCTCGGTAGAGGTTAAAAAGGGAATTCGAAGGATAAACCATGATTGACATGTGAATTGAGATCCTGCATGTGTTGCAAAAAGGATTTAGCCCGGACAGATAATCTGTTGATCTCAAATATAGAAAGGATCTAGCCCAGACGGATGTTCCTTTATTGATCGAGCCTCCCGAAAAATATATGTGTACATTATGGATTTATCCCAGACGGGTAATCCGATTAAGGTCTGAATTTAGCCTGGACTAGTAATTCAGATCGGAGCTCATTGAGAGTGCTTGTTGTTACAAGGGATTTAGCCCAGACTGGTAATCCCGACATCACTCCATGAGTTTACATTATGGGGGATTTAGCCTAGACTGGTAATCCCGCCGTAAGATGTGAGGTTCGCGGGAGTGCATACCTAAAATGATCATTCGTATGAATTGATGGTGATTGGATAATCCATCGAGATTTCCTAGAAACTCAACGGGACTAAAACTAAGTATACGTATAAATGACATGTTGAATGATAAGCTCATCTAAGATAAATTACATGGTGTTTTGTTATGTGACTAGTTCATTGATTGAGTGCATGTGATAGGGAAACCATTTTCATATTTGTTGGTTTCATTATCTAATAAGGATGTATTCAAAATAATCGGTAAGTTTACTTTCCAGTTATTTGAGCTTGCTAAGCATATAAATGCTTACCCCTTTCTTTTTCCCCGTTTTCAGAGCTCGAGGACTTGTAAAGATTGGAAGACGGTTGGAGAGTCTACACACTATCAACTAGTCTAGCTTTGGTATATAGACTCTTATGTTTTGTTCAATGGCATGTATAGAGCTTTTGAGTATTTTGTTATATGTGTCATTTGATTTTCCAAAATGAAGGCATATAAAGTTATACTTATCTTTTTGTATATGGCCATGGAAATTTGGCTTATTTTGAAGTAGGCAATGACCTACAATTTTATGCATATTTATGTTCACATATGATGGTTTGGTTGTAATTGGCAATGAGTTATAAAAATGAGCCAATCTTAAATATGTCAAGTAGACATGGAAATCCTTAAATGTGAGATGAGAATTAACTTAGCATGTATGAAACCAATGACATGAGGTTTACATGCAATGAGGTTAATCAAAATTTTATATAGATATAAGTGTATAATTCGACCCTATCATGTGTAAAAGTAACCCATAAGTATGAAGGGTGATCAAAGGCTTGGAAAATGGCCTAATAAGGTCCACACGGGTAGACACACACGGGCGTGTGTCTAGGCCATGTGTGACACACGGCTCACCCCCATGGGTGTGTGGAATAGCCGTGTGTCCCTTGCATTTGAAATTTTAAGTTAGTATAGAACACTGGCTAAGCACATGAGTGTGTGTCTTGGCCATGTGCCCTTAACAGAATGATGAGGTTGAAGTCAGTGTTGCACACGAGCAGAGGGCATGGGCGTGTCCCAAGCCACACGGGCTTGTGTGACTATACGGCCCCATCACACGGGCGTGTCGCACTTCAAAGTAAGGAAAAATTTTCTAAAGTGCCCAAAGTTTATCGAATGTTTTCGGTTTTGTCCCGTACTGCCCCTAGGTGTGTTTTAGGCCTCGAAGGCCTGTATAAGGGACGAGAGGTACATGTTTGAAAAGTTTCAATTTTGGGTGAAATTTGGTGACCCGATTTAGTAAGTTTGTAAATGTGAATTATCGGTAACGCCTCGAACCCTATCTCAGCGTCAGGTACGGGTAAGGGGTGTTACAATTATTGTTAGTTTCCATTTGAGCTAAAGTTTTACTGAAATTTTGTTGGACTGCTTTGTGATGAAGGACTTGAGCTTCCAATTTGGTGAACTTATTTTCCAAGCGTTGTTGCACCTCTTTGAATGCTTGTCGAAGTTTGTTGAACATTGTTGTAAGTTGGTCCATGATAACCATGGATAGATCATGCTCATCGTCTTTACTACGTGTACATAACATTATTAAAGGCCGAAATAAAAAACACTTAGAAAAAAAATGATCAAAGAAAATTACACCTCACAGTTATACACTCGCAATAAAAAAAAACTCTAAGAGACAAAGAAAAGAAATTAAGATTTTCTCGCTTGTAACTTTTAAAGCGTAATCAAACTTAATAATATTAAAAAAGATGTGGTATCACCCTCTAACAAAATTGACCTAAGGCTCTAAGAAGCTAAAGAAGAACTCGACTCCAAAAGAAGTAAGTTGTGCAGAGAAAAGAGAGGTAACTCTTTTCGTACTTATTAACACAAGAAATGAAAATGTGTTAGAATGCAAAATAGAATAATAATAATAATAATAATAACCTAAAACAAAAGAAAACCTAATGCTAGAATCAAAGAAAATAAACTACCCAACCGAAAACTCGAAACAATAGAAAACAACTAGAATTTTTTTCGTTCGAGGTGTTCCCGGTTTCCAAAAATCACGAAATTTAAACCGGAGTCTCCTCAAATAATGTAGATTTGATTTGGAAAACTTCAGCACAAAATTCAACCCACAAAATTTTTTAATATATGTTTTTTGTATTTTCTTTTTTTTGTCTTTTTTATCACTTTTTTGTGAGAAATATTTTTGTATAGTCTAGAATAGTGCCAAGAAATATTATGTAAAATTTCAGATCGTTTAAAAAATGTTTACCCACTGAAAAATATTTTTTCTTAAAAACTTCATGAATAAAAGGAAAAAAAATTGTTTTGAGATTATTCATTGAAAATCAATTTATAAGAACACAAATTCCACCTAAAATGTCGAATCTAATATCAAATGATATGGAATGAACAGAGGAAGCGGAAGAAGGATCGAATTCAAGTTGTACTTGGATTTGGATCTCGTGATTGGGCCTTGAGGGAAACTAATCTCATCTCTATTATGACCTTTGAATTAGACTGAATTGCTCATATCATAATTAAATTATATCATACATAGGTGAAAATTTTGGTGAGAATTTTTATAATGAGAACTAAAATTTTATCAATTCTTGAATAAAAGAAAAAAAATATTTTTAAACCATAAATTTATCATTTATCTTATCTCATTAAAATAAAATATGAAATAGCCTTTTTTTTCTTTTTATTATTTATTTAAATAAGGATATAAAAAATTTGAAGAACTTTAAATTAAAATGGAGTGCAGATTTGAAAAGAAAACAAAGCTTAGGTGTTTAAAAAAAAAACAAATCACTTTGAAAAATGAGATTGAATTAATTGATTTGCAAATTAATATGAATTGATTGAATTGAATTTTTTTATTTTTAATAATTTATTTAATTAAAAAATTAATCAATTAAATTAAAAATTGATAACCTAATAAGTAGAATTAAAAATAAACACTGATGTGCTTTCTTTATGTATTTAATTTTGTCCAAAATTTTGATTTTAAATGAAAAAGAAAAATTCAAAAAGATTAATGAAAATTAAAATTCTTCATTTTTATATTCTTTATTAAACGATAAAAAAAGTTTAGAAGTTAAAAAATTTTATTTAAGTAAATAAGTGATAAATCTATTATTTAAAATCCAAGAATTATAGTTGTAGGCATCGTTGGCCAAATTTTCTATGTTTCCTATAAAGGAAGAAAGAGACCGGGTTTGGGATGACGTGGAAGATTGTGAAAGGACCTTCACATTCTTATGAGAATACTATGGTTCAGTTTAGCAAAAAAGAATAAAAAAAAAAAAACAGAGGACTTCCCTGTACACGCGTTTGGTATTCGAGAAAGTGCCTCCCCTCGAGAAAATTTTTTGACTCTATTCCCTTTTATTTTTTCTCGAGAAATAATAAAAAAACAAACACAATAGCAAAAAGTTCAAAAGGAAAACCCTAACAAATAATAAGCTTCCCAAATGCACCGTCACATCTACCTATCTCGTATAGCATCTCCCTAGCGTCGTCGTTTTTCGTCTCTCCCGCCGATCAGATCAGGCTTCTCACCGGCGAGAGATTGTCACTGTCTTTTCTCTACTGTTTATTATCACGATTCCCAGGTTTATTTCCTTTCTCTCACAGTCTAAATACTTTTTCTTTATTTGCTTCATTGTTATATGAAGTGTAAACTATTGGATTTTCCTCAAGTTTTTTGGTGGATATTTTGTGTCTTTCAACTTGTTGATCGCTTACTTGCAATGAGGGGAGCAATGGTTATGTTTTAATTTGATGAATTTTAGTAAAGAAGGTAAAATTTGGCCACTCTTAGTGTAGGCTCTTTTAGAGTAATTTAGGACTTGGTGAGCTCAAATCAATGCCAAAAGGTTGATTTGTTTGCGTGAAAGTTAGGTATTGAACTTGTTAGTATGAGGTTTAGCCATGCCAATATCATTGATGGTGAATGCCAGGAAAGATCGAGAAGTTGTTAATGTTCTTATATGTTTCGATATTCGGATTCAATTGTACATCTGTTTTCTATTAAATCAGCCATTATAAACTGGTTATAATTGCATTATTTGAAAGCATTTAGTTGCTCAGATGTTAATGTCTATATAAACACTGAGATATAACAACTAAATTTAAAATTACAAGCAGTGGTCAAGGGAGTACTTTGGGCTTCATTGATGGCATTTTAAGGTCTTTCAGTTTATTGGATTTGAATGGGCAAAATCGAGCCGAATATTATCTTTTTAATAAGCATGGTTGAATAGGCTTTCTCTTATCTTTGATTGTAGTAAGAACAAGTCTGTTTACTTGTATGAATGCTAGAATTTAAGCAATTCTTTGCATCAATGGATGGTGCTCATATCTATGATGGGAGAAAATCCAGCCAAACCTTATCTCTTTTAAGAAGTATGATTGAATAGATTTTTATTTTTTCGTTTTGGTTATCATAAAAAGGAATCTGTTTATTTTGTATGAGTATAATTTTAAAACTCTTTGCATCCATTTACTGAATGATTAATGATAGGGTTCATATCTATGATAGGAAGCAAGTTTCTGTTTTATCCTAGTTTCCAATGCTTTAAGCATCCAATTTGTACAGAATGACACTGCTCATCCTTATTGTTTGATCCTAATTTGCCCATGGTTTACTGTCCTGCTATTTTAAACCTCAAAAGCATCATTCTTTGCTGTTAGGTTGGAATGGTTTTGAGCACTTACATGTGCTTCTATCATGTTTTTCGGATTACAAGTCCTGCTAGAATGGTTGCATTTATGGTTATACGAATAGGGTTTAACTGTGAGTTTTTCTGAGTATAAGGTATAGGGAGCCATAAAGTTCAGTATTTGACTTTTGAATTTTGAATCTTTCATTAGAACTTAGAAGACGCATAATTGTATGCCATAATGGGCAGAGATGAGATGCAAAATGGTTAATGTCAGATGATACCGATGACCCTTCTTTGGCTATGTCTTTCCTTGTATGAATTTTTTTACATTTACTTAGCAATTGAGTGCTTCCGTGTGACTGTCAATTTGCCTTTTTGTTCAACAAAACATAACAAAATTACCCGCTTTGTTATGTACTCTGGAACTTGCAAGAAACTAGGGTAACATATGAAAAGTCGAGAGCATATCAACTGGCACGTGCCTAATGAAACTGAACAGATACGAGGGCAAGTAAATAATTTCATAATATAGAGATAAAATTTCCAGTGTAGACATTTCATAGACTAAGTCCCATTTAAATATTATTTTTGTATGATAGCTGCGAATGCTCCATTAAAATGTCTGGTACTTAGAGCAATCTCAATTGCAGGCCAAGGAAGGGGGAATTTTTTGGGGGTTGCATGAGGCATAGCCTATAGGTTTTTTATTGAAGTTGATATTTTGGGACTTCATTTCAGTTATTGTTTTACACTCTCAATTGCAGGCCAATGAAGGGGGAAATGAGGGGGTTGCATGAGGCATAGCCTATAGGTTTTTTATTGAAGTTGCTTTTTTGGGACTTCATTTCAGTTGTTGTTTGACATGTTTATTGATACAACATTGTGCCATCAGTTCAGGTTATTGCTGTTTTATATATTTATATGATCGGAACGCAATGCGACTCTTTTCTTACCTTGTTGTCTGACTGGAGTCAAAATGTGTTCTGATCATCTTACCTTTTCTTTCTTTGTTTTTGTTTTTTGGACCTCTATTTAATTTCTGTTGAGCAATGCTTTCTCTTGCACTGTATCATGACACAGCCATTCCTTTTTCCTCGTACTGGTTTAGGAATGAACCACCATGACCTGCAGGCACAGAGAAGGGAGATGAAGCACAAAGGAAGAAATGTAGTCTGGTCAATTGCAATGGACAAGTGTCTAATTGAAGCTCTGGCAGTTCAGGCTAAAAATGGGAATAAAATTGACAAATGCTTTAATGAAAATGCATATACTGCTGCTTGTATTGCTGTGAATTCTCGTTTTAATTTGAACTTGAACAATCAAAAAGTCATTAATCGCCTTAAGACAATTAAGAAAAGGTACAAGGTAATGAGGGATATGCTAAGTCAAGATGGATTTAGGTGGAATCCAAATACAAAGATGATCGAATGTGACAGTGAAGATCTATGGAAAAGATATGTAGTGGTCAGCATGTTCTGCATTTTTTCCTTTATTTTTATTTTTTATTTTTGTACATACTTCTTTATGTTACTTCACATGTACAAATGTATTGAGCAGGCACATCCTGATGCAAAAGGATTTCGTGGAAAGCAGATTGAGATGTATGATGAGCTAAAGATTGTTTGCGGAAATTATCAAGCCCCGAGTCGTTGGGCTAAGATGAAGGACGGAAGTCATCCAATGGGATACAAGAATTTTGAAGAGGATTCTGCTTCTTTTGTATCGCCAAGCTCAGATGATTTAAGTGATACAGATGGGACTGAGTCATATTCTGGGCAACCAGAGTATTTACATGAAGGTAGTCAAGACCCTCCTGTAATGGAACCACTCAGACAACTTCCAAAGCGGCCTCGTGAGTCAGATGCTCTTCAGGAGGCAATGTTGGCAGTGGCATCCAGCATTCGGCGGCTGGCTGATGCAATGGATCAAAGTAAAACTACAATCAATCCCTCTGAATTGCTACAGGCTGTTTTGGAGATTGATGGTCTGGAAGAAGCTAAACAGATGTATGCATTCGAGTATTTGAACGCTGACCCTATCAAAGCTAGGGCATTCATGACATATAATGTTCGGATGAGAAAGATGTATTTGTTTCGTCAGTTTTGGTGGTGGAAATGAATGACAGGTGCTGAATTTCGAAAACCTTTTGGTAGATGATCTATATTAGATGTTGACAAATTGAACCTTATTTCATTGATCATTAGAAATGAATGTACAGATTTCAGATGTAAAGAAACAATCTGGGAGCTATGCCCCTCTTCTTGGAGTGAAGATAGCTGTAGGTTTAAAATCTTGTTACTCAGGGCTGTCGAAGTCGTATGTGAGTATTAAATGAGAATGTTTTTGTATGGGTATATTCATACTCATGTTCAGATGTGCCTTACGCATACATATTTCAATGAAAAGTTAGGTGAAGTCATTTAAAATTTTTTTTTTTATCAAGTTGAATATAACCAAAAATTTTACATCAAACTTGCATATTACACTTGTAAATGGGCAGTACAAGTAGTCGTGTCATGTTGTATCATATTTGTGATTAAATTTTTTCATGTTTATATAAAACTTGATAAGTTAATAATTTGTATTGTGTGCATTTTTAAATAATTTATATAAAGTGTGTTTCGGCTTTCCAAATATATCCACTGCTTACCAAATTAATCCACACGGTTCTTGTAGGCAAATACCCCTGCTTTTTCAGGGTAAGAAGTGCGTGGGCCTCATAAAAGGTAATCGCAAGCAACGTGCAAAGGTTTTTTAGGGGCAGACAAAGTTTGGCCCCGAAGGGCAAAGGCGAAAGGGAGTTTGATTTTAAGATGTATTTGTCAATTAGGGATGAAAGTTTGATTTTAAGATGTATTTGTCAATTAGGGATGAAAGTTGGCCTCTTAAAGTTTGATTTTAAGATCTATTTGTCAATTACCGATGAAAGTTGGCCTCTTAAAGTTAATTGTAACGTGCAAAGGTTTCAGATTAGCCCTCAAGTGCAAAGGCATAAGGGAGTTTGATTGCAAGACCCACTTGTCAAGCAAAGATGAAAGTTAGCTTTAAAGATCCGGCGGTGCCGGGTGAACAAGTAAAACGAGCGTAGGCCTCTGAAAAGGTAACTGCAACATATAAAGGCTTCCTAGGACCAAAAGGAGACTGGCCCTCAAGTGCAAAGGCATAAGAAAATTTGATTACAGGACCCATTAATTAAGTAGGGATGAAAGTGGGCCTTAAAGATCCGATAGTGCAAGATGAAAGGGTTATTACTCAATCGATAAAAGTTACTTTTAAGGAAATAATAAGCTTGATTTAAACAATTGTTATATGCTTGTTACAACATTACTAGCAATAGGTTGTTAACAAGTTGAATAGTTTTTACTGTTTCTAGCATTGATAATTTTTCTGATTTGTATTTATATTATAAATAAGTAGTAAAATATAGGGTAAATGTTTGTAAAAGGTGAAACTAGGAAATCATTGAAGTCCAAACTTTCAGAAGACATTTTAAACAAAAAGATGGGTGAGGCACAAAGGGGGATTGTTCTAATAAAGGATAACACAATTATCTTCTCACATTTGAAGGAAGTCAAAACAAAACTATGCACACAAAGGAAGCTCCGGGTTTCAATTAGCTTATTGGGAACAACACTTATTGAATGCTAATTATAGCGAGTGTTTACTGTATTTTGTCGGAAATGTTGATTGGGTGAGAGAATTCACGCTAGATGTGGGATAAAGAGACTTCAACATTAGATAGAATATTCAGGGAAGGGTCTTTCCAAAAATATTTTCCTTTTAGATGTGATGATGCATTTGGTATTTTTTAAATTTTATTTTTGCTTAATTATTTTTCAAATTTCTTTGTTGCTGTTTTATTAGTAAAATTCATTTGGGAATGCCATCTCGAGTCCAAATTAGAGTATATTCAATGAATTCTCAATTAGTCAAGAAAAGCTTATTTTGAGGAATAGTTGGAATGAGCTTTTTCAATGCTACACTTGCAGACTGGCAGTATTGAGAGAAAAAGCTCATTCCAACTATTCCCCAAATTAAAGTATTGAGGACTCAGCTTTTTCAAGGAGGACCATCCCTTGATAGAAAAACAAGTTTCCCTTGCTTCTCCAATACTGCTTTATTAATGTTATAGCCCAACATGATCTCCATCCCAATAATAGATAAATATAATGATAAAAGATCACCCTATCGAATCTATCTTAAATTTTTCTGTTAACACTTCCATTCCATAATGATTGCAACCAAGTCGATGAAGCACAAGGCATAATAACATTGACGAGATTTTGAGACAAATGATCCTCCAAAAGCTGAGTCCTCCAAAAATCCCACCAAACGCCATCATATATCTTATCGAGATTCACTTTAATATCCATCTAACCTTTCTTACCAATACGTGTTATCATAAGATGTATAACCTTTATGCAATAATATTAGTGATATTTGTTCATACTACAAAATTGACTTGATTGGGAGCAAAAAGATGTTGCATGATCCATTTCAATCTATTTACAAGGATCTTAGCTCGAATGTGAGTGAAAGATTTATAATTCAAAACTTTTAGATATTAAACTCAAAGGTTAGGATTTAGTTGTTGGTCTTTGAAAATTACTTTTACTATATTACAAATTGACTCATCCATTTCACTTAGCTTCCATAAGCTTTTTTTTTATAAAGCCTAATTTTTATTGGGTAATTCGATTAATTTGTTTATTCCCTCATAATTTTTGTTACTTCTTTATAATTTTTTATATTTTCTCGTAGTTTTTTGTATTTTTTTATAATTATTTGTAATTTATCATTATTTTTTATATTCTCTTGTAATATTTGGTACATCCTCAAAAATTTTTGATATACTTCCAAAATAAAATTTTAACATGAAAAATTCAATTTTTGGTATAAAAAAATTTATTTTTGCATACTTATAAAACTTGTTATATTATATAATAATAATTTTTTTAAAAAAATTGAAAATTAAGTAAATAAAAAAATAAATTATGAGGAAATACCAAAAATTATAAGGGTATACCAAAAATATGAGGAGATAGAGATACCAAAAATATGAGGGAATAAAAAATAGATCTGAAAAAGTACCAAAAAATTATAAGGGAATGGCCAAAAAAAAAAATGAAGAAGTAAAAAATATTTTGAGAGAATACCAAAAATTAGCTGATCATATTAAATTTGTTTCATTTATTTAATTTTCCTAATCTTTAAAAATTATCATTATATATAATATAATGAGACAATATTTGATGCATCGACTATGTATAAGTTTTATGCACCATCAATGAATCACATTACGTCACCTCATTAATGAGCAAAATAATAAAGTATTTTGAGAACTTATAAGTAAATATTGATAAGTTTATTTAATTATAATTAAAGTTTTTTAATAAATAATTATAATTAAAGTTAATTATGAGGGAATACCAAAACAAAGATAATAGTGTACCAAAATTTATGAGAGAATACAAAAAATAGGAATAGCCAAAATTACAAGTAAGTACCAAAAAATAGGAATACCCAAAATTATGAGGAAGGCTTGTTTAACTCTCCAACTTTACAGAAAATTCATTTTAGCCGTCCATTTAACTTTTCATCTATTTTATCCCTTAAGCTTATGTTTTTTGTCAAACCACTTAAAAATGGATTAAAAAGTTAACGCTATCCACTTTGTTGAAGTGGCATACACGTGGATACCACGAAAGCAATTAATTTTTAAAAATTTAAAAAATTCAAAGAATATTATAAAAATTATTTTAAAAATAAGAATTATTAAAATTATATAATAATATTAAAAATTATTTTTAAAAAATTAATTAATTGCTAACAACAACATTAAAGTAAAGAAACATTAAAATTTTCTATCCATTTTTAACACGTTTGTCCAATTCTAATGTACTCAAAATAAATCAAGATGCTGGTGTAATTTATAGGTGGAGAAAAGGGGAGTAAATAAAATTATTTATTTGGAGAGAGAGAGAGAATAATGTATGAATGATTGAATGGAAGGAATTTGGTGTACAACTTTATATGTTGAGTGTGCTTTAATAATATTCTAAACCAGGATTAAGTGGAACACAACATCTTATCTAGAGTGTATAAAATTTGTATGTGGAGAATCGATATTCACTTTTTCTCCCAAAACAATTGGTGTTACTGTTTAAGATAAGAAGTAATCATATTTAGTGATTTCCATGCAGATTAACATTAATATTAATCCTTCCAACTCGATTATATCATCTTTATAAAGTGGAGTCTCATATATGTTTATAAATTGAAAAATTATAAAATTTATTTGATATATTATATAAAATTATATTTAGATTGTTGATAAAGAATAATATAATTTTAAAATAAATAAAAAAAACTGAATTTATGATTGTTTAATATCTAGTAATTTTCATTGTGAGTTATCAAATATATTTAAAAAATTAAATTATTAAAAATATTAATTTTTAGTTAATTTATTTTTTAAAGATTTTATCAAACATGGCTTATTATCCCCATCCCATTTCCTAATATTGTAATGATAAAGAAAAAAGGTATCACATGATATTACGTGTTTTTATTAATCATTATAATGAAGAGGAGAGATAAACAAGATTTGATAAAAATAAAAATAATTTGTATTATAAAAATTTTGATATCTTCGTATTTTCATGTCATAATTATTGTATTATATTTGATATTTTTGGTCCTTCAAAATCAGAATCACTGAAATAAAAATGCAAGTTGACTTATATATATATATATCCAAGAATCATTTTTTGATATGAAGCATATATATGAGATGGGCAGGAATATTGATCAAAACTAAATTAAACCGTATTTCAGTACTTTAAATTTTAGTTTGGAAAGGAAAACAAAGAATCTCTGCCTGCAAAGTGGAAACTAGAATCAGGTACAAGTTCTATTGATAGGATTTTTATTTTTTTATTTTAATTTTGTCATTATTAATTTGGATTTTTAATTTTAATTAAATAATAAGTGTTAAATTTATTGAGTTGTATCATTTCTAAAATCTTATGCAGTAAACATATTATGACATGTCTAATATTAACTACTCATATTTCATATTTTTTAAACCCTTATGCTTAGTATATTGTTTGATTTATTGCAAATTAACTTACTTGCATGATTATCTCTCATTTACTTTTATTTAAGTTTTTATTTAATTATATTTTATTTTTATAGGATTTTAATATTTGATATTTAATCAAAAGTGTTTTATAATTGAATTAGGATTATGGGAGCTTCAGATTTGAGTTCGAGGACTGTTAAAAACTAAAATCAACTAAAAAGAACAACTTTGCGGAGCCGGGCGCCCTTGCCCCAAGCCAGTGCCCCAGCGTGCAGTGAGAAGCACCCTCGTTGGCGCCCCAGCGTGTTCCTAGCACCCCGCACAAACTGAAGAAACCCCACCCCTTCTACTAGCATTAAAACCATGCACAACTCAAATTCACTTCCTTTAATAAAATTGATCCGGTGGAAAAAACCTAACAAACCTTAAGCCACAAGTGTATTCTAAAAAAATAAAACTTAAAAGTTCAAATATAGTAAAAAAAATTGCTTGCTAAAGATCTGATAGTTTGTAAAATCCTTAAAATAGTTTTAACATTAAAATATTTTTATACTTTAATATATTTTAATATCAAAATAAATAATATATTATCTTTTAAATATTTTATAACTATTTTTATACTAAAATATCACACATGGGTGAAAAATATAACTGTGTAACAAATATATTTCTAAAAAATTGACATAAAAAATAAATGAGGTTTTGGTTGGAATGGTAAAGCAAAGGTGTTGAAAATTATAATATTATAGGTTCAAATCTCATAATGTGTGTATTTTTTTTATAAAAGATATAAGAAGACAAAAGCACCTTCAAAATTATAGAATTTACTTTATAAAGTATTAATGTAATTTTAGTCATTACCCAACTAAATTAGTAAATTATTAACTCGTAACACTAACTCAGTCAAGATATATTTTAAAGTATAAATACATAGAATGTAACACACCAAACCTGGCCTAGAAGTTTAAACCGAATCTGGACGAATTACACCAATTAGTAAAAACATACTTCTTTTTAGAGATTTGACTTTGAAAACCAGAAATTCATTTTAGTCTATTTAGACGATTTTGTAATGTCGTTTTAGACTTGGCAGATACTAACGAGATTATAAAAAGAAAAATAAGACAAGTCCAAAACAGATTACAAATCCAAAGGATTAAATTGTAGTTATCTTAGTGCAAAACAGTCCAAGCTCCCGCACACCGTCCAATCCTAAATCAGATGTTTTCCTGACAGATAAAAGTAAGACAAAGGGGTGAGTCACCAAGCATCACGTATAACCGAACTCAAATACAAATAAACATAGCACTATATATATAAACTGTAGTAACGCAAGCATTTGGCAACAGTTGTATAACCAGTACAGAACAGATCTAGAGTATCACAAAGATTTCGACAAAGCTAGTATAATAGAACAAATCAAAACAGAACAGAGTAGAACAATGCAATTCAAACAAAACAGAACAGAATGGAATAGAGCAGAGCAATACTGAATAGAACAGAACGAGATAGAGCAGAACAAAGCATGTATGTTTATGCAGATGTAATACTTTTCAAACAGATCAGAATGCAAATTTATCAAAAACATCCTACCCAACTTCGTTAACACCGAAATAGAGTTCCCTCAGAACTCGTCTAGCCAGATCACACCAACAGATAACTGTGGACACTGCCATCAGTATTTTGCAGTTAAAACTACCAGATCGAATACATGTGGTAAAGCCACTATAGTACAGTCGAATTGTAACACCCCAAACCTGGTCTAGACGTTATGGCCCGATCTAGCGATGGCACATGATAGGGTGTTTGAAAACCGTACCGTTGTAATAAAACCATATCCATTGAATTACTTATCTTAATATTATTAGTTCCAAAATCATGTTACTCATTTAGTCGATAGTTTCAAAACGTTATTCGTTGCGAAAGTTTTTAAAACAGTTTAAACAATCGGGCATTTCCGAAAATCATTTGTTTCTTTTGAAAATCAAGGTTTCCTACTACTAGCAGTTGTAATCCATAAGGTAAATATAATTAAAACCCAAAACCAAACCAAAGTCCGAAACTCCAATTATAACCCAAAAATTTAACCAGTAAAAATAGACTAAAAATAAAACCAATAATCATAAATTAAAACCATGACAGTCCAAAACTATGGTCACCATCGAGTCCTCCGCCGCACCAATCTATCTAGGTCTAGGGATTACCTGTGCATATTAATCAGAGAGGGGTGAGTTTTTGTAAACTCAGTATGTAACATTGCAGAAAACAACAAACAATCAGTAATCACGATTACAATAAATGATCTTGGGCCTAAGCCCTTTTCGATGATCGATAACGATTTGGGCCTTAGCCTATCTCGATGATCGATGATCACATGCGCTTTTCAGTAATAAAGTCCTACCCAACCACCCTCTACACACCATCTCGATCTAACCCTACACTCCATGTGGGGATTAAATCAACCCATCCATCCTTACACTTCAGATAGTACCGAATGCGGCACAAGACAGTAATTTGCAGTTGAACTGCCAGTATATTAGGCTTAAAAGCCTTTCAGTACACTTCCTCCAAATAATATCAACCCAACCCAATGCAATGCAACATACAATGGAATGTCATGCTATCACAGGTTTGTCAGATACACATTTAGTTCAGTATACATGCTTGTATATAACATGCTCCGTACATAATTCACACAATCAATATCACATAATTAAGGGTCTAAGTAGTGCTTACCAACCCTACGGAAGGTTCACAGTCAACTTGGGCGACCCACACAACCTTAACAGTCATTTCAGTAAAAATAGGCTCACACGCACATGTGGCATGCCTATGCAGGTCCACATGCCCGTGTGGCCCACACGACCTAAATTGGCCTTGGTCGTAAGGACCTGGCCTCATCGATCACGTGGCCATGTTAGGGCACACGGCCTACCACATGGGCAACCATACGCCCGGGAGGCGACGATAGTGTAGTTTTTTACTTTTGTCGAAACCTCGTTTTCTGCACAATCGAGTGCATACCTGTATCATTTTTTATGCCTAATCATTCATGAGTACTCCAGTACCTAAAATCGACAAATCAAAGCCCCAATCTCTGTAACATAACCAAGATTTAAACGGTATTATAACTAGACGTTCATCCATAACTATCGAAACCCTTACCTTCGGCCGAAACGAGGAATCCACGCACTTAACTCGTCGATTGGGAATAATTTTTAGACCCTTAATTAACTCCTAAACATTAAAAAGGAACCCCTCTTAGAAAGCAACCAGAAATGTTAAGACTAGCAAGAATGGAAACTTACCGATATCGTGCAAAAGCCAAATTAACGAGCCATAAAAGATTTAAAAGTAGAAGGGGAATCAAACAAGGAAATCAGTAGCAAAGAATAAAAGGAGCAACGATAAAAAGAAAAGTGGAAGAAAGAATGTGTGCCTTCAATCACTGATTAGAATGGAGACTAAAGGAAAAATCAAATAGAGAGGGAGGACAAAGAACCAAAAATTTGGCAGATAACAGAGAAGAAAAGAAAGAAGAAAAAAATGAAAAAGAAAAAGTGGAGGAAAAGATGATCAATTTTTTTTTTGTAGAGAGAACTCTTGGGAAACTGTTTTACTCAAATCTCACTACCTACCCTATCTCAATCCCTTAATTTTCTTCCTCAACTCCCACTACACATCCACCATTCAGAATCCTAGTTCAGTACAACTCTGGCCGAACTTTAAGCAAAAATACTACTCCTTGCCATTGCAGAGAATCAAACACAAGACCTCCAACACACCAACACCCCACTTAACCACTAGACCAGATGGCCCATTCTGATATGGTTTTACAAAAAATTAAATAAAAGTCTACTGAACAAGAGTGAGGCTTCACTTAGAAAAAAATTCAAAATTTGCCAAAGGCATGACTTGAACTTGGGACCTCACACACACACCCAGAACACTTAACCACTGAAGCAGATACAGATCTGTGTCAAACTTTACAAGAACAAAAATAAGAAATTTGAGGCGTTACACGAATTGTCAGAACAGAAGTGTGGATAAACCACTAGATAATGCAGATCATTAAACTACTAGAAACTTTCTCCTTTTACATCAACCCAAGTCCCATGTAGTGTGTCATGGTATGCTTATGCAGAATCAAAGTAATGAATATGTAAGTCATACTATCTCTCAACAACAGAATTAGTAAATATAGAAGTCCATGTTTTGTAAAACAGACTTATCAAACCTCAACGAACCATATCAAATTTGCCATTAAGTCACATGCAGTGTTGTAAATCAGAATCAGTAATAATCAATCTAACATGTTCAGATATCGCATATTCTATATCAATAAAGCAACGCAGGGGTATACCAACAAACTTAATAGAATATAGATCGTACCTAATAATTTGCACATATAGCCAATAGTACATTACATTCTGACGGATCCTACTTACTTAGGTTTAAACATAACAGATATACGTATAGATCAGAAGTTGTTCATCATCAGTCTAACACATTATATATTGTTTATATCATCCATATATCAGTCTTAAAGCATCATATAGTCCTCTTACGATCAAATTCAGATCATAAATACATTGTGGAGGTCAGTGCACGTGTTGGGAAAAACTCACAGCCTAAAAAAAATAAGATTCAGATCCTATTCATATGCCACACTGCTTGGACACAAGCCTATGTCCTTGCTTACGTGGCTCACACAACCTGGGCACATGCCCATGTCCTTGCCCGTGTGGCTCACACGGCCTGGGCACACACCCATGTTCCTGGCCATGTGGTTCTAAAGGGTAGACAATGAGTTACACGGCCTGGGCACACACCCATGTCACTGGCCGTGTGGCGTTAACAATATCATTTTTCGATGACTGAAAACGCAGAAAAAGAAAGGTTTTGGCACCCACCTGATACAGAATCGATACATGAGCAACAAGGATGAATTTTCGTCCTTAAACAACATTACAATAACATATCATACGACCTATTCGAAATCAATCACTAAGATTAGCATCTAAAACCAAATTTGTGTAGAAGAATTTCGACGCATAACTCTAAATCAGACTATGCATGTATCGATAATCGAACTGTAACTTTACAGACCTTATGTCGTCAAGAAAATGTTAAACTCAAGACCTTCGCCTAACACAAAATCACATAAGTCAACGTTTTCGTCACAAAGACAAATTACAACCCCATCTAATTACAACTCACGCAAGAACTTGACAAAGGATATTTACACAATTGATTACGGATGAACAGTGCAAGAAGTTAGAATGACAGATGTTTCAAAGATTCAACGAAAAATTGTTAGTGGAAGAATTGACAAATAAAATGAGGAAACACCGAGACGATAGCCAAAACAAAATGAAATAAAAAAATGTAACAAAACAAAAGAGGTTGAAGGAATTGGTTAATTTAAAACCAACCAAAACTACCTTACGAGGCAGTAGAATAAAAACATTTCTATATTGATTTCGTAAAGACTCGAACACAAGACTAGAAAGTATATAGAAGCTTAACCATTGAACCAACAGGCTCATTCTTGTCATCAGTTGACTGAATTTAACTTATAACAAAATTTCAAGAGATATGGTTCGAACCCAGAACCTCATACACATAATCAGAACACTTAACCACTAAACTAGATCAATTCACTTGTCAAAAATTTCCAAAACCTAAACTCATAATCAATGGATGACCACTCTTGGTTTCAAAACCCAATTTCTTCTAACCCGATTTTTGGGATGCTACCTAGAAATTGTGTATAAAATGTGATGATGATGTAAAATGTAATGACCCAAAATTCACAGGCATCGAAAAAGAACATTATCGGGCCTCTATCTTAGCAAAATGGGTTCGTAAATAATTAATAGAAATGTTTATGAGTTTAGGGATGTGTTTAATTAGGTTTTAATTAAGTGAATTTAACTTAATTTAGAGTAATTAGTAAAAAGGACTAAAGTGAATAAAAGGTAAAAGTTTAATTGTAGACTAAAAGAAAGTAAAAAGGACTAAAAAGGTAATTAAACCAAAATCATGAAATTGAGGCGGTTTATGTTTAAAAAAATCTGAGATTTTTAAGTAAATATATATTATTATATTATTATATAACAAAGGTATTTATGTTTTATTATTATTATTATTATTATTATTATTATTATTATTATTATTATCGAAAGAAAGAAACAAAAGAAATAAAATAGAAATAGAACAGGGGACGAAATAGAAAGAAAAGAAAAGAAGAAATTTAGGGTTTCAAGGTTCAATTTTAAATTGATAAGTCAAATTAAGTCATTTTCTTGTAATTTTTGAGTTTTTATGAACCTAGAATAAAATATTATTAAGTATGTGTTGAAATTTTCAAAGATATTAGATTTTTAGACATTAAATTTTTTTGAGTAAAAGTGTGAATTGAGGATTGAATTAATGGAATTTCTAACTAGAAGCGGGAGATAGATTAAATTGTAGAATAAGTTATAAATTTTGTATGATAGGGACTAAATTACAAGAATTTCAAAATTAGGTATTTTTGATGAAAATTAGATAGTTAAGTTTAAGTTTAGTTTAAATTTGAGTAGAAATGAGATATGAATCGAGATGGAAAAATAAATGAATTTAGTTAGGACTAAATTGAAATTAAGATAGAAATTTAATTATTCAATATAAATTAGTGTTGTATTAATAATATAAATTATTTTTATTTTCGTAGCTAATAAAGAACTCCAGACATCCGTAAAGAAAGGAAAAGAGAAGGTTGACGAAGAGTAATCCAAGAATTACGGTTTGTATTTCTATAAACCAAACTTAACATTTAAATTGTTGTTTTTATTATTTGATGTGTATGGAAAGATATTAAGGTAAGTATTAGTGTTTTGATAATGAATTGAATGTATGTGAATTTTTTATCATTGTGAAATGGATATTGAAATAATTAATTAATGTGAATTGGGAAATGAATTGAATACCCTATTAACTGTATCGGAGAGAGTCGGATATAATTGGCATGCCATAGGATTGGAAGTGTTCAGGGATACTTCGACCTTGAGTCGATGAGGCACTATAAGTGTCGTATTGTTACTTCGACTTCTAGTCGATGAGGCACCTTGTGTGTCGTATTGTTACTGTTACTTCGGTTTAAACCGATGAGGTACTAAGTACCGTACTACTACTGCTTACTTCGACAAAGTCGATAAGGCACTGAGTGTCGTACTAGTGTGTTGGTTGGATCCGTGTATCCGTCTAAGTTCGAGCTATGTTAATAGGTGTAAACTATTACACTGAATATCAAAATGACTGTATTACTAGACTGAACAACTGAATGTTATTGATTGTTTGATACTGAATAACTGATTGTTATTGAATAACAATAAACAAATAATTGTTATTGAAAAATAATGATTAATACTGAGCTTGTAATAAAATAGAGTACTGGATTAAAATGTGCATATTTGAATAGTTATTGAATTTAAGTAGTGTTATATATGTATTTTATAATTATTTAAGTGACGGTTTATAGAAATATCACTGAGTGCATACTCAGCGTACGGTTTGTTTCCGTGCGCAGGTTCAGTACAAAAGTGATTAACGACTCAGCATCCAAGCCGATCTCGAACTCAAATACGTGGTGATGTATTTTTCTCTTTTGAAAATGGCATGTACCTAGGTTGTAATATGTTGTTATTTTGTTACAGAAGTATTACTGATAAATGATGGTAATAGTTGTTCCATACAATTATATATGTCTTAAACACAGTCTATGTCATAGCTTTGGGCAATTTTGTTGAATGATAATTTAAATGAATCAATTAGACATCTTATGTTAGATTGTTAAAAACATAAAAATGTTAGAACTTTATATTATAAATTTTATTATAATTAGAGATGTATAAATTCATGAATTGATTTGTTTGGATTGGTTGTTGTTTGAAAATTGCTGGGAAGGTTAGATATTTCTAAAGGGGTTATATTAAATTTTTATTTAAAAAATAAAAAAGGAATGACATTATAATTATACTATAATATGCTTGTTATTTATTTATTTATTAAGAATTATCCGTAAATTGTTTGATTTGTCTGGTAATGCCTCGTAACCCTATTCTGGCGACAGTTTAAGGTTAAGGGGTATTACAAAAAAAATCAAATGAGCAAAAGAGATTCAAAGAAGTCTAATGGTTATATTCTTTGGCAACCACACACAACTAGCTAGTACTTAGTTGACTACTCAAATATATGCATTAAACCATCTTTCCAAAAGCTAATAATTTCTAAAAAGAAAGCACATAAATATATCAATTTTGAAAGATGTAAATTGATATTTGTAACCAAATACAAGCGGTGTTATAAGTAGTGCTTAAGATCGGTGTCAACTGTTTCGAGCATTGAGTATGAACAAGGCAGAAAACAAATAATACACTATATGTTTTTACAGTTTAGTTTCACTTCTTGTCTTTTCTTAGTTAGTTAAGCTAGTTTTTTTTTTACTGTAGTTAGGTGTTATTTGTTTAGTAACCCTTTAAGCTTTCTTCTAGTTACATTTTAATTTCACTTTAATGTTATTCAGTTTCTTTTAATTTATTTTATTAAAAATAATTTCTTTAGTATTTTCATTTATTGTTATTACTTCCATTGTTGTGTTATCTAAGCTTTTGCAAGAAAGCTTGAATTTTTATTCACCTTAAATTAAGTTTAAGTTAAAACTTTCTTTGCTTGATTATTTGTTTTTTTGTATGTTTAGATATAAGTAGGAGTAGCTAAACCTAAGGTGGTTGGTTGATGAAAATGTTGGGTAGTTGATTTTAGGGTTTAGGGATTAAATTGTAACATCTAGACTAAATTGGATAAACTTCAAAACTTTAGACTGAAGCCCCTAAGGGAAAATCAAGATAAGTAAGACCGAGAGGTAATCTTATTGGGTACCAATTCACTAGTCTCGGGTTAGCCAGTGAGATCGGGAGATAAACCAGACTAATTTGTCTAAGTTGGTAAAGTTGAGGCTGAGGGTAAAATGGAATTTAGGAGTTTTAACGATTTAGATCCTTAAATCAAAGGTTAATTAACAACATAGAAATTAATCAACCGCTGTCTGTTATCATATTTGGTAGTTTTATATTTTGTTTTATTGACAATTATTAGTCTTTTCTGTCTTAGATAATTAATTAGTTTTAATTAACTTCATTTATGCTTTACAATAATATAGAAATTAGATAGTAGCTAGCTAGACTCCGTTCTTGTGTACTTCTTGAATAGGAATCACTAAATCACTAACTTTCTTTGGTTCGTTCCTTGGAATACTCCAGTGTTCCATTGTAACACTACAAATATTACAATTGACTAGTCACACTTGTAGACACCGCACTTAGTATTTTATTTGATTGTTGCCTTTAATTGTTGATTTCCTCCCATCCTTCACAAGGGAGACTCAGAGGGCGGTCAATAGCCATACATAGTTAATGAAGGATCTGTCATTTCTTCAATAATATCTTCTTCCTCTTGATTGTCTATGATAATTTGATGTTGATCTTGCCTTGCTTCTATAGCCTATCTTCGATTTCTACTAGTAGTTCTTTCAATCTCACTATAAAAAATGATTGTTTCAATGGGTTGTCTATAGTCAAAAACCAATAGAACCTGCCAAAAACCAGATGAAAGGCAATCAATATCTCAAAATTAAACTAAAAACAAAATAACATAAAAAAATTAAAAATTGATTAAATTAACTTCCTAATATCCTAGTTCCTGTGAACGGTGCCAAAAACTTGATGTCCACTAAACTAACTAATAAATTAGCCAAGACAAATGCAACTATCAATTAATAGTATAGCTATGGTGAGCACAAATATCATTTCCTCAAAGACTACAATTACTAGTAATTATCAACTTTCTATTCTTTAACTTAGTAATTCAAATGATTGGTTGAAATTAAATCAAACTATTTAAATCAACTAATGAATGCACCAAAGAATGAAAAAAAAAAATTCAAGTATCAACCAAGTGACATAACAATACCTAGGTAAGAATCCATCTAGATTTTATCTCAATCTAATTTATGCAATTTATTTTCTTAACTCTTTAATCCATAGGAATCCATAATTTATACTTATATCTATTTTGAGCATAAGAGCAACTAACTCTAAGTTGATTAATTGAAATATTTTTCTAATTAAAATCCCTATTATTGCATTAATTCGCTTTATGGATCCCGCTATTAGATTTGACTCTAATCTGGTAGATTTATGTAGTCATATTTCTAGGATTACATGCAAAATCTAATCACAAGAAGTGTCTATTTAACCTCAAACTTATGCACATTAAACATGAATTAACACTCTAGAATTGTTAATCTAAAAACAATAAAGCATTCATAATTAGAAACAAAAAGACTAAGATTTTATTGCATAAAAATAGAAATCAAACTATAGAATCCATCTTAGGGTCATCTCACCTAGGTATTAAGAGAATTAGTTCATAATGGCAAAATTTAACACCAAAAACACAATATAACCATTAGAATAAAAGAAACCTAAGATAAATCCCTTGAAGATCAACTTGGACTCTTGAATCTTGGTGGAAAACTGCTTGGAAATTGACTTTAATGGCGTTTTCAAGGTAATTTCATGCTCTCCATTGGTGGTTACCTCTTTTCCTTTTGATTTCCTTATTTATATTCTCTTAAAGTGCTAAAAATCTGAAAAAAATTATAACTTTCAGCCGTCAGCATACACAATTCTCGAGATCGACACACCTTGGACACACAGTCGTGTTACATGGCCGTGTGGATTGCTTGTATGAAAATCTGCTGCATGTGTACAATATCTCTTTTGAGCATAAGAGCAACTAACTCTAGGTTGATTAATTTAATTTTTTTTCTAATTAAAACCCCTATTATTGCCACTACAGTAAAACAGGCTTTTAGCGGCACATTTAGCGGCGTTTTAAGCAAAAACGTCGCAAAAGTTGTACATTAGTGGCGCCTATAACAAAACGCCGCAAAAGATTAGAGTTATAGTGGCGTTTGTGACAAAAACGCCACAAAAGGTCAGGAATTAGCGGCGTTTATAAAACAAACGCCGCAATAGATCAAGATTTAGCGGCGTTTTCGTAAAAGAGCCGCTAATACTCTATCTTTAGCGGCGTTTTTTAAAAAGCGCCGCAAAAAATTGTTGAACAAAACGGCGATCTTTAGCGGCGCTTTTTTAAAAACGCCGCTAAAGATCGAGCATTTGCGGCGCTTTTTTAAAAACGCCGCTAAAGATCGAGCATTTGCAGCGCTTTTTAGAAAACGCCGCTAAAGCTCTATCTTTAGCGGCGCTTTACGAAAAACGCCGCTAAATATCAAGCATTAGCGGTGTTTTCTAAAAAGCGCCGCAAATAATAGGTGACCAAAACGACATCACCCTTTGTTTAGAAGATTGATCTTTAGCGGCGCTTTTCCAAAAACGCCGCTAAAGATGAGCATTAGCGGCGTTTTCTGAAAAACGCCGCAAAGGATCACCTCAAAAGAATTATTTTATTTTAGTATTTAAGGTTTAATGTCTATGGTTTGGGGTTTTAGTGTTTATGATATAATTTTTTATTATTTTGTGATTAGAGTTTTGAGTTTAGGGTTTATTGTTTTATGGTTATGGTCTTAATATTGTTAATGGTTTTACGGGTTAGGCTATTAGGGTTTAAAGGTTTAGGGTTTTTGATAAAATGACAAAAAATCAATTTATTTTAAAGTTTAGATAAGCAATAAAATTCCTTTTTAATTATCTTTGTCCCTTGTAATATATATATATATATATATATATATATATATATATTTTAGGGTTTAAGGTGATGTTGGTCTAAGATCTAGGGTTTATGATTTGGGGTTTAGGGTTTGGGGTGTGGGGTTTATGATTTAATTTTTAGGGTTTGGGAATAAATATGGTGAACTACATAACTTGTGTATCTTGGATTTTTTTATAATATAAATCTAAATAAGATAAATATAAATTATTATTTTAAAAAAATAAATATATCAAGATAGGTTAAATCCCAAAAGCATACATGAACAACGATTTAGTGTGCAATTGTATACATGAACTTTAATTTGATCCAGTTATTGTAAATTATTAACACAATTATTGATATAACATCATTTTATATTTAGGGTTAAGGATTTAGGCTTTATAATTTAGAGCGCCTTAGAGTTTAGTGTTTATGGGATAGGGGTTAAAGGTTTAGGGTTATGATTACGTAGTGTTTTTTAATTTATATATTAAATGATTTCTTATATAATTGTAAAAGAGATAATATTAATTTGAATATTATATTAAAATTATAATTACAGTTTAAATTATTTAAGAGATAATAGATAAACTTTATATAAATGAAATGGTTTAAGATTTAATCTAAAAATATTTTGATATATTAAAAATAATTCAATTCAAATTAATTCCTCTACACTTAATTTATTTAAGTGAAATTTAAACTTAAAATTGTCATAGAATATAACAAATAAAAATGAAATATAAAAACTAAGAGATTAGTGGCGTTTATTTAAAAAACGCCACAAAAAACATAGCAGTTTAACAAAAACGACGTCGTTTTAATTGGATTTTTAGGGGAGTATTGGCTTTTTTTTTTAAAAACGCCACAAAAAGCAAAAAAAAAGTATAACGTAAATGGCGTCGTTTTATATGAAATTTAGGAGATTAGCGGCGTTTTTCAAAAAACATAGTACTTTAAAGTAAACGTCGTCGTTTTCATATGTACTCTAGAGTAATATGGGTTTGAATCATAGTTGTATTAATTTTTTAAAAAAAAAGGCAAATTATGCTATTATCCCATGTACTATATGTAAAATGTGTATTTAGTCCTTATATTTTAATTTGATTAGTTTTAGTCCCTGTATTTTTCAAATCGATCAATTTTATCGTTTGTACTTTTCAAAATTTAAAATTTTAGTCATGGTGACTCAAAATGATAGCAATTATATATGTTTGGTTAAATTATGCTATTAGTCTTGGTATTGTGCGTAAAGTTGTAGGTTGAGTTCATGTTATCCAATTAGATTATTATTGGTCCCTATATATACTTTTCGAATTTTAAAATATTAATTTTGACACAAATGACAATCGTTAAATCCGTTAAAAGGACTAAATCCACAACTTACATATAATTCAACAACTAATAGAAAAAAAATATAATTAAAAATATTTAACTTGATTATATTTAAAAAATTAATAAATATCAAATGAAAATAACATGTATATATTTATAAAAAAAAATTAAAAAAATATCATTAGGTTTAAATAAATTTACTTTAAGTATTTATGAAGATTTAAGGGATTTAAGTAAAATTAAATTGGAGATTTAAGGGATTAGCAGCGTTTTTTGCAAAAAATTAAAATAGTAAACGGCATCGTTTTAAATGGATATTTAGGGGATTAGCGGCGTTTTTAAAAAAAACGCCGCAAAAAAACATAATTGTTTACCTTGAACGATGTCGTTTTCCTTGAAATGTTTGCTTCTTTCTCATGCCCGACACCCATTCCCCCCAACCCAAAATAGATTTTCCCAATTCTCTAATTTCTTCTAATCACTAAATTTCCCCCAAAAGAATCAGCAGACACGGTTAAGATTCATTGTCGAGCTAACATACATCTGACTTGAATCGCTTTTTTGTTTTGGAGGTTACTCGTTTGCTTCATCGGAGTGTAAAATTTCAGGTAAGTTGTGCTTTTATTTGAGAACAATTTATTTCTTCTTTGTTTAACCTATGGGTTTTGGAGGAATTTCAATCATTTTCGTATACTTTCAACGTTAGCAAGCAAGGGTATGCATATAAATCTCCTTTTTTGCAAACTCCATTAAAGTTTCTTATTCTCTTTATAACTTTTGAAAAGACTGCAGATATATAAGTTGAAAAACTTTGGAAGCCATTTGAGCAATGCCTGCCATAAACAAGCATGTAATGGAATCTTCATGTTCATAGGGTAAGCTTTTCTTATTTTGCTTTTAAAAACAGTTGTGGGTCATTTTCGTATTACTCTAGACTGCCATACTTGAAGCTCTTAGCTAGGTTTAAATAATAGTTGAATATGGATATCGAAATATTAAAAAAACTTAAAAGGTGATGATGTTGGATGAAGTGTCGGTCAACCAAGTTGTAGGATATTCATTTTGGGTTGGCAATTGTGTCTGAATGCACTCAATGACAACCACGAAAGCAAAAACCTCAGCCACTTATTTTTTATTGTATCCTTTTCAAAGTATAAAAGAGAGCATAAAAATATTATTAGTCACAACCCATTTTCCTCTGTATTAATTGACTGTATCCAAATGTTAACTCATGCCATGCTATTTATAATTTCAAAGATTAATTAATATCCATCATTTCATCCGAACAACAATATCAAAACTCTAAAAAAAGAAAATTAACTCATAATTACTGTCGACCAGATATTATTTCCATGGAAAAAAAAACACCATTAGTATAACTGCATGCGCTAGAGCACTGATATATGTTCTTCGACTATCCACCAAAATTAATGTAAGTGAGCTACCTTGCTATAATTCTGTATATGCTGTTATACAATAATTTGAGCTCTTTTTGCACTGTTCTTAAGCTTCATGCTCTGGTCTTTGTGTCAATTATGAGTTTATTAAATCAAAGTATTCTAAATAATATATATAGGCTTTTCGTTTTCCTAGTATGGTATATGGAAATTGCTTTATCTTATCAAATATATATAGAATAGCAGTAGATACATATAAGGCCAAGTTTCATTCATTAAGTGGGAACCAGGTTCTGGGGGTTGTCAGTTTCATGTAGTTACATGTGTCTGGTAATAAGCAAAAAAAGCTGAAAAAACTTAAGCACTAACTTCAATGGAAACTGCCAAAGATTGAAAGGGTATTAGCTGATATATTATTACAGCAAGGTTGGGGTTGTTTTGTTTCTTCAAGACTCTTCTATGTCAGTGCATGACAGCAAAGAAATATAAGTGATTTTATCTTTTTTGATTTTGCAAGTAAAAGACATATTATTACAGGCTAAAGGGTCTTGTAGGGTTGTAAACAGGGAACTGGTGAAGTTGATGGGACCCTTTGTGTTGAATAAAAGTTAAGGTAAATTTTTTCTTTTTTTTTTTTTTGACAAACTTCACAATGTAAAACAAATACATTGATTGCATTTGTCTGTAACAGTTCAAATACTGATTACTAAAAGCTCTAGATATATATAGAAAGTACAGGTTCTTTCTTGTTCTGCTGCACTAAAGGGTAAAATATTAGTATCTAATTGCAGCTTTTTGGCATATCCTTTTAAGTCGATAACAGCTAGTTGCTGTTTGGAATAAGCTACTTTAAACTTCCACAAGCTTATGATTAAGGGTATGTCTTTTGAGTTTTGATTTTTCATTTTTTTATCATTCCTAGTGATGATAAAAATCTCATTACTTGTTATTATTGGTTTCCCGCTCCAACTAAAAGCACTCTCTCAAGTATATGCATATATTATGGATTACGACATATATAGTTTTTGCTTTCCCACAAGATTGAAATTAAAAAAAAAAAATTACTTTGAAAAGTTATAAAAAAAAGTTTTTTTTTTAAGTCTTCCTAAAATCATTGTTATATGGCCTCCTTCATTTTCATTGTTAGTGTTTGCACCATCAAAAGCTTTCCTTTTATTTCCTTCTCAATACCTCAAAAATATTGATGGCTTAAGCTAATGTATTTAACTTCAAACACTTACCAGATTGCTAGAGTTCAAGATGCTTTGTTGACTGCTTACAAGCTTGCTAATGTTTTCCCATCTGTGTCAGCTTATGTCATTTTGTTACTTCACAAGCTAAAGTTAGCTATTATTGATTCATACAGTTTTTAACTACTTATGAATTTTACTATCTAATTTTGATGGAAGTAGACCTAACAACTTGTGTACCCATCTGTGTTCATTCGTTTTTCTCATGATGTGGTCATGTTTAAATTATTTTATATTCTTATAAAATTTGATACATAAATAATTTGTATTATATACAATATGCAATATTTCTGTTTTCATGTTATAATTATGTTATTTGCTTGTATCATGGCATAATATAGCAAGTAGCCGTATTATGGCAGATAACATTCATTTTTCAGCTTGATTCATTTCTCTCTATAATTAAATTAGCTTATTTGGGAAAATTAGAATCCATTATCTGGTTTTGATGCTTTTAGGAATTCAGATGAGGTTAACCCAAAATATCTATGGCATATATACAAAGGCATATCATATTTTTCTTTTGATTGCTGCTTCACTAAAAAAAAACACTTTCTGTTTGGACTAGATTCAAATCGATTCCATCGCTTCTGCTCCTCCTCCCGCAACTATTGGTTCAACTGAAGCTGCCATTTAATCTTCGAATTAATATTTGATACTGATATAGATAAAGTTTTTATATTTGCTTAAACTGAAATATATTTGGTGCTACTCTTATAATCTTACATCTGTTCTAGGTACTATCGAGCACCTAAATTAATATTTGGTGCAACTAAATACACCACAGCCATTGACATCTGTTCTAGGTACAGGTTTCGTTGCTAAATTTTTTTCCTTATTTCTATGCATTTTCACTTTAAATTACTTAACAAATATTACTTTTTTGACTCCAGCCTCTATTTGCTGGTGAGAGTGGAGTATGAATAAGTATGAATTAATTTTATTACCATGTAGCTTACTTGTCCATTAAAATTACAACAATAGCTGACCTTCTCTCCAACCTTATTTTAAATATTTTAAAGATTCAAAGTATATAAATTTGAAACTTTGACGGGTTGCCTTATATCGAGTATGTAAGATATAATGAATCCTCCCTAGGTGTAACAACGCCACGTATGATGAATCTTAAAAAATTCAAAAAGACTTGAAAAAAGTTCTATCGAGCTCATTTACTATTGAATATTTATATAACCTTAAAAAAGATTTAAAAATTTCAACGACTGAAGGGCCACTTATAAATAATTTTATCAATATAATAATATTGATCGTTGTTTAAATATATTATAATAAAAAAATTAAACTACGATTCTTTTTGATATTATTATATTCAAATTACAATTGTTTTACATAAATAATGTTTGATTTTAATATTTAATAATTTTAAATGTCTTTAAAAGTTATAACTAATTTTTATCAAAATAGTATTAATATTGATCATTACTTAAATAAATTACATAACTTACATAACTCATATAACTTACATAATTTACATAACAACTTACATAACTCACATAACTTACATGATTTACATAACTCACATAACGTCCATAACAACTTATATAACTTAACTAATACATGTAGTTTAATCTAATAATTTCCTTAAAAGCATATAGTTTAAAGTTCAAATTTCATAACTTAAACAATCTACATAGCTTACATAAAACATAAATATATATCATATCAAGACTTACATAATAAACAACTTACCCGTGTAACTTATTGCCAACTTTAGACTTCAACAACTACGAAATGGATAGGACTTGGATGAATTTCTCAAGGGCAAGCAACGAGTATCAAAATGGAGTGTAATCTTTTTTAGATTTTGCATTTCACAATTCAAGCCAAGAGAATATGATTCTTTGCCCGTGTAAGAAGTGTGGCAATATCTATTGGCATTATCGTGAAGTTGTCTACGAACATCTAATTGTTGATGGCTTCATTCGGGGGTATAAAAAATGAATTTTCCATGGAGAGTGTACACCTAGTGGAGCCTCTTCGACGATTAATCCGGGTTATCCTTATAGTGGTTACCGTCAGTATGTTAGAGAAGATGACATGGAAGGTATGATGCGGGATGCATTTAATATGCGGAGTGAAGGTTTCCAATCATTTTCACCAAACTATGTTGCATCCGATGATTATAATATCGGTGGGAATACTTTTATGGAAACGAGAAGAAGTGTACCGGATGAACAACCGAATGAAGAAGCGGCGAAGTTCTACACGTTACTTGGTGAAATGAATGAAGAACTTTATGAGGGATCAAAATTTTCAAAAATGTCATTCTGTATTCGCCTTTTCCACTTAAAATGTTTGGGAGGGTGGACCGGAAACTCTTTAACAATGCTGTTAAAGCTTTTGAGAGAAATGTTCCCGTTTGCAAAAATCCCTCAATCATGTAAAGACATGAAGAAAGTGATAAAAGATTTGGGCCTTGGGTACAACAAAATCCATAGTTGCCCAAATGATTGCATGTTGTATTGGGGTGATCGGAGAAATCAACAGTCTTGTCATGTTTGCGGTAAATCTCGTTGGATGAATAGAGATGCAGAAGATGTTAATGAGGATGAATATGGGCCACAGTCAATAAGGAAGCCGAACAAGATTTTGTGATATTTCCCGCTAATCCCAAGGCTTCAAAGGCTATTCATGTCGTCAAAGACAGTCGAGCTTATGACGTGGCATCATGATCAATGATCGGATGATGGATTATTAAGGCATCCTGCAGATTCTTTAGCATGGAAATCATTTGACAATAAATTTCCAAGCTTTGCAAGTGATCCTCAGAGTGTAAGGCTCGGGTTAGCATCTGACGGATTTAATCCTTTTAAAATCATGAGCACCTCGTACAGTACTTGGCCTGTGGTCCTTGTTCCTTATAATTTGCCTTCATGGCTCTGAATGAAGTAATCTTCTTTGATATTGTCTATGATTATCCCCGGAGAGAAAGGCCCCAAAAATGATATTGACATATATCTACAGCCACTTATTGAAGAGTTAAAACAATTATGGGCGGGTGTTGAGACGTATGATATATTGAGAAAGGAGAACTTTTACCTACGTGCTGCTTTGCTGTGGACAATTAATGATTTCCCGGCATATGCGAATTTATCTGGTTAGAGTACCAGAGGACGTTATGCTTGTACTTGTTGTGCTGCTCAAACGTGTTCACAGTGGTTATATAATGGGAAGAAGTTCTGCTATATGGGGCATCGTCGGTGGTTAGATGAAAATCATAGCTATAGATTTCAGAGGGCTTTATTTGACGGTACTGAAGAGTTGAAAAAGCTCCTGAGCAGACCATTGGATCTGAAATCTTATTCATGTTAAAAGATATGGATTTCAGTTATGGGAAGCTGAATCAACCATCTAACAGGCAAACAAATAGACGATCGAGGGATGAATCTGATGATGAATCTAACGAGGAGGATGACCCTAATGAGGCAGAATTGTGGAAGAAAAGAAGTATTTTTTTGAGTTGCCTTATTGGGAGCATCACATATTACGCCACAATCTTGATGTGATGTCTATTGAGAAGAATGTCTGCGAGAACATCATCCGGACAATTTTGAACGTTGATGGTAAATCAAAAGATAATCTTCAGAGTCGACTTGATTTAGTTCACATGGGAATTAGGCGTGATCTTCATCCCCAAGTACTTCATAATGGAAAATATTGGTTGCCGCCTACAATTTTTGCAATGTCAAAGGAAGAGAAAGAAATGTTCTGCACGGTGTTGAAGGATATAAAGGTTCTGAATGCATATTTATCAAATATATCTCAATGTGTAAGTCTTAAAGATCGAAGACTATATTCATTAAAATCACATGACTATCACATCTTGATACAAGATCTACTTCCAGTTGCTTTACGGTGCTGTATGTCAAAGAAGGTAACATCCTGTATAATTGAACTGTCGAATATAATGAAAGCAATTTGTGGCAAAGTTCTGAATGTTGAAGAACTTGAAAAAGTACAAGATCGAGCCGCTTTGACATTATGCAATTTGGAGAAGATCTTTCCACCTTCCTTCTTCACTATTATGGTGCACCTTGTCATTCATCTCCCTCGTGAAGCAATAATTGGTGGGCCGATTTTCTATCGTTGGATGTATCCAATTGAAAGGTGCTAATTTATTTCAAAGGCATTCACCTTTATATCTATAGTTACCAGTTTTGATAATGTTGTATATGGTGTTTAGGTTCCTAAGCAAATTGAAGTCTTATTGTCGTAACAAGCGTTATCCGAAAGGATCAATTACTGAAGGCTACTTGGCAGAGGAGTGTATGACATTCTGTTCTAGATATTTAGAAAATGTTGAAACAAGATTGAATAGACCAAGTAGAAATGTCGGACTCAATGATCCTAACTTGACCGAAACTTATTTATTTCAAAGTTATGGAGAACCAATCGGCAAAGTTGAAATTGTAGAATTAGATGACCGATCTTGGATACAAGCACATAGATATGTTCTTTTCCACCACGATGCACTTGAACAATTACGCAAGTAAGTTTTAGATTAAGTTCTAGAATATGATAAATATTCATCTTTTTTTTATTTGTTTATTTTTTTAACGAATTAAACATGTTTTTAACATAGTGAGTACAAACAAATCTTAAGATCTCGTTCACGCTCACGAAGATTACAACATCGCGAGATTAATAGGTTATTCGCAGAATCTTTTCATGAATGGTTAAGCCAAACAGTATGCAACTCAACATTTTATTGACAAATAATAATGTTTTCTCATAACATTTACAATTACTCAATTTACTTTTGATTCAATAGGTTTGGAGTGGGAATGTCGTTAATGACGAAGTTAAATGGCTTTCCCAAGGTCCGAATCGAGTAGTAAAAAGATATAGTGGTTTCATCATGAATGGATTCAGATTTCATACCAAATATCGCGAGAGATTGAGGAGAACTCAAAATTGTGGAGTAGTTGTTAATTCTTTAATTACAAGTTACGCTAGTGCTAGGGACAGTAATCCTGTCGAGGGAAATGTGGAGTATTACGGACTTCTAATCGACATTATTGAGTTGGATTACTATGGAAAATGGAAAGTTGTCTTATTTTGATGTGATTGGGCTGATGCTAATACTACTCGCGGAATTAAAAATGATCAGTTTGGTTTTACAATGGTGAATTTCTCTCGATTAATTCACACTGGAGAACATTTGATAGGCGAGCCGTATGTATTTTCTTCTCAAGTTAAACAAGTTTTTTACTCGAAAGATCCAATTGATGAGGGTTGGTACGTTGTACTCCGAAACACCCCTAGAGACTTGTTTGACATGGGGAATGGAAGTAGAGATGACATCGTTGAAAGATCAGAAACTTTGCCTTTTCTAGAACAAAACTTAAATAAAGATATCCCTAGTACTAGTACACAATTTCAATGGGTTCGTCAGGATGTGGATGAAGATATTTACGATTTATGATGTAGTAAGATTTTATGATTTTTTATTTATATGTAATGTTATAATTTTAACATTGGTCATGTTATATAATTTAACTATTTTATATTTACTATTGTTGTTATTTCTTACTAAAATTTTAACTATTTTATGTGTTGCAGGAAAAATGCCTAGAAGAAGATTAAGAGATCTTAGTATTGTACAGAATACTACAAATTCGGAAGAAGTAAGTACTGAACAGCAGACAGTTGTTGGATCTTCAAGCGTGCCGGAGACACTTGACGAGTCTGTGGAATTTCAAAGTAATGTTAAGTTTATTTTACAAATTGTATTAAATTTTATTACTGATTTATTTTTAAATTTCAATATAGTAATAATATATTATTTTTCAGCTGAAACTGGTGGGACACGTAGAGGTCAAGGACGTACGCTCCTAACAGATTTATATAACTTAAATTCTGTCGAGCGTGTCAAAGTAACTAGAAACAGCCATGGTCAGCCTGTTGGACAAGAAGCTCGACTTTTAGCAGGCTATTTGGGAATTATAGCACGAAATGCCAATATGTTGCCCATCAACTATGAATCATGGCATAACATACCTGATAGCAATAAAAATCAAGCTCTCTCTAATATTAAGGTAACAAAATGTTAATGTAATTTATAATACTTTGGTTTAAGTTTCATTTATATTTTCTTCCTAAACTTGTGTTTTTTAGGAGAGGTTTGCTTTAGAGGTCTCTGATGCCTATATCAAGAAGGCATTGGGTAAAAAATGAAGAGACCATAAAAGTATTTTGAAAAAAGAATATTTTAAAAAACCCATAAGCCTCGAAGAAAAATTACAAAATGTCCCACCGGGAATGCTGAGGTACCAATGGGAAGATGCGGTTCGATTTTGGAATTCGAAGAAAGGAGAGGTATTATGTACTTGCAAACTCTTATAAATTTTTCGGTTTATAGTATTTACTATATACGTAATAATAATTTCATTATGTAGGACCGTGAGCGAGTTGGAACAAGCAGCAGGCAAAAACAAAATTTATTTACGCTGCACAGTGGTCGAGAAGTTTTGCTTGTGTAGCTCAGGCCGCGGTACTATGGATTTATTAATTCTATCAAGTATTAATGACTTTTTACTATTAAATAATATTTTTACTATATATTGTAGGAAGCCTCGTCTGGTCAAAAAGTTGGACGCCTTCAGCTTTTTGACATTATGCACAGGAAAAAAGATGGAACTCCGATGACATCTGAGGCTGCAGAAATTATGGTATATTTACTTAATAAAATTTGATTCATTATAAATATTTATAATATTTAATTATAATGTTTTAATTCGTCGTTTTTATTAGTTTAGTTTAAATAATGTTATGTTGTATTCTTTTTTATTGTATATTTCGTTTCTAACTCTTTGACTGATTTATTAGGAGAAACTAAAAGATAAGAAGGCAGAGTATGAAGCGACTGCTTCGACTGATAGTTCTGTTAATTTTGAGGATATTGATAACAAAATTATTAATGAAGTTTTGGGTCATAAAAGGTATGGTCGGGTTAGATTTCAAGGATCTGGTGTTAACCCGACCCAATATTTTGGATCCACCTCGCACCAATACATGCCTTCCGGGAGTCAAAGTCAAGCTGAAGTTCAGAGGCTAAAAGATCAGATAGTTTAGATGCAAGCTAGCACAGATGAGCAAATTTCTCAACTTAGAGCGGAGGCAGCAGCGAGGGAGGTGGAGTGTAACACCCCTAACCCGTATCCGTCGTCGAAACAGGGTTACAGAGTGTTACCAGTACATACAGAACATTTACAGATTAATCAAAACATTACTATTCACTTTCTGAGATCATATATATATATAACGACCTTTATTTGGGCCCTCGAAGCCCAACATGAACATTAAAATCAAGTCGGAACTCAACTGATTTCTCATAAAATTTTTTGCTTAATTTTAATTTTTAAATTTTTTTTTACTTGTGAACAGTACCCACACGCCCGTGTGATTAGGCCGTGTGGATTCCACACGCCCGTGTGGCTTGGGACACGCCCGTGTCCCTTGTCTGTGGAGCTTTTTGTTTATGACATCATTATCAATTTTAGGGGCACACGGCCACATCGCATGCCCGTGTCCTAAAGTCGTGTTCCATATACGGCTGAGACAAACGGCCGTGTCTCTGCCTGTGTGGTCAATATCTAAGCTATTTTCCAAGCCTTGGTCAACCTTAATCTCTTACACACTTAAACAAAACCAAAAGCACATAACATAGTATTCATTTAATGATTAAACATTCTAAATTAAACTACAAACATAGAATTTGTATGTCATCATACATGTGTCTCTCATACTCATTTTACCTTGTCTATTATGGTACCACTTATACTTTTATACCATGATTGCCATCTTGCCAAATATTTTCAGCTTAATCATCAAGCATTCATATTTAAAGCTAGATCATATCTTTATAAATACCACATTTCAGACACGCAGAATAAAATACTTGCCTTAGACATTTCAATCCAACTTCATACCCAACAAGCATCATATTGAAACTAGTCGTATATATACATGTCATGATATATATCATTCTCATACTGTTTTCTTATAAACATATATCATTTATTTTCCTCCTCCTCCTCTCCATTCCACATCCTTAACGTATATAACATTCTTGTAAGTACGATTTCACAATTTACTTATTAATGCTCACATCAACTTGTTCACATGAGTCATAGTCACTCAATTATTTATAATTTGAGATACAGAGCTCCAAATTAAGATCCGTAAATTTTCCCTGAAACTAGACTCACATATCATTCCACCATAAAATTTTCAGAATTTTTGGTTTAGCCAATTAGTACAGTTTATTCATTTAAGTTTCCCTTGTTTCACTGTCTAACAGTGCTGACCTCTCTTCACTAAAAATTAATTATATCATAGTACAGAACTCAGATAATGTTCTCGTTGATTTCTATTGAAAATAGACTCATTAAGGATTCTAAGCATATAAATTTGAGCCTCTAATTAATTTTATCAATTTTTTGGTGATTTTCCAAATTTAAAACAGGGGAACCCGAATTCATTCTGACCTTGTCTCACAAAATTCATTATATCTCATAATTTACAATTCAATTGCTTACACCGTTTCTTCTATGAGAAACTAGACTCAATAATCTTTAATTTCATATATTATTCATTCTCTAATTCGATTTTTATGGTGATTTTTCAAAGTTAACCTACTGCTGCTGTCCAAAGTTGTTTTAGTTCAAGATGTTTATTACCATTTTTCCTCTAAATTTCACAGGTCATACAATTCAGTCCTTGCTCAATTAGCCCATCTATTAAGCTAATTTTTCTCAATTAACATTTTATTCCACCATTCTAAACTATTACACAACCTTTGAAAATCATAATTTTAACACTAAACCTTAATTCACAACTTTTTCACAATTAGGTCCTAAAATCAATTTCTATTGAATTTAATTGATAAAATCATCAAACAACAAAATCAAAGCTTAAAATTCATTTTATTTCATTATAAAGAGCCAACACTTACCAATGATAGCTTTTAATTGTGTTCATAAAATCAAAAACTAATGAATTAAACACTTGGACCTATTTGTAAAAGTCACAAAAACATAAAAATCTCAAAAAAAAGGGCAAGAATTGAACTCACATATGTCAAAGTATGAAAAACCAGCAGCTTTCGGACCTCTCATGGCATTTTTGCTGAAGAAAAATGATGATATCTCTAAATTTTTCAATTTTGTCTTGTTTTATATGTTTAATTTGCAAAATTTCCCATTTTGCCCTTGTTTCTCCTTGTCTTTTTTGCTGATTTTCTTGCCCAACCGTCCAGCCCATACAATTTGGGTCTAATTTCCTTTTAAATCCCTCCTTTTTAATCACTTAAACTATTTAATCACAATTTAATAAATTTTGCACTATTTTCAATTTAGTCCTTTTTAATTAATTGACTAACCAAACATTAAAATTTTATAACGAAACTTTAATACTAACTTAATAACATTCCATAAATATTTATAAAAATATTTATGGCTCGGTTTGTGAATCCGAGGTCTCGATACCTCGTTTTCCACTCAATTTACCTGATTAATTCTTTTAAAATCGCAAAATTCACTAATTAAAAATAATTCTTTTAAGTTCGCGCTTGGCCTATAATTATTATTTATTAAAATTTCTAAAATTACTCGTCGGATTTAGTGATCTCGAATCACTGTTTCCGACACCATCAAAAATTTGGTCATTACACTGAGGCGCGAAATGGGGAGGCGGAGCGAGCAATGAAAAATACAATGAACTCCACTCTGACTTGATCTATGATGACTATGTTCCAGCAATTCCAAAATCCGCCATCTTAGACATTTGTTTTCTTGTAACTTTTAACATTATTGTAAGAACATTTTGAATATTCATTTACAATTTATATAATATATTTTTCGTATAATTTTGTATTATTTAAATTTGCGGGTTTTGGTTGGATTTCATGGTATATTTGCTGTTTTTGGTTGAATTTCTTGCAGGAGGGTTGAATATAGGTGCAAAAATACATAATGTAAAACTGGGCAAATTAGCAGCGCTTCTTATAAAAACGCCACAAAAGACCAGGACTTTTAGCGGCGCTTTTTATAAAAACGCCACAAAAGACCAGGACTTTTAGTGGCATTTTTTAAAAAAGCGCCGCTAGTGGTCCTGGTCTTTTATATGCTTTTAAAAGCGCCGCTAAAGACATGGACCTTTAGCGGCGCTTTTTAAAAAAACGCGCCGCTAAAGTCCTGGTCTTTTGTGGCGTTTTTATAAAAAGCGCCGCTAAAGGTCCCTGTCTTTAGCGGCGCTTTTTATAAAAATGCCACAAAAGACCATGACCATTAGCGGCGTTTTTAGAAAAAGCGCCACTAAAAGTCGTGATCTTTAGCGGCGTTACATATAGTGACGTTTTTTGCGGCTAAAATTCTGTTTTCCTGTAGTGTGCATTAATTCGCTCTACGGATCCCACTATTGGATTTAACTTTAATCCGATAGATTTATGTAGTCCTAATTCTAAGATTGTATGCAAGTCCATTTAATTATGCAAAGATCTAATCACAAGAAGGGTCTATTCAACCTCAGACTTATGCACATCAAACATGAATTAACACTCTAGAATTGTTAACCCAAAAATAATAAAGCATTCATAATTGGAAACAAAAAGACTAAGATTTTATTGCATAAAAATGGAAATCAAACTATAGAATCCATCTTAGGGTTTATCTCCCATAGGTATTATGAGAATTAGTTCATATTGACAAAAGTAAACACCAAAAATACAATATAACAATTAGAATAAAAGAAATCCATGATAACTCCGTTGAAAATCAACTTGGACTGTAACACCCTGAATTTGGGCCTAGAAGAATTGGGCTTTAAGTCTGGGTTCGGATAGAAGAAAACCTGAATATTGAGAAGTTTTATATATTACTAGTGTTTAAAAAATATATATATTGATAAAATATTTCTGTTACTATTACTGATATTTTTATGAAAATTGTAATTATTAGATACAAATATATTTATAAAATTATTGTTGTTAATTTAGTGTTTAAATTAAATTATTATTAGAAAATTTTATTGTATCTATTTTTATTGATTTATTGAAATTATAATTATTATTATTGTATTTGAAATTTTCATTGTTATGGTTATTATTATTATTATTATTTAAAAATATAGAGGATATTATTATTAATGTGGTGTTTAAATTTAGTTTTTAAATAAATTTAGAAGTATTTAAAGTGTGGGAAAAATCTTGGTTCGATCCAAGACTTTAGCAAAGAAATTAGTTTTTTTTTGCTTCTTAGGGGAACTGGGTAATAAGGCTTTAATAATAAAGTAGGCTAAATTAGGCAAAAAGTGAAGCATGGTCCAGCAGCAGTGGCGCTAGGAGGTTGTAGGAGTGCCTGGGTTCAAGGCACGGTGCGTGCATAAGTTGCTTTTTATTTTAGAAGCCAGGTCGAGCTAAGGTAAAACTTAAGTATAGCTGCGACCGAGTTATGCCACTAAAAGGCTTGTGGCGCAGCGGCAGCAGTGTGTTAGGGGTCCCAGGGTGGCTCAGGTTCGAGTCCAGGAGCATGTATGTTCTGTTTTATTTTTAAAAGAACTCAGGACGTCAGCAGGTAAGGTTTAAAGGTAAACGCGACGCTATTATATCAAAGAAGGAGGCCAGTCCCAGTGGTCAGCAGTGTGTTGGGCACCCTGGAGGTCTCGTGTTCGAGCAGCGTTGCGTACAGGAGGGTGCTCCTTTTTTGATGATGTGCGCGCACGAAAAGGGCCGTACGGGATTGAAACTCCCCCCAACAGCAAGGTGCAAGGTGAGTCAGCCAAGCGGCGGACTCCTGCTGCTGTTTGCGCAAGGAGAGTTTGAAATTAAATTCAAACTATGTTGTTGGCTATAAAAAACGAGATAGGCACGAGATTTAAATTGGGCTATATTCTTAGCCAATTAGCCGAATCTGTTTCTTTTTATTTTCAATTGATTTTTATTTTACTCATTCACTTTTCACAAAATCTTCTCCCTTATTCTTAATTTATTTATTCCTTTGATTTTCTTTCCCAATTAGCCGAATCTTAATCTCTTCTCTTTTGATAACCTCTTCTATTTTTGTAACCCTTTCTTCTTCGATTTTCTTTTTGAAAACCAAATAAGCATACCTCAGAATGAGTTCTAGAAGCCGAAACTAGATCCTTTTTTTATTTTCTCTTGGTTCAAACTCCTTCTTTCCATTAGTAGTTTTCCAAAAGCCGAAATTATTTAGATTTACTTTCTATTTGTAATTTGGGGTTAGATTTACAACGGATCTGGGGTAGAAAGGTATTTGGAAACGTTCTTCAATGAGTAGATCTCTTGGTAAGTATTCGAACCTTCTTTCCATTCGTATCTTATGGGGTAGGAAAAGCCGAAAACCCTTATATACATAGGGTGATTATCGGCTAAGGCTAAAAGGATTTCTGGTGTTGTTATTAATTCGGTTTGTTGGTGCTAGTGAGGATTAAAGGCTACCAATCGAGGAGTGTGTGGAAAGCTTGGATCGTCGGAGTGACTAGATCTAGATCTAGTCATCAATTTCGGCAAATGTATGAATTCTTGGGCCATTGTGGATGGTGGCCGAATATGTAAGTGATGGTAATAGGTAGTTTTCGATTTGGTTTAATTATTAGCATGATCTAATCTATAAGCGGTTGATTATAGGAGAAATCGCGTAGGAGATCTCGTCAAGGAATATCGTAAATCAGGTGTGTAACTGACACCCTCTCATAGACTAGATCGGCAAAAGTCGAAAAGCCGAAATGCCGAAAAGTCGGTATTTTGGGAACTTGCGAGTGTGCGAACGCTCGAAAGATAAGTGGGTTAATATTTTTGATAATCTTAAGTGATAAAACTGCAGTACGTGCAATTTCGTGCATTATTGATATTTTGGGCTTAGTGGGCCGAAATCGGGTTAATGGGCCAACTGGCCCAATTCGGTAAGTATGCGCGGTAAGGGTTTTGATAGTGCGTAAATGATAGAATTATGCATGAAAACCTTAAAATAGTTAAAATACTAAAATATCCTTATGCATGGAAAAATTACCATTATACCCCTAGGGTTAGTTTTGACTGGAAAGCATGATGATTTGAATCTATACGATGTATGCCATGATTGCATCTCTGTTGCATGGGGACATGGGTTATATTATGGAGGAAGCGTCCTGGTGGCTATGCCACAAATTATCTGATCTGGTGGCTCTGCCACGAATATCTGTTCTGGTGGCTCTGCCACGATTATCTGTTTCTGGTGACTCTGTCACATTATCTGTTCTGGCAGCCATGCTGCATATTTCTGTGACGTGTAGCGGTTGGGTGGGTCGAGTAGTCTCCCCACATGGTGTAAGGTTGGAAGGGGGTGCATATGGTTGGATATGGGTTGGGTTTTGCATAAGCATGTAATATCTGTTCTGATCTATTATGGGCCTATGGGCTTTATTCTGATTCCTGTTCTGGGCTAAGGCCAACTTATTCTGTTTCTATAGTTTGAGCTGATATAGGCTATGGTTGGGTTAACTTACACATTGAGTTTCCCAAACTCGCCCCTTTATTTTTCATCCCGGCAGGTGATCCCCAACCATAGTGGGCTTGAAGCTGTGAGGGATTCGGAGTGGCCACGCAAGTCTGCAAATTCGGTTTCTTTCTGATGAACTGGACGTCCTATTTATCTTTGTTTTTGGTTTTGGGTTTTTAAATGTAATAAGGCCGCTCTATTATTTTTTTATGGGTTTGATTTATATCTTATTATGATGAACTTAATTTATATTAACTATCAAAATAGGCTAGATCTAGGGTTCGTTTTCAAAAACATAAATTGATTTCAAAGTAACACGATTACAAACAAGGCTTTTGTTATGATAACGTTGTCCAAAATTAAATATGTTTTATTTTAAAATGAACATAATTACAATAGTAACCTAAGAATATACACGATGTTAGAGTGTGGCAATGGCGGTGTGCATGTCTAGGATTGGATCCGAAAGAGCTTGGTACTTAAGCAGTCCGATGGACTCACCTCCTCTTTTTTCTGGTTTCCTACCTGGTGCACAGCTTCCATTCACTTTAACCTATAACAAAAGTATCTTTTTAACACACCAAGTAAAGATTTTTTAAACCAACAATATAATATGTTTTGAATGCTTCAATGTGGCACGTCGGATTCGGTCATAACGTCTAGGCCGGGTTTGGGGTGCTACATGGACTCTTGAATCTTGGTGGAAAATTGCTTGGAAATTGGCTTCAATGGTGTTCTCAAGGTAATTTCATGCTCTCCCTGGGTGACTGCCTCTTTTCCCTCTTATTTCCCTATTTATATCCTCTTAAAGTGTTAAAAATCCTAAAAAATTGTAAATTTCAGCCGTCAGCGTACACAATTCCCGTGATCGACGCACCCTGGATACACAGCTGTTTCACATGGCTGGGTTGCCTGTGTGAAATTTTGTTGCACGTGTGCAGCTTTTGGAATGTTCCAATGTTCTAATTTCCATCATTTTCTTTCCTATTTCTCCTAAGCACCCTATTAAGAATCAAAACATGAACATAAAGGATTAGGAGTATGTAACTCACAATAAATACCACATAATCAATCTTCCCAAGAAACGAGCAAGATAAAAAGCATAAAGAATATCTTGTAAGAGCTCAAGATAAGTCTTGAATATTCAAGATATGATTCCAAGTTTTACCCGATTCAATCCGATCTCACCAAAGTCAGGAAGTCGATTTCCTTGATCCAATTCAAACTAATCTCCAAGATATGTTACTATAAACAGTTTGGATATCATATACGGGCTTGCAGTCGTCCAAATTATCAACAAGAATTAAAGCCCAAGGATTTTTGTTAATAAAATTTGCAAATAGAAACATGACAAACTTTTGAGCTGGGCAATGCCAGACACTAGTAAACACTACTCCTTGACCTTGCTGAAAAATTGTCTCAACAAATTTGAAACCGTGGTTATGATATATGAATTCATACTATTATATTTGATTACTTAATCCAAAAATTAGCAGTTTCTCTTTAGTTGAATCCAAGTTTGAATTTAATATAATTTTTTTATCATTCAGATTGGAATTCAATTCTAATTAGATATTAAAATTGAGATGGAATTTTTAATTAAATAAATAATTTCAACATGAAAACAATTTCGGATTTTAACTTTTTAAATCTACAAATATATATAATTGGAAAAAAATTAGAGATAAATAAAATAAAACTTATTGTCCCAAATTTATATATTTTTTTTTCTTTTAATAGATAGTATTAATTTCTTCAATCAATCGAATCCAAGAAGTTTAAATTAAAAATTGTACAAACATTAGATTTTTAAAGTAATGAATATCAGTTGAGTATGAACATATATACACGTTAATGATGTATGATATACAATGAACATATATACACATTAATGATGCATGATATAAAAACTTTAATACATTCATATATTCATTTTGTACCATATTTCCTATTATATAAATTTAAGTTTATATGATTAAAAAAGCCCATCGTAAACTTAAAAGGATTAGTTCTATATAAACAGTTTATCTTGTGGAATTTAAGATACACTATCTTGTGGAAAAATATGGGTGTTGAGTTGACAGCTCCTTGAAATGACACAATATATATGTGTGGAATCTATGATATGTTGCATGTAGAAAGAATATGAATAGTTAGGCAGATCATGCGTTGTTTGGAATATATATATATATATATATATATATATGACGTCTCATATTGGTGGTGTTTTGTCAACTGTGTATCAACTAGGTGATGATAGGTTAATTTAGGAAGGACGTTTATGTCATAAAATTCTCAATACCTCAACTGCATATTCCATCTTAGCAATATTAATGTCTGCTTACTTATCAGCAAATGCCAACATCTTCTATAATATCAAACTTTATTTATATAACAATCCTTTTTTGCAAATCCAAGACACAAGTATCATCCACACTCTTGATCCCATATGATGTAAAAGGGAAATTTTAAAAATAAATAAATTATTCTAAAGAATATAGCTTGTGAAAGTGATTTAGCTTATCAGCAGCCATCTGAATGATCTATGCTTTTATTCTCTCCAATAAATTGGAGAAAGTTGAAAATACAGTTGAACCCTGATTGTATCTGTCTGTCTGCCATTGATAAACACAAGTCTATTTAATGACTATTGGTATAACAATTAATATTTGGAGTATCAGATTCAAAAATTCAGATTCTATGGAACAAATTTTTGTTCATTTCATGAACTCAACTCAGCACATGAAAAAAGGGTCAAAACCACTAGCATACCTTAGTGGAATCTGAATCACACGTCAGACATTTTGTCATTTCATATCAGATAAGTTTTGAATTATCTCTGTAATTTATAAATTTCAGGTTGGAGTTTTTTGGGGGTAATTTCAATTTTTTTCAAGTTAGATGACAATATCAAAAAAGAAGAAATTCTGGGATTCTCTCAAATTTTCCTTTAGTATAAAACCCTTAGCAGCATTAGCTTACAACATTAATTACTTTTCACTTAAAAGAAAAAAGAAAAGAAAACCAAATATAACATTAGTATCTAAGATTCTCTTACAAATGATAGATATAAGGAACAAAAAGTCCTTAAAAAAACCATCCCATAAAATTCCAATTTCTAAACTAAACTTGAATTATTTATGGTTACTGTTGTGTTTAATGGGGGATTCAGGCATTGGCATGGTTAAGACAAGAGTTGAGAGCTTATCATTAGCTTCATTCTTTTGCAATTCAAGCACTTGATTGGCTTCAATATCTCCAACTAGCAATATATTTGGTTGAATAGGTTTAATTGGCTCATCTTCAATCTCCATTTCACCCTCTCTCTCTTTGTTTTCTTTGTGTTTTCCCCATAGGACAGAATAAAGCCCCACCACTATCAAAATCGAACCTATCACCCTGCATCAATTAAAATCCAATCAAATGAAAGCGACAGATTTTCTTTTAAGATATTAAAAAAAAATTGAAAAGAAAGAGACATGATCAATTATGAAATATTCAATTGTACTATGCACCTCAAAAGTACATACATAAATTGTATCTAAAGACCAGGCAGCCAGTGCAAGTGAAAAACAGCTATGCAATTTTTATGCTTTGGGGGTGTCCCTAAGCTAGAGAATTTTATAATTTTTCTGAAGATTGTATTTAATGCTCAAAATCCGAGATGAATGCATGCAAAAATTAAGATTAGATGATTACCCTCCAAGAAAGATTTTCTCAGCCAAGATGAAAGAGCCCATGATTGCAACTATGATCATCATCAGAGGGCTGAAAGCAGTAGCAAAAACTGGACCCCTTTTCTTTATCACCATTCCTTGAACATAATATGATATGCTTGATGTCACAATTCCCTATACAACATTAAAATTCACAAAAAAAAAAAGGAGTCACTTTTAGTTCCTTGTCTGTAAAGGAGAAAAAGAAAACAGTTAGACAGAGAGAGAGAGAGAGAGAGAAAGAGAGATGTTAGATTATTACAGCATAGGCGGCAGCTAGAAGGTTCATGTCCCAGCCAATTTGCCAAGCTGAAACCTTATGCTCCATTACAAATGTAACAACAATAGCTTGCAATGTCCCCACAAAACACACTAATGATGTTAGAGAAAGCTGATGGTTCTTGTATGTCTTCAATGCTTTTGCCTGCTCCAGAAATCATAAATGTCAATTACGGTAAAGATTAAACGATAATGTTTGTTTAAATCCTGATTTTTAGTACCTGTAAGACGAAGAGGGAAGCCCAAGCAAGGGTGGCCAAGATTAGGAGAATGGAGCCTTTGACCCAATCTTTGTCAGTAGTTCCAGTTGTATCGGCATAAGATTGTTTAGGATGAATATTCTTACTCCAAAGTAATTCAACAATGGGTCCTTTATACAATGTCATCAACATTGCCCCTGCTACTGTCACCATTGTTCCCACTATCTTTGCTTGACATCTCACTTTCTTTACATCAATCTTTTCCATCCTAAACCAAAAATCCGATTTCAATCAATTAAATCATCTTATTTGTTACTCAAACTCAATTGTGAGTGTCGGATTAGATTTATCTAAGTTTTTTTGTTTTTAGAAGATCATATCACCATATTTATGTAAATACCTGCACATGGCAGCCATGACAAAAGTCATTGCGGGCAACATATTGCTCATGGCACATGAAAAAGTTGGGGAAGTATATTTCAGCCCAGCATAGTAGAAATTCTGATCAATCACAGGCCTACATTTTTGTTCATCAAGAGACGATATATTTAGTTAAAGTTAAGATTCCATACCAAAGTTGACGCATGAAAAAAAAAAAAACTAACCCCAGGAGAGCCAAGATGAAAATTTGCATGAAAACTGGGAATGTTATCTTTGGTTGCCCTCTCCTGAAAAACACAGCAAAATTCATATGAATTGATCTCAGATGCTATATATATATATATATATATATATATAAATAGTACAATATGTGTTTATGGAACGGTCGTGGAACCTTTCGAAGATTAAGGCAAAGGGAGCAATGACAGCAGTGGCAAAAGCATGGCGGTAGACGACAAGAACATAGTGACTCATGCCTCTGTTAAGTGAAACTTTGGTGATGATATTCATGCCTGCATACCCAAATTGCAATGAAATCATTGCAAAATAAGGTTTGGAACTCTCAAGGAAGTTGCCACAACATCTCAACTTCTCCATTTTTCCTTAAGATTTTGGAAAAATATGAAGAAAGGAGGCGAAAGGGTTTGCGGTTTTGAAAGAGAGGAAGTGTTGTTGATTTCTCCCTAAGAGGGAAGGTGGGGGATTGGACATATTTTTATAGTGGTTTTGGAGGGAACTGTCCAATTTCATTTGAGTTTGGCATTTCTTATCTTACTTTATTATATATCATGTCTATGGAGTGGAGAATTTTATGTGGAAAAAGCCTACATAAAGGCAAACCAAAATATGGCCAACTTTTATACTCCTACCATGCCTTTTTTCCTTTCAAACTTGTCCGTGTGATCATAGTTTTTTTTATATATAATTCTAGTTAAATTTAAACTATTTTTGTATTATTAAATATTAATTTGGGCTAAACAGGCTTGAAATTATTAGAAAAAAAAAAAAGAAATTTGTCTTCATCCGACCCTTGCACAGACTTAATTAAAATTTTATTCTTTCACATTTCTCTTTTAATTTGCTGATTTTCTATTTAAAATCGTAACCCAAGTTTTAGTTTTTTTTTTTAATAGGAGGTAGTGATGGAATTTGAAATTAGTGTCAACCGATTTTTGATTGGATGTGTTCAAATAGATTTATCGAAACTATGTGTTTAAGAAATTTTAATTTTGTCTTTTAAGTAGATAGGGATTATGAGTTAAAAGCATAGACTAAGAATTTCATCAAAGATAAAAAAAAAAAAAATTATGAAACGTGTGGAAAATACTTTTTTAAAATATAGATTTATGTTTAAAAATAACATATAATAAATAATAAAATGTAATAATAATAACATATAAAATATACAAAATATTAAAATAAATAATTAGACTAAATTATAAGTAAAACGAAATTTAAACACATAAATACATCATATTTAGATTATTAAATGAATACGATTATTTATTATGGTGTTACCATTAATCCTAAGTTAGTCTCGAATTAATTTGTGATATTGATGAAAGTAAGAAAATTTAAATATAGAAAAAAAATCAAAAATAAATTTAGTTGATGGGCAAATTGAAGGTTTTGCGAGCATAATTGGTATAGGTTCAAATTCAATTATATGTATATTTTTATTAGTTTTTTTTAAATAAAAAGAGTAAAACACTCTCATATAATAAAATTTATTTTAAAGTGAAGGAACATGAAAATAAATTTTCTAATTAAATTGAGACTCGATTGATAAGTAACAACAATTCAATAAAAGATATAGGTACCAACCAATTCTAGTAAGAAGATAGTATTTAGTAATTAGTTTAATTTTTTTATTTAAAATTTTGATATGTTTAAAAGAGATATATGGAATATTTAAGTAAAGGAAGAAATTCTAAGTAATTAAACATTACATAATTGTTGTAATAGTGATGCGGTGACATAAAACCGTACGGTTTCATGACTATCCATTGAGAAATCAAGATACATATATTTAATAAAAAGCAAAAGAGAGAGTGGAGACCACGTGGCAAATAGTGGTGGGGTATCTGAATCACTTTCTACATGGTGAGTGTTGGTGATGTAAGCTTAAAGTGACATTATTACTACCACCATATCACAACATTCAAATCTTTTCAGAGAATGATTTGTATAATTAATTAAATTAAATTTAGATGAAGAGTAATAATTAAAGTTTGTGTTAAAAGATTATTAATTATTATTTTAAGAATGCTTTTAAAGTTGTATTTTTATCAATATATTATCGTAAAAAAAAGAATACAAAAATGAAAAAAGACAAGGTAGGGGAGAATCATGATCTTAATTGAAATTAGGCAAAAACATATATATATTCATCCCAAAACGGTGTCTTAATATTATGGAACAAAGATTATTTTAGTGGGTTTAAAGATTGCTCACGTCATTCCCAACTATTGTTTTAACTTACCAAATTGTTCACAAAATTTCCAATTCCTCAATATATATTATGTTTTATGTTTTTGTAGGGTCTAAATTTTTTGACATGAAACCCTAATCTGATTGACATGTGAAATTAAAATTAGATATATATTCTTTGAATTTGTTATGTTGATATGGAATATTTGTATTTATAGATTGAATTAAATCAAATATAAATTTAAAATTTTATTTGAGTTTTATTAAATTTAAAAATCTATTTTTATTATTTAAGACTTTTAAAACAAATTTTATATATTATAATTAAATTTAATATAAATACCATTTTTATTACTTAAATAGTACTCCAAATCAAATGATTAAAAACATATCCCATCATTCTTCCACTGTGGAATGAACTTAATCCTATAACACAACTTTGATCTGATGTAATATAAATTAACAAAAAAAAAAAAATTGCAAATGGAGGGAGAAATAGTAAGAAAGGGGAATTATTTTTCTCCTTTTCTTTTTAAGAGGTGGGGAAAAAGACAAAGGACAAAGAAGGGCTAAAAATGGAGAGTGAATAAAAGGTTTAAATATAAGAGGGGAGCTTTGCCAAATTGCATATATAATTTATAGTTGAAAGTGAGTCGGAGCATGAGGTGAATGGGTCATATCATGTCATTTGGGTCATATATATATATATAAAAATATATATTTTGTTGTTTTGTCTCAACTATTCACTTCAGCTCCGTTACCTATTGTCTCCATTCCTTGTACAGTACTCCCACGATTCCGCAATTGAGGATGTGGAAAACAATATAGCAAATATTAGGTAAAATATTATGACTTCTTGAAATTATATTTTGGTCTTTTTATTTAAAATTTGGGCAAATTAACTCTAGTTCATTAGATCAAAGAAAAATTAATCTTTTCAGTTAAAATTTTTATCAATTTCTTCTGTTAAAAATTGATATGCTTGACAAAATAACCAAACGGCTACATGTGGCATGTTATTTGTACATTATGCTAACGTATAAAGACTAATTTTTAACAATAAAAATAAATAAAATTTTTAATACAAAATTCTATTTGCTCTTTGGTCTAATGTAAAAAGATTAATTTATTTATTTTTTAAGCCGAAGGGACAATATATAATCTAATTCTTAATCTAAAGACCTTTATGATATTTTTATCTAAATATTAGGATTTCAACCATATACCTACTAAATGTCACCCCTTAAAGAAAAAAAAATGAATATAAATATTTGTTTGGATGGAGGATAAAATAAAATTTGTTGATGTTAGAATTAAAATTTTATATTTATTATATTATTTCCCAATGGTGAGTACATAAATTAAGCTCTAAGGTTTAAAATACAACTAGTTTACAGTTAATGTTCAAAGTTTGCCCCTAGACCTAATAAGCAAAAAAAATCGATTAACCTAGCTCAACTTCAATCCAAATCTAACAAGTTGAAGTCGTCCAAGTCAGACCAAAATGATGCAAATTGCAATGATATTAATGATAATAATAAAATACAATAATTTAAATTCGAAAGGACTTACAACCCAAATATTGGCCTCAACAATTTAAAGGAGTAAGTTTGAAGGTCCAAGTCTTGAAATGACACTTCTCTCCAATTCCTAACGCTTATACCAATAATGATAACATAAATTTATATAAAATATCCCGTTTGTCCCAATTAAAATGCCAATTTTTTTTTTAATTTTGAACTCAATTATTTTAAATATTTTAATTAATTAAACTTTAAGATATATTTAAAAACTACTACTCTCAAAATTTGTATAATATTTGTTTACAATTTCTTATACATAATATTTTTTTTAAGAATATTATATCAAAATTAAAAGAGTTTGACTACTAAAAGACAAAATGCGACAAATTTAGTGGGATTGAGAGAATAATATGCAAGTTCACACGCTGTCGTTCAAGTTTTTGCCTAGGATGATCAACTACTCTTAACATAATCTTACTTTTAAAGAGATTATATAACTAATCCTAAAATGAGTTGGGTTGAACTTACATAAAAAATTATTATTTTCAAGGTTTGCCTTCATTCTATAAATGATTTTATTTCAACTTCTTTTCGACTTGACATTTCTTTCCTATCCTTTGAATATTTATTTCTTTAAAAAGAACTTTTATATATATATATATATATATATATATATATAAAAGAGTAGTTCTAAGGAAAAACGTGTAATAATAATAATAATAATAAAACTCTCCTAACTCAAACTTTCACTTTTCTAGATTTGCCTTCAAGGGTGATTAGTGTTGAAATTAGTGTGATAAGTGTAATATATTTATTTATATATTTGTAATTTTTTAATAGATTCGTTAATAAAATTATTCATGAATTATCTAATATTCTTTGTATAATATTTTTACGTGATTTTTGCATGTAAAACAAAATAGAAATAAATATTAGCCCACTAGTTGTCTAATGTTTAACTAATACTAAGCAATATTACGTGGCCGTATTGTAATACGAAAAGACAACTTATATTAGTAGATGAATCTAAACATGTCTTTAGTCTAATCGAAAATGAGCAAACCGATTGAAAGACTAATATGTCGACTATCAAGTTCAATTGAGGAGATGTTTTGTCTTAGGCATCGAAGCAGATGACTCTTAGAAGATAGAGACATGGATATGACTGACTGGATTGACAGTACATTAGGCTGGACCCAAGTTGAATATATCTAAATCAGTTTATGAATTTATTCACTTGTGACATTCATAGTGTAACAGACCTTAATCCTGAGTGGATGATGTACTATGTATGCGTGACTCACATACTTTGACATAAGTAAAAACCTGAGTTCAAATAAATATGGAACTGAAAGCTGGTGCATCGTGTATATGGTTTATGTAGTATGTGACATCATTCACAATAATGGAATTCATAGCGCAAGACATGAGTAAATGATATCCTCTCATTGGCATTACATGATAGATGAAAAGCAAACGTGATCACAGATCGTTTGTCTTTGTGATAAATGAATTAATTACTATTTGATAGTAGTTGACTTTTTATGAAGGAAAATGTAATGGCTACCATGAGATAAAATAGGATCATATTGAGAGAATGGATTTATCCCAAAGAGATTAAGGATATTCTATGAAGGTAACAGACTTATGGTAAGGTCATTGGACAAGTACTGATCGAGTAGCTTTTGTATCATTCGGGAGAACAGATTTATCCCAAAGAGATTAAGGATATTCTATGAAGGTAACACACTTTTGACAATGTCATTGGACGAGTAGTGATCAAGTAGCTTTCGTAATGGTATGTCACTAAAGAGAGCTTAGTCATGATATTATAGTGGAATGATTTTGTGACTAAATGAGTTTATAATTAATAGATAAAAATTTGGAAATTAATTATAAATCATTTGAGCCCTAATTACATATATTCAATCGATCCCTCTGCTAACTCGTTGAAACTAGAAATGAATTGCATGTTGAATCAAATGAATAGAAATGGATAGAAATGATAAAGTTAGAGAAATGGATAACATTCGAAAATGAATGTGATTTTTTCACTAAGTATGAAAATAACCTAAGAATTAATATATGATTTTTTGAATTATTAATTAATTAATTAATTAATTAAAGTTCGAATATGAAATTAAATTAATTGGTCATTTTTAATACGTTGAATGAAGAAAAATTAAATATAATTTTTCATAGATTCATTTACGGTAAAGTTGTCATGATTTTAACATAATTAAAATCGGGTTGAGAAAATTATTTAATTGAAAAATTAATTAATTAAAATTAATTTATAATGTTTATTTTGGGAAATAGAAAAACATGTATTGGGTTGAATTGAATTATAAAGTGTTGGGTTGAGATGTCTTCATAACGTTTTATTATCTATCCCTTAGCTTCAAAACGCACTTTGAATCATTTGATTTTGAGTCTGGGAGTTTAAGTTATGATCACTTTAGTGAAGACTGCGTAAGCAAAATTTCTGAACGGGATTATTATGGAAATTATTAGTTTCAAGCTTTTAATTCGAGTTTAAATCATATTGGTTTCAATATTTAGGCTTAATTTTTATTATTTATGAGCCCAATATTTTATTTATTAAGGTTTATAGTTTTATTATTTATTTATTCCAAATTTTTTATACTTTTTAAAAGTTTTATGTCAATAAGAAAATTTAGTTTAAAACTACTTCGTGTTTAGATTAATAGAGTTTTAGTAGACTTGAGAGTTTTTTTTTTGGATGTTCTTAGCTAGCCTATATAAATGCCTCTTCATTGTACAAAATCAAATTCATTTAGCAACTTCTCTCTAAGTTAATAAAATTTTCTTTGAGTTTTTCTTTTTAAAAATTTCTCTTGAGTTTTGTTTTAGAAGAGTTTTAACAATCTTTTCATATTGTAAGGATTATCATCAAGTTTTTTCTTGCCAAGTTTTCTTTCTTAGAGGAAAAATTAGAGTCGTGTGAATGGAGTTGTGGATTCATCTGGTTTTCAAGGCTTTTTAGAACTTCTACACGCCATCTTCATCTTCTTCCATCTTTCTTCTTTCTTTTCTTTTTCAATTTTTCATTTAGTTCTGATTGTTTTTATTTTATTTTTTGTTTGGTACCATCAAAAACCTTGTTGGTTTTGCGATGCATGATAAATTCGATACTATGATTGAAAAGTTGTAAAGGGATCAAAAAGTTCGAGATGCTTGAGATTAGTAGCAAGAAACTATTCTAGACATGATCAACAAAAATTTGGCTCATCTAAGTACCCAAATTGAGTATCTGAATCGTAATTGGGGAGATAAGGTTGAGCAACCTCGTCTTCATGCAAATAATGTTAGACGTGCACATTACACGGATGATAAGACTTTGGTCAATAATGATCATGGACAACCTTCTTTGGCTAAACCAAAGTTCTTTATTCCACAATTTCATGGAAAGAATGACCCAGAGGCTTATTGTGATGGGAAAGTTGGGCATAAATTAGGATGTCAATTCAAGAGGAGATGGCCAAACAAAAGGAGGAGTGTAATTGATCTCTCACCTGTTATGAAATGTTAGTGATGTAGTTCAAAAGATCATAAGGATTTTCGATGCCTAATTTAATATCCAATTAGATAAGAAAGTAAGTATGACTTTGTGTCTTTTGTTGAATCTTTTTACTCTAGTGGAAATAAGATTTGTGATGTCGAACTTTGTGAACCAAAAAAAGATGATGATGAGAAATTTTCCCTTGTATCTATGGAGTTAGATGAGTTTGAAACGTCATATTTTTCTACTGAGATATATTGTACTGAATTAAATATTCATAATACTTGTGAGCGAAATATGAGAAGTGAGGAAAAATTATGTGAAAAGATTGAGAGAAAAGAGACCTTGAATGATAAAAGTCGACTTGAAGACCCACTTTTGATGAGGGAAAATATATATAATGTAAAATTGGAGAGATCTTAAGTGAGAAAAGAAAATGAAAAGTAAGAAAATACCCATGAAAAATGAGAGGAATGATTATGTTTTCACTAACCTTAACTTGAATTTGTCTGGTGGACTTGTTTAATTCTTTCAGGAATTTGTTGACCCTTTGAGAGGAGCTCAATTAGTCAATTCCACCTATGATAAAGATTCTTTCTTGTACGTTCAACCAAATACAAGATTAAAGGACGAATCTTTTCGAGGAAAGGGGGAATGATGCATGCACGGATAGGGTGAAATTTATTAAATTCTATTCATCGAAGTTGCCAATTTTCAAGTTTAAGAAGTTAGTCAACTTACAACAACTTTTTGGATGGGATCCAAACATTTCTAGGTTGAGATGTCTTCATAGTGTTCGAATATCTATCCCTTAGCTTTGAAACTCACTTTGAATCACTTGATTTCGAGTTTAGGAACTCAAGTTATGACCATTTTAGTGAAGATTACGCTAGTAAAATCTCTGGATGAGTTTATTATGGAAATTACGAGTTTTGAGCTTTTAATTCGAGTTTAAATCATATTGGGTTCGATATTTAGGCTTAATTTTTATTATCTATGAGTCCAATATTGTATTTATTAAGTTTTATTATTTTATTATTTATTTATTCTAAATTTTGGATTTTTTTAGGAGTTTTATGTCAACAAGAAAATTTAGTTTAAAATTACGTTTTGTTTAGATTAATTAGAGTTTCAATAAACTTGAGAGTTTTATTTGAATGTACTTAGCTGGCTTATATAAAAGTTTTTTTCATTGTGCAAAATCAAATTCATTCAGCAACTTCTCTCTTTGAATTAAAATAAATAAATAAATAAATGTTCCTAAAGAAAATATTTGTGTTTAATTCATACCAAACAATGAAGGATGAACGTCCTTTACATTATAAGCTTCTGAGATCCAGGTATTGTGATGGAATCCTCCACAGTTGCAAGGATAAAGATAGTTTATAAGGATTCCCAAAATATATGATGGTAATCCCTTCTTTGTCTCGATTAATCTTCTTAATTTACTGAAGAAATCCAAAAATACAGGACTACCAATGTCTAATTTCTATCTTTACAAATAAATCACATTAGTGGCACTAAAAGGACAAAACAGAAAAGATTTACAAGCTAAAAGACTTGAACTACCTAGAATGTAATATATATTGCAACATACCGTGTCACTTTTTTTTTTTTTTTTAAATTTATTTTCATTTTCAATATCTAATCATATTTTGTTTATGAAGGGTGGATTCCAATATCTAATCATAACTATATAAGTAAAATAAAAGTAGGTAATGAATTCAATAAACTCTAAAGTGAATTAAAATATAATATTCAGCATTTTCTATTTAAATCTGCTCCCAGATATCACAAATAATTGCTACTATCCAGATTTATAAAAACACAAATTAAATAATATCCCACTCTTGTTTTTTTTTTCTTTCTTTCCAATTGTCATACCTATTTTCAAACACTTGAGCTTCTATAAGAGGAGTTAATTTTAAGACTATTTGACCTTCATTTTCTTCTACTTTGGTTATTAATATTCAAATTTCTATGCAATTAATTAAAATCACTCAAAACACAAGCATTTCGTTTTTTCTTTTTCCATCTAACTTTCTTATCATGACTCATAAAACAACAATATGTATGTCTCAACTCACGCATTTTTCAGTACCTTTTTGGTCAAACCAAACCAAACCAAACATACTCTGTCAAGAAATAAAGAAAGCTCAAAGCATAAAGTGGCATGGCCAAGTGGACTACCAATTTACCTATATATATTTTTTTTCTCAATAAGATAGTCATAAACAATTTTTTTTTTTAACTCACGAGGTGATACATTTCATATTTTAATTCAAATATTTATAATCTTTCCTCAATAGGTACGTGGACAGGTCGAGCTACTTATAAGTTGAGCTTTAAATAGAAAATTGACGGGCTAAAATTAAAATTAAAGAATAAAAATAAGTTAAAAATAATAATATAAATTTATTTTTTTTATAAAAATAAAAATTTTGTGAAAATCAAAATACAACTCAACTTCAACCCTAAATCCATCCAAGACTTGAACTTTATTAATTCATGCAACTATCTCCTAGAGGTAGTATTTCCGTCCTCCACTTATCCACGAAGTAAAGTTTTTCTTAATTTTATTTTTGTCAAATTTCTTGTGGAAAGAGACAGCTCTATCATGCAAGTAATACTTAAATAAGCTTATTGAATAATACGTATATCTATTTTTCTTGAACGTCTAAGAGCAACATCATGATATATAGAGATAGATGGCCACTTTTCCAAGTTGCAAACAATGCTGTCATAATCGCATAGTGTAAATTGAATTGGTAATTGAATATCTATATATTTCTAATTTTATGTCTCTTTCTAATATCTGTATTGCTAATTAAGTCAATGGAAGTTGGACATTTGGTTTTGTTGAGAAATTTGTATCTTGGATAAGTTGGTTATTAATTTTCTGTCTTTTATCTTTCGATTTTATTGAAAGTTCTATTGTCTTAATCCTTTCAAGTATTCAGACTTTTAATTAAGTCATTTTATGATTTTATTTGAACTCTTAGAAAAGTTAAAAAGAAGAAACAATACCCATCGAGTTGAAGGTCATTTTCTATCTAACAAAGGGGTGTAAGTAACGTATTTCAATTTCACGGGGGAAAAAAAAACCAGGAAAAGTTGTGATAGTAAAATATACTCAATTCATGTAATGTAAGATATTAGTTAGTGATGGATTAAAATCAAATGGGAGAATGATTATTTATTTTAATAGCAATTAAATTCTATTCATTCGATTATTTAATTAATGCATCATTGGTATCATATATATAAATTGATTTTACCTAAAAGATTCACATTTCATTAATTTATTAATTAATAAAGAAGTAACAAAGTTTGTATTCTTTTCCATCATATATATATATATATATATATATATATATATTAAAATTAATTAAGCTAAAAGCACTTTGTAACAATTCTAGGTAGCCTTCCCAATCCTACAAATTCAAAAGCCCTAATCGCCAACCATGAATAATTTCTTCCTTTTTCTTTTTTGTCTTTTTGTTTCCTTGCAAAGATCCAAATTTACTAAAGCCTCCCACCTTCTTTCTTCCACTTATCATAAACATTATTGATTTTTGAAGGGAAAAAAACAAATTGAAGGGGGAAAATTGGGTTGAGAGGATGCCTTTTTTAAACAAAAGCAAAGCAATCGTTTCTCTCATTGCTTACTTCTAATAAAGTTTGTATTAATTTCATTGACCAAAAAGTATTCCATTATTGCATCAAAATTCAAAAAAGGTTCGGTCAAAGATCCAATTTTTTTTACTTCCAAATTAATTTCCCTTAAACCAATCATGCATTCCCTATCTTCCTTTTGATTTCATAAAATTATATTAATCATAAAAATCAAAATAATTTTATTTTTAAAAAATAAAAAAATTATATATTAATCATTTACAAATATCGATAAATTTAAATAAAATTTAAGTATCATATTTTAAATTAAATCAAATTTAAAATGCATAATTTAATTGGAATTTGATCCGACAGGAAATCTATTTACCAGCTTGTTAAGTACTCTTGATTAATTAAATATGAGGCCAAATGATTGAAATTGAAATGAAAAGCATGCAGTGCCTTTTCCTTTTCCTTTTTTTTTTTTTTGTTTTCATTGTCGAGACGATTAAAACACAAATACATAAAGATCTTGATAAGTATATTTTTCTTGCTTGCTTTGCAGATATTTCATTATTTTTAATAAAGAGTATGTCATATTTTTGTATTGTGTTTATATAATTTTACGGTCTTTTAAGATACTTTATATATCTATTTTATTAAATTGGTATAACTTTTAATTAAGATCACCAATTTAATTATAAAATTAAAAAATATTTTTTTTAAAATTATATTTATATCTATACTTATTATATTTAAGCATTGGTGCCACTTTTGTTTTTATCTTTTCATACTCTTATATCATCTTTAAACAAAAAATTAAAAATATATATATATAAATAGAAAGATCAAACCTATATTTAATATTATTAAAATATAAATTTATTACCACTCTATTTATATTCATTATAGATTAATTTTTAAAACAAAATATTTTTAGATTTTTTTCTACTCATATCGTGAAAAAATCTAATTTATATAAATTGTATAAATTAATTCACATATATATTGAACACTCGTGTTTTGGCATTATATTTGTTTAATGTTTTGGATTTTTTTTATTTTCTCTTTTTGTCCTTATTACTCTTTCATATTGAACTCCAAAACATAATTAATTTTAAAATAAAAAATATTAAACTATAGTCTTATGTGCAAGGAGACAAATGAACCAATATTTAATGCAATTGTATATATAAAATTATGATTCAATTTTCATAAAATGTGTTGTAAAAATGAAGGGCATTAGCTTTGTACAATATAAATTGTGGCTAAAATAGTGCTTGAAGCTGTGGCCACAATTTCAACCACGAAACCAAAAGTGAGTAGAAAATAAAGAACATTGAGATTATTTACGCAATTCGACTTTAGTCTACGCTTGTAGGGTTTTGCCTAGAGCAATGATCTACTATCTTTCTCATAGTACAACCAATTATTTAATTCCTAACACTGGTCTAACACTCACCAATTTAGTAACCTTATCGTTGTACAAAGACTAGATCACTCTGTCACTAAGCTTTCTCCTTGAAAGCTTAGTTTGCAACTCAAGAAACTCTTTTGATTGCTTATAGAAACAAGGCACACATAAAATGCTCTTAACTTGAACATATTAATGCTCTATCAAGCACTCAATCTCTCGAGTACTCTCAATCAATCTTCAACCTAGGCTAAACTTAAGTTTATTTACTACTTAAGTTTTGTTTATATAAGAGTTACAGTCTATTCACTTTTCTACAAAGTAAGGCTAAAAAATAGCATAAGATAATACTTCCATAAAAGTTACGATGCAATCCAAAGTCTTCAATTATAGAAAGAGAATTGTTTCGCAAGTAACCTAACTTAATCCGCAAGAAACCAATCTTCAGGTCTTCATGTGTTGGGCCTTATTCGTCCAAATATCTTCAAAATAATTAGCCCAATGCTTCTTTTTTTCTAAAATTTGTCAACTCTAAAAATCGGTAAGTAGGGCAATGAAATAGTGTTTAAAGTTGTGACTACTGTTTCAACTACAAACATAGCCACAGAATCAACCTTTCCTTCAAGGTGTCAAAAATCTCCCCTTCTAGAAACTTTTTAAACCAAGCATATACAGGGAAAGTAATATCATCTTAGTTACATATTCTCCCCCTAAGTAACTCCCCCCTAATCAAACACTTTCATCTTAATTAAGGTAAGCATTAAGTACAAGCTTGTAAATTTGATCCAAAACATATAAGGGCAGGAGTACAAGATTACTAGATTGAGTGAGCATTCAAGTAGAAGAATCACCATACCAAATTAACGAGAATTAGAACCTTAAGTTTGTGGGGTTTTTTTTCACAAAAAAATCATCAGACCACCATTACTCCCCCCCCTTTTTTCAATGATTGTGAAAGGATCAATGAAATTGTCTGGAAAAGATGTCCAACTTCATGGCCAATAGCTGACCGTGAAAAAAATTTGATATCCGGATCCACGATTTGGGTTAGATATAGGGTGTCATAGGTCCATGTGAAAAAGCCAAAATGGAGTTGTGGTTTGAATCTGTGCCAACAGTTTATGGGACTCCCTGTGTTGCTTCCCTTTGAGACAATCTCAACAGACTTTGGGTACAGTTCCTTCTAGTTTTGGCAAGCCTTGAACTATATCATATTGAACCAATCATTTCAATTTTTGATAGTGAATGTGTCCCAACTTCTCAAACCATAATTCTAGATCAAACACTCATGCTTTGTTGCACCTGGATGGCAAAATGACTCTCTAGTAGTTGTTAAAAGTCCTGACACCTTCCATGATTTCTTTATTCTACCGTGAGGTTACCACGCACTTATCTTTTGTAAAGTTCACAAGCATCCCCTGATCACAAAGCTGATTAATGCTGACCATGTTAGCTTTTTAGGCCATCTACATAAAGTACATTTTTTTGTTTAAATATCCATCAACTGCAAGTGTCCCTTTGCCATATATCTTCCTTTTTTTTCCCTATTGCGAAAAGTAACACTACCCTCATGACTCTTAACAAAGTTACTTAAGAATAAGAGGTTACCAATCATATGACATAAGCATTCACTGTCAAAGTACCATATATCATCAATTGAAGCTTTGAGTGACTTAAGTGCAACAAATAAATATTGTTGATATTTTCTTCTCTACAGAAGTTTTTCCTTCTTTCACACAGTGCCTGGAGTAGTGGGCATTGTTTGTGGCACTATTTTATTCTATTGAAGATCTTTGAGCATCTTGAAGCAATTGGGCCTGATATGGCATGGAACACCACAATAGTGGCAAATGATCTTTCTCCTAGTAGATTGAGCTAGTTTGGTCTGGAGTTTAGGCTTCTCCTGTCTTTTCACTTATTTAGATTATTCTTCGTGTAAATTTTTGTTTCCTGCCTTGATAAACACTCTAGGAGTTTCTACAATAACTTTGGCTTGTCTGTGAAGCCTAGACCTCCTCTCTTTTGATCTTTTTTTCCAGGTACTATTATCACATGCAATTTTCCAATGTCGCAAGTAAATTTTTCGAGAGCTTACCTTGCATCTTTTAAATATTACTCAAGTTTTTCCCTTTTTTATTATTCATCAAGTTCCATTAACTTTCATATACTTATCCTTCAAGCATGGAGACTTCATTCTTCAGAAAATCATTCTTAGTGGAAAGTTTTACATTAACCTCCCACAGAAGATTCCATTTCTCCAATATAAGCTTGAATGCTTTCAGCAATTCAACATTTGACTCTTTTTCATTACACTTGTCTTAGTCACAATCAAAAGCATCTAATTCATCTACTTTTGATGTGAAGGCAACAAAATTGTTCACTTGTTCATCATCAGATTCTAATTTTGAGTTGGTTTCCTTATCACTCTAGGTCACAAATAGAGATTTTCCTTTCTTTTTTTTAAAGGTATTAGCACATTCTACTTGGATATTCCCAAATCCATGGCACTCATGACATTGAATTCCCTGTTTCTTCTCCTTAACAGGTTCATTTGACTTAGATTTTTTCTTGATAACCTTCAATGACTTAGATAATTTACTCTTTCCAAACTATTTCTTTTCCATCTTGTTGAACCCTTGAGTAAGCAAAGCCAATTGTTTTTGCACCTCCTTAATAATAGTGCTTTGGGCACAGTTTCTACCACTAAAAAGGAAATGTTTTTCTCATGCTCTGACTTACCTTTCTTAGCCTATTCCAAGTTAATCTTAAAGGTTTGAAGAGATCCAATTAACTAATCTATCCTCATGGTATCGATATCCTTGGCCCTCTCGATGATAGTTACTTTTATGTTGAACCTCTCAAGGAGTGACCTAAGCATCTTTCTCATCACTTTGGAATTTGAGTACTCATTACCTAATGCAAAAGCCTGATTGGCCAGGTCATAGAGTTATGCATAAAACTCTCCAATGGTCCATGTTTTCTACATCTTCAAAGTCTTAAATTTAGTTGTTAGCATCTAAAGCTTGGATTATTTCATTATATTAGTCCCTTCATGAGCTGTCTCTAGTATTTCCCAAGTCTCATTAGTTTCAATACACTTAGAAATTCTTTTGAAATCTTGTGCATCTATCCCACAAAAAATAGCATAAAGTGCTTTGGAGTTGGCATTAACAGTGCTTTCTTCTTTAGTGGTCTAGGTTGCCTCAGGCTTGGAAATTTTCACTCCGTCAACTTCAGTGAAAGGATGAGTCCATCTAGTTAAAACAACTCTCCATGCACGTTCATCAGTTGACTTAGTGAAAGCTTTCATCTTAGTTTTCCAGTAAGCATAATTTGCTCCATCGAGCATAGGGGGTGTAGGATTGACAATCCTTTCATTGCAAGCAAGTATACTAACCAAGATAATCACTATTTGTGTTAAGTAAGAAGCTTTTATATAAATTGTAGAAAAAGAGGAGGTACTTGCTTTGCAAAACAAAAACTGTTGCAAAAATAGTGCTTGGAACTTTAGCCATAGTTTCAACAACGAAACCAAAAGTGGGTAGAAAATAAAAAAGAACATCAAGATTGTTTATGCTGTTTGACTTTAGTCTACATATACGCGGCCTTGCCCAAAGCAATGATCCACCATCTGTCTCATGGTACAACCAATGATTTAAGTCCTAAAACGGATCTAACACTCACCAATTTAGCGAGCTCGCTGTTGTACAAAGACTATATCACTCTCCCATTAAGCTTGCCCCTCAAAAGCTTATCTTTGCAACTCAAGAAACTCTCTTGATTGCTTACAGAAACAATACACACATTAAACCTTCCTAACTTGAATATATTTTGCTCTATCAAGCTCTCAATTTCTCGGTTACTTTCAATCATTCTTTAACCTAGGTAAAACTTAAGTTTATGTACTACTTAAGTTTTGTTTACATAAGAGTTATATTCTAACCACTTTACTACAAAGTAAGGTTAAAAATCAGCATAAGATAATACTTCCATAAAAGTTTCGGTGCAATCCAAGGTCTCCAACTATAGAAAGTGACTTTACTTTGTTTCGCAAGTAAGCTAACTTAATTTGCAAGAAACCAATGTTCAAATCTTCAATTTCAACTTAATTAGTCTTCATGTTTGGGGCTTTATTCGGCCAAAATCTTTAAATAATTTGAAAATAGACAAATAAAGCAATGAAACAGTGCCTGAAGTTGTAGCCACTATTTCAGCCACAGAATTAACATTTCCTTCAAATATGTCAATATATGTAATCCCATTATCTATGTGATATCACTTTTACATTTACATATATATATATAAACACTTATGTTGATGCAATTTGAAAATAATTATATATTTTTTAAAATTTATATAATTAAATAAGGTTTAAATGAAAAATTGGCCGTCAAACTATAGTGTTTTTCTCATTTAGGTACCTACCTAAACTATGATTCTTTTAATCCAACCGTTTGTAGCCATTAATCAAAATTCCTTAACCAATAATATTATTACACGTGGAAAAAACTATAGTTTAAGGCTTTTTTATTTTTTCTCCCTTCTCTCCTACGTTCGTATCTCATCTTCTTACTCCTCCCCAGTAAACTTTCCTTTAAAATTTTAAACTATAAATTTTTCAACTTAACAAAATAAAAAATAGCTTTTAATTAGCATTAGATAATGAACAATCACAAAGCTCTTTCCTAATTGCAATATGTTAATATGGATTTTCGAACTCAAACTAAAATTTCAAGATCTTTTGGAAATTGCACTCTTTGAGTTTCCATTTCTCTGTTCCTCACGAGCTTTTTTTAATAAGCCATGCTTCAAATTTTTTTTAGCTTTAATCCCTCTGCCAGACATCTCCTTCATTATCTCTCTAGCTTTCTTTATATCTCCATTTCTACAATCACACATGTCAATGAATAAACAGAAATTTCAAGACCTGATTGTACCATTTGATCAAAGAAATCTAAAGCCAGCCCCAATTCATCCGCTCCCTTATGAGTATTTAAATGAACAGTACAAGTTCTCTCATCAATCTTAAAAATCTTAATCCCATTATTCTTCATATAATCAAAAGTCTTCGGTGCCTCACAAAAATTCCCATTATTAGAGTAAACTTTAAGCATGGAATTAAAAAACTTAGTCCTAACTTTAGGCTCAAAACAGCAATTCTCAACAGCGGAAGCTATAACAAGAAAAGGGCACCTGGGATTCTCATCAACAGAGTTTTAAAGGAGAGTTTAATGGAGGGAGGAGGAAGAAGATGAAATAGGAACGTGGGAGAGGAGAGAGAAGGCGGAAAAAGGAAAAAAATTAAATTAAAATTTTTACTAAGTGTCATAATATTATTGGTTAAGGGATTTTTGTTAACTGAAATAAACGGTTGGACTAAAAAATGTAACGGAATCACTTTTAATAAAAAAATATTTAAATAAGAAAAGCACTATATTTGAGAGAAGTTGAATCCCATAAGGGAATGTATTGTGGCACTTGGGAGCACCACAATTGATATACTAATATTATTAAAAATTAAATATGAAAAATACGTTCGTGGAGAATCGAACCATCAATTAAGGTTAATACTTTTTTCGTAAGTTTTTAAGTTGTATTTACATCAACTGAAGTACTCTTTAAGAGAGATAAAATTTTTGAGTGGAGTAATACCTTTCATTGAAAGTACGAGACCAATCTCCCCTCAACCGTATATAATTAAAAAAAAAATTTTATAAGTGCAATTGAATCAAAATTAAATTTTTATATATAATTAAATCAAATTAAAGTTTTGTTTATACCCAAGATCAGATTTAGTTAAACTTGAGCATTCTATAGTTTCTGCTAATTCACCATGCCAACTCCGAAATCGGATTAAGTTTGTGTTTAATTAAGTTTTGATGAATTACAAAAAATTGTATTTAATGTTTCAGATAATTTTTTAAAAAAGAAGAGCATGGTCCTATTATATAAGAGCTATGGTCCTATTATATAATAGCTTGCAGTCTTTGTTGAAACCAGTAAAGGTTTCGATTGTGAAGATTAGGCTATTTTGATGAAGACGAATGCACTTTAATCCGCCATAACAACTTTCTTTTTTCTTTTTCAAGTTTTTCTTTCTTCCAGGTTTTAAATACTATTTATTTCAATTTTTTAGCTAATTATTTTTGTACGTATATATCTATATTACCTTTAAAAATTATCCCTTAAGGCCTGTGTGGGCATAATTTAAAGAATAAATTGCCATCAATTTTGTTATTTTTGTGTGTTTAAACTATCGTCAATTTATACAAAAATTTATATGTTAGATTTAATTTTTAATGTTGACTTTTAAATTTTTTTAAATGTTAAATTTTAATTAAAACATTAATTTTTTTAATGATGTTACTGTGACAGACTACATATATTTCTTGTTGACATGTCACTATTTATTTTTATTTATCATGTCAAAAATTAATTTTAAATTATAAAAATATTCAAAAAATAAAAAGTTGAAAAAGAATATACAAAAGTTTATAAAAATTCATAAAAAAAAAAGCATGAAGTACATGTAGATTATCATCCAATCTGTTATGTTTAAACATTAATGTTTTAGTTATTTCCATTAAAAAAAAATAGTAATTAGTCAAACTCAACTTTTTTTAAAAAGTTGAAGATTAAATTTAGTTAAAAAAAAATAAAGGTGAAATTGATAAATAAATATATATATTGAAGGCTAAATTTGACGTCAAAATTTTGTTTGATATAGATTTTGACTTTTCATATATCGGTGTTGTAATAATTTTTTATCATATTATTTGTATACAAAATTTTAATTCATATGATGTAATTTATCATAGTGACTCATTTTAATTCTAAATTTATAAACTTAAAAATTAAAGTAAATCCTATGCTATATATAATAATAAAAAAAAGTTATTCCATATCTTAATTTAACATCATGTCATTATTATGATGGAGAATAATTTACATATCTAAACTTATAAAATGTTTTTGTATAAATTGCTAAAGGAAAAACAGATGTGCATTATAAATTTATATGATTCTTTACATGTCAATAATCCATTTTACATATGTTTGTTCTTTTTCTTCTCGCTTGATTAATAATTATTTGAATTTTCTTTTATTATATTTCAATTTTCATAGTTTAGTTTGCATAATTTAATATTTTAATTTTAAATTTGTTTATTTAATAGTTGAATTCTTATTATATCATATTTAAAATTTTAATTCAACTTGTGCGAAACATAGGGAGCGGACCTATTCTAGTTTTAGTAATATATTTAGAGAAGAAGGTAATTGATGGATGCCACAGCACTTTAATTCACACAATATAACATTGGCTGCCTCAAAAATTTTATGTTTGTTTAATCAGTCAAATTTGAACCAAATCAGCCCAAGTTATAAAATAATTTAGGGTAAATTAAATTATTAATAAATTTATATTTTGATCACTTAATCTTAAAAAAGTTATAAAATAGTCACTAAATAATTCGAAAGTTTTTTATTTAAGTCACTAAGCTATTAAAATCGTTGTTGTATGGTCTTCTTTGTTCGCACCGTTTGCACCAATTAAAAGCTCTCATTCCAATTCTATTCTAGAGTTCGGTTTTTTTCATGAAACAACTTTGATCATCATGAATTTGCAAACCAAAATCCAAATAACTTTCTTCTCCGATCTATGACCTTGATCATCAGATTGACTTTGATCTAAGGTATTTTCTTCTACTCATCAATGTGTATTGTTCTACCGTGTTGATCATCAAATCATTGCTTGGAGCTTGCTAATCAAATTTAAAATAAAATAAAAACTTAACAGCCTAATGACTTAAATAAAAATTTTCTAATAGTCAGTAATTTAAATGAAAACCTTCAAAGAGTCATAACCATTTTGTAATTTTTTGAAGTTAAATGATGAAAATGTAAACTTATTAATAGTTTAGTAATCTTGGATGTAGTTTATCCGACAATTCATTTCAAGCCCAATCTAATTCAATCAAGATTTACTATTATGTATTTTTTTTTGCTCAGCCAATATAAAAATGACAAAGATGGATAGACATTGGAAAATACCAACCTCTTTCAAAGACAAAAACTCTTAGAGTAATCTTTCGCTTTGTTAGCAAATTTTATTATTTTTTATCCAAGCCTTATCTTTGTTGAGCGGGCTTATATAAAATTGTCTATTAATCCATATTAGAATGAGCCTATTGATTCAAGTGGTAAGGGAATTGGTGTGTTGGAGGTCTTATGATTAAATCCTTGTGCAAGCATCTTTTTGTTCAATTGACTGACAGAGTTTCGGTTGTACTAAAAGTCTGAGGAGGTTGAGATAGTGGTTAGTGGGGAAAATCATGGGATAAGTGTCATATCCTTGATTTTATTCTATTTTGTTCTTTTTTTTTTCAAATTTTCAAATTGGTTTTTCTTTCTTCCAAAATCAACTGACGTTAATTTTCTGTTTCCCCTACCGTTTTCTTTCCTTCGATTTTGCTTCCTTTTTGTTTGCTGTCGTACCTTTATTCTCATTATTTCTGTATTCGTTGTGCGATTCTGGTAAGTGAGTCTGTGATATTTTGTAACTTGTGAATTCCAAAACGTTGGTTGGAATTATACTTTTGATTTTGGTGAAAGGTTGAGTAATTAAGAGGTTGATTTTTGTATTTTTGTGGATTAGGAGAAGGTGGTGAGCAGTGAAGTTGCGTTCGGGTAGCCTAAATCACGCTAGGGTTTATTCGTATTATCAGTAAGTTACTTGTGTTTTTTGGGTTTATGTTTTGACTCATAAACCAATTGCTAAGTGGTCAATGGGTTGTTGTTTCTTAGGTTTTGGAGGGCTCGGGATTGCTGTAGCATTTTAAACAAATCGGAGTGTACCCCAAATGCGAAAAAATGAGTTTTGGTAAAAGTGAAAAATGGCCACTGTCGATGCCACACAGGCGTGTGGCCAGCCGTGTAGGTGGCCGTGTGCGAAACACTGTTGTGTGGTCGATATAGGCATGGTCGTACGCAAGACACGGCCGTGTGGTGGCTGGAGTGTAGCCGTGTGATCCACAAGGGCATGTCACACTGACGTATGGATCTTGGGCCAGGCCATGTGGGTCACATGGGCAAGGCCAATCTAGACGTGTGGGCCCCCACAGGCAAGCCACATGGGCACAGGTCGCTTGGATCAACTGTAGGTCTATCTTAGGGTCGGTAAGGGCTAACCAAACCCTAAAACTATAGATCTGATTGTTTGATATTCTGTTTTGAGTATGATAAAGTTATGCATGTCTAATTCTTCCGTTATTTGTATATAAGCATGTTGAGCATGTTTAATTTGTTATTTCTGTATCTATTTTGGGGTGGGATTTGTATATGTGGAGGAAATGTTCTGTATGGCGGTCATCACTTATATTCTGGCAGCTTCGCTGCACATTATCTGATATGTGTCGTAATGACACGATATGGTGTGTAGGGTTGGGTGGGTTTTTTAACCCCACATGGTGTGATGGGATGGTCGAAGTTGGTGTGTAGAGGATGGGGGGGTAGGATTCTGATTATCTGATCTGTATATCTGACCCTGTTATCTATATCTGAAATGAGCATTAGCCCGAATCTGTAACTGACTGTGTGTGAGTTTTTTGCATGTTGAATGTCTATTTCTATTGGGTTATACACTTAGTTTACATAAACTCACCTCTGTTTGTCTGTTCTGTTTAGGTAATCCACACACTTAGACTAATCAGTACGGTGGAGTCTTGCGGTGACCACTAGTCTACGGACTAAACTTAATTAAAGATTTATTTACTTAATGGATATTTCTGGGAGTTTTGTATTAATTGGACTCTCCGGACTATTAATTAAATTTTTGGGATTTGGATTTTTGTTTAATATTTTGTCTGGACAACAAGTTAAGAACACAATTTTTACTAAAACAAAGGTTTACTAAAATATACGAACTGCCTTCTTGAAATACAATGATTTTCGTAAGCTTTCGCTTTAAAAAATATTTTAAGGCAAATTAATCAATTGAATAAACTTTTTGGCAATGGATTAAAGCAAATAAGAGTTGAAAATTAAAATATTTTTATCATATAAACTTCGTTATTAAAACCCATTCTTTGTGACACCTCTGGATTTGGCCATAACATCTAAGCTGGGTTTGAATTGTTATAAAACAAAATAAAATCACCCCACTCCCCTACAACGACTCAAAACAAAGACATCCCCCAATACTAATGCCACTTAACCATTGAAGCAAGTGCCAACTAATGACAAAATTCATCAAAACAAAAATTTATCACTTCAGGTGTTATAAAGCTCTTCCATTTCCAAACCATTCAGATCTTTATGATTGTCGTGTTATCATCCAATTCCAATTTTATTTTTCTCTATCAATTCCAAAAAAAAATTATCCACATTACCACTAGATTTTTCATTCCAATCTTTGAGGGCGAACTTCAAACTCCTCATCTTACTCGACAATATAAGGATATACCATTATATCTCTCCCCTTATTTTATTTATAAATCTCGATCACTCCTTTTTGGAAAACCACTCCATAAAAAGTTTGAACGGACGCAATCCCCAATCCATAACCATTGAACTACCAGTAAAAACTGATCTCGTCTACTCCTCTCAATGTTTGACCCAACCAAGTGAATTCATTTTCGTCAGATGTAACTCCACCAGCTTGCGAACCTCGATGAAACTATTAAACACCCTTGATCCATTTGCTAACCCCACGCCACTACTCCTTTCACTCAAGTTTCTTACTGTTTTAAGGTCACCTATCCAAATTCCTTCCACAACAACAAATCTCATAGAGATGGGATAATTACCTCTATGAAAGCTACCCCAATCCCATATTAAAATTACACCTCTAGACACCTTTCAGCTACCAAACATCAAAATAAAAATCATCACTCCATACATACCTAAAAACATCGACGGTAACCAAGTCTAACTATGATACCTGAATAAAACACTTATCCACTATTGTTATACATATAACTCTTCTAATATAGTATTTCTTAACTTTCGAAAACAATCCCCTTATATTCCAATACAAGGTCCTCACACCTTCCACCATATAGAAAAAAACACAACAATAAAAGAAAACCATGAACCACTCAAAAACTAACCTTCTTAGTTTAGCCTGACACCCACTCGTCCCTCAGGCACTCGACACCATAGGCCTTCTAACCAAATTATTTTGTCAACAACTTTTTGCTCGTCACCTTTAACGCTAAACCCCAACTTTTTTTTGACTTCCCACGCATACCTTGCCTCCCTAAGAATCAATCTCTTTCTGTTACTGATATCTGAATCTGAAAGAGAAGCGTTAACGACAACCTCCTCTCTATCCAAAATTCCTTTTCTTTTTTGTCTTCTTAATGCCCGATCTCTCTTATTCTTCTTTATAATGGTGAGAATCTTATTTTGAATATCAAACATCGAACGAATCTTAGGGTTGTGAGGTTTTTGTTTCTTCCTATTACGATTTGATGTCGATTTACCCCCTGAAGCGCTTTCTTCGCTATCTTTTCTTCCCACCACCATAAATTCCATTTGGTCATTAAAGTTTCTGGCATTTGCTCCCCCATACCCTTTTGAGTTGTCCAGTTGCTGGCCCGTTACATCCTCCAAGCCCATCACCCCCTCAACATCCCTTTGTTCATTCGGAACCCATATGTGCTTTGCCAGGCCTAATTCAGCAACAGAAAAGCCCCTATTGCTTACATCTTCCATGGCCCGAATGTTGCAGCAACTTTTATCCTTCTCCTCCAATTTCAACAATCTGATTTCAACAACTCTTATCAGAAAATTCACCTATCCCACTTTTAAATAAATTAGCTCATCAATCCTTCCTGATTGATTAATGGATACCAAAATCAACATTTTGTCAAAGCTATTCGTCTTCGTCGAATTTTTGCCGAGAGAGATTAACTCTCCTCATACTCTAACTATTCTTTTGAATGATGTATAGTTCCAACAATGCAAAGGAATGTCTGACACTTCAATCCAAGACACTCTCTCTTTCACTATTGTTTTCTTCGACGAAGGCTCAATTTTGACAAAAAAACTCCCTCATATATGCCTAATCATTCTATTTTAATAACTCAAGTAGCTTCATGTTAGGAATTTCGATCAGAAAATGCCTTCTTTGAATCCTTTTAATTTTAATCTCACCCGATCCATTTCTAGCTATTCCATCTATTAAACTCTTTGTATCACAGCACACTGAAGTAATTCCCACCAACCACTGTTGAAGTTTCCATAGTTGCTCTTCCTCGACATGCCCCTGAATCAGTTTACTTAAATTCTTCCCCTTGCAGTCCATACCTTCTGTCTTACTCAAATCGTTGCAACTTTTCATAGAGTTTTCTCCTAGGTCCCTTATGCTATCCTTCAACAACTTTTCATTCCCCTCCCCTACATTGTTATTTTCAACCTGCTTCTGTTTTGATATTCCTTCCAATGAAGCTTTTATCCAATCATGTCTCCTACCTTTGAACTTTGCTAAGTCTATCGATAATCTATTCCCTAAAATCACAAAACCATTTAACTTGCTTTTAGCCCTTTGCATGTCCATCATATTATCATATCTCACAAAACTGAATCTTTTTCCACTTTTTTTTTTTTTTTTACACTGGAATGAATGCATCAATGACCTTTCCATGGTACCTAAACAATGCCTATAGACCTTTCCAATGCATGGTCCCCGGAATGTTATGTACAAAAACTGTTGTCAGATTCTTCTCCATGATCGCCAAAAACTTGTTTACTTCTTCACCACATATATTTCTCTTCTAATTATAATTTTTTTATATAATGCCTAAAACTACTCATATCCTCTCAACTCTTAAATAAGACAATAAACATGCTTCAACGCGCTTGAATCTACATCCTCTTGCATTGGACAATGTCGACACCAATCGAGTTAAAACTCAGTCGACTACTTTTAGATAACTTATGTGATAAATCCATGTATAAATTATTAAATTCCAAATTTATTTGATATTGTTTTTTTAAGAAAATCTACAAAATATTTGCTTAATAGGAATCAAGAATAGCCTTGTCAATTGGAGTTGTAATGCCAAATTCATACATGTAGAATTGCCCATGACTCTGCCATTCACAGAATTTCAAATCTTTGCTTAAGTCTAAATTTGGATAATTTATATTTTTTTGTTCATAAATGATAAAAAAAATTAAAATTATTGCTTTATATATTATATACTTTTGAGTTAAAGTCAACTAAAATATTGTTTTTAATTATTACGTAACAATTAGCTAAATTAACTCAAATTATTAAAAGGTTTAACCAAAACACGACTTAAGTGAGTTGGGCATATCAGGTCGGATGGATAGTCCAACCTTTGGATTAGTCTACTTATACATATTTATATATGTATGTACATATAGGAGAGAAATATACCTATATTAGTGTAAAACTAATATGATTTTATATACTTCCGTCATTTTTTCTACAATTGATATTTTAATTATGTTGATTTTATCAATATAATTGTATTTGTTATTCATGTAAAATTTCAAATCGATCCGATATCTCTATCATATTTAAAATGTTATTTTTTATACAATTTACTTCTACCCATAACCCCTAAGACTCGAAAGTACGCACTTAAGCGTGCTCAAACCCAAACATATACTGGGTTTTTCAATAGCAATGAGTTAAAATTTAATCAAATTCTTTTACATAAAATAAATAGTTAAAAAGAAATTTACTTTGAACTTGACATTCATAATGTATAGAAATAAAACATAAATATGGAAGTTGCATTGTTAAAATATTAACGATAGAAAACAGTTATAAAAGCGTATAAAACAAAATTAATTTTATACCGAAGTAAGTGAACTTACAAATGATGATATAATTGCTCAAACTAGTGTAAACTACATTAGTTTTAGAACTTTCGTAACCTCTTTCTTAAGATTAATATTTGGTACACTAATAATGTAATTTTTTTTATTCCACAAGCAACTTCAAAAAATTGTCATGTGTCTTTGTTTTTTTTTTTTTAAATATTTTACTATACTTTTATGAAACATGTGTCAACCCCTTGACCAGTTGGCTCTATTTGTAGAACCTAAAAACTTTACTGGTAGTATATCAAATATTATTCTTTTTTCTTATTTTGTTTTATAAAATTTTTTAACTCTAGAAGCAGAATTCAATAAATGACACATGTCTGTTTTAATTTATTTTGAATTATTTAAATATTCCCAGAAAACATATGGTAATATTTCACCAAAATTTTTTAACTTTACTAATAATGCACCAAATAATTTTGTTTTGTTAAATTTTTTTTTCATACATCCAAAATTTTGAATAAATTTAAAATATCTGTAAAAAAATTAAATCAATTATAAAGGTATTCAAATAAAACTAAATTAGTATACTAATTGCGTACACGAACAAAGGATGAAATATTAAAATAATAGTAAAAAAAGATCCTCGAGTGCCCTTCTTCTTTCACTATTGGATAGCCAAAAGCAAATAAAAAAGGTTACCAAAAATTTTGAATTCCACCAACATGTTTGTATGCCTTTTAATCAATGGTTGATTACGTGATACAAATATTTTGTGGAAACATATTTTACTTCTCTTTTGCAATTATTGTAGTATGAGTTTTCATCAATCAAATTATAATCGAAATAATTTAATATCCGATATTATATATATAATATGGTTTTTCAAATATTGTAAATTGGATTTGTTCCTAGTCACAAAATCTCAATTACTCTATTAATTTTATATCGTTTCATTTTAAATGAAGCAAAAAAGTGGATGCAAGATAAAGTGAAATGAATTTTTTTTAATAGATATAGAGCAGTTACGATAATTGTTTATTCGGCCCCATCATACCCATCATATGAAACTATTAAAAGGGTAAAAAATATAATATTTTGTTATAGAAAAATTCATATATATTATGATTTCTTTTTGAAATTTTATGTTGCAATATTTACTTACCTTAAAAAAGATGAAAATTATTACCAATAAGTTATAAAAAATAAATTGAAATGGAATGGAGTGGGGTAATGTGAGATGGATGTCGAAACTATTTTTTATTTTGAAAAAAACAGGGATCGACTTGAAAACAAGGTATGGAGTCGCCACCAATCTTTTTGTTTAGGTGTGATTGGATCACCTAATAAAATATTTTAAATCAATTTTGGTCTACGCAAATTCAAAAACGGGTTCGGGAGCCGGTTACGTATGAGGAAGGGTTAGCACCCTCACTACGCCCAAGAATTGGTACCAGATTAATTAAGTGTTGTCCTCATATCTAAAATTTTTGAAAAGGATTTTTGAAGTTTGATTCCTTTTAAAACATTTGAGTAGTTTAAGTTGGTTATCAAAATTCTCTCGTTTTAAAGGTATGCAGCACCATATCCAGCACGATTGGACACGATCTTTTATACCTTCAGAAATACGATTGATTTTTGACTTTCAAAAGCTCATACGCCAAAATTATAAAAGGATATCCAAATATTTAGTCCGACGAAAAATCATACCCAACACGATAGGGCACGGTTTCTCAAATTTCTAAATATTGAATATTGCCTTATTTTAGAATCTTTGGATGATAAGGAAAATTGGAAATTAGCTCAAAACACATGTATCTGTTTTAAAATAAGATGGAATACTTAATGAATTGCAAAGAAACATTGGTATAGAAAATGACTAATAAACATGAGATAATATGCACATATAAAGTACAATAGACCACAATTAATAAATCCAAAAATTAAATACAACTATTCTAAGTAAAATGTGACCAAAATTATAAAAGGATATCCAAATATTTAGCCCGACGAAAAATCATATTTAGCCCGACGAAAAATCATACCCAGCACGATAGGGCACGATTTCTCGAATTTCCAAATATTGAATATTGCTTATTTTAGAATCTTTGAATGATAAAGAAAATTGAAAATTAGCTCAAAACACATGTATCTGTTTTAAAATAAGATGAAATACTTAATGAATTGCAAAGAAACATTGGTATAGAAAATGACTAATAAACATGAAATAATATGCACATATAAAATACAATAGACCACAATTAATAAATCCAACAATTAAATACAACTATTCTAAGTAAAATGTGACCAAATTTTAATCATGGATGGGGAACAATTGATATAACAAGAAGGAACAAAAAATAGTATACAACAATGATCCATAACTTAATATAACACAATCAAGATAAAATGTACAAAACAAAATGGAGATTAGGAACCAATGTGGTATAAGATAATTTTAAAATAGTGATGAATTAATGAACACATAATATATATAATAATAAATTGATGATTTTGAAATAATTTGTATAAAAACTAACAATATATACAATCATTAAAATAAATATTGTAGAATGAAGACATTTGAATCAAATAACATGCAAAGTGTAAAAAATATTTGTTTGAAATTAACAATACACACAATAAAAGAGAATTTACATAAAATATAAATGGATAGTAAAATACATAATAAGATATAATCTTAGGAAATAAATTATACACATAATAGGTTTTAAAAAACATATATATATATATATATAAATAGATTTAGAAGCAACTATATGTAAAAATAACATGGGATCAAATATGAAAATAGGATCAAATTAATTTTACCATGAATTATATATGTAATAGATTTAAAAACATAATTATATATACAAAGAAAAAAACTAGATGTATAAAATAACGTGGATTTAATGATGTATATAAATCAAACATATGTACCAATATATATGTATAATAATAATTTAAATAATACATAAGGTATGTAGGATTTTCCTTTGAATAACAAAAATATATAATATGTGAATAGATTTAAAAGAAATTGCATGTATAAAATAACATAAGATTAGTAATGTACATAGAATAAGATTAGCTTTATCATAAATTATATATATATATATATATATAATAATAATGTATGTTGAAACCATTTTGAAAGCGGGTTTGAAAAAAAAAACCGGGTTCGACCTTTTTTAAAAAAAAAACAAAAATGGGAGTCGCCACCAACCTTTTAAAGTATGATTGGATCACTTTATAAAACGTTTTGGTCTACGAAATTACGAGAAAATAGGTTCGGGAGTCGGTTACGCACGAGGAAGGATTAGCACCCTCGTAATGCCCAAAATTGGTACCAAATTTGATTAATTTTGTCTTAATGTCAAAAGTTTGAAAGAATTTCGAAATAAGATCTCTTTAAAACCGTAATAATTTAAGTTAAAAAGAATCAAGATTCTTGGCTTCGAAAGAATATAAACATCATATCCAGCATGATTGGACACGATATTTTTAAACTTTCGTAACTGAAATTATCTTGTGATTTATGAAACTCATTTTAAAGGATATTTTTAGGCATTTAGACAAACGGGAAATCGCAACCCAGCATGTTAGGGCACTACTTCCCGAGTTCCTGAATACCAAAACATTGCCTCACTTTTTAAAATTCCTTTTGAATCAAATGAGATATTATTTTTTTTTAAAATAATGATGTATTTCACATATTACAAGAGATTAATATTAACTAAACCTAGCTACATAATACATAAATAAAAGGAAAATGAAAAAAAAAAACTTACAAATATATATATATATATATTATATAACAAAGATAATTTAGTAAATATATTTAAAAATTTATTAATAATTTTCAAAAGAAATAATAATAAAAAAAATAAAAAAATAAAAATGATATATAATGAAGTATCAAAAATAATATAGTAGTGTAGTAATATAAATGAATTCTAAATAGTTACAAATAAAAACATAATGTTAATAATAAGCTATTAATTTTAAAACTATACATACCAATATATAATATAATATGATGTATAAAATAATATGTATAAAATAATATAATAAGTAATATAATATAATAAATATAATAATATTTAATAAAATATAAATAGATAATAAATAATATAATATTGAATAATAAAATATAATATAAAATTTATACATATATAATGATATTTATAATAGTATGTAGAATAGTTTGAAAATAAATAAATTATAAAAATTTAAAAAAATATAAAAAAAATTATAGGGTTAATTTAGAAAATAAAAAAACGAATTTTGGGCCCTCTGGAACACGCGTTTAAAGTCGAGGGATTCACTGGGCAATTTGCCCTAATCCCAAAACGACGTCGTTCCCCGGATGCGGCTTTAAAATGACTGTCAGGACTAAATTGAAACCAAAATAAAAGGTAAGTACTAAATTATAAATAAATAAAAATGGAATTGTAAATTTTAAAAATGCGGAAGGGCTGATTAGACAATTAACCCATTTTTAAATAACACGCGGATCCTCTCCGGGTTATTGGGCCAACGCGCGGATCCTGAGGCCTTAAAACGGTGTCGTTTTAAGCTTATTGACTTAAGCCAAAACGTCACCGTTTTCAAAAGGCTATATATGCCAATTAAACCCTTAAAAAAATCATTTTAAAACATTTCTAAAAAAAAATTTCAGACATGCTTTGAAGCCCTCAGAGCTCTGGCCATCGGCCATCATGGCTCTGGTCATCGGACCTCCACACGCGCCCACGCGCCACCGTCGACTTTGCCATCTACGGCGACCGGAAGCTGAAAAGCTTCGTTTTTTTCGCCTATACTGAAAGGTAAGACTCCTTCCTTGTTTTTAAAATTGTTTACCAACTATTTATATATGTATGTATATGCTTCGAATACTAAAAAAATGAAAATAATAAAAGATTGATAATTCACCTCAAAGAAACTGTTTGTATTTGGCTTTTATATTTCTTGTTAAAATCTCCCCTCCCTGTTTACAGGTTACAAAGGAGGCTTTTATAGCCACTGTTTCTATTACATATTTTGGGAAGAAATCTTTTATTTTTTCCATATTTGTTTTGTTTGTTTGCTACTATTTCTTTCCTTCTTTGCAGGTAAACGAGAATATCGGCAATGAGTGCTGGCGTTGATTGGTTTGTCGATTGCAGCGTGATACGAGGTCGGAGTCATAGCGCCAATGAAAGGGCGTGACGCTTCGGATGGTTGCGGCGCCTAGGGTTTCTGAAACCCTAGGCCTCTCTGTCTTCCATTTAACAGTTTGGGCCACTTGGGCCCTATGTATTTTGGGTAGCATACGGGCTTGGGTGTAATTGGGCATTGGGTAGTTTTATTTGGGTCAATAAACTGTAATTGGGCTAAATGTAATCTGGACTTGTAAATGGACTGTTTAAAATAAATAAACATTCATTTTTTATTTTTTTGTTTTTGGTTTTAAGGCCCGGGCAGATTTGGGCTGCTACAATGTATAAGAACATTAATATAAAATATTATACGAAATATTAAAATGATATGATATAAAAGTTTTACAATAGTGACTTTAAAAAAAACAAAATATAATTATCAAAGTAACTCAAAATATAAAACGAAGTAAACAAGAATTAAAAAATGAATGTGAAATGGATCTTTACAAAAAAAATAATGAAAAAAAGAATTAAAAAATGAATGTGAAATGGATCTTTTTTTGAAAAAAATAAAACTCAATTAAAATACAACTAAAATGAAAGGGATAATTTATAAATAATATAAACTTTCGAAATTAAAGCGAAGACCAACGTGTAATGCGTGCAAATGCATAGGGACTAGAACCGGAAATAATCCAGGTCCCAAAACGATACGTTGAGGCGCGGACCAGGTTGCAAATACGTGCAAATTGCAAAGCCAAATTTAAAAAAAATGAAATAAAACAAATAACATGTAATTGAATGATCGTGCGAAAAGGAAGGACTCAGTGCGCAATTATCCCCTCTCTGCAAGAACGCGCGGATCCTAGGGGTAAAGAATCGGATCGGGTCGGGTATAGTTACTAAACGATGTCGTTTTGAAGCCATTGAAGTTGGCCTAAAACGACCTCGTCTGAAGATCTTCATAAAAACAAAAATAAACCCTAAAAACTAAACTCTTAGCCATCCAAGAAATCAAAACCAAAAACCTAAGTCTCCTATTGCTCTCATCCGGCTGAACTAAAAACCTCCGCCATCCGCTATTTCACCTTCATACTTGACGAACGGCTTTAAATCCGACTCTATTTGGAGTCGTATAATCCCCATTTGAGCTTCGATCTCAACGAAGCAAACAAGGACCAAAGGCATTCTCCCAAAAAGAAAAGATAAGTCCCTTTCCCTCTTATATTTTTGTGTTTATATGCAGTAACAGTGATTAAAGAAATAGGAGCAGAATCGAAAAGGAAAATAAGATCTAAAATCACCTTTTAAAAACTACTCTTAAACTGATTTCTATTTTTTCATATATGCGTGTATATTCCTGTGAAACCGAAGAAGATCCCCTTTACATTGTTTTCATTCAGTTTTATAGCCAAAAAATTAAAATAAATAAATAAAGAAAAAACAAATTTCATTCCTGCCATTTGCTGTCTATTGCTTATTTGTTTGTTAATCTGTTGCAGGTGTGCATGGCATAGAGAAGTCGTTCATGGGCGTGGAGCATGGAGCGCGTGGAAAGCCACTCGTGGTATCCTTGGCTAGCTGTGGCGCTGGCATATTCTAGAAACCTCTAGGGTTTCTGGTGCTTTCAAACTATTGGGCCTGTAACACCCCAAACCCGGCCCAGACATTATGGCCAAGTTTGGTGTGTCATATTGAAGTGTTTTTCGAAAACCATGTTTTCATTGAAAACCCTTCTTGATGTTTAGAAACTTTTACCGTTTAAACTTGTAAACCTTTGTAGTGGTAGAAACATGTTATTTTAAAAACAGTTAAGTATCAAAAAATCAAACCTTCTTTGTTATGGCTTAAAGCGAATGGATACTACGCACCAGGTAGGATTCAAGAAAAGAGGAGGTGAGTCAATTAGACTGCTTAAGCACTTAGCTCTTCCATGATCCAATCCTAGACATGCACACATCCATTGCCACACTTTAAGCTTATTACTTGTCCACGAACAACAAATTAAGTTTAAGTATATTTAAAATATTTATTTCCCTTGAAAACATTTATGTTGCGGAAGCTTTGCTCGGTTATCGTGATATTCTGAAAATAAGTAACTTTTATAAAACACGCCCTAGAGCTAACCAATTTTAAGGAATCAATTTAAGTGATATGAATCTCAAGTTGAAAACGATTTAAGTAAGAGCGGCCTTATTACAACTTTAACCAAAATAGAAATAATCAAAAGTAAATGCGAAATTTAAAAGGGAGCTAATTGAAACTTATTTAAAAACCAGGAATTTAATCTTCGTGGCCACTCTGAATCCCGCCTAGCTCCAAGTCCACCAACTAGGGCTCACCTGTAAGGATGGAAGAGAAGGGGGGTGAGTTTGGAAAACTCAGTGTGTAAAGTATCCCAACCAGAGCCCAAATCAGGTCAAGCTTTACTGGGCCTAAGCCCTATTCAGAAATCAGTGTTAATTGGGCCTTAGCCCATATCAATATTAATCTGGGCCATAGCCCCTTACAGTATCAGAGTATATTTGGCCTAGCCCATATCAGTATTAATCTGGGCCGTAGCCCTATTACAAGTCAAGATATATTGGGCCTTACCCATATTAACACAGTTGAGCCCATTTCAATACAGTCTCATATGATTAATGCATGATAAACCCATCCAACCCTGTGCTTGCCTTCGTCCATCCCTACACTTCCTGTAGGGATTAAATCACCCACGCCATCCCTACACTTACAGTGTTAGCACCGGTTGCGGCACTAACTATAATCTGCAGCAAAGCTGCTTATATCAAAATATGAGGCACAGCCACCAGAATGGGTTCTTCCTCCATAACATAACCCAGATCCCATGCAACAGATATACATATCATGGCATACAACAAACAGAATCAGAATATCATACATTTCAGTCAAAATTAACCCTAGGGGTATAACGGTCATTTTGCACCTAGGGGTAAAACGATAATTTTCATACTTAGGGGTAGTTTAATAAAATTTACTATTCTGGAGTTTACATACATATTCTAACCATTAACACATTAACAGAAGCACTTACTGAGAATTTTTACCGAATTGGGCCAGTTGGCCTACTAACCCGTTTTCGGCCCATTAAGCCCAAATATACCGAAATGCACGAAATTGTGCACTCTGCAATCATACTGCTTGCGATTACCAGAAATTAACAACCAAACCACCTCACGGCGCTGCGCGCGCTCATAAAGTTCACAAATCTTGACTTTTCGCTTTTTTCGACTTTTTCGGCTTTTGCCGATCTAGTCTATGAGTGGGTGTCGTTTACACACGACTAACTTACCACTTTCAGATCAAATGACTTCTAAACGTCTTGTGAGCACTCGCACACTCAGAAGCCCACGAAATGCCAGAATTTCAGCATTTTGGCTTTTGCCAAATTGAACTATGAGAGGGTGTTCGATACACACCTGTTTCGCGACGACTACCATTGAGATCCCTTACGATGTCCTACAATTGATTACCACAATTCTTAGATTGCAAACCACAATAACCAATTCCAATATTCACCTACCATAATCGAACCATGCCCCTAAAGCCTTTAGAATCTTACCTTTTTGCCGAAAACCAATGACTAGATCTAAGTCTAGTTGTTCCAAAGATCCAAGCCTTCGATCCAACCTCTAAAAGACACTAATCACCAAAAGAAATCGTCGGTTAAAGACCCTTAAAGCCTTATGCCCAAATCGACAGCCTCCCTAGATTTTAGGGACTTCGGCTTTTTCTAAATTGTAAAATAAGACTAGATCTGAGGTGATGAGCACTTACCACTTGTTCCTCTTTGATTTTTGCGCAGATCTGATGCAGATCAATCCTCTAAACAATAGTAGAACTCGAATCCAGGAGATCTGAAGTTTCGGCTATAAGTCCCTAAATTTATGGTACTTCGACTTTTTAAGTGATGAAGAAGATGACGATTTGAGGCTATAACTTTGAAGTAATGTTGCCGACAGATACTAAGGTTTTAGAGAAGATGAAAGTTAATCAAAAGGAACAAAAATAACTGAAGGATTTTGGCTTGGAGAAATCAGCACAAGAAGTGAGTTTTCGGGATTTCGGCTTTTATGACGATCGGCTATGAAGGTTTTGTGGAGGATGGGATCGATAGAGGAGGTGAGTAAGGTGATCAGAAGGTTTTGGCTAGAAGAAAAAGCAAAAAGGAAGAAAGAAAATGGAGGAAATAGAGAGGAAGAAGAACTCGGCACCAAGGAGAAGGAATTTGCGTTTTCGGCTTTTTTGAGAACTCAGAAAGGATGAATGACAGTGAAAGCTTTCAGGTGGCTAACCCTAATTCTCCAAGACAAAAAAAGAAAAGAACCTAACCCTAATATAAACCAAAACAATCGGCCCAACCTCCCTAAGGCCCTTTCCAAAATTCACTTAAGTGATCACATGCCCGACACATGCCTAAAATTAAAAAGTAACAGTATGCCTACCTTGCAACTTGAACCCTAGACCTTTAATTCCTTCCCAGGCGCCATTTTTTAGGAACTTAGTGGCGCCACCTTGCCAATTTACCAAGGCTTTATTTGTGTCATAATTTACCACCTCAATTTTAAAAGCCCATATTGCCAGAACCCTCTTTCTCCAAAATTAAAAATTCAGGAATTGCCTCGAATTAAATTTACTCTTGGGCCTTTTTCCCACACCATAACCCTTCGTAATTTATTTAATTACATATTAAATAATAATAATAATAATAATAATTAAAACATCCAAATTGTTCGGGCTGTCTTCTACCTGAACCTAGACTCAAGGCCCATTACTCCTAGGCCCAAAAATCGGGGCATTACAACTCTACTCCCCTTAAAGAAATTTCGTCCTCGAAATTTCAAACTACCAACTAACCGTATTACTTAAGTCAAACCATCATGTTTCACTACACGCACTCTAATTTAATTTAAAATTTTAAAAAAATATAATTCTTAGTACGACCCAGAACATCTAATTACCAAAGTAAAGAAACATTTATCAAGCACGCATACAATTCGTAACACACACTTAAATAGAATAAGCTTGGCAATCCCGAGCTCGATACTCCTTGGACCCACATCTAAAGCATGCTTCTGTCTTCCTATGGCATTCACCTGGATGACGCCCGTTGCAGTTCTTGCAGGTTGGAAAGTTTGGTCGTGTCTTAACATGTTTCACAGAACAAGGCTTAGTCTTTTGAGAACTAGAATCCTTCATCTTCTTACACTCCAAGCACCCCGCTAGAAGCGTTTCCCTAATTTCCTTAACCTTGGTCTCCAATACTTCTTCTACCACTTTTCTTACTAACTCGGTTAGTGCCTCAGTCCCAAGCTCTGAGTTACCGCAACCCAAAGTTGGCAGACTTTGCTTACCCTCAGAATCCATATCAATACTCTACATTACCAGTACTCATATCAAATAACTACAAAGATATCAAAATTTTTACTATTCATTCATATGTCTTATGCACAGATAGTATTTTAGAGTTTTTGGTCTTTACAGAATCATAGCCTAGCTACAGTCTCAATATAGCTCTAACTAAAATGTCTTAGCAGAGTCTCAGTAATATAACGGATACTTAGTAAAGTTCAGAAAAGGTACTTACAGACTTGGTGTCGGAGATTCAGTGTGCCACTTCTTCAGAAATTAAATTTCAGAAACCCAGAAAAACTTAAACTATTTTAAGATTGAACCTTAAAATATGTATGCCTTGTAAAACATCTTTGAAAAGAACTTTCCCAAAAACCGTTTCTAAAATACCCTTCTTGGGTCTAAGTTTAGCAAAAAAAAAAAAAAAAAAAAAAATCGAAAAGCTTTTCGGACTCGATCCATAGCCGAGTTGTTGCAACTGGGCTCCGATACCACTAAATGTAACACCCCAAACTCGACCCAGACATTATGGCCAAGTCTGGTGTGTCACATTGAAGTGTTTTTCGAAAACCATGTTTTCGTTGAAAACCCTTCTTGATGTTTAGAAACTTTTACCGTTTAAACTTGTAAACCTTTGTAATGGCAAAAACATGTTATTTTAAAAACAGTTAAGTATCGAAAAATCAAACCTTCTTTGTTATGGCTTAAAGCGAATGGATACTACGCACTAGGTAGGATTCAAGAAAAGAGGAGGTGAGTCAATTAGACTGTTTAAGTACCTAGCTCTTCCGTGATCCAATACTAGACATGCACACATCCATTGCCACACTTTAAGCTTATTACTTGTCCACGAACAACAAATTAAGTTTAAGTCTATTTAAAACATTTATTTCCCATGAAAACATTTACGTTGCGGAAGTTTTGCTCGATTATCGTGATATTTTGAAAATAAGTAACTTTTATTAAACGCGCCCTAGAGCTAACCAATTTTAAGGAATCAATTTAAGTGATGTGAATCTCAAGTTGAAAACGATTTAAGTAATTTAAAAACCCAAAATAAAAATAATAGAGCAGCCTTATTACAACTTTAACCAAAATAGAAATAATCAAAAGTAAATGCGAAATTTAAAAGGGAGCTAATTGAAACTTATTTAAAAACCAGGAATTTAATCTTCGTGGCCACTCTGAATCCTGCCCAGCTCCAAGTCCACCAACTAGGGCTCACCTGCAAGGATGGAAGAGAAGGGGGGTGAGTTTGGAAAACTTAGTGTGTAAAGTATCCCAACCAGAGCCCAAATCAGTTCAAGCTTTACTGGGCCTAAGCCCTATTCAAAAATCAGTGTTAACTGGGCCTTAAGCCCATATCAATATTAATCTGGGCCATAGCCCCTTACAGTATCAGAGTATATTAGGCCTAGACCATATCAGTATTAATCTGGGTCGTAGCCCTATTACAAGTCGAGATATATTGGGCCTTGCCCATATTAACACAGTTGAGCCCATTTTAATACAGTCTCATATGATTAATGCATGATAAACCCATCCAACCCTGCACTTGCCTCTATCCATCCCTACACTTCCTGTGGGGATTAAATCACCCACGCCATCCCTACACTTACAGTGTTAGCACCGGTTGCGGCACTAACTATAATCCGCATGACAAAGCAAGCGCTACATAGAATATGCGGCGGAACCACGAGCGGGGTTCTTCCTCCATAACATAACCCAGATCCCATGCAACAGATATACATATCATGGCATACAACAAACAGAATCAGAATATCATGCATTTCAGTCAAAATTAACCCGAAGGGTATAACGGTCATTTTGCACCTAGAGGTAAAACGGTAATTTTCATACTCAGGGGTAGTTTAATAAAATTTACTATTCTAGAGTTTACATACATATTCTAACCATTAACACATTAACAGAAGCACTTACCGAGCATTTTTACCGAATTGGGCCCGTTGGCCCACTAACCCGTTTTTAGCCCATTAAGCCCAAATATACTGAAGTGCACGAAATTGCGCACTCTGCAATCATACTGCTTGCGATTACCAAAAATTAACAACCAAACCACCTCACAAGCGCTCGCACGCTCGCAAGTTCACAAATGCCGGCTTTTCAGCTTTTCGGCTTTTGCCGATCTAGTCTATGAGTGGGTGTCATTTACACACGGCTAACTTACCACTTTGCGATTTCAGATCAAATGATTTCTAAACGTCTTGTGAGCACTCGCACACTCACAAGCTCGTGAAATGTCAGAATTTTGGCATTTCGGCTTTTGCCGAATTGAACTATAAGAGGGTGTTCGATACACACCTGTTTTGCGACGGCTGTCACTGAGATCCCTTACGATGTCCTACAATTGATTACCACAATTCTTAGATTGCAAACCATAATAACCAATCCCAATATTCACCTACCATAATCGAACCATGCCTCTAAAGCCTTTAGAATCTTACCTTTTTGCCGAAAACCGATGTCTAGATCTAAGTCTAGTTGTTCCAAAGATCCAAGCCTTTGATCCAACCTCTAGAAGACACTAATCACCAAAAGAAATCGTTGGTTAAATACCCTTAAAGCCCTATGCCCAAATCGACAGCCTCCCTAGATTTTAGGGACTTCGGCTTTTTCTAAATTGTGAAATAAGACTAGATCTGAGGTGATGAGCACTTACCACTTGTTCCTCTTTGATTTCTACGTAGATCTGATGCAGATCTATCCTCTAAATGATAGTAGAACTCGAATCCAGGAGATCTGAAGTTTCGGCTATAAGTCCCTAAATCTATGGTACTTTAGCTTTTTATGTGATGAAGAAGATGGCGATTTGAGGCTATAACTTTGAAGTAATGTTGCCGACAGATGCTAAGGGTTTAGAGAAGATGAAAGTTAATCAAAAGGAACAAAAATAACTGAAGGATTTTGACTTGGAGAAATCGGCACAAGAAGTGAGTTTTTGGGATTTCGACTTTTATGGCGATCGACTATGAAGGTTTTGTGGAGGATGGGATCGATAGAGGAGGTAACTTGAACCCTGGACCTTTAATTCCTTCCCAAGCGCCATATTTTTAGGAACTTAGTGGCGCCACCTTGCCAATTTACCAAGGCCTTATTTGTGTCATAATTTACCACCTCAATTTTAAAAGCCCATATCGCCAGAACCCTCTTTCTCTAAAATTAAAAATTCAGGAATTGCCTCGAATTAAATTTACTCTTGGGCCTTTTTCCCACACCATAACCCTTCCTAATTTATTTATTTACATACTAAATAATAATAATAATAATAATAATTAAAACGTCCAAATTGTTTGGGCTGTCTTCTACCCGAACCTAGATTCAAGGCCCATTACTCTTAGGATCAAAAATCGGGGCGTTACAGGGCCCCTTTGGGCCATTTATAAAACTGGCTAGGGAATTTTGGGTGTAATTTTTGGGCCTGTAATTTCATTTATGATTTGGGCTTATTGTAAATGGACTATGGACACTTATTATTAGATTTTATTTTTTTATTTTGGTTTTGGTATGGGCCCGGGCAAAATGGGCCTATTATAGCTGCCCTATTTGCTCATTGTCATGTAACGAGAATAGAGCAAATACTTTAAATAGGGACAATTTTGCCCGGTTTTGCTGAATCTTGACTTCTTTGGTGATCCTCTTCTTCAAGTACTCTCAATGTAATTTTAATGAAATAGGACTAGTGGCTTAAATCTGTTCCATTGCCGATACATGGAGATAAAATTTGTCATTCTCGATCTGCTCCACAACTGCTTAGGGAAATAGATTTTCAATCTTCAGTCTGTTTCCTTGTTACCTTAGGAAGATAAGACTACAATCGCTAACCTGCTCTCTTGCTACCTTAGAGAGATAAAGCTAGTGGCTAAAATCTGCTTCATTGTCTATACATGGAGATAAGATTCGCCATCTTCGATCTGCTTCATAACTGTTTAGGGAGATAAGATCTTCAATCTTCAGTCTGCTTCCTTGCTACCTTAGGAAGATAAGACTCGTATATTGAGCCTATTCCACTGTACCTTCAGGTAGGTAAGGCTAGTGGCTAAAATCTACTCCATTGCCGATACATGGAGATAAGATTTGTCATCTTCAATCCGCTCCGCTACTGCTTAGGGAGATAAGATCTTCAATCTTTAGTCTGCTTCCTTGCTACCTCAAGAAGATAAGACTACAATCGCCAACTCGCTCTCTTGCTACTTTAGAAAGATAAGGCTAGTGGCTAAAATCTGCTCCATTGTCGATACATGAAGATAAGATTCGTTATCTTCGATCTGCTCCACAACTGCTTAGGGAGATAAAATCTGTAATCTTCAGTCTGCTTCCTTGCTACCTCAGGAAGATAAGACTTGTATATTAAGCCTACTCTACTACAACTTCAGGGAAATAAGGCTGGTGGTTTAAATCTGCTCCATTGCCGATACATGGAGATAAGATTTGTCATCTTCAATCTGCTCTGCTACCGCTTAGAGAGATAAGATCTTCAATCTTCAGTCTGCTTCCTTGCTACCTCAGGAAGATAAGACTACAATTTCCAACCCGCTCTCTTGCTACCTCAGAAAGATAAGGCTGGTGGCTAAAATCTACTCCATTGCTGATACATGGAGATAAGATTCGCCATCTTCGATCTGCTCCACAACTGCTTAGGGAGATAAGATCTGTAATCTTCAGTCTACTTCCTTGCTACCTCAAGAAGATAAGGCTTGTATATTGAGCTTGTTCTACTGCAACTTCAGGGAGATAAGGCTGGTTACTTCAACCAGCTCCACTGCAACTTCAGGGAAATAAGGTTTGCTACAATCTTCGATCTATTTCGCTGCAACTTCAGGGATATAAGATCTGACTTCACCGATGTTACTACACCGTCCTCTTGGACATGTCCTGTAGACTCGGTTTCCTTTATCATGCCTATGTCAAATAATTAGGATGCTATGATCAAAATGAATGAAATACTCCTAACTAAATGTCATGCTGATGTCAAATAATTAGGACGCTATGATCGAAATGAATCAAATGCTCCTAACTAGATACGACGCTTATGTCAAATAATTAGGATGCTATGATCAAAATGAATCAAATGCTCCTAACTAGATGTGATGCTAAATGGTATATGAATGAAAATGACATTTTTAAATGATTTTTTTTAAATGCTTAAGGTATCATCGCTTGTTGTTCATCAAGGCACTATCACTGATTTATTATACTGTCATCTTGTTCAGCTGGTATTCTTGACAGAAAACCCAAAGAAACAATCACATTCTGCTCAGCAAGCTTGCCCCGCTGTAATTTCAAAGTCCCTCACACTATAACTTCTGGGACATAAAATTTGAACTTCCCACTGCAGCTTCAGGGGAATAATCATTTAATTCATTCTATCCATCTTGCTGCAACTCAACAGTATAGGATTTGCATCATCATCAATTAATTTGATTTGTTACACCATTCCCTGGATGTAATGAATAGATGTATATGCCTGATATCTGCATGAATACAGAATACGATTTTCTTTTTCCGAGAATAATCTCATTGCTCATTCTTTGCCTGGGTTATAACACCAATTAATATCTTTGACGGAAAATTCAAGGAGATAATCTCAATTTGGACTTAAATATTTCCAACCCTTAAGCTTGGTGAGTTTTAAACAATAGTCCAGTTTCAGGCTCCTGTATTATTTAGAAACTTCCCAAAGTAATATGCGAAACTCCTTTTATGAAAGTATTATTAGTCCAAAAATCATTATTTCAATGCAAAATGGTTGAAAAAGATCATAACCATGGACAAGAAAGGAATTAATTGAGAACATAGCTCGAAACAAACAAGCAAATGCAACCAAGAAAGAAATTTATTGGGACGTGACCTGAAAAGAATAAGGTAATCAAAGATAACAAAAAAATGGGTAAAAATGGAAAGCTAAGTGCCCTACATATCACAACTTGAGCTTTTATGTACCAACTTTTTGAGGACCATTCTGAGCTCAATCTGTGTTTAGGGGATCCGGAGTACTTTGTCGATTCCCCAAGTCATAACATATTTCTTTCATTACTAATTCAGGCATAGCAAGACTACTGTATGCCCCATTTTGATTCAAATTTGAGCCGCCCTTTTCAGGTTTTCAACTCAAATCCCCTTTGGTCTCAAAGCGCCGTTTGCGGGTTTTCGCCTTAGCCTCTCATTTTCTTTCTTTTTTTTTTATTTTATTTTTTAATTTTTCTTCCCTTTTTTTTGTTTTTTTATTTTTATTTTGATCTTTTTTTTAAGGTCTCAACCTTTGCGGGTTTTCACCTTGGCCTCTCCCATTTTAGGTAGAATACTCTTTGACTGCATCTTGAATTCCCTGGATTGAGTAAATCCTTTCGGTTAAGAACAGGCCTTCTTTGCTGTATAAAGTCCCTCTTAAGTCCTTTTGTATAGGAAGGATCTTCTTCAATATCAAGTTCCTCTAATGGAATTTTCTCATATAATTCATTTCTAGTGTATTAGACCATGACAGAATCTCTTCTCTTCGAATTTAATTGATCATATCGAGCTTAGATCCATTTTGCCTTATCTGTAATACCCTGAAAATTTTTACAGTAAAATATTATCCTTGATATACTAAAATAAGGAAATAAAGTGACAAAAAGGGGAATTTTGAGTTATGTCAATATTGAGAAGTATATTATGATATATTAATTCAAGAAAGGACTAAATTGTAAAAGTGAGAAAAGTTTTGTTGTACAAGAATAAATACTCAAAATTTGAGGGGTTAAAGTGTAAATATGAAAAAGTTGAAGGACCAATAGTGTAAATATTTTAAGAGTGGAATGATCTAGAAACTAAGGAAAATGGATGGATTAAGACCAAATTGAATAGGTGAAGAACTATGAGGGACTAAATTGCAATTTTACCAAATTAAATGATGACTCAAGGATGGAATTTTAAAAGATAATAAAGGGCAAAATGGTCAGTTGGAAGAGAGAGAAATCTAGAAAGTAATGATGATGTTGATGATATTTTATGATTATTTAATTAGATATATATTATTTTAATAAGATATTTTATTATTTTATTATTATTTCATTATTATTTTGTTATTAATAAAAGGAAGGAAAGATGAAGAATTTTCATCATCTTTCCATGCATGTAACCAACGTTAGAAGAGAAGGAAAAGAAAGAAATTTTCTTTTCTTTACAATTTGGTCCTTCCACCAAAAATTCACCATTTTCACCTAGAAATCAAAAGAATTTCCATAGCTACTAAGAGAGAAAAATGTTAAGGAGACCATGGGGAGTTAGAATATCAAGTTGGATTCAAGAATAAAAGCTGGAGGAGAGAGAAAATCAAGTTAAAGATTAGTATCAATAGAACAAGGTAAGTACATCAAGATTTCAATATGTTTTTAAGTTTGTTATTATTGACAAAGCATGGAAATAATGTTATAGTAGAGTTTTCTTACATAAGGTTCTATGTTCTTGATATGTTAGTGAAGAGAAAATAAGAGAAAGTGATGAGAAATGGTGTAGAAAAAGAAAATAATGGTTAATATCTTATATCAAAACAGTTTTGGACAGCAGCAGTAGTCTAACTTTGAAAAATCATCAAAGATTTTAGAAATCGAATTATAGGATGAATAAAGTATGAAATTAAGCTTATTGAGTCTAGTTTCTTATAGAAGAAATTATGTAAGCAATGAAATTGTAAATCATGAGATATAATCAATTCTGTGAGACGAGGTCAGAATGATTTTGGGTTCCCCTGTTCTGAATTTTGAAAATCATCAAAAATTGGATAAAAATTATGGACTTAAATTTATATGTTTAGAATCTTGAGTGCGTCTATTTTCAAGATAAATAAATGGGAACATCATTTGAATTCTGTACGAGGAGATAATTAATTTTTAGTGAAGAAGGGTCGGATCATCGACACAGAGAACAGGGTAAATTTAAAGAATAAAATGTACTTATTGGCTAAACCAAAAATTCTTAAAATTTTATGGTAAGAATATATATGAGTCTAGTTTCAGGGAAAATTAGCGGATCTTAATTTGGAGTTCTATAGCTCCAGATATAAATAATTTAGTGACTATGACACAGATGGACAGCTTGAATATTCATAAAAGTAAATAATAAAAATTATAGATAATATTACTTACAAGTGTGTTATATACATTAAGGATGTGGAATAGAGAGGAGGAGGAGGAAAATATGTATGACTATTCATCTAACATGGTCAATTTGCATGTTTTAGGCTCAGGGACTAAATTGAATAAAAGTAAAACTTTATGGGTAATTTTGTAAAAATGTCAGAAATGACCAAATTGCATGAAATTAACTATTTTATTAGTTAAATTACAAAATTGAATGAAATTATTAATTTAGTTCAAGATTGGGGAAAAATATGTTTTTAGGGATTAAATTGAAAAGTGTTGAAATTATGAAAAATTATGATATTTTATAGAATTCATGGGCTGTTATCAATATGTATGAGAATAATAGCTGGAAATAAGGATTAAATTACAAGAATTTTATTTTCCTGACCCTAAGAATGAAATCGTCATTAAATAAAAGTTTAGGGGCAAAATGGTAATTTTACCTAGAGCATTAATTAAATACATTAGAATATGAAATGAATAAAAATGATGATAAAATTTATTTATAAAGATTCGAACGACTCAAATAAGAGATTTGATCGTGGAAAAGAAAAGATATCGGATTAATAAAATTATGAACACAAACAAGCAATAAGGTAAGTTTGTGTAATTTGAATTATATTCTTAAATGCTTGAAATGTATGTTTTTTTATATGAATATGGTTTGAATGTTCATTATATGAAAATTTATGAAACACTGACATATTTGATAAAAATGGGAAGAAATCCCGGTTGAATGAAAGAAAAATTTGATAGATTTCTGAAAAGGAATTGACGATAAAAAGGATCTAGCCCGGACGAGTGATCTTATTCTGATATAGCCCTCCCGAAGAATATGTGGAAAATGGATTTAGCCCGGACGGGTAATCCGAATTAGGGTCTGAATTTAGCCTGGATTGGTAATTCAGATCCAAGCTCATTAGAGTATTTGTCATTGCAGGGGATTTAGCCTGGACTGGTAATCCCGACAATACTCTATGAGTTTATATTACAGGGGATTTAGCCTGGACTGGTAATCCCACTGTAAGGATGAGGTTCGTGGGAGTGTGCTTTCTGATATGAAACGTGTAAGACCATGGTTGAAAGATACCATGGCAACATGATATGAAATGTGTAAGACCATGGTTGAAAGATACCATGGCAACGTGACATGAAAAGAATAAGACCATGGTTGAAAGATACCATGGCAATGTAACATGAAATGAACAAGACCATAGTTGAAAGATACCATGGCAACCTGATAAAAAATGAGTAAGACTATGGTTGAAAGACACTATGGCATCATGTCGAAGATAAATAAGACTGTAGATGGGAGATGCTATGACATCAGTTGAACAATTGATATTCGGGTAATATGTATCGGATGATGAATGGTTATATGAAATGGTTCTATGAAATGTTTACAAGAATTGATCATATGGAAATATATGTACAAAATAGATGAATGAAATAATTAAAAAGATAGATAAATGAAATAAGTATAGGTATATGGAATTTAATTTATGTTAATTTTAATATGAATCATTATCAAAATAAATATACATGAGATATATGGAAATTATGGTGCATGAAATGTTGATATAATGAAATGAATGATATATGTTAGTAAAGAAACAGTAAGAGAATGATATGTATCATGACATGTACATATGAGATTATCTTTTATATGTTAATATAAGGAAAATATGTAAGTTAAGATGAGTATTAAATTCAAATATGACATATTGAGAAAATAAGAATTTATATGAAATATGTGTAAGTACACTAACATGTGTTGTTGTTGATGATTAGGCAAGTGCCAAACCATTGATTGAATGGTAATATATTTATTTATTTATATGATGCATTGATTTGGTAAGTATTTAATTGAAATTTTTTTAGGTGATTCATAAATTCTAGTAATGCTCCGAAACCCTATTTCGACGACAGATACGGGTTAGGGGTGTTACATTATCCATCTTTAACTTTGAAAAAACTCGAAGACAAAGAATTTCGTCTTCAAAATCGTTTCTATCCCATAAACCAATGAGCAATGTGTTGCCCTAACGACGATCCTGGCCAACATTCGATAAGCATAAAGGGTAAATGATAACTTCTTTATGCCAATCCTTACAAGACTCGGTCGTCTTTCACTATGACCTTTGTTTTATTGTTTTATTGCTTTTCTTTTTCTTTTTTCTATTTTTGTACTTTTATTTATTTTTGATGCATTTGCTGCACTATGATATGGTATCTGATTTTTGAACAGACTGCAAACTTTTAACATTGTACAGTTTAGAAGTGATCATTTCTGACATTACATGTTAGCAACCCATTTTCTTTTTTCTTTTTTTTTTTTGAGATTTGATGACTATCGACCCTTGTAATATTGGCATATGAAGCGACCTTCACCCTCTTCATGAAGTCATCAATGACTGCAAAGATTAATCGATGTATATTAGAGAAGAATGACCTGATACCATCCATGCCCCACATAGAGAAAATCTATGAAGAAATGAATGAGGCATATGAATCTTGTCTCCCTAGATACATCCTAACTCATGCAATCCCCTTCCATGGTGGATCAACAGTACTCAAACCTCATGATTAGTGTGGCTACCATGAAACCATTAACATGTGTCATTCTGACACCCATATAGACATTTTTTAGCGTCCACAAGTCTTAGTATCCCAAGCATATCCTGACATGATTATGCGATAACATCCTTGAATTTTTGGAATAACTCAATGACGATTCGCTTTGTCTTTATGGTGACTCAGGCTTCGATCTTTGCCTCTTGCTCGCAACGTCCATCGATCCTTCGTAAAGTAGGATCCATTTTTCATCTCATTCAACCGTCCTTAACAAATCAAGAAATAAGTCACAATCTCTGTCATCTTCAAAGTTCTGAGATCCACTTAGACACATATCTCACCCAAAAAGGGAGTCAGTTACAACGTTGCTCATGTCGTTGATATCGGGGGACCTATTGTAGGTACAAAAGCAAATTCCAAAGAATAAATTATTCTAAGGATGATTATTTGTATGGTATGATCATGAATGAAGAATGAAAGCATATTAAAAAAATAGTCCAAAGAATAAAAGAATAAATAAAGAATGAAAGAATATTTACTCAAAAAGAATGCATTATATTAAAATAAAAATTTTTGGACACAAGCTTATTTCACAAAAGGATTCTTATTGCCCCTAGGCTTAAAACCAACAAGTGCATTTTGAACATGACTCTAGATTAGCTCTAAAAATACAGGAATCTCTTCCACAGTCCCATTGCTTAAAACACCCCCAAGTACATAAGGGTTTGAAAACTTTTATTCCCTGGACCTCCCTTTGGATATGTCACTCAAATTCTCTTTGATAACTAGTGGTTACAACCCTCGGTTGGCCTATGTTAACCAATTTGGAAGGCATGCTCACGATGTTCACTTCATTTTCCTTGTTTTTCGGGGTTGGCCTTTTGGTGCTCTCTCCCGCATCTATCTGTCCATTTCTTACCGCGCTTTCAATCATCTCACCGGACATTACTATATCTGAAAAGCTTAGAGTAGCACTTCCCAACATATAGTCAATGAATGGGGCTTTCAAAGTATTGATGAAAAGCATCGTAGTCTCCTTTTCCAAAATAGGCAGTTGGACTTATGTTGCTACCCCTCTCCATCTTTGGGCATATTGCCTAAAACTCTCATTTTGCTTCTTTTCCATATTTTGCAGGGTAATTCTGTCGGGTACCATGTCTGTTACATGGCTATACTGCTTCATAAAAGCTTGTGCTAAGTCCTTCCATGAATTGATATTAGCACAACTCAACTGATTGTACCATGTAGCTGCTGACCCGATCAAACTGTCTTGGAAGTAATGGATTAATAGTTGATCGTTATTAACGTCTCTTGTCATCCTTCGACAGAACATTGTGATGTGAGCTTCAGGACAACTAGTCCCATTGTACTTTTCAAACTCTGGAGTCTTAAATTTTGGCGGGAGTACTAGATCGGGAACCAAACTCATATCCTTGGCGTCAATCCCACAGTAAAAGTCGACATCCTCCATTGCTTTCAATTTTTCCTCCAACCACCTATACTAATCCTCAAGTTGTCTTAGTAATTCCCTCTTTGTTTTTTCTATTTCATCTAGATCAAGAGTTTCAAGATTGGTTGGGTTGCCCCCCAGATTGGAACCTGAACCTATTGGGTAATCCATTGGTGCTGAGGTACCAGCCTAATATTGCTGAGTTCTGATAATAGGTACACCTTGCAGACATGTCAGAGCATTTGTCGAGATGAAACCTAGAGGGTAGAGAGACTCTTCATTATTCTCCCCAACATTGATCGTGGAGTTTTTCCTTTTTTCTAGCCCCTTAGTCAGTAATTGGGACAACTGATTCATCATATTCCTTTGAGACTCTAGCACTTGGTCTCTTATATCTTGCCGGATCTTCGCTAGTTGCTCTTGCATCTGTATTTGTAACTCATCTTGCATCTCTCTTTGAAGTTGTTCAAGTCTTTCTAATCTTTGGTCCATATATTTTGTCTTAGCACGGGTACCGTAACGACGGTTGGTTGATAAATTTTTATTGGTTCCCAGATTAACTGAAATGATTTCAACTAATTAGGGACCCTTTTATGAAAATCTGATGCAAATGATGTAATGATTCAATGTAATGCAAATGCATGAGATGAATATAAAAGAAAGAAATGTGTTGATTTTGAATTCAATTACATTAGAACAACTTTTCTAGAAAACAAATTCCTTTACATAAAACGGATTACATTTATGGCCTTGCTTTCATATTCCAGGCGAAGACACCGATCCCTTTTCTTCATAGAAATCAAATCTCGCAGGCTTCCAATAAATGCCTCCACTAGCTCCTTTTTGCTTAATCCAAGCCGCAACTTATTATCCTTGCGATGTTAATTAGCTCCTTTAAGAAAGTCGGGACACGATGACTCTCAAACAATCTTTATTAGCTTCAATCCTCGGGCAATGAAACAAGGTCTTGTTTTCTTCCATGAACTAGTAGCCTTATTTCGTTGTATGTACTTTGATCAAATTCAAACAACCGTATTATAATTTAGTTTATCAAGAAATTCTTTTTCTTATGAAAAACTGCTCTATTTAGCAATCAAATATGAATCAACACCTCATTTCTATGATTATTTAATGCAATGCAGTTATAAACAAAACAAAAACGACACGTTAGTACAGAAGAAATAAATAACAAATAAAGTATCTACTCGGGTGATCACTAAATTTAGGCAAGGTTCTACCTAGGGTGGATTCTTAGGGTTCACTACATGTGGCTCGATTCTAGAGAAAGGGTACGCGAACCAGCAGATTCCTCAATCCTCACCCATTATAGGCTCATATGGATCGAGTTTGGTTCAGGGGAATACATTTCCCTATGACCATGCGGAGATGAAAATCTCACGAAATCATAGGTACAGATGTATCCTGGAAGTAATCCACTAGCCCATGCGGAGGTGAAAACCTCACGAAAGCATAGTTTCTTACTCCCACTTAAAAGGTGTGACCATTACGGTCATGCAATGCAATGCAAGAATACTCTACAAGACTCAAACCACAACAATCATACAAACAAATGCAACAAAGAATCATGATTTTCAAATTAAATTTCCAATTTAGACAAAAGGACAGAAAATAATCAATTTTATGGCTTGACTCTCTTGTTCAGTCCCCAGTGGAGTCGCCAAGATGTCAAAACCATTTTTTATTTTGAAAAAAACGGGGATCGACTTGAAAACAAGGTATGGAGTCACCACCAATCTTTTTTTTAGGTGTGATTAGATCACCTAATAAAACATTTTAAATCAATTTTGGTCTACGCAAATTCAAAAATGGGTTCGGGAGCTAGTTACGTATGAGGAAGGGTTAGCACCCTCACTATGCCCAAGAATTGGTACCAGATTGATTAAATGCTGTCCTCATATCTAAAATTTTTGAAAAGGATTTTTGAAGTTTGATTCCTTTTAAAACATTTGAGTAGTTTAAGTTGGTTATCAAAATTCTCTCGTTTTAAAGGTATGCAACACCATATCCAGCACGATTGGACACGATCTTTGATACCTTCAGAAATACGATTGATTTTTTACTTTCAAAAGCTCATACGCCAAAATTATAAAAGGATATCCAAATATTTAGCCCGACGAAAAATCATATTTAGCCCGACGAAAAATCATACCCAGCACGATAGGGCACGATTTCTCGAATTTCCAAATATTGAATATTGCTTATTTTAGAATCTTTGAATGATAAGGAAAATTGAAAATTAGCTCAAAACACATGTATCTGTTTTAAAATAAGATGAAATACTTAATGAATTGCAAAGAAACATTGGTATAGAAAATGACTAATAAACATGAAATAATATGCACATATAAAATACAATAGACCACAATTAATAAATCCAACAATTAAATACAACTATTCTAAGTAAAATGTGACCAAATTTTAATCATGGATGGGGAACAATTGATATAACAAGAAGGAACAAAAAATAGTATACAACAATGATCCATAACTTAATATAACACAATCAAGATAAAATGTACAAAACAAAATGGAGATTAGGAACCAATGTGGTATAAGATAATTTTAAAATAGTGATGAATTAATGAACACATAATATATATAATAATAAATTGATGATTTTGAAATAATTTGTATAAAAACTAACAATATATACAATCATTAAAATAAATATTGTAGAATGAAGACATTTGAATCAAATAACATGCAAAGTGTAAAAAATATTTGTTTGAAATTAACAATACACACAATAAAAGAGAATTTACATAAAATATAAATGGATAGTAAAATACATAATAAGATATAATCTTAGGAAATAAATAATACACATAATAGGTTTTAAAAAACATATATATATATATATATATACATAAATAGATTTAGAAGCAACTATATGTAAAAATAACATGGGATCAAATATGTACATGGGATCAAATATGTACATAGGATCAAATTAATTTTACCATGAATTATATATGTAATAGATTTAAAAACATAATTATATATACAAAGAGAAAACTAGATGTATAAAATAACGTGGATTTAATGATGTATATAAATCAAACATATGTACCAATATATATGTATAATAATAATTTAAATAATACATAAGGTATGTAGGATTTTCCTTTGAATAACAAAAATATATAATATGTTAATAGATTTAAAAGAAATTGCATGTATAAAATAACATAAGATTAGTAATGTACATAGAAGAAGATTAGCTTTATCATAAATTATATATATAATAATGTATAAGAACATTTATATAAAATATTATACGAAATATTAAAATGATATGATATAAAAGTTTTACAATAATGACTTTAAAAAAACAAAATATAATTATCAAAGTAACTCAAAATATAAAAAGAAGTAAACAAGAATTCAAAAATGAATGTTTACAAAAAAAAATGAAATCAAGAATTAAAAAATGAATGTGAAATGGATCTTTTAAAAAAAAAACTCAATTAAAATACAACTAAAATGAAAGGGATAATTTATAAATAATATAAACTTTCGAAATTAAAGCGAGGACCAATGTGTAATGCATGCAAATGCACAGGGACTAGAACTGGAAATAATCCAAGTCCCAAAACGATGTGTTGAGGCGCGGACCAGGTTGCAAATATGTGCATATTGCAAAGCCAAATTTTAAAAAATGAAATAAAACAAATAACATGTAATTGAATGATCGTGCGAAAAGGAAGGACTTAGTGCGAATTATCCCCTCTTCGCAAGAACGCGCGGATCCTAGGGCTAAAGAATCGGATCGGGTCGGGTATAGTTACTAAACGATGCCGTTTTGAAGCCATTGAAGTTGGCCTAAAATGACGTCGTCTGAAGATCTTCATAAAAACAAAAATAAACCATAAAAACTAAACTCTTAGCCATCCAAGAAATCAAAACCAAAAACCTAAGTCTCCTACTGCTCTCATCCGGCCGAACTAAAAACCTCCGTCATCCGCCATTTCGCCTTCATACTCGACGGGCGGCTTTAAATCCGACTCTATTTGGAGTCGTATAATCCCCATTTGAGCTTCGATCTCAACGAAGCAAACAAGGACCGAAGGCATTCTCCCAAAAAGAAAAGATAAGTCCCTTTCCCTCTTATATTTTTGTGTTTATATGCAGTAACAGTGATTAAAGAAATAGGAGCAGAATCGAAAAGGAAAATAAGATCTAAAATCACCTTTTGAAAACTACTGTTGAACTGATTTCTATTTTTTCATATATGCGTGTATATTCCTGTGAAATCGAAGAAGATCCCCTTTACATTGTTTTCATTCGGTTTTAAAGCCGAAAAAAATAAAATAAATAAATAAAGAAAATACAAATTTCATTCCTGTCATTTGTTGTCCATTGCTCCTTTGTTTGTTAATCTGTTGCAGGTGTGCATGGCGTGGAAAAGCCATTCGTGGGCGTGGAGCGTGCGCGCGTGGAAAGCCACTCGTGGGATCCTTGGCTAGCTGCGGCGTTGGCATATTCCAAAAACCTCTAGGGTTTCTGGTGCTTTCAAACTGTTGGGCCCTTTTGGGCCATTTGTAAAACGGGCTAGGGAATTTTGGGTGTAATGTTTGGGCCTGTAATTTCATTTATGATTTGGGCTTACTGTAAATGGACAATGAACACTTATTATTGGATTTTTTTTTTTTTGGTTTTGGTATGGGCCCGGGCGAAATGGGCTTATTACAATGGATACAACCAACATCTATAGAAATGACAATAATTGTCAAAATTATACATCTATAGTGCAATGAAACAGTGGTGTATTTAACATCCACTTCCGTCTCCCTCCATTCCGATCCCTATTTGCTTTGTCTTTTTAGAGAAAACCATCCCTATTTATTATCCATAGTCAATTCAAGCATATTAATTTAAATATAATATTTATTATTCAAATTTACTTTAATTCACCTAGAATATTTAAATTCAATACAAACTTCCGTAAACTTTTATAAAATTCATACCTTAAGAATTTATTAATATATTATAATTACCATATCTTGAATTATTCTGTTTTATTAAGCAGTAAAATCATAAATTTAAGAAAACAAAGTAAAGTGAAGTGAAGCAAAGTAAACATTTACTAAAATTACCCATTCGACGGATCATCTTCGCTTATAAAAAAAACTCAAATTAAAATATGAAGATTTAAAAATGATATTGATAATTAAAAATTAAAAAATGAATTTTTATAAGAGTAATTATTCTTTTTATTGTCAATAGAATAAAAAAAAATTCATAAACGGATTTAAGAAAATGTTAAGTGTATTTTTCAATTATTTATTATTATTTTAATAACTATATCCAAATTAAGTGTGTTTTTCAATTATTTATTATAATTTTAATAACTATATCCAGACTTGCTTATAAATTTTTTTTTCACTCTATTAACTATGTATAAAACGATAGTCCATTTTTATAAAACGAGAATGAAGGGAACATGGGTAATAAAAAAGAAAAAGAGTAATGTAGGAGGAAAGTTAAAAGCCCAGAGAACAAAGGCATGGGTCTAAAGCAAAATAAAGGGTGGTTTTGGTGAGTTTAATTGGATCATTTGGGTTACTTAAGAGTTAGAAACCACTTACTGTCAGTCCAATTATATTTTCTTAGTTTTAGAAGCTTAAATTTTAGGATATTAATAAACCCAAATATTAATTACTTTATCAATCGCATTATTTTGTTTCTCCGATTTCAACTGTCTTAGTCTAAATCATATGTACTGGTTCGGCCTCAATAGTCAACTTTTAATATGAATAATTTTTTTTTTATGGATTTGAATTTAATATGCTTTTAGTGGAAATTTTTAATTTCATAAATAATTAAATTTAAGTTGTAATTGTTTGAATATATAATTATATTTCTTAGTATGTTGTATTTGTAATTATCAAAAATTTAGAAAAATCAACTTCATATTTATGTCACAAGGTTAGATTTTTTATCTTGCAATTTGTGCGGTCTTAAATAATTTCTTCGCTTTAAATGCACCTAAATTAACTTTGTACAAGCCCAATTTGCGGGCCCAAAATAAACCAAATCTAACCCCCCAAATACCCACTAAACCTAAAACCTAAAAATACCCCAAGCCCAAGATTAACAGACCCAATACCTAACCCTAACCCAGTTAGCCCAATACCCAAAATCAAAAAAGGAAACCCTAGCCACACTTGTCCCATTGCCCATACCGTCTGCCTCCACCAACCCCTCTGTCACCGCCATTGACTTCAGAGGCCTGCAAATAGATCAAAAAAGAAAAAAGAGGACAGCAACACGCAAAAAAAGCAGATAACAGTAGCAAAAAGGGGATAATATCATGTAATCGGCTATATATAGCCAAGCAAAAATTGTAACAGAGGCAGACAAAAAAAGAGAGATACAAGAAGAGAAATAAAAAAATTTCAGACAAAAAAGGTTGTTTCTTCCTTCCGCAAATCAATTATTTTCGAGTAGATTTAACATACATACGTGCATAGTACATATGTACATATATATATAAAAAAACGGAGGAAGATAAACGGTTACCGTCGGAGAAATCAGAAAAGCCAGGAGCCGAAAGGTTTTCGAGTTCGATTCGATCGCCAAGGGGGCTTTTGCTTGAGTAATACTCGGATTTGGAAAGAGAGGGGCAAACGGAGCCGATTCGGTGTCACTTTTGCACCTTAGGCCACCGCGCACGGCGGACGCTGGCACGGACGGGCCTCGATCCGGCGATCGGAAATCGCCTCGGCCGGAGGGACTCATCCCTCTCTCTCTTTTTTTTCCTCTGCACTGATGAAATGAAATTTTCACAAAAAATATTTGCTTTTATGGCCCCCATAGTACGACGTCGTTTTGGAACAAACACCCCACACCCAAACGGCGTCGTTTCACGCCAAACCCGAAGACCCGACCCGCGAGCATCAGGATCCGCGTGTTTCTGCTAATGGGGGTAATTGCTTGCGCGGTCCTTCCGCATTTTTGTTATGTTTCAATCCAGTCTTTTCCCATTTCTTAATTTTGTCTTGGAATTTTATTTTGTTTTCGATTTGGTCTGTTGACCATTTGAGGGATAGATGTTGGAACGGCGTCATTTTGGGGATAGGTATAATAGCGAAATCGGTCCCTCCATTTATTTAGCGTGTTTTATTCAGTCTTATTCTTTTATTTTTATTTCAAATCGGCCCTGAACTTTCGTTTTACATTCAATTTACCCCCTTTTTCAGTTATCTTTATTATTTCATGATTAAAATTACTTGATTATTATCATTATTGTCATTACTATTATACTTTTATTATTTTCATCATTAGTATTTACACTTTATCGTTACCTAGTTTATTATTATATTATTATTATTATTATTATTATTATTATGTAGGGTGTATTTTTGTTATATACGTATATACATATATATTTATAGATAGTATTATTATTTACTTTACTTTAATATTATTATTATTGTCATCATCTTTGTAATTACTATTACCATTGTATTATGATTTTCATTTTCTTATTACTCCTCTATTATGTTTCTTATCTATTTATATTTCCATTATTATCTTGTATCTATTATTTATTATCATTTTATTATTACTATTATTAGCATTGGCATTTTTAACACTTACTTATATGTATGTATTATATTTTTAATATTATTTTAATATTATATTGTGTATATGTATTTTTTAATAATAACTATATTATGTATATATTTTATATATATATATCATGCATATACATTTTTAAAAATATATGTATTATGTATATATCCTTTTAATACCACGTGTATATATTTTATTTCTATTATTACGTATATATTTTAATACATATATGTATATATTTAGGTGTCGTCATTATTATATATATATATTTGCTGTTTTCAACGAATATCGTATTTTTTATCTAATATTATATATTTTACATATGTGTATGTTCCCTACTGTTTCATATTTACATCATTACTATTATTATCACGTTTAATACCATATGTATTATTATCGTTTTATACTATTATTATGTTATTACTATTATTATCGTTCTCGTTATCATTGTCATTTCATTTTGCCATGCTTTATTCACTTTTACTTATTAATTTACTTATGTGTTTTATCATTTCATTTTCCTCACGCATTTGTTTATATTTATATGTTACTAACCTTGCTCTTGTGTTATCCTTTTTAATACCATAATTTGCTTTTATATTTTACTATAAATCATATCATGTTCTTTTCGATACCTTAAAACAATTCTTTCATAAAAGTAATATTCCGTATTTGGTAATCCGAGACGATCGTGCCCTAACTTACTGGGTTTCGATTCTTCTTTTTACCTAAATAACGGAATATTCTTTAAAACCACAATACGAGTTTTGAAAAATGCTTATTCTCGGAGAAACGAGGTGTTATGCCCTAACTTACCGGGTATGACATTTTGTCACCTCGAAATAAGAATTTGTTTTAAAATAAAGGTGATATTCAGTGTTTGAGAATTCGAGAAAACGTGCCCTAACTTACTGGGTTTCGACTTCTCTCGTTTACTCTAAATAATCGAATACCCTTTTAACAAATTCAAAAATGTAAATTTTATATAAAAGGCAAACTCGCTCTCGAAAATTCAAGATGTCGTGTCCTAACTTACTAGATGTGACATTTCATATTTTGAGACGAAAAGATCTTTAACATTTGAGCCTTTTTATAAGAAGGATCGTATTTCAAAAGTCTTTCAAAGTTTTCAATCTTCGATCTTAAGACATGAATTAATCAACTAGGTACCAATTTTGGGCGTATCGAGGGTGCTAATCCTTCCTCGTGCGTAACTGACTCCTGAACTCATTTTCTGATTTTTCGTAGACCAAAAATTATCATTTTAGTAAATCTTAAACTTTTATTAAAATGGTTAATTTAAAGGTGACCCGATCACACCTCATCAAAAAGGATTGGTGGCGACTCCCGTTTTCTGTTTCATTTTTCAAAATCTAAGTTGATTCCCGTTTTTCAAAAAAATGGTTACAACAGCTTGGCGACTCCGCTGGGGACCGAATAAGAGAGTCAAGCCACAAGTTGATTACTTTTGTCCTTTTATCAAAAATCAAAAATTTGGTTTTGAAATACGATCCTTTCATTGCATTTCATCAACTATTTTTGTGGTTTATGATATAATACCTGCTGTGTTGGTTTGAGTCTTTAAATAAGTTTTGCATATTGCATTGCATGACCGCTGTGGTCACACCCTTTTAAGTGGGAGTGAGAAACTACTCCTTCGTGAGGTTTTCACCTCTGTGCAGGATAGTGAATCGCTTTCGGGATACATCCGTACCTGTGTCTTCGTGAGATTTTCATCTCCGTGCAGCCATAGGGAAATGTATTCCCTGAATCAACTCGATGCAGTATAAGCCTATAATGGGTGAAGATCGAGGAATCTGCTAGTTCAGGTACCGTTACTCTAGAACCGAACCCCATGTAGCGAGCCTTAAGAACCCACCCTAGGTAGAGCCACTCCGAAACCCTAGTGGTTACCTGAGTAAGTGCCATATTTATTATTCTTTGTTTGCTTTAAACTGCGTATAAAATACTAACTTGTTTTGTTTTACTTTGATTGTATCTGCATGACATTTTCATCACAAAAGGTGTTGATTCACATTCGGTTACTAAGTAGATAGCTTATCATAGAAAAGGGGTTTTTTGATAAAGTAGAGGACAACGCGGCTGTCCGGATATGGGCTGAGACAACACAACAAGAGAAGGGCGACAGATTACCAAGGGTGCGTGATCGAGTTGTGGGATTTTACTCGAATCAGCGTAACTCGAATAATCTCCAAGAGATGAAAGAAATTTGGGGTCAGTGGGATGACGAGGTCAAACAGGTTATTCTACAGTTCATTACGGGGATTTACCTTATTTGCTCGAGTCAGGGTAGATGAACACTGCTTGAGCCCTCGCCAATATTGAAATTCGCTATACGATTGCTTCACTTTCTTTCGGAAGGTAGATTTGGTACCCATCAGTAGAAGAGTACACGGCATTGCTCAATTGCCCAAGATTCAGTTGATGAGAATCTATTCCGACACACCAACGTCCCAAAGATTTTCAAAAAGCGATGAACATCACAGGGATGAGTGAACAGTGGGTTACAACCCGGATCAAACAAAAGGGAGATTGTAAATGCATTCTTTGGAAGAACCTGAGGGATCTAATCTTAGCACACCCCGACGTGAAGAAAAGGGTAGATGTCTTTGCCCTGAGCATTTATGGACTGGTCATCTTCCCCAAAGCCTTGGGGCATGTAGACGAAGCGGTCTCCGATCTTTTTGACAGGCTTGGTAAAGGGACCACACCTGTACCCACAATCTTGGCTGAAACTTTCAGATCATTGAATGCTTGTCGAAGAGCGGGTGAAGGGAGATTTATAGGATGTGCACAGCTCTTGCTATCTTGGTTCCACAGTCATTTTTGGAAAGTGGAAAAGGTCTCGTATCGTATCTTCTCTGAAAATTACTCCCCACTGAAAAAGTTAGTAGCTACACCGAGGAGAGATAATATTACAGAAGAAAATTGGATGGCGATTCTTCAAAGTTTGCAAGAGGAAGACGTTGAATGGAGGGCCCCGTGGATGGTTCCTGATGAAATATTATACCGATGCGGGGATTTTGATTGGGTTCCCTTGTTAGGAGTATGGGGAGCCGTCGGGTATGCCCCTTTGCTTGCATTAAGACAGTACAGGTCTAGACAGTTTACACCACCAACATACGGGTTAGCTAAGTGCGAGTTCGTATTCACTGGGAATAATTACAAAAAGAAAGTTCGCGAGATAACAAATCCCTGGAACCAGACTCGTAGGATGAAAAAGTTTGTTGTCAATCCTATGACTACCCCTAAGTACGACCGGTGGTGGAATTAGAGGATTAACGACAACATCCCTACGTCAGATTAAGAGAACCCTCGGTCGATGGAAGAACACTTGAAAGTAATCCCCTCTGAGCTAGAAATCATCAGGCAGGATTTCAGGAGAAAGAGTCTGGAACTAGAAAAGAGGATCGAGCAATTGGAGGAAGAAAAAATGCAGCTAGGGTTAGATGTCGATGTCCAGAAACTAGAAGCTGAAAGACTCAGAAAAGGAAAAAACAAGGCTGAAGAGGATTTCGACAGTTTGAAGACGGACTACAAGAAATTGCGTAGGTCAATGAAAATTGCCGGGTTAGGAAAAACATCTGAACAGTGGCGACAGGAAGTTAAAAAAGAGAAAAGCAGAGCCAACCAGTGGGAAGAAAAGTTCCAGGATGTTCATGCTCGAGAAGGTGCTCTGAAAAGAAGTTTGGTAGAAAGCCAGAATGAGAAGGAGGGGTTAAAGATTCGAGTATCAGAGTTAGAGAGGTCCTTGTATCAGTATCGTATGCGTAACTCTGTGATCGAGTTGAAAGCTAGTCAGAACATAATTGAAGAATTAAAAGAGAATATAGAAGAACTCAAAACAGCGCTGCAAAATCGTAAACTTCAGATTGAACTCCTTGAGGTGGATAACGAGCGATGTAAGGCGCAGCTTCATCAATCCCAAGATTAGGTCTGGAGCAGAGACTACATCATGGGCGAAGCTTTGACTCAAGTGCGAGAAGTGGCTGATCACTTGCAAACACTAGCAGTACAAGTCGATGTGCTGAGTCTAAAATACGAGTCAGAATCAGACTGAGGCCGAGAGCTAGCTTGGCTTCTTAGGCAGGTCAAGGCCCTAAGTATCAGGGCCAAGCCTTATATGTAATCTATTTTATGTAAAGAAACTTGTTTTCTAGAAAAGTTACTCTAATGAAATCGGATTGGAATCAACTTTTTTTTTGCATTCATCACATTCATTGCATTCATGCATTAGCATTGCATCACAAGCATTAAAACTCACAAGAACCCTAAAAATCATGGCAGTTACCCTGGAACATCGTTACGGTACAAGAGGAAAAACAAGAGCAATGGACCAAAGATTAGAGAGATTGGAACAAATGCAAAAAGAGATGCAGGACCAACTACAAACACTTATGCAAGAACAACTTGCCAAAATCCAAAGAAGATATGAGGACCGATCTTTGGAATCCCGAAAAAGTATGATGGACCAATTAACGCGTCTATTGGCTGGCGGATTAGAAAAAGGGAAAAACCCTTTGATCAATGCGGGGGACGATATCGAAGATCCTACTTACCCTCCGGGTTTTGCCCTAGCGGACGTTCAAACACAACCTGATGTGTACCCAAGAAGGCCATCAGTCACAATTAGGCCCCAACCATTTCAGGCCAGTGTCTCAGTACCTATGAATTATCAGGCTAGTTCGGGCTCCAATCCAGGGGACAACCCGACCAACCCTGTGGTCCTCAATCTCGATGAAGTAACAGAAATAAAAAAAACGAGGGTGAAACTCCCGAAAGAGCTTGAAGAAAGATGTAGATGGTTAGAAGAAAAATTTAAAGAAATGGAAAACACCGACTATCGCGGTGGAATCGATGCTAAGGAATTAAGTTTAGTTCCGGACCTGGTACTCCCTCCCAAGTTCAAAACTCCAGAATTTGAGAAGCACAACGGGACTAGCTGTCTCGAAGCTCACATCACTATGTTTTGCAGACGAATGGCAGGCCATGTTAATAATGACCAACCATTAATTCACTGGTTCCAGGAAAGTCTGGTTGGGGCCGCTTCTAGATGGTACAACCAACTGAATCGCGCTCAGGTCGGTTCATGGAAAGATTTAGCACAAGCTTTCATGAAGCAGTATGGTCATGTGGCAGACATAGCCCCTAACCGAATCACTTTACAGAACATGGAGAAAAAGCATAATGAAAGCTTTAGACAGTATGCCCAGTGATGGAGAGAGGTGGCCACCCAAGTCCAACCTCCCTGTTGGAAAAGGAAACCACTATGCTCTTCATCAACACCCTGAGGGCGCCTTTTATTAACCACATGCTGGGTAGCGCGACCAAAAGCTTTTCAGACATAGTAATGTCTAGAGAAATGATAGAAAATGCGATAAGATGTGGGAAAATAGAGGCGGGAGAAAGCACTAAAAGGTCAGCACCAAGAAAGAAAGAGCACGAGATGAATAATGTGAGCTCATATTCGAAATCGATCATCGTAAGGCAACCGAGGTCAACAACCCCTGGTTAGCAAGGCCCACCCAGACAGGAACCTAATACAAGGCAAAATAGGGAGAAACTCCAATTTACTCCCATTCTGATGACATACAAGGAGTTATACAAAATTTTATTCGACGCACATGTCGTGTCTCCCTTCTATCTAAAACCAATGCAACCTCCATACCCCAAATGGTACGATGCAAATGCCCAATGCGAATACCATGCGGGAGCCACAGGACACTCGATAGAAAACTGCACCACTTTCAAGAAATTAGTTGAAAGACTCATCAACATGGGCATCGTGAAATTTGATGATACATCTAGTGCAGAGAATCCATTACCCAGCCATGGGGACAAAGGGGTAAATGCGATAATCGAGGGTTCGAGGAAAGAAATTAAGATGAATATTGTAGAAGTGAAAACCCCGTTGAAAGAAGTATGGAAGAAATTGGTAGAAAAAGGGTTGATAGCACAGAATTCAAGGGTCAGACCTCGAGAAGCAAAGAATTATTGCGAATTCCACGATCTAGAGGATCACGAGCTTCAGAAATGCAGCGAATTCAGGGCTTTGTTACAAGGATTGATAGATAATAAGGAGCTAGAATTCTTCAAATATATCGGGAACCCAGAAGGAACAGATGTGCGTGCCTCTGAAGAAGGGTCGACAAAGGGTGTTTATAAAGTTAACCACCTAGTGATTATCATATCACGTCTGAGAATGAATGAAACCGGAGCACAAATTGCGCCCAAGGTTATAATTCAGAAGCCCGTTGCTTTTCCTTACAAAGATAGCAAAAGGGTACCGTGAAACTATAGTTGCAATGTGACAATCCCAGGAGAGGAAATCTCAATTAATGCATCAGAGAAAAGTGAAGACGAGGGTTTTTATACACGCAGTGGAAGGCGTTATACCCCAAATACAAAAGTCGAGCAGGTTAAAGGAAAATCAGTGGCAATTGAGCAAAATAAGGAAAGGTCAGCGGGACCTGAACCAACTGTTAATGAATCAGTGACTGAAAAAGAAGCAAAGGAATTCTTAAAATTTCTAAAGCACAGCGAATACAGCGTCGTGGAACAACTGCATAAGCAGCCAGCTCGTATATCGGTACTGGCCTTACTCTTAAGCTCAGAAACCCATCGCAACGCATTGATGAAGGTGCTGAATGAAACGTATGTTGCTAACGATATCTCTGTAAACAAATTAGACCGCTTAGTCAACAATATAAGTGCAGACAACTTCATATTCTTTAATAACGATGAAGTACCACCAGGGGGCTGAGGATCTACTAAAGCTTTACACGTCACGACTCGCTGTAAAGGGTATACATTACCAGGGGTATTGATTGACAATGGGTCTGAACTAAACGTCCTACCCCTATCTACGCTGAATAGGTTGCCAGTGGACAGTTCTCATATAAAGACATGTCAAAATGTAGTGAGAGCGTTTGATGGCACGGAAAGGTAGGTAATGGGGAGAATTGAAATACCCCTTTTAATCGGGCCGAGCACGTACGAGGTGGATTTCCTAGTCATGGACATTAAGCCTTCGTATAATTGCCTATTGGGGAGGCCATGGATTCACTCAGCGGGGGCAGTGCCTTCGTCGTTGCATCAAAAGCTCAAATTTATAACTGAAGGTCGATTGGTGACTATAAATGCGGAGGAAGATATCATTGCATCCGTTACCAGCGATGCGCCATATGTGGGGACATATGATGAAGCAATCGAGTGCTCTTTTCGGTCTTTAGAGTTTGTAAATGTGACGTTCATCACAGAAGGAAATAAGATTCCTAAGTCCAGGTTATCTGAGACTACAAGAATGGGGTTACGGCTAACTATTGGAAAAGGGGCCCTGCCAGGAAGAGGACTCGGGAGATACCTCCAGGGAATGACCAATGCACCAATGATAAAAGACAAACAAGACCGTTTTGGGTTAAGATTCAAGCCAGACACGAAACAAAGAAAGAAGGAGCTGGAAAAGAAACAAGAGAGAAGGAGAGCGCGATTGAGCGGGGAAGAAATCAAATGGGAACCAATGATCTTCCCCCACATTTCAAAGACTTTCGTGTCTGGAGGAGTCATTCACTCTAAGAAAGGCACGTCTGGAAAGGGAATCACAGAAGGAGTGATGGAAAATTTGGGCATCAATGCCACATATGAAGAAGGAACTGGAATAGAGAATCTGTCGGGCATTCGCCCTCATGAACCGGGAAGTGTTCTGAATAATTGGACTGCGGAAGAGATTCCTGTAGTCTTTAGAACTAACATAGAGTAATATTTAAAACACACTTATTACTCTAGGCCTAGGAGTAATAAGAGTCCTTTTTTGTGAAAATAGGCCTATGTTCAAAATTGTTATTTCAATGAAATGCATCATTTTGTCTTATTCCCAAATATTCTTTTATTCTTTCATTCATGATCAGACCATACATATCATTGTTCTTAGATTTTCTTGTTCTTTGTATCTTTCCTCGCACCTACAACAGGTCTCTAGATATCAATGATATGAGTGACATTGTTACTAACTCAGAGTCTCCTTTTGAGCGGGATATGTGTCTAGAGAGATCTCAGGACTTTGAGGATGACAGGGACTGTGGCTTATTTTCGGATTTGTTAAGGATGGTAGAACAAGAGGAGAAACAGATTCTACCCCACAAAGAGACAGTAGAAGTCGTGAACTTGGGAGACGAACTAGAAAAGAAAGAAGTAAAGATCGGAGCCTGCATTACCGCAGAGACAAAACGGGACCTTATTGAGTTACTCCAAGAGTTCAAGGATGTCTTCGCATGGTCGTATCAATACATGCCCGGGCTAAGTACTGACATCGTGGTACATAAGCTCCCCATCAAAGAAGAATGCAAGCCAGTTCAACAAAAGCTTCGAAGAATGCGGCCCGATGTTTTGTTGAAAATAAAAGAGGAAGTCAAGAAACAATTTGATGCTGGGTTCTTACAAGTAGTCAAGTACTCGAAATGGGTAGCTAATATTGTCCCCGTCCCTAAGAAAGATGGAAAAGTACGGATGTGCGTGGACTACAGGGACCTGAACAAGGCCAGCCCAAAGGATAATTTCCCATTGCCTCATATCGACACCTTAGTGGACAATACGGCAGGTTACTCACTTTTCTCCTTCATGGATGGTTTCTCAGGGTACAATCAGATAAAAATGTATCCTGGGGACATGAAAAAGACCACATTCGTAACCATGTGGGGAACATTTTGCTATAAGGTGATGCCATTCGGACTGAAAAATGCGGGAGCAACGTATCAGAGGGCCATGGTAACCTTGTTCCACGATATGATGCACAAAGAAATTGAAGTCTATGTTGACGACATGATCGCCAAATCTCGGACAGAAGAGGAGCATGTGCAAGTCTTGAGGAAATTATTTCTGAGGTTGAGGAAATTCCAGCTGAAACTCAATCCAGCAAAGTGTACCTTCGGGGCCAGGTCAGGAAAACTGCTAGGATTCGTAGTCAGTGAAAAAGGGATTGAGATTGACCCAGATAAGGTCAAAGCCATACAAGAGTTACCTCCACCACGTACTCAAAAGGAAGTTCGGGGATTCCTAGGAAGATTAAATTACATCGCTCGATTTATTTCACAACTAACCGAGAAATGTGACCCCATATTCCGTCTCCTTAAGAAACACAACCCTGGTGTTTGGAACGAAGAGTGCCAGAAGACTTTTGACAAAGTTAAACAATATTTTTCTAATGCCCCAGTGTTGACACCACCTAGTCCAGACAAGCCATTGATACTGTACTTGACAGTGTTTGAAAATTCTATGGGATGTGTGCTTGGCCAGCACGACGAGTCAGGAAGGAAAGAAAGAGCAATATATTACCTCAGTAAGAAGTACACTGAGTGTGAAACAAGGTACTTGCCAATTGAAAAGTTGTGTTGCGCCCTAATCTGGACAACCTGAAGACTGAGACAATACATGTTGTATCACACAACTTGGCTAATCTCTAAAATGGACCCTCTGAGGTACTTGATGGAATCGACTGCCTTGAATGGGAGAATGGCCCGGTGGCAAAGTCTACTTTCTGAATTCGATATAGTCTACGTTAACCAGAAGGTTGTAAAAGGAAGTGCGATAGCAGATTTTCTAGCCAGTAGAGCCCTAGAGGACTACGAGCCCTTGAACTTTGACTTCCCAAATGAAGATCTAATGTACATAGCGACCATTGAAGAAGACCCTCAAGAAGGTCATCCTTGGAAGCTAAACTTTGACGGAGCATCAAATGCCGTGGGTAACGGAATCGGGGCAGTCCTGGTATCCTCGAACGGAGATCATTATCCTTTTACTAGTAAATTGGATTTTGACTGCACGAACAATATGGCAGAATACGAAGCATGCATCATGGGAATGTGTGCGGCCATAGAGCGTAAAATTAAGGTGTTAGAGGTATATGGAGATTCTGCTATGGTAATATATCAACTCAAAGGTGAATGGGAGACGAAAGACCCCAAGTTGGTCAATTATCGAAAGCTGATCCTTGAATTAATTAAAGAGTTTGATGATATTGTCTTCTGCTACCTCCCGTGAGAAGAAAATCAGATGGCTGACACCCTAGCAACTTTAGCCTCTATGATCAAGGTGAATAGGCAAGAGGATGTGAAACCAATCCAAATGAGCATTTACGAGGCTCCAGCTCATTGTTACAACCTCAAAGAAGAAGAAGAAAATAATGACCACCCTTGGTACCACGATATCCTGCGATATGTGAAGAATCGCGAGTACCCCGACCAGGCTACTGAGAATGACAAAAGAACGTTGAGAAGACTGGCCAATGACTACGTCTTGGATGGGGAAATCCTATACAAAAGAAGAAAAGATCAAGTACTGTTAAGATGTGTAGACACTATTGAGGCTAAGAAAATCTTGGAAGAAGTCCATGAGGGCGTCTGCGGGACACACGCTAATGGCTTTACAATGGCCAGGCAAATTATAAGGTTTGGTTATTATTGGTCCACCATGGAAGGAGACTGTATTAACTACGCCAAAAGATGTCATAAATGCCAAATCTATGGAGACAAGATTAATGTGCCTCGTTCACCCCTGCATATCATGACTTCACCATGGCCTTTCTCGATGTGGGGCATGGATGTGATTGGGCCAATTTCGCCAAAAGCTTCAAACGGGCATCGATTCATCTTCGTGGTTATTGACTATTTTACCAAATGGGTAGAAGCTGCTTCATATGCCAATGTTACTAAATCGGTAGTTAGCAAGTTCCTAAAAAAGGAAATCATTTGTCGGTATGGAATGCTCGAAAGGATCATATTGGACAACGCACTGAATTTGAACAACAGCACAATAGCGGATGTCTGCAACCAATTCAAGATTAGACACCACAACTCGTCACCATACCGTCCGAAGAAGAACGGTGCGGTCGAGGCAGCTAACAAAAACATTAAGAAGATTGTGGGGAAAATGACTGAGACTTATAAAGACTGGCATGAAAAGCTACCATTCGCCCTCTATGCTTATCGAACGTCTGTCAGGACTTCCACTGGGGCAACGCCTTTCTCACTGGTCTATCGAATGGAGGCAGTTTTACCTATCGAGGTCGAGATTCCTTCCCTCAGAGTTTTGTCAGAAGTAAAGTTGGATGAAGCCGAATGGATCCAGTCACGATACGATCAGTTGAATTTGATTGAGGAAAAAAGGCTAAGGGCTATCCGCCATGGACAGATGTACCAAAAGCGAATGATGCGAGCTTACAACAACAAGGTTTGTCCTAGAGGATTCCATGAGGGAGACCTAGTATTGAAAAAGATCCTGCCCATACAAAAGGATTTTAGAGGAAAATGGATGCCGAATTGGGAAAGACCTTATGTGGTAAAGAAGGCCTTTTCTGGAGGAGCATTGATATTGGCTGAAATGGATAGAAAAACTTTACCTAATCCTGTGAATTTAGATTCGGTGAAGAAATATTTCGCCTAAAAAAAAAAGGGAGAGGCCAAGGCGAAAACCAGCAAATGGCGCCTTGAGACCAAAGGGGGGTTTGAGTTGAAAACCCGAAAAGGGCGGCTCAAATTTGGATCAAAGTGGGGCATACAGCAGTCCTGCTATGCCTAAATTAACAATGAGGAGAGATGTACATCTTGAGGCATCTACAAGAGTACTCTAGACCCCCTAAACACATATTGAGCTTAAAAGAGGAATCCTCAAGAAGTGCGTAGGGAGAAGCTCACGCTGCGATATCTGGGGCACCTATTTTCTTTCTATTCATTTTGTATTCCAGCAATATTTTTTGTCAGTGATTAATCTATTCCCTTAAAATTTTGTTTCTGACAAATTTCAATCCTGTCATTGTTATGATCTTTCTCAAACATTTTGCATGGAAATGATGATTAATGGACTAAAATTATTTTCGCAAAAAGAGTTCTGCATATTACTCTGAAAGTTTCTAAATAGTACGGGAACCTGAAGTAGGACTATTTATTTAGAACTAACCAAACTTAAAGATTGGAAACATTGGAGAAGAAAATTTTTAAATCGGAACTGCCTCTTCGGGTTTTCTGTTCAAAGATCTAAGCTGAACAATAAGACAGGGTACCGTTTCGATCGAACCTTGATGAACAAAGGGCAATGACAACCCGTGCATTAAGAAAGGGGTTCATTCTCACAACATGTTGCACCCGCGCATTCATAGATCATTCATGACACACCTAGTTAGGAGCATTCGATTCATTCCGATCATAGCATTCTAATCATTTGACATAAGCATAGATACATGGAACCAATTCTACGGGTCATGTCCCTAGAATCGGTGAATTCACAGGCCTTAAACCCCTAAGCAGTAGGGTAACAGGTTAAATTTACGGATCTTATCTCCCTAAGCAGTAGTGGAGCAGATCAAAGACGAAGGGTCTTAAACCCTTAAGCAGTAGGGTAACAGACTGAATTGTAGATCTTAACCCCCTAAGCAGTAGGGAAACGGATCAAAGGTAATGAGCTTTAACCCCCTAAGCAGTAGGGTGACGAGCTGAAGATTTACAGATCTTAACCCCCTAAGTAGTAGGGAAATAGATCGAGGTTTCACAAGCCTCAAACCCCTAAGCAGTAGGGTAACAGGTTGAATTTATAGATCTTAACCCCCTAAACAGTAGGGAAACAGATCGAAGGCGATGGGCCTTAAACCCCTATGCAGTAGGGTAACAGGCTAGAAATTACATATTTTCTCCCTAAGATGGCGTTGGAGCGGCTCAAAGCCACAACAGATCTCCTTGAAGTTTTAGCAAAGAAGATGAAAGTCACCAGTCTTATCTCCCTGAAGTGGCAGTGGAGCAGACTGAAGATAGCGAATCTTATCTCCTTGAAGCTGCAATGGAACAGACTGAAGATAACAAATCATTTCTCTGAAGTTACAGTGGAGCGGAGTAAAGTGACGAGCCATAGTAGACTGGAATGAAGATACCTGAAGAATAAGAGCACCAAAGAAGTCAGACTCAGCAACCGGGCAAATTGGTCTTTCTTGAAAGTTTTTGCTCTATTCTCGTTACATGACAATGAGCAAAGAGGGGCAGCTGTACAAGCCCAATTTGCGGGCCCAAAATAAACCAAATCTAACCCCCCAAATACCCACTAAACCTAAAACCCAAAAATACCCCAAGCCTAAGATTAACAGACCCAATACCTAACCCTAACCCAGTTAGCCCAATACCCAAAATCAAAAAAGGAAACCTTAGCCACACTTGTCCCATCGCCCATACCGTCTACCTCCACCAACCCCTTTGTCACCGCCATTGACTCCAGAGGCCTACAAATAGATCAAAAAAGAAAAAAGAGGATAGCAACACGCAAAAAAAGCAAATAGCAGTAGCAAAAAGGGGATAATATCATGTAATCGGCTATATATAGCCAAACAAAAATTGTAACAGAGGCAGACAAAAAAAGAGAGATACAAGAAGAGAAATAAAAAATTTTCAGACCAAAAAGTTGTTTCTTCCTTCCGCAAATCAATTATTTTCGAGTAGATTTAACATACATACGTGCATAGTACATATATACATATATGTAAAAAAAGGAGGAAGAGAAATGGTTACCGTCGGAGAAATCGGAAAAGCCAGGAGCCGAAAGGTTTTCGAGTTCGATTCGATCGCCAAGGGGGGCTTTTGCTTGAGTAATACCCGGAACTGGAAAGAGAGGGGCAAACGGAGCCGATTCGGTGTCACTTTTGCACCTTAGGCCACCGCGCACGGCGGACGCCGGCGACGGACGGGCCTCGATCCGGTGATCGGAAATCGCCTCGGCCGAAGGAACTCATCCCTCTCTCTCTTTTTTTTCCTCTGCACTGATGAAATGAAATTTTCACAAAAAAAATTTGCTTTTATGGCCCCCATAGTACGACGTCGTTTTGGAACAAACACCCTACACCCAAACGGCGTCGTTTCACGCCAAACCCGAAGACCCGACCCTCGAGCATCAGGATCCGCGTGTTTCTGCTAATGGGGATAATTGCTTGCGCGGTCCTTCCGCATTTTTGTTATGTTTCAATCCAGTCTTTTCCCATTTCTTAATTTTGTCTTGGAATTTTATTTTGTTTTCGATTTGGTCTGTTGACCATTTGAGGGATAGATGTTGGAACGGCGTCATTTTGGGGATAGGTATAATAGCGAAATCGGTCCCTCCATTTATTTAGCGTGTTTTATTCAGTCTTATTCTTTTATTTTTATTTCAAATCGGCCCTGAACTTTCGTTTTACATTCAATTTACCCCCTTTTTCAGTTATCTTTATTATTTCATGATTAAAATTACTTGATTATTATCATTATTGTCATTACTATTATACTTTTATTATTTTCATCATTAGTATTTACACTTTATCGTTACCTAGTTTATTATTATATTATTATTATCATTATTATTATTATTATGTAGGGTGTATTTTTATTATATACGTATATACATATATATTTATATATAGTATTATTATTTACTTTACTTTAATATTATTATTATTGTCATCATCTTTGTAATTACTATTACCATTGTATTATGATTTTCATTTTCTTATTACTCCTCTATTATGTTTCTTATCTATTTATATTTCCATTATTATACTGTATCTATTATTTATTATCATTTTATTATTACTATTATTAGCATTGGCATTTTTTAACCGCACTTATATGTATGTATTATGTTTTTAATATTATTTTAATATTATATTGTGTATATGTATTTTTTAATAATAACTATATTATGTATGTATTTTATATATATATCATGCATATACATTTTTAAAAATATATGTATTATGTATATATCCTTTTAATACCACGTGTATATATTTTATTTCTATTATTACGTATATATTTTAATACATATATGTATATATTTAGGTGTCATCATTATTATATATATATATTTGCTGTTTTCAACGAATATCGTATTTTTTATCTAATATTATATATTTTACATATGTGTATGTTCCCTACTGTTTCATATTTACATCATTACTATTATTATCACGTTTAATACCATATGTATTATTATCGTTTTATACTATTATTATGTTATTACTATTATTATCGTTCTTGTTATCATTGTCATTTCATTTTGCCATGCTTTATTCACTTTTACTTATTAATTTACTTATGTGTTTGATCATTTCATTTTCCTCATGCATTTGTTTATATTTACATGTTACTAACCTTGCTCTTGTGTTATCCTTTTTAATACCATAATTTGCTTTTATATTTTACTATAAATCATATCATGTTCTTTTCGATACCTTAAAACAATTCTTTCATAAAAGTAATATTCCGTATTTGGTAATCCGAGACGATCGTGCCCTAACTTACTGGGTTTCGATTCTTCTTTTTACCTAAATAACGGAATATTCTTTAAAACCACAATACGAGTTTTGAAAAATGCTTATTCTCCGAGAAACGAGGTGTTATGCCCTAACTTACCGGGTATGACATTTTGTCACCTCGAAATAAGAATTTGTTTTAAAATAAAGGCAATATTCAGTGTTTGAGAATTCGAGAAAACGTGCCCTAACTTACTGGGTTTCGACTTCTCTCGTTTACTCTAAATAATCGAATACCCTTTTAACAAATTCAAAAATGCAAATTTTATATAAAAGGCAAACTCGCTCTCGAAAATTCAAGATGTCGTGTCCTAACTTACTAGATGTGACATTTCATATTTTGAGACGAAAAGATCTTTAACATTTGAGCCTTTTTTATAAGAAGGATCGTATTTCAAAAGTCTTTCAAAGTTTTCAATCTTCGATCTTAAGACATGAATTAATCAACTAGGTACCAATTTTGGGCGTATCGAGGGTGCTAATCCTTCCTCGTGCGTAACTGACTCCCGAACTTATTTTCTGATTTTTCGTAGACCAAAAATTATCATTTTAGTAAATCTTAAACTTTTATTAAAATGGTTAATTTAAAGGTGACCAGATCACACCTCATCAAAAAGGATTGGTGGCGACTCCTGTTTTCTGTTTTCATTTTTCAAAATCTAAGTCGATTCCCGTTTTTCAAAAAAATGGTTACAACAAACTTAACTCTTGCAAAGTAAGAATTCTCGCAGAATTTTTCTAAGGCATCAAATTATAAAACAAAAATAACTCAAAGACAAAAAAAAAAAAGCTTGAAAGAATATAATATTTACAGAAAAGCAAAGTACGTTAAGTGTTTGAATAAATGCTCTCAGTATATTTTTAACTCAAAGAATAGGATACAATAGATTATTACAAATGAGGAGGAGACCTTCTATTTATAATTGAGCTCCCCTAAATCCAACAGTACAACTAGCTTTATATCGACAAACAAGATTGAAGCATATATACAATTAAGGGATTTACATAATTCCCAATGTAATAAACCAATTTTGGTCTGGCCCAGTTTATAAAATAAAACCCCCCAAAAAATAAAAGTCCAAAAAATGAGTAGTCCATTTACAAACCAAATAGCCCAAATTTAAAGCCCAAAAATAATTAAAATAACAACCCAAAATTTGAAGGCCCAAGTGGCCCAGAATATTTAAACATTTTTGAAACCCTAACCCTAGCCCCCCAAATTTTAGTCGCTGCACGCCTCTGCCACCACTATTTGTCATCGCCGCCACCTCCACGCACGCCCTCCTCCATGCGCGTCTGACACCTGCAGGAAAAATCAATGCAAAGCAACAGAGAAACAATAGCAAAACGACAAAAAAATAGGAATCAGAAGTCTTGTAACTTGGCTTTAAAAGCCACAACCTTCTCTTTGTAATTTTTTTTTTACACACATTAGAAAATAAAAAAGAGAAAACAAAAACTTGAGAGGTGATTATATTTCTATTTTCGTTTTAAATCTTAGTTTTATTTTATTTTATTTTCATTAGTTTTTTTTTTACATACGAATAATAAGAATAAAAAGAAAAAGGAAAGAAAAAGGAACTCACCGGAGTCATTCCGCATTTTCGTCATCGGAGGCTCCTTCTCCGGTGTCAAAATCAGTCGTAGGAGAAAGGGGCTTTTTCTTTCATTTTTTGGGCGTTTTGAGGCCGGATTCGGATTCAGGGGGTCGAAATATTAAAAAAGCACATTTTTATCTTCACCGGCCACCGTACGTGGCGGCGCCGACGCCGGCGACCGGTACTGTAGTAGCCCACCGAAGATTCGGTCGGACCTAGACCGGAGGAGGGGAGAGAGGAGAGAAAGTTGAGAGAGTTTTATAAAAGTTTTAAAGTTTTTTTTTAAAATGATAGGCTAAATGAATTTTTAGGCAAAAATTTGACTTATATGGCTTGTATAAACAGCGCCCTTTTGAGGTTTAGGTTCAGAGGCCAAAATGACACCGTTTTGACTTCTGACCCACGTGACCCTACCCACAGGCGGAGGATCCGTGTGTTTTAGACCAGATGGTCTATTTGCCATGTAGGCCCTTTCGCATTTTCAACATTTTTAATCCAATTTATTTTTTTATTTCTAATTTATACCTCAGAGTTTATTTCAATTTTGATTTGATCCTACCAGAACGGTGCGTTTCAGAGGGCAGGGAATATTTCCTCATTTAGTCCCTCCATGTTATTCACCCCTTTCGAATTGATCCTTTATTTATTTTTTATCTTAATTTATCTCTTAAATTTGGTTTAGGTAGCAATTAAGTCCTTTAATTTAATTTATTTATTTATTCATTTAGCTGCTCATTTGCCATCTCTTTATTTCATTTTATATTTTATTTATTTATATATTTTTTGACGTTTGTCCATTCATTTCTTGTTATACTTTATTATTATTATTATTATTATTATTATTATACTTTATTACAAATTGCACCCCAACTCTCATTTACATTTTAATTTAGTTTCTTGTTTTCAATGTTTTATAAATTATTCTTTTTAAATATTTATTTATATATTTATTAATTTCTTTGTGCTTATTATATTTAAGAAAAAATCTGTATTTTCTTTTTATATGCATTTTTTTGATATTATTATTATTGTTGTTGTTGTTGTTGTTTGTTGATGATTACTATTATTATTATTTATATTATTGTTTCCATTATCATTATTATTATCCATGCATATTAATATTTTAGTTTATTGATATCAATGTTATATATTATATTGTATTATGTGTATTATGTTATCATTACGCCAAATTTGTGTCACACTACCATTATTCGTCAAGTACAACCCCATTCACGTTTTAAATGATTTTTCTTTAAAACATAATTAATTAAACGTATATTATTTTTAAATATTTCTTTAATTTTATCCAAATTCATACAAAAGGGAAATTTTGAAAACAAAGGCAATGTTCTGTGTTTGGAAATTCGAGAAATCTTACCCTAACTTACGGGGTCTCGATTTTCTCGTTGGACTTAAATAACCGAATATCCTTTTGAATTTATGCGATTCAATAATAAAATAAAAGGAAAGCTTGTTTTCGAGGATTCGAGATGTTGTATCCTAACTTACGGGGTATGGCCTTTTATTTACCTCAAGATAAGATGTCCCTTTACGCGTTTTCATAAATTCAAGAGATTTTATTAGAAATTAGTATTAATACAAAGAGGGATCGTATTTTAAATTCTTTTTCGAATTTTCAAACTTCAACACTAAGACATCAATTAATCAATTAGGTACCAATTTTGGGCGTAACGAGGGTGCTAATCCTTCCTCGCACGTAACCGACTCCCGAACCTATTTTCTCAAATTTCGTAAACCAAAATCGTTGTTTTAGTAAATCAAAATATTTAATTAAAATGACCAAATTACTAGGTGATCTGATCATACCTCAAAAAATCAGTGGCGACTCTAATTTTCATTTTTTTTAAAATAATAATAAAAGTTGACAACCTTTTTCAAAAAAATGGTTTCAACAGTTTGGCGACTCCACTGGGGACTAAAATAAGAGAGTCAGGCCATAAATTGATTAATTTCTATCATTTTGTCGAAATTTGAAAATCTAATTTAAATTTACAAATCTTTTCGTTGCATCGTCGTTTTGTGGTCTTTTTCATACTATATTTGAGCCTGTTGATACATCTCCGCATATTGCATTACATAAATCGATCGATTTTACCTTTTTAAGTGGGAGCGAAAAACTATTCCTTCGTGAGGTCTTCACCTCTGTATAGGATAGTGGATCGCTTTCGAGATACATCCATACATATGTCTTTGTGAGATTTTCATCTCCGTATAGCGATAGGGAAATGTATTCCCCTGAACTAAACTTGGTCCGTATGAGCCTTAAATGGGTAAGGATCGAGGAATCTGCCGGTTTAGGTACCTTTACTTTAGAATCGAACCGCATATAACGAGCTTTAAGAGCCCGCCTTAAGTAGAACTATACCAAACCCTAGTGGTCACTTGAATAGGTGCTTTTTTTGTTTCTTTCTTGCTTGCTTTTGCTTTGTACTAACCTGTTTTGTTTTGTTTTAGTTATGATTGCATTGTATTTTCATCATAGAAAAGAGGTGTTGATTTACATTCAATTGCTAAATAGAGAACTTGTCATGGAAAATAGATTTCTTGATAAAGTGGAAGATAATACGACCGTCCGAATAGGGTCCAAAAAAATGCAACGAGAGAAGGGTGATAGTTTAACGGATAGGTAAATTTGGTGCCTACCATGGAGGAGTACACGACTTTGCTTCATTACCCAAGGATCAAGCTGAGAAAGATTATTCGAAAGCCGTCAATGTCCCGACTTACTTAAAAAAGCTAACGAGCATCCTAGGGATGAATGAGCAATGGGTCGCAGCCCAAATCGAGCAAAAAAGAGCTAGTAGAGGCATCCATTGAAAATTTTGCAAGATTTGATCTTAACATCCGGACCAGAAGAAAAGAATCGGTGTCTTCACGTTGAATATTAGGGCAAAGCCGAACATATATCCTTTTTATGTAAAGAAATTTATTTTCTAGTAAAGTTGTTCTAACAGAATTGAATCAGAATTGACACCTCTTTTTACATTCATCCCATTCATCTGTATTGCATCATATGCATTAGATTTCACAAAATACCCCTAATTAATTAAAATTATTTCAGTTAATCTGGAAACCGACAAAAGTTTACCAACTAAACATCGTTACGGTACTCGCACCAAAACCAAAGCTATGGATCAGAGATTGGAAAGTTTAGAACAAATGCAAAGAGATATGTAAGATCAATTGCAAGTACAGATGCAAGAGCAATTAGCCAGAATCCAACAAGACATGAGGGAACAAATACAAGAATCCCAAAATAGTATGATAAGCTAGTTGGCGCAGTTGCTGGCTAGAGAACGTGAAAAAGGGAAGAGCACTACTATTAACTCGGGGAACAATAATGAAGACCCTGCTTATCCTCCAAGCTTTACCCCAACAAACACTCAAGCAATATCAGACCGGTGCCTTGGTACCAATGAATTACCCGATAGGCTCAGGTTCCAATCCAGGGGACAATCCAACCAATCCTGTAGTTCCTGATGTAGACAAAATGGCAGAAATAGAAAAAGTAAGGGTGGAACTGCCAAAGCAACTCAAGGATCGGTACAGGTGGCTAGAAGAAAAACTCAAAGCAATGGAGAATGCTAATTACCATTGCGGGGTTGACACCAAAGATCTGAGTTTGGTCCCAGATCTAGTATTCCCGCTGAAATTCAAGACTCCAGAATTTGAAAAGTATAATGGGACTAGTTGTCCTGAAGCTCACATCATGATGTTCTACCAAAGAATGATAGGATACATTAACAATGATCAACTGTTAATTCATTGCTTCCAAGATAGTCTGATCTGGTCAGTAGCTAAATGGTACAACCAACTGAGTCGCGCCAAAATCAATTAATGGAAAGACTTAGCACAAGATTTTATGAAGTAATATAGTCATGTGGCGGACATGACACCCGACAGAATCACATTGTAGAACATGGAGAATAAGCAAAATGAGAGCTTCAGGCAATATGCCCAAAAATGGAGAGAGGTGGCAAAACAAGTCCAGCCACCTCTTCTGAAGAAAGAAACCACGATGCATTTCATTAACACTCTGAAGGCCCCATTCATTAACCATATGTTAGGAAGCGCTACGAAGAGTTCTTAGATATAGTAATGTCTGGCGAGATAATTGAAAACACAATAAGAAGTGGGAAGATAGATGCAGGGGGAAAGCTGTAAGAGTATGCCCAAAGATCAATCACGAGATGGTTGTAATAACATACTTGGTTTATCATGTTTATTAATATAAGGCGTTGCCATTATTATTCCAGTTTCTTTTCTGTGTGCATAAATAAACTATTTTATAATAATGTCCTGAGAATAATATGATTATTCTCAAAAGATCCTTAGTCAAGGATTGTTATTGGCTAGGACAATAATAATGCATCAAGACTAACATGTAGTTGATTGATGATAAAGAGTTGTTATTGATATGGAGTGTCAAAATCAATGCATGAATATGTGTGTTAGAGAACAACATATTGGACTGACCCGCTATGAGTATGTTTCTTGGATTATTATGTAATTGTCACAACATTACTCATAGTGATTAATATGTATATGATCCTCATACTTGAGATCATCTTTATCCCAACATCGTGAGTTGTATATTTTGATACAGTCAAACAAACACCGTAACTGGTTGTTCTATAAAGACTGATGTTGGATATACCACAATCTATGTTGAGGGATATAGTTGATCAATATAGGATAAGTCCTTCCTACATAATGGGAGAAATATCTCAGGCCACTTGATTGAGTAAGGCTAGAAATGCATGGCCATGCTCAAATAAGTTGATATGAGATGTCATACTTATTTGTGTATCATAGTCTACTCGAGGTATCAAGAAACATGGGATGGACTATGCAAGTGTGACTATTCCATGACTTGTGTCCATTCCAAAGATATAGGACTTAAGGATGAATGCATGAAAGGTTAATCACAAAAGGTTATGTCGAATCATGACTTCTTGTAACTTAGGTAGCATTGATGCATTGCTAGATGCCACTCGTTGTTTGTAACATTAGAATCGTTCTAATATTACTGCTAACGTTACAAGAACCTATAGGGTCACACCCTATGGTTGAAATGAACAAGGTAAAACATAGTTGGTATATTGCTTGGTTGTCACATGAATTAAATTAATTATAGAATTAATTTAAATGGGCAATCAAATTGTTGAACATACTGTTTATGTACAAGGATGTTGTACACATAATCAGAACGTAATTTTATTGATATATGAATTTAGTTCGTATATAAGTTTAAATAAATATAGTTTACCGAAATCTTTATTATAATTAATGTAATTATAATTTTTCGGTTAAACATTATTATATTTATTTGAATGATAATTATTATGTTCGGATTAATTTTAATGAATTAAAATTCGTTATAAATATATACCAATTAAGAGGGAGTTATATATAAAAAGGGAAAAAAACCTAAAAAGAATAGATATATAACTATCCCGAAAATATGAAAGTGGTCTAGCAGCCGTTTTAGCAAAATACTCTCTGAAAATAGTTTTCTGGGATTTCTACCGTTCATTGTCAATCGGGTGGACTACGTAAAGGCCGACATCGGAAAAGGTTGGGGCTTGGTTCGATAGTGGTTCAGCATTCCTGTTGCCTAGGCGTCGCTGTCTACTCAGATTGAAATTTCGGTAAATTCGAAACCTTTTTATCACCCCGATTCGTTCCTTACACATGGATCCTTGGTTTGGATCGCCGGTTTTTAATTTTTCGCTGCACCTTGGAGGCACCGGTGTTCCAACAGTGGTATCAGAGCCACTTGTGTAATACGGACTCGAGCTTAAATACTTGGATGATGCAATTGTATGAGATGCATGTTTCAATTTTATTATGTTATTCCTGTTTAAATCGTTTAAATAAAATCTGATAATTGTTCCTTTCGATAAGTGATTAAATGTTAATCATGATGTTATGGCCTACTCGGTTTTATGTTTTTTACTGTTAACATTAAGAAATCTGTGATGAAGCGGGTGACATTACACAATTTCGATAAATAGACATCGCCGGCGATGGAACAAGGGTTGTTCCGATATGAAACCTCAAGGATTAAAATCCTAAAAACACGATTCTGTTGATAAAAGTTATCAAATCGTGAGGTTTCATTTGACTGGGGTTCGCGGTTCGTACCACGGGGCTCCGCCCCGCACCCCTGGTCCATACCGCGGGGGCTCCAGATCCCCATCATCTTCCAGTATGTTTTGTAATAAATAAACTTAATGGGCCATAAAAGGTTGAAAGGATATTTTATAATTCACTTAGTAAAACGTTGTATAAAGTATACTATTTTTGAAATGCACGGTGTTTGAAATGCATAGTTATAGCCCGATGACCCTTTTGATAAAAGGTTGTAATTTTATAAATACGGCTCGCATGTCGTGCCTTACTACTATTCTTTTGTATTTCTCCTCTCATCTTACTCCCTCGTATGTAAAACGAGTTTCTGAATTTTGTAATTTGTAAAAGTTGCTGTGGACTAGACGAGAAGGAAGATGGGCCGACCAGTGTGGATCGACATCTTGTGAAACAGCTTACGCCTTTAGGTTCCCTTTTGGTTTTCCCATTGGCTTGGGTTGAACCACCATAGTTTATGGGCTATAACTATTGCATTTATTTATTGCTTTACTTATTCATGTATGAGATGCTATGGATGTCTAAAGCATGCAAATTTGGAAATAATAAACCCCATTAATTGATGAGATCAATTAAAAGATTATATGGACTAAAGTAGACCATAATTGGTGAGATGTAACACTCTAATAAAATCCCTCTATTAAAATATTAAGTCAACACGGCCTTCCAATTTATGCCCTCGTTAAAGCCTCGATCAATACTATGTAGGTTTTGCCAAAGTGAAGTACTAGTATTTATCTTGGTTAAACGCGAAGAATAAACAAGTGATATTCGCCGGTTAAAAATTGGTTAATGACTTAACTAGGTTACTCTAATAGGATTAGAAACCTAGAGGCAAATTATTTGGATAAATCATAAGATGATTAGAACAATAGTTGTTCACCAAATTGTAGGAGTTACATATGATGTAATTAGCAAGTGTTGCTTACCTAAATAACCATAATCTTGACAAGAAAGCCAAAGTGACTTAAGAGGAGGTGAAATATGGACCCTTAACCCACTAGAAATACTTTCAAGAAAGTCTTTCCAAATTAATATATGAGGGTTATTAATTTTGAAATAAAATAGTGGGAACATCTTTTAATAAAGTCCTTTTAATGATTGATATAAACTTGGTAAATTTATTCACACGCATATTTTATTGTTGTAGATATATTATGGTCATGCAAACACTAATACACTCTCATTACGATCGGTCCTTGAGAAGGACAAATTGAATGGCTTGAATTTTCTTGACTGGTTCTCAGAATTTGAGGATTGTCCTCAAACAAGAACGGAAATTATATGTCATTGAGAAACCACTTCCTGATGAACCACCGGCTAATGCCTCGAGGGCTGATAAAGATGCTTACAAGAAGCATCTCGATGAAATGGTAGACGTTGGATGTCTTTTGCTTGCCACTATGAATCCTGAGCTTCAAAAGCAACATGAGGATATGGTTGCTTATGATATGATCGAGCACCTGAAAGAACTATATCAAGGGCAAGCAAGGCAAGAGAGGTTCGATATCTCTAAGGCCCTATTCCAATGTAAGCTGGCTGAAGGAAGCCCAGTAGGACCTCATGTTCTTAAGATGATTGGTTATATTGAAAGCCTATCTAAGCTTGGGTTTCCATTGAGCTAAGAGTTGGCCACTGATGTTATTCTGCAATCGTTGCTGATAGTTACAGCCCGATTGTCCTCAATTTCAATATGAATGAAATTGACAAGACTCGCCACACGCTTGCTTAGTATGTTACGAACTCACCAAGGCAACATGAAAAAGGTTGGACCCAAGCCCATACTGATAGTCCGTAACAACAAGGGCAAGGGAAAGGCTAAAGTCCCGACAAAGCCCAAAGGCAAAGGTAAGCCCAATCTTGGAAAGGAAAGGCTACACCGAAACCTAAAGGTGGGGTGTCTAAGGAAGGAAACTGTTTTCATTATGGTGTGATTGGACATTGGAAGCGGAATCGCCTGTCTATCTTGAGGAAATCAAGAAGGTCAAAGCAAGCGAGCGTCCGCTTGTATTTATGTTATTGATATTAATTTATCAACTACTACTTCTTGGGTATTAGATACTGGTTGTGGTTCTCATATTTGTACTTCATGCATGGGACTACAAAGGAGTAGGACTTTGGCTAGAGGAGATGTGGACTGCGAGTTGGAAATGGAGCAAGAGTTGCTGCATTAGGCGTGGGAAACATATACTTTATCTTTGCCTAGTGGACTTGGTTTAATTTTAGAGGATTGTTATTTTGTGCCCAGTTTGACTAAAAACATTATTTCAATCTCTTGTTTAGACAAAATTGGTTTTGAGATAATAATTAAGAATAATTGTTGTTCCTTTTATCTCAATAATGTTTTCTATGGTTCGGCACAATTGATTAATGGCCTCTATATTTTAGATCAAATGAATCCCATTTACAACATAAATACTAAAAGATCTAAAATAAATGACTCAAATCAAACTTATCTTTGGCATTGTCGTTTGGGCCATATAAGTGAGAAACGCATATCCAAACTCCATAAAGATGGTCTCTTAGATTCATTTGTTTTTGAACAATTTGAAGTATGTGAATCTTGCTTATTAGGAAAAATGACTAAATCTCCTTTTACTGGTAAAAGTGAACGAGCTAGTGATTTATTGGGCTTAATACATTCGGATGTATGTGGACCGATAAATACACAAGCCGAGAGGTGGATTTCACTACTTCATTACTTTCACCGATGATTTCAGAGATATGGGTATGTTTATCTCATGCGCTATATAAATCGAGGCCCTTGAAAAGTTCAAGCAATTCAAAAATGAAGTACAAAATCAACTAGGCAAAACTATTAAGACACTTCGATCTGATCGAGGTGGAGAGTATTTGAGCCTAGAGTTTGATGATCTTTTGAAGGAATGTGGGATTGTCTCACAACTTACTCCTCCTGGTACTCCTCAATGGAATGGAGTTTCTGAGAGAAGAAATCGAACTTTATTAGACATGGTTCGATCCATGATGAGTCATGCTGATCTACCGACTTCCTTTTGGGGACATGCACTTGAAACAGCTATTTTCACACTAAATCGTGTTCCATCTAAATCGGTTCAAAAGACGTCATATGAGATGTGGACTGGGAAACGTCCCAGTATGTCTTTTATGAAAATTTGGGGTTGCGAAGCTTATGTTAAACGTCAGACGTCTACTAAGCTTGAACCCAAATCTGAAAGGTGTATCTTTGTGGGGTATCCGAAAGAAACCAAAGGATATTATTTCTTTAATCCCACTGAGAACAAAGTGTTTGTTGCTCGGACTGGTGTCTTCCTAGAGAGAGAATTTGTTTCTAGAAAAGGAAGTGGGAGAAAGATTGAACTTGAAGAAATCCGAGAATCACAAGATACCACTAAACCAGAGATAGAACAACAGCAAATTCCACAAGAAATTGAGGAACAAGTAACTGCTGTAGAAACACAACCACCGCGTAGATCTTTAAGAGAACGTCATGCACCTGAGAGATATGGATTTCTCATTACAACGCATGGTGACATTTTTCTTATAGATCAAGATGAGCGTAGGACTTATCAAGAAGCGGTGGCGAGCCCAGACTCTGAGAAATGGCTTGAGGCTATGAGATCTGAGATGGATTCCATGTATGAAAACCAAGTTTGGACATTGGTTGACCCACCCGAAGGGGTTAAACCTATAGGGTGCAAGTGGGTTTTCAAAAAGAAAACCGACATGGATGGTAATGTACAAACATACAATGGGCGATTAGTCGCTAAAGGTTTTCGCCAAATTCATGGTGTTGACTATGATGAAACCTTTTCTCCTGTAGCTATGTTTAAATCCATCAGGATCTTGCTCGCCATAGCTGCATTTCATGATTATGAAATCGCGGATGGATGTCAAAACAACTTTCCTTAATGGGAAACTTGAAGAGGATGTGTATATGACACAACCTGAAGGTTTTGTCAATCCAAAGTATGCTGGAAAGATATGTAAGTTACAAAGATCCATTTATGGATTAAAGCAAGCTTCTCGAAGTTGGAATCTTCGTTTTAACGATGCAATCAAAGAGTTTGGTTTTATCAAAAATGAAGATGAGCCATGTGTTTACAAGAAAGTTAGTGGGAACACAATCACATTCTTGGTACTGTATGTGGATGACATACTTATCATGGGCAATGACATACCTACCTTACAGTCTATTAAGACTTGGTTAGGAAGTTGTTTTTCTATGAAAGACTTGGGCGAACTCACTTACATCTTAGGAGTCAAGATCTATAGAGATAGATCAAGACGACTACTAGGTCTAAGTCAAGGTACATATATAGATAAAGTATTGAAAAGGTTCAATATGGAAGAATCTAAGAGAGGATTCCTACCTATGAGACATGGTATTTCACTCTCGAAGGAAATGTCTCCTTCAACTCCACAAGAGAGAGAACGCATGAGTAAAATTCCATATGTTTCTGCTATTGGATCTATCATGTATGCCATGTTATGTACCCGTCCAGATGTCTCATATGCCTTAAGTATGACGAGCAGGTACCAAGTAGATCCCGGTGAAGGTCACTGGACCACAGTCAAGAATATCTTTAAGTACTTAAGAAGAACTAAGGATACGTTCCTAATATATGGAGGTGAGGAAGAGTTAAGTGTAAAAGGTTACACTGATGCCACCTTCCAAACCGATAAGGATGATTCTCGATCGCAATCAGGTTTTGTGTTTTGCCTTAATGGTGGTGCTGTGAGCTGGAAGAGTTCAAAGCAAAGTACAATGAGTCTATCTACAACAGAGGTGAGTATATTGCAACTAGTGAGGCAAACAAAAGAAGCGGTTTGGATCAAGAAGTTCATTACTGAACTAGGGGTTGTGCCTAGCATATCAGATGCTATAGAACTCCGATGTGATAACAATGGAGCCATTGCACAAGCAAAAGAACCCAAATCTCACCAACGATCCAAACATATACTTAGACACTACCATCTTATTCGAGAGGTTATCGATCAAGGGGATGTAGAGATATGCAGAGTACCTACAGATGATAACATTGCTGATCCCCTGACTAAGCCTCTGACACAGCAGAAGCATGATCGTCACACTAAGTCACTTGGTATTAGATATATAAGTGATTGGTCTTAGTGCTAGTGGGAGATTGTAAGAGTATGCCTAAAGATCAATCACGAGATGGTTGTAATAACATACTTGGTTTATCATGTTTATTAATATAAGGCGTTGCCATTATTATTCCAGTTTCTTTTCTGTGTGCATAAATAAACTATTTTATAATAATGTCCTGAGAATAATATGATTATTCTCAAAAGATCCTTAGTCAAGTATTGTTATTGGCTAGGACAATAATAATGCATCAAGACTAACATGTAGTTGATTGATGATAAAGAGTTGCCATTGATATGGAGTGTCGAATCAATGCATGAATATGTGTGTTAGAGAACAACATATTGGGTGACCGCTATGAATATGTTTCTTGGATTATTATGTAATTGTCACAACATTACTCATAGTGATTAATATGTATATGATCCTCATACTTGAGATCATCTTTATCCCAACATCGTGAGTTGTATATTTTGATACAAATCAAACAAACACCGTGAATCGTTTGTTCTATAAAGACTCGATGTTGGATATACCACAATCTATATTGAGGGATATAGTTGATCAATATAGGATAAGTCCCTCCTACATAATGGGAGAAATATCTCAGGCCACTTGATTGAGTAAGGCTAGAAATGCATGGCCATGCTCAAATAAGTTGATATGAGATGTCATACTTATTTGTGTATCATAATCTACTCGAGGTATCAAGAAACATGGGATGGACTATGCAAGTGTGACTATTCCATGACTTGTGTCCATTCCAAAGATATAGGACTTAAGGATGAATGCATGAAAGGTTAATCACAAAAGGTTATGTCGAATCATGACTTCTTGTAACTTAGGTAGCATTGATGCATTGCTAGATGCCACTCGTTGTTTGTAACATTAGAATCGTTCTAATATTACTGCTAACGTTACAAGAACCTATAGGGTCACACCCTATGGTTGAAATGAACAAGGTAAAACATAGTTGGTATATTGCTTGGTTGTCACATGAATTAAATTAATTATAGAATTAATTTAATTGGGCAATGAAATTGTTGAACATACTGCTTTATGTACAAGGATGTTGTACACATAATCGTAACATAATTTTATTGATATATGAATTTAGTTCAGTATATAAGTTTAAATAAATATAGTTTATCAAATCTTTATTATAATTAATGTAATTATAATTTTTCGGTTAAACATTATTATATTTATTTGAATGATAATTATTATGTTCGGATTAATTTTAATGAATTAAAATTCGTTATAAATATATACCAATTAAGAGGGAGTTATATATAAAAAGGGAAAAAAACCCTAAAAAGAATAGATATATAACTAGCCCGAAAATATGAAAGTGGTCTAGCAGCTGTTTTAGCAAAATACTCTCTGAAAATAGTTTTCTGGGATTTCTACCGGTCATTGTCAATCGGGTGGACTACGTAGAGGCCGACATCGGAAAAGGTTGCGGCTTGGTTCGATAGTGGTTCAGCATTCCTATTGCCTAGGCGTCGCTGTCTACTCAGATTGAAATTTTGGTAAATTCGAAACCTTTTTATCACCCCGATTCGTTCCTTACACATGGATCCTTGGTTTGGATCGCCGGTTTTTAATTTTTCACTGCGCCTTGGAGGCACTGGTGTTCCGACAAAAGTGTCAAAAGATTAACCCCAAAGAACAAGGAAAATGAAGTGAATAACCTGAATATGTATAATAAAGGGTATTTCAAATTGGTCATTGTTGGCCAGCCAAGGGCCGTAACCACTAGCTACCAAGGCCCTCCAAGGCAAGAATCCAACTCGAGGCTAAATACAGAAAGGCTCCAGTTTACACCTATCTCGATCACATATAGAGAGCTGTATTAGAATCTATTTGACGAACATGTGGTATCCCCATTCTACTCAGAACCCTTGTAACCTCCATTCCTGAAATGATATGATGCGAATGCTCAATGCGAATACCATGCGGGAATAACATGATACTCAATTAAGAACTGCACCACATTTAAAAAGTTAATTGAAAGGTTCATTGAGATGGGCATCGTCAAATTCGACGATCCATCAAGACCTAATATGGTAGGAAATCTATTACCCAGTCATTGAAATCAAGGGGTAACTGTGATAATTGAGAAGGGAGGAAAGGGAACCAAAACCAATGTTGCAAAAGTAAAAACCCCACTGAAATGGGTTTTGAAACAAATGATAGACATGAAACTAATCATTCAGAATTCAGAGAAAAAACACAAAACAATGAGGAGTTATTGTGAGTTTCACGCGGAAAAAGGTCATGAAATCTAGGAGTGCACCGAATTCAAAGTTTTGGTGCAAAGTCTAATGGATAACAAAGAGTTGGAATTCTTTGAAGAGATCAAAGCTCGGAAAGAATGTTGGGAAATTTAAACATTGACACCGTATCCAAATAGGGAGCCAGATAAGAGAATTTATCAAGCATCTTCCCTTACGTACTTGGGAATATTTTGAACAATGGGACTGTGGATGAGATCCCTGCATATTTTAGAGCTAATTCAGAGTAATGTTCAAAACACGCTTATTGCTTTAGGCCTTGGAGCAATAAGAATCTTTTTGTGAAATGGGCATATGTCCAATATCTTTATTTCAATAAAATGCATCTTTGTGTCTCATTCTAAGCAAATATTCTTTTCTTTTTTCCATTTCATTCATAATCATACTATACAGATAAAAATTCTTAGATTCTTTCATTCTTTGAATCCTCCTTCGTCCCTATAACTGGTTTTCAGATATCAATGATATGAGCAATATTGCTATTGACTCAAAACCTCCTTCTGAGCAAGATATGTGTCCAGAGGAACCTCAAAACTTTGAAGATGATCGAGATTGTGGCTTATCTCATGATTTGTTAAGGATGGTAGAGCAAGATGAGAAACAGATCCTACCTTTCAAAGAATCAGTGTAATCCATGGTCTTTTTTGTATGTTGGGCATGGATGTTATTGGGCCGATCTCGCCAAAAGCTTCTAGCAGGTATCGATTCATCTTTGCAGTCATCAAGTGGGTGAAAGCTGCTTCATATGCCAATATCGATAATTAATAAATTCTAAGAAGAAGAAGAAGAAGAAGAAGAAATCATATGTCGGTATGGAATGCCAAGAAGGATCATATCTAACAATGCACTAAATTTGAACAACAACACGATATCAGAAGTTTGCAGTCTATTGAAGATCAAAAGCCATATCACCCCAAAATGAACAGTGCAGTAGGGGCAACAAAAAAAAAAGATTGTGGGGAAAATGATTGAAACTCATAAAGATTGGCATAAGAAATTACTATATATGTTTATCAAACGTCTGTCAGGACCTTCACCGGGACAACACCTTTCTCATTGATTTATGGAATGGTGCGGTTTTGCCCATTGAAATCAAAATTCTTTCTCACCGAGTATCGGTTGAGCTGAAGATGGATGAAGCAAAATGGATCAAATATCGATGTAATCAATTGAATCTGATAGAAGAGAAGAGGTTAAAGGCTACACGACATGATCAGATGTACCCAAAAAAAAGAAAAAAAGAAAATAAAAAGGAGAGGCCAAGGCGAAAACCCGCAAAGGGCGCCTTGAGACCAAATGAGTCTTGAACTGAAAACCCAGGGAAAGGGAAATTCAAATTTTGATCAAAGGTGGGGCATGCAGTAGTCTTGCTATGCTTGAATTAACAAGGAGGACGGATGTTACATCTTGGGGCATCAACAAAACATTCTGGATCTTCGAAACACATATCAAGTTCAAAAGGGTCCTCAAGAAGTTTTGTGCAGAGAAGCTTATGCTACGATGTCTGGGGCACCTATTTTCATCTTATTCATTTTATATCTTAGCAAAATTTGATATCTTGATTAATTCATTTCGAGCTTTGCTCCCAATAAAATTTCATCTTGTCCATTGTTATAATCTTTTTTCAAGTATTTTTCATTGAAATAACGATTAAAAGACTAATAATATTCAAGAAAAAAGAGTTCTGCATATTACTTTGAAAGCTTCTGAATAGTACGGGGACCTGAAATAGGACCATTAGTCAGAACTAACCAAACCTAAGGGTTGGAAACATTTGAGAAGGAATAGTCTAAATTGTGACTATTTCTTCGAATTTTCTGTCAAAGATACCAGCTAAACAAGAAGGCATGGTAACACATCAGTGATAGAACCTTGATGAACAACGAGTAATGTCAACCCAAGCAGGGATCATTCTCGAAAAGTGACATTCTACATTCGTGCAAATATCATTCATACACATCTAGTTAGGAGCATTTGATTCATTCTGATCATGACATCCTAATCACTTGGCATAAATAGGCCCACAAAATGGATTCTACATGTCATGTTTCCCAAAGAATGGTGTAACAGACCAATGAAACAAATCACAAATCCTATACCCCTGAAGTTGCAGTGGGACAGATTGAAGTTATCATGGCGAATCTTATCTCTCTGAAATTATATTGGAGCAAATCGAAGCCACTAATCCTATACCCTTGAAGTTGTAGTGGGACGGATTAAAGTTATCATGGCGAATCTTATCTCATTGAAGTTGCAGTAGAGCAGATTGAAGCCACTAACCCTATACCCCTGAAATTGCAGTAGGACGGATTAAAATTATCAAACAAGTCTTATCTCCCTAAAGTTGCAGAGGAGCAGACTGAAGATAGCGAATCTTATTTCCCTGAAGTTGCAGTGGAACAGATTAAGACTACAAATTACAAATCTCATCTCCCTGAAGTTGCAGTAGAGCAGGTTGAAATTACCAACTCTTATCTTATTGAAGTTCCAGCGGAGTAGATCGAAGCTACAAATCTCTTCTCCCTGAAATTACATTAGAGCATATCGAAGCCACAATCCTTATCTCCCTGAAGTTGCAGTGGAGTAGGATAAAAATACACAAACCTTATCTCCCTGAAGTTACAATGGATCAGGTTGAAATTACCAATTCTTATCTCTTTGAAGTTCCAGCGGAGTATATCAAAGCTACAAATCTCTTCTCCCTGAAATTACATTAGAGCAAATAGAAACCACTAGTCTTATCTCCCTGAAGTTGTAGAGGAGTGGATTGAAGATAGCAAATCTTATATCTCTGAAGTTGCAGTAAAGCAGATTAAAGTTACAAACCACAAATCTTATCTTCCTGAAGTTGCAGTGAAGAAGATTGAAGCTACAAGTTTAATCTCCTTGAAGTTTCAGTGGAGTGGATCGAAGCACTAATTCGTATACCCCTGAAGATGCAACGAAATCAGGCTACTTGAAGAAAAGAAGCACCAAAAGTCAAGATTCGTCAAGACCAAGCAAAATTGGCCCTTGCTGAAGTCTTTGCTCCATTCACGTTACACGTCAACGAGCAAAGATGGGCAGCTGTAATAGGCCAATTTTTGGCCTGGCTTAGTGTATAAAATAAAACCCCCCAAAAAAATAAAAGTACAAAAAATGAGTAGTCCATTTACAAACCAAATAGCCCAAATCTAAAGCCTAAAAATAATTAAAATAACAACCCAAAATTTGAAGGCCCAAGTGGCCCAGAATGTACAAACATTTTTGAAACCCTAACCCTAAGCCCCCAAATTTCAGCCGTTGCAAACCCCTGCCACCACTGTCTGCTATCGCCGCCTCCACACACGCCCTCCTCCATGCGCTTCTGACACCTGTAGGAAAAATCAATGCAAAGCAACAGTAGAAATAATAGCAAAACGAAAAAAAATAGGAATAAAAAGTTTTGTAACTTGGCTTTAAAAGCCATAAGCTTCTCTTTGTAATTTTTTTACACACATTAGAAAATAAAAAAGAGAAAACAAAAACTTGAGAGATGATTATATTTCTACTTTCGTTTTAAATCTTTCCACGTTTTCGTCATCGGAGGCTCCTTATCCGGTGTCGAAATTGATTGTAAGAGAAACTAGCCTTTTCTTTCATTTTTGGGCATTTTGAGGTCGGATTCGGATTCAGGGGGATCGAAATATTAAAAAAGCACATTTTTATCTTCGCCGGCCACCATATGCGATAGCGCCGATGCTGGCGACCGACGACCGGTAAAACGGTGGCCCATCGGAGATTCAGCTGGACCTAGACCAGAGGAGGGGAGAGATGAGAGAAATTTGAGAGAGTTTTAGAATAGTTTTAAAGTTTTTTTTTTTAAAATGATAGGCTAAATGAATTTTTGGGTAAAAATTTGACTTATATGGCTTGTATAAACTGTGCCGTTTTGATGTTTAGGTTCAGAGGCCAAACCGACGCTATTTTGACCTCTGACCCATGCGACCCGACTCATAGGCGGATGATCCACGTGTTTTAAACCAGATGGTCTATTTGCCATGTAGGCCCTTCCACATTTTCAACATTTTTAAACCAATTTGTTTTTTATTTCTAATTTATACCTTAGAGTTTATTTCAATTTTGAATTGATCCTACCAGAACAGTGCGTTTCAGAGGATGGGAAATATTTCCTCATTTAGTCCCTCCGTGTTATTCGCCCTTTTGAATTAATCCTTTATTTATTTTTTACCTTAATTTATCTCTTAAATTTGGCTTGGGTAGCAATTAAGTCTTTTAATTTAATTTATTTATTTATTCATTTAGTTGCTCATTTGTCATCTCTTTATTTCATTTTATATTTTATTTATTTATTTATTTTTTTAATGTTTGTTCATTCATTTCATGTTATACTTTATTATTATTATTATACTTTATTACAAATTGCACCCCAACTCTCATTTACATTTTAATTTAATTTCTTGTTTTCAATGTTTTATAAATTATTCTTCTTAAATATTTATTTATATATTTATTAATTTCTTTGTAATTATTATATTTTAAAAAGAACCGCATTTTCTTTTTATATGCATTGTTTTGATATTATTATTGTTGTTGTTGTTGTTGTTGTTGTTGTTGTTGTTTGTTGATGATTATTATTATTTATATTATTGTTTCCATTATCATTATTATTATCCATGCATATTAATATTTTAGTTTATTGATATCAATGTTATATATTATATTGTATTATGTGTATTACGTTATCATTACGCCAAATTTGTGTCACACTATCATTATTCGTCAAGTACAATCCCGTTCACGTTTTAAATATTTTTCTTTAAAACATAATTAATTAAATGTATATCATTTTTAAATATTTCATTAATTTTATCCAAATTCGTACAAAAGTGAAATTTTGAAAACAAGGGCAATGTTCCGTGTTTGGAAATTCGAGAAATTGTACCCTAACTTACGGGGTCTCGATTTTCTCGTTGGACTTAAATAACTGCATATGCTTTTGAATTTATGCGATTCAATAATAAAATAAAAGGAAAGCTTGTTTTTGGGGATTCGAGATGTTGTATCCTAACTTACGGGGTATGGCCTTTTATTTACCTCGAGATAAGATGTCCCTTTACGCGTTTTCATAAAATCAAGAGATTTTATTAGAAATTAGTATTAATACAAAGAGGGATCGTATTTTAAATTCTTTTTCGAATTTTCAAACTTCGACACTAAGACATCTATTAATCAATTAGGTACCAATTTTGGGCGTGACGAGGGTGCTAATCCTTCCTCGCATGTAACAGACTCTCGAACCTGTTTTCTCAAATTTATAGACCAATAACGTTGTTTTAGTAAATCGAAATATTTTATTAAAACGACCAAATTACTAGGTGATCCGATCACACCTCAAAAAATCGGTGGCGGCTCCAATTTTCGTTTTTAAAAAAAATAAAAAATAAAAGTCGACGACCTTTTTCAAAATAATGGTTTCGACACTTGTTGAAACCATTTTTTATGTTTTGGGAAAACGGGGATCGACTTTAAAAAATGAAAATGGAGTCGCCACCAATCCTTTTTGTTTAGGTGTGATCGGTTCACCTTGTAAAATATTTTGTTTTATTAAAATATCAATTTTGGTCTACGAAACTCAAGAAAATAGGTTTGGGAGTCGGTTACGTATGAGGAATTATTAGCACCCTCGTAACGCCCAAAATTGATACCTAATTGATTAAATAATGTCTTAATGTCTAAAAATTGAAAAGATTTTTATGTGTCGTTGAGAGCACAAAAAATATCCTATTCCCTGTAAAATAGTAAAAATAACAGTAAAGGGGAAGTAGGGTCGAATCCTCAGGGACCGGATTATACGAATGCTTGTTTCTCGAAATCCTGAGCAGAATCGTGCCCAAGAAAACCTGTGTGACAGAAAAAAATAAAAATAACAGAATTAAAGATTTGATTTGGAAAAATTAAAAAAAAAACAGAATCTAAAGTTGACTAAAATTGTGATTACAAAAATAATAAAAATAATAAAGAGAGTTAATGGAAAAGAAATTCTTATTGGTAGATTCCAGCCTCCAGTTGTCTCATTTCGCCTTGGGTTCAATCCTCGACTTTTAAATAACCCTTCTCAACTCAATAAGCCAGTTATAGTAGAAGAGGACGCCTACGACCACCAGCTCCAAAGATTAGACTTACGATTTTTAGGGAACCTGACTCTAGCCAGTAATTTATGCTAGATCAACGCTTCTCAATGGCGAATCTCACGCCATTTTGTCTCTTTGGCTCGCCAGCCTCTGACGCAGAAAGTTAACGAACCAACTGTGCAATCCTTCCAAAACATACAAAGCGGCCGCCTTTGCATATGCTGAAAAGCTTACTTCTTAAGGGCCATGGACGGAAGCGTCAGCCCGTAGTGCGGAGAAACGATGAATACTTGACGAGAAGCCTAAGTACGGATTCTAAGCGTCTTCCATGCTTGTACTTTTGGCACAATCTTTTTCCTGTGTCGCATGTCAGCCCATTGTGTCTCCAAATTCACACTTTTGTCCCTTAATTTTGCTTTTGCCTCCAAATCAGTCCCTAAAAGATAAAATGACATAAATAACTCAAATTAGTAGGATCAAGCTCAGAATAAACACATGATTAATACATAAAAATACGGTATTCTAGAGCATTATCAAATTCCCCCCAACTTAGTCCATGCTTGCCCTCAAGTATGGTTCCTATCCACTGTGAAAGTTAGATTCTACCATAAAAGAAATACCACTCCAAAGTTTCATAAGAATTGGTTAAAAATGCATATGAAAAATAAAGAGAACCATAAGCTTGCTTTAAGTAAAATAGAAAAATTTTTCCAATTAATATGCAGAAATTAAAATCTATTTGAATTATTTAATGGAAATTAGGTGAATTACTAAACTTACCAAGACACCCTCTTTATTTCTTCCTTTAGTCTCAAATTTTATTTATTTACATATATTTTTTTTCTTTTTCTTTTTTTTCTTTATTTATTTATTTATGTATGTATGTTGAACCTTTTAACGCGAAGAGTGATGACAGCCAAGCACCAAACCCCGGTTACTCAGCCCAACATACTTTTTATTTTTATTTTTCCTAAGAACATGTGGAACCTTTTGACGCGAAGAGTGATGACAACCAAGCACCCCACCCCAGTTACTCAGCCAAACGCATTCTTAAGAATTAATTTTGATTAGCGGAGCTTTAACTATCACGTCACACAACCTTTTGACGCGAAGTAGAATGACAATCCAAGCACCCTACCTCGGTTACTCAGTCAGCCACGTTCTAATCTGTACTCATAACCATGGAAAAATTTATAAACAATTAAATGAAATTGAAATTTTGAGAACTCAGGAAAAACAATTTAAGTGTCAAGAACAAGTTTCAATAATCACCTAATAGCCATGAACATAAATTAAGCATGCAATCATTTTAAGTATTCACTTTATATTAAACTTGATCAATTTTAAAAAAAGCAAGATAGAGTTAACTCCATTAATCACAATTATTTTTAGCCTAATAAAAATAAAATAGTGGAGATGGCATCAACTATGGGAAAAATCATAACTTCCTCAGAAGGCAAGAATCATGCTTGTGAGGCAAACAGTAGGCAAGTCGTGGTCAAATTCTTGGGCATGAAAAGAGACAAAATATGCTTAAAAAATAAATATATATATATATATATATGGGCAGCAGCAACCAAATTAGCAGCAACAACAAAATTTCAGCATCTAAAATGACAGAAATAATGAGGAATGCCTCCCCTTACTTAAAACACATAGTCCTCGATGTGGAATAAAATAAGAGAAAAAGGTGTAGAGGAACTCTCCATGTAATTACTGTCATTCACGTATGATGGCACTGAGATCTGCCAGTTGCTGGCCAAAAGTATCGAGTAGGGGCTGTTTGGCTGCAGATTTGTCGTTCCTCCTTTCTTCCTATCTTCGTTTCGGTTTACCTAGAAGAAGAGAATTTTATTAATATCTGAAAATAATAAATAATAAAATAATAAGACAAAATAAATAAATTAAAAATTAAAAAAAATTGAGTTGCCTCCCAATAAGCGCTTGTTTAACGTCGCTAGCTTGACGCCTCAACTAATATTGGTACTGTTCCAACTGAATTCTTTCGTCCGTATGGGCTAAAAAATTCTCATTTTTTAACACATCGACCGTATTTGGCTTGAATCGTCTTTGCGTGCCTTTCAAGAGGTTAATCCTTTTTAAATCGGCTATGGTCCCATCATTATCCAGAAATGTATATTTTAGATGCTCGAGAAGTGGTTTTAATTCCAGATCTGGTGCCTGCATAACAGAAGATAGAAGTTTAGTATCCACAGAAGCCAATAATTTATTAACAGAAAAATCATCAGACATCATTTTAGATTTATCTCTATAAGATGACTCAAAAGTGTTTTCTACTAATTGGCCCATTATGTCGACATGGTTTATGCTCAAGATTTCACTTGGATGACTAATAGCATCGTAAACATTAAACTTCGCGATCTCTCCATCAAACTCCATCGTGAGAGTTCCGCTTTGCACATCAATCTTAGTATTTGCAGTACTAAGGAAAGGTCGCCCCAACAAGATGTCTGAAGACCCAGTAGCTTTATCCTTCTCCATTTTTATCACATAAATATCTGCAGGGAAGATAAGCCTATTGACTTTAACTAATACGTCCTCGAGGACTACTTCAGGATACACAATAGACCTGTCTGCCAACTGAATGGTAACACCTGTCTTTGTCAAAAAACCTGCGTTAAGTGATTCATAAATAGAATAAGGCTTAACATTTATGGAGGCCCTAAATCACACATGGCCTTCTTGATCCCCAAATGGCCTATTTTGCATGGTATAGCGAACATACCCCTATCTTTGCATTTTGCCGGCATTTTTCGCTGTAACACTGTAGATGCATTCTCACCAACACTTACTTTTCATTACCCGTTAGTTTTCGTTTGTTGGTGCAGAGTTCTTTGAGGAACTTGGCATACCTCGGAATCTGTCTGATGGCATCTAACAGTGGTATGTTGATCTCGACATTTCTGAATGTTTCTAAGATTTCTTTTTCTTCCCTACCTTTCTGACACTGGTTTAGTCGTCCTGGAAATGGAGGTTGGATTTTCAGCAGTGGGGGTTTCGCTCGGATCTGTTCGTCATTTTCAGGAGTTTCCTAGGCGATTTCTTGGCCAAGATTCTTGGCAGGAATTGGTTCCAGCACCTTTTCGCTTCGCAACGTTACTGCATTTGCATTCTGTCTCGGGTTTAGTTCTGTTTGCGACGGTTAACTTCCCTTGGGAACTCAATTTCTCAATTGACATGGTCCATTCTCTTATAGATGCCTTCATTTCTTTTTGGAAATTAAGAGTTTGCTGTTGAAAATCAAGGATATTAGCTACTAATTTATTGACCAAAGTTTCCAGCGAATTACTTGAATCTTGTGGCTGTTATGGGACCCGATTTTGGTATGGCTGGTTATATCGTGGATTAGCCCCATAACTAAAGTTAGGGTAGTCCCTTCATCCTAGGTTGTAGGTATTGGCGTAAGGGTCGTATTACCTTTGTGGTGGCCCAGGAAAATTTCCCACAACATCTAAATGGGCCATAGTATCGTCACACAGACTAAGGCACGCATCAGTCGTATGTTCAGGTGTAGCACATATTCCGCATACTCTGGCTGGTTTTGCTTTTTTTGCAACAAGAGAATTCACAATATTAGTAAGTCTATCAAGTCTATCCTCAAAGATAGAATTACTTAGCTGGTGAACCCTTCTAGGGGGTTCAGGATTAGCTCAAAATTACTGAGAATTTGCCACCATTGTGAAGATCAAGTCTCTTGCTTGTTGGGGAGTCATTTTGACCAATGCTCCTCCACTAGCGGCATCTACCATATTCATCTCCATGGGTTTTAGGCCTTCATAAAAGTACTAGAGCAAAGATTGTTCCGTTATACCGTGTTGTGGGCAACTTGCACACAACTTTTTAAATCACTCTCAATAGTCATACAGAGTCTTTGCGTCTTTTTGCCTTATTCCCACAATTTCTCTTATTAACTCGACTGTACGCGACGCTGGAAAAAACCTGTTGAGAAACAAACGAGACAATTCAGCCCAAGTTGTTACAAATCCAGGAGGTAAATAAAATAACCATTCCCTAGTAGAATCTGCTAAGGAAAAAGGGAAAGCGCACAATTTAATTTAGTCCTCAGTTACCCCCTGAGGTTTCCTACTAAGGCAAACCATATGGAATTCTTTCAAATGCTTATGGGGATTTTCGTTCTGTAACCCCCAAAAAGTTGGCAGATCAAGCCTAACTTTAATTCAAAATCAGTATCCATAGTAGGATACGCGATGCATAGTGGCGGTTGTTCTGTCGACGCTTCGGCCAGTTGCCGAATTGTCTGAGCCATAGGTTGATGTACTAAATTAGGGTTTTCACCAACCCTAGTGATAAGCACTTCTTCTGGGGAATCGACTTCTACTTTTTCGCCTTCAAAAGTTTGAGTAGGGTTTCGTTAACCCTAAACTCTGCTTCGTCGTCGATTTTGATTTCTGGCGGAGGATTACTTTGAGTCCCAACCACCGCTGACTGCTTTTTTCTTAGCTTTGTTTCCTTGTGATTAGCTCTTGCAGTCTTTTCAATCTCTGAATCAAACGCAAGAGTTCCTGGAGCAGATCTGGTCATAAGAAACAAAAAACAAGATTAGTACGTTACCGATCCCCAGCAACGGCTCCAAAATTTGATGTGTCGTTGAGAGCACCAAAAATATCTTATTCCCTGTAAAATAGTAAAAATAATAGTAAAGGGAAGTATGGTCGAATCCTCAGGGACCGAATTATACGAATGCTTGTTTCTCAAAATCTTGAGCAGAATCGTGCCCAAGAAAACCTGCGTGATAGAAAAAATAAAAATAACAGAATTAAAGATTGATTTGGAAAAATAAAAAAAAAACAGAATCTAAAGTTGACTGAAATTGTGATTACAAAAATAATAAAAATAATAAAGAGAGTTAATTGAAAAGAAATTGTTATTGGTAGATTCCAGCCTCCAGTTGTCTCATTCCGCCTTGGGTTCAATCCTTGGCTTTTAAATAACCCTTCTCAACTCAAGTAAGCCAGTTATAGTAGAAGAGGACGCCTACGACCACCAGCTCCAAAGATTAGACTTACAATTTTTAGGGAACCTGACTCTAGCTAGTAATCTATACTAGATCAACGCTTTTCAATGGCAAATCCCACGCCATTTTGTCTCTTTGGCTCGCCAACCTCTGACGCAGTAAGTTAACGAACCGACTGTGCAATCCTTCCAAAACAAACAAAGCGGCCGCCTTTGCATATGCTGAAAAGCTTACTTCTTAAGGGCCATGGACGGAAGCGTCAGCCTGTAGTGTGGAGAAACGATTAATACTTGACGAGAAGGCTAAGTACGGATTCTAGGCCGCAAGAACCCTTTTTGGAGAATATTGATAACTTTCGGCTAGATTAGTTTAATGGCTCATGATAATGGTGGAAAAGAAAATAATATAAAAATGGGAAAGAGAATTTTATCGAAAGAAAATATGAAGAAACAAAAGTCTAGACTTTCAGGGGTGAGTGTTTACAGAAAAAGATGAACACCAAATATAGTCACTTCACCCCCTATTTATAGTGCTAGGGAGATAGTCTAATTTAACTTAAATTCAAAAAAGATAAATACATTTAATTAAAGATAATTAAAGATAATTAAAATAAAATCCTAAAATTAAATGATCCTAATAATTATCTTAATATTAATTATCCTAATATAAATAAAATAGAGTCTTATAAAATAAAATCTCTTCTTTTTACGTTTTTAGTCCTTGTGTCTTCCATGCTCGCACTTTTGGCACAATCTTTTCCTGTGTCGCATATCAGCCTATTGTGTCTCCAAATTCACACTTTTGTCCCTTAATTTTGCTTTTGCCTCCAAATCAGTCCCTAAAAGATAAAAAGACATAAATAGCTCAAATTAGTAGGATCAAGCTCAAAATAAACACATGATTAATACATAAAAATACGGTATTCTAGAGCATTATCAGATTTTGAAATACAATTTCTTTTAAAAACATTTGAATAACTCGAATTGGATGTTAAGATTCTCTTGTTTCGAAGGAATACAATATCACATCCAGTATGTGAGGACATGACCTTTTAAACCCTCAAAACCAAGATTGACTCTTGATTTTCAAAAATTCATTCACTGAAAATTAAAAAAGGATATTCGATTATTTGGTCCAACGAAAAACCAAAACCCAGCACGTTAGGGCACGATTTCTCGAATTATCAAACATGAAATATTACTTTGTTTTGAGAATTTTTTTTTTGATAAGAAACTATAAAACCAAACCCAAAATGCATTTATTTAGTTCGCTTGAGGTACAAAAACGATAAAACAACTAAAATCGGCCCAAATACGTTGGAGATAAAAGCATGGTATCAAGCAAAAAATAAATATATGTGAATACCATATAACTTTACATTATTGAATGACAAAGATAACAATACAAACATACAATTTGAAATATACAATAATGATAACTTCCCAACACATCCTATTCAAACAATATTAACAATCAAAACCCAATGAACCCCCTCTTTAAAAAATATGTACACTTTATAACATTTACATGGCAAATTAATCAAATATAAAATAAATTTTTGAATGATAATAAATGAATTTAAAATAAATGAAGAAAAGGAAATTTGTCATTAAGATTCCTCGACATTCCTTCCAAGCTTCTGACTTGTTCAAGGCATCGTAACTCTTTTGCCCGCACTTTCAAATATCTCATTTACTTCAACGTCAGAGCAATCTGGTTCTGAGAAATCGTCGAACTTCACAATCCCCATTTTAATGAACTTTTCGACCAATTTTTTAAATGTAGTGCAGTTTTTGATTGAGTGTCCCGTTATTCCCCTATGATACTCGTATTGAGCATTCTCATTATACCATTTTAGGAGCGGAGGTTGCATGGGTTCCGAGTAGAATGGAGACATCAGATGCACATCAAAAAGATTCTGATGCAATTCCTTATACGACATTGGGATGGGTGTAAACCGGAGCCTTTCTGTATTTGGCCTCGAGTTGGATTCTTGCCTTGAAGAGCCTTGATAACTAGTGGTTATAGCCCTTGACTAGTCTACGTTGACCAATTTGGAAGGCATGCTCACGATGTTCACTTCATTCTCCTTGCTCCTCGGGGTTGACCTTTTAGCGCTCTCTCTCACATCTATCTTCCCACTTCTTACCGCATTTTCAATCATCTCATCGGACATTACTATATTTGAAAAGCTCAGAGTAGCGCTTCCCAACATATGGTTAATGAACGAGGCTTTTAGAGTATTGATGAAAAGCATCGCGGTCTCTTTTTCAAGAAGAGGCTGGTGGACTTGTGTTGTTAACTTTCTTCATCTTTGGGCATATTACCTGAAGCTCTCATTTTGTTTCTTTTTCATATTCTTGAAGGTAATTCTATCAGGTGCCATGTCTGTTACATGGCTATACTGCTTCATAAAAGCTTGTGCTAAGTCTTTTCATGAATTGATTTTAGCACGATTCAATTGATTGCACCATTTAGCTGCTGACCTGATCAGAGTGTCTTGGAAGCAGTGGATTAATAGTTGGTCATTATTAACATAGCCTGTCATCTTTCAACAGAACATTGTAATGTGAGCTTCAGGACAACTAGTCCCATTATACTTTTCAAACTCTAGAGTCTTAAATTTTGGTGGGAGTACTAGATCGAGGACCAAACTCAGATCCTTGGTGTCAATCCCACAGTAGTAGTCAATATTCTCCATTGCCTTAAATTTTTCCTCCATCTTCCTATACCGATCCTCAAGTTGTTTTGGCAGTCCTATCTTTGCTTTTTCCATTTCATCCCGATCAGGAACTACGTGATTGGTTGGATTACCCCCGGATTAGAGCCTGAGCCTATCTGGTAATCCATTGGTGCGATGTACATATTGTTGGGTTCTGATAATAGGTACACCTTGCAAATGTGTCTGAGCATTTGTGGGAGTGAAACCTGGATGGTAGAGAGGCTCCTCATTGTCCTCCCAAGCATTGATCATGGAGTTTTTCCTTTTTCTAGCCCCTTAGTCAGCAATTTGGACAACTGATTCATCATATTCCTTTGAGACTCTAGCACTTGGTCTCTCATATCTTGCTGGATCTTTGTCAATTGCTCTTGCATTTGCATTTGTAACTGGTATTGCATCTCTCTTTGAAGTTGTTCAAGTTTTTCCAATCTTTGGTCCACATCTTTCGTCTTAGCACGGGTACCGTAATGATGCTTGGTTGGTAAGTTTTTTTTGGTTTCCAGATTAACTGAAATGATTTCAATTAATTAGGGTCCTTTTGTGAAAATCTAATGCAAATGATGCAATGCAATGCAAATGCATGGAATGAATGCAAAAGAAAGAAAGGCGTTGATTCTGAATTTAATTCTATTAGAACAACTTTTCTAGAGAACAAATTCCTTTACATAAAACGTATTACATATGTGGCCTTGCCCTCATATTCCAGGCGAAGACACCGATCCCTTTTTTTCATAAAAGTCAAATCTCGCAAACTTCTAATAGATACCTCCACTAGCTCCTATCCGGGCCGCAACTTATTTCTCACTTATCATTACGATGCTTGTTAGCTCTTTTAAGAAAGTCGGGACGTGACGGCTCTCAAATAATCTTTATCGACCTGAATCCTCAGGCAATAAAACAAAGTCTTGTTTTCCTTCGCGAACTATCAGCCTTCTTTCATTGTGTTTACTTGGACCATACTCAGACAACAGTATTATAATCCACTTTATCAAGAAATCCATTTTCCCATAACAAGCTGTTCTATTTAGCAATCAAATATGAATTAACACCTCCTTTCTATGATGATGCAATGCAGTCATAAACAAAACAAAACACTTTAGCATAGGAGAAAAAACAATATAGAACACCTATCTGGGTAACCGCTAAGATTTGGCATGGCTTTACCTAGCATAGGCTCCTAAGTCTCTCTATATGTGGTTCGGTTCTAAAGAAAGTGTACCTAAACCAGCAGATTCCTCGATCCTCACCCATTATAGGCTCATATGGATCAAGTTCAGTTCAGGGGAATACATTTCCCTATGGCCATACGGAGATGAAAATCTCACGAAGACATAGGTACGGATGTATCCTAGAAGTAATCCACTAGCCCATGCGGAGGTGAAAACCTCACGAAGGTGTAGTTTCTTACTCCCACTTAAAAGGTGTAACCACAACGGTCATGCAATGCAATGCAAGAGTATTCTACGAGATTCAAACAACGACAATCAGAGAAATCACAAACAAATGCAACAAAAGAATCATGATTTTTCAAATCAATTTTTCAATTTTCGATAAAAGGACAGAAAATAATCAATTTTACGGCTTGACTCTCTTATTTCTACCAGTGGAGTCGTCAAGCTGTCGAAACTATTTTTTATGTTTTGGAAAAATAGGGATCGACTTTAAAAAATAAAAATGGAGTGGCCACCGATCTTTTTTGTTTAGGTGTGATCGGGTCACCTTGTAAAATATTTTGTTTTATTAAAATATCAATTTTGGTCTACGAAACTTGAGAAAACAAGTTCGGGAGTCTGTTACGTATGAGGAAGGATTAGCACCCTCGTAACGCCCAAAATTGGTACCTAATTGATTAACATAATGTCCTAATGTCTAAAAATTGAAAGATTTTGAAATACAATTTCTTTTAAAATCATTTGAATAACTCAATTGGATGTTAAGATTCTCTTATTTCGAAGGAATACAATATCACATCCAGTACGTTAGGACATGACCTTTTAAACCCTTGAAACCAAGATTGACTCTTGATTTTCAAAAATTCATACAATGAGAATTACAAAAGGATATTCGGTTATTTGGTCCAACGAAAAACCGAAACCCAGCACGTTAAAGCACGATTTCTCAAATTTCCAAACATGAAATATTACCTTATTTTGAGAGATTTTTTTTTATAAGTGACTATAAAACCAAACCCAAAATGCATTTATTTAGTTCGCTTGAGGTACAAAAACGATGAAACGACTAAAATAGGCCCAAATACGTTAGAGATAAAAACATGGTATCAAGCACAAAATAAATATATGTGAACACAATATAACATTACATTATTAAATGACAAAGATAACAATACGAACATACAATTTAAAATATACAATAATAATAACTTCCCAACACATCATATTCAAACAATATTAACAATCAAAACCCAATGAACCCCTCTTTCAAAAATATATACATTTTATAACATTTACATGGCAAATTAATAAAATATAAAACAAATTTTTAAATGATAATAAATGAATTTAAAATAAATGAAGAAAAGGAAATTTGAAACCAATACATGTAGTGCAAAAATTTTAACAATAGGCAACATACGAGAGAATTTGAAGTAAAGTAAAGTATATAATAACAATAAGTATAATAATACATGGATGAGTTTTAGAATAAATATTACATAAAAAGAAATATGAAATAACAAACTAATCTAAAACAAAATATATTGCTTTAAAATTGATAACACATAAAATAAAAACTTAATAGAATTAATACATATATAAAAATAATAGATGAAGGTGTTAAAAAAACAAAATATATAATAAGATCTTTAAAAAAGATAAATTACGTATAAACAGATTTAAGAAGAAAATATATATATACGTGAATAAATTCAAAAAAAAAAGAAATATACACATAAAACAATATGAAATCAACAATATATATGAAAAATAATGTATAATTTAATAACATATAAAATTATTTAAAATAAATATTAAATAAATTTTGAAAACCAAAAGGACACATACAAAGAAATTTTAAAATAGAAATTTTAATATTTATGAATAAAAGAAATCACAAACTAAAACAATATAGGATCAATAAAATAGTTTTTTTTAAAAAAAAAAACTATGATAAGATAATTTTAAAAGAATGAGCCCTAATATATATATTTTAAAAACATTACAAAAAAAAAATAAATCATAAACTAAAGAAACTCAATTGAAATAAAAATAAAATCAAGAGAACAATTTACAAACAAATAAAAATTACTCAAACATAGTTAAAGACTAGAATGAAATGCTCCCAAAGAAACAGGGATTTAAAATAAAATATCCCAACTCACAAAACGCAGCGTTTAAATGAAGATCAAATTGAAACGAAGCTCAAATCCTTGGGAAAAATAAAAATAAATAAAACATAATCGGACCTAATTATAGATCAATACAAGAAAAGAGGGACTTATCGTGTAAATAACCCTCAAAGACCCAAAACACGCGGATCTGATCGCATCTGGGTTGGGTCATCGGGTTTGTCTCATACGACGTCGTTTTAAGACCACTGAAACAGGCCATAAACGACGCCTTTCCATGACATTTATAAAAATAAAAAAACCTAAACTGAAACATTTAGCCATTTTTGAAACAAAAACAAAATGAAAAGAAAAAAAAACCCTAAACTATCGCTTGACCCTTTCTTCATTCGGCCGACCAAGAACCTTCTACCTAGCCACCATACGCCTCCGTGACCAGCTATTGGCGACTAGCGAAGCCCACTTTAGACTGTTTGGCTATTTTCAATCTCGAAACCCCATGTTAAACTTCAATTTAGACGAAGAAGATGGGACTTCGAAGGTACCATTTCAAAGGTAAATCCCTTATTTCCCCTTTTATTTTCACACGCAAGAAGAAACAGAACGAAAACCAAAGGAAATAAAACAATCGGGCTTTTGGGTTTATTTGTAAAATGGGTTTGATGTTGGGTTTATTGTTTGGGTCTGATGTTGGGTTTATTTTTGGTTTGGGCTCCGAAATTTGGGTTTGTATTTATGGACTATAAACAATTTTTATTTCTATTTTATAATTTCTTTTGGTTTTTACATTTGGTTGTAAATGAATCTAAAGGCCCAGGCGAAATGAGCCTTCTACAACACTCAAAATTACAAAATAAAATCTTATTAGATTACAAATATTCTAAGACGACTATTCCTATTTACCATTGTAATTCTAATTTTTCATAAGTACTTGTTGCGCCACTAAGGCTTCAAGTAAATTGATTTTGTCACTTATTTTTTAAATAGGACTAGTTTAAACAGGTCAAATGAGCTCGGTCCATTTAATATGAAGATCTCGATAAGATACTATTTATACAATATTTACAAACTTTAAACCCAACCCATGACACTTACACATATATATGGCAAACAAGATTTAAGTGAATTTTTTCTCATTCTATTTTTATTTATATTCATTTAACTTGCTTTGCTCTGAACTTTATTTAATATTTTCGTTCTTGAACCTTAAAATGAATTCCTCCATACCCTCTTATCCCACTTCAAAAATTTAAATAATGTTTCATAGTATATTAATTTTACATATACGGGACACTTGTGAATAATCCAAACCCACTTGCCTAGCTCCCATTTTGTGAGCATCCCGGTCCCTAAACCCCAAAGCCCCAAAGCAAAGGATAGAAAGGAGTTAGGAGGCCCCAAAGAAAAACTAAAGGAGAAAAGAAAATAAGATTACAAGGGTTTTTCTGGTTTTCTTAAAACCAAGCTTCATTCGAGAATTAGAATCGGTTAGGAGGAAGACTACAACAAGGAGACGCTATAGTCTAATCCCTCCATGGGTGGTTAAAGGCGGTGAAAACCAATGGCATAGGCAGTGACGATCTTTTGGAGCGAGTTCAAAAGAAATGGTTGCCTTCCCAATTAGCGATAGCATTGATGCTGGTGCTCGAGCTTTAAATGGCAGCAGCAACGCTAAAAGAGAAGTGTACAGAGTTCTAAGGCTTTTTGAAAAAAAAAATTGAGGGGCTGAAAATTTATTTGTAAAATGTATAAAAAATTAGATTAATAAAATACAATGTATTTTTTATATATTTTTAAATTTTTTATTTTTTATAAAAATATTTATGTATTATATATTTTTAGAATTAGAACCGAGATAATATGTAATGGTGAGAGTTATTTTTTTTTTAAATTTATGACTAAATTGACACAATACATAAAAGTTGAGAGATAAATTTGTTATTATACCATTTTTTGAAGCCACCTGACCTTTTGGTTAAGTATCTAATGAAATATGGCACGATATAATTGGAGGGGCACTAAAAGGGCATATATTGGGGGCAAATAATTTTATTTTTGGTGAAAAGTAAAAATAAATTACATCATATCAAATACTCAATCACTCTACGGATTTTATCTTGTTAAAGATCCTTTAAAACCTCATTAGGAGGCACATCAAATATTTATAAGCTTGATTTCCATACAAGACAAACTTTTGCTAAACGGTCCGCAATCATATTAATTTGTTTATATAGAGACCACTCTAATTCTCCACTGTCTTTCAGAACACATGATCCTTTGAACTTTTTGAAGAATTGTAATACTTGCATCTTCCATCTCCTTATTTGACAAGGCCTTAGCCACATCGGCATTATCTGTTTAAACTGTGGCCTATCTGTATCCTTTATTTAACAAAATGAGGAGTTCGTCAAGAATATCCCATAGTTCTGCTTCAAAAGGAGAACACTGAGGCAAATGATTTTTATTCATAGTGAAAAAAATGGTAGAGTAACTAATTTGAACAATTATATTAATGGGAAATTATTAAATTGAAAAAAAAATGAGTGAAAAAAATAGGACAAATCACATTTACTATTCAAAGTAACTACCTTAAATTTGTGTGACAAACAAAATTAGAATTCTTTGTATTGGCAAAAAAAATATAATTAATTATAATTAAAATTTTCATTATTTTAATAATTAAATTTTGTTATAATTACTTTGAAGTAGGCTTGTTCATGAATTGGGTTACCCGCTCAAGTCCAAAGGCCTACCCGAATTTTGGAAGGATTTGGGCAAAAATATTAGGCTCGAAAAATGAATTTGGACAAAAAATTAGACCTGTTTAAAATATGGGTCAGACCTAAAATGGGTTTGGGTTAATCTTTTGCAAATATGAACGAGGTTTGGGCTGAACCACAAACTCCCTACCCGATTCAGGCTAAACCAAAACAGAAGCTTGTGTCAAGACGGATTTGAGCTTCTCAAAGATCAACTACTGCTCATCAGACCATACAAACGGGGTGTTCTTATGTAGTAACTTTGTCAAAGGTGATGCAATCAGGGAAAATCCCTTGACGAACCTTTAGTACTAACTCGCCAAATCCACGAAACTTCGAAGTTCAGGCACATTTTTCAGTTGTTTCCACTCGACTACAACTTCAATTTTCTTGGGATCGACTTAGATCCACTCAGTAGTCACCACATGCCCCAGAAAGGAGCCTTGCAACCAAAATTCACATTTGCTAAGCTTAGCATACATTTGTTTTTCTCAGATCATCTGAAGGACCGTACAAAAGTGCTCATCGTGCTCAGATTCAGTCTTGGAATAAATCAATATGTCGTCGATAAATACTACAAAAAACTGATCCAAATACGGTTGGAACACTTGATTCATTAAATTCATGAATGTAGCCGGAGCACTTGTCAACACGAAAGGCATAACCAGGAACTCGTAATGTCCATAATAGGTCCTGAAAGCAGTCTTGTGCACATCAATCTTTTTAACCTTGAGCTGATGGTAGCCAGAACAAAAATCAATCTTGGAGAAAACAAATGCCCTGCGGAATTGATCGAATAAACTGTGGCCATGTGGGCCCAAAATTTTGAAATTTTCCTTAGGGCTTTATAAGTCGTTCGGGTCAACTTATAAATAGGAGGACAATGCATTTCAACGCACTCAAACCTATGTCCTTCTGCATTGACAACAATGTTCATGCCAATCGAGTTAAGACTTAATCGATAATTATTACTTAATAATTAAAAAAATATTTTAATTAAATTTAAATCAAAAGTATAATATATAAAAATAAATTTTAATTATATTTACATTTATGAAGAGAATATATAAATTATAGTGATTCAAACTCAAGCAAAGATTAAAAATTCCATGAATAACAGAGTTATGGACAATTCTATATGTATGCGATGAATTTGGCATTACAACTCTAATTGATAAGAATATTATTGCTTTGCTTAGATGATGTCCTATTTTTTGCATGTAGATATTTTAAAAATAAATAATATCTAATAACTTTGGAAATTAATAATTTGTTTGTGAATTATCACATAAGTTACGTTGAAATTAGATTGAGCTAAATTATTTTATAATTTACATCTATTCTATTTGAGTCAGAATGATTAAACAACTATTTCTTTTTTGAGCTTGCGGATGTTATATTGTGTGAATTAAAATAATGCTGTATCCATCTACCTTACAGATTACACATATGACAACAATTAAGTAAAAATTTGGAAAATATATTATGGAGGACCTACTGAATTGTATTTTGCTCATTCTATTAAAAATAACAAATTAATTTTTATACATTAGATCAAATAACAAATTAATCTTTTCGTTAAAAATTTATTCTATCGTTAAGTGATGGCGTGACTAACAAAGCAAGTAGATAGTGACATGTGATGTGTCATGTCAACAAATATTTTAAAACATCCTAAAAATAAATAGTTCTTAATTATTATTTAAATAAACACGTCCAAAATAAATCTAGACAAAAAATAACTAGTTCATTTAAAACTAGACAACTGTTTGTCTAGATTCATTTCAAATATGTTTTTCTAAATAATTATAAAATTAGTTGAAAATTATTAAGAATTATGACATATAACCAAAATTGAAATAACATTCATCAAACCACAAATCGGAAATAATAGAGTCTATAACTTTTTGTTTTTCAGTAAGAAATATTTATATTTCACGCTATTTACTTTGATTGTATTAAATGTTTTTTTTTTCCTCTAAATTTGTAACATATTTTCACAGATTTTCACATTATTTTTGTAGCTTTTTTGTCATTTAATTTTCTTATATTTATAATAATTCATCAAAATGATTATTAGATATTTAAATAAATTGTAACATGGTGATGATAATTAATTTGAAATTTGAATATTTATTTTAACTTAAATAATTTTAATAATTTTTAAAAATTTTCTATAATTTTTAATAATAATTTAAAAAATCACATCCTAGATGAACTTGGACAAAAGTTCATCCTATAGTGGTGTTTAAAAATTTTTACTAAAAAAATATTTATTTTTACAATTTTTTATTTTTAAATATTTATTGATGTGACAAAATTTCACGTCGGCATGAGGTATACATGTTACATCATGTGTCGTTGTCTACTTGCTCTGTCAACCACATTATCAATTAAGGGTAAAAATAGATAAAATTGTGAAAGAAAAGACTAATTTTCTCTTTAATCTAACATATAATGACATATTTACTCTTTTTATTTAATAAGAATAAAATATAATCTAACTTTTAGTATAATAACTCCACAATACAGTAAAGATAAAAGTAGCCTAAACATCGATATAAATAGTATTTAAAACCTAGAAGAAAGACTTGAAAAATGTTGTTTAGAAAATTAAAGTACGTCTGTCTTCATCAAAATAGCTTAACCTTCACTATTTAAAGCAGGCTTTTTTTATTCACCATCTTTCATAACTTTTCCTTTTTCATGTGAAATTGAAACACATTATCTATTTCCCTTTGAAGACAAAAAAAAAAAAAAAAAAGCTTTCATTATTTGAGACCATCAACATGTTAGATATTAGTTTTTTTTTTTTAATACTTTTTTAAAATTTTGTCGAGAGGCATAATAAGATTATAGAGTGGTATTATTAAGAATTTGAGTACTTAAACAAACATTTAAAAAAAGGTTGAAGCATTTGAGTGAGATCAATTTTTTTGTTGAGCAAAAATATTTTATTAAAGATAAACTTAAATTAAAAAGAAAACTAAAGCCTCATTTGAGACAGTCATTAATTGATTATGATAAAATAAAATAATCAAATTTGTCAAAGTCAATAAATTAGTAATTGCGATAGATAAGTGAGATAGTGAGGGTCTTTCATACCTTAATTTATATATAACGTATATTTTCTTTCTATATTATTATATTATTAATATTATTTATATATTATTAATATATTTAAATTTATATATATTTAATTTATATATTGAAATGATAAATAATAATAAAATAAAAAATAATAAAATAAACAAACTAAATCCTATTTATTATATTAATTCTATAATTTGAATTTTCAAAATAGGATTTTAGAAATAGAGATAGGGATAGAATTCTTTTTAGAAATAAGGAATAAAGAAATCATGGATAAATCCAAACGACTCTTTCTTAAATCCAAGCGATTTTTTTGTAGGCGTTTGTCCCCGATCCAATCAGGAGATTGAATTGATTATAGAAACATGAGTTTAATTGGTCGATTTATTAGTTAACAAGGAAAAATATTATCTAGGCGAGTAAATAGGACATTAAAACAACAAGCTTGTATTTTATCTTCGTTACCCTTTGTTAATAATGAGAAACAGTTTGAAAGAAGTGAGTCGACCACTAGAACTCTTGCTCTTAGAACCAGAAATAAATAGACTTACCCCTTCAAAAGAATCGAATCCGGTTGGGGAAGAAAAAAATCTTTTTTTTATTGAACGTCTTCACTCATCTTATTTTAATGACCTTATCAGAATAAAATTTTTTTATTATATTAATTTCTACCATTGAGAGCTTGATCCTCATCATAAGTATGGAGCATCTTTAAAACTCGAGACTGATATCTACCTCTTTAATAGACTTAATATAAAATATTAATTATTGGACTCGCTCCGATAATTAAGAAAAAAAAATCAATGAATTAGCTGAGCATACCATAAACGTGCTCTGACATCCACCAAACCTTCCGCAACAACCCAAATACTAATAAACTAATCTTCAGAAATGTTGTTGTTTTCAGTTATTTAACCATTAGAAGACGTAATTAAACTAATAAATAGATATAAAAAAAACCATTATTACAGCACTTGTGATTTTTGAGCAAGAGTAGTATATTATACTGATTGTTCTAAATCATTGCAATTACAATATTATGGAGAGGAAGGAAAGTAGCCTGGGAACACCTTCTGTTGCAGCATCAAATGCATATGTGCAAGGTTTAACCCAATTCCAAGGCTTTTGGATCCCTTCTCGGAGTGTTCCCACTTCATCCATAATCGCATTTCAGAAATATTTCCAGGCTCTTGATGATGATATCATTGTTGTCTCTAAGCCCAAATCTGGCACCACTTGGCTGAAAGCTTTGGTGTTTTCCATTGTCAACCGCCATCATTATACGTTCTGAAACATCCCTTGAACTCTACAAACCCTCATCTACTAGTTCCTTATTTGGATATCCATCTTTACAAAGAAAACCCTAATCCTGATCTCTCTACAATCTCCTCCCCAAGGTTGTTTTCTACTCATCTTCTGTATCCAATGCTAGCCGATTCCATCAAACGTTCAAATTGTCGGATTGTTTACATAATCCGTAATCCGTTTGACGTCATTGTCTCACTTTGGCACTTTTTTAGATTTATAGATGATTTGTCAGTGGAAGACTGTTTTGAGATGTTTTGCAGAGGTGAACAAGGGTATGGACCCTTTTGGGACCATGCTTTAGGGTACCAGAACATGAGCTTGGAGATGCCATCGAATGTATTGTTCTTGAGATATGAAGAGCTGAAGGAAGATCCAGTGGCTCAAACAAAGAGATTGGCTGAATTCTTAGGATTTCCTTTCTCCATCGAAGAAGAGAAAACAGATATGGTAAATCAAATAGTAGATTTTTGCAGTTTCAACACTTTGAAAGATTTGGATTGGAGGTCAACAAAACTGGGAAGATCCCAGGATCTATAATACCTAATAATAAGTTGTTTTTTAGGAGTGGGAAAGTGGGTGATTATGTTAATCATCTCTCTCCTACTGTTGTGGAACGTTTAAGTAATATTTTGGAAGAGAAATTAAGCGGATCTGGTTTAACTTTCAAGTAAATTGCTAAAAATATTTGTTTACGTAATGTTCAATATTTCCTTTTTTTCTGTAAACTTATTATCTCTACCTTTTGTTTTCTCTAATAAAATTATATTTTCACCTTGAATTTTTTTTAATAAAGTTGATCAACCGATGGTCTATCTCTCATACATACCTAAATGTGTGTAGGTAAACCAATCGGAAAGTTGGACTATTCCTCTAATCTGGTAAACCCATCTCACTTAAATCATGTTTTAGTTAAACCTTTTAATAAGTTGAGTTAATTTAACTAATTATTATTTAACAATTAAAAATAGTATTTTTGTTGAATTTAACTCAAAAGTATATAATATGTAGCAATAATTTTTAATTATATTTATCATCTATGAATAGAAAATATTCAAATTCAAACCTTAGCAAAGATTTGAAATTTCGTAAATAGTAGAGTCATGGACAATTCTACATATATGTGACGAATTTGGCATATAACTAATTTATACATGGATTCATCACATAACTTAAGTTGGAAATGAATTTAGCTTGAAATTAAATAATTTTATAACTAGGATGCATTCTGTGATTTTATATAATTACGAAACAATTGTTGTACCAATTGGATAATTTATAATTATGAATTAAAACATTCATCACCCATTAATCCCAACATTTTACCAAGATTTCAAGCCTCCTTACGTAAGGTTTTGTCTTTTGGACCTTGAGATCACTACAAGAAAATAGACTTTTAGCGGCTGTTAAACGCCACTAAAACTTTTAGCGGCGCTTTTTAAAACGCCACAAAAAACGCCGCTATAGGTAACGCCACAAATTTTTGTGGCGTTTATTGAAAAAAAAACACCGCTAAAAGTGCTGGCTTTTTAGCGGCACTTTTTTTAGCAAACGCCGCTAATTTTGGCAAATTTGCAATTTTTTTTTCACCAATATCCAGCCCTTCCTGCATTAAAATCCAACCAAATACAATAAATATACTATAAAATACAGCCAAAAACAACAAATTTAGCATAAAAAATACAACCAAAAACATTAATTCTAAATGATACTTCAAATTTAACTAAAGATATATGATATAATTAATAAATAAAGTATAATTTTAAATATTCTTACAATAATGTTAAACGTAATAATGTGAAAAACATTCTTACAATGAGAAAACTAATGTCTAAGATGGCGGCTTTTGCGATTGCTGAAACATCTGCATCATCTGCTGAAGCTGTAGCTGGAGGTCATCGTACTTTTTGCTCTGCTCTGCTACCATCGCTCATGCCTCTGCCTCTCTCGCTATTGCCGCTGCCTCCCTCTCTGCTGCCTCCGCTCTAAGTTGTTGCTGGAGTTCTTCATATTTTCGTTGAACCTCGGCAATTTGCTCAACCGTGTTCGCTTGCATCTGAGCTATCTGGTCTCTTAACCTCTGAACTTCAGCTTGAGCTTGACTTCTGGAAGGCATGTATTGCTGGGAGCCGGATCCAAAATTTTGGGTCGGGGTAACACCAGATCCTTGAAATCGAACCCGACCGTACCTTTCAAGACCCAAAACTTCAGTGATAATTCTGTTATCAATGTTCTCAAGATTAACAGAACTATCAGACGAAGCAATCGCTTCATATTCCGCCTTCTTCTCCTTTAGTTTCTCCTAAAAAATCAATTAAAAAGTTAGAAATGAAATATATAATAAAAAGGAATGCAACATAACTTAACATTATTTAAAACTACTAATGATGAATTAAATTAAACAATTATAATTAAAGATTATAAATATTTAGAATAAATCAAATATTATTAAGTAAATATACCATAATTTCTCCAGCTTCGGATGTCATAGGAGATCCATCTTTCTTCCTATGCGTAATCTCAAAAAGCTGAAGGCGTCCAACTTTTTTTCCGGATTTGACTTCCTACAATATAGTAGTAAAAATATTATTTAATAATAGAAAGTTATTAATATGTGAAAGAATTAATAAATTCATAATACCTTGGCCTCATTCTGAAAGCAAAACTTCTCGACCTGCTGCAAAGCGTGAATTTTGTTTTTGCTCACGCTTGTTCCAACTCCCTCACGGTCCTACATAATAAAATTATTATTACGTATATAGTAAACACTATATATAAGAGTTTCGAAATACGCAATACCTCTCCTTTCTTTGAATTCCAAAATCTAACCGCATCTTCCCATTGATACCTCAGCATTCCCGGCGGGACATTTCTCAATTTTTCCTCGAGGCTTATGTCTTTCTTAAAATACTGTTTCTTTAAAGTGCTTTTATTGTCTCTCCATCTTTTACCCAATGCCTTCTTGATATAATCATCGGAGACTTCTAAAGCAAATCTCTCCTAACAAAACACAAGTTTAGAATGTAAATATAAATGAAACTTAAACCAAAGTATTATAAATTACATTCACATTTTGTTACCATAATATTAGCGAGAGCCTGATTTTTGTTGCTATCAGGCATGTGATGCCATGATTCGTAGTTGATGGGCAACATATTTGCATTTCGTGCTAAAATACCCAAATAGCCTGCTAAAAGTCGAGCTTCAGATCCAACAGGCTGACCATGAGTATTTTTACTTACTTTAACACGCTCGACAGGATCTAAGTCGTATAAATCTCTAAGCAGCGTACGTCCTCGAACTCTGCGCGTCCCACCACTTTCAACTGAAAAATGATATACTATTATTATATTAAAATTGACAAATAATTCAATAATAAAAGTCAACACATGTAAAATGAACATAACATTACTTTGAAATTCTTCAGGCTCATCAAGTGTCTCCGGCACATTCGAAGATCCAACAAGTGTCTGCTGTTCACTATTTCCTTCTTCCGAATTTGGAGTATTCTGGACAATACTTAAATCTCATAATCTTCTTCTACGCATTTTTCTTGCAATACACATAAAATAGTTAAAGTTTTAGTAACAAATTACAACAATAGTAGTACATATAAAATAGTTAAATTATATAACATGACAAAGATTAAAATTATAATATTACATATAATTAAAAAATCGTAAAATCTTCATCTACATCATGTCGAACCCATTGATGTTCTGTACTAGTACTAGGGATATTTTCATCTAAGTTTTGTTCTGGAAAAGGTAATGTTTCTGATCTTTCGACGATGTCATCTCTACTTCCATTACCCATGTCAAACAAGTCTCTAGGGGTGTTTCGGAGTATAACATACCAACCCTCATCAGTTGGATCTTTCGAATAAAAAACTTGTTTCACTTGAGAGGAAAATACATATGGCTCGTCCATCAATTGTTGTCCAGTGTGAATCAAGCGAGAGAAATTCAACATTGTAAAACCAAATTGATCTTCTTTAATTCCTCGAGCAGTATTAACATCAGCCCAATCACACCGAAATAAGACAACTTTCTATCTGCCATAGTAATCCAACTCAATAATGTCGGTAAGAAGTCCGTAATACTCCACATTACCCTCAACCAGATTACTGTCCCTAGCACTAGCATAACTTGTAATTGAAGAATTAACAACAACTCCACAATTTTGAGCTCTCCTCATTCTCTCACGATACTTTGTATGAAATCTGTATCCATTGATGAGGAAGGCACTATATCTTTTTATTACTCTGTTCGGACCTTGGGAAAGCCATTTAACTTCGGCATTGACGTCCTTTCCACTCCAAACCTATTAAATCGAAAGTAAATCGAATAATTAACTAAATTTCACAATTATATGTAACTTATTAACTTTAGTTACATACCGTTTGACTTAACCATTCATGAAAAGATTCCGTGAATAACTTATTAATCTCTTGATGTTGCAATCTTCGAGAGCGTGCACGAGATCTCAAAATTTGTTTGTACTCACTATGTTAAAAACAAGTGTAATTGGTTAGAAGATAAACAAATCAAAATGACGAATATGTGAAGAAATTTTATAACTTACTTGCGTAACGGTTCAACTAAATCATGGTGAAAAAGTACATATCGATGTGCCTGTATCCACGATATATCATCTAATTCTGTAATTTCAACTTTGCCGATTGGTTCTCCATAACTTTGGAATAAATAAGTTTCGGCCAAGTTATGATCATTGAGCCCAGCATTTCTATTTGGTCTATTCAATCGTGTTTCAACATCTTCTAAATATCTAGAAATGAATGTCATGCACTCCTCTCGCTTAAGTAGCCTTCAAAGAATTGATCCTTCTGGATAACGCTTATTGCGACAATAAGATTTCAATTTGCTTAGGAACCTAAACACGATATACAATATTTATCAAAAGTTGTAACTAAATGTATATAGACGCGAATAAATAAATACTTGACAAATAAATTAGCACCTTTCTATAGGATACATCCATCGATAAAAAACCGGTCCACCAAGTATTGCTTTGTGAGGGAGATGGATTACCAAGTACACCATAATAGTGAAGAAGGAAGGTGGAAAGATCTTCTCCAAATTGGATAAAGTCAAAGCAACTCGATCCTGTACTTTCTTAAGTTCTTCAACATCCAAAACTTTGCCACAAATAGCTTTCATTATATTGGATAGTTCAATTATACAGGACGTCACATTTTTTGATATGCAGCACCGTAAAGCAACTGGGAGTAAATCTTGCATCAAGATGTGGTAATCGTGTGATTTTAATGAATATAATCTTCGATCTTTAAGACTCACACATCGAGATATATTTGAAGAATACGCATCTGGGACCTTTATATCCTTCAACACCATACAAAACACCTCTTTCTCTTTCTTTGACATTGAAAAAATAGAAGGTGGCAACCGATATTTCCCATTCGGAAGTACTTGAGGATGAAGATCACGTCGAATTCTCATGTCAACTAAATCAAGTCGACTCTGAAGATTGCCTTTTGATTTTCCATCGACATTCAAAATTGTCCCAATTATGTTCTCGCAGACATTCTTCTCAATATGCATGACATCAAGATTGTGGCGTAAAATATTATGCTTCCAATATGGCAACTCAAAAAAAAATACTTCTTTTTTTTCCACAAGTCTGCCTCATTAGGATCATCCTATTCGTTAGATTCATCATCGGATTCATCCCTCAATCTTCTCTTTGATTGCGTGTTAGGTGGTTGATTCATCTTCCCATAACTGAAGTTGATATCTTTTAACATAAACAAGATTTCAGATCCAACGGTCTGCTGAGGAGCTCCTCTGTACTCTTGATGCATCACAAATAGCGTCCTCTCAAATCTAAATTTATGATTTCCATCTAACCACCGACGATGGCCCATGTAAGAGAACTTCTTCCCATTGTACAACCACTTCGAACAAGTTTGCGCAGCACAACAAGGACAAGCATAACGTCCTTTAGTACTCTAACCCGATAAATTAACATAAGCCAGGAAATCATTAATTGTCCACAATAAAGCTGCACGAAAATAAAAGTTCTCTTTTTTTAATACATCATATGTCTCAACACCCGACCATAATTGTTTTAACTCTTCAATAAGTGGCTGCAAATAGATGTCAATATCATTTCTGGGACCTTTCTCTCCAGGAATAATCATTGATAAAATAAACGAAGATTGCTTCATGCAAATCCATGGAGGCAAATTGTAAGGAACAAGCACCACAGGCCAAGTACTGTACGAAGTACTCATGATTTTAAATGGATTAAAGCCGTCAGCTGCTAGCCCAAGCCTCACATTTCGAGGATCGCTTGCAAAGCTTGAAAATTTCATGTCAAATGATTTCCAAACTAAAGAATCCACAGGATGTCTTAATAATCCATCATCGGTCCGTTGATCATTATGCCACCTCATAGATTTGGCCGTCTTTGACGACATGAAAAGCCTTTGAAGTCTTGGTATTAGGGGAAAGTATCGCAAAACCTTGACTGGCTTCTTTTTTAACTGTGCCCTACCTTCATCCGCATTCACATCTTCTGTATTCCCATTCATCCAACGAGACTTGCCGCAAACATTACAACACTGTTGGTTCTTCTGATCACCCCAGTACAACATGCAGTCATTTGGGCAACTATGAATTTTATCGTACCCAAGGCCCAAATCTTTTATTAGTCTCTTCATATCTTGACAAGATTGGAGGATTTTTGCAAAAGGAAACATCTCTCTCAAAAACTCTAGCAGAATTGTAAAAGAATTTCCAGTCCACCCTCCCAAACATTTTAAATGAAATAAACGAATGCAAAAGGACAATTTTGAATATTTTGATCCCTCGTAAAGTTCTTCGTTCATTTTATTAAGTAAATTGTAGAACTTCGCCGCTTCTTCATTTGGCTCCTCATAAGGTGCACTTGTTCCCGTTTCACCAAAAACATTTCCACCAATATTACAATCATCAGATGCAATAAAGTCAGGTGGAAACGATTGCTCACCATGACTGTGCATATTAAATGCATCCCGCAACATACCTTCCATGTCATCTTGTCTAACATACTGATGGTAATCAGTATCAGGATAAGTTGGATAAGTTGGATTAATCATTGAAGAAGTTCCACTAGATGTACACTCTCCATGAAAAATCTATTTTTTATACCCCCGAATAAAGCCATCAACAATTAGATGTTCGTAGACAACTTCACAAGTATGCCAATTGATGTTGCCACACTTCTTACACGGGCAAAGAATCATATTCTCTTGGCTTGCATTTTGAAATGCAAAATTCAGAAAAGTTTGTACTCCATTTCGATAGGTGTTGCTTACCCTTGACAATTTCATCCAACTCCTATCCATTTCATAGTTCTTGAATTCTAAAGTTGACAATAAATTACACAGGTAAGTTGTTTATTATGTAAGTCTTGATATGATATATTTTTATGTTTTATGTAAGTTATGTAGATTATGTAAGTTATGAAATTTGAACTTTAAACTATATGCTTTTAAGGAAATTATTAGATTACACTACATGTATTAGTTAAGTTCCGTAAGTTGTTATGTACGTTATGTGAGTTATGTAAATTATGTAAGTTATGTGAGTTATGTAAGTTATTTTTTAAGATTCATCATACGTGGCGTTGTTACACCTAGGGAGGATCCATTATATCTTACAAGATCGATATAACGTAACCCGTCAGGTTTCCAGCCTATATACTTTGAATCTTTAAAATATTTAAAAAAAGGTTGGAGAGAAGGTCAGCTATTGTTGTAATTTTAATGGACAAGCAAGCTACATGGTAATAAATATTCAATAGTAAATGAGCTCGATAGAACTTTTTTCAAGTCTTTTTGATTTTTTTAAGATTTATCATATGTGGCGTTGTTACACCTAGAGAGCATCCATTATATCTTACAGCTTGATATAAGGCAACCCGTCAGGTTTCCAGCCTATATACTTTGAATCTTTAAAATATTTAAAAAAAGGTTGGAGAGAAGGTCAGCTATTGTTGTAATTTTAATGGACAAGCAAGCTACATGGTAATAAATATTCAATAGTAAATGAGCTCGATAGAACTTTTTCAAGTCTTTTGATTTTTTTAAGATTCATCATACGTGGCGTTGTTACACCTAGGGAGCATCCATTATATCTTACAACTTGATATAAGGCAACCCGTCAGTTTCCGAGCCTATATACTTTGAATCTTTAAAATATTTAAAAAAGGTTGGAGAGAAGGTCACTATTGTTGTAATTTTAATGGACAAGCAAGCTACATGGTAATAAATATTCAATAGTAAATGAGCTCGATAGAACTTTTTCAAGTCTTTTGATTTTTTAAGATTCATCATACGTGGCATTGTTACACCTAGGAGCATCCATTATATCTTCACACTTCGATATAAGGCAACCCACGTGTTTTCAAAATTATATACTTTGAATCTTTAAAATATTTAAAAAAAGGTTGGAGAGAAGGTCAGCTATTGTTGTAATTTTAATGGACAAGCAAGCTACATGGTAATAAAATTAATTCATACTTATTCATACTTAAGAACATACGCATTGGAACCAGTAGCAATGAGAAAAACATACGCATTGGAACTAGTAGCAAAGAGATCCAAAGGATAAGCAGAATAAGCAAATTAAAAAAAATTAAAGACAGCATAACAAGTCTCTAAGGATAAACAACATAAGCAAATTAAAAAAATAATCAAAGGACACACTTGAAATAAGTTAAAAACATGATCCATTAATGATCCATTAAAAAATAAGTTAAAAACAGATTTAACAAATTAAATATACATACCTATTTGAAATTGTAATTACCTTGTAATTAGCTCATGGAATACATACCAAATATAATCTCCTAGAAATAAATATTTAGCAAATTAAATATACATACCTCTTAGAAATTATAAATTGGATGGAAGAGTCAATTCTAGCAAATTAAATTACACCTGCAAACAATAAACAACCATGAAATAAAAAAAAATAATCTGACTCAAATATGCCTTTCAATAACATTATAGCATCAACCTAAATTATTAAATTGGTTGAGCTACGGTAACACCCTCAGCTTCTTAACAACACTTTTGCCAGTTCACTCTAGTTCAAAATTGATTAAAAAAAGGTAAATATTTAAAGGATCCTCACTACAGGAATGGCATCCTCCAGTCTAATTATCATTGAGATTCAAATTTAAGAAGAGCTACTAAATCACTAACATAGATACTTGGAATTGCGATGTGTCCGGTAGAATATATTAAAAAATTAAAAAGAAAAAAAAACTCATCGCAATCTAAGCTTTATTGTTGAAAACTAGGTTCAAATGTGTTTCTCGATTAGTTCTTGAATTTTTTGTCACTAGAACTTTTAGGTGAAGAACAAAAAAAGATAAATATGTTTATAAAGGAAATAATATTTAATCTTTTTTTTGGATATTTTAGTTAAAAATTATATCGTGCCACAAAATGATTGGTTAAGGGAATTTTTTTAACAACAGAGATTAAATGGGTAAGTGGTATAGTTTAAGTACCACTTATGACAACAAAAAAGTTTAAATATCAAGTTGGGAAAATAAGTATAGTTTAGTTATCATTTTGTGATTTAAGTATATATATTTTTTATATAAAAAAATATAAAACGAAAAAAAAAACACTTAAAACAAGTGAATTAATCATTATTCAATTGAGTTAAATCCATTTAACTCATCACGTAAGTGATTATCTGTCAAGGAAATTCTTATCTCTTAAGCCTAACACAACGATGACTTTAGTTTCTTACATAGGTCTATAAGTGTATGCCAAAGGTTGGACCACTTTTTTTTTTTTTTTGAAATCCACTTTAAAACCCCTCCCAAAATGAAATATTTCAGATATTAGGCCAAAAACATAATTAAGCAAAGGCTTGTCGGTCTTACTAAATTATTCGTGTAAATAGGGTCTAATTATCTAAGAATTTGATAAACAAGGGGTAGTTTCGTAATAAAAAATCAAAACTCTATGTGGATCAACTGAATTAAATTTCGAATTTTCCGAAGCAAAATTTTAATATAAATTCATTTGAAAAAACAAACCTCAAAAGCTATAATAGAAAAATATAGATTCAAGGATAAAATAATTTGGCAAAGAGAAGCTCATTCCAAGTATCTTGAAGGCCAGGCAAACACCAATGAATACAATCCGCATAGCTAAATTTAAGATGTTCACCAACCTGTAATTGTGATAACTGCAGGTACAAGCCACTGACTAGCAACTAGTTCAGGCACATCGAGCTGCGAAAACAAGAGGTAAGTTTTATCAGTCTTCGGGTTCAATATATAAAAAGAATGAATCTGTTTAGACAGAGTTTTATGCTTCTTACCTCACCCAAGTATTGAAACAAGCATTGCTAGAAGAGGCAAGCATTGGAGGAAGTGCATGTATGTTTCTGCTGCAGATCTCTAAGAAAGAAGGAGAAAGTTATGGTCATCGCAATTACCACAATGGAGGGCCCAAAGCCTTACCTAAGTCAATGTGGATTGAAGCTAAGAAAATTGGATGGCAGAAAACTAGAGAAGCAGCAGAGGGATGCCGATGGAGATGTAGAAGAGGGATGCCGATGGAGATGTAGCAGAGGGCTGCCGACGATGATGCAGAGGACTACCAAAAGCGATGCAGCAGACGTAAACCCATAGTTCTTGACCAACTGTCAACATTAACAAATATATATGAGTTCCAGATCAAATATATATTATCATTTTAAAGAATATTATTAATATACTATACTTGTTAACTCAGAAATTTAAAAATATATATCTAAATATCAAATGTTATTATAAGTGTAACAGCAAAAATCTTGGTAAATAAATGAAACTATAAATATATTTACGAATACAACTTTAGAGAAAATTTGTTCTTTTTTAGGAAATAAAAAAGTTCGAGTATTTTTTTTAAATTATAAATATATTTACGAATACAAATACAATTACACTTATAAATAATACACATCTAAGTATTAATAACTAAAATTGATTATTAACTCATAATCAAAATACATTCCAACCAAAATAAAAAAATTTAAATTAACATCAAACATTACATAGAATTAAGCAATCAAGCAGTAGAAGACTTTGCTCATCAATCAAGAGATAATTAATTATTATATAACACAACACTCTTTGAAAATAGTTTGTTATGGTTGTTCATTCTTTCAAGCAAAAAGGAAAGCTAGCTTATATTAACAATAAACCATATAGTAATCTTTTATTCATTTTCGAATGGGAAATGGTTGAAGCTATTATTTATTTCTTTTATCCAAATAAACACTAATGGTTTAAACTCTTCTATTTTAGCGTTAGTAAAAAAAGTAAAAATACCACAAGCATTAATGATTAAACCCGTACATATTCTATAAATGCATCATAAAAATTATGGACTCAATAAATAATATAAACTCAAAATGCTTTCACTATTAACAGACAATAATATCATGGCTCGTGAATCTGTTGGAGGCTGTGGTCGACCATTATATCCCCCAGATGTGCCCTTAGATCTTTTAAGTTAAATGGTTACATAAAACTGTACATATATATTTTGATTTTTTATGTTTATTTTGCTTATCCTATATATAATACTTGAATGCTTATGTTTTTTTTCCCGATATTGGAATACTAATGTTTACAGTAAAGAAAAATATATTTGTATGTGAATACCATATATATTATCAGAGAAATTGAAAATAACCTATATACATGAAAATTTGGGGGAAAAAATTCAAAATGATAATGCAAAAACATATTATTAGCATCATATAACAATACCAAGACAAAATTAACATAACTACCGATATACTATTGATTATCCTAAAGCAATGGTTTTTGTGCATTCATTTATCAAGGATTAAAGAATGAGAATGCAGACTCTATACATATTCTTCTGAAACTGCTTGATTTTAGCAGGCTAACTGCTTTCTTTGATAATGAAAATGCTAAGAACTTATCCCCCCCAAAAAAAAATACTGAATAAAAATTGCAAAGCAATGAAAATCAAGGGGAAAAACGTGTTTAAAGGAAAGAAAAAGGAATCATGATGAACCAAACTATATTACTTGCCCTTGAATGCTTGATTTCTTGAAACAAGGCGCCTTGCAGTGAGCATATCATCGATTTTAACAGAGCATTGTTAACAGCCCCAAAACCTCGAAAAGAGAGAGAAGCACAACAATCTAAGATTACCAATGTCAGCATGCTAAAGTCTAGGGTTCAAAAGAACAAGTAAATGAGAGTACCTTGATTTGATGGACTCGCCAAAGGTAGCCTTCAATCGGGTTTGATTTCAAAATGAAATCCCTTAATCTTTCTGCTTGCTGCAAAAATAAAACAGAAGTGAAATCGAAGTCGAAATGAAATAAAAAATAAACGGCTTGCTTGCTGCAATGAAATCAAAATGAAAGAAGGAGCTTTGGGTTTGATTAGAAAATTATAATACATGTCGGTCGAAAAGAGAGAGGGAGACGGCAAATGGGTTTGATTTGGGGAAATTTTGGGGTTTAGGGGAAACTATGATTTGGGGGAAAATGAGGGTTTTGGGTTTGCAATGGGGTGAAATGGCTTAGTCTGAGAAAGGCTGAGAAAGAAAAGGGAATTGGGAAAGAAAAGGGAATCGGGGGAGAGAAATAGAAGTACAGGCTGAGAATGGCTGAGAAAGAAAGTGGAATCGGGAAAGAAGGGAATTGGGGGGGGGGAGAGAAATAATACGGCGTCGTTTCAATCAAAACTAAAATTTAGCCGCGTATTATATCAAAACGATACCGTTTTATTTAAAATAAATTACTTTTTCGCGGCGTTTTTATCATAAACGCCGCTATTGCTTGCCTTTTGCGGCGTTTTTATCATAAACGCCGCTAATGTTTGACTTTTTTTATAATTTTTATATTGAATTATTATATCTTTTATATTAATTTTAAATAATTTTTTTTAAAATTTAAGTAATATTTAAAATAATTAGATAAAATTTGATTTTTTATATATTTTTATATATCAAATTGTTTAGATTAAATATTTTTAAATATAAAAGCATTAATTGATTACATAAAATTTCATCATTTAACAAATCTCAAGTTAAATCCTAAATATATATATAAAGTTTATCTATTATCTCTTAAAAAAATTAAACTATAATCATAATTTTAATATCTTAAATTTAATATTATCTCTTTTACGAATATATAAGAAATTATTTAATATATAAATTAAAAAATACTAATTAACTAATCTAAACCTAAACCCCTAACTTTTATCCCCTAAACCCTAAATCATACAACATAACCCTTAAACCGATAACCCATAACGCCTAACCCCTAACACTTAAACCTTAAACCCTAACCCTTAAACCATAAACTATAAACCATAATCCATAAACCCATAATCCATAATCCATAATCCATAAACCTTAAAATAGTAACTCTTAAATTTTAAACCCTAAATCATATACCATAAGCCATAAATCTTAAACTATAATGATAATTAATTCAATATTTTAAAATTAATTAAGACTATCTCTTTTACTATTATATAAGAATTTATTTAATATATAAATTAAAAAACAATAAGTCATATACCCAAAAAACTTTAAAATTATTTTAAATAATAGTATTTTAATTTTTTTCATTTTTAACAAATATTTTTCTATAATAAAAATTTGAAACACAATTAACTTTATGATTATAACCAAAATAACAATTAATTTTTATATAGACTTTTAAATTAATTTTTATATAAACTTTTAATAAATATACGAGTTAAATAATATCTTCTCGCATAGGAGTGTTAAATCTTAAAAAAGAAAAAGTAATTCTCTTAACATACTTTAACAAATTGAATACTAAACCACTTAATATGTAAAAGCTAAAATATGAGATAAGTATTTGTACTTTTCGTAAAATTAAAATTTAGTCATTATATTTCTATTCTTAAGAATTTAATTCCTCTATGTTTCAAATTTCTGAATTTAAGTTTAATTGTTAAAATTACTTTTTTATTATTATTAAATTCGTTAGGGATTTGGATGTCGAATTTGGGAATGGGTGATAATACTTTAGGGATTTAGGATGAGAAAGAAGGGGGAAATAGAACTGGGGAAAAATGGAGAAAATGTTAAGTGTATCAGGTGTGGGTAAAAAATAAGACAGCTAAACGACGAAGTTTTGAACAAAATAATTTAACATTAGCGGCGTTTATAACCTAGCGCTGCTAAAAATGCACCTATTGCGGCGTTTAGGGTTTTAGGGGTTATAGTTTAGTGTTTAGGGTTTGTTAGGATTTAGGGGTTTACTATTTTAGGGGTTATAAAGTAGTGCTTATGATTTTTTTGGGGTTTAAGATTTTAAGAGTTATATGACTTTTAGCGGCGTTTTACCAAAAGCGCCGCTAATGCTCTGTCTTTTAGCGGCGTTTTACCAAAAGCGCCGCTAACGCTCTGTCTTTTAGCGGCGTTTTACCAAAAGCGCCGATAATGCTCTGTCTTTTAGTGGCGTTTTACCAAAAGCGCCGCTATTTCTCTGTTTTTAGCGGCGTTTTATTGCTTAGTTTTTAGCGGCGTTTTTGGTAAAACGCCGCTATTGCTCTGTATTTTACAATTTTTGCGGCGTTTTCTGATAAAACGCCGCTAAAGCCCTATTTTCTTGTAGTGGATATGAGCTTCAGAGCTGGACGTTTCTTTTGTTTTGGGATTTAGCTCGTGTATTTATGGTTGCTATTCTTTGTAATGTTCTTATCAACTTTCTTCGAATGACTGAGTAAATATACAAATATATATTAAATTTATTTTAAAAAATATATTTATAAAAGCGTGAAAAAGAAGAATATTTTTATAATTTCATATTTGATTGGTTGTGGATTAAGGGTCAGATCAATTAAATAATGTTAATGTACATGAGTTTCCTTTTGAGGACGTGAGGTAAGTGAGTAAAGAGGAGAGAAATAGGGAAGAAATTAAGAAGGGTAGGTGATAAAGTGCTCAACCCACACATTTTTATGGTTTATTCTAATTAATTTTGAATATGGATGGTAGTAATTTTGGTATTTTATTTATTATTTTATATGTAAGTGTAAGTGTAACACATGTCTAAAATGTTAAAATATAAGTTAAAATGTGAATTTATCATGAAATTAAAAAGTCGCCTATAACCCTTTTAAAATTTAAAATTATTTGCGATTCACTTTCACACTTTAGTTTTACACTCTTCCATATGTATTGTATGATTAATAATTTAATGATCTAATTGTTGAATTTATTGACATAATTTTACTTTTAATGCATGTAAATTTCAAGTCGATCTAATATCTCTATAATATCAATCTAATTTTTTTGTATATATTGTCATTTATTGAACAGTTGAAAGTTTTTTTACATAAAATAAATAATTAGAAATTTTTAATTTACATCAAACTTGACATGTATAACTATATAATGGAAATATGAAATATAAAATATGACGATTAAATCATTAAAATAGTAATCGTATAAAAATATAAAAAAGAAGTAAAAATATACATGTAAAAGATTAATTATGATTAAAATTATCTTAGATAGTTTATTTTTCTACATTTCAAACTTGTTTTTATTTTTAGAATTATTTATTGATATTTTTTATTTTCGCGTTAAAAGGAGCGGCATGCCTATTTCATTAGCTTTTAGTTTTAAGTTATTTAGACTTAAGAGAACTTGAATTTGGTATTTATATTTATTTTGGTATTATATATATTTTTATTTTAGTATTTGAATTTGGCAATTAGATCTATTTTAATTCGTGAACTTGAAAAATATAAAAGTTTGATAATGTGATACACTGTGCAAAATCATCACTTGAAAATTAAAAAAAATTAGGCTTAATATAATATTTGGTACCTGAACTTGACACTTTTTTTCTAATTTGATATCTAAACTTTTTTTGGCCCAATTTGGTATTTGAACTTAACACTTTCCTAATTTGGTACCTAAGATTTTTCTTAGGTTCAAATTAATACCTAAATTTGTTAAATGTTATACAAATTACACAAAACACTAACAGTGTTAAAATTTTTTTTGTTATGCTACAATAATATTGTCAGTATTAGAGGAAATTCATGTTAAAAAAATAGGTATTAAGCTATGCTCAACGAATTAACATTAAATAAGAAAAAAAGAGTTTTAAAAACTCAAATTAAAAGAATTCATTATTTTCAATTAATAAAATATTAAACAAATAAAGCCAAAAGTAATTGAACATATAAAATACAAAAAAAATATCATATCATTTGTCACATGTTGGTTATACATTGATTATTTTTGCTACCTCATAAAAAAATAATTTTGTTCATATATTGGAGTAATTTGTAAAACGTTTGACAAGTTCAAGTACCAAATCGAATAAGAAAAAGGTTAGGTACCAAATTAGGAAAAAGTGACAAGGTACCAAATTGGACCCCAAAAAAGATTAAGTACCAACTTAAGAAAAAGTGTCAAGTTTAGGTACATAATTAGAAAAAAGTGTCAAGTTTGAGTACCAAATTGGACCAAAAAAAAGTTTAGGTACCAAATTAGGAAAAAGTATCAAGTTCAAGTGCCAAATATTATTTTAAGTCAAAAAATCATATAAGTTTTCAGGTGATGATGTGATACAAACTTAGAATGTCACATTTAATGTTTTAATAACTAGACTGGTGGTTGAATAGATAATACCATCGTTCCCCAATTCAACTAGTTTGATTGGTTTGACTATTAGACCAACAATAATTAATTAAAAATTCATAAAAATTTTAAAATATTTAAAAATAAAAACTTTATTAAACCAGTTCGACCTATTTAACTATTGACTTTTGTCTCTATTTTCAATTTTTATCAATTTCAAGTAGGTTCCAAGTCAATCGGTTCAACGCTTTTATTCAGATCATTATATCGATCAATTCTTAGCCCATTTGATCCGGTCATGTTCCATTAATACTGGTCATATTATCAAATCTTGGTAGAATTCAAGTTTAAAGACTAAAATGGATCTAATTGCCAAGTTCTAGATTCAAAGTAGATATATAAAAAAAAAAGCACATGTAACACCCCTCACCCGTATTCAACGCTGGAATAGGGTTACAGAGTATTACCGGACTTACAACACATTTAAACATACTTTTCTCATACATTTAATCAAAACATACAATTATCATTCAATCTCAATCAATTTGTCCCTAATAGGAGCCTACGAGGCCCTAAACATACATTGGGAGTGGTTCAGGACTAAACTGATAAATTAAGAAACTTTCACGAACTTTGAAAAATTTTCTCAAAACAGGGGACACACGCCCATGTGGTCAGGCCATGTGTCTCACACGGCCAACAGACACGCCCATGTCATAGGCCGTGTGGACATTTGAAATGGAAGCACATGGCCGCGTCTTAGCCCGTGTCCTACCTCGTGTCCAAACAAGTGAGCTTACTGGCTTCGGTCACACGGCCAACCACACGCCCGTGTGTCTATCTCGTGTGCCCTTCGAAGTGGCCACACACCCCCGTGTACCAGGTCGTGTGCTAGGCCGTGCCAAACCTGTAGGGTATACTGACTTATGCCACACGGCCAAGTCACACGCCCGTGTGTGAGGTCGTGTGGAGCATACTGACTTGATTTCAAATTCAACACCAGGGGACACACGGCCGTGTAACATAGCCGTGTGTCATACACGGCTGAGACACATGCCCGTGTGGACAAAAATAGGCTATTTACCAATCCAATTTGCCACCCAAATTTGTGCATATCTATACCAACTCAAATGGCACAAAACATGGCATATTTAAGCATATCATCAACCTCAATCAAACATCATTTATACCATTTCCAATTTCATTATCCACAATATATATACAAGTCACAAAATTTGGCCATTACATTATACCAAATTCACACATACAATTTAACTAATTAAACCTTTCCAAATTTGTATCATTATGCACCAAATCATAAGCATATACCTTCTAAATTGTCAACCATATAACCATCACAATACCTATTATCATTAAGCATCACCAACCAATCTCAAACACATAACATAAGCCATATGAATACATATAAATATTTACAAACCAAAACATCAACATTTACAAGCTAATTCAAATGGCTAAAGTCATAGACATCATATATACCAAAATGACCAAAGTCCCTATACATGCCATATACTCGAAACTTAAGTTCAAAAGTACCAATTTGATAATTGGATAGTGTGACGGAGCCTTCGACGATCCCCAAATCGAAGCTAGCTTTGAATCACTATAAAATATAGTAAAATAAACAAAGTAAGCTTTATAGCTTAGTAAGCTTGTATGAAATAAACTCACTTTAATCATAAATATCCAATTCAACAAATTGTTTATAGCAACATATAGATCATTTAACTAACAAACCTTTCAATATTCAATCATAAACTTATATATGTACTTCACAACTTCCTCATTTTGAGCTTATACTGTTCATGTACATACATGTACCATCTCGTACCAATCTCATACTCAACCACATCTTTCATTTACCCGTTGAACCATTCGAAATAATATAGGATACATGGGAAACTCACACACAAAGTGCCACATATCTAGACGAAGCTATCTCAATATCGTATCACATATACTACTCACACTAGAGCTATCAATGGGCCTACTCACACAAGCTGTGGGTCAAGACGTAGCTACACGGTGCTGCTCACACAAGCTATTAAGTAACCACAACACATGCCGGTATACTCAACCACCGGTAGGACATATAGGACCAATAACCGGATCACATAATCACAAATGTCAGAATAATCCCCTAATGACATGTCACTAGTATCCAAATCTACTCCTAAGGTTCCACCGAGATTTCAAATGCCGAATCATCATCGAATCATTGTTGAACATATCTGTAGTCTTATAATTACATTTTATGCAATATTAAAGCATTTAAAACACATTTATAATGAAATTTACCACATACGAACTTGCCTTGGATGTAAAAACAACGAAACAGACCGATTAGTCGATAATTTTATTTTCCCTCAATCAAGATCCGAATTTCGCTTTTCTTGATCTATATGTATTCAAAATCAGCTTATTTAATCATACCTTTATTCAATTTAGTCCAAAACTAACTTTAAGGTACTTTTACACATTTGCCCCTAATATTTCACAACTTTTACAATTTAGTCCTTATTTCATAAAAACACAAATTAATGAAATTCAATGCTAACCCATGCTATAAGAATTACTATTATAAAAATTACTATTATTCCCCTAGCAGGCCATTTTTTCATTTATTTCACATTTTAACCTCAAAGTTTCCACATTTCATAATTTAATCCCTAATTGGACATTTTACTAAAAATCACTCAACAAAACTTATATAACTATCAACAAACATTCATAATCTATCATCAAACATCAAAAAACACATGTATTCATCAATGAATCATCTAAAATCTTTAACAGTTTTACAAAATAGTCCCTGGGCTAGCTAGATTAAGCTGCAACAATCTCAAAAACACAGAAATCATTAAAAACAGGACAAAAACCACTCACCTATTGAGCTAGAAAGCTTGGTCGAATGAAATGGATAAAAATTGCTTCCCTTTCTCTAGCAATCAGTTGGAGAAGATGATAATAGGTGATAAAATGGTTTTGTTTTATTTAATTAACCTTTAATTACCAAATTACAAAATTAACCTTATTATTAATTCAAAATTTCAATTATGCCTAGCCATTATCATCCAATATTTAATAAATGGTCTATTTATCACATAAGGACCTCTACTTTAAAGTTCTATAGCCATTAAACACCTTTAGCTAATAGAACATGCATTTTACACTTTACGCGATTTAGTCCTTTTTATCAAATTAACTAATCAAACGATAAAATTTCTTAACGAAATTTTCAAACAAACATAATATCATGCTATAAACCTTAAAATAATAATAAAATAAATATTTCAATTTTGTATTTGTGGTCCCGAAACCAGTGTTCTGAATTGACTAAAAACGAGCTATTACGACACAAATACCAAAGTAAGCCTAATTTCTAAGTTTAGGGGCAAAAAAATCATATTACCCTATATATATATTACTCAGGCATCAGAAGGGAGCACATAAACCATTGTTAGAGAATTTTAAAGTTTTAACATGTTTATTTCTTTTATTTTTATTAAAATTTCCTTCTAATGATTTCTTCCATTATTCTTTGATTATAAGTAACTAAATTTCAATTTAGCAAAAAGTTGATAAAAGTTCAGTATTGAATTTTGAGATCTATAACAACACTTTATTCTTTTTTCACTTTGATAGTCATTTTTTCTCCGAATTCGAGATAAGTAGGATTGTCTCATAATATTGTTCTTGGCATTGTTTTGAGAAGAATCCTTTGTTTGATGCTTTGAATAATACAAGGTTGGTAAAGATGATTCAATCTATAGTTATCATCTTATTTTTACTAAAGAACATGTTGAAAAATATGAAACTAGCAATTTGGTGTTAGAGGGAGTGTCCACTTCCTTGCCCACTAAATCTGTGTGAAGACAGCCATATTTAAGCATTGAAAATTTACTTATATTTGAGCTTTATTGATTATATGGTGAATATCTAGCCCATTATAGAATATCATTCTACTTGGGAATACAAAAATTAATAATTGATTTAGGTTGAAATTTCCCAAAAGCAATCCCTTGGATTATGGATTTTAGATTGGATTGTGATTTTGCTGATAAGCTATCATAGAGTCCATATTTACTTCATATGTTATTATAATATTGTATTATTCTTATGGTATTACTATTTTATTGGGATTGCATTAGATATTCTATTACAGTAGTCTTAAAATCAATATATTGAGTGTTGGGCACTTAATTTGCTCTTGAGAGATTACTTTTATAAGAGTGCTATTTTTATAGTGAAACCTATTAATATGGTTTACTTGCTATAACCCTAGAGGGTGATCATAGTGGTGAGAGTGTTACATCTCTGAAGTGCAAAAATGAGAGAAAAAATCATGGTGTGGATCATTGAGTAGGTTCACTTTGTAATTGTTGAAGAGAGTGTATATTTCTCATTAATCTAGGCTCCAAAGACGTAGGGAAACTGAAATCTATAACCATCTCCTTGAATCTTGTGTGTCTACTGTTTTTCACTTAGTGCATGTGTCACATCTCAAAAGTTGGGTTAGTAGGAATTAGGTTAGAGAATCGAGAGTGGTTACACCCTGTTTCTAGTTTAAGGTTGTAGGACTCGTGTCAAGTGAATTGATCTGTTACAATGCTTAAGTGTTGTATTTGTGTCTGAGAGGTCTTCTGTTCAAATCTTTTCGCTTGAATTTTAATTATTTTTGTTCCAACCCCTGACTTTGAAAATCTATCTTATATGTTATTTTTCGCTCAATTGATGATAAGAATAGGCCTGTAGGTTTAGTGGTAAGGCTTTAGCTTACTTAGAGGTCCTATGTTCAAATCCTATGTGTGTAAAGTGGAAATTATTTTTGCTTTAAACTATGAGGAAATCTGATAGGTAGTTAGTTAATAAGATTTAGTAGGATATGGGTAGTTTTAAAATTATCCCAAAAATCTCTCCCACCTTTCCACTTTGACCGACCATTTTCCTCATTTTCCAATAATTTTTTATTTTTTTTCTTTTTCTCTATGTTTCTTCCATTTTCTTTGTTTTCAAAATTTTTTTTCCGTTTATTCTTTTTACTTTTGCATTTTTGCATCTTCGCTTGGTTTCAACCTTCGTCTTCATTGAACCATGTTGTCGTTCTATTGTTGTCTGGTTGTGGTGTCGTTATTCATTGAGATTCGTTACTGATTGTGTGTAGTAAGGAAATTTTAGGGTTAAACGTACTTTTCTTGTGTTATTATATGTAGTATCTGTTCTTTTGTTGAGGGCATTGTTTTCGAGTGTTAATGGAGTTGAGGATATTGATTGGTTCTTTTGTGTGGTTCTTTTAGGGGAGGATCGTGAGGCGTACATTCCAACAATTCAAGTATGTTGGGGATCTTTGTTTCTGAGGGTAAGTTGTCAAATGCTCATATTAAGGGTTGGTTTACGATAATTTAGTTTTCAAGGATTGAATATCTTATGATTTTTAGGTTGAGCACTTTAGAAAGAAAGGGTCAATTCTCATTTTTGTTCACTAATAAGTTAAGTTGGGTGTCATTTTAGGTGATGGATTTACTATTGTTGGGTTGGCGTTGAAAAATGACAAGGTTTGTAACAAAAATCTCAAAAAAATAATGAACGATGCGAAGTAAAAAAATTCAATATCGATGCCACACGGGCTGGGTTAAGTGGGCTGTATGGGTCAACGGGCGTGTCGTTAGACCATGTGGGCCCAATTTTTGTAAATTTTGGTTAGGAACATAGTTGAAATGTGATTTGAGGTTAGCTAATTCATAGGGCCTGTTGTGTGTTTAGTTTGACTTCTGTATGCGATACTGTAATATTAATAATGTATGTGTAGTTACTGCAATTGTGCTAATAATGTGAAATTCGTATCTGATCAGTAATCTGATAATTCTATTAGTATGTTCTGATTACTCAAATCATGACTCCTATATATGCGTCTTAGTATGTATTATGTTCTGCATGTGCATTGGGGTAGGGTAATGGTGTGACGAAGGAAGTGTTGGCAATTTAATAATGGTGCTTGACCATACTTATCTGATTCTGGCGGATTACCGTAGTATTTCTGGCAGTTTGGTTGCACTATTATTAAAAGTGACATACACTCACTTATAGGTGTGTGGGGTTGAGTGGGTATTTATTACCCTAATTGGTGTGTAGGGATGGACGGAGTTGATGGGGCTAGGATTTGAATCTGTATCTGTATTTGCATCTATAACTATATATGTATCTGCATCTGTATCTGATCTGATTATTTATGTTGTATTGCATAGCATGTTATTCTATACATTGTATACGATTTCTAACTTCTATGTGATTTTTCTATATGTACTATTTGTTTGGCTAAGTTACACATTGAGCTTTGTAAGCTAACCCAATATTTCTGACTTCTCAAGCAATCAGCAATCTTAAGATCGGTCGGTGCACAGGAGCTCGGATTGGCTTTACTTGTGTAAGACTATATGAATTGATTATTAAATAAACTTTTCGAATTATTGAACATTCAAATTAAATTTCGAATTCTATTTTTGGTTTGGGTTTTCTATCGAATTTGTAGTTAAATGGTTTTTGAAAGTCTGTTTGATTTTTGTATATTTAAAAGATGTTTGATTTTCAAAACTAAGTTATGGATTTTTCCACTGCGAATCAAACTGCAAATTAAGTTTTCAGAAAGATAACCAATTTAATGATTTGACTCTTCTGTTTTGAAAGATAAGAGGAATGTTTTGAAAAAATTACCTTTAGACTATAACTAGGTTTTCTGATAAATAAATAAATAGTAAAAAAATTTTGCAAAATAATTGATAAGTAATGATTTCGAAAACAAACAAACTGGCTTCGAGAAATTAATGTGACCTCTAAGATCCGATCGTAATATCTAGGCCAGGTTTGGGGTGTTACTGTTAGAATCGTAAAACAAAATATGATATAAACTTAAAACTGTAAACCATGATTTATCATGTCAAATCATCAAGAATAAATCAAGAACAAAACTACACTACAGGAAAACAGGGCTTTAGCGGCGTTTTTAGCGGCGTTTTATCAAAAAACGCCACAAAAATTGTAAAACATAGAGCAATAGCGGCGTTTTACCAAAAACGCCGCTAAAAACAGAGCAATAGCGGCGTTTTTTGTTAAAACGCCGCTAAAAACATAGCAATAGCGCGCTTTTGGTAAAACGCCACTAAAAACTGAGCATTAGCGGCGTTTTTGGTAAAACGCCGCTAAAAACTAGAGCATTAGCGGCGTTTTCGAAAAACGCCGCTAAAAACTGAGAGCAATAATAGCGGCGTTTTTCGTAAAACGCCGCTAAAAACTGAGCAATAGCGCGCTTTGGTAAAACGCCGCTAAAAACAAGAGAATTAGCGCGCTTTCGGTGCAACGCCGCTAAAGTCATATAACCCCTAAAAACCTAAACCCACCAAAAATCATAAACACTAATCTATAATCCTTAAAACACTAAACTCCTAAATCTTAAAAATCTTAAACCTAAACTATAACCCCTAAAATACTAAACCCCAAAAAACATCACATGGATGTTGATGTACATCATATGTTAAATATTTTCTTATATAATTGTAAAAGAGATAATATTAATTTTAAAATATTGAATTAATTATCATTATAGTTTAAGGTTTATGATTTATGGCATATGGTTAAGGGTTTAAGGTTTACGAGTTACTATTTTAAGTTTTATGGATTATGGGTTTAGGGATTATGGTTTAAGGGTTAGGGGTCTAGGATTAAGAGTTTATATTTTATGATTTAGGATTTAGGGTCTAAGGATCAAGGATTAAGATTTTAGGGTTTAGTTTATATTTTAAAGATTTTTGGTATATGAGTAATTGTTTTTAATTTATATGTTAAATATTTTCTTATATAATTGTAAAAGAGATAATATTAATTTTAAAATATTGAATTAATTATCATTATAGTTTAGGTTTTACTGTATTTGGTTAAGGGTTTAATGTTTATGATCGAGTTACTATTTTAACGTTTATGAATTATGGGTTTAGGGATTATGGTTTATGGTTTAAGGGCTGCGGTTTAAGACTTAGGGTTAGGGGTTAAGTGTTTGGTTTTTAGGTTTATAGACTATGTTTATGATTTAGGGTTTAAGGGTAAGGATTAGGGGTTTAAGGCTTAGATTAATTAATGTTTTGTAAATTATATATTAAATAATTTATTATATAATTGTAAAAGAGATAAGATTAATTTTAATATATTAAAATTATGATTATAGTTTAAATAATAGGTTAATGTTTGGGGTTTATGGTCTAGGATTTATGATTTAGGGTTTTGGGTTTAAGGGTTAGGGTTTAGGGGTAAATATAGTGAACAACTTAACTTGTGTATCTTGGATTTTTTATAATATAAATCTAAATAAGATAAATATAAATTATTATTTTAAAAATATATATATCAAAATGGGTTAAATCCCAAAAGCATAAATTATGAACACAATTATTGATATAACATCATTTTATATTTATATATTGCATACATAAATATTTATATTTATTCAATATAAAAATATATTGATGTATTTATTTTTAAAACGTGTATGATTAAATCAAAATTAAAGTTCTAACTATACATTTAAGGCACAATTAGAATTTCAAGTCTACAATTACACATTAAACCGAAATTCATATATAATTCTGAAATGTATCTCTATAAAAATTTAGATGTATACATATAATTAAATATAGTTTAAATTATTTAAGAGATAATGATAAAGTTTATTAAAAATACCTTTAAAAACAGGAAAATGACTTTTGTATGCGTTTTTATTAAAAATGCCGCAAAAAAAGTAAGCAATAGTGGCATTTTTATAAAAACGCCATAAAAATTTTTTTACACAAAAACGGTGCCGTCTTGTTACACAAAATGCATTAGACTTTTCGTTCCCCTTCCCCCGAAATCCCAAAATTTGACAAGAAATCTTTCTTTCTTCCCTCCTTTCTTTCCCCAAAATCGGTTCCCTCCCCTCCCAGTTGTGTCTAAACTAAAACCATTGAGAGACCTCGGGAAACTCCTCAAGCCTTTCCTTTCTTACATTTGTCCGCCGCTCTTCTCCTTCTTCGTCTCCACGGCCGGGTGATATAATATTACAAGGTCGAAGAAAAAAAGAAACCAGCATGATATGGAAGGCAATAAAGAGAAAACGATGAGACGACGCTCGGTTCAAAGAGAGTTGAAGCTATATCTCGCGATGATGATAACGCCGCTCCTCTTTATTTGGATCTCGACGATTCACGATAGGGAGGGAGGAAAAATAGTGTGATAGAAGTGTAGATTTTTTTAACAGAATTGAGCGGTTTCAGTAATTATTTGGCTTTTATTGTGGTGCTTAAGAGTGTAAAATAAGGTTTATTAGAGCGTTTTTGGAGGATTTAGCTTCTCTCTTTGGAGGTTTTTTGTTCCAAATTTGTTGCTGTTGCTCGTTGTTGACTTGAAGAGTCGGAGAGAGTTCAATAATGGCGAATCGGGGAGGGGTGTTTTCACAGACAAATAATGTTTCCTCCGAAGGTAAACGAAATAAAAGAATTCATACAGATTGAACGTTGATTCTATATTTTTATTTAAATTGTTTTTATTTTTCTTTGATTTTTTGGAAAATTTTTGAAACCTTTCTTTTCTTCACTTTCTTTTTTGAGTTATAGGAAATGGAGGGGATGATCTGTACATGGAGTTATGGAAGTTATGTGCGGGACCCCTGGTTGAGGCTCCTCGAGCTAGAGAGAGAGTCTATTATTTTCCTCAAGGACATATAGAACAGGTAAAGCCTCTTTTCGTTTTTCGTTTTTTTTTTCATTTTTGTGTCGAAAATATTCCTGTTTGGTTTTATTTGGAATTATGTCCTTTTATAGAAATGGTTATTTTTGGGTTATTGATTGGGATTTTGCTATTTTGGCGAGGGATTGTTTTAGTTGGAAGCGTCGACAAATCGAGTTGAATCGAGGAGGATTCCTTTGTTTAATCTTCCATCGAAGATACTTTGCGATGTTGTTCACATTCGGTTTACGTAATTTTCTCTTTCGGTTTTTATTTGACTTTGCATAGGCCACAAGTAATCTCTAGTTGTGTTTTGAACTTCGATTGCTTAAAAAAACGAGCGGAAAAAGGAAGTGGGTAATATGTTTAGAGGTTACCATTTTTTCTATTGTTTTGATCTTGAAAAGATTGTAAAACCTTGAACTTTGAATAAATAGTTTCTCTTTTACGAGAAATTGGTTTCACTGGTTCAATAAATTGGGGTTTCAATGATCGATCGTAAGTCATGTGGACCTAGTGGACCATTATAGTATTCTATCAACATAATTGATTTGGGAATAACTTTTTATGCACTTATTGTTACCATGTTTGTAGGCTGAACAAGAAACAGATGAAGTTTATGCACAAATAACTTTGATGCCGGAGCCAAATGTAAGAACCAATTTTATTTGTTTTTGATTTGAAAATCTTCCAGTATTAGAATGCAGGGGAGTTGGGTTTTCTTTTTCTTTTATTGTTTGAATTCCAAAAACAAAGAAAGATAGAAGAGGGAGAGAGGGATTGCGATTGGCACTGGCAATTTAGATATAATGGGGTGGATTATATTAGTTATGGGAGGAAAAAGCTCAAAGGTTAGCTTGTTGTTGCTGCAATTCTTGTGAGTTCTTCTATCTGCTTTGTTCTTGTTTCGGTTAATATGAAGAAAGGGTGTGGTTGGTGGCAATGATCAATAGGAATATTTGTTCAAAATGAACATGATGAATTGTTGATATAATTCTATATTACACGGACTCGACTGTGAGTATCAAATATGGGTATGTATTTGACATAGGTATATTCAATTCTTTTTTGAAGTTTTTCTACGTATATGGAGGGTTTTAGAGGGTCATACCACGATATCCGACTGGCTGTATGTTGGACATAGATGGTGGATACAGTACTTCAAGAAAAGTCGAGTCGTAGCAACATAGCTATAAACATCCGCCACCGACATGAAAGCCCAAAGAAGAAGCTGTATTGTCAAACCCATAAAACTGATTTAGACTTGTGGAAAAATTGTTGGATTTGAACTATTTAGATGGAAAGCATCCTTTTTCTCATCACCTATATTTATTATATTTTGTTTCATTGAAAATATTTACATTAGATGGATTTAGCATGAATGGAAAACTATGTCCGGATGCTATATCATCCGACATGGGTATGTTCAAACTTTCTAAATTTTTATTGTATTTGGAGGGTTCTTGGAGGATCATATCGACATACTCATGTCCATATATGTATTGGACATGAATGTTGAACACGGTACTTCAATAACAAAGAAAAGTCATTTCTTGCATATGGAAAATTATTTGCTATATGTGGCTACTTCAATCATTCGGATGTTGCTTATGGAAAATTTGCCTCGTCCCGTAATATCTGTTTATCTACAAAATTTTAAATTAATGACATGTTCAATAATGAAATTGCTGATCCTGTGTTATCACGCCTCGCACAAGTCGCCTTGAGTCCTCTAACCTTATTGTTGGTATCGATTTCACAAAAAGCAACGAATGGACAGTATTATTTGCTGATTCTATCCGATGCCCTAACGTTTTTCTAAATCATCCGCAACACACCACTTAACTTGAATGGAAAACTAGGTGCAAGGTCATTCAACCGCAAAAGCTTGCATCACATCGGGAATGGCCAAAATCCATATGAACAAGCTATATCAATTATTGGACAGAGCTTATCCGCTTTTGATGAGGATAACTTAATTCCATGTTATGGGTTCGGAGATGGTAAAGTTCATTGAAAATGTTTTCTTACAATTCTACATTAACTTGTTTTCTCTTTGGATTATTAGATGATATTTGCTTCATATGTTTTCAGCGTCAACGCATGATCAAGATGTCTTCGCTTTCTATCCTAAGAGAGATTCTCGCAATGGATTTGAGGAGGTGCTTGCACGATACGAGAGAAATTGTTCCCCACTTCGACTCGCGGTAACTCCGAATGATTTAGAGAAGAAAAGACTGAAGCATCCAATTGATATGGAGTCTCTCTCTCAGATCCAAGAACATCCGATCATTCTGATGTTAATTGGAATAAGAATTGTCATTAAAAGACGCTTTTGATTTTAGTCTTACAATGAATCATCTATAAATATACTCTTTGATTCTCGTATGTCCGGCAAAATCTGAATCTTAGTTCTCCAACACTTCGTTTCATATATGTCCTAGGTGACTCAAGTGTCGACACACAAACATGGTCACTTTAGCCCCCAAGAGCAAAAGACAATCGATGCAATCGTTAGAGCAAGGTGATTGCCATTAACTCGCCACTTAATTTAGATTACAAAGATGTCAACATTTGCTTTTTCAACCTCAATTTCCATCTGCTCTTCCAAAGATAATATATAATATAATTTAGTATTTGAGTTTAATCCTTTTCCAAAAAATATTATAAAAATTTTTATATTAAGAGTTGAATTACATTTTTCTATATTGTTAAAAATATTACTCATTATTAATCTTCATTCGCTAGTATGAAATATTTTTAAAAAATATACTTATAGTACTCCACATGTCATTATTTCATTATTATATCAACCACGTTATTTTTAATAATACAAAATTTGTTTAACAAAAAATCACTTTACCCTTTAATCTAACATAAATGAATTAATTTATCTTTTTCTCAAGCAAAAGAGAAAAATACAAGTAAAGAAGATTTAATTTTGTAAGATTAAAAGATCCGTATAAATCCTCAAAAATTTCAAATGTAGATAGATTCTAGTATTAATCTGTCGATGTAAAATAATATATACCATTGTATCGATTAGAACTCAACTATAAATAAGAATCAAACACAATCTAACTCCTAATACAAATATCTCAATGGTACTTTTAACCGCTTTTTAAAATCTAAATATATTATGTTGGACACATGCTCATATCCGCATTCATGTTGATTTCTATAAGTGTATTAAGTGTTAGTAATGTATCGTTAATCTCTAATTGTTTTCTTTTCATTAATAAACCAGACAAAGAAAGGGAAATACTTTTGAGAGAGTTCCTCTCCTCCTCCTATGTACGGTGCCTCATCTTTCAATAACCCAAGTCTTATTCTTGCTCAAGCGGCTTTTCAGGATCCATCTCCGTATTCTCAATCGCGCTTTTAAGCAAAATCCATCTCCCTATTTTCAGTCAAGCAAAGTTGTTCAGCAAAATATACCTCCGTATTCTGGATATGATACCTCTGCACCACATGACCACAGTCCATCTCCGAGCTCCCTTTATGATCATCGTGTATGCAAAACCTTCCATTGAAGTAACATTGTACTTATTAGCATTATCATTTCATTGGAATTGCTGCACTTTTACGCAAGTTATAAGGAGTAACAACAATCGATTCAATCCGATTTTGAAAAAAAATTGGGTTTATGTGCTATATTCTTGTGATCACCATCTTTTTTCTCATGTCTATTTTAGGTATTAATTCAAGCCCTCCGTCCCCAATTGCAGGTATTAATTCAATGCTTGTATATGATTAAAATATATATTTTAAAATGATTAAAATCATATTTTCTACCCAACATCCATTCTTTGGTCACAAAATGATTAAAATCATAGACTTCTTTTGATGTTCTTATCTTATATATGATTAAAATATATATGATCTAAAAGCAAGAAACATATGTAAGGTGATTTTGCTATTCATTTTGCTCTTAGATTAATTTGTCCTTGTAGTAACTGAATGTTAACTTTATATTTTGCAGGAGTTGAGAAGGAAAGAGGATGCAATAGTTTGGCTTGCAATACTTTGGCTTCATCTAAAGCTTGAACCAAATTTCTCTGTTGTATATTGTTTCTTTTTTTTTCTCGGTCTTTTCCTTTGATTAATGAAATGTGATGATGATTTGGCATTATTTTCTCACCAAGATGAATTATGTTTTAGAAATTCTAATACTTTGTGTGTCTCTCTGTGTGTGTGTTTTTTTTATGTATTAAATTACATATTGAATCAATGTTTATGTATTAAATTTAAATTCATTAATTTTTATATTTAGTTTTGAAGTTTAAATTTTAATGGAAAATTTAATTTAATTAATATTTTTTATTTATCCTTAAATGTATATAGTTTAAAGTTCAAATTTCAAAAATTAAACATAATATAATATTTAACATAGAAATAAATATTATTTAATTAAAATAAAATAATTTTTGTAAGATCATTATTTTTAGCGGCGTTTGTGAGAAAATTGTCGCTAAAGGTTATGATTTTTAGCGGCGTTGTGAAAAAAGCGCCACTAAAGGTCATGGTCTTTAGCGGCGTTTGTGAAAAAGCGTCGCTAAAGGTCATGGTCTTTAGCGGCGTTGCTAAAAAGCGCGCCGCTAAAGGTTATAGTCTTTAGCGGCGTTTGCGAAAAAAGTGCCGCTAAAGGTCATGGTCTTTAGCGGCATTTGCGAAAAAACGCCACTAAAACTCTTGGTTTTAAGCGGCGTTTTTTTAAAGCGCCGCTAAAAGTCCTAGTCTTTAGCGGCGTTTGCGAAAAAAGCGCCGCTAAAGGTCATGGTCTTTAGCGGCGTTTTTTTCAAAAAAATGCCACTAATTTTTGCGGCGTTGCATATAGTGACGTTTTTTGCGGCGCTTAGGAAAGCGCCGCTAAAAGTATTAGTGGCGCTTAAAAATGCCGCTAAAGGCAAAAAAAAACGCCGCTAAAAGTCTATTTTCCTGTAGTGCTAGATGCAGAAGCGTACTTGAATTCATCGATTTCTTGAAATCTATGGATCTTGGAGAATTGATCTTTCAAATTAGCATACAAGTAATCTTGAGAAGGCGACTCTCTTTTTCTAAAGATGAGATATTAGAAAACTTACCTTTTTGTGTAATTTGGGGACCATAACTCTAATATATAACTTTGACACATTAACCCTAATTTCTAATCAGCCTATCATCAATTAGATATTAGTTACTAGAGTATCTACACATATTTGACCCATACTTTATTTTACAATTAAAGCCCAATAAACTTTAACCAAATTAGATCACTTTTAATTTGGGCTAACCTATTATGATAGTAAATAATAACATATAATTACCCTTATTATATATGTGATGTCCATAAGTCCATATGTAAATAATAACGAGCTGTTACACATCTCTTTGAGTCTTGTGTGTTTACTGTTTGTCATTTAGTGCCTGGAGGAGTGCCCACCAACTCAGGCAAGAATCTAGTTGTGCAGTTTCTTCTCTTAGCAATGTCCTTTTTGCTTATTGCACAAATTATCTTGGTGCGATTGGGTGATGCCATGTGATTAAGCAATCTAATTTAAATGATCCACGAGTTGAGATCATTAATTAAAATTGGGTTCTTCTCATTCGCAAGGCTATTAATGACTTAAACCATAAGAGCTGTTGTTAAGGTTTTTCAATTGACAAGGCTTATTCGTGAAGTTGCTCCCACAGTTAATTTATAATTGAAGAATGATCTATGGTTTGAGGTTGTTCATTTATCACTTTAACCGACTTGTAATTGAGTGAGAAAGTTTTCGTAATCCTTGATCAAATTTGAAACCAAAACTAACATCATACCAGAGGCTGGAGCTTTTATTAATTTGATTTATTCCACTTTATTTTCAAATTACTATTTATAATTTGTTGTTTCGATTTTATTTATTTATTTTCGTTATACTTTAAACTCCATTTTCTTTATTTTCGCAAGTTCGCAGCAGCCTTAGATAGGACTTTCTCCATGATAAATTCTAGTAGCAAGATATTTTTAAATTGATTAGAGAAATCTTTGTAGTATCGACCCTACTTCCTCGTCTACTAATTTTTATATGTTTTTAGGGGTAGGAAATTTAATATTTGTGGATTCAGTAGGAAATTTAATATTTGTGGATTCAGCACACATAATTAGGAATGAAAGGAAAAAAAAAGTTTAATTATGTTCTTAGTCACTATGTTTTTCACACAATTGAAATTTTAGTATCTCTACTTTCAATTTTAGAAATTTAGTCATTTTTTCTTTTAATTCCAGAAATTTTATTGTATACTCTTTTGATTTAATAATTAAAGTCCAATTGATAATTTATTAAAAGTCTTTTAATTTAATAATCAAAGTCCAATTGATAACTTTATCAAAAGACTTACTTTAAATTGGATTATATTCACTACAGGAAAACAGACTTTTAGCGGCGTTTTTTTTTGCCTTTAGCGGCGTTTTTAAGCGCCACTAATAGTTTTAGCGGCGCTTTCCTAAGCGCCCGCAAAAACGCCACTATATGCAACGCCAAAAATTAGTGGCATTTTTTTGAAAAAACGCCGCTAAAGACCATGACCTTTAGCGCGCTTTTTCGCAAACGCCGCTAAAGACCAGGACTTTTAGCGGCGCTTTAAAAAAATGCCGCTAAAAACCAGGAGTTTTAGTGGCGTTTTTTCGCAAACGCCGCTAAAGACCATGACCTTTAGCGGCGCTTTTTTAGCAAACGCCGCTAAAGACCATGACCTTTAGCGACGCTTTTTTCACAAACGCCGCTAAAGACCATGCCCTTTAGCGGCGCTTTTTTCACAAACGCCGCTAAAAATCATAACCTTTAGCGACAATTTTCTCACAAACGCCGCTAAAAATAATAATCTTACAAAAAATTATTTTATTTTAATTAAATAATATTTATTTCTATGTTAAATATTATATTATGTTTAATTTTTGAAATTTGAACTTTAAACTATATACATTTAAGGATAAATAAAAAATATTAATTAAATTAAATTTTCCATTAAAATTTAAACTTCAAAACTAAATATAAAAATTAATGAATTTAAATTTAATACATAAACATTGATTCAATATGTAATTTAATACATAAAAAAACACACACACACAGAGACACACAAAGTATTAGAATTTCTAAAACATAATTCATCTTGGTGAGAAAATAATGCCAAATCATCATCACATTTCATTAATCAAAGGAAAAAGACCAGAAAAGAAAAAGAAACAATATACAACAGAGGGCTGGTTCAAGCTTTAGATGAAGCCAAAGTATTGCAAGCCAAACTATTGCATCCTCTTTCCTTCTCAACTCCTGCAAAATATAAAGTTAACATTCAGTTACTACAAGGACAAATTAATCTAAGAGCAAAATGAATAGCAAAATCACCTTACATATGTTTCTTGCTTTTAGATCATATATATTTTAATCATATATAAGATAAGAACATCAAAAGAAGTCTATGATTTTAATCATTTTGTGACCAAAGAATGGATGTTGGGTAGAAAATATGATTTTAATCATTTTAAAATATATATTTTAATCATATACAAGCATTGAATTAATACCTACAATTGGGGACGGAGGGCTTGAATTAATACCTAAAATAGACATGAGAAAAAGATGGTGATCACAAGAATATAGCACATAAACCCAATTTTTTTCAAAATCGGACTGAACTGATCATTGTTACTCCTTATAACTTGCGTAAAAGTGCAGCAATTCCAATGAAATGATAATGCTAATAAGTACAATGTTACTTCAATGGAAGGTTTTTCATATTTCAAAACGAGGTTCAATTGTTAACACCATTGAAATCTTTCTGTTAAATTTGCTAGTGTGACATTTTTATAATAAAAGAAATAGTCACTCAAGAGACATGTAACAAAAAAAAGTGTTATAGTGAACTTGAATTTAATGAAAAATTTTAACCATGTCGACAATTGAACTTCAACTTTTAAATCTGAAAAGTAAAGGGACTAAATTCCAAATATGCAAAAAGTACAAAAGCCTACAAGGACCAATAGCATATTTTAACCTAAATAAAACACAAGTTTTTAGGAGTTATTGTGACAATTAAAATGGTCTAGGTCTAAACTCTCCGTAAGACAAATGGAGAAACAATGAAAGATCCAACTGGATAATACTAGTGAAACATCCACAATCAATCTAAAGCTTGAAAAATGACCTAACTAATAAACATGCAAAATATTTATTGTTATTGTGATTTATTAACATCCTTAAATTAGCAAAAGTGACTAAAGACATTCATCATGCTGGTGGAGAAATGCCATACATCTCGTGATATTGAAATCATTATTAATCATTAATAATGACATACAACGAAATAACATTATTCCATACGAAAAAGCAAAAATGCCTAGATGCATACCTCACCACGAGCGGGGTTTCATCATCTTTTAAAGAACATGCCAAACTTAACGAGTCAATGAGATCCTTGAGCCTCCCACCCTTGGGAACAAAAGAATGGTAAATGGCATGGGCAACATAATCCCATCAAGACTAAAAAATCACAAAGTCATCGTCCGCATAGTTGTTGAAGGTAATGGCGGTGTTAGGTACATAAATGGATCAAATGTCACAGAGACCTTCTTACAAACAGGGCACACCAATGTTGACCTGTGATCGACCCTAGAATAAAAGAAAATTTGAACATGATTTAGTTCACTTAAACAAGTTCAAGTCTTTGTAAAGGTAAAAAAACTCCACCTAGAACATAAAAGCGGATGAAGATCCACTGCAACTTCAAACATTAATTATAATTAAAAAGCGAAAACTCAAGTTATTTCAAAGTGCTAATAAACAGCCATTTGAGGAAGCTTTTAACTATAGAGGAATTTAGCCAAAAATATTTTATATATATATAGAGAGAGAGAGAGGGGAATACTTGGAAATTTTATAATAGTATAAATTCCAAAATCAGTTACAAGACACTTCAAACTCAAAGGACTCACTTGGAAGATGTCAACTATGATGGAAGCATTGCGAGCCAAGTGATTTAGCCAATGTTCATCAGCCACTTCTTCATCCGGGCGCCCCTCTGCATCCTTGGCTTCTATATATGGCTTGCATTTTACACGATTCAAATCTTCATGAAGGCCATCCAGTGAAAAAAGCAAGAAACTCCTAAGTCAACCATAAAACATAATTACTATTGGCGGGGAAAAAGGAACCTTCACTTTTCAAAGAAAAAGTAAAAGTTGACCTACTCATTACATGGACAATGAGGTTGTTAGGGGTTGAACCCAAATCACAAGAACTAAAAGTCCGGCACACAGTACATACTCATCCCTTTTTATTTACACAATATGTGAGGGGAAATTGGCAAAATTACATTTTAAATTATCAGCAAAGCATATTTTAGCTGTTGAACTATGAGGAGTTTCATAATTGAAACATTTTTTCTCATGCCACGGGTAGTAAGCCATCATTAGCGTAAAAGCAAATGAGAAAATCTGAAACCACAATTCTTTTAAGCAAGTAACTTTACTAACTTGCAGTCGTGCTGATTATATCCATCAAATTGGGGAGCAAACTTAGCAAGTTTAAACTTGAACATTCTTGGAGCCACTGGCATTGCACTGGAGCCCATAGCTTTCTTAACAGACTCTCCAAATGTTAAAGAAAGTTCACCCTAAGCAAAGCAACAGACAATTATGAGAAAGAAGTAAACAAAATCAAGAAAGAAAATTCTTGAATGAAAGATGCACTATCATACGCTCATTCCCGCAGGGTTTTCATGATTTATATCTTTCTCATAGTCTCCAAGGCAATAATCAACAAGTCATGGAGTATGCACCAAACACTCAGATCGCACTGTTCATGAAACAAGTATTTCCAAGATTTTGTAGTCCTGCCAAGCCCAACACACCAATGCCCCTATAACCACTACTGACATGCTGATGTGTTGGTTAGCATTAATTGTGAGCTCAGTTGTCACTATTCATATTCATCCTTACTCGACTCTTGCCAAAGCTATTTTCTATCTTCATTGGTTCTCGCTAATCTCTCATCGATCTTGTTTGTGAAAACAAAAACCCATGAACATGCAATTCAAGAAGAACTGGATGTGAAAAGGGCATGAGGCAAAAAACAAAAATGCAGAGAGAGAAAAAGTTTATAACAGCTTCCAGAAACAGAGAGATACACACATAAATGAATTCTCCGTAATATTGATTTCTCCTAAAATTTATTATCATCATGAATAGCCACGAAAAAGAAAGATGATCAATGATACGAAAAGTCTTGAGAAATTACCCGTGGCCAATGAAGATTCAAGTGACTTAACAATATTAGCCATGGACTTGTTAATGGTAGTCATCTTAGCTTGAGTATCAAGCCTAGCAACAACGGCATCGAGCCGCGAGGCAAGACGGAGGTAGTTCATCTCGCTCGTTGCGCTTTTCGAATGGCGTTCTCGGCGTGAGATACGAGCTCCGCCCATGTTACCTTTCTCGATCGCCTTCTTCACCTTCAATTTCTCGGATTTCTCGTCCTTCTCGCACTTCCTCGATCAAGCGCGTTGCAACGATTTGGACGTGAATTTCAACTCCATGATCTGGTTCAAGAGCTTCTGTGTTCCCCATGGTTGGATTCTTTGTTTGATCGAAGAGAATTAGGGTTGAAAATTTTTGGGGATTTCCAATCGAATTTGATTCGATGCTTTTATACGGTTTTGCTTTTTCTTTTATTTATGTTCAACGATAGTGAAGCGCAACGCTTAAGGCAAAGCGAAAAATCGGATAATATTTTTATAATTTTTATTTGGTATAACATAAATTTAATCCCTAAAACTTATTTTTTTGCTACTTCATCCATATATATATATATATATTATCACTTGTATCCTCAAATTTTAAAATTTAATAAATTTGTTTCTAAATGAAAATTGGATTAAATTTAAAAATTTTAAAAATGTAGATAAAATTTTATCAATAATAAAATATACGCTGCCATTATCAATATCATTAAAATTTTAATATTTGTCAATTTTTCGTCTAAAAAATAATTAAAATTTGAATATTGCAAACTAAAGTGATATAAAGATAAAAGATTTAGGTGGGATTTAGATGGACGGTTGGAAGTGGTGATGCGGTGCATTTAGTTTTCTTTTGTCTCACACTATAATATTTAATTTCATTGCTATCGCTGTTTTTATACTAACCGCAGATAAATATACTGCCCATTCAAAATAAACTGATCAAAATTACATCATAAAAAAATAAACGTTAAAATAAAATTTAACAATTTTATTTTATTATTAAAAATAACCATTAAATTATTTGATTTTAATTTAAACTTAAAATAACATATATAATAGATTTGATATATTTGAATTTTAATCTTTCATCATGAATCTACTGCAAAACTAAAGAATGAGTCAAATTGTCGGTTAAGTCATAACTCGATTGACATAAATATTATTATAAATGTAGGAGGACGTGGGTTCTAATGCGCTGAAGTGCGTTATACTCCTATTTATGGATTAATGAGGGACTATTGGTAGTTTTATACATTATATCAAAAAGATCAAATATTAATTAAAATACATTTTTTAAAATTTATAATTTTTTTAATAATTAATTCAATATTTTAAAATTAATATTATCTCTTTTACAATTATATAAGAAAATATTTAACATATAAATTAAAAAACAATTACTCATATACCAAAAATCTTTAAAATATAAACTAAACCCTAAAATCTTAATCCTTGATCCTTAGACCCTAAATCCTAAATCATAAAATATAAACTCTTAATCCTAGACCCCTAACCCTTAAACCATAATCCCTAAACCCATAATCCATAAAACTTAAAATAGTAACTCGTAAACCTTAAACCCTTAACCATATGCCATAAATCATAAACCTTAAACTATAATGATAATTAATTCAATATTTTAAAATTAATATTATCTCTTTTACAATTATATAAGAAAATATTTAACATATGATGTACATCAACATCCATGTGATGTTTTTTGGGGTTTAGTATTTTAGGGGTTATAGTTTAGGGTTTAAGATTTTTTAAGGTTTAGGAGTTTAGTGTTTTAAGGATTATAGATTAGTGTTTATGATTTTTTGGTGGGTTTAGGTTTTTAGGGGTTATATGACTTTTAGCGGCGTTTTACCGAAAGCGCCGCTAATTCTCTTGTTTTTAGCGGCGTTTTACCAAAAGCGCCGCTATTGCTCGTTTTTTTAGCGTTTTACCAAAGCGCCGCGCTAATGCTCTGTTTTTTAGCGGCGCTTACCAAAACGCCGCTAATGCTCTCAGTTTTTAGCGGCGTTTTACTAAAAGCGCCGCTATTGCTATGTTTTTAGCGGCGTTTTAACAAAAAACGCCGCTATTGCTCTGTTTTTAGCGGCGTTTTTGGTAAAACGCCGCTATTGCTCTATGTTTTACAATTTTTGTGCGTTTTTTTGATAAAACGCCGCTAAAAACGCCGCTAAAGCCCTGTTTTCCTGTAGTGATTGTATTTAAAAAAAAGAAGCTTACGAGTTCAATTTAAAGCTGTCCTGAATACATGTAAAAAAAAAAGTGATTTTCTTTTTGTTTTCTCTGAATAGTATACTAAAGAACCTTACTATTCCAAAATTAGAATCGAAAACCTTACAACCCCAAATTCAACATTTTTATTTATTTATTTGACCTTCAATGTATGTAATATTGGCCACATGTGTAAAGTTTTTTTTATTTTAAAAATAGTACATAATCCAATTTATTAAATGTCTTTTGGAAGTGTTATCAACTGAATTTTAATTGTTAACTTAAAAGAGTAGAGGGACTAAATTATTGTGATTAAAAGTAGGGGGACTAAATTTAGAAGTTTGAAGAGGAGAGCACAATTACACAAAAAAAAAAAATAAAGAGAGGGAAACAGAAAACATTAAAAGTTAAAATTTTTTTGTATACTTTGGATTTTTTGTTAAATTTTTGTAGGTATAATTTTTTTTCTCATCCAAAGAAAGCTATATTGAAAGGAAAAACAACATAAAAAAGTGTAAAAGAAACCGAAAAACACCATAAGACTAATATAAGAACCATAATAGGAAGCCAAATTACACCCAGGCAACAAAGAATTCCTCAGCAGTGACACCCTTTTGGGCGAAGAAGTCGGCCATTGAGTTGGCTTCTCTACCAACATGAGAGAATTGGATCAACTGATAGGAGTCCATAAGGCCATCAATATCATTAAAAATCTTCCATAATTTCCATGGTCTTAGACACCTTATTACGAATCCAAGCAAGAGCGACTGTTGTGGATTATTTATTATTATAAATTTAATATGATTTTTTTGTGTTAATAAATATATTCTGATATATTCATTTATTCATATTATGTTGATTTTGCATTTTTGGGTTTATCTCATGTATTTAATTTATTCATTGTTGTACTAATTTCAAGGGATTAATCGATATTATTTTAAAAAGGTTATACCATTCACATATACTCAACTGCTTTTGATGTTCTTTTTTTCTCACACAAAATAAATTTTAAGGGTAGAGTTAATGGTGTTCATAGTTCGGTTAAAATTAAATTAACCGATCGAATCGGTTGAATTCGATTAATTGGTCGGTAGTTGAATTTAGTTTGGTCAGAGACCGGTTAATGATTTTTTAGAATTTCAGTTACCGATTAATTTGGTTCGAAATTGGGTAATTAACCAAAATATTTCTTGTTTTCACCTCCATTTAAAGTTTTTTGAACTATTAAATAAAAGAAAATGAACATTAACAATGCATTTTTTTTTATATATTTATACTTATTTTAACCAAAAGACAAAAACATATGAAATTCGATTAATTCGGTTAACCGACTGAATTAACCGAAATATTTCAGTTCGGTTAATGCATTTGAAAAAAAAAATATCGGTTCGGTTAACGGTTAAAGATTTTTACATTTCGGATAATTTAATTAATAATAATTTGATTTGAATATTAACCAAACCGGCCATTTGAACTGAAGCTAATGAAGAGATTAGAGGAAAACACCAAATAAGATGCTATCCATAGCACAAGCAGCAAACCTTGATAAACACGTCCTAGCCAAAAAGTATAACAAATGCCCACCAAAATAGAGAAACCCCTCCAAATGCCTTGAAAGGAAATAAGGCCAGCAATAAGGGAAAAGCTTAGAATCATCGAGGTTCATCAAGTGGCGGAGTTACTAAGATACTCAGCCCCTCTAAAATGGTAAATTTTCAATTTAAATCTTTTATAATTTATAAAATTTTAAATTAGTAATGATAAAGTTACACTTTGACTCTTAAAAATAAAAAAAAATTAATTTAACCTTTTAAAAGTTATAAAAATATAGACTATTAAAATGATGAAATTATATTTTTATTATCATAGAAATATACAATTTTATTTTGACCTCCCAAAAAGAATTAATTGCCTCCGCCACTGCGTTCATCATCATTGTAGAACTCAAGTATTGGAAATCTAATCTCAATCTAAAAAAATCACCGTCCTCTTAAAAAGCCCACCCTTTCAATGCAAAAAAATAAAAAATCTTCAAATAATTCAATAATCACCTAACAAACTCCGGTATTTGATTTGAAAGATAAGCATAAAGAGAAACCCAAAGATGATGTATAATATTTTGTATTTGGTTTTTCATGTTGTGTTAGATATTATTTTTAATTCATATTATATTGCGAATATATAATTTATTATTTCATTCTATCTATAAAATGAATCACATTTTATGTTGTGTTGATATTGTGTATTATTTTATCATATAAATTCAATTTTAGAAAATATTTATATATTTGTACTCATATTCGAGATGTGCTTGTGATTTTTAATATTAATTGCAACACATTAATAATTCTTATATATTTTTGTGAGTTCGTGAATTTATGTCGTGCTTTTGTTGTTTTTATATCATGTTATATTTTAGTTTTCTCATATTATATCAATTTATCTCATGCTGTGAATAATTTCTTATAATTGTTAAAAGTTTACTTTTAAATTTAGTTACTTAAAATATTAATTTATTAATTATTTAATATTATTAAAAGGGAAATTTTATATAAATAATTATTATATTTTTTGAAAGATTATAATTAATTATTTTAATCTTTTGTCTAGCGGTTACTGATGGGCATCGAAATCACCAAATATAAATTCCTACGAAGAAATAACAGTAATAACAGTACAGAGCAGTAGAGTCGAATCCACAGGGATTGGTTATCTAATTTCGCCTTTTTCTGTGACCAGAATCGCTATGCAGTCACAGTCGTGCCTACGACCTGTGCATAGCAATGCTTAAAAAAATAAAAATGGGGGGTTTAAATTGATAAAGATAAGAAAATAAGAAAATACGAAGTGTGATAAAATAAAATAAAGATAGATTCAAAATTGTAAAAATAAATTTAAGAAAATAAAATAAATGGGTAAATAAGATATTTTTAAGCTTAGCCTTAGCCTCGGTGTACTCCAATCTTGAATAGATCCTTGAAATAGATTTTCCCTTCCAAGTGATAAGCTAGTTATAGCAATCGAGGACCCCTCAAACCGCCAACTCTTTCTCTCGTAGTCGATCCTAGTATCACATGCAAATTGACCCTTGTCGAATTTCTAACCACTTGGCACGTACTTACAATTTAAGACTTCGTCAGCCTTGCGATCTGAAAAGCCCAACTCGAATTAATGGCCTCAACCGTGTGGGTCGGTGAAATCTGATTACTACCTCCGTTGACGGAATCCAACTAGCTTTTTCCAATTGAACATGACAATTTGTTCATGGGATTTTGAATACAGCACCGCCGACTCAACTTCCCAACTGTACGCCAAACTATTCCAACCCAACGCCCGCTTTTCGAATTGAAATCGAATCAACTTTAAGGGATGAATTTGTATTATCCCATATACCGGAGAGATAGTGAATACCGAATTGCAAAGTATTTAGTGTGGGTTCAAATCTCACGATTACTTTGTCGAAGCGATAGTCAGGCTAAGGCTAAAAAGAGTTTAGTTAATTATAGAAAGAATCATGCTTGAAAATAAATGGTTCAAATAGAATTGTGGAAAGTGGAAAGGGAAAGGGCCTTGGAAGGCAATTAAATCAAAAAGTTGAAAGTAAAAGATAAAAGAAAAGGAATGAAACAACATAATAGAAAAGTGATGCAGGAAGGGAAAGAAAATAAGGAATTTTATTGATTCCAAAGGCAAGTGTGCCTTTAATTGGCTGTAGTCACTAGGTATTTATACACACTTCTAATGCTAAAACTTAACTAGATTTTTCCTAAATATTATCACTAAATAAATAAAAAATTTTAAGATCATATTTAAATTCGAGATCAAATTCAAACTAATTACAGAATTTAACAATATAAAAAATCCTCCAATCTTTATCCAGCCACTTTAAAAAAAAAAAATCTTTAACCCTTCAGTCTTTAACAAACCATCTTTAAATCTTCAATCTTTCAATCAAGCCCTCCTCTTTGCTTTTTGTGAGAGTTTAAATTTAGCACACCAACTTCATTCCTAATAAGAAAATCCAAAATTTAATATCATTTTATCCGATAATTAGCCAAAAATAAATATATTAAAAATACGAATTTATCTTGCTATGAAATTCCCCCTAGTTAGCCGATGCTTGTCCTTAAGCATGATATCCACAAAAAATAATTTGTTAATTCTTTTCTAAATCAAAACTCCCTTTCCTAGTCAAGCATACTTCAAACAATTAGGTGAATAAAAAAATAACAATTGCTAAGCTCAATCAATAAACATTTTATAGAATCTCGAACAGTATGTCAAATTCAACTATTTTACTAAATTTAGGCTTAATAAAACATGCAAAACGATCATACCCAACATACACTTTTATCTATTTTTTATTTTTTTCAAACATAGTCAAGTTTTTTGACGCAAAGTGAGATGACAACCGAAGCACCTCACCCCAGTTACTCAACCCGACATGTTCTCTTTATTTAATTACTTATTTTTAACGAATTCGAGACGTAATCAAACCTTTTGACACGAAATGAGATGAAAACCCAAGCACCTTATCTCGATTACTCAATTTCATATATCTCTAATCAATTTATTTCTCCTTTCACAAGGCAGCTCGGTTAGCAGAGTGTTACAAGTTTCGGTTCGTCACCAAACCTTTTGACGCAAAACGAGATGACAACCCAAACACCTCATCCTAGTTACTCAACTTGGTCACATTTCTGAATTTAGAAACCATAAAAACCTTTAAACAAGGAAAATAATAAAATAAAGTCTCAGTACCATTGATAGAAAAATAGAATGTATTTAAAAAGAAGAAAGCCAAGAAACCTTCCCTTCTGATGATTTGTTGCACAAATTCTACAAATAAGTTCCAAAAATTTTAATCAGGAAAGCCCAAAAGTCATCAATCTCGATTCACTGCTTCCATCACCAATTCAGGTACTCTTGATTGTATAATATGCCATCGGGAATATTCCAGTTGCACGTCTTTCGGGAGCAGTATATAACAACCTTGAAATATAAAGGGCTTCTCGTCTGCCATATACCATTCGGCGTACTCGCACGTAGGAGAGAACCCTCCCTCTAAGACATACCTGAGAGGGCACCTTGAATGTCGATCATTCTACAGAAAGATATACAGTTCATGATTTTCTACCCAATTTATTGCGTCCTGACCCGAACCCTTTTTGTCCATTCCGTGGACTTCTTTGATGTCGACTGGAGGGTTCGAGATAAGATGCGCGCAACTGAACTGTCTCAATACCCGACCCTCATCGTGCCATTCCACCATATGAAAATGAATCAACGAAACATTTTGTAATGCCCCAAAACCCGGCCTAGAAGTTTAGACCGAATCCCAAATGTTACATTGATCACCGAAGTGATCTAAAATAATTTTACAAAACGAGTTGTTAAAATATATACAAACACGATTATTAAAATCGAACTAAACCATTTAGCCCTTTTAGGATTCAAAACAGAGAATTTAAGTCATGTTGAAAGCGCTCGGAAATAAAGTTCTGAAGTTTCTAGAATTCAAAACAAAACTATTTATGAAAATCCAAAATTAGATTGTACCACAGTCTTTATAGATTTTTACAGTCCGAAACAGTTCACATATTAAAAATCTAAAAAAAAATATCACTTTGAGACCTCTGGCACGCCAAGTCCAGCTGCAAAAAACGAGGGTACCTACAATGGGATAAACTAAGGGGGTGAGCTACACGAGCTCAGTGTGAGTTCGAAAACGAAAGAAAAATGAACACCAAAGTGTCACAATAAAAATATCTCAATGGCAATCCGATATACAAATAATCTTCACAAACAAATCAAACGTATCAATACTAAAACACCTCAATCTATAAACAGTTAGTCTCGTAATCAGATAGACAAATAGAAAGTGAAATGAATGCAACAAGTAATAAAAATCCACCCAACCAGCCAAACGCCTCTTCGACCACCATGCACACCACATATGAGCTATCCAAGCCTATCCAACCATGCACCACACATAGAACCTCAAAAGGCCCATCCAACCTTACACACCACGTTTGTGGACTAAGCCACTCAAATGTTAATATGCAGCAAAGCTGACATATATGTCGTACTGTGCGGTAAACCGCTATATAGACTTATTACACTTGAAGCTGCCAAAATAGATCAAAATCCCTTCACTTTGCAACCAAACGCAAAAAGATTAATGCAAATGCAAAATTCACACCATTCGAAGACAGACTTACAGAAATAGAATACGGAATCAGAAATGCACACATTAAAATGCCTAGAATCAGAATCAGAATCAGATATAACATAACATCAATTAACACTCAATCGAATCGCTTAATTAGAGATATGATTGTGAATAACACACAAGTCCAGGCCGAAACAAAGTCCCGACCACCCTTACAAAGACCTAGCCAAGGGTTGGAACACACAGAATCATAATCAGATAAAAACGAACACAGTACAAAAATTGGCGACATAAGGCCACACGGCTGTGTGGGGGTCTACATGCGCATGTGAAGGCCATACACGTCTGTGTGGAGAGGAGACACGCCCGTGTGAGCAGCCTCTGTAACTCACTGTTTAAAAGTGCTAAAATTAAGTACAGAGTAGACACGACCGTATAAAAATCTCATAGGCCCGTGTGACTAGGGAACATGCCCATGTAAAAATCGACAAAATCCCCAAATCATCCACAAGGCTATGTGGCATCAAAATTTGCCTAAAAACCCTAATTCCTAATTGCACACGGCCGTGTGAGCCACCCATGTGGGGCACACGCCCGTGTGGCCACCCGTGTGGTCATGAAACCACTTTAAAATAGCTTGGAAAACATGAATTTCGACATCAAAAAATCCTTTACCTCTAATAGTGTAGAAACACACCCTAACTAGTCAAATTTTACGCAATTTAACAAAGATACAACATTACTGTAATAGGCCAATTTAGCTTGGGCCCGAATTTCAAACAAATAAAAGGGCCCAAACCAATTTGCCCAAATAGAAATTAGATATCAAAAAAAAAAAAAGCAAAACCAAAAAAAAAAAATCCATTAAAGTCCAGTCCACTTACAACCAATGCCAAACCTAATACAAGCCCAAGTACAAATAATAAACCTAGCCCAAAGTTAAAAGGCCCAAGAGGACAAAAATTTAACATTTTCGAAAACCCTAGGGTTTCCTCTTGCACCGCAGCCCCTAAAACAGCGCTGTTCCTCCTCACCATGTTACCTCTGTACCTCCGCGTGCCAGCAAACACCCTCGCCTCCGTACCTGCAAGTAAAACAACAACAGCAAAAAAATTGCAACAAAAAAAGAACAAAAAAGAAAAACAAATAGAAATTTGTATTCGGCTATAAAAGCCACAAGTGAACCCTTGTAGTTTTTTTTTTTACAGAGAATATTAATCAAAGAAATGGAGTTCAAAGAGAAAAAGGTGATTTTTTTTTTTAAGTATTTCATTTTTATTTTTTGTAAAAAAACAAAGAAAACAAAAAAAAAAGGATTGAAACCTACCTTCTTCTGCGCACTTTGCCACTATCGGAGGTTTCCTCCATTCACGAAAGCCATGAAAACTCTTTAGGGTTCCGTTTGGGCTTCGTCCAAAAGGGCAAACAGGGAGGCCGAAAGGCATTTTTATTTTCTTTTCTCTTTTCATTTTCATTTTCAGTCCAAAAATACCCAAATCGGGTTAGTATTTAAAGAAGAAAACTTAAAAAAAAGGATTTTAAAACGTTTTTTTCAACTCCGGTATGGCGGAGCTATGGCGGAGCCACTGTGCGAGCTTGCTGGCACCCACACCAGCCAAAGAGGGGGGTGAGAGAAAATGGGGGGTTTCTTTATTTTTTTTAGAAACCCTGGTAAAACTGAATTTAAGAAAAACTTTTGATTTAAATAAGAAGCATGAAACGATGCCGTTTTGAAGTTTTGGCCTCTAACCCGTGACCCGACCCACTTGCGCTTAGGATCCGCGCGTTTCTACGGTGAATGGGCTATTTGCACACATAGCCCCTCTGTTTTTGCTACGTTGTGCGATCTGGTCCTTGTTTGTTTCTTTTATTTTTCTTAAATCTTGTCGCATAATTTTCTGTTTGTTTCACTTTGGTCCATGCTGAAACGCTGGCATGAGGGCCAAAGATATTTTCCCAGTCAGTCCCTCATTCTCTAAGCACGTTTATTTGGACCTTTATTTGTGTTTCATCAATTTTCGCATTTTATAATTTGTACCCCATATTTGATTCTGATTGCAATTTGATCCTTAACCTTTTATAACTTCAATTTCTTTTATTTTTATTTATGTTAAAAAAACTGTTTTATTTAATATTTCATTTAACATTTTTATTTATTTATTTCTTCAACCCTTTTTATGATTAATATTCATTATTTTATCTTCCTTTTACTTAAATATATTATTTATTATTACTATCATTATTACTATTTTATCTATTATTATTTATTTATATATGTTTTATTACAAATTGTGACTTTAATTTTATTTATATTCTACTTTGATTATTTATTTTCAATATTTTTACAAATCATTCTCCTTATATTTATTTATGTACTTATTTGTTTGTTTCTTTATCTTATTTATATTTATTAGTATTTTCCCTTTAGCGTGTTGTTTTGTCATTATTGTTCTCATTGTTATTATTTATTTTGTTTATTCATCCTCATTTGATTGTTAATACTGGTATTAAGTTGTATCATATGATTATTGCCATTACGAATAATGAATCGTTTACTAGTATATTGATATTGTTATCATTCATAGGTATAATATTTTATTCGCATATCATTTTTCCTTTTTTTTTTTAAAAAAAAAACATTGCATTAATTTTTACCCAAATTCGTAAAAAAGAGAATTTTTGAAAATAGGTAATGTTTTGCATTTTGGAGAAACGAGAAAACGTACCCTAACTTACGAGGTCTCGACTTTCTCGTCGAACCTAATAGCCAAATATCCTTTTAAATTTCAAAATACATGAATTTTAAATAGAAATAAAGGAAATATTCAGCGTTTGGAAATTTGAGAAAGGTCGTACCCTAACTTACGGGGTTTCGATTTTTCTCGTTAGATCTAAACAACCGAATATCCTTTTAGGGATCAATGTACAATTTTTAAAATATAAATTAAAGGCAAACTCATTCTCGAGGACTCAAATGTCGCATCCTAACTTACGAGATGTGGCATATTGTTATCACGGGACAAGTGGGCCTTTGATGTTCGTTTCATTTTAATTCAAGTGTTTTTAAAATTAAATAAAAAAGGGATTGTGTTCTAAATCTTTTTCAAATTTTTGACTTTCGACGTTAAGACATTAATTAATCAATTTGGTACCAATTTTGGGCGTTTCGAGGGTGCTAATCCTTCCTCGTACGTAATCGACTCCCGAATCTATTTTCTAAAATTTCGTAGACCAAAATTGTTGTTTTAGTAAGTCAAAACGTTTTATTAAAACGATCAATCACAAGGTGACTTGATCACACCTCATAAATATTGGTGGCAACTCCTATTTTTCATTTTTTAAATAAAAATTTAATTTCAAAAAAATGGTTTCGACAACTTGGCGACTCCACTAGGGATGCAATAAGAGAGTCAAGCTGCAAATTGATTATCTTCTGTCTTTTCGTTGAAAATTGAAAAATTGATTTTAAATTACGATCCTTTCATTGCATGTCATCCATCATTTTTGTGATCTTGGTCAAAACATATTTGCTTTATTGGTTTGAGTCTTTGGATATTTTTGCATACTGCATTGCATGACCATTCGATCTTACCCTTTTAAGTGGGTGTGAGAAACTATTCCTTCATGAGGTTTTCACCTCCGTATAGGATAGTGGATCGCTTCCAGGATACATCCTGACCTATGTCTTCGTGAGATTTTCATCTTCGTATAGCCATAGGAAAATGTATTCCCCTGAACTGAACTTGGTCTGTATGAGCCTATAATGGGTGAGGATCGAGGAATCTGCCGGTTCAGGTACACTTTCTTTAGAATTGGACCACATATAGTGATCTATAAGAGCCTGCCCTGGGTAGAGCTGCACCGAACCATTAGTGGTTACCCGAATAGGCACGTTATTATTTCTTGCTTACTTTGAATTTTTAGTTTCGTATAAAATGTACAAACTTGTGTTGTTTTGCTTTGGTTGCATGACATTTTCATTATAAAAAAGGGTATCGATTCACATTCGATTATGAAATAGAGAGCTTGCCATGGAGAACGAATTTCTTGATAAAGTGGAAGATAATGCGACTGTCTGTATATGGTCAGAGAAGACACAATTAGAGAAAGGTGACAGTTTGCTAGAGGGGTACACATCAGAATTATGGGACTTCACCCATATCAGCGTGACACAAAATGATCTCCAAGAATTGAAAGAGATATGGGTCCATTGAGATGATGAGATCAAGCAGCTATTTTACTGCAATTATGGAGATCTGCCCTATCTACTCGACATCAAGGTGGACAAGCATTTGTTTCAAGCTCTGGCTCAATTTTGGAACCTTGCCTACTGCTGTTTTACCTTTGGGAATGTGGATTTGGTGCCTACAGTGGAGTAGTATATAGCCTTACTTCGTTGTTTGAAGATTCAAGCTAATAAGACCTATTTTAGAGCCGTCAATGTCCCAACTTTTGTGAAGAAGTTAATGAATATCACTGGAATGAGTGAACAGTAGGTCGCGACTCAGATCAAGCAAAAAGGAAAAAGCAAATGTATTTGCTGGAAAAGTTTGCGAGATCTGATTTTGGCACACCCAGATATGAAGAAAAGGGTTGATGCTTTTGCTTTGAGTATTTACGGGCTGATGGATTTCCCTAAAGCGCTGGGGCATGTAGATGAGGCAGTTTCTAATTTGTTTGACCGACTTGATAAGAGAGTCACTCCTGTTCCCACAATTTTTGCCAAAACATTTAGATCTTTGAATGCATGCCAGAGGGCGGGAGAAGGAAGATTTATCGGATGCGTGCAACTATAGCTAGCTTGGTTCCATAGCTATTTCTGGAAAGTAGACAAAGTTTCCTATCGGGTTTTCTATGATAACTAATCACCATTAAAAGAAATAGTGGCTACATCGAGGAAGGATGACATTTTGGAGGAAAAATGGATAGCGATCCTCCAAAATCTCCAAGAAGAGGACGTCGAGTGGAGAGCCCCTTGGATGGTTCCCAATGAGATTCTATATCGATGTGGGAACTTTGATTGGGTCCCTCTAGTTGGGATTTGAGAAGCTGTCGGATATGCTCCTCTACTGGTGTTAAGGCAGTACAAATCGAGACAGTTCATATCAGGGACACAGGGCTAGCTTAGTGCGAGTTTTCATTTAAGGGTGATAACTACAAGAAAAATGTTTGAGAAATGTCTAACGCTTGAAACCAGACTCCCCGGATGAAAAGATTGGCTATAGGTATGATTGTGGCCCCCGAGTATAATAGGTGGTGGAGTAGAAGAATCAATGACAACATGCCCAGGCTGAATCAAGAAGACACTCGATCAATGGAAGAATATCTACAAGTGGTCCCCTCCGAGCTAGAAATCATAAAGCTGGATTTCGAAAAGAGAAATTCGGAGCTAGGAAAGAAAATAGAACAATTAGGGGAGGAAAAAATGCATTTAAGATTAGATGTTGATGTTCAAAAACTAGAGACCGATAAATTGAGGAATGGAAAGAATAAGGCCGAAGAAGATTTGGATAGATTGAAAATGGATTATAAGGAGTTGCGTTTATCGATGAGAACCGTCGAATTGGGGAAAATGTCAGAGCAATGGCGACAAGAAATCCAAGAAGAAAAGATTAGAGCCGATCGATGGGAGAGAAAATTCCAAGATGCTCAAGTTCAAAAAGAGGCCCTAGAAAAGAGTTTGTCAAAAATCCAAAGTGAGAAAATTGAATTAAAGGCTAGAATAACATAATTAGAAAGGTCGCTTCACCAGTATCGTAGTTGCAACTCTGCAATTGAGCTGAGGGCGAGTTTAAACAAGGTTGAAGAGATGAAAAGGAAGATGGAAGAACTCGAGACTGCGTTACAAAATTGCGAACTCCGGGTTGAACTTCTTGAAGCAAATGAAGACCATTAGAAAGAGCAAATCCACCATTTTTAGGATCAAGTTAGGGATAGAGATTATATTATAGGTGAAGCTGTGGCTCAGATATGAGAAGCGGCCGACCATTTACAGACCTTAGCAGTTTAGGTTGACATGCTAAGTGTGAAATATGAATTAGAATTATACCAGGGACGAGAACTAGCTTGGCTGCTTAGGAAAGTTAAAACTTTGAGCATCAGGGCAAAGCCATAAATATAATCCATTTTATGTAAAGAATTTTGTTTTCTAATAAAGTTATTCTAAATGGAATTGAATCAGAGTCGACGCCTTCTTTTTTGCATTCATCCCATGCATTTACATTACATTGCATCATATGCATTAAATATCACAAAAGGACCTTAATTAATTAAAAATTATTTTAGATAATCTGGAAATCGACAAAAGTTTACCAATTGAGCATTGTTACGGTAAACAAAAGAAAACTAAAGCAATGGACAAAAGATTGGAAAGATTAGAGCAAATGCAAAAAGAAATACAAGATCAGATGGAAACACATATGCAAGAACAATTGGCCAAAATTTAACAAGACATGAGGGATCATATGCTAGAATCCCAAAGGAATATGATGGACCAATTAACCCGGTTGTTGACTGGAAGGCTAGAAAAAGGAAAGAACCCTATGATCAATTCTGGGTACGATAATGAGGACCCTGCTTATCCTCCAGGTTTTACCCCGACAAATGTCCAGACACAACCCGAGGTGTACTCACGAAGGTCATCTATTACAATCAGGCCACAATAGTTTCAGGCACGTGTTTTAGCGCCGATGAACTACCAAACAGGCTCAAGCTCTAATCCGGAGGATAACCCAACTAATCTCGTTGTCCTTGATCTTGATGATACAATAGAAATAAAAACGGTGAGAGTGGAGCTCTCAAAACAATTTGAAGACCGATGCAGATGGTTAGAAAAAAATTTAAAGTAATGGAAAACACTGATTATCATTGTGGAATCGATGCTAAGGATTTGAGCTTGGTTCCGGACCTAGTGCTTCCCCTCAAGTTCAAAACTCCAAAGTTTGAGAAATATAACGGGACCAGCTGCCTTAAAGCTCACATTAAAATGTTCTATCGGAGGATGACAGGATATGTTAATAATGATCGACTATTAATTTCACTGCTTCCAAGACAGTCTGTCGGGGCAGCATCCAAATGGTACAACCAATTGAGCTGTACCAAGATCAATTTATGGAAGGATCTAGCACAAGCTTTTATGAAGTAGTATAGTCACGTGACGGATATGACCCTTGACAGAATCACATTGTAGAATATGGAGAAGAAACAAAATGAGAGCTTCAAACAATATGCTCAAAGGTGGAGGGAAGTCACCATAGAAGTCCAGCCACCTCTCCTAAAAAAAGAAACCACAATGCTTTTCATCAACACTTTAAAAGCTCCATTCATCAATCATATGTTGGGAAGCGCCACTAAAAGCTTCTAAGATATAGTGATAACTGGCGAAATGATTGAAAACGCAGTGTGGAGTGGTACGATAGATGAAGGGGAAAGCACCAAAAAGTCAGCCCCAAGGAAAAGGGAGAATGGGGTGAATAACATGAGCACATTAAAAAGGGTCATTCAAAGTCAATTACTGTGATCCAGTCGAAGACAACAACCACTAACCAACAGGCCCTCACAAGATAAGAATCCAATACAAAGACAAATACAGAAAGGCTACAGTTCACACCCATACCAATTACGTATAAGGAGCTGTATCAGAGCTTGTTTGATACATACGTGGTATCTCCTTTCTACCTAAAACCGATGCAACCTCTATTTCCTAAATTGTACGACGCAAATGCTCAATGTGAATACCATGCGGGAATCACTAGGCATTCAATTAAAAATTGCACCGCGTTTAAAAAGTTAATCGAAAGGTTCATAAAAATGGGGATTGTAAAGTTCGACGATCCATCAGTAGTAGGAAACCCGTTACCCAAACATGCTGACCAAGGGGTAAATGGGATAAATGAATGTGGGAGCAAGAAAATCAAATGTGAGGTTACAGAATTTAAAAACCCACTAAGACGGGTTTGGAAAGAGATGGTAAAAAGAGGATTGATTGTACCGAATTCAGAGGAGAGATCTAAAGGGAAGAGGAACTACTGTGAGTTCCATAACGGAGAGGGGCACGAGATCCAAGAATGCACCGAGTTCAAGGCCTTAGTGCAAGACATGATAGACAATAAAGAAATAAAATTTTATGAAGATGTTAAAGGCCTAGAAGAAGGAAATGTAGGCGCATTGGAGGGAGAATTGACATCGAAGGTCTAGAAAGTCAAAAACCTGGTGGTCATCATCTCACGACCAAGAAGCAATGAAGTTGGAGTACAAATGGCACCAAAGGTCATAATCCAGAAACTTGCAGTCTTTCCCTATAAAGACAGCCAGAGGCCCTGAAATTATGACTGCAATGTGATGATCCCAGGAGAGAAGAACCCAGCAGGTGTTTCAAAGGAGGACCAAGATGTAGGTTGCTACACACGTAGTGGGAAGCGCTACGATTTAGCAAATAGCGGAACCTGTAAAAGAAAAAGCCTTGGCAGTCGAACAAAAGAAAGAAAAAATAGCCAGACCTGAATTGCCTATTAACGAATCGGTCAATGAAGAGGAGGCTAAGGAATTCTGAAAATTTTAAAGCACATCGAGTACAGCGTTGTAGAGCAGCTGCATAAACAACCAGCTTGCATATCAGTGTTAGCTTTACTCTTAAGCTAGGAGGTACACCGAAGCGCATTGATGAAAGTACTAAACAAAACTTATGTTGCCAACGATATCTCTGTCAACAAGCTAGACCGTTTGGTTAGCAACATAAGCGCTGATAATTTCATTTTCTTTAATGATGATGAAATACCATCCCGGGGCATGAGATCAATTAAGGCTCTATACATCACCACCCGCTGTAGGGGATATACACTGCCAGGGTGTTAATCAATAATGGATCGGCCTTGAATGTCTTACCCTCATCCATACTAAACAAATTGCCTGTGGATAGCTCTCGCATGAAGACATGCCAGAACATAGTGAAGGCATTTAATGACACCGGAATGAGAGTAATGGGAAGAATCGAAATACCCCTCTTGATTGGCCCAAACACGTACGAGGTAGACTTCCTGGTGATGGACATCAAGCTTTCTTATAACTGCTTATTAGGGAGGCCTTGGATACATTCAGTGAGGGCAGTGCCTTCATCACTACACCAAAAGTTGAAGTTAGTAATAGAAGGTCGGCTGGTGACGATAAATGCAGAAGAAGACATCATTGCAGCTGTAACCAGTGACACACCATATTTAGAGGGAAACGATAAAGCGATCGAATGTTCCTTTCGATCTTTGGAATTTGTGAACACAACATTCATTACCGAAGGGAACAGGATCCCAATACTTAAGATATCTAAGACTACAAGAATGAGCTTACAACTGACAGTCGGGAAATGAGCCTTACCTAGGAAAGGACTTGGAAGACACCTCTGAGGAAGGGTTGAGGCACCGATACTAAAAGATAAATGAGACTGCTTCGGCTTAGGATTCAAGCTAGACACAAGACAAAGAAAGAAGGAGTTGAAAAAGAAGCAAGAAAGGAAGAGAGCATGTTTGAGCGGTGAGGAGATCAAATGGGAACCAATGGCTTTCCCCCACATATCCAAAACTTTTGTGTTAGGATGAATTATTCACCCTAAATGGAGGGTGCTGAGAAAGGAAACTACGAAAGAAATGTTGGAAAATTTGGACATCAACGCCATATTCGAAGAAAGAACCGGAGAAGAGAATTTGTCGGGCATTTGCCCTTATGTACCGGGGAGTGTTCTGAAAAATTGGACTACAGAAGAGATTCTTGTAGTTTTTAGAGCTAATTCAGAGTAATGTTCAAAACAAACTTATTGCTTTAGGCCTAGAAGTAATAAGAATCCTTTGTGAAATAGGCTTATTTCCAAAATCTTTGTTTCAATAAAATGCGCCTTTGCAATCATTTTGAGCAAATATTCTTTTATTCTTTCCATTTCATTCATAATCATACTACACAGATAATTATTTTTGGATTCTTTTATTCTTTAAACTTTCTTCTCCATTCATAATCATACCATACAAATAATTGTTCTCAAATTCTTTTGTACTTTGGATCCTTCTTCATCCATATAACAGGTCTTTAGATATCAATGATATGAGTGACGCTGCTAATGACTTAGAGTCTCTTTTTGAGCAAGATATGTGTATAGAGGATTTTTAGGATTTTGAAAATAACCGAGGCTGTGACCTATCTCCTGATTTATTGAGGATGGTAGAACAAGATGAGAAACAAATCCTACCTCACAAAGAGTCAGTGGAAATTTTGAGCTTAGGGGAGGAAAAAGAGGTGAAGATTAGAACTTATATCGCCGCAGAGATAAAGCGAAACTTTATTAAGTTACTCCAAGAATTCAAGGATGTCTTTGCATGGTCATATCAAGACATGTCCGGGCCGAGTATTGATATTGTGGTACATCGACTCCCCATAAAGGAAAAGTGTAAGCCAGTGCAACAGAAGCTCCACAGGATGAGGCCCGATGTTTTGCTGAAAATAAAAGAAGAGGTCAAGAAGCAATTCGATGTTGGATTCTTACAGGTGGTTAAATACTCAGAATGGGTAGCCAACATCGTCCCTGTCCCTAAAAAATATGGAAATGTACGAATGTGTGTAGACTATAGAGATTTGAATAAAGCCAGCCCGAAAGATAATTTCCCACTGCCTCATATTGACACTCTAGTCAGCAACACGGCAGGTCACTTACCGTTCTCCTTCATGGATGGTTTCTCCGAATACAATCAGATTAAGATGCATTTGGAAGACATGGGTAAGACCACATTCATAACCCTATGAGGAACATTTTGCTACAAGGTGATGCCATTTGGACTGAAAAATGCAGGAGCAATGTCTCAAAGGGCCATGGTAACAATGTTCCATGATATGATCCACAAAGAAATTGAAGTTTATGTCGATGATATGATCGCAAAGGCCCGAACAGAGAAAGAGTATGTGCAAGTTCTAAGGAAATTGTTCTTAAGGTTGAGAAAGTTCCATCTAAAGCTCAATCCAGCAAAGTGTACTTTCGGAGCCAGGTCCAAAAAGCTGCTAGGGTTTGTAGTCAGTGAAAAAGGGATTGAGATCGACTCAGAAAAAGTCAAGGCCATACAAGAACTGCCTTTGTCGTGTACTCAAAAATAAGTTCGAGGTTTCCTAAGAAGACTAAATTACATTGCCCGATTCATTTCACAGATAACTGAGAAATGTGACCCCATATTCTGTCTCATTAAGAAGCACAATCCAGGTGTGTGGGATGAGGAATGCCAAAAGACTTTTGACAAGGTACTAGTGCCACCCAACCTAGATAAGCCACTGATACTGTACTTGGTAGTATTTGAGAATTTCATGGGATGTGTGCTCGACCAACATGATGAGTCGGGAAGGAGAGAAAGAGCAATATAGTACCTCAGTAAAAAGTTCACTGAATGTGAGACAAGGTACTCACCAATTGAGAAATTGTGTTGCGCCTTAATCTGGACAACCTGAAGACTAAGACAATACATGTTGTATCACACCATTTGGCTTATCTCGAAATTAGACCCTCTGAAATATATGATGGAGTCAACAGTTTTAAATGGGAGGATGGCTCGATGGCAAATTCTGCTTTTCGAATTTGATATAATCTATGTGAACCAAAAAGCTGTAAAAGGGAGTGCAATAATAGATTTTCTGGCTAGTAGAGCTTTAAAGGATTACGAGCCATTGAACTCTGATTTCCGAACGAAGATCTGATGTGTGTTGCTACCACTGAAGAAGGTTCTCAAGAAGGCCACCCTTAGAGGCTAAATTTTGACGGAACCTCAAATGATATGGGTAACAAAATAGGGGCAGTCTTGGTATCCCCAAGCGGAGATCAATATCCATTTACTAGTAAATTGGATTTTGATTGTACAAATAATATGGCAGAATATGAAGCATGCATCATGGGTATCCGTGCAGCTATAGAACGCAAAATTAAAGTGCTAGAAGTATATGGGGATTCTGTAATAGTGATCTATTAGTTTAGAGGAAAATAGAAGACAAGAGACCCCAAATTGATCAATTATCGAAGGATAGTTCTAGATTTAATTGAGGAGTTTGATGACATCACTTTCAGTTACCTCGAATGAGATGAAAACCAGATGGCTGACGCATTGGCTACGTTAGCCTTTATGATCAAAGTGAGCAAACGAGAGAATGTAAAACCTATCAGATGAGTATTTATGAAGTTCTGGCTCATTGTTACAACATTGAGGAAGAAGAAAAGGATGATCACCCTTGGTACCACGATATACTGCGATATGTGAAAAATCATGAATACCCTGACTAGGTATCCGAGAACAATAAAAGGACGTTGAGAAGATTGGCCAGTGACTATGTCTTAGATGGGCAGATCCTATGCAAAAGAAGGAAAGATCAGGTGCTATTAAGATGTGTGGACGCTGTTGAGGCTAATAAAATCTTGGAAGAAGTTCACAAGGGCGTCTGGGGGACACATGCTAATGGCTTTACAATGGCCAGACAAATTATGAGATTCAAGTATTATTGGTCCACCATGGAAGGGGATTGTATAAATTACGCCAAAAGATGTCATAAGTGCCAAATTTATGGAGACAAAATTCATGTGCCTCATTCACCTCTTCATGTTATGACTTCTCCATGGCCTTTCTCTATGTGGGGCATGGATGTGATTGGGCCAATATCACCAAAAGCTTCCAATGGGCATCGATTTATCTTTGTGGTCATCGACTACTTCACCAAGTGGGTAGAGGCCGTTTCATATGCCAATGTTACAAAGTCAACAGTCAGCAAATTCCTTAAGAAGGAAATCATATGTCGATATGGAATGCCACAGAGGATCATATCTAATAATGCACTAAACTTGAACAATAGCACGATAGCGAAGGTCTACAGTCAATTCAAGATTAGACAACACAACTCGTCGCTATATCGCCCAAAAATGAATGGTGCAGTGGAGGCAGCCAATAAAAACATTAAGAAGATCGTGGGGAAAATCACTAAGACTTATAAAAACTGGCAGGAGAAGCTACCATTTTCCCTTTATGCTTATCGAACGTCTGTCAAGACCTCTATCAGGGCAATGCCTTTCTCTTTGGTCTACAAAACAGAAGCGGTTTTGCCTATTGAAGTCGAGATTCCTTCTCTTTGATTTTTTTCAGAACTAAAGTTAAATGAAGTAGAATGGATCCAGTCTTGATATGATCGGTTGAACTTGATCGAAGAAAAGAGGCTAAGGGTTATCCGTCATGGTTAGTTGTACCAAAAACGAATGATGCAAGCTTATAACAAAAAGGTTCACCCTCGAGAAGTCCACGAGGGAGACTTGGTGTTGAAAAAGATCCTTCCCATACAAAAGGATTTTAGAGGGAAATGGACGCTAAACTGGGAAGGATCTTATATGGTAAAGAAAGCCTTTTTTGGAGGAGCACTGATTTTGACCGAGATGGATAGGAAAAACTTGCCTAATCTTGTAAATTCGGATTCAGTCAAGAAATACTTCACCTAAAAAGGGGAGAGGCTAATGCAAAAACCCGCAAAAGGAGCTTTGAGACCTCAAAAAAAAAGGAAAGGCCAAGGCAAAAACCCGTAAAGGGCGCCTTGAGACCAAAAGGGTTTTGAGTTGAAAACCCAAAAAAGGGCGGCTCAATTTTTGATCGAAGATGGGGCATGTGGTAGTCTTGTCCTCTCAGAATAAACAAGAAGGAAAAACGTTACATCTTGGGGCATCAACAAAATACTTGAGATCTCCTAAACACATATCTAGCTCGAAATGGACTTTGAGAAGTTTGAATAGAGAAGCTCATGTTACGATATCTAGGACACCTATTTTTCATCTTATTCATTTCATACCTTAGCAAAATTTGCTATCTTAGTTGATTTATCCACTTCGAGCTTTGCTCTTAATAAAATTCCATTTTGTCCATGGTGATAATCTTTTTCAAGCATTTTTCATTGAAACAAAGATTATTGGACTTATAATATTCATATAAAAGAAGTTCTGCATATTACTCTAAAAAGTTTCTAAATAGTACAAGGACCTGAAACAGGACCACTAGTTAGAACTAACCAAATTCGAGAGTTGGGAACATCAGAGGAAGAATAGTCCAAATTATGACTATTTCTTCAGATCTTCTGTCAAAGATACCGGCTAAACAAGAAGGCACAGTAGCAAATCAATGATAAAACCTTGATGAACGACGAGCAATAACAACCTAAGCATTAAAAGGGGATCATTCTCGAAAAATGACATCCTGCATTCATGCAAATATCATTCGTACACATCCAAATAGGAACATTTGATTCATTTCGATCATGACATACTAATGGCTTAGCATAAATAAACCCATAAAATGGATTCTACAGGTCATGTTCCCTAGAAAATGGTGTAACAGATCAGAGAAACCATAAATCCTATACCTCTGAAGTTGCAGTAGGTCGGATTAAATCTACCATAACAAGTCTTATCTCCCTGCAGTTGCAGTGGAGCAGACTGAAAATAGCGAATTTTATTTCCCTGAAGCAGCAGTGGAATGGATTGACGTTATCATGGTGAATCTTATCTCTTCGAAGTTGCGATAGAGCAGATTGAAGCCACAAATCCCAAACCCCTAAAGTTGCAGTGGGACGGATTAAAGTTATGGCAGGTCTTATCTCCCTGAAGTTGTAGTGGAGCAGATTGAAGTTAGATCTTATCTCCCTGAAGTTGCAGTGGAGTAGATCGGGGATAGCAAATCTTATTTCCCTGAAGTTGCAGTGGAACAGATTAAAGCTACAAACCACAAATCTCATCTCCTTGAAGTTGTAGTGGAGCAGATTGAAGAAAGCAAGTCTATCTCCCTGAAGTTGCGGAGGAGCAGATTGAAGATGACGAATCTTATCTCCCTAAAGTTGCAGTGGAGCAGATTAAAGTCGCAAATCTAATCTTCCTAAAGTTACAGTGGAGTAGACCAAAGCACTAATTCCTATACCCCTGAAGTTGCAGTGAGTCGAAACGAAGCTACCTAGAAGAAAAAGAGCACCAAAGAACTTGAGATACGGTGAGACTGGGCAAAATTTACCCTTTTTGAAGTCTTTGCTCCATTCTCATTACACGATAATGAGCAAAGAGGGGCAGCTATAATAGGCAAATTTAGCCCAGGTCCAAATTTCAAACAAATAAAAGGGCCCAAACCAATTATCCCAAACAGAAACTAGATATCAAAAAAAAAAAGAAGAAGCAAAACCAAAATAAATAATAAAATCCATTAAAGTCTAGTCCATTTACAACCAATGCCAAAACCAATACAATCCCAAGTACAAATAATAAACTTAGCCCAAAGTTACAAGGCCCAAGCGGCCCAAAATTTAACATTTTCAGAAACCCTAAGGTTTCCTCTTGACTCGCAGCCCCCAAAACAGTAGCGTTCCTCCTCGCCACGTCTCCTCCGTACCTTCACGTGCTAGCAAACACCCTCGCCTCCGTATCTACAACTAAAACAAAGAAAGGACAAGCACAACAGCAGCAAAAAAATAGCAACAAAAAAAAGAACAAAAAAGAAAAACAAATAGAAATTTGTATTCGGCTATAAAAGCCACAAGTGAACCCTTGTAGTTTTTTTTACAGAGAATATTAATCAAAGAAACGGAGTTCAAAGAGAAAAAGTGATTTTTTTTTTATGTATTTCATTTTTATTTTTTGTAAAAAAACAAAGAAAACAAAAAAAGGATCGAAACCTACCTTCTTCTACGCACTTTGCCACCATCGAAAGTTCCATCCATTCATGAAAGCCATGGAAACTTTTTAGGGTTCCGTTTGGGCATTGTCTAAAAGGGGAAACAGAGAGGCTGAAAGGCATTTTTATTTTATTTTCTCTTTTCTCTTTTCATTTTCAGTCCAAAAATACCCAAATAGGGTTAATTTAAAGAAAAAAACTTTTTTTAATAAAAAAGGATTTTAAAACTTTTTCTTAACTCTGGTACGGCGGAGCTATAGCGAAGCCACCGCGCGAGCTCACCGGCACCCACACTGGCCAAAGAAGGGGTTGAGAGAAAATGAGGGGGTTTCTTTGATTTTTTTTTTTTTTTAGAAATCTTGGTAAAAATGAATTTAAGAAAAAATTTTGACTTAAATAAAAAGCATGAAACAGGGCCGTTTTGAAGTTTAGGTTCAGAGGCCAAAACGACGTCGTTTTGGCCTCTGAACCGTGACCCGACCCACTTGCCCTTAGGATTCGCGTGTTTCTACGATGAATAGGCTATTTCCGCGCAAGGCCCCTCCGTTTTTGCGATGTAGTGCCATCTGGTCCTTGTTTGTTTCTTTTATTTCTCTTAAATCTTGCCACATAGTTTTCTTTTTGTTTCACTTTGGTCCATGCTGAAACGCTGGCATGAGGGTTGGGGATATTTTCCTAGTCAGTCCCTCATTCTCTAAGCGCGTTTATTTGGACCCTTATTCGTGTTTCATCAATTTTCGCATTTTATAATTTGTACCCCATATTTGATTCTGATTGGAATTTGATCCTTAACCTTTTATAACTTCAATTTCTTTTATTTTTATTAATGTTAAAAAAACTATTTTATTTAATATTTCATTGAATATTTTATTTATTTATTTATTTCTTCAACCCTTTTTATGATTAATATTCATTATTTTATCTTCCTTTTACTTATATATATTATTTCTTATTACTATCATTATTACTATTTTATCTATTATTATTTATTTACATATGTTTTATTACAAATTGTGGCTTTAATTTTATTTATATTCTACTTTGATTATTTATTTTCAATATTTTTACAAACCATTTTCCTTATTTTTATTTATGTACTTATTTGTTTGCTTCTTTGTCTTATTTATATTTATTAGTATTTTCCTTTTAGCCATTATTGTTATCATTGTTTTTTTTTTTTGTTTATTTCATCCTCCTTCGATTATTAATATTGGTATTAAGTTGTATCATATGATTATTGCCATTAGAATAATGAATCGTTTACTAGTATATTACCATTGTTGTCATTCATAGGTATAATGTTTTATTCGCATACCATTTTTCTTTCTTTTTTTAAAACATTGCACTAATTTTTACCCAAATTTGTAAAAGAGGGAATTTTTGAAAATAGGCAATGTTTCGTCGAACCTAAATAGCCAAATATCCTTTTAAATTTCAAAATACATGAATTTTAAATAAAAATAAAGGCAATATTTCGTGTTTGGAAATTCGAGAAAGGTCGTACCCTAACTTACGGGGTTTTGATTTTTCTCGTTAGATCTAAACAACCAAATATCCTTTTAAGGATCAATGTACAATTTTTAAAATATAAATTAAAGGAAAACTTGTTCTCCAGGACTCAAATGTCGCATCCTAACTTACGGGATGTGGCATATTGTTATCGCAGGACGAATGGGCCTTTGATGTTCGTTTCATTTTAATTCAAGCATTTTTAAAATTAAATAAAAAAAGGGACTCTATTCTAAATTTTTTTTGAATTTTTGACTTTCGACGTTAAGACATTAATTAATCAATTAGGTACCAACTTTGGGCGTTACGAGGGCGCTAATCCTTTCTCATGCGTAATCGACTCCCGAACCTGTTTTCTTGAATTTCGTAGACCAAAATTGTTGTTTTTAGTAAATCAAAACGTTTTATTAAAATGATCAATCATAAAGTGAACCTCATAAAGATTGGTGGCGACTCCCATTTTTCATTTTTTAGATAAAAATTCGATTTAAAAAAAAGGTTTTGACAACTATACAACATTACGATTACGCAATCACCGGAACACCTGAAATTACTAAATTTCACAAAATTGATTCAATAATTCACGATTAAATTTAAAAAGTTGTGAAACCCACACCTGAATTCGCGATTTAAACACCCAAAAATGATCGACGCCTCAAACCAACCAATTTCGAAAACTCCTATCGACGAAATTGTAAAACGCAACAAAAGAAATAGAGTAGAAGCAAAAGAGCAAAACTCCAATCGAGACGGAAACAAACCACCAAAATGAAGCAGCAGAAGAAAATCAAAGATTAAATGAAAAAGAAGAAAACGTGAAGAGAGAAGAAAAGAACGTGTGTCAGAGGGAGAAGAAAACGTAAGAAGAGATTTTGCCTCTTTCAAAAGAAAAAAATCTAAAAATAAATAAAAACAAATGAATAAATAAAATATTTAAACTTTTAAAACAAAATAAACTAAATAAAAAATAGTCCTTCAAAACACACCTGAAAACTCGAACCCGAGTCCCAAAGGTACACTAACACACAACAAACCACCAAACTAGCAGGCCCATTCTGTCTAAAACACAACAACAAACCCAATTGTCCTATCTAGCACTGACCCTACCTACAAATCTCAAAACTTCTAACCCCAAATTCTGGGGTGTTACAACTCATCCCTACTTAAAGAAATTTTGTCCACGAAATTTCCCACTAACAGAACAGTTGTCTAACACAAACTCTACCACTACGCTCCCATTGCGCACTCTAAACCCGAACACTACCATACTACACTTTAACCTTAAAAGCTCTCACACATACCTAAACATTTAACCACTAAAGCAGATACACATTTATACATCACACACACAAACATTTTCCAACGAATAAACATCAATGTCATTTACATAAATAACACACAGAATCACAACAATCTACAACCATACCTGTTGCAATGTCGTCGAGGACACTCCCTAATTCGATGCTCTGTGGATCTGCATTTGAGACACACTCCCAACCTTTTCCAACAGTCGCCCGAATGGTGCTTCTTACAGTGCTCACAAACCGATACACTAGCCCCATTACCAGAACCATCCGCACAAAATTTACTAACACCCAACTACGTTCATATACGCTTCACAGACCAAGGCTCCAACGTCAAAGGACTACGATCCCTTTGCTTCCCACAATCCACACACCTATCTTGAATTAACTCTCTATTCATCTCTAAACTAACTTCGAAGACTTTCTATAACACTTCTCTCACCACCCGAGTCAACGTCTTGGTACCAATCTCCGGGTTATCACTACCCGAAGCTTGCAGAACAACATTGGCTTTTGACTCCTGAACAAAGACACATCTCAGATAAACGAATGACTTTTCGAGAGTCTCGCCAGATTGACCCTCACGATCTTGCTTACAATCAGAATCCATATCGGTCTTGTCACTAACTTAGAGCATCTACATTTTCAGAAAACAAACACAAAATAAATACGAAAATCTATATTTCTAATCTTACAATTTCGAATTTCCACCCTGGACCAGCATCAGAGTCTCATACATTTTATCTCCTCAAAATTAGTGGAACACACATCATTTAAAATACTGTGGTACAATTTATCAAAACTTTTGTTTTAAAAAGAACACGTGCGCACACAGATACGTAAAAATACAGGCCGATTTTTATAAACCTGACTCTGATACCACTAAATGTAATGCCCTAAAACCTGGCCTAGAAGTTTAGACTGAATCTTGGAGGTTACGTTGATCACCGAAGTGATCTAAAACAATTTTACAAATGAGTTGTTAAAATCTTATACGAACACAATTATTAAAATCGAACTAAACCATTTAGCCCTTTTAGGATTCAAAATAGAGAATTCAAGTTACGTTGAAAGTGTTCGAAAATAAAGTTCTATAGTTTCTAAAATTAAAAAAAAAACTATTTACGAAAATCCAAAATTAGATTGTACCACAGTCTTTATAGATGTTTACAGTCTAAAAAACTTCACAAATTTAAAAATCTGAAAAGTAATTTTATTAGTCCGACTTAAAACATATCACTTCGAGACCTCCGACATGTCAAGTCCAGATACAGAAAACGAGGGTACCTGCAAAGGGATAAACTAAGGGGTGAGCTACACGAGCTCAGTGTGAGTTTGAAAACGATAGAAAAACGAACACCAAAGTGTCACAATAAAAAATATCTTAATGGCAATTCGATATATGAATAGTCTTCACAAACAAATCAAACGTATAAGTACTCACACGACGCAGGCCCGTCATGATAAGTCTTGTCATTTTTTTTTCATTTCAATTTATATTTTAATTTCATTTCATTTCATTTTCATTTCAAATTTCATTTCATTTCATTTCATATTCATTTCATTAAAATTTATTTTTTTTCATTTCAATTTATTTTTTTTCATTTCAATTTATATTTTAATTTAATTTCATATTCATTTCACATTTTAATCTCATTTCAATTTATTTTTCTCTCATTTCAATTTATTCTTTTTTTCATATTCATTTTTTTCTCTTTTCAATTTATTTTTTTTCATTTCAATTTATTTTTTTCTCATTTCAATTTATTCTTTTTTCATATTAAATTTTTTTCTCATTTAAATTTATATTTTCATTTCATTTCATATTCATTTCACTTTTTTCCATTTTTATTTAAAACTTAATTTTAATTTCATTTTTTTCTTTTTTTCTCATGTCATTTCAATTCAGCCAAAATAGGCCTCGATATGCGAGCTTAGACCTTGGTGCCGGCCATTCAAAGGCCATTTTTAGTAGGCCTGTCACTTCAAATCATATTTTTCTTTCCTACTTTAATTATATATTCATTTCAATTTCTATTCAATTTGAATTTCATTTCATTCCAATTTTAATTTCATTTCAGCTTCATTTCAATCAAAAAGTTCAATTTCTTTTTAAAATTTTACTCATATATCTTTTTAAATATAATTTCATTTCATTCCCAATTTTAATTTCATTTTCATTTCACTTTTTACTTTATTTGAATTTCAGTTGAATTAATATATTTAATGTGCTTTAAATTAAATATGTATGTATATTGTATTATAATTTGTATATTATTTTTTAAGAAAAAATATGTATTAATTATTATATTTAATCAATTGTATAATTTGAATAAAGTATGTCATTTGTATAATTTAAATATTTTTACAACGTTTTTACAAGAATATGCGCTTAATAATATATCATTCGTCATCTTCGAGTCCGGCATTACGAGACGATTGACCGGAAACATAGACACGATGTGGGCAAGTTGATCGGTTGTGTCCGAATGTTCAGCACACCGTGCACAGTTTGGGTTCACCTGTCTCCCTGACGTCCATGCCATTTTGAATTCTCGTCAATTGTGGTCGACCTATATGATGTCTACGGAGACTACGGTCAGGCACCATCGCTAAAGTAGGTGGTGGAACTTCCTAGTTCGAGACATCGGGGATTACATGAAATTTGTTTCCCCAAATACACAATGTGTGTTGCAACGTGTAGATCTTGTAGATCTTGTCTATGAATTGTTCAACATTTAAGTTTGCTCTCGCACACTCTGCATGAACATGCGCACACGGATATCAGAAAGTCTGAACTATCTTGCACTCGCAACGCCTGTTTCGTAAATCAACTGTGTACGACCTAGGCGGAAGACCCGAGCGATAGCCGATGTACTCTTGAACCCAGAAAGTCTCCAAGTCACGCGAATACAATCCTGTGTTCATCATTTGTGCCCTTCGGCTATTTACCGCTATGGATTTTTGGACTACCTCAACATACACGTGTCTGGCCTCGATCTACTTAGCTCGTCTCAACCCCATCATAAGCATCAATGTGGCCAACCTATAAAATGTTGGCAAGGAAACAACAAAAATTGGCAAATAACGTGTGTGCCTCAAGACGGAGTTAACTGCCTCTACCAGGTTGGTTGTCATCTGACCAAACCGAAACCCCTTATCGTAACTTTGAGTCCATTGCCAGTTCTCCATGCTACCCAACCATGTTTGGAGATCTGTTGTTAAAGATGACATATGAGATTCAAGCCTCACGAACCTTAGCCTGAATCTTCGTAGTTCTAACTTATGAGCTGCATATGCAATTTGGAATCAGTATTTTAAAAAATTATATACTGATAAAATTTGAAAAGGAATTTTTGAAATAAATACAAAAAATATTTTTTACCCATGTTCACGAGTTCTTTTTTCCATTTCTTATTCTTCTAATGTCTGTAGAAGTTTGTCGCGATGTACCGGATGCAATAAATAGACCTCCACGAAACCCCCGACCGCCTTGTCGTAACAAGTAGTCTCTTCGAGCTATTTGATATAAGGCAAATGTTGTCTTCTCTGACAACTTGCCTCTGCAGATTTCTGAGGAAAAATTCTCAAGACTCGAAGCACTCACGCTCCACAATGGCAAAAGCGATCGAAAATACATTTCAGTTGTTGTCTTATGCAATAGAAATTAGGAATATTTGCGTGTATTTGCAGTACAACAAGGTTCCGTCCACCTGCACCATTAGCTTGCAGTGAGGGAAGACACTAACATACGGCTTGAACTTCCAAAACAATCAGTGAAAAACTTGTTTCCCCAGTTGTATCTCCCCGTTCGGGCCTTTATACGATAGTGTTTACAAATCAGTCACCGTCCCCGACATATATTATCGTATCGTGACTACCCACCCTTGAAGCTTGTTGTATAAGGCATCCAGTCACCATACTACTCCTGCATCGCCATTTGCTTTGCCCACCGTGCCTTCTAGTAAGATACTTTGTACTTAAATCGAGCTTACACATCCGCAATAAGGACTAACACCTGAATGGTGGGTGACTCTTTCACCAAAGGGATGATACAATTGTATATAGTTTTTGCATCTAACTTCTGATGGTCTTGTGACATACGAGCAAACGTGCAGGTGTGTGGATCTTTTATTTTTCTTATTATCCACATCTGAGTCTGTTGCATTAACGCAACTCGAACACGCATGTTACACCCACTTTAGGCTTTCCAACATTCTTCGAAGTACAAAGACTGCATCGACTTCGTCACTTTATAGTCCACACCTAACTTCAAGCTAAGTTGTTTTATTGTATGTAAACAGTCTTTCTTATCTTACAAACAACTCTTCACCGTCGAATTCTTCATCAAGTAGGTGAATCGACACAATGTTTGTATATTCCGAGAACTCGCGTGCAAGAGTCTCATCAGGATCCACGTCGGTCATGAAGGACCTTGGATTATTCCTTATAACTATACTAGGGCCCGTGTTCTCGATCAAATTGTGCTTTACATTTTCACCCTCCATTGGGCCATTCTCGTCTATGTCTTCAGGGATGTCATACAAATCGGGGTCACTAAAATCATTATTAAGACCACTGTGGGACTGATCATCATTATCGGACCCTTTATCACCGTCTTCTATTGTAGCCAACACTTCTGGATGGATCTCTAAACGAGAACAAGAGTTTGGGATGTTATACGAAAATCCACCGGTGTTTTGATTTTCAAGAGTTGGCATTGACCCTCCACAACCCGACTGATCTTCCCAGCAAATGTTAAGATCAAAATCAATTCCAGAATACTGGCTTGCTGGAATTACAACTTGAATGGGATCTGATTTAGCTATCTCTATGAACAACTCAACCAAGTTGGGATTATCCACTAGGGGTGTAATAAATTGCTATCATTCTCCCTAGATCATTATCGTCTTCAAGCTCCATTTCCGAGAACTTGAGCGGATCTGTTGAAACCGAAAATTTGTAAAACAGTCTCAACATTTGCTTCCTACACTAGGTAGCTATCTTTGTCCTGATTTTTCGTTTTAAATTTGCCAGCAAAACATGTTTGTTGAATCTTATTCCTATTGAAAGACATAACCTTCTTCAGTTGTATTTATAATTTCTCTATCGAAATGAACCTAAACAAACAAAGCTGGGAACTCATATTAAAAAAGTTTTACTTCCTTCTCAGCAAATAAAAAACTGATATTTTTAATCTCGATTTTCAAATAATAAATCAAACAAAAAAGTAAAAAACAACTCAAATGGAAGACAAAACACCTATATATACATATGATAAAGTTGGTGCAGACCATCATTGTCCCAAAACCATTTTTTTTTCATTTGTTAAAGTTGGTGTCAGCCATCAATGTCTTCAAAAAAATTTGGGACCCAAAAAAGGTGGTGTTGGCCATCAGTGTCCCAAAGGAAAAAAAATGTTTTGGGACGCGAAAAAGGTGCTGGTGCCAGGCATCTATTGGCCAGCACCAAATTTTTTTTAAAAAAAGTACTCTAATGTCGACCATCAGATGGCCATAACCCAAAAGTTTTTTTTCAAATACTGGTATTTCAGTATTCTAGTATGATACGGTTTTAAAAAAATACCCTGGTGCCAACCATTCATGTCCCAAAATAAAAAAAAATCATTTTTTAAAGTCTGATACAGTCATTAGGCAATCATGGGGCCAAAATACTACGGGGTGCCAGCCATTAGGTTCCCAAAACCCAAACTTACTGTTCATTTTAGATCATTTGGATGAATATTTTTGAACTAGGGTCATTTTTGTAAATATTAATTTTTTAAAGTTAAAAGAGTAAAATAGCCTCATATTGTGTATACTGAATGTTAGAATGGTTGATTTGTAAATGGAGGAATTGGCAAAGGGATAAAATGATTGAAAATAAAATATAGTCATTGAAATCAATCATTTATTTTTGAGTTCTAAGATAAAAAGAATCTTTTAACACTTAGTGAGACTAATTTTATCAAAATTAGAGTGTGAATAAATCAAATAAAATTTATCTTTGTAGAAAATATTTTTGATATCCGTAAAAAGAAATTGAAAAATGTCTTTATAATGGAAATTGCCTCAAATGACATTACATCTATATGAGTAGTATGCTTATGAAAAACTTTGGGTGATAGTCTCTTAGTAAGCGGATCCACAATCATGGAGTTTGTCCTAATATGCTTCATAGACACCTAACCACTTTGGACTCTAATTTTAACAACAAGAAATTTAAAGTTTATATGCATTACTGAAATAAATACTATAATTTGTTGTCACAATTTGTACCTTAGTGACAAAATTTTGCATCCATATTTCATTAAAATCGGAGTTTATATACTTGACGATCTTAACTTATCAGACCTCCGATATGTGAGCATGTAATATTTTGTTTCTCGAAAGTAACTTATGGGGTTGAGTCTTACAAAACCTTCACGTCCAAGGCCAAATATATTCGACTGTCAACCCATTTTACTGTTAAAATAACATATTAAAAATAATTTTATATTAATTTTTACATATAATATAACTAAAATATTTTTTTTGTATTTATACTTATTGAGAAAAAATATAAGTAAATTGTCGGTCCACTTGGTCATGGCTAGAGGTGCTCATGGGCTTGGCCGCATTTATGCAAGATATTTAAACTATTTTATCAAGCCTTGGTCCAACTTGGCTCAAAAAATGGGCTTTTTTTTTTTGCCCAAGCTTGACCCGATTTAAGAAAAGTAAATCCGAGCCTGCCCCGGCTAGCCTATATTTAATTTTTTTTAAAGAATACAATACATAAAAGTATTTAAAAAAGCTAAAATAAAAATTTTCTAACACATTAAAAAGTATTTATATTAAAAAACACTATGATAAATATAATAAATATTTTATTGTATTAAATATAAATTTTTAAATTTTAAATGTAAAAAATATATAAATTAGAAACATATTTTAATAATAATTTTATAATTTAATTTGGATATTTATATAATAATTCATCTAAATTATCATATTTTAATTTTTGGTTGAAAATTCTGCATAAAAGTCTCAGACTCGTGATAAGGGTGGGGACAGGACTTCATTATTATTGCATTATTTTTTTTATCGAGACGACATGATTATATTTTTGCAAGACACTATTTGAGGAAGGACTTTAGATTATACTGTGCTCGGCTTAATTAATTTAAAGCATATTAAATATAGGTTAATAGGTAAATTCAATTATATTTTGTAAAATTACTGCAGTCGGTTGGATTTGATTTTATTTATCTTGTTTTTTCTTTTGAAAATAAAAAGATTTATTATCTCAACAACCTTCCTTTTTTGGCCGTCCCATAACCCCACTTTTCCCATTTCTTCTTTTAATTTTCGGACTCTTTGAAACTGCCAAGAATTTCCTTCTCTCATTGTTCTATTCCCCGCTACTTTTCAATTTTTATTTCCTCTATTCTGGTCAATTTACTTTTGTTTTGTTTGCTCTCCCTTTTCGCGTGGATTTTAGCAAAGGAGGGACATCAATTTTCTTTCTTCTTTTCTTGATTTTGTTCCCCACTTTTTTGTGGTATTCAATTTTGGTGGTAGTTGTCAGTAGGGGTGAGCAAAACTTGATTCGACTCGAAAAAATTAAAAAAAATTTGAATTTCAAGTTAAATAAATCAAGTTATTCGAGTTAATCGTATTATTCGAGTCAACTTGAATTTTCTTTTTCGAATTTCGAGTTCAAATCGAGTTGAGTTTTTGAATTCGAATAACTCGAATAATTCGAATACTAGACTATAATATTTTACATTTTTGATAACTCTGTTATTGGCTAAGTGACATTATTTCCATTAATAAAGTTTAGTTGTTTCTTGAGCGCAATTTTTTTTAATTTCTTAATGGTTACTAATTTCGTTTTTAATCTTTTGGGTCTTTTAGGTGAAGTAGTCCATGAGACAAACAATTTTCCGACCAGTTAGAACCTGTTGGTGGGCAGCTATCTTTGCTGGGGTAAGTGGTTATTCGCTGCGTTGGGACTGATTTTTCTGTAGTGACTTCGTATGACATTGATTTCGTCGATTTTGATTACTGAATTAATGTTTGGGGTGGAGGAATCGTGTTAATTAATTCGTATATATGGGTAATTTAGGTACTGAATTACTTGTTACTGAATCGACATAAAAAATACTCAAGTTTATAATGAAAAACTTGAAAATCAACAAACGACGAAAGTTAAAAATTTGTATGTCGACCCCATATAGTCGTGTGATAGGCCGTGTAACAGACCGTTTGCGAAACTGTTAAACCACGCAGTCTAGATAAATTGGGCCGTGTGGGCCATACGGGCATGTGTGAGGCCGTGTGGGCCCAAAATTTTGAAAATTTCCCTAGAGTTTTATAAGGCGTTCGGGTCAACTTATAAATAATATTTTAATTGAATTTAAATCAAATTTATAATATATATATAAATAATTTTTAATTATATTTATCATTTATGAACAGAATATATAATTTATAGAGATTCAAACTCAAGCGAAGATCGAAAATTCCATGAATGGCAGAGTTATGGACAATTCTATATGTATGCGATGAATTTGGCATTACCACTCCAATTAACAAGAATATTCTTGCTTTGCTTAGATGATGTCTAATTTATTGCATGTAGATATTTTAAAAATAAATAATATTTAATAATTTTAAAATTTAATTGTAACACTCTAAACTCGGCCTAAACGAAAAGACCAAGTTTAGGATGTCAAATGAATTTACCAGAAAATAAATACACTTAAAGCCGGTTTAATCGATACATAAATAAGTCTTAAAACCATCAACCATTCAACATAATTCAATCTTAAAACTTAAAGTCGGAAACAAATAACAAGTTTAAACACTCACACATATATTTAAAATAGGACCATTAGATGATTGAGTCTCGCGTCCGCCGGTCGCTTAATTCTGGGAGGTTCCTGAAATTCATCTAGTCTAGTTAGTACGTTGCAACCTAATGTAAAATATAAATACTCAACGTACGTAAAATAATTCAGATATCATTGAGAATTCAAACAACTCACTTAGTCTTATACGATCAAATTAATAATTCACAATAGTTTCAGATATAGAGTAATTCAGAGACACAGCAGATCCGATATAGAAATAGATTAAAATGTAAATATAGATACATATATAGTTATCCTACCCCCGTTTACTACACACCCTTCGACCAACCCAACTCACCAATAGGTATATAATACCCGTCCAGCTCTATTCACCTCATAATATTGCTACGATACGTTGCAGTGTTTACAGTTTCACTGTCAGATCAAATATAATTACAGATGTATGTTAGGATCGATGGGCACATGAGAGCTCGGATTGGTTTTACTTGCATAAAATTATTCATGAATAAAAAGCATAAAGAGAAATCCAAAGACGTTATTTTGTAATTATTTTTAAATTATATCATATTGCACATATATTGTGTTGGTATTGTGTATAAATTCATAACATAATTTATCATACAAATTTAGTTTAAAAATTTATTTATATATTTGTATCCATGTTCGAGCTGTGCTTGTGATTTTTAATATTAATTTTAACACATTAATAATTCTTATATATAGATTTTTGCAATTTCATGAATTCATGTGGTGTTTTTGTTATTTTTATCATATTATATTTTTATCTATATCAGTTTATATATGAATATGTTTTAACAATTTTTAAAGTTTATTTTTAAATTTAATCTTATTAATTATTTAATATGATTAAAATGGAAACTTTGTATAATTAATTATGTTATTTTTTAAAAGAGTATAATTAATTATTTTAATCCTTTCTCAACTGGTTCATTTTCTCTCTACTAAACCTAGAAAAACCCAGAAAAAATTAGCTTCTTTCTAGTTTTTGATGACTCCTCCACCTCCGGCCATCGTGACCACCATTGTTGATCGTCATAATCTTACCCAAAAAAATTCCTAACTTCATCTCTTCCTAACTTTTCAATCTCAATAATTCATATTTTTCAATTATTTTTCTTTAAAAATCGCCAAAAATTTATAAATCTACAAAAGAAATTGACAAAATGCAAAATGCAATTTAAAAATCACCAAATGCTCCAATTTGTTTATGTCTTCTTCCTCCTTTTCTTCTCTTTCACTTTTGTAATTTTTGAGCATCTTAAATGTTTTTTAAATGCATAACCAAAATCTTAGGAGAGAGAAATTATGAATTATTTTTTATTTGGTATTCTGATTTACATGAACTTTTTTGGTTTATCATATTTTTCAATTATGGATTATTTTTGGTTTCGTATTTTGTTAAAATTTGAGTTTTTGTGAAGGATGGTATCGTGAGTATTTTGGGAATAAATTTTTTGAGGCTATTCCTTGTGGTTTGAATAGGCTAATTTTAGGGGTGAGCTTTGAATGAATATTGCAACCATATTCATGATTTGGTTGTAATAAACTATCCAGCTGAATGATATTCAAGTGAACCAAACACATGAATTGGTGTCACTCATTGAATCAACCTTAAATTAATTAGCTATTCATATTAATCAAACGTGCCATAAACAATTTGATTGACATCTTAGTAAAAATATTTTATTTATGATGAACTTAAATTTAAAGGAAAATTAAAACCTCATACATTTAAGAGGTAATCATTAATTTATTATGATGATTCTAGTGTTATAAAATAATCAAATTTGTACTATCCAAAGCCAATTACTTAATTGCGCCTACCACGAACGTGGTGTCATCCACCAAATGCTAATAAACTAATCTTCAAAAATGTTGTGTTTTTCAATTATTTAAACTAATAAATAGATATAAAAAAAAACCCTTTATTAAAACACCTGTGATTTTTGAGCAAGAATATTATATATACTGATTGTTCTGAATCATTGGAATGACAATATCATGGAGAGCAAGAAAAGTAGCCTGGCATCATCCACCCCAAATATCTCACCTTCTGCGTCAGGTTTAACCCAATTCCAAGGCTTTTGGATCCCCTCTGGGATTGCTCTCATTTCATCCATAATCTCATTTCAGAAATATTTTTAGGCTGTGGAAACCATTTTTATATTTGAAAAAAAAGAGAGATCGACTTTAAAAATGAAAATGGAGTCGTCAACAATTTTTTTTGTTTAAGTGTGATCGGATCACCTAATAAAACATTTTGATTTATTAAGATACTAATTTTGGCCTACGAAAATCAAGAAAACGGGTTCGGGAGTCGGTTACGTACAAGGAATGATTAGGACCACGCAACGCCCAAAATTGGTACCTAATTGATTAATTTATGTCCTAATATCGAAGATTTGAAAAGATTTTAAAATATAATTGTCGATGTCGAAACTATTTTTTTGAAAACGGGAATCGACTTTATTTGAAAATGAAAATTAAAACAGGAGTCGCCACCGATCTTTATTAGGTGTGATCAGATCACCTTTGCTTTAATAAAACGTTTTAGTTTATTAAAACGGTGTTTTTGGTCTACAAAACTCGAGAGAAAAGGATTCGGGAGTCGGTTACGTGTGAGGAAGGGTTAGCACCCCCGACACGCCCAAAAATTGGTACCGAATTGATTAGTTAGTGTCTTAGTGTCAAAAGTTAAAAATCGGGAATGGGTTTGAAATACGATCCCTTTTTATTGATGTTGATTAAAAAAATGCTTGAATTAGCTCAAAATGATCGTTAAAGACTTCCTCGTCTCGAGATATTAGAGTATCACATCCCGTAAGTTAGGACACGATATCATGAATTCTCGAGCACAAGTTTGTCCTTAATTTAAATTGGAATTATTTAAATTGGAATTCCGTGTATTTTAAAACTCAAAAGGGTATTTGGCTATTTAGAACCAACGGGAAAATCGAAACCCCGTAAGTTAGGGCACGGTTTCTCGATGTTCCAAAACGCAAAACATTGCCTCATTTAGAAAATTTTCTTTTTGAACCATAGCAAGTACAATACTTAAGCGACGTGTATTATTTGTTTGGATTAAAACGGTCCATGTTTGGACAAATACATTTGAGGTCGATACGCGATATGATTTAAACGAAATAAAATAAAAGGGAGTATAGAGCATGTAATAATAATACAAGAATAACATCACAAATGTACGACAAATATAAAGATGCGAGTGGACGAATTAAGGTACACACAATGACAATAAGCAATCAACATGTATTATTTAAATATTAACATTAGTAATCAAGGAACAATAAAAAATAAATAAATAAATGACATATATGACAATCTAAAAATAAATAGTATAAGGCAAATTAAAACGAATAAAACATAAAAACTATTCAACATGATAATAACGAAGTTTTAAGAGTAAATAAAGTGAAAAATGAATCTTTAAAATCAATAATATATAAAATAACTTAAGAAAAGATGATACATTTATTTACAAAAGTTTTAGATCAAATGATGCGTACACATATATATATATATATGTATATATAAGTATAAAATAAGTAATAATATGAGGAAGTAACTTATAATGAGTAATAAATAAAATATTTAAAATAAATAAATTGAGTTCTAAAAGGGGACATAAAACAATTTAAAATAATAAAACAGTTTTAAATAAATAATACACAAAACAATTTTAAAATGAAAAGGCAATTTAAAGTAAAGAACATAAAACAATTTATAATAATTAACATATTTAATATTTTTGGCATAAAATAAAATAATATATATATATATATATATATAGCAAACTTCAAATAAACAATATATTAAATGGATCAAGATGATTAATACACACCAAAAAAAAATTTAAAGGGACACTTTAAAATAACTTACAAAAGAGTTTAAAATGAGTAATGTGTAAAAAAGGAAGCTTAAAATAAATATTGTTCAAAAATAATTTAAATAAATAAATATATATATATACAAATCCAAAATAATATATATAAAAAGTTTAAAATAAGTACCTATGTAGTCTCAAAAATAATAAAAGGTTTACGATACATAATAAAGGGATTTAAAATAGTTTTTATATAAAATAGTGTAACTAAATAATATATAAAAATTTAAAATAGGGTTTAACTCAAATGACATACAAAATATTTAGAAAGAATGATGTGAATAGAGAAATTTGATGTAAGATAATACATAGAAAAATGTTTAAATATATATATATGTATACATGTAATAATCTAAAATATCAAGATACATACAAGAATCTCAAAATAAATACTACATATGATGATTAAAAAGAAATGATATATATATATATAAAATATTTAAAATTGGTAATAGTTTAAAATGCATGATATGCTCAAAAATAAATACAATAATAGTAATAATAATAATGTAGATAAATACATAAAAAATGATAAAATAATAATAATAAACTAAGGAATAACAATGATACTAATAATAATATAAATAAAAATATAAACAACAAAAAATAGCAATAGAAATAATAATAATGGAATGAAGATAATAATAATAATAGCAAATAATATGCACAAAAATAAAATACAATTATAATACCATAATATTAAATAATAAAATAAAATATAAAAAAAGGACGAAAAGGGGCTAATTTGAACTCTAAACAGAAAATCGGGGCGAAAATAATAAAATAAAAAAGAAATGGGACCGAATTGAATCGCGCCACCAAAGAGGAGGGATCCAACACGCAAATAGACCATTAGGTCAAAACACGTGGATCCCCCACTGGGTACGGGTCGGGTCGCGCGTTCCCCCCCTCAAAACGACGTCATTTTGAGGCGTGGGGGGGGGGAGTGAAACTATGCCATTTCATCATCATTCTTTAAGCCAAAACCCTTCCTTTTTTTGTGTTTTTCCAACCTCCATTTGAAAAGCAAAACAGAGAGCTCCTTTGCTCTCTCTCCCTCATTTCCCCTTTTTGCTAGGGTTTATACACCCATTATCGCCGCCGCCATGAAGCCACCGTAGGTGGTGGTCGGGGTTGCGCGAATGGGTCTTTTGATCCCAATTTTGGGGTGCCTAAAGGCCCTATTTCCTTAGCCCGAAAACATGAAAGGAGAGACCCTCATTTTCCTTTTTGAAAGCCGATTTCAACGACAGAGTAGGGCTCCGATGTCGCGGCTCCGAGGTTCGGGTAAGTCCCCTTTTCTCTTCTTTTTTATTTTTGTTTTAAAACTGATTCTTGAACAAAAAAAGAAAATAAAATAATAAAGAAACAAAAAAAAGGGAATAAAACTCAACCTTTTTGTTTTCTTTGATTGCTTAATGCTCTGTGTGTCGAAAAAATATTCTTGTTCCAGGCTCTCTTATAGCCGAATACCAAGACATTGGTTTACTGTTTGTTACATTTTGTTTTGCTTTTGTTGTTGCTTTCGTTTATGTTGTCCTTCTTTTTCTTCTTGCAGGTGTTTTTGGAGGGTCAACGAAGAAAGGAGGCCAACCCTTTGCTGTTTCGGTGAAATAGAGACAAGAAGGGCTGAACCTCGGGCGTTGGTCTTGCCGACGAAGCACGTGGGTGGCAGAGGACGAGTACGGTGCACTAGGGGAAATTAGGGTTAGACTTGGTTGAGATTTGGGTTTAGGTTGGGCCTATTGGGCTATCCGGGTTTGGGTTTTAGTTTATTTTTTTGGTCCGGGCTGATTAACAATTCTGGGCCCGGGTAAATTTGGGTATCTACAGTCGAAACCCTTTTTTTTATTTTGAAAACAATGAGGATCGACTTTTGAAAACAAAAATGTGGAGTCGCCACCAATCTCTTGATTTTAGGTGTGATTAGGCCACCTACTAAAATGCTTTATTCATGAAAAATAAAAAAAAGTGGGTTCGGGAGTCGGTTACGTATGAGGAAGGGTTAGCACCCTCATTGCGCCCAAAAAATTAGTACCAAATTGATTTGATGCTATCCTTATGTCAAAAGACCTTTTAAAGAAAAGATTTTCCAAAGTATGACTCTTTTTTAAAATGTTTGAATAATTTGAATTAGTAGTCAAAATTCTCTCATTTTAAAGATATGCAGTTTCATACCCAGTACGATTGGATAGGATCCCTTATACCTTTAAAACGCGATTGATTTTCGACTTTCAAAAACTCGTACACTAAAAATTATAAAAGGTTATCCAAATATTTAGTTCACCAGAAAAATCATACACAGTACGATTGAGCACGATTTTCCGAATTCCCCAAATATTGGATATTGCCTCATTTCAGAATTTTTGAATGACAGAAAATTAGAAATTTGCTCAAAACGTGTTTAGCCGTTTTAAAGTGAAATGCTTAATGACTTGTATCAAAACATTTGTAAAAAAGAGTTAATGAGCATGAAATAATAGGATACAACAAATCACAATTAACAAATCCACAATTATGTACAATTATTCTAAATAAAATATGACCAAATTCTTAATCATGGATAGTAAACAATCAATACAAAAAATAATATACAACAATAATTAGCATGACACAATATAAAATGATCCACAAAATATATAAAAAAAATGATGAATTAATTAATAAAAACTAGGGATTATTAAAAATAAATTTTATAGACTAAAATATTTGAATCGAATAATATGCAAAATATTTTAAACACAACTTTATCTAGGAATTGACAATGTGCATGATAGCTTGAATAATATATAAAATATGAAAGAAAACAAACATGATAGGATAGAGTGTACATAACAAAGAAAATTATATTTACAAAATACATAAATTTAGTGATGTATATTTATAAAACTATATTTATAAAGGGAAATTTAAAAAAAATAATATAATATAATTTTATATATAACAACTTGATTTGGATTGATGAAAATAGCACATGTATAAGGATAATAAAATATGAGAGTGTATACAATAAATAAATTATATGATTTAAAATACGGTTCTTAAAAGAAATATATTATACACATAAATAACTTAAAAAATATATATACACAAGAAAATATTTACGTAAAGTTATATAAAAATAATAACATGTACCATAGTAAAAACGATTTAATATGTATTATATACATGTGAAGGCACTTTAGAAATAATTGTATGTTTAAATAACATGAAATTATAAAATTAACTTTAATTTTACCATAAAATATATATGTGAAGAAATTTTGGAAATGACAGAATGTTTAAAATAACACGAAATGAAAAAAATATGAATAAAAAAAAACTTAATCTTATCATATATTATCCATTTAATAAAAATAATTAGGTACAAATTTAGCAAACATGGTTTTAATAATGTATGTAGATTAGATAAATACTAAACATATACTTAATAAGCATTAAAGTATGGGGATGAATCCAAAAGAAATTACAAAACAACATGAAATTACTAGCATACACAAACCAAAATGAATTATATTACAAATAAAACATTAATTATTAAAATTGGAATAAAAGAGAAAAGATTACAAAATTCAACTACCAAAAACAACACAAAATATCACAACTAATAATTAAGCATGTAAAAAAATGTATGTGCAGTAAATAAAGAAGATAAGATTTAATTGAAACAAAATTAAAACAGGAGAAGCAATTTACAAATAAGATAATTATAAAATGGGATTAATGTGCCACGTGTGCAAATGCGCGGGGATTGGAATTGAAAATATCCCGTGCCCACCATACTGTACTAGACCGTGGATCAAAGTGAAAAAAATGCACAAATTAGAAGGCTAAATTTAAAAAAACAGGTAAGCGAATTGGATGCTAATTGAAAGGTTCGCGAAAAGGGAAGGGTTTGTTGCATAAATAGACCATTTTAGGCGCAAAAGGCCCCTTCACACCCTTCTTACACGGTGCCGTTTTGCTTAATATGTTGTTTAAAACCTTTCTTCTCCCACTTTCTTCTCCAACGCTGCCACTCATTTCACCAAAAATCACAGCCCCAAAATCACATTGTTAGGGCTCATACCCGTAGCCATAGAACCACCATCTCATTTGGTGGCCAATAATGCATGGGCAACGACCAGATCCCACCATCGAAGGCTCCACTCGAGGAAATCTGGTAAACCATTTTATTTTTTCCTCTTTTTTTTTTTAAAAAAACAAATCTCTTAGATCTAATATCACTTGTTCAAGAAAAATGAAATCGAGATTGAAAAACAACATATCTAATACTATCCGACCCTCACCCCTTATCTCAGTATTTCAGAGATATTAGGGATCTCATTGGCGTCGTTTCGAGGCTTGATATATAATAAACCCCCTTCCAACTTCGATCTCAACAAAGTGAACAGAGGTCAAAAGCCGATTCGCAAGGTAAGACTTGACTTTTTTTTTTCTGTTCTAAAATACAAAATGATGAAAATAATCGCAGGAAAAAAAATAAAAAAAATAAGTGAACAATTTGAAAAACTGAAGAAGATCACCTTTCGGAAATTCTTCTCGAAAATTTTTTGTATTCTCTATGCGGATAGTGTGCATGCGTAAGTAAAAATACATGGGGTATAAGCAAGGCTTTTTATAGCCTGAATTTACAAAGAAAAATAAAATTATATTTGCCTGCTGTCATTTTGCTGTATTCTGTTAGCCCATTTTTCTTCTCGTATATTCCTTTACAGATTCTACGGACGCAAAGCTGTACGGGGAGAAGGCCATGGAAGACGTGCGTAGGAACCGCTCGTGGGAACCGCATTCTGCTGCTACTCTCGTATATTCCAGAAAATTCTGGCCTGGGCTCTATTGGTTTACCTTAAATAGCCAAGAAGAAGAGCTACTGCTGCAGCATTGATCAATTAGTCTTAGATTGGACCTTTTCTGGGTTATTTTCGGTCTCAACTTTGGGGTCCAAAATTTTGCAAATGGATTTGGATTTAATTTAGGCCCGAAGTTTTGTACACAGATTAGATTTGTGTTTTAATATTTGGGCTAAACTGTAAGTAAACTTTGGACCTATAATTGGTTTTTATTTTAATTTATTTATTTTCTGTAAATAAAATAGGCCCGGGCAAAATGGGTTAACTACCATAATTTCTTTTAAAAGCATTTGAATAACTTGAATTGGATGTTAATATTCTCTTGTCTCGAAAGAATAAAATACCATATCCAACGCATTAGGATACGCCATTTCAAACTCTCAATACTAAGGTTATCTTATGATTTCCAAAATTCATGCATTGAAACTTTAAAAGGATATTCAGTTATTTGGTCAAACGATAAATCGAAACCCAGCACGTTAGGGCACGATTTCTCGAATTTCCAAACACAAAATATTGCCTCATTTTTTAATTTAAGAAAACATAGATGAAATTTTAAAAGGATATTTAGTTATTCGGTTAAACGGAAAATCGAAACCCAGCACGTTAGGGCACGATTTCTCGAATTTCGAAACACAAAATATTTCCTTATTTTGAGAGGTTTTTTTTTTAAATGAGGGTGATTATAAAAGCGGTGAAGTATATTTATTCGGTTTATTTGAAATAAAAAAAATGAAATGAACAATTTAAGGTGAATAAGTAAGCAAGCTCGATCATAAATCAATACACAGAAATACGAAAGTAAAGTAACTAATATGGAACATGTACATAGTTGATATATTACACCATTTATCAACAATATTATAAAGGTGCAAATATGTAAATTAAAACACACAAAAACAGACAATAAACAAACGAACATTAATACATAAAATAAACTATATGTATATAGATAAACAATACATGCAAAACTTTGAAATTAATTATAAAATAAGTAAAAATAATTAATGCATAAAATACAAAGTTTAACATACAAATGATCTTCAAAATAAGTATTATAAGAAGAAATTTAAAATTAGTGCTATACAAAACAACTTAAAACTAAAATAAATAAAAATGTAATATAAATTAAATAAATTATACACATACAACTATATAAAAATATACAAAAGAAAATATATGAATAACAATCCATATAATATGAAATCAGTGATCATACAAAATAATTTGAAGCAGGGTTTATTAATCAACAATTATCAATATACATAAAATGAAAACCCTAATGTAAATAATGTATATGCATAAGAATAATAATATAAGAAAGTGTTTGAAATAATTAAAATATAAGTTAAAATTGGGTCCTTAAAATAAATAAATAATATACATAAATAGATTTAAAAAAATGCATAAACATATTTGAAAGGGAATTTAAATTTTAGTGTTAATTATGTGCATATATATATATAATAACAATGTATAAAAATAAACATCCTATAGATCTTTAAAACATAGAATTATATAAAAGAAATTTTAAAATAGACAAATTACAAAATAAAATAATTTTAAAAAAACATACACATGAAAACATGAAAATAATGAGCTAAACAAATTCAAAAATCAACGAAATAGAATATTAAAATAAAAAATGAGTGATAAATGAATTAAAAAGAGTAAAAGAATTACGAAAACTAAGAATGAACTCAATTGAAATAAAAACAAAATCTAAAGGATAATTTTAAACAAATCAAATTATTAAAACAAAATCAAGAACTTGAATTAAATGTGCATAAACAAACAGGGACCAAAAATGCAAATGTCCCAAGTCCCAAAACGCAGCACTTAGGCGCGGACTAAGTTGAAATGACATGCAAATTTCAGGAAAAATCTAAAAAAGCAAAGAAAATATAAATAAAGCTTAATTAAGAGTCGACGCAAAAGGGGAGGGATCAAATGCGCAATTCACCCAAAGCAGCTAAACGCGTGGATCCTCCTCGGGTCGGGTCGGTTCACGCGCGGGTTAGCATGAAATGGTGCCGTTTCGGCACCTGGGCTCCAATGACCAAATAACGCCATTTTCATTTGTTATTAAAACTAAAAAAAAAGTCATTTGAATGGCAATCTGCCATTTTATACCAGCAACAAAAATGAAACCCTAACACCCTTTTTTTTATTTTTTTTCCTCAATCGATTCCAAATCTCCCCTCCTAAGCACCGATCTACCTTTGTCAGCAGTGACTAGCAGATTCGGGTCCTGAGGGACAACAATCTCGGCCTCTCGACTTTGATTTCAACGAAGCAGATGGAATCCCACAGTACTTCCGTAAGGTAAATCACACATTTTTATTTTCAAATTCTTTGAAATTCTAATGAAAAACAAAATAATTAGAGTTGAAAGTAAAAAACTAAAGAACATTCGAATTCGAAATCACCTTTAAAAAATTTGACTAATGTATATTTTTCTTTCTGTGTGTATTTTTTTCTATTCTATTCGTAAGAAGAAGAAGAAGAAGCCCCCCATATATTTGATTCTATTCGGTTTTATAGCCGTAAAAATAAAAGAGAAAATACAAATTCCTTGCTGTCATTTGTTGTTATTTTGCTGTCAATTGCTATGGGTTGTTAGTCTGCTTTGCAGGTGTGTATGGCGTGGAGAGAAGCCGTTCATGGGCGTGTTGGCATGGAGCGTGCAGGCTACGCATGCATGGAAGCTATAGTGGTGGAGGCCGTTCATGGGCAGAGGCGCAAAAGCTAGGGTTTGCTGAACATGTTTGGGTTTTGGGCCCTTTTGGGCTTGTCTCAATTGGCCACCAAAATTGGGTTGGTTAGGCTAATTTAATAATTGGGCTTTGGGTTTATTTGTAAAATGGATTATAATTTAGGCTATAATTTGTATAAAGATTGTATTTGGACTTTGATTTTGGGTCTTTTTTTTTATTTTAGTTTATTTAGTTTATTTTGGTTTTTGTATGATCTCGGGCTAAATTAGCCCATTACAGCTACCCCTCTTTACTCATTGTCGTGTAACGAGAATGGAGCAAAGACTCCAAAAGGGCCAATTTTGCCTGGTCTCTAAATCTTAACTTTTTTGGTGCTCCTCTTTTTTCAAGTAACTTTATTCCATCCCACTACATCTTCAGAAGAATAGAACTTAGTGCTTCTATCCACTCTCAAGGAGAAGAGATTTGTAGTTTCAATCTGTTCCACTGAATCTTCTTTGATCTGCTTCGCTGCACTTTAGGAAAACAAGATATACTATCTTCAGTCTGCTCCGCTGCAACTTCAGGGAGATAAGACCTTCAATCTTCAGCCTGCTTCCTTGCAACCTCAGGAAGATAAGATTACAATCTTCGGCCTGCTCCCTTGCTACCTCAGGGAGATAAGACTGGTGGCTAAAATCTGCTTCCCTGCTACCTCGGGAAGATAAGATTCGCCATCTTCGATCTGCTCTATAGCTATCTCAGGGAGATAAGATCTACAGTCTTCAGTCTGCTTCATTGCTACCTCAAGAAGATAAGACTACAAACTTCAACCTGTTCTCTTGCTACCTCAGAGAGATAAGGCTGGTGGCTAAAATCTGCTCCCCTACTACCTCGGGAAGATAAGATTCGCCATCTTCGATCTGCCCCACTACTGCTTAGGGAGATAAGATCTACAATCTCAATCTGCTTCCTTGCTACCTGAGGAAGATAAAACTACAATCTTCAACTTGCTCTCTTGCTACCTCAGAGAGATAAGGCTGATGGCTAAAATCTGCTCCCCTGCTACATCGGGAAGATAAGATTCACCATCTTCGATCTGCTCCACTGCTATCTCAGCAGGGAGATAAGATCTGCAAACTTCAATTTGCTCCACTGCAACTTCAGGGAGATAAGACCTTCAATCTTCAGTCTGCTTCCTTGCTGCCTCAAGAAGATAAGAATACAATCTTCGGCCTGCTCCCTTCTACCTCAGGGAGATAAGGCTGGTGGCTAAATCTGCTCCCCTACTACCTCGAGAAGATAAGATTCGTCATTTTCGATCTACTCCACTATTGCTTAGGGAGATAAGATCTACAATCTTATTGGTTTACAACTATTTGTTGCTCCTCCAGTGAAAAATATTTTATTAAAAAATCGTAATAAAACTTTGGTGTTGTAATGAAACTAGTAATTGTAATCGCATAGTTGTTGTTTCTTTTCTTAAAAAAAAAAAATTCATGTACAAGGTTTTTCCTTTATTGTAAAATGTTGTATTTTTTTCCTTTTGTTTCATGTCTACCTTTTGTGTGTTGATGTGTTCCGCATCATGTTACTTTTTTGTCTTAAAAATTTACGTTTTCAGCATAATTTTCTAATATTATTAGTTTCCTGAAATTTGAGCATTTATAGTAATGAAATTTAGCTGAAATTGTATTCTCTGCTTTGAATCATTCGAATATCAATAGTTGCATCCAAATAATATTTTATATCAATATAATAAGTATATCTAATCCATTTGAAAGTTTACTTATATAACTACAATTATATTGTAAAGTTAAACCATTAAAATTAATTTAAAAAGAAAAGTATATAAAACAAAATTTAATTTTCCACTATATACACCTGATTTTATCCAAAAAAAAATGTTGATAATTTTATTCAAAATTTAAGGAAATTAATTTCTCAATTCTCAATGAAATTTATTTTTGGTAAGTGAGTAAAATTTTAGTAAATAAAAATTAAAAGTTTTGAGAGTCGAAATCTCAAATAGAAACACCCAAAACGTATAAAAAGAGAAAACCACACATCTCCAATGAAATTCACTAAACAAACAAAGACCATCTAAAACACACCTTCGATATCACTAAAAAAGCTTCAACCATACTTGAATACCACTAATCACACTTCACAAATTCTGTAACCACGAAAAAACTCCACAAATACCACTGAACGCAAAGCCAACAAGAAGTTCCAGTTGGATCCACTATGTTACTTGCCTTCTTCAATACCTTTAACGACCAACACCTACTCCACCCTTATCAAACACTGCTGAAATCTTCATATAAGAATCTGTCTAGTCACAATCTCGACCAAAACATCCACAACATTATCTTCATCACCCCAAATTTTTTCTGCTTCTCCAAAAATACCTATTTCCTATTTCTAAAAGCAAATTCTGTTAGAGACTCCTTATTAATCCTACCATCAAACTATCGACTTTGTCACTTTAATTTATCTGTGCTTTCAACTTCCTCAACTTTGCGCCTCCACTCTTGGTCAAGGTATTAAACTTGCTCATGGATAAGGTTATTTGTCCAAGCCCGAAAGTCCATTTGAAAAATGAGAGGGTTTGGACAAAATACAAGACCCGAAAAAATGAATTTAGTAAAATTTAAGGCTTATTTTCTATATGAGACTAGCTTTTGGCAAAAAAAATTTGTCCAAACCTAACCCGGCACAATCAATTTTAAAAAAATATATAATAAAAAATAATTTAAATTATAATTGGGAATAATATCAGATCATTAAAGTTTATTTTAAATATTATTTTTTTTATCTTAATTTATATTGATTATGGTTTAAACTATCATCATTTTAAAAATTAAATATTTATATTAATTTTACTTTTCAATAATAATATTTATGAAATGTAACAAATTTTGTACCTATTTTTAATATAATCTTTGCATCGCATCCTCGAACAATGTGATATCTCACATTGGGTAAATCCTTAACTTTTCCCCCTCTTATTAAGACTACAGAATATTCTTGTGAATTATGGCCAATACCAGGTATATAAGCAATAATTTCAAACCCAGAGGTTAATTGTACTCTGGCAACTTTGGAGGAAAAAAATTATTTTAAAAATAAAACAGTTATATATTTTCTCAAATGAAATGACGATAAATTTGAACTAGGATATAGGTTACCTTGTGGACTAACTCTTTCTTTTTATTGTTCATGTTCGTTTTACAGTCCATATTAAATATTTGTGATTACTCATTCCAATAACGCTATCTCTAAAATTCAAACATGCATTCTCTCTTTAAAAGGGCAATGTGTATTACCAACCCTTTAAATATACCATTTAGAAATGAAAAAAAATTATATTTGAAAATCAAAAGAATAATTTAGGTAAATAATTTAAAATTTTATATTTTAAGTAAATTGAATACCTGTTTTAAAAATCAACACGAGTATTGAAAATACATAATTTAAAAAAAAGTATATTTTATATAAAAAGTAAAGAAAAAGTAAAAAATTTCGAAATTATGTGAATAAGTCAAAAAATATCTACCCAGAAAAAAATAAATATAAAATAAATTGTAAAGGTATCATTAAAATTTAAAATTTTAACTTTTAAAGAATTTATTCATATTTTAGCCTCTCAACTATACATATTTTATGGTATAAGTATTTAAAAAAAAATTATCTCATATAGTTACTTCAACTTATATCAACGGAATTAACTACCTTGATAATAGGACTAGTATTGATCAAAATTTACAATTATTTCAATTTACTATCAATATGAATTATATCAACGGAATTAACTACCTTGATAAAAGAAGAAATAATTGGAATCCCCCCCTCATCTCCATTGCCTTCAAAATTACAAATAGTGGAAATTATTCTACACATCCAACTCATCATCTCATTTGGCAAAATCTATACTCCATCAAAATCTAAATATGTAGGATTAAATACTTACCTAATTTTGGTCGAACACAAGTAGACTAGATGCTTAATCATTCGACTATTGCTCACTCTTATTAATTTTATATTACAAATTATATTTATTTTAGCTTTGTTTCCGCCTTAGTTTGCTTGAAAATGAGAAGAGATTGCATTAACTACTTAACCATCAGACTAATGTTATTTTTTAGTTATTTATTTCAATTAACCCCTTATATTTTAGGGTGTGACAGTTACTTTCCTTTCGGAGTTAATTTCCCATAAACATAGTAATGTAGTTCTCATGATAAAATGTGGAAAAGTTACTTTCTCATAGAGATTGGAAAGTTAAAAAAATTATTAAGACAAAATTAACCATATTTTATATTGATTTAAGGTATTAGTATATTAATAATAATAAAAAATTATTGGCTTCTTTCTCCTACTTGATTTTTCCTATTACTTCAGTGGATTTTTCCCAAGTAAGTTTATTTTTTTTCTAATTTTATATTTCATATGCATATTTAATGATCTATATAGTATACCATTTACATATTATCTTTATTTTCTATTGTTTTTCTCTCTTTTTTTTCGGTATATTAATTTAGAATTCAATTTTATTATAATCTGTATGAATATTTACGAGCAAAAGGAAAAAAAATTAAAGTTTAAGTTTAGCTCACTTATTTAATCATAACTTTTTTGCATGATTTACCTTTAAATTATTTACAGGTTTGCTCAGAGGATTCTTTGGAATCATTTTTTTTAATGTTCTTTTGATTCAACCTTTAGCTAAAATAAAAAAAGTGATTTCAAGTATTTTTTAAATTTATTCCAAAAACAAGTTTATATATACTTAATTTTATATATGCATTATTATATTTAGAAATATATATATGCAAGACAAATTTGAAACAATATCGCTTTCAATTAAAAACTACTAATTAAATTTTTTTATTAAATATTTAATCTAAATATTTGTTAAGAATAAAGTTTATTATGAAAATCAAATACATGAATATTATCTTTAATTTAATAAGGGTAAATTCTCAAGTTATCGTTACATTCCTAGGAAAGTACTTAGTGAACCAAACATGATGATGCAACTTTCTTGAGATTTTAATCAATACCTTTCGATGTATATCAAATGTTGTAAAGTAAGATTCACGGTAATTATATTTCCAGCTATCATATTTCAAGGAATCACATTCCATTAGAATCATAATATGTGAAAATTACAGATGCTACCTAAGACGAACCATCTAATATGAAATTAATATTTTTATTAAATTTGCAATAAATATATTAGAAATTACAAAATAATATTATTTGTCATATTGAAAGCCTCAAACTTTTTAGATACATGAGGATGAAATCAATGGTATAAAAGTTTTAATAATTAATTTTTTATGAATAATAATGAACATAATTTAAAATTTTTTGGGTTCATAATATGAGTAGAAAATCGAAAGGATAATATATGACAAGTAATAAATATATTAACCACTATATTACATTTTTTTTACCTCGATGTAAATAACTAAAATTACTTTTTGCATCTTACACAATAATTTCAATTTGCAATTTTTTTGTTGCTATAATTACATGTTATATTCTAAAAAAATAAGCTAGGGTATGCAATACAAACAAGAAGTAATGATATTGTTTTCTTGTAATTATGAATCAAATATTATGCAATAAATGCATATTACATATTGTAACTGTTTTTTCTCAAATAAATTGTTGAAGCTGAATCTTCAAAAAAGAAAGATATAATCTATTTTGATTTAGTATAAAAAGAATGTTATATCTCAAATTTCTTTAACAATGTTAAGAAAATACGATTTTCCATATCCAAATAAAACATCGATAAAAGTTTAAGCTTGATCCATAAACAATGCAAGTTTCCACCGTTATATGTCTATTTAGTAGTACATATACTATTTAATTTCGTACATTTACTAATTAAATATAGTCACTATATATAATATTAAGGAATATAAACTGTATAAAATATGGCAAGATCAATTTTCTTTTAAAAAAATAACAATGTAATTGTTACGACATCAAGATACCTTTATAAACATCACCAATAATCTTGATTATAAGAACCAATTCGAAATTAGTTAATCACAAATATTTGAATTAGTAACTATAATTAATTTGTTTTTAATTTTAACATGCGTTAGTTTGAATTCGTGCTAAACAAATGTCTGACAAAAATTTTAATCACCTTTATAAGCTAAGGCAATGCCAGTTCATATAATTTCAATTAGATCACTCATTAAGTAGCATATTTTATTACAATACACATTTTTGAATTTCATTACCCTCCATCATATTAATATCAATTTTCAAAAATGTTAATTGTGAATTTCTACAATTATCGCCCGTAATATTTATATTTTCATAATTAAATGTTTAATTAAAATCATTATTTGAAATCAATATTTATTTACCATGCATCAACCATTCCACATTATAATCTTTTCTAACGGAAATTGAAAACGGCCGCCAAATTAAGTGAATGAAGTTTGTAATTTTATGTTTTTGATAAATTTTCATATTAGGTCTTTCGACTTTTGTTAGACATTAATTTAACTCTAATCTGTTTTAAATATTTTCAATTAAAAGTAAAGTTTGTCTTCTTAATTTATCATTTGATTATTATAAAGTTGATAGTAAATTTATCTAATTTCAACTCATTATTAAGATTATAATTATAATAAAATTTTACTTATAATAATTTTTAAAAAAATGCGAACTTTTATTTTTCATTGGAATGCTTTTTTAAGCTTAGTATTTTTTTTTACTTACAATAATTTTTAAACTAATTAATTTAAAAAAATATTAACTAATAAAAATTATAAATTTTATATAGAATTAATAATAAATTATTTATACATTCAAAATTTAAACAATAACTATACAACATTAAAATTTTTATAGCATATAATATAACTATTTTTACGGTATTAAAATTCTAACACCCCAAACTCGGCTTAAATGTTACAACTAAATCTGGAGAGTTACAATGTCTCTCTTCAAACAAATCCAACTTAAATTATTTGAAATTCAACGGACGAAAATCATTTAAACTATTAAATCAAACATAGAAATCCAATCTTCTAAACAACAATCTGAAATAAAATAGGTCATAGTATAAGTTCAATTAAAAATGTAGAATAACTGATGTCGAAACCATTTTTTTTTTAAAAAGAGTCGACTTTGGTTTTGAAAACGAAAATGGGAGTCGCCACTGATTTTTTGAGGTGTGATCGGATCAACTAGAAATTTGGTCGTTTTAATAAAATATTTTGATTTATTAAAACAACAATTTTTGTCTACGAAATTTGAAAAAATGGGTTCAGGAGTTGGTTACTTGCGAGGAAGGATTAGCACCCTCGTCACGCCCAAAATTGGTACCTAATTGATTAATTAATGTCTTAATGTCGAGAGTTGAAGTTTTGAAAAGGTTTTAAAATATGATCCCTTTTTTATTAACATTCATTTTAAAAATGCTTGAATTAAGTTAAAACGCGTATCAAAGGCCCTCTCGTCCCCATATAATAAAATGCTACACCTCGTAAGTTAGGATGCAACATTTGAATTCTCGGGAATAAGTTTACCTTTAATTTTTATCAAAACTTTGTGTATTTTGAAATCTAAAAGGATATTTGGCTATTTAGGTTTAACAAGAAAACCGAAACCCCGTAAGTTAGTGTACGATTTCTTGAATTCCCAAAATGCAAAATATTGTCTTATTTTGAAGATTTTCCTTTTTGAATAATAATGAGCGCAACGCTTAACAAGGTGCGTTTATTTGTTGGGGATAAAATGAAATGGTTTAGTATCGGATAAATACATTTGAGCTTAATACACGATGTGATTTAAACTAAATAAAGCAAGAAGGTAACATAGAGCATGGAATAATAATACACGAATCAAATGCAATGTTAATGAATGTCAACAATATGAAGATGTTAATAAATAATTTCTTGAACATGTAATGGCAATATTCACGCAATGTATATTATTTGAAACCAAAATTAACAACAGAAGAAAACGAAACAAAATAATGTATAAAACAATTTGAAGTAAATAGTGTAAAACAATTTAAGATAAATAATATGTAAAACAATATTAAAATAAATAATATACTAAGTAATTTAAAATAAATAATATATAAGACACTTTAAAATAACATATCAAAGAGTCTAAAATAAATAATATGTAAAAAGAAATTTAAAATGAATAATATACATAAAATAAAAAACAGTTTAATATAAATAATATATATAAATAAATAAAATAAATAATGTATAAAAGAGTTCAAGATAAACAATATACAAAAATTTGAAAATAAATAATCCATATAAAAAAGAAGTTTAAGAATTAACAATATATATAAATTTATAATAATAAAACAATTCAAAAAATAATATATAAAAAGATTTTAAAATAAATAAATAAAGCAATGTAAAGTAATTAATATATAAAATAATTCAAAATAATATGCATTAAAACATTTTAAAATCAATACTATATAAAGAAATTTAAAATGAATAATATATATAATAGATTAAAATAAAAAGATATATAAAAAATTTCAAAATAAATAAGGTGTAATAGTTTAAAATAAGTAATATATGTAAAATATTTAAAATTGATAATAGTTTAAAATATATAATACGTAAAAAAAAACTTGAAATAAGTAATGATAAAATTATTTAAAATAAATAATATAAAAACTTAAAATGAATAATAATAACAGCTTTAAAAAATGAATAAATAAATAAATAAAATAGACTAAGGACTAGGCTAAAATTGAATTAAAATTTAAGGTAAAAATTGTAAATAATGAAAAGAAGGCAATCAAGGACAGAAATGAATCGCGCTGAAATAATGAGGGACTGACTAGGCAATATTCTAGCCCTTATGCGCATCGTTTCAGCATGGACCCAAATGTAATAAAAAATAAATTATGCGGCCAGATTTATAAAAATAAATAAAGTAAATGAAAGGGTCAAACTATAACGCCCCACAAAAACGGAGGGGCCAAGGAGATAAATATCCCAAAAAGGCAACATGCGCGAATCCCCCTGGAGCAGGTCGGGTCGCGCGCGAACATGCCCTAAATGACGCCGTTTTGGCATTGGAGTCCCTGGTTCCAAACGGCACCGTTTTGTTCCCTTATTTAAACTATTTTTTTTTCTAAAAATTCATTTCTACCACTTCTTTAAAGAAAAAAAATTAGAACCCTCCCCTCTTATTTGCTAGGGTTCTGAGCCGAACCTTAAGACTCGTCACCGGCACACCGCGTCTCCGCCGTCGTCTCCACCATAGACGATGGTCGGAGCCGCTTGAAATCAGATTTTTAACCCTTTTTTAAAAGCAGATTCAATGGTGAGGCCTTCCTAGACCGAAAGAAAAAAAAAGAAAATCAAAAGAGAAGGAACCCCCATCCTCACTTTGGGCCGATCCCGACGACGGAAAAGAGGTCTCCGACGACAGGGCTGTGGGGATTCAGGTAAGTTTTCCTTTCTCTCTCTTTATTCTACGCCCTTTTTTTATTAAAAATCGATTTGTAAAAATATAAAAAGAAAAAAAAAGGAATGAAAAGAAAAGAAATCAAAATTAACACCCTTTTTTAAACTTCTGTTCTCCTTTTTGATTCTTAGTGTGCGTAAAAAAATACAATAGAGAGATTGCGGCCTTTATAGCGATACAAGAGTCGTTCTTTATTTTTTTTCATTTTGTTTTCTATTGCTTTTTGTCCTTTTCTTCTTTGTTTTATTGTGCGTTGGCTTCTTGCCCTTTGTTTTTGTCTTGCAAGTGACGTGAGAAGCATCAGAGGCGTGCGAGGCTGGCGATGGCGTGCGGGGAGGGCCTTGCTGACGTGCAGCGTGCATAGGGTGGAGCGGTGGCTGAAGGCAGAGGCGGCTAGGGTTCTTTTGCTTTCTAAAAATGTTGAGAGCTAGTGGGCTAGGGTTAGCTTTTTAGGTTTTGGGCTGGTAGTTGGGTCTTGATTGGGCTATTGGGTTTTTAGGCCTACTATTTTATCTTTGTAATTTGGACATTAGACTTATTAATATTTGGGTTTTATTATTATTATTATTATTATTATTATTTTATTTTGGTTTTGGTTTTGGTATGGGCCCGGGCAAATTTGGGCCCGTACAACTGCCCCTATTTACTCATTGTCGTGTAATGGGAATGAAACAAAGACTTTAGAAGGGCCAAATTTGTCTAGTCTTGCAGAATCTTGATCTCTTCGGTGCTTCTTCACTTCAAGTAGCCTCATTCTATCCCACTGCATCTTCATGGGTATAAGAATTGTCGCTTTGATCCGCACCACTGCAACTTCAGGGAGATAAGATTTGTAATATTTAGATTTAGTCTATTCTACTGTAATTTCAGGGAGATAAGATTCGTATAACACCCCTATCCCGAATCTGTCGCCGAATTAGGGTTACAAGGCATTACCAAACATAAGCACAATTCATCACAGTCATGTGCCTTATTACAAATCATATACAAAATTATGTCGACTTCTTTAATTAATAATCTATACTTAATTAGTAATTAGACACTCATCCATAAAAGTTAAATCTACATAAACCAATCACATAACCAATACAAATCGAACATACATTTTAAATCAAATATAATCATGTGCATTACTAAATCATGTGCAATTCATTATAATATCTTTAATCATTTCAAAATATCAAAGACATTTTGTATCATACCTAATCCGACTACTCAAAATAAAACAAACTAAATCAAATATGCCTAGCCATTTCAATTCGGCACAAGACTTTCCTCATAGGACCATATTAATTCTCAACTTACATTAATCACACATTTGCATTACTTAACCAAGCAAGGGTCAACATAAGTTTTTATCATTTATAACACATAATAATGCTTTATAAATTAAATGTGTCAATAATATTTGTTGATCATTTTACTAATCTCATTAATGTAAAACATATAATAATGCATATACTTTATATTTGATTTAGTGGTACATACTAACAAAATAACATGACATTTGATCACCTAAAAATTTCATTAATCATCATTTATTTTCGTGTAATTATCTTACAATAAATATATTTATTTATAAGCCATTCTACATGCACATATTAGCTTAAATTAAACAATACCTCACAATTAACTAAATAAAATTTTACAATACATACAATCATAAGTAAGAGACCGAATTTCACTTGCAAAATAATCAATTCATTCATTACTCAATTAACTAACATTTATAATTTCATGCACTTTAACTAAATTAAAACATGTCAATTACACATGTTATAAATTATGCTAATATTTCATACACACAACTAAATCATTTTAAGCATATATTCGGTCATTTAATATGACTTCCTTGTAACAGTTATAACATATTTATTCTAGCCATCATAAACTGAACATATATAGCCAAACATCATAACCAAACATTTGGTCATTCAAACAACTTCAATACATCTTTCAAAATTTTATTCATTCTTTGCTATTTGTAACCGAACCTAAATAACAAATTCATATATGGACATATCATAAACATATACCTTTTACTTTAGCTAAGTTTAGCCGATTATACTCAAACATTGTACGATCCATCATTTATCTCCAAAAAATCCAAATCAATTACAAAAACATATAACACAAACATAGCTTAATCAAATTATATTTCATTTCCCATAATTCATCAAGCATTGATCATATATATGAATACAAATTTCATTTCATAAATAGCTCATAACCTTCATCTATATTTATAGAACACAAACCGAATTAACCATTACAATTGGCTATAAATTCATCACCTACTCCATTATAAAGCCAACTCATAAGACTAACTACATATGCTAACCAAATCCATATACCGAGCTTATTATTGAACTAGTTGTAACTTATTCATATCATTACTCGCATCAAGACATAAAACCAAACATCATTCATATATGTCATAAAACATACTTACCGAAATAAGCATAAACCATGATCAAGTACATCCAAATATAAGCATAATAATCAAGCCTTGAAACCGAACTTAACAAAATAAACAAGCCATTTTTGCATGGCTTATATATATATATATATATATATATACATACCAAAATCTAACACATTCAAAAAATAATAATCTAGCCTATACATGCCATGGGTTCGAAATTCAACTTATAAGTACCGAAAACAGTCGATAGTGTGATAAACTTCGCTGACAATCCCTGAGCTTGTAACTAAACTTCAAAATCTATAAAATAGAGACAAAAAAGAACACACACAATAAGCTATCATCACTTAGTAAGTCATAAGCAAATAAACAGCTTAAAGACATAATCAACTCATTTAAACCATACAAAATATATTATCATAATTACATTTAAATTCAAGCTTACTATTTTCTTGTATAACATATACTTTCACTTATAGAATTTATCATGGCCGAATGTACACATATACATATATGCAAAATGACATTCAAATTCAAAGCCAAAATATCATAATATAACCAAGTACATTTATATTCATATATATATTTATGAATCAAAATATAATATCACATACATATTCATAGCATATGGATGAATATATCACACAAGAGCACATATGTTTACATTATATAACTTTGGCACATTAGCCCTAATTTCTAATCAGCTCATCATCAATTAGAAATTACTTACTAGGGTATCTACACATATTTGACCAATACTTTATTTAATAATTAAGCACAATAAACTTTAATCAAATTAGATCACTTTTAATTTGGGCTAACCTATTATGATATTAAATAATAACATGTAATTACCCTTATTATATATGTGATGTCCATATTTTCCAACAGTCACAGCCTAGAGGAACGCCCACTAACACAGGCACGAATCAGGTTGTGCAGTTTCTGCTCTTAATAATGCCCTATTTGGTTATAGAACAAATTAGCGTGGTGCGATTGGGTGACACCATGAGATTAAGCAATCTAATTTAAATGGTCCACGAGTTGAGATCATTAGTTAGAATTGGGTTCTTCTCGTTTGCAAGACTATCAAGGACTTAAATCATAAGAGTTGTTGTTAAGGATGTTCAATTGACAAGGGTTAATTGTCAAGTTGTTCCCATAGTTAATTTACCACTAAAGAACGATCCATGGTTTGAGGTTGTTCATTGATCACTTTAATTGACTTATAATTGAATGAGAAAATATCCATAGTCCTTAATCAACTCTATTTTGGATTTTATTTATTTATTTTGATTTTATTCTACTTTATTTTCAAATTACTATTTATAGCCTGCTTCATTGTTGTTTTGATTTTATTTATTTATTTATTTATTTATTTATTTATTTTCGTTATACTTTGAACTCTATTTTATTTACTTTCACAGGTTCGCACAAGTCTTGGGTAGGACTTTTTCCATGATAAACTATGGTTTCAAGATATTCTAATATTGATTAAACAAATCTTTGTGGGATCGACTCTACTTCCCCATCTACTAATTTTCATTTGCTTTTAGGGGTAAGAAATTTAATTTTGGTGGATTCAACATGCATCAGAAGGAATGAGAGGGGAAAAAAAAGGTTTAATTATGTTCTTAGTCACTATTTTCTTCATACAATTGAAATTCAGTATCTTTACTTTTAATTTTAGAAATTTAGTCACTCTACTTTTAATTTCAGAAATTTTGTCATATACTCTTTTGATTTAATAATTAAAGTGCAATACACTTAAGTCTGCTACCCTATCACATTGAAGTCTACCGCCGCTGGCATGAGTATCTAGGTCTTTTTGTTTTCTTGTCTTTTGTATCTTATTTTTTCCTTTTGCAAGTTGTTTCTTTAATTTGCCTTTTGTCTACATTGAAGAAAGATTCCCAAGAGTCGTGGTGACATCTACATCAATGGAAAACGAGTTAACAGATTTGTCTCTCAATGAATTTGTCTCTCAATGAAGAAGAGGATGAAATTTTGTAGGTTCAAATAGATCTTGTCTCGGGTAATGAAAGGGGTAAGTTCCAATTAGTAGGTTGCTTCCTTACGACAAGTATTATCCATTTCCCAGCCATGAAAAGTACGATGGCGAATCTGTGGCATCTGGTCCGTGGGGTTCAGATCCATGATTTGGGAGAAAAACGGTATTTATTTTAATTTTTTCATGTTATGGATATGGAAAGGGTTCTCAAGGGATCTCCATGGACTTTCAACAATCATTTGTTGGTCCGTTATAAACTATAGTGGGAAGAAGACCCATTAAAAGTGCCTTTATTTTTTTCTCCTTTTTGGGTACAAATTCATAATATTCCAGTTGGTTCATACTAAAAAAATTAGCTATACAATTAGGTACCCTTTTAGGGCTTTTTCTGGAATATGATGGCGCAAATCTAGGAAAGGAAAATTGTAATTACATGCGTATAAGGGCCCAGATTGATATTAGATGACCATTGAAGAGGAAAAAATAGGATATGTTTAATGGAAGATGTTCATATGTCAAATTTAAATATGAATGATTATCTCTGTTTTGCTTCTATTGTGGTCAGTTGGGACATAATGACTCATTTTGTGAAGCTAAAATACTGCTTGGGGTGGAAGTTGTTGAATTGGGTTGGGATCTATCCCTGCGCGCTCAATCACGCAGAGCCTTATCAATGAACAGTATCTGGCTTAGGGAGGATGATGACGGCAAACGTGAAGGGGATTGGAGGTACATTCGTGGCTCAACGCCTAGATTATGGGGTGAAGATAATATTGCTGGAAGTGGAAAGGTTATTGATCCAATCCTGGGCTTTAATTTGGAAGGGAGGTCATCAACTCTTGATCAACAAAAAGATAGATCGTCAGATTTGATGCAAACAACTATGGAGCATAACTTAAAGGAGGAAGTTATTATTGGAGAGGAAGGGAAGAAGAGAGCTAGAGGAGTACTAGAAGATGTATCAGTGGGAGAAGAAACTGATAGTTTATTGGTAAGGAATCGAAGATTGGCAGAGTTTAATCATTTATCATCGGCGGCTGCCAAAAGGCAAGCTGACCGATCATAATGAAAATCTTAAGTTGGAATGTCTTTGGTTTGGGGAGACCACGGACGATTCGAAGACTTCGGCATATGCTGAAGATGTATAATCTTCATATTGTCTTCTTTATAGAGACTAAGCTAGATAATAGACAGATGGAGCAGGTGCGACGGAATTGTGGTTTTGTACATGGTTTGATAGTTAATTCAGAAGGCAATAGAGGAGGCTTATGTATAGCATGGATAATGGATGTCTCGATTATTCTTCGATCTTTTTCAAAAAGGCATATTGATGTTGAGATTGAGGATAATGAAATAAGAGGAAAATGAAGATTTACAGGTTTCTATGGGTCCCCTTATGCACAAGATAGAAATGAATCATGGGATGTTTTGAAAATTCTAAGTACTGAGAATGACATAACTTGGTTTGTTTGTGGGGATTTTAATGAGATAATGTATGGGTCTGAAAAGAAAGGCAGATTACCTAGAGATGAAAGAAGAATGGATATGTTTCGGAGAACTTTGGAGGAATGTCAATTGATTGACGTAAAATATTCTAGCAGATGATTTACTTAGGAGAGAGGTAACCTTCTGGAGACGAATATACGTGAGAGGCTTGACAGAGGAGTGGCTAATATAGATGGGTATACATGTTTCCGGAGGTAAAAATGCAACATTTAGTGGACTCTTTTTCAGACCATTGTCCTCTGTTAATTAATACATGTAGAGAAGGGGATCGTTTAAAGAGCAAATTTTTCAGATTTGAAGCTTGGTGGTCGTTGGAGGATTCTTTTCTCAGTGAAGTTAAAAGAATTTGGGAGATGTCTTCAAGGGGTTTATTGCAAAAGTTAGAAGATGTTAAGAAGGGATTGGAAAACCAGGCTAGACAGATCCAAAGAAATCAAAAAAAGAAGAAATAGGTCCTTACGGCTAGGTTATGAGAATTATATGAAGTAGATAGGGATGATATTAATCTAGCAGAGTTGATTGACACAAAAATTCAGTTAAATTTCGAGATCGAGAAGGATGAACGTTTCTGGGAACAGAGGGCTCGATTGAACTGGTTGAAATTTGGAGATAAAAATACAGCCTTTTTCCATAGCCAAGCAATACAACGAAAAAAGAAAAATCTTATCCGAAAGTTGCTAAATGAAGATGGTAGAGAAACAGAGGCATTACAGGAATTGGAGGGGGTTGCTCGCTCATATTTTCAGAAGCTATTTTCGACAGAACAAATGGGTGATTTGGAACATTTATTATCAGGCATCGATCAGTGCATTTAGGATGAAGATAATAATCAATTGACTATGAAGGCCCAGAGGAAGATAGACTTCCAAGACTTTTCTATCAAAAATGTTGGCCCATTATTGGAGAAGAAATCACTGGATTCTGTTTACACCTTTTAAATGGTGATATGGAGGTTCGTTCAATTAATTCTACAAATATTGTGCTCATCCCAAAAAATTTTAGTCCTTCTAATATGACGCATTTTCATCCGATTAGTCTTTGTAATTTTCTGTATAAAATTTTGGCAAAGGCTATAGCGAATCACTTTCGTAAAGTGATTGAAAAATGCATTGATGCTGCACAGAGTGCTTTTGTGCCAGGTAGGTTTCTAATAACGTGCTGCTTGCTTACGAAATTCTGAATACGTTGAAGCAGAAGAGGTTGGGGAGGAAAGGGTTCATGGCAGTGAAACTTGACATGAGTAAAGCTTATGATAGGGTAGAATGGGCTTTTATAAAGCAGATAATGATACAAATGGGCTTTGCATCTAGATGGATAAAGATAATTATGCAATGTATTACTACTTTTTCCTATTCAGTGGTAATGAATGGATAGTTAGGAAAGAGATTTCAGCCGCACAGAGGACTTAGGTAGGGGGATCCATTAAGTCCTTTTTTTATTTCTTTTATGTGGGGAGGGCTTATCGAGTCTAATGCTAATAGCAACACGAGAAGGTTTTTTGAAAGGAGTGAAGGCTAGTAGGAATGGTCCACTGATTTCGTACTTGTTATTTGCAGATGATTGTATCCTTTTTGGGGAAGCAACAAGAAGAAGGGCACTTTTGTTCAAAAATATCTTACAAGAGTATAGACTTTGCTCGGGTCAATGTGTGAACTTCGATAAATCAATAGTATTTTTCAGTAAAAACACAAGAGAGGAAGATAGGCAAATGTTTGTCAATTTATTGGGAGTTCAAAGTTCAAGTGAGCCTGAGCGCTACTTGGGTTTGCCGAATATAGTGGGGAAGGGGAAGAATGAAGCTTTTCAAAATTTAAATGATCGCCTTAAAAAGCGTATTGATAACTGGAGTACCAGGTTTCTATCACAAGGCAGGAAGGAAATTTTTATCAAAGTTATTCTTCAAGTTATTCCTACATACACAATGGCCTATTTTTTATTGCCTAGTTCCTTATGTGGTGATCTTGAAAGTATTATAGCAAGATGCTGGTGGCAGAAGGGACATGGGAAAAGGGGAATTCATTGGTGCGTTTGGAAAAACCTTTGTTTTTTAAAAGAAAACGGTGGCTTAAGTTTCTGAAATTTGAATCAATTCAATATTGCGTTGCTTGCTAAACAAGGGTGGCATTTGATTAATTATCCTAATTCATTACTAGCCAGAGTTTTAAAAGCTAAATACTATCTGAATTCGAATTTCTTGGAGGCTCAGTTAGGAAGTTTACCTTCACTCACCTGGAAGAGCATATGGGCAGCTAAGGGTCTCCTTCAGAAAGGTTTATGTTGGCGAATTGGAAGGGGAAATAAAGTCTCTATCTGGAATGATTGTTGGATCCAGGGGGTTGAATCATTGGAAAGGCAAAATAGGGCAGATAATTTACAACTAGAATTAGTATCGGATCTTATTGATAGTGTAAATAGAAAATGAAAGTCAGAGCTGATTAGTAATACCTTTGGTTCGGAGATGGCTTAAAAAATTTTACAGACCCCATTATTCGAATCAAATCACGAGGATTTCCAAGTCTAGAAGGGCGAACCGACGGGTGAGTACTCAGTTCGTAGCGCTTACAAACTATTACAAAATGCCAATCTGGATCCTAGCAATTATTTATTACAGACGAAAATAAGAAGTTTTTTGGAAAGCTATGGAACCTACAGCTACAATTAAAGATTACAATCATAATCTGGCACATTGCCTGGAATTACATCCCTACTTTAGCCAATCTTAGATATAGAAGAATAGTGACAAATGCTGTTTGCCCTCGTTGTGGGTTTGGGGAAAAAATTGTCACCACATCTTTAGGCAATGTCCTGTAAGCATAGAAGTCTGGCAATTATTAAATCTATCTTGGATCATAAATATTATGCAACAAAATTTTTGGGAGTGGCTTATTGCGGTTTTCGAACAAGGAACAGACGAACAGTGCAGATATTTTTGTTATACTCTATGGTTGCTATGGTACTCAAAAAATCAACTTATGCATGAAAGATTATACTCAACTGGCAAAGGTCTCGCACAAAAAGTCCAGAGTCACATGGCAGAGTATGAAGGGGTTAAAGCAAAGAAGAACTTACTGAAGATGGTGTATAATCAAAGAACTGTGGAGAACCTACCGATCATAAAGATCCAGTTTGATGCTGCGTTTGATACCAGAAACTCCAGATCAGTGACTGGATTGGTGGTTTGGGGTACGATGATCAAGCATTTCACCTCAAAATCGACTCTACATAATAATGTTGCATCTCCGTTCGCAGCGGAAGCATATGCAAGGTTAGATGCAGTTAAGTTAGGAATCGAAATGGGCTTTCAGGAAATACAAATACGGGGTGATTCACTAACAGTAATCAAGAAGTGTCAGTCAACAACTACTGATTATTCAGTTATTGGAGCAATTATCTGAGATATTCAGGAGAAGAAATCATATTTACAGAAGATAGAGTTCAAGCACATCCAAAAAATGGAAAACATGAACGCTCACAATATTGCGAAGGAAACATTGAAGAGAAGTGAAAGAGTTTACCTGGAGGAAGTCGAGACGAATCGCCATAATGGTGGTGACATCGAAAAATGGGAAACAAAATCCAGATTAAGAAGATAGGGAGAGATTTTGATTCAAAAGTAGATAGCAAAAAAGAAAATTTTGGGCAGTCCTATCGTCAGACAAATGGAGCAGATGGGACGGATGAAATGAAAGGATGAGAGGCTTAATGGTTTCCAGCAGTTGAAAGATTGACCAAGGGTGAATTTAGGTTCCTTTTCCTAGGCATAATAATTATAGGTCGTTTCAGCTTTGTTTTTTCTTTTCTTTTATTTTACTGCTTCTTTATGTTCTGGAAGTTTTCATTTTACTATGGTACAGGCCAGATTGTTTTTGGGCTTGTGTTAACAAGCCTAGACCCCTTGTTTTTAATTTATTTCAATAAATACCCAGTCAATCCTTGATAAAAAAAAATTTAAAGTGCAATTGACAACTTTATAAAAAGACTTCTGTTAAATGGGATTATGTTACATTTTAAAAAATGATGCTCACGAGTTCAATTTAAAACCGTGTAGAATCCATGTAAATAAAAAAAAAAAGTGATTTTCTTTTTGTTTCTCTAAATAATACTAAAGAACCTTACAACTCTAAAATTAGAATAAAAAACCTTACACTTCCAGATTTAATATTTTTATTTGCTTATTTGACTTTCAATGTCTGTTAATATTAGCCACGTGTGTAAATCTTTTTATTTTAAAAATAGTACATAATCCAATTTATTAAATGTCTTTTGGAAGTGTTATTTGTCACACCCTAAAATAGGGCCTAGGAGTTTTAGGGGTATTTTAGGAATTTTAGCCTTAAAGTATTCAAAATTTTGTGACATGGCATATCAATAATGTTTTCAATTATGGTTTTTAGAAAATTAAATCAATTTCTGAAAATGAGTTTTAAATACCTTTAATTTAAAAATAGAATTGATTTACAAAAGAGTCAAAATTAAGAGTTTTTATGAAGGAATTTGACCAAATGTCCAAAATCAACCTTAAAACCCCATTTTCCAAATAGTTTTCACGTCAACTTCTTCTTCCCCATATAGGTGTCATCCCTTTGTTTTCCCTTTACTCTCCCAATCAATTTTTACTTCTAATTCCTAATCCTTTTTTTATTTCTATCACTCTTGAACCTTAAACCTTCATAAAAACTAAGAAAATCGCCCAAAAACTTCATCATCTACATCATCTTCTCCAAACGTGGGTTTTTCTGAATTAGCATCAAAGCTCGTCTTTCATCCATCGAAGGTAACCATTTTATTTTCTATGAGTTTTAAATGATATCTAGCCCCTTAAACTGAATTCTTAGCCATTGAAACACATATTTTAAATAAAAGCCGAAAATCGGGTCTTTAATAGTGAATTTTGGGTTTGTGGATAAAAATGTGGTTTCAAAGTGTTTTTCAACTTGTTCTAATATGATTAAAAGGTTTCTAAAGTTACTTTAAAGTTTCATTAAAGATTTATTGAGTTTTAATGAATTTTCAGAAAATAGCCATAAAAAATGTCGAAAATTTTGATATCTTGAATTGAGTAGTTTTGTATAGTTTGAAGGTTGAAAATTAATCGTAGGTGAATTATAAGTTGAACGGAATTGGTTTTAGGAAAAAATATTAAGTATAGATCGAGATATTTGAATTTAAAGTTTGTTATGTTATAAGTTTCGGTTACATGAGAACTTAGTTTAGGCTTATGTTTTCTATGCTTGTAACAAGTCCTTGGCTGGTTTTTGGATGTATTATTGTGTGAATTTATTGTGTTGAAGTTTCAGATTCAATAGAACCTTGTACGAATAGAGATAAAAACAAGGAAAAGCTAGTTTGAGCTTTCGGATTTTTGGTGAAAGTGTGATTGGTGAGTGTTTGGAATAATTGCTTGTGGACATGATTCAATGCGTTACTTGGGAATTTATAGTAGCCTAAACCCCTGCTCTAAATTCTGAGTGTAAGCTTTCTCATACCTATGTTATCTTGTGAACTATGTGCTTATGTGTTTGTGAATATGTGAATTGAGATTAGATGCTGTAACATGTGATATGTGGTTATGATAACTGTTGTAAAAATGCAAATGTGTACATGTTATGTATATATTAAATGTTAGTGACAGCGTTTTGCTAAAGATACAAATATGCAGTGATAGTGCACGGATAATCAGTAAGTGATATATGTTTGATTTCAGATATCTTGGCCTTGTGATCTTGAAACCGTTAGATATAGTTGGCATGCCATAGGATTTTAAATACTCACCTAAATGTATAGTGATTTTGGGCATTGAGGCCTAGGGACATGTTGGAGGGATAAGGGAATGTGAGCTAAGCTCCATTCAACAGGACATGCACTACAAGAAAATAGTGCTTTAGCGGCGTTTTTAGTGGCGTTTTATCAAAAAACGCCGCAAAAATTGTAAAACACTGAGCAATAGCGGCGTTTTAACAAAAACGCCACCAAAAACAGAGTAATTGCGGCGTTTTTTGTTAAAACGCCGCTAAAAACAGAGCATTAGCGGCGCTTTTGATAAAATGCCGCTAAAGACCAGAGCATTAGCGGCGCTTTTGGTAAAACGCCGCTAAAGACCAGAGCATTAGCAGTGCTTTTGGTAAAACGCCGTTAAAGACCAGAGCATTAGCGGCGCTTTCGGTAAAACGCCGCTAAAGACCAGAGCATTAGCGGCGCTTACGGTAAAACGCCGCTAAAGACGAGAGCATTAGCGGTGCTTTCGATGCGCGCTAAAAGACGAGCATTAGCGGCGCTTTCATAAAAACCGCTAAAGACCAGAGCATTAGCGGCGCTTTCGATAAAACGCCGCTAAAGACGAGCATTAGCGCGCTTTTGGTAAAACGCCGCTAAAGACTAGAGCATTAGCGGCGCTTTTGATAAAACGCCGCTAAAAGTCATATAGTCCTAAAATTCTAAACCCTAAAAAAACCATAAAACACTAATCTATAACCCTTAAAATAGTAAACCGCTAAACCCTAACAAGCCCTAAACACTAAACTATAACCCCTAAAACCCTAAACGCCGCAATAGGTGCATTTTTAGTGGCGCTAGGTTATAAACGTTGCTAATGTTAAGTTATTTTGTTCAAAACTTCGTCGTTTAGCATTTTCTTATTTTTACCCACACCGATACACCTAACATTTTCCCGTTTTTCCCAGCCTATTTCCCCTTCTTCCTCATCCTAAATCCCTAAAGTATTATCACCCATTCCCAAATTCGACATCCTAAATTATATGTACATGAATATATAATCGAAAATATATATCGAGAATAGAAAAATATTTCTTTTACTATTTTTAAGCAAATATTTATTAACACGCTTTTAATCCCTGCATCTTATGAAATAAAAAATTAATTTAAATATATAACATTTTTTTTTAAATATTATGCAATTAGATTTATGTTTTAATCTTATTTTGTTAGAATTAAGTGACCCAAATTCTTATTTAAATAAAATACGATGGAAAATAAAATAAAAGTAAAATCCATATAGAACTAGACTTCTTTTATTTTATTTTAGAATAAGGTTTTTTAAACCTTATTAAACTTCATCTATTTTATATTGATTAGGATAGGGTGTTTCAATCCTATTAGAATATGGCTTTACAAGCCTATAAATAGACATAGTCTATTCCTCTTGTATTGATTCAAATTTTTCGACATAGTGAATTTTCTTCTCCTCTGCCCGTGGTTTTTTTCCCGAAAGGGTTTCCACGTAAATTTTGTGTGTTCTTTATTTTATTTATTTTATTCTATTTTATTTTTTTCACAAATTGGTATCCGAGCTTCCGGGTTATTCATCTCGATCACGGTAATGGCGTCTTTGAAGTATGAAATTCCGCTGTTGGATCGCAACACCAGATTTGCGTTGTGGCAAATTAAGATGCAAGCGCTTCTTGCACAGATGGATTTGGAGGATGCCTGCTAGGGGATAGATAAGATGCCTTCGACATTAACGGATGAAGAAGAAGCGTAAGGATCGAAAGGCATTAACACAATTACATCCGCATTTGTCCAACGAAATTTTGCGAGGATGTGATGAAAGAGAAAACCGCCATTGCATTATGGAAGAGGCTAGAACAAATATGTATGTCGAAAACTCTAACAAGCAAGTTGCATATGAAGCGTCGTCTTTATGCTCATCGTTTGGAGGAAGGTGCGTGCATACACGAAAAGCTTAACGGTGTTAAAGAAATTCTCTCAAACTTGGAGGCCATGGAGGTTCGGTATGATAAGGAAGATCTAGGGTTGATTCTACTTTATTCGTTGCCTCCGTCTTATTCAACCTTTAGAGACACGATTTTATATAGCCGCGAGTCTCTCACAGTTGATGAGGTTTATGATTCTTTAACCTCGTATGATAAGATGAAGCATCTTGTGGTTAAACCCGACTCTCAGGGAGAGGGTCTCATTGTTCGTGGGAGACAAGATCGGAATGCTGATGATGATCGTGGTAGGACACGAGAACGGAATCCTCGTGGTAAATCTAAGGGTAGATCAAGTCTTCAAACAGAGGTAAAACTTGTAACTTCGCGCAAGAAGAAAGGGCACATTAAATCTGAGTGCTATAAGCTACAAAATAAGATTAAAAGGGAGGTCATGAATCAAAAGGAAAACACACCGAAAATTTCGTGAAAGGCGATGTTGTAGAAGACTACAAATGATGGTGAACTTCTAGTCGCTTCACAATAATTCTAAAGTAAGCGAGGAGTAGATACTTGATTCAGCTGCACCTTCCATATGAGTCCCAATCGGGATTGGTTTACAACTTACGAAACGATTAATCTCAAGGTGTTGTTTTGATGGGAAATAATGCTTCGTGTAAAATCGCAGTGTGTTGGAACAATTAAAGTTAAGATGTTTGATGGAGTTGTCGAACACTTAGTGACGTCGGCATGTTCCGAATTGAAAAGAAATTTAATTTCGTTGAGTACTCTTGATTCAAAAGTGGCACAGATACACAAACCAAAGTGGGGTTTTAAAGATTTCAAAAGGGTCCCTTGTTGTGATGAAAGGACAGAGAAAGATTGCCAAGTTATATGTTTTGCGGGTTCTACTATTACTGGTGATGCAGCTGTCGCTTCCTCTTCCTTGTCAGATGATGATATTACTAAATTTTGGCATATGCGCCTAGGGCATATGAGTGAGAATGACATGGCGGAATTGAGCAAAAGAGGACTTCTTAATGGGCAAGGAATTTGCAAACTGAATTTCTGTGAGCACTGTGTTTTTGGGAAACAAAAGAGAGTTCAATTCACTAGAGGAATCCATAACACGAGGGGAACATTGGAGTATATTCATTCTGACCTGTGGGGGCCATCTAGAGTGCCTTCCAGAGGTGGAGCTAATTATATGCTAACCTTTATTGATGATTTTTCCAAAAAAGTTTGGGCGTTCTTCCCGAAGCGAGAAAAGTGATGTGTTTTCCGCATTTAAGTCTTGGAAAATTATGATTGAAAAAGCAGACGGAAAACAGATAAAATACCTCCACACATGCACAATGGCTTAGAGTTACGTTACGATGAGTTTAATAGATTGTGCAAGTCGGAAGGAATCATGAGACACTTGACAGTTCGTCATACTCTACAACAAAACGGAGTTGCAGAACGAATGAACAGAACGATCATGGAAAAGGTTCGATGTATGTTGTCAAATGCCAACTTACCGAAGTCATTTTGGGCGAATAAATACTTCATCGTGCATGTTTTTTGATCAACCGATCTCCATCTGTTGCCATTGAGAAAAAGACTCCACAAGAGATATGGTCTGGTAATCCTGCTAATTATTCTGATTTAAAGATCTTTGGGTGTCCTGCATATGCTCATGTTGATAATGGAAAATTGGAACCGAGATCCATTAAATGTGTTTTTCTTGGTTATAAAGTCGGTGTAAAAGGGTATAAGTTATGGTGTCCTAAAAATAGAAAAGTTGTGATTAGTAGAGATGTTGTTTTTGATGAAACAACTATGCTACCTAACTTATCTCTTAAAGACTCTTCCAATAAAGAAAATCAAAAACAGTAGAGCATCAGTTAATACAGAGTCAACTCCTCAAGCCATTACAAAAATTGAGAATAGAGTTGCTTCTTCACCACAATACTCTATCGCCAAAAACAGAACTAGAAGAGAATTAAACCTCCAAAGAAGTATGCCGAGGCTGATCTAGTTGCTTGTGCTTTAAATGTGGTGAAGATATAGATGTGAATCAAGAGCCATCTAATTATTACTCGAGGCGGTTAGTTTGTGAAGGCTCGAGAAAAGTGGATGTTTGCTATGCAAGAAGAGATGGAATCACTCCACAAAAAGCAGAACATGGGACCTTGTGAAACTTCTTAAAGGTAAAAAGGTCATTTCGTTGTAAATGGGTGTTTAAAAAGAAAGAAGGGACTCCAGAGTTGAAGAACCCGGATATAAAGCAAGGCTTGTTGCAAAGGGTTACAAATCAAATTCCGAGAGTGGACTTCACAGATGTGTTCTCCCAGTTGTTAAGCATAGTTCGATTCGAGCTTTGCTTGGTATTGAGGCCATGCATGATTTGGAGCTTGAGCGATTAGATGTAAAAAGCGCATTTTTGCATGGAGAACTTGATGAAGATATTTACATGCAACAACGAGAAGGTTTCTGATTTGAAAAAGAGAACTATGTTTGCTTGCTTTGAAAAAAGTCCCTTTACGGTTTGAAACAATCACCAAGACAAAGATGGTACAAGAGGTTTGATTCCTTTATGACTTCTCATGATTTCAAAAGAAGTAGTTTTGATGAGTTGTGTTTACTTTAAGAAAAAGCAGTGATGGTTCTTTTGTGTATCTACTTCTTTATGTTGATGATATGTTGATAGCGACAAAAGATAAAGAAAGAGATAAGAAAGGTCAAAGCCTAACTAAGTAAAGAATTTGAGATGAAAGATTTAGGACCAACAAAGAAGATACTTGGTATGGAGATTCTCGGAGATAGAAAATCAAGTAAATTGTACCTAAGTCGGAAGGGTACATTGAGAAAGTTCTTTGCGAGTTCAATATGCAGAGTGCTAAGCTGTTAGTACTCCTTTAGCAACCATTTCGGACTTTCATCGATTTTGTCTCCACAATCGATGATGAGATTGAGTACATGTCACATGTTCCATACTCTAGTGCGATGGGATCTCTCATGTATGCTATGGTTTGTTCACGTCCCGATTTATCATATGCGATGCAATGCGATTAGCGAGATACATGGCAAATCCGGTAAAGAACATTGGAAAGCGATTCGATGGATTTTAAGATACTTACGAGGCACTACACGATGTTTGCTTACGATTTGGAAGAACTAAAGATGGAGTCATAGGGTATGTTGATGCTGATTTTGGCCGAGACCTTGATAGAAGAAGATCTCTCACAAAGTTACGTCTTTACAATCGGAGGTTGTGCAATTAGTTGGAAAGCCACTTTGCAAACTACGATCGCTTTGTCTACCACTTGAAGCCGAGTACATGGCGATTACGGGGCTTGTAAAGAAGCTATTTGGTTGAAGGGACTATTTAGTGAACTCAATGAAGACCTTCAAATCAACCACAGATATTTTGTGACAATCAGTGCTATATTTCTTACAAAAGATCAAATGTTTCATGAGAGAACAAAACACATTGATGTTCGGTTTCATTTTGTTCGTGATATTATTGCTCGTGGTGATATTGTTGTGAGCAAAATTAGTACTCATGAAAATCCTGCAGATATGATGACTAAGTCACTTCCTATAACCAAGTTTGAGCATTGCTTAGACTTGGTTGGTGTTCATTGTTGAAGTTAAACCCTTAAGGGGTTTTATGGAAGAGGTGGAGAACTTGTTTATTGAAAGTTCGCGATGAAGAACTTGTTTATTGAGAATTTGTGTCAAGGTGGAGATTGTTAGAATTAAGTGACCCAAATTCTTATTTAAATAAAATACGATGGAAAATAAAATAAAAGTAAAATCCATATAGAACTAGACTTCTTTTATTTTATTTTAGAATAAGGTTTTTTAAACCTTATTAAACTTCATCTATTTTATATTGATTAGGATAGGGTGTTTCAATCCTACTAGAATATGGCTTTACAAGCCTATAAATAGACATAGTCTATTCCTCTTGTATTGATTCAAATTTTTCGACATAGTGGATTTTCTTCTCCTCTGCCCGTGGTTTTTTTCCCGAAAGGGTTTCCATGTAAATTTTGTGTGTTCTTTATTTTATTTATTTTATTCTATTTTATTTTTTTTCACATATTTTATATGATAAAAAAATAAATAGAGAAGAATAAGTAAGAGAAATTCATATGGAATTCTTCAATTTGAAAACTTACATATGTTGTACTTCATTCATATTATTACTTTTTTACTATTGATGTTTTCTTTTGATTTTATTAGTGATTAGTTTAATGTAATAAACCATAAATTAACTAAATTAAAATGATTTCTTATGATAAGTTTGCATGTTTTTATTTATATAGACTATCTTACTTTTACATTGATAATTTAATTATTAAAAGAAAAAAAAATATTTATACAATTATATGCATATTTGTAAACTAATAGCATAAAAAATAAATATTTTTTTTATTGAGTCTTAACTCGGTTGGTATCAGTATTGTTGCCAGTGCAGGAGGAAATGGATTCAAGTGTGCTGAAATGAATTATTTTCTTATTTAAGGGTTGAAGAGGAACTATAAATAGTTCTAGACATTATATAAAAACTGCTCATTTGATAGTCATGTAACAAAAGATAACGTTATAATGAACCTTTGTTTAATAGAAATTTTTTAACGAGACTAACAATTGAACTTACATTTTTAAGTTATTAAAGTAAAGGTGTTAAATTACTTAAAATGATTAAGTTTCAAATGTACGGATATTACATGAACTTTTTGCATATATTAACTTTTTTAAGGTATATTTTAACTCGTTTTTAAATCTTACAAATTTTATAACAAAAATTAAAGAAATAAATATAATATATTTTAATTGATGTATGGAATTAAACTCATACATAGTAAGAGATAAAAAAATTAGTTATAAAATAGGAAATTAAATTATGGTGAATTGAAATAGAAGAATTCCTAAAAGAAAAAGGAATTAAATTTTAAATTTTAAATTTTAACATAATAAAGAGATTAAAACTATAATTAGACTTTAATGACACATTTGATTATTAGCTAATAATTTTTAATATCATTTTATAAGAAAATAACGTAAGGTATTATTTAGAAAGTCACTTAATAATTGAATTTTAGTGTAATTATTTATAATATTATACATGATTGATATGTTTGGGTAATCATTATAAATGATGGGTTCTATTAAATTAGATGTAATTGGAACATCTTAATTATATAGGTAATTACACTCAAATTCAAATTTAAAAATTATTTTTACACATATAATATAATACATATCATGATTTAGTTTTAACTTTTGTTACTTTTTTAGAAAATAAAAGATTGAATATAATTACAATTTGTACTACTAAACATGATTTAAAAAATTATAATATAATTACACTTTATCAAGGTACATAGAATTATGGTTAGCTAATATATTTTTAAAAATAATTTTAATCTTGAATTACTATTTATTTAATTAAAACTTTATCCGGTTAAATTAGGAAATACATAATCAACTCAAATCTGAGAAGATTGACAACAGAAATAGAAAGAGTATGTTAATCTAACGGCTGGGAAATAAATGAACAACTGACCCTACCTTGTCTTGGATGAGTATCTTCTACCTCGACCTTTTTACCTCTAGGGTTTCATGTTCCAACATCCCAATACCCAGAACCAAAAACCCTTTCATTTCTTAACCTCCATCTCTATCCTTCCATTTCTGCAAATCCCACTTCTCCAATTCAATTATCCAAACCAAGAAGCACCAAAGCTTTCTGCTTTTTTAACTATTTTCTGTAAGTATATTTTTCTCTCTCCTTATGTCTCATATATAATCTCTGGGTTCTCATTGCTTGTACGCTCAAGTTATAGTTTCAAAGATTCCTACTTTGTACTTTTATTGTATAAGAATAAGAATACAATTCCTTCAATCTTTTTTTCTGCGTGAGAGTGAGTGTGTGTGTGTGTGTGTGTGTGTGAGACTTATAGTGATTACATGGGGAAGTCAGGTGGGAGAAAAAAGAAGGGTGGGTCGAACCAGGTTTCCGTTGATAATCATTCCAATAATAGCGCTGCTGCATATGTGGCTGCCCTTCAACACTATGATGATGCTCTTAGGCTTATCCCCAAAACCCACCCTGATCGAGCCGTCTTTCACAGCAACCGGGCTGCTTGCTTGATGCAAATGAAACCCATTGATTATGACACCGTAATTGCTGAGTGTACTATGGCGCTTCAGGTTCAGCCTCGCTTTGTTAGAGCTCTTCTTAGGAGGGCTCCAGCTTTTGAGGCTATCAAAAAGTATGAAATGGCTATGCAGGATGTGCAGCTTTTGTTGGGAGCTGACCCTAATCACAAGGATGCTTTGGAGATTGCAAGGAGATTAAGGACTGCATTGGGCCCTCGCCAGGAGGCTCAGCAAGACCTCCAGAGCCGTCCGTCCATCGCCAGGGTTTATGTTGTCTGTTCATCTTGAAATTCGAAAATAATTCTAATTCCAAGTTGATTTTTCGATTTTAATTACTTATTTTTTTTCGTTGTTGTTTAGATTGAATAGAAACAACAGATAAGTAAAAATCGTGGAATAAAAAGGATGGGAATTGAAGAATACCATGTGATAGAGCTTGTAGGTGAAGGCTCTTTCGGTAAAGTATATAAAGGAAGGCGAAAATACACTGGCCAGGTAAATTTTAAATTTTCTCTTTACTTTTTATTAATTTTTGTATCTTTTTTTTTGTAATTTTGTTGCATATTTTTCAATATCAGACTGTAGCAATGAAGTTTATAATGAAGCATGGAAAAACTGAGAAGGACATTCATAATTTAAGACAGGAAATTGGGGTATTCCCTAATGCTTTTTCTAGTAAGATTTATCAATGCTTTTGCTGTTTGATCTACTTCTTTGTTTTTTTTTTTTTTTTTGTTCTTGTAATTTGTGATTTAGCCTCTTACGCATTGCAGATTCTGCGAAAGTTGAAGCATGAAAATATCATTGAAATGATTGATTCAGTCGAGAGCCAACAAGAATTCTATGTTGTTACTGAATTTGCGCAAGTAATGCTCTCCTTTCTATATATGATTGGCATAACTTATTGATTTGGACAAATAGTAATGTGGAATTTCTTGGTATGTAGGGTGATCTATTGTTGCTGCAAATATATAATTGGTTTTGATGTAAAACACATATGCATCAAGAAATATTTTTAAGGCTGGAAAGTTGGTAATATGCTCAAAAATTGCTATTCCCCCCTTGAATTTGATTTTGTTGTGGCGTTCTTTGCTTATGAATGTTTTGTGAGTTCCACTAACGAGTTCACTAATGCCTGCTGCTGTTTTGATTATGCTAATGATCAGTATTGAGTAAATATGGGTATTCTGTAGAACTTGCATCATGGCCTTTTGGCTGATTTTTTTTCTCCTTTGATTTTATATTTTTATTCTACATTGCTGATCTTATTTGTTTGATGGTAATAAATGAAATTCCTTTTCTGGTGCTTGTGATCTGCTAAAATTTGGCATTACTAAAGTTTAATGCAAATTACTTGTTTCATATCTGGGCTACTGTCAGTTGGGCGGTTGCAAGGAACTAATGTCAGGCATGGAGGTCGCCAAAGATCAAGAACTAGTAGACGGAACTGTTGCACAGGAATCTGGAAAATCCATGCCGTCATCTCAACAGGAGGTCTTGTTCTTATCTTCACTATGGAATGTTGATTGATTAAAGATCATAGCTATGTACTGGATTAAAATTATTTTTCTGGAGTTCTTCAGTTGAGGTGATTTACTTTTTTCTCTCATGTCTATTTTAGGTATTAATTCAAGCCCTCCGTCCCAAATTGCAGGTATTAATTCAATGCTTGTAAGAGATATTTAATAATATTCCCTTATTGTGTAATGTAAGTTGACTTAATTTTGGTCCAAATCTGATGGATAACATAATGAGAATTGTATATGTAAGCATGTATTTTAAGAATTGTACTAAATTCCTCTGATTAGCGAGAGCAATAGAATAGCCAGTCCATTGTTAATGCTGCAGGACAGTGCTGTCTAAAGAAAGTTCAAATCAATATTGTCCACTTTTGTAGGATTCATTTATTGGTCTAAATTTTAGATTAATCCGGTCCACTTTTCAGATTATTTATATTGGTCACACATGCGCCTCTTTAATTGGTTCAAAAGATAGTAAACAAGCTTTACTCGCTTTTAGATGTCTGGAGGGACAAAAGGGGTTTCGATAACAACTGAACCAAAGTGGGTTACTTTATAGGTTCCATATGGGGTTCTCAAACAACTGGAGTTTTTGGATTTACTTGCTTTATATTTATGTTCGGAAACGGAAGATGATAGAAAAAGTCTTATCTAGCATTTGCACTAACGTGACTTAAAGTTTAAGATAAGCAACTACCTTAATTACATCTTTTTATTTTGGTACTGTATTGACTTGGTATGGTCGTTTCTTCAACCTAATTAACATGTATTTCATACTGAATTTAACATTTTATAAAGAGCAACTGAATGATTTCTGATACAAGATGTTCCTGGAATCATGTTGTAATGGAATTTTTATGCAGTTTGTCTTTGTAATTTCAGGCACTTTACTTCCAGGAAAGAGAAAAATAAAAGGGTTTGAGATGATTTTCATTGCAATTCTCCTTTTTTTCCTGTCCAATATTTTTCCTCAGATGTGTGTTCCCATGGTCTACTTTTGATTAATTACTTTTTCATGTTTTGAGACCTCATGATTAATTAAAACTAATAAGTAAAAAAACCATCAATAATTGAGGTTTTTTATATGATAGAAGATATTTTTTATGTTGTTATATCATTCATAAAAGTTAATTTTTTTTTATGTTATGTTAATTTTAGATGTTAACTTTGAAGTACATTTGTTCGATTCTCAATGCATTTTCTTATATATTTTCTACCCAACATCCATTCTTTGGTCACAAAATGATTAAAATCATAGACTTCTTTTGATGTTTTTATCTTATATATGATTAAAATATATATGATCTAAAAGCAAGAAACATATGTAAGGTGATTTTGCTATTCATTTTGCTCTTAGATTAATTTGTCCTTGTAGTAACTAAATGTTAACTTTATATTTTGCAGGAGTTGAGAAGGAAAGAGGATGCAATAGCACGAGGTAGGTTCTTTTTTATTTTTTTATCTTGATGAGTCCCGAGTTTATCCATTACCAGTTTGATTTTGACATGAGTCCCTTAAACATCTTTTGCTTTTTTCTTCCAAAAGTTTAACGTCTTTCCATTAGAGTTTCATCGTCAAATTTATCTCCTCTTCCTTTTGATCGACATTTTCAATACTTTGGGTTCAAGATCCCCTATATACTAGAGGTATAGAGTTCAAACTTTGGCATAAGCTTGTTTTTCAGCAACTATGGCATTTTTTGCTCATCTTCATCGATTAGACATTTCAAAGTGACTAAAGATAATACCAAATTTGTTTGAATGAAAAATAATTACTTTATCAATGCTATTGGACATAGAAATTAAGATTATGATAACTAAAAACCTGTGATATTTGTGAGCTTAATAAAAAAGTGAAACATGTTATGAGTCGCATGAAATCGAGAAAGGAGATAGACATTAAACACGTGAGGTTTGTCATGACATCTCCTTCAACCTTCATTTGACCCTTTTTTTTCTTTTTCATATATGCTACTTATTTTCTTTTTGAGGCCTTTACAAGCCCATCAACATGAAATTGGACTTATGCCTGTCACTTATTTACAATGACATTAGCATTTACGATTAGCCTAGCATCGATTTTTTTTTTATTATGGGTTTACTTTTTACTGATTTCACTTTCGTTACAATAAATGGTATAACTAATTTCCTTGTTTTGCTCAATCAGTGACCGAGATTCCGTTTAACAATTTTCTTTATTCTTTGGAACAAGTCTTAACCAAGATCAAGATCAAAGTACTTCACTAAGTTATATATGCGAGCATTGCAATACTTTGGCTTCATCTAAAGCTTGAACCAGCCCTCTGTTGTATATTGTTTCTTCTTCTTTTCTGATCTTTTTCCTTTGATTAATGAAATGTGATGATGATTTGGCATTATTTTCTCACAAGGATGAATTATGTTTTAGAAATTCTAATACTTTGTGTGTCTTTGTGTGTGTGTGTTTTTTTTATGTATTAAATTACATATTGAATCAATGTTTATGTATTAAATTTAAATTCATTAATTTTTATATTTAGTTTTGAAGTTTAAATTTTAATGGAAAATTTAATTTAATTAATATTTTTTATTTATCCTTAAATGTATATAGTTTAAAGTTCAAATTTCAAAAATTAAACATAATATAATATTTAACATAGAAATAAATATTATTTAATTAAAATAAAATATTTTTTTGTAAGATCATTATTTTTAGCGGCGTTTGTGAGAAAATTGCCGCTAAAGGTTATGATTTTTAGCAGCGTTTGTGAAAAAAACGCCGCTAAAGGTCATGGTCTTTAGCGGCGTTTGCTAAAAAAGCGCCGCTAAAGGTTATGGTCTTTAGCGGCGTTTGTGAAAAAAGCGCCGCTAAAGGTCATGGTCTTTAGCGGCGTTTGCGAAAAAAGCGCCACTAAAACTCCTGGTTTTTAGCGGCGTTTTTTTAAAGCGCCGCTAAAGGTCATGGTCTTTAGCGGCGTTTGCAAAAAAAACGCCACTAAAACTCCTAGTTTTTAGCGGCGTTTGCAAAAAAACGCCGCTAAAAGTCATGGTCTTTAGCAGCGTTTTTTTCAAAAAAATGCCACTAATTTTTGTGGCGTTGCATATAGCGACGTTTTTTGCGGCGCTTGGGAAAGCGCCGCTAAAAGTATTAGTGGCGCTTAAAAATGTCGCTAAAGGCAAAAAAACACGCCGCTAAAAGTCTGTTTTCCTGTAGTGATGAGAGGGGAAATAAGTAAAGTGATAGCTCTATGCTTCTCTTTTGGGACATGTTTGACTCTATGAGTCTATGTTTGGTGTGTTGGAGATCTGTGTATCCGTTGAGTGATGATAGAACTCACTTTTATGTTTCATAGCTCAAGTGTCAAATTATCTATAAATATGATTGAGTGTATTGTGATATATGTGTAATGTGATGTATGCCTAAATGAGTATGTGGTTGCTATGCAATTTATCTATAAACATTTTTTTTAGTATGGTGATATATGCTTGAATGTTAGGTGATTATATGTATAATAGGATTTATGCTTAAAAGTGAGTATGTTTACCATGTAAAAGAACTAGAAAATAATGCACGAATAAGTATATTATAACACTAAAGTTGCAATTGTCAAGGTTATGCTATATGGTTGTTTCGCTAATGCTTGTTGAACTGTTTGTATGGTAGCTGTTCTATGCATTCACTATGCTTGTTAAGCTCACCCACTCCTTTCTTAAACTTTACAGATTAGTTGTGTGCCGGAGTGAGTGGTGTGGCTTTCCGAGGGGTGATCCAAGCAAGTCCATTTTCGTTATTCGTAGGTGTTTATTATTTGGTTATGTTTTGAGAAGAAGGCAATATGGTAGTCTTTGTGCTAATATTGGACATGATATTTTGAGTTGTCTCCACGATTTAATTGCTCTTAGGATTTTAAGATTTTTTTTCGTAATACATTAGCTATTGCTAGAAATTGCTTTTGATGTTTGAAACTATCATTATGACTGTTTCGGTGTTTATTTGATGACGATATGATAGCATGTTGAACCAGTACGAGTTGGAATGACTTATATGCTTAAAACTGTTGTATTTTTGGGTCTGGAATAGAGGTATCGATATTCATATGTTAAAGATAATACCTCTGAAAATTTCGAAGTGCAGAAAGTCAATCTTGCTAATTGGTATCGATACCTTGGCCCGAGTATCAAACTCGGGGGTGAAATTATCGATACTTGTTTAGTGGCATTGATATTTTCCAATAATTGGGTTTTTGATTGAGAAACAGTCAGCTTGTTTGGTACCAATTTTCCATGGGGTATCGATACCTCTTGAGCAAAATATCGATACCATGTCTTTAGTATCGATACCTACGTTGATGTTTTGAGATTTTGCTAAAAAGGACCATATGCATGCTTAGTTACTATTTTTAAGGCTAACTGATGTATGCTAGCATGTAACGACGATAACTAAAAAGTAAGAATGACTTAACACCTATATGAATACTAAAAAAAAAAAGATAATTCTTTTACAACAAGACTTTAAGATGTTTTGTATGACACGAGACGGTGATGTGGCATCCTGATATTCGAGCTTAGCGACCAGGCCGGGTATGGGGTGTTACATTATCAATTGAATTTTAATTATTAAATCAAAAGAGTAGATGGACTAAATTATTGGGATTAAAAGTAGGGGACTAAATTTAAAAGTTTGAAGAGTTAGGGATTGAGAACACAATTACACAAAAAAATAAAGAGAGGGAAAAGAAAAAATTCAAAAGTTAAAAATTTTTGTTATTTCCCTTGTAGACCATCACCTTGTGGAACTTGCTGAGCCAGATCAACGCGAAGCACACACTACTAACAAGACAGTAGCAATTATGAATAGATATTTTTGTGGTAAATGTGGCTTTGGTTGGACTTGTGTGTTAAGATTAACATATGAACTATTTGTTGCATGATTTTGCGTCATGTTTGATACTATTAAGTGTGATGACTTTAAGTTACATGAGCTTGGTATGATGAATGTTGCAAAGTGAAGTAGATAGGTAAAGATAAGTTAATGAATGGTTGAAAATGGGTATGCTTTGATCATGTTTCTTTATGCCATTGGAATGATTGTTTGCAAAGGTTTTATTGACTTGAATTGACATGAAATGGCATGATCTAGAAATGGAAATCTTGACAAATGCATAAGTGAAATGTAGGTTAATGGTTAGAAGTATGAAACTTGTACCAAATGTGCTCTTCGCCAAAACAGGGGCAACGTCATGACCTTGAGCCCTCGACGTCACTACATAGGTAGACATGAGTGATGTTGTGATGGCAATGTGTCTGAAGTCGTGATGTAACTAACTGATTGATGGTGTCGCAATATGGAAACCATGATGTTGCGACATTAGCTTGAAATTTTTAAGACTTTATAATTTGGTCCTAATTCAACCTCGGGTTCGAAAGAAAGCTTTCGTAGTCTCGTATGGGACTCGAAAATGATTATGTAGCATAGAATGATTGCATAATATGCTTATTTGCATGTGCAAAAGGTTTCATGGTGTATAAATGACTGTGGTTGCTCCAACAATAAATGCAACATTCTGTAACTTGGACTCGGCGATCAGGTTGTACAAGGGGTGTTACATTTAACATGTTTATGTCTTTTATTTTTAATAAAATTTCCTTCCAATAATTTCTTCCACTGTTGTTTGATTATAAATAGCTAAATTTTGGTTTAGCCAAAAGTCAACAAAAGCGGTGATGAATTGTAAGATCTGAAACAATACTTCATTCTTTTTTCACTTTGATATTCGTTTTTCTTCGATTTCTAGATAGACAAGATTATCTTATAGTATCGTTACTGGAATTGTTTCGAGAAGGACCGTTTGTTCAATACTTAGAATAATACAAGGTTAGTAAAAATAATTCAATTCGTAGTTATCATCTTATTTTTACTAAAGAACATGTTGAAAAAATATGAAACTGGCAATTTGGTGCTAGAGAGAGTGCCCACTTCCCTACCTACTAAATCTGTGTGGAGACAGTTTCCATATTTAGGTGTCGACAATTTATTGAGCCTTATATTTGGGCTATGCTGATTAGACGGTGAAAATCTAGCCTGTTATAGAAGATCATCTTGCTTGGGGATAAAAATATTGATAATTGATTTGGATCGAAATTTTCCAAAAGTAATCCCTTGGATTTGGACTTTTGGATTGGATCGTGATTTTGCTGATAAGCTAATTAAAATCCATATTTACTTCATATGTTATTATTATATTGTATTATTCTTATGGTATTACAGTTTTATTGGATTTTTTAGTTCTTCTATTGTAAACAAGTCTCCAAATCAATGTTTATATATTTGAGAAACTTGCCTAGAAAAATGTACTAAACGTTGGGCACCTAATCTGTTCATGAGAGAACACTTTTATAATAGTGTAATATTTATAGTGAAACCTATTGTTGTGGTTTTACTTACTATAACCACAGGGGGTGATAATAATGGTGAGAGTGTTGCATGTTCGAAGTGCAAAAGTGAGCGAAACGATTACGATATGTGTGATTGAGTAGGTTCACTTTGTAATTATTGAAGAGAGTGTATATTTCTTACCGAGTTAGGCTCCGCAGGTGAAGGGAAATTGAATTGCAAAATTATCTTGTAACACCTTTAACTCGTCTTTGTCGTCGAATTAGAGTTATGGAGCATTGCCGAACAATTGGAACAACTTTTAATATTATAATATTTAATAATTTAATCTCATTCAAAAACCTATCAAACATATGCATTTGGTCCCTAAATCGAGCCTCCGAGGCCCTAAAAATAGCTTAGAAGCAATTCTAAACTAATTTGAAACAATTCAGAAGATTTAAGAAAAAGTTACAAAAATTTAAAAACAATGGTCACACAGTCGTGTGGCTAGGCCATGTGACAATCGAACAAAAGGACACACGGTCGTATCCTAGCCTGTGTCTCAACCCTTGTAATTCACTAAGTTGGGTCACATGGCCATGTCGCAAGCCGTGTTCCAGACCGTGTAACTCTCTGACTTGCGACACACAACCATGTTGTAGGCTATGTGCTAGGTCATGTAACACACTGACTTGATACACTAAAAACTAACAAGTGACACACGGTCGTGTAGCAAGGCCATGTGACTTGTGACAGACAATGTCCCAAGCCGTGTGCTCTACAAATTAACCCTAAAATCAAGCCATTTCAAGGCCAAAACATATTTATTCAATCACTCCATTCATGCTTACATTCAATAAAATTAACCATCATTCAAGTACATCTAAACATACCATTTCAAACATCCCAATTTATTTAACCAATATGTCATTCAAAGGCAACACATTGATACCAAAACACCATTGATCAAAACAAAGCAACATAGTCACATTTCAAGCACAAAACCTAGTTTCTTTAACTACCAAATAACATCACATATAACCATTTATATAACATCACAAGCATATCAACAAGGATCATATATAGAAGTACCTAAAAGTGACCAAAATGACGAAACTTGTCAAAGCTCCAAAGTCCATCAACCAAACATAAACTCCAAAGCATACATACCAAATCACCATTAACATATTCATAATCTACCATTACTCAGAGTCCTATACATGTCATTTATAACCTTGGCCAAAATACTCAAAAACTACCAAAATGGTTGTTGGATAATGTGATAGATCTTCGACAAGCTTCCAATCGATTGAGCTTTTGACAAAATACAAAACAAAGGAAAGTAACTACGTAAGCAACTAGTGCTTAGTAATCTCGTATAAACTCAAACATAACTTACCATTTCTTTTTACACATTTTTTAGAATAAGCATAATGTCATTAACAAGACCATAAGCTTAGTAAAATTCTATAAAGCACCATCAAACTCACAAGTTAGTAAGTTCATCCATGATACATATGAGTTCAATTATGTAACACGCCAAATTCGGGCCTAACTTCTAGGCCGGGTTTGGGGTGTTACAAATTATATCATAAGTAGATTTCATAAGATACATAAAATTAGACTGCGCAGTGGTTACTGGAATTAGACTGATTTGGGCTCTGGTTGGGATACTTTACACACTGAGTTTTCCAAACTCACCCCCTTTTTCCCATCTTTGCAGGTGAGCCTTAGATCGGTGGACTTGGAGCTGGAGGGATTCAGAGTGGCTATGTGGACTGTTTAAAATAAGTGTTTATGCCTTCACTTTTATTCTAGATTACTTCCTTTATGTTTTCGGGTTTTAAGTTGTAATAAGGCCGCTTTAATTATTTTTAATTGCTTTAGTATGATTATTAGCTTAGGCATGATATGGATTTAAAGGTTTCGGATTGAATAGCTCTAGGGCGCGTTTTTAAAAGAAATTATCTGATTTCAAAATATCATGAAACAAGACAAAGCTGCCGCAACAAAAACGTTTTAAAAAAAATTAACAAGTGCTTTCAATGGCTTAAAACACAATGGTTTTTCCTGAACAATCATTCAGTTAAAGTGTGGCAATGGTTGTGTGCATATCTAGGAGTGGATCCATGGAGAGCTTGGTATTTAAGCAGTCTAATTGACTCACCTCCTCTTTTCCGGCATCCTACCTAGTGCATAGCTTTCATTCACTTTAATCTATAACAAAAATACTCTTTAAACACTAAGAAAGATGTTAGTTAAAACATGACTTTTACAGTAACGCTTCAATGTGACACGCCGAATTCGGGCCTAACTTCTAGGACGGGTTTGGGGTGTTACAAATTATATCATAAGTAGATTTCATAAGATACATCATTTAACTCATCAACCTTTTCATAAGATCATGAACCATTTCATTTGTATACATACCATGACATTTCCTTTACTTACCCGTTGAAACATCTAAAATTACATCGGATACTCGAGAATGCAATCACATAGTGTGGCTTTCCATATAACCATAACATTTCCTTTACAATAGTGCTCACATGAGCTGTAAAATGGGCTTGCTCGCAAGAGTTGTGGGTTGGAATGTTAGCTACACGATGTTGCTTACACGAGCTATAGAGAATCTGCAACAAATGTAGGACCTCAACCATCAATAGGACATTCAAGACCAATACTCGAAACATGAAATCGCTAATGACATGTCATTCGTATCTTAAGAATTCTTAAGGTTCAAACAAGATTCATTATTAGTTAATTACTTAAAACATTGATTCATAAGCATTTTCAAGTTCGTTTATATTATCACAATATAATAAATAATAAATTTAGCTATCATTAAAATGATTATAATTCAGATGAACTTACCTCGATAACTATGGTCGTAGATGTAGAATTTGAAACTGATCTGAAGCTTTCGCATTTCCTTGATTTAAGTCTGGTTGTTGTTTATCTCAATCTAAATAGATAATTTAATTCAATTAAGTACTTCAAGTAATCAATTCAATCCATAATTCATATTTATATAAAACTATGAAATTACCTCTAACATTTTAACTTTTCACAATTTAGCCCTTAAGCATATAACTTGAATATTAATTATTTTAACCTAAATCCATATTAAGCAATACTACAAGAGACCTTGGTACAACCCATAATTACCAACATTTTCTATAATAAAACTCATGAATTTACACTTTCAACAATTTAATCCCTAATTCAAAATTCATCAAAAATCACTTAATAAAACAAGTTTTTTTAATAACCAAGATTAATAATCTATCAAATAACTTCAAAACATATTAAAAAACCATGACAAGTGTAACAGCCCGGTTTTAGCTAAATTAGAGTAGTGGTTTCGGAACCATAAATCTGATGTCAGAAAATTATTTTAATATTATTTTTCGTGTTCACAGCGTGTCATTTGATATGTGTGAAAATTTCGTGAGCTAATTTTATCGTTTAATTAGTCAATTTGAGAAAAAAGACTAAATTGCGTGAAATGAAAAAGTTGTATTCTACTTGTTAAAGGTGTCATTTGACTTTGGCTTTTAAATATGATGGCCTTAAATGGTAATTACACCATTATATTAGTAAGTGGACAATTTTGGGTGTATATTAATGGATTTTAATGGTTATTAAACAAGGTTAATTATGGTATTTTGTAAATAAAGTTAAAATAAGTAAAAATAAAACACATATTTCATCCATTATCATCTTTGTACACCAAAATTAGAATAACAAGAAGAGAAAATAGGGTTCTTCATTCGGCTATGAACAAATTAAGCAATTAGGTATGTTTTGAGCTCAGTTTTTGATGATTATTACGTTTTTGATATCGTTGCTTTGTAATCTAGCTGGCCCATACCTTAGATTTTGAAATTTTTAAAGATTTTGAAAGTTGTCATTGTTGAATCTATGAGTTATTTGATGTTTAATGTTGAAATATGAAAGCTTGACGATAGTTTTACATGTTTTGTTAAGTGATTTTTGATGAAAATGTATAATAAGGATTAAATTGTGAAATATGCAAATTGAGTGGTTAAAATGTGAAACAAATGGAAGTTTTGGGCCTCTAGGGGCACTATGGTAATTCGGCCAGGCATGGGTTTTGTTGAAATAATGTGAATTTTGTGTATTTGTGAAATAGGGACTAAATTGATTAAATGTGAAAGTTTAGGGGCTAATATGTAAAAATGCCCAAATATGTGTTTAAAGATTAAATTGAATGAATAAATGAATGAATGATTAAATGAGTTAATTTTGAATACATATAGATCAAGAAAGAAAGAATTCGGATTTAGATTTGGGGAAAAGCAAGGTTATCGAGTAATCGATCCGATCCGTCAATTCTGAATACGAGGTAAGTTCGTATGTGATAATTTCATTATATATGTAAGTTAAATGCTTTGCTATTGCATAAACTGGGACTACGAGATTATTTGAATAATGTTGAATTGTGAAAATGACTCTACGAATGCATTCGACGATAAAAACGAAAGGTGTGAAAGCCCAATTGAATCTTAAGAATAGATTTGGATACTTGAGACATGCTATAAGATGATATACCGATTTGGCTTCGGGCCATGCATATCGGATGAGTTGGCTTGGGGCCACAATATCGGCACTTCGGGTGCGAGTAATACCTTGATTTGGCTACGGACCATGGTATAGGTACTCCGGGATAAGTTACCATGATTTGGCTTTGGGCCATGGTATAGGTACTTATCGATTAAGATATTTGAGTATTCGACTTCTATTCCAAATGGTTCAATGGGTAAACAAATGATGTGGTTGAGAAAGAGGTTGGTATGAGGCGATACAGGTACGTACAAAACCTATTCAAGTATTAAATAGAGAAAGTTCAATGAGATGGTATTTGATCATGTTTTGAGACATGAGAAAGGTTTGTAGTTAATGTGTATATGGTGATGTTATGTAAAATTAATTGATTTGCATTTATTTGATGAATTAAGTTATTCACATACGAGCTTACTAAGCTATAAAGCTTATTTCGTGTTATTTGTCTATGTTTTATAGAGAATCAAGGCTAGCTCAGATCTGGGAGTCATCGGGAACATCATCGCACTATCAAACATCTAAGTTGGTACTTTTTGAGTAGTATAAATATGGTAGATGGCATGTATAGGCTACTTCTGGTATTTGGTTGTGATTATAGCCGTGAGAGTTGGCTTGTAAATGATAATAATATTAAAGTGTGCTTGGCCATTTGAAATAGCTTATAAATGTATACGTTTTGGTATGTTTTGGTATGATGTGAATATGGTCTATAATTGTTCATATGGTTAATTGTTTTGTGACTATAAATGCTTGAAAAATGCTTTGATGAAGTATAATTTTAGAAGTTGAGTTTATAAGTATTTGAATAGGTATGTGGCATTGAATGGTGTATTGAATTTGGTTGAAATAGATATGGTATGAATTGTACATTTGGTTGATGTTTTAGCTGCTTAATTGTATAATGAAATGGTACCATTTTAGTTGTTCAGGTGAGCATGAGAAAGGGTGGCAAATTGGCCTTACACATGGCCTATTTTTGTCCACACGGGTAGAGACACGGGCGTGTGTCCTCTGGTGTTGATATTAAATGCAGTCAGTATACTCCACACGGCCTCACACACGGGCGTGTGATTGGTTGTATGGCACAAGTTAGTATACCCCCTAAATGGCACACGACCTAGCACACGGGCATGTGACTTGGCCATGTTGCATAAGTCAGTATACCCTATAGTTTTGGCATGGCCTAGCACACGGCCTGGCACACGAGCGTGTGTGCCCACTTCAAAGGGCATATGGCCTGGCACACGGGCGTGTGTGCCCACTTCGAAGGGCACATGGCCAGGCACACGGGCGTGTGTGCCCACTTCGAAGGGCACATGGGCTAGACACGAGTTTGTGGTTGGCCGTGTGACCTAAGTCAGTATGTATGCCCTATTTTCACACGGCCTGGGACACGGGCGTGTCTGGAGTCGTGTGCTGCAAACGACCTGTTCACACGGGCGTGTGACCCCTGTGTTGATGAAAAATTTCTAAGTTTTCCAAAATTTTCATATGCTATCGGTTTAGTCCTGAACCACTTCTAAAGCATGTTTAAGGCTTTGTAGGCCCTTATAAGGGACAATGTGATTGTGTTGAATGGTATTTGAATATAAATGCTTAAATGTATGAGTTATGTTTGATAATGATGAGTATTGATCGGCAATACCTCGTAACCCTTTTCTGATAGTGAAATGGGGTGAGGGGTGTTACAACAAGTCCCTCAACCTTTAACAGTTTTGCAAATTAACCCTCGGGCTAGCTAGACTAAGCTAAAACGAACTTAAAAACATAAAAATCATTAAAACGGGGCTTGAATTCACTTACATGCAAGATAGGAGCTTGACTGAATGGTCTAAGTTCTATTCCAGTGGTTTTTCAGTGAAACATGGAAATAGAGAAGAAGATGTTCATGTTTTCTTTAGTTAAGTTTCAATTCTTTCATTAATCACTAAATTACCCTTATTTTATAACTTAAAATTAACATAATCATGTCCATATTTGTCCACCATCAACATATATGGTGTAATTACCATATAAATACATTAACTTTCTTTTCCATAGCCATTTAGCCCTTTTAACTAATAGAAACCCACTTTTACAACCTTTATGATCTAGTCCTTTTTACCTAATTAACCATTTAAACTTCAAAATTTCTTAAAGAAACTTTAAAATGACCTTAAGATAATCTCGTAGACATTAAATAAATATTAAAATAATAACTCAGTCGTCGAAATTGTGATCCTAAAATCACTATTTTTGACAACACTAAAAACGAGCTGCCACACATCTCTTTGAGTCTTGTGTATTTACTGTTTGCCATTTAGTGCTTCGAGGAGTGCCCCCCAACTCAGGCACAAATCTAGTTGTGCGGTTTGTTCTCTTAGCGATGTCCTTTCGCTTATTGCACAAATTAGCTTGGTGCGATTAGGTGATGCTATGTGATTAAGCAATCTAATTTAAATAGTCCACGAGTTGAGATCGTTATTTAGAATTGGGTTCTTCTCATTCGCAAGGCTATTAAGGAACTAAATCGTAAGAGTTGTTGTTAAGGTATTTCAATTGACAAAATTTATTTGTGAAATTGTTCTCACAGTTAATTTACAACTGCAGAATAATTTATGGTTTGAGGTTGTTCATCCATTACTTTAACCAACTTGTCAACTTGTAATTCAGTGAGAAAATTTTCGTAATCCTTGATCAAATTTGAAACCAAAACTAACGTCATACCAATGGCCAGAGCTTTTATTAATTTGATTTATTCTACTTTATTTTCAAATTAATATTTATAATTTGTTGTTTCGATTTTATTTATTTATTTTCATTATACTTTAAACTCCATTTTCTTTATTTTCGCAGGTTCGCACCAGCCTTAGACAGGACTTTGTCCATAATATATTCTAGTTGCAAGATATTTTTAAATTGATTAGACAAATCTTTGTGGGATAAACCCTACTTCGCCATCTACTAATTTTTATATGTTTTTAAGGGTAGGAAATTTAATTTTTGTGGATTCAGCACACATAAGTAGGAATGAAAGGAAAAAAAAGTTTAATTATGTTCTTAGTCATTATGTTTTTCACACAATTGAAATTTTAATATCTTTACTTTTAATTTTAGAAATTTAGTCATTCTATTTTTAATTCCAAAAATTTTATTGTATACTCTTTTAATTTAATAATCATCAAATGTCTTTTGATTTGATAACTTTATCAAAAGACTTCCTTAAAATTGGATTATATTGTATTTTAAAAAATGATGCTCATGAGTTCAATTTAAAGCTGTCTTGAATCCATGTAAATAAAATAAAATAAAAAAGTCACTTTCTTTTTTATTCTCTGAAGAACCTTACAACTCCAAAATTAGAGTAAGAAACGTTACAACCCCAAATTCAATATTTTTATTTGCTTATTTACCTTTAATGTATGTAATATTAATCACGTGTGTAAATTTTTTTATTTAAAAAAATAGTTCATAATCCAATTTATTAAATGTCTTTTAGAAATGTTATTAATTAAATTTTAATTGTTAAATTCAAAAAGTAAATAGAATAAATTATTGTGATTAAAAGTAGGGAGACTAAATTTAGAAGTTTGAAGAGTTAAGGATTGAGAGCACTATTACACAAAAAAAAATAAAGAGAGGGAAAGAGAAAAAAAATTACAGGTTTTTTTTTTTTAATACTTTGGTTTTTTTGTTAAATTTTTGTAGGTATATTTTTTTTTCTCATTCACAGAAAGCTATATTGAAAGGAAAAAAAAACATAAAATAGTCTAAAAGAAACCGAAAAACACCATAAGAGTAATATAAGAACCATAATGGGAAGCCAAATTACACCCAGGCAACAAAGAATTCCTCAGCAGTAACACCCTTTTTGGCGAAGAAGTCAGCCATTGAGTTGGCTTCTCTACCAACATGAGAGAATTGGATCAACTGATAGGAGTCCATAAGGCCATCAATATCATTAAAAATCTTCCATAATTTCCATGGTCTTCGACACCTTATTACGAATCCAAGCAAGAGCGAATGTTGTGGATTATTTATTATTATAAATTTATATGATTTTCTTTTGTGTTATTAAGTATATTTTGATATATTTATTTATTCATATTATGTTGATTTTGCATATTTGGGTTTATCTCATGTATTTAATTTATTAAATGTTGTACTAATTTTAAGGGATTAATCAATATTATTTTAAAAAGGTTATACCATTCACATATACTCAATCGCTTTTGATTTTTTTTCTCAATCAAAATAATTTTTAAAGCTGAAATTAAGGGTGTTCACAGTTCGATTAAAATTGAATTAGTCGACTGAATCGATCGAATTTAGTTTTAGTTTGGTCAGAGATTGATTAATTATTTTTTGGAATTTCAATTATCAATTAATTTGGTTTAAAATCAGGTAATTAACCGAATTAACATCACGTTTGGTTGAGGTGAATGGAATAGGGCCATAATGGAATAGAGTTATAATCAATAATTCAATTGTTTGGTTCAATGGAATGAAAAAGAGCTCTAATTGTATTCTTATATTTGGTTGAATGGAATAGATCTTGTAATGGAATAGATCTTGTAATAGCATATGGGAAGAGACTTAAATGACTTGAGTGCCTTTAGCAAAATTTTTTTTAAATAAATGATTATTGTTATTAAATTTTAATAGGATTATTATTAAATATAATTTAATGAATTAATATAATTATTTTAATATCAGTAAAAAAAACTTTTATTATTAAATATTTATAATAAATATAAATTATTTAATAAAAGATACTAGACGTGAATAATAATTTACTAAAGTAAATTTTCTATATGTTTATTTACTTTATATCAAATATAATATAAATCATATTTAATATTATTTGTAGATAAGTTCAAAAAAAAAGATTTTAGATTTTCATTGAAAATAATTTTAAATATAATTTTTTGAAAATTTGTATTTTTGAAAATATATAAGTAAGTCTTTTTTAATCAGTCTCTTCAGATTTTTCCCCTTTCTCAACCGATTCATTTTCTCTCTACTAAACTTAGAAAAACCAAAAAAAAAAAAAAAAAAAAAAAAAAAAAAAGCTTCTCTCCAGTTTCTGATGAGTCCTCCACCTCCAGCCATCATGACCACCATTGTTGAACGCCATAATATTACCCAAAAAAGTTCCCAACTTCATCTCTTGAAACTTTTCAATCTCAATAAATCATTTTGTTCAATTATTTTTCTCTAAAAATCACCAAAACAATATAAATCTACAAAAGAAATTGACAAAATCCAACTAAATCCATGTTGGCTGCCACTCCAAATGCTCCGGTTTCTTTATATCTTCTACCTCCTTTCCTCCTCTTTCACTTTTAATTTTTGAGCATCCAAAACTTCTTTTAAATGCATAACTAAAATCTTGGGAGAGAGAAATTATGGATTATTTTTTATTTGGTATTTTGATTTATATGAAATTTTGTGGTTTGTCGTATTTTTCAATTATGGATTATTTTTGGTTTGGTATTTTGTTAACATTTGAGTTTTGTGAAGGATGGTATCGTGAGTATTTCGGGAATAAATTTTTTGAGGCTATTCCTTGTGGTATTGAATAGACTATTCTTAAGGCTGAGCTCTGAATGACTATTGCAATCGTATTTATAATTTTACTGTAATAAGTTATTCACTTGATTGATATTCAAGTCATTCAAATTAACTAAACACATAAGTTAGTATCACTCATTGAATCAACCCTGAATTGATTAGCTATTCATCTCAATCAAAGGTATTGATTGAGATCTCAACAAAATTAATTTATTAAAGATGAACTTAAATTAAAAAGAAAATTAAAGCCTCAGACTATTATGATGATTCTAGTGTTATAAAATAATCAAATTTGTAGTCATCCAAAGCCAGTGACTTAATTGCGCCTACCACTAACGTGGTGTAGTGTCATCCACCAAATGCTAATAAACTAATCTTCAAAAATGTTGTGTTTTTCAGTAATTTAACCATTGGAAGACGTAATTAAACTAATAAATAGATATAAAAAAAAAACCCATTTTTACAACACCTGTGATTTTTTAGCAAGAATATTATATATACTGATTGTTCTGAATCATTGGAATTAATTATGTTATTTTCTAAAAGTATATAATTAATTATTTTAATCCTTTGCCTAACGAGTACAAAATCATGATTCAAAAATTAGGGATTTTCACTTTTCATTATTTTTATATTAATAATAAATTTCAAATATTTTTAAATTATTAAATAATATTATTTTTCAAAGCAATCAAAGATATAATTTTATTTAAAAAGCACAACATTAAAATAAGAAAGACAACAAAGTGCATCAGGGCAAACATTACCCCAACCCAGATCAACATTAAACAATATGATTGAAATCTCAGTAAAAATATTTTATTAAAGATCAACTAAAATTAAAAAGAAAATTAAAGCCTCGTGGTCATTAATTTATTATGATGATCCTAGTGTTAGAAAATAACCAAATTTGTAGTTATCCAAAGCCAATGACTTAATTGCGCCTACCTCGAACGTGGTGTCATCCACCAAAGGCTAATAAACTAATCTTCAAAAATCTTCTGTTTTTCAGTTATTTAACCATTGCAAGACGAAATTAAACTAATAAATAGATCTAAAAAAATATTATATATACTGATTGTTCTGAATCATTGGAATTACAACATCATGGAGAGCAAGAAAAGTAGCCAGGCATCATCCACCCCAAATATCTCACCTTCTGCTGCAGCATCTAATCCCTATACGCAAGGTTTAACCCAATTCCAAGGCTTTTGGATCCCTTCTACGCGTGTTCCCACTTCATCCATAATCTCATTTCAGAAATATTTCCAGGCTCTTGATGATGATATCATTGTTGCCTCTAAGCCCAAATCTGGCACCACTTGGCTCAAGGCTTTGGTGTTTACAATTGTCAACCGTCATTCTTATATGCTCTCAAATACCCCTTTGAACTCTGCAAATCCTCATCAACTGATTCCATTTTTTGAGATCAATCTTTATAGGGAAAACCCTAATCCCGATCTCTCTAAAATCCCATCCCCAAGGTTGTTTTCTACTCATCTTCCGTATCCAATGCTAGCCGATTCCATCAAACATTCAAATTGTCGGATTATTTATATAACCCGTAATCCGTTTGACATCATTGTCTCACTTTGGCACTTTTTTAGATTTATGGATGATTGGTCAGTGGAAGACTGTTTTGAGATGTTTTGTAGAGGTGAAGAAGGGTATGGACCCTTTTGGGACCATGCTTTAGGGTACTGGAACATGAGCTTGGAGAAGCCATCGAATGTATTGTTCCTGAGATATGAAGAGTTGAAGGAAGATCCAGTGGCTCAAACAAAGAGATTGGCTGAATTCTTAGGATTTCCTTTCTCCATGGAAGAAGAGAAAACAGGTATGGTTAACCAAATTGTTGATTTTTGCAGTTTCAACAATTTGAAAGGTTTGGAGGTCAACAAAACTGGAAAGATGCCAAGATCTATAATACCTAGTAATAAGTTGTTTTTCAGGAGTGGGAAAGTGGGGGATTACGTTAATCATCTCTCTCCTGCTGCTGTGGAACGTTTAAGTAATATTTTGAAAGAAAAACTAAGTGGATCTGGTTTAACTTTCAACTAAATTGCTTAATAATATTTATGTTATGTCAAATATTTTCCTTCTTTCTGTAAACTTGTTTCTTATCTACCTTTTATTTGTTCTAATAAAATTATATTCTCAGGTTGAATTTTTTATAAGATTGATTTCATAAAAGAAAAATAGACGAATGGTGGATTTCTCATACATACCTAAATGTGTATAGGTAAATCAATTCGAAGGTTTGACTATTCATCTAATCTAGTAAGACTCAACTCAAATTATGTTTGAATTTAACCTTTTAGTAAATTGAGTTAATTTGGTCAATTATGACTTAAGAATTTGTTAGGATCGACCCAATTAAGCAACGAATAAGAAAAAATAGCGGAATAAATTGAGAAATTGAACACACAAATTTAACGTGGAAAAACCCCTCCAAAGAGAATAAAAAAGCACGGGCAAAGATAATTTTACTATAATGACAAAAGAATAAATAGTACAAAAGATGGAGATAAAAACTAAACCCCAAAAACCCGAAAACAAAGAACCCACAAAACGTAAACACAAAATTCTCTAAATGTTATGAGTTCTAATCTCTAATAGGTGTCTTTTTCTAAGGTTGTAAAATAGCCTATTTATAGGCTAAATTCATAGGTCAAATAATAATAAAATAATCTAAACTAATCAATGTTTGATTGAAACAAGTAAATAGAGTTTAACTGAAAGATTATTTTTCAAATTTGACTCAAAATAGGAGTCATATTTAACAAATCTCCACCTTGACTCATATTTCCACAACGCCATCACTACAAGAAAATAGACTTGTAGCGGCGCTTTTAGCGGCGTTTTAATCGAAAACGCCACTAAAAATTGAATAAATCGAGCATTAGCGGCGTTTTATAGATCGAGAATTAGCGGCGTTTATAAGAAAGCGCCGCTATAGGTCTACCTATAGCGGCGTTTTTATAAAAACGCCACTAAAAGATTAAGCCGAACGACGTCGTTTATTGTGAGCTTCAGTGGCAATAGCGGCGCTTTATCAAAAATGCCGCTATAGGTTTGAGCATTAGCAGCGTTTTTCAGAAAGCGCCGCTATAGGTCGACCTATAGCGGTGTTTGTTTAAAAACGCCGCTAAAAGATTAAGCTGAACGACGTCGTTTATTTTGAGCTTGATGCAATAGCGCGCTTCTCAAAAACGCCGCTATAGATTGAGTATTAGCGGCGCTTTTTAAAAAACGCCGCTATAGATTTGAGTTTTAGTGACGCTTTTAGAAAAACGCCGCAATAGATTTGAGTTTTAGCGGCAATTTTTGGAAAAACGCCGCTATAGATCTAAACTATTTTAAGATTTATAGATTATGGGTTTAAGGGTTGGTTTAGGGTTGTTGGTTTATGTTTTATGATTTTGGGTTTTAGAGATTGTAGTTAAAGGTTTAAGGTTTGGATTAATTAGTATTTTTAATTTATATATTAAATAATCTATTATATAGTTGTAAAAGAGATAATATAAAATTTAATATATTAAAAATATAACAAATTATTTATTGAAAAATAAATAAATAAAAAGTAGCAAATTGATATGGATAGGTAACTATCTATTTTGGACAGGACCAAATTATAACAAATTAAATAAGGTCTTATTTTTATTTTGATTTCGATTTTATTTTGATCATATCTGAAACTGACTTTATAAACAATATAAATTAACTACACCATTCTCTAAACCCTAACCCAGTAAACCCTTAAATAATTACCAAACTTTTAATCCTTAAGTCTCAAACCATAAACCCTTAAAACTCTAAACACTACCCTAACCATAAATCTTAACCCATTAACCCTGACTCCTAACCCTTAACCCCTAAACCCATAAACTATAGACCTTAAATTTGAAACCATAAACTATAAACCCGAAATTAATGACACGTAGAAAAAAAATGAAAATAAAAACATATAAAAATATATGTTAAAAATGAAAAAAATTATATAGTATATATCATTTAAAATAATTTTAAAGCTTTTTGGGTATATGACTGATTGTTTGTCAATTTATATATTAAATAAATTCTTATATAATCATAAAAGAGATGATATTAATTTTAAAATATTTAATTAATTATCATTATTATAGTTTAAGGTTTATGCATGGTTTAGGGTATATATGGTTTAGGGTTTAGGGTTTATGGATTATGACGAGTTAATATTTTAAGGTTTATGGATTATGCATGGGTCTAGGGATTATGGGTTTAGAGGTTTATGGTTTATGGGTTAATATTATTTTAAGGTTTGTGGATTATTGATTGTGGATTTAGGGATTATGGTTTATGGTTCAAGGGCTAAAGGTTTAGGGATTTAGGGTTTATGGTTTATGGGTTAACATTTAAAGGTTGAGGGTTGAGGGTTTAGGGGTTAAAGGGATATGGTTTAGGGTTTAAGGTTCAAGGGTTTAGGGATTAAGGGTTTATAGTTTAAGGTTTAAGGGTTTAGGGGTTAATGGGACATGATTTAGGGTTTAGTGTTTAAATTTTAGGGTTTAAGGATTAATGGTTTAGGGTTGAGGGGTTTAGGGATTAAGGGGACATGGGTTAAGGGTTTAGGGTAATTAGTGTTAAAAATTTTAATTAAAATTTGAAATACTATTATTTAAAATAATTAATTTTAAAGTTTTTTGGGGTGTATGACTGATTTTTTTAATTTATATATATTAAATAATTTTAAATTTTAATGATTTCAAATTTTCAATAATTTTCAAGATTTCAAATTTTATGTAGTTCTTTTAAATATTAGTTAAATTTTAAAAAATTATTTATTTAAATAAAAAAATTAAAATACTATTATTTAAAATAAAATTAATGTTTTTTGGCTATATAACTTATTGTTTTTTAATTTATATTGTTTTTTATTTATATATTAAATAATTTAAATTTTTAAAGGCATTAGCGGCGTTTTCCATAAACGCCGCAACAGGTATGCAATAGGGCGTTTTTCAAAAACGCCGCAAAAGATCATCATGTTTTAAAATTAAACGGCGTCGTTTTATAGTATTTGTTAGTGGCGTTTGTGTAAAGTGCCGCAATAGGTTCGGATTTAGCGGCGCTAGTTTATAAACGCCGCTAAAGTTGATTTTGTTTATATTAAAACGTCGTCGTTTTATTGGTTTATTAGTGGCGTTTTGGTAAAACGCCGCAATAGCTTACCTTTTTAGTGGCGCTATCGTGGAAACGCCGCAAATGTCAAATTGTTTTGGTCAAACCATCGTCATTTTGCTGCCTTATTTTTTACCCAGACAAAAACACTTAACATTTTCCCCGTTCTCCTCTTCATTTCCCCTATTTTCCTTACTCCCAAATCCCTAAAGAATTATCGTGTCTTCTTCCCCAATTCGACATCCGAAAAAACTATCTTTTTCCCCAATTTGAAATCCCTAAAAATCACCCTTCCCACTGGCCATTGATTTCCCATCTATAGAATCAGATTAACAAAGGCACGAGTTTTAGAAGTCGGCTTTGGGGTTGAAGAAAATAGTTCAAGGTAAAGAATTAGGGTATTTACTAATATTTGTGTATTAGTATTACTTTTTGTTATGGATTTAGATATTTTTTGCAATGAACAAGAATTTGCTGTGAATTTCAGCTTTCGGGCTTTGAAGATTGGTGAGCTTTTGTGCTTTAGAAGAATAGCAGAATGGGGTGTGTTGGATCGACGCCGGCCAAATGAGACGGTGATGGTTTTTCATTTTACTTGCTGTTTTTTTTCTTTTCCTTTTGTTTTTCCTGTTTGGTTTCTGAGAAAATCGTGGGAAAATTGGAAGCTTAAAGGGACAATGACAGCATCGTTGAATTGATTGAGCCCAAGAAAACTTTTAGCTATTCAGTTTAAGTTTCTGATATTTTCTAACCAGCTAAAAGGCTACAACTTTTTTTTCCCATTTTTGTTTCAAAAATTTTCAATTTTTTTGAAGTTTGAAGAGATTAACAACATTTTGGCTATTGAGTTCTACCATAATTATAGTTTTTTTCCTAGAAATATTAAAAAACAAAAACTTAAAAAAAAAAAACTTAAAATTCCTTTTTAATTGTATAAATAATGTTGTTATTAACTTAATTTGAATACTTAGATATTAATTTGAAATTTTTCTTGGAGTTGCAACTGCATTATTTGTTAATCATTATCTTCTAATTTTGCAAAAAGATTGAACACACATGGAACATTATGCTATCTTTTGTAGTATTTTAGTATTTCAGTATTTGAATTCATTAACTTTTTCTGATTAACATGCGGTATGAACTCATACTTCTCCATTTGCTTTTTTTTTTGGTAGTATTTTAGTATTTTAATTCATTAAACTCTCTCTGATGAACATGCTGTATGAACTCATACTTCTCGATTTGCATTTGAAGTATATATGTAGTTAATCATATCGTGGACGATTTGGTTCTGATAGGGAATGCGAAAAAGATTCGAAAGCCAAAACAATTTGAATAAATTAATATTGTATGAAAAGTTAAATTTGTATTTGGTTTTGAATGGTCGAAGTTGGAATGATAGAAAATAGAGGAATTCTGATTTTACATTCGCTTTGAACAGTATATTTTTTTTTATATATTAGGTGAGTGTTTGAATTGGTGGAGGCAAATGGTTTAATGGCCACGAATTCATGAGTTGAATAGTAGTGTGCATTATTTGATGAATTGCTTGAAAACAATTCGAATTTGATCAAAGTTTAGCTAGATTGGTTCATGTATTTATCTGTAATAGATGGTATCTAACAGGTCTGGAGTTAGCTAGTTTTGTTGTGTATATATATTTGGAGTTGAAAAAATTTAGAGATTTGTTTGGGATTTTTGAGAGTTTTAGTAGTTTTTGCTAATTGATGGTACTGAAGTAAAGTGAATCTCAATGAAATTGTGGGAATTTTTTATTATCTTTCTTTGCCTTTGTATAAATATAGAATTCCATCTGTACACCAAAGTTCATAGGGAGCTGCATTTTTGGACAACTTTTAGTTTTTATTGCTGTTAAAAGACAATGATTTGATCGGTTGTGGGCTTCAATTGCTATGTGGTTTATAAACTCTTGCAATTTTTCTAGTTGCAAATCCTATTTGTATTATAATTGTTAAGAGTAATTAAGGTTTGGTGTTAACTGTAATATATATTGGTACAATGATGATTGTAAACATATAGATCACAAATCACAATTTCAAATTTGATGCATGAGATTTAATTAAACCATTGATTTTCACATGCATTCCAAAAGGGAATGCATGAGTTGAATAGTAGTGTGTATTATTTGATGAATTGCTTGAAAACAATTCGAATTTGATCAAAGTTTATATTTGTATGCGCAAGACATGTTTAGGGAGATAATCTGAGTGATGCAATGGAAGGAGAGGTTTTGGATATAGTTAATTTGATGTAATTGAAAGTTCTCCAAATAGTGATACTCAGGAAGGCAATGTAATTGAAAGGAATTTTCGGTGATGGATTAGAAATTAAGACTTAAAGAAAGAAAGAAAGAAAGAAAGAAAGAAAGAAAGAAAGAAGTGATAGAATAAAGGCATATTCTTTGTTCTTAGGCAGCTGGACTCTGATTGCCTTCCAAAGGGCACTTTTAATTTTCTGAATGTTATTTTGAGTAGATTCATTGGTTTGAGGTGATGTCTTCTATTACAACATTATTTTGCGGGTACGCCAATCCGGTTGATTTCCTTAAGTTTTACTTTTACTGTCTTGTTATTTGTAGGTCGCGTTTTAATAGCTATGAAAGCCATTCTTCCTATCCATTTATTTGCCTAAGTGTGCCTTAGTTCCTTTCCCCTTGCCAAATAGTATGCTAGCTGGTTATTTTGCTAAACTAGCATAACTGTAAACGAATCACATGTCATGTCTAAGTTGTTTTTAGATTTTTCTTTGTTTCTTTTGTTCAAAATGATTCCTTTATCAAAATTAGTTGATTTGTCTTCAGTTGCCTTTTCTTCAAGGAATTACTTAACATGCTATTTTCTATTTGTGATTCCATGCTAGTATTAATGACTGCTTATATGCCTTTAATTTGAATTTAGTGGTTGGGTAGATATACTGCTTCATCTGGTAACTATGTGAATCATTTAGTAGCACATTTTTTCTTTAAGTAAGGGTAAGGGTTGTCTAGGGATCAAACCTCTGATCAAATGAAGACTTAAACACAAGTCTTTTGTCATTCCACAGTGGTTCAGTCTATATTTAATAGCCACTGTTGAGTTATCTTTTAGATGATGGATCATTGATAAAGTCATTATTTTATCCCTTAGCGTGTGTCCTTTCACTTTACTAGCAATTTTGTTTTGTATTGGTTGTTGCTGATTTTGCCTCCTTACATGTTGCAGTTGATCGACAAGAAGAGAAAGGAATTGGAACGAAAAGAGTTTGCAAGTTCCAGGTTCCTTTTCTGCTTTAAATAAAAAATTAATACACATCACATTATTAGTGATAATTAAGATAATTAGTGAGCTACTTACGGCCCAATTAAAATTCTTATGGAGTCATCATCTCTAAAATCCAACAAAACCGTCGAGGAGCAATCAAAAAAAGCATGTCCATCGCCTACCATACTATCAATGTGTATCCAAGGCCAAGGCTATGATCACAGCTGATGATTTTCCAACATGACAAAAATGCCCCAACATTAGATTAGATCACACCGTGTATTTTAGTGTCAACCTAGAGTGAGTTAAAACGTGTGGGTAAATAATTACCAGGAGTATATAGTATTGGCAACAACATGTAATATTATAAAAATTAATTTGTGTTTATTGAGTGAAAGAATAATATATTTATAAAAATATTGATGAAGCAAGGCTTTACTAATTTCGTGTTTATCCTCTCATCTATTTTAATTGGTAATTTTTAATTAATTTATTTATAAAATTTATAAAATATTTTTTAAGTAAATTTTAACTTAATTGATAAATAGTAAACTCATGATATTAATTCAGTGAAATATTTTATAGTAGCATTGATGAGCTTGAAACACTTTCACATACAATGATATAGAATTGGTTAAATCATAACATTATAAATTTATAAACACATTAGTTAATATTTGGTACATTGGGAGTTTTTTTTTTTGTTAACCTTTTACAAGTAAATTTAAAATTAATTTTTTAAAAAATATTATATTATATCCTTTTAAGAGACTTAGTTAATCTCGTTTATTAATTCACCGCTTTAGAGTTTGAGTTTGTTTAGGTTTAGTAAATTTAAATTTTAATTGGGCCTTTCTTAAAGATCAAGATCGGTTTCTTTTGACTCAAGAAAATCTAATTTCATCATTCTTTTCAATTTAGGTTTCTTTTTCATTTACTAATTTATTTTGTTTCTTTTCTTTAGATTTCAATTCGACAACTTTTTTTTCATCAATTGATTGGTTTTTTATTTTTCTGGGTTGGTTGAACCTGATTATTCTCTTTTCCCTTGTTTCCATTTAGGTTTAGTACTTGATTTCCTAAATTTGTTTTAACCGATTATATTTTCTTATTTGACAATTTTGTTTTGACTCATTTTCATCAAAAACAAGTTTGCTTCTCTAAGCTGACTTGGTTCTCAAGAAACCCTAATTTTTAATTTGGTTTCCTTGCTCTTGATATCTCTATTATTTTGTTTTATTTGCACCCTTTATTTTACTTAGATTTAACTTGGTTAGTTTGCATTTCAGGTTGTGACAAATGATATATTTTCTCATTCGTTTAGAGCCCTAGGCCAAATTCGCAGTTTAGATAAATTTACGATCTTGTTTCACGTGTCTTTATCAATTTTTATATAAATTTTAAAATTTTCTAAATAAGTTTTACTAATTTTTCTAATTGATTGCCTTTTGTTAATGTCATTAACTATTAGGTACAAAACTGGTGCAAAGTTTAAGTACCAAAATGAGACAAAAATATAAATACCAAAAGTAGGGAAACAAGTATAATTCAAGGACTAAATTGTAAATAAAAATTATTAGTAAATTTTTATAATTTAAAAAAAATCGTAGTTTACAGAATCTTAGACAAATGATTGTTCATTTTCAAATAAACCAAGGCAATCATTTATCTAAATTCATTCCAGATATATATTTTATTAATTATTTTTTAAAAAATTAATTTTTTATTTTTGCTAATGTGATGTGTCTTAATAAGTACTTAGGCTCTGTTTGTTTAAATTTGATTAAATACTTGATACTTGATATGTATTATCCATGTGATTTTCCACATCGTCAAATAAAAAACTTACATAATACATAAATATATTTGATATCATAATTTACATAACTTACATAACTTATATAACTTACATAAATATATATCATATCATAACTTACATATATATAACTTATATAACTTACATAACTTATATAACTTAGATAAATATATAATTTACATAAATATATATCATATCATAACTTACATAACTTACATAATACTTAAATATATATCATATCATATGTTACATAACTAGCTTACGAAACTTACTTAACTTACATAATACATAAATCTATACTTGAAAATCCCGTAACTTGCCTGAATTAGTTTATACCCATTAGAGACTTGATATTTAGTATAATGATATGATTTAAATCAATTGAGAACATTTAAGTAACTGTAATATGTTGTCAACTTTAGATTTCAAGAACTACGAAATAGATAGGAGTTGGATGAAATTGTCAAGGGTAAGCAATGCCTATCAAAATGGAGTACAAACTTTTCTAAATTTTGCATTTCAAAATGCAAGCCAAGAGAATATGATTCTTTGCCCGTGTAAGAAGTGTGGCAATATCAATTGGCATTTTCGTGAAGTTGTCTACGAACATCTAATTGTTGATGGCTTTATTCGGGGGTATAAAAATGGATTTTCCATGGAGAGTGTACATCTAGTGGAACTTCTTCAATGATTAATTTGACTTATCCTGATACTGATTACCATCAATATGTTAGACAAGATGACATGGAAGACATGTTGCGGGATGCATTTAATATGCATAGTCATGGTGAGCAATCGTTTCCACGACTTTATTGCATCCGATGATTGTAATATTGGTGGAAATGTTTTTTATGAACGGGAACAAGTGCACACGATGAGGAGCCAAGCGAAGAAGCGGCGAAGTTCTACAATTTACTTAATGAAATGAATGAAGAACTTTACGAGGATCAAAATATTCAAATTGTCCTTACGCATTCGTCTATTTCACTTAAAATGTTTGGGAGGTGGACCGGAAACTCTTTTACAATCTTTGCTAGAGTTTCGAGAGAGATGTTTCCATTTGCAAAAATTCCCCAATCTTGTCAAGATATGAAGAGACTAATAAAAGATCTGGGCCTTGGGTGCGATAAAATTCATAGTTGCCCAAATGACGCATGTTGTCTTGGGATGATCGGAAAAACCAACAGTCTTGTCATGTTTATGTAAAGTCTCATTGGATGAATAGTAATCTGAAAGATATGAATACAGAGATGAAGGTGGGGCACACGATTAAGAAAGAAGCCATCAAGGTCTTGCGATATTTTCCCCAAATACCAAGACTTCAAAGGCTTTTCATATCGTCAAAGACAGCCGAATCTATGAGGTGGCATAATGATCAACGGACTGATGATGGATTATTAAGACATCCTGTAGATTCTTTAGCTTGGAAATCATTTGACAGTAAATTTCCAAGCTTTGTAAGCGATCCTCGGAATGTGAGGCTTGGGCTAGCAGCTGACGGCTTTAATCCATTTAAAATCATGAGTACTTAAATGCGATTTGGCTGTAATGCTTGTTTCTTACAATTTGCCTCCATGGATTTGCATGAAGTAATCTTCATTTATTTTATCAATGATTATCCCTGGAGAGAAAGGTTCCGGAAATGATATTGACATCTATTTACAGCCACTTATTGAAGAGTTAAAACAATTATGGTCGGGTGTTGAGACATATAATGTATTGAGAAAGGAGAACTTTAATTTATATGCAGCTTTATTATGGACAATTAATGATTTTCCGGCTTATGCTAATTTTTCAGGTTGGAGTACTAAAGGACGTTATGCTTGTCCTTGTTGTGCTGCACAAACTTGTTCGAAGTGGTTGTACAATGGGAAGAAGTTCTCTTACATGGGTCATCGTCGCTGGTTAGATGAAAATCATAAATTTAGATTTCAGAAGACTCTATTTGACGGTACTGAAGAGTACAGAGGAGCTCCTGAGCAAACCATTGGATCTGAAATCTTGTTTATGTTAAAAGATATGAATTTTAGTTATGGGAAGATGAATCAACCACCTAACAAGCAAACAAAGAGAAGATCGAGGGATGAATCTGATGGAGAGGATGATCCTAATGAGGCGGACTTGTGGAAAAAAAGGAGTATTTTTTTTGAGTTGCCTTATTGGGAGCACAACATTTTACGCCACAATCTTGATGTCATGCATATTGAGAAGAATGTCTGCGAGAACATAATTGGGACAATTTTGAATGTCGATGGAAAATCAAAAGACAATCTTCAGAGCCGACTTGATTTAGTTGACATGAGAATTCGGCGTGATCTGCATCCTTAAGTACTTTTGAATAAGAAATATCGGTTGCTGCCTTCTATTTTTTCAATGTCAAAGGAAGAGAAAGAAGTGTTCTGCATGGTGTTGAAGGATATAAAGGTCCCAGATGCGTATGCGTCAAATATATCTCGATGTGTGAGTCTCAAAGATCGAAGATTATATTCATTAAAATCACATGATTACCACATCTTGATGCAAGATTTACTCCCAATTGCTTTACTGGTCTTTGTATGTCAAAAAATGTAACGTCTGTATAATTGAACTATCCAATATAATGAAAGCTATTTGTGGCAAAGTTTTGGATGTTGAAGAACTTGAGAAAGTACAGATCGAAGCGGCTTTGACTTTATGCAATTTGGAGAAGATCTTTCCACATTCCTTCTTCACTATTATGGTGCACTTGGTAATCCATCTCCTCACGAAGCAATACTACTCGGTGGACCGGTTTTTTTATCGATGGATGTATCCTATAGAAAGGTGTTAATTTATTTCCCAAGTATTCATTCATTCACCTCTATACATTTAGTTACTGACTTATGATAAATATTGTATATCGTGTTTAGGTTCCTAAGTAAATTGAAGTCATATTGTCGCAATAAGCGTTATCCGTAAGGATCAATTCTTTGAAGGCTACTTGGCAGAGGAGTGCATGACCTTCTGTTCTAAATATTTAGAAGATGTTGAAACACGATTAAATAGACCAAGTAGAAATGTTGGGCTCAATGATCATAACTTGGCCGAAACTTATTTATTCCAAAGTTATGGAGAACCAATCGGCAAAGTCGAAATTGCAGAATTAGATGATATATCATGGATACAAGCACATCGATATATACTTTTTCACCACGATTTAGTTGAACCGTTACGCAAGTAAGTTCTAAAATTTCCTCATATATTTCTCGTTTTGATTTGTTTATCTTCTAACCAATTAAACTTGTTTTTAACATAGTGAGTACAAACAAATTTTGAGAACTCGTGCACGCTCTCGAAGATTACAACATCGAGAGATTAATAAGTTATTCACAGAATCTTTTCATGAATGGTTAAGCCAAACGGTATGTAACTAAAGTTAATAAGTTACATATAATCGCAAAATTTAGTTAATCAAATAAGAATGTTTTTACATAATACATTTATAATTATTCAATTTACTTTCGATTCAATAGGTTTGGAGTGGGAAGGACGTCAATGACGAAGTTAAATGGCTTTCCCAAGGTCCGAACAGAGTAATAAAGAGATATAGTGCCTTCCTCATCAATGGATACAGATTTCATACAAAGTATCGCGAGAGAATGAGGAGAACTCAAAATTGTGGAGTTGTTGTTAATTCTTCAATTACAAGTTATGCCAGTGCTAGGGACAGTAATCCAATTGAGGGTAATGTGGAGCATTATGGACTTCTTACCGACATTATTGAGTTGGATTACTATGGCAGATGGAAAGTTGTCTTATTTAGGTGTGATTGGGCTGATGTTAATACTGCTCGAGGAATTAAAAAAGATCAATTTGGTTTTACAATGGTGAATTTCTCTCGCTTGATTCACACTGGACAACAATTGATGGACGAGCCATATGTATTTTCGTCTCAAGTGAAACAAGTTTTTTATTCGAAAGATCCAACTGATGAGGATTGGTATGTTGTACTCCAGAACACCCCTAGAGACTTGTTTGACATGGGTAATGGAAGTAGAGATGACATCGTCGAAAGATCGAAAACATTACCTTTTCCGAACAAAACTTAGATGAAAATATCCCTAGTACTAGTACACAACATCAATGGGTTCAACATGATGTGGATGAAGATATTTACGAATAATGATGTAGTAAGATTTTACGATTTTTTAATTATATGTAATATTATAATTTTAATCTTGCTCATGTTATATAATTTAACTATTTTATATGTACTATTATTGTTGTAACTTGTTACTAAAACTTTAACTATTTTATGTGTACTGCAGAAAAAATGCGTAGAAGAAAATTACGAGATTTAAGTATTGTCCGTAATACTCCAAATTCGGAAGAAGGAAATAGTGAACAATGAGACAGGTTGTTGGATCTTGAATGTGCCGAGACACTTGACGAGCTGAAGAATTTCAAAGTAATGTTAAGTTCATTTTACATGTGTTGACTTTTATTATTGATTTATTTGTCAATTTTAATATAATTATAGTATATCATTTTTCAGTGAAAGTGGTGGGGCCTTGAGTTCGAGGACGTCTGCTTAGAGATTTATATGACTTAGATCCTGTCGAGCGTGTCAAAGTAAGTAGAAATACTTATGGTTAGCCTGTTGGATCTGAAGCTCGACTTTTAGCAGGCTATTTGGGCATTTTAGCACGAAATGCAAATATGTTGCCCATCAACTACGAATCATGGCATCACATGCCCGATAGCAACAAAAAAATCGGGCTCTCGCTAATATTAAGGTAACAAAATGTGAACGTAATTTATAATACTTTGGTTTAAGTTTCATTTATATTTACATTCTAAACTTGTGTTTTTTTAGGAGAGATTTGCTTTAGAGGTCTCCGATGATTATATCAAGAAGGCATTGGGTAAAAAATGGAGAGACAATAAAAGCACTTTAAAAAAACAATATTTTAAGGAAGACATAAGCCTCGAGGAAAAATTGAGAAATGTCCCGCCGGGAATGCTGAGGTACCAATGGGAAGATGCGGTTAGATTCTGGAATTCAAAGAAAGGAGAGGTATTACGTATTTCCAAACTCTTATATATAGTGTTTACTATATACATAATAATAATTTCATCGTGTAGGACCGTGAGCGAGTTGGAACAAGCAGCAGACAGAAACAAAAAGTTTTGCTTCTGTAGCTGAGGCCGAGGTATTATGAATTTATTAATTCTTTCAAATATTAATAACTTTCTACTATTAAATAATATTTTTACTACTATATTGTAGGAAGTCAAATCTGGGCAAAAAGTTGGACGCCTTCAGCTTTTTGAGATTACGCATAGGAAGAAAGATGGATCTCCTATGACATCCGAAGCTGGAGAAATTATGGTATATTTACTTAATAATATTTTATTTATTCTAAATATTTATAATGTTTAATTATAATTGTTTAATTCAATTCATCATTAGTAGTTTTAAATAATGTTAAGTTATGTTGCATTCCTTTTTATTATATATTTCGTTTCTAACTCTTTAATTAATTTTTAGGAGAAACTAAAGGAGAAGAAGGCGAATATGGAATATGAAGATTGCTTGATCGATAGTTCTATTAATCTTGAGAACATTGATAACAAAATTATCACCGAAGTTTTGGGTCAGAAAGGTACTGCAGTCGGGTTCGATTTTAAGGATCTGTATTACCCCGACCCAATATTTTGGATCCGGCTCCCAAAGAATACATGCCTTCCTAAGTCAAGCTCAAGTCGAAGTTCGAGAGGTTAAGAGACCGGATAGCTCGGATGCAAGCGAACACGGTTGAGCAAATTGCCGAGGTTCAACGAAAATATGAAGAACTCCAAAGAACAACTTAGAGTGGAGCGCAAGAATGAGGAGGCAATGCGCAGCGGCGGGGAGGAGGCAGAGGCACGAGCGAGGAGGAGGCAGCGGCAGCGATGGCAAAGCAGAGCGAGCAAAAAGTACAATGACCTCCAAACTATAGCTTTCAGCAGATGATGCAGATGTTTGAAAGAATCGCAAAAAGCGCCATCTTAGACATTAGTTTTCTCATTGTAAGAATGTTTTTAACTTTTTCACGTTTAACATTATTGTAAGAATATTTTAAATTATACTTTATTTATTAATTATATCATATATCTTTCGTTAAATTTAAAGTATCATTTAGAATTAATGTTTTTTTTTGTATTTTTTATGCTAAATTTGTTGTTTTTGGCTGCATTTTATACTATATTTGTTGTATTTGGTTGGATTTTAATGCAGGAAGGACTGGATATTAGTGAAAAAATATATATTGCAAATCTGCCAAAATTAGCGGCGTTTGTGGGAAAAGCGCCGCTAAAAGTAATGGCTTTTAGCGGCGCTTGCCAAAAAAACGCCGCTAAAAGTAATGGCTTTTAGCGGCGCTTGCCAAAAAACGCCGCTAAAAGCCATGACTTTTAGCGGCGCTTTTTTAAATAAACGCCACAAATTTTTGTGGCGTTACCTATAGCGGCGTTTTCTGCGGCGTTTTCTGCGGTGTTTTAATATTTCTTTTTAAGATAATGGGTGAGGACGGAGCTCAATTATTATTGCATTATTTTTTTCTATCGGGACCACATTGTTATTGTTGTTGTTATTATTATTTTTCTTTTAAAAGACATTATTGAAGCATCTTTATACAGTGGGTGTTGAATTTTTTTTTAAATCGACTTATATTTTGAAAATAAAAATAGGAGTCGCCACCAATCTTTTTTTTATGAGATGTGATCGGATCACCTCGTAATTTGATTATTTTAATAAAAGGCTTGATTTACTAAAATATTGATTTTTGGTCTATAAAATCCAGAAAATTGGTTTGGGAGTCGATTACACGCGATGAATGATTAGCACCCTCGTTACACCCAAAATTGGTATCTAATTGATTACTCGATGTCTTAGAATCGAAAATTAAAAATTTGAAGAGAATTTAAAACGCGATCCCACTTTGCATAATGTTATTTTAAATTAAAATCACTTGAATAAATCAAAATGTATGTAAAAGGCTTTCTCATCTCGAGGTAACAAAAGGTCATATCCTATAAGTTAGGACATAAAATCTCGAATCCTCGAAAATAAACTTGCTCTTTATTTTAATTACTATTTAAATCTCATGTGTTTTAATTTTAAAATGAATGTTCGGTTATCTAGGTTCAAAGAGAAAGTCGAACCCCGTAAGTTAGAGTACAACTTTTCGAATCTCCAAATACGAAACATTGCCTTAATTTTAAAAATTTCCTTTTCATGCATCGAGTAAAAAACAAATTATGTAACACTTAAAATGGTACATATAATTAGTTTATTCGGGCATTGTATGAAAAACAGACAAATGTCACTACAAGAAAATAGTGCTTTAGCGGCGTTTTTAGCGGCGTTTTATCAAAAAACGCCGCAAAAATTGTAAAACACAGAGCAATAGCGGCGTTTTAACAAAACGCCACTAAAAACAGAGTAATAGCGGCGTTTTTTGTTAAAACGCCGCTAAAAACAGAGCATTAGCGGCGCTTTTGATAAAACGCCGCTAAAGACTAGAGCATTAGCGGCGCTATTGGTAAAACGCCGCTAAAGACCAGAGCATTAGCAGTGCTTTTGGTAAAACGCCGTTAAAGACCAGAGCATTAGCGGCGCTTTCGGTAAAACGCCGCTAAAGACCAGAGCATTAGCGGCGCTTACGGTAAAACGCCGCTAAAGACCAAAGCATTAGCTGCGCTTTCGGTAAAACGCCGCTAAAGACCAGAGCATTAGCGGCGCTTTCGGTAAAACGCCGCTAAAGACCAGAGCATTAGCGGTGCTTTCGGTAAAACGCCGCTAAAGACCAGAGCATTAGCGGCGCTTTTGGTAAAACGCCGCTAAAGACCAGAGCATTAGCGGCGCTTTTGATAAAACGCCGCTAAAAGTCATATAGTCCTAAAATTCTAAACCCTAAAAAAACCATAAAACACTAATCTATAACCCTTAAAATAGTAAACCGCTAAACCTTAACAAGCCCTAAACACTAAACTATAACCCCTAAAACCCTAAACGCCGTAATAGGTGCATTTTTAGTGGCGCTAGGTTATAAACGTTGCTAATGTTAAGTTATTTTGTTCAAAACTTCGTCGTTTAGCTGTCTTATTTTTTACCCACACTTGATACACCTAACATTTTCCCCGTTTTTCCCCAGTTCTATTTCCCCCTTCTTCCTCATCCTAAATCCCTAAAGTATTATCACCCATTCCCAAATTCGACATCCTAAAATATATGTACATGAATATATAATCGAAAATATATATCGAGAATAGAAAAATATTTCTTTTACTATTTTTAAGCAAATATTTATTAACACGCTTTTAATCCCTGCATCTTATGAAATAAAAAATTAATTTAAATATATAACATTTTTTTTAAATATTATGCAATTAGATTTATGTTTTAATCTTATTTTGTTAGAATTAAGTGACCCAAATTCTTATTTAAATAAAATACGATGGAAAATAAAATAAAAGTAAAATCCATATAGAACTAGACTTCTTTTATTTTATTTTAGAATAAGGTTTTTTAAACCTTATTAAACTTCATCTATTTTATATTGATTAGGATAGGGTGTTTCAATCCTACCAGAATATGGCTTTACAAGCCTATAAATAGACATAGTCTATTCCTCTTGTATTGATTCAAATTTTTCGACATAGTGAATTTTCTTCTCCTCTGCCCGTGGTTTTTTTCCCGAAAGGGTTTCCACGTAAATTTTGTGTGTCCTTTATTTTGTTTATTTTATTCTATTTTATTTTTTTCACAAATTGGTATCCGAGCTTCCGGGTTATTCATCTCGATCACGGTAATGGCGTCTTTGAAGTATGAAATTCCGCTGTTGGATCGCAACACCAGATTTTCGTTGTGGCAAATTAAGATGCAAGCAGTTCTTGCACAGATGGATCTGGAGGATGCCCTGCTAGGGATAGATAAGATGCCTTCGACATTAACAGATGAAGAGAAGAAGCGTAAGGATCGAAAGGCATTAACACAATTACATCTGTATTTGTCCAACGAAATTTTGCAGGATGTGATGAAAGAGAAAACTGCCGCTGCATTATGGAAGAGGCTAGAACAAATATGTATGTCGAAAACTCTAACAAGCAAGTTGCATATGAAGCAGCGTCTTTATGCTCATCGTTTGGAGGAAGGTGCGTCTGTACACGAACACTTAACAGTGTTTAAAGAAATTCTCTCAAACTTGGAGGCCATGGAGGTTCAGTATGATAAGGAAGATCTAGGGTTGATTCTACTTTGTTCGTTGCCTCCGTCTTATTCAACCTTTAGAGACACGATTTTATATAGCCACGAGTCTCTCACAGTTGATGAGGTTTATGATTCTTTAACCTCGTATGATAAGATGAAGCATCTTGTGGTTAAACCCGACTCTCGTGAGAGGGTCTCATTGTTCGTGGGAGACAAGATCGGAATGCTGATGATGATCGTGGTAGGACACAGGAACGGAATCCTCGTGGTAAATCTAAGGGTAGATCGAAGTCTTCAAACAGAGGTAAAACTTGTAACTTCTGCAAGAAGAAAGGGCACATTAAATCTGAGTGCTATAAGCTACAAAATAAGATTAAAAGGAGGCTGCGAATCAAAAGGAAAAACAACCGAAAATTCCGGTGAAGGCGATGTTGTAGAAGACTACAAATGATGGTGAACTTCTAGTCGCTTCACAATAATTCTAAAGTAAGCGAGGAGTAGATACTTGATTCAGCTGCACCTTCCATATGAGTCCCAATCGGGATTGGTTTACAACTTACGAAACAATTAATCCGAAGGTGTTGTTTTGATGGGAAATAATGCTTCGTGTAAAATCGCAGTGTTGGAACAATTAAAGTTAAGATGTTTGATGGAGTTGTCGAAACACTTAGTGACGTGCGGCATGTTCCGAATTGAAAGAAATTTAATTTCATTGAGTACTCTTGATTCAAAAGGATACGATACACAAAATTGAAGTGGGGTTTTAAAGATTTCCAAAGGGTCCCTTGTTGTGATGAAAGGACAAAGAAAGATTGCCAAGTTATATGTTTTGCAGGGTTCTCATCATTCTCGTGATGCAAATTGTCGCTTCCTCTTCCTTATCAGATGATGATATTACTAAATTTTGGCATATGCGCCTAGGGCATATGAGTGAGAATGGCATGGCAGAATTGAGCAAAAGAGGACTTCTTAATGGGCAAGGAATTTGCAAACTAAATTTCTGTGAGCACTTTGTGTTTTTGGGAAACAAAAGAGAGTTTGATTCACTAGAGGAATCCATAACACGAAGGAACATTGGAGTATATTCATTCGACTGTGGGGGCCATCTAGAGTGCCTTCCAGAGGTGGAGCTAATTATATGCTAACCTTTATTGATGATTTTTCCGAGAAAAAGTTTGGGCGTTCTTCACAAGCGAGAAAAAGTGATGTGTTTTCCGCATTTAAGTTTTGGAAAATTATGATTGAAAAAGACGGAAAGCAGATAAAATACCTCCGCATGCACAATGGCTTAGAGTTTTGTTACGATGAGTTTAATAGATTGTGCAAGTCGAAGGAATCATGAGACACTTGACGATTCGTCATCATACTCCACAACAAAACGGCGTTGCGAACGAATGAACGAACGATCATGGAGAAGGTTCGATGTATGTTGTCAAATGCCAACTTACCAAGTCATTTTGGGTGAAGCGTCGTCATCATGCATGTTTTTTGATCAACCGATCTCCATCCGCTGCCATTGAGAAAAAGACTCTACAAGAGGTATGGTCCAGTAATCCCGCTAATTATTCCGATTTAAAGATCTTTGGGTGTCCTGCATATGCTCATGTTGATAATGGAAAATTGGAACCGAGATCCATTAAATGTGTTTTTCTTGGTTATAAAGTTGGTGTAAAAGGGTATAAGTTATGGTGTCCTGAAAATAGAAAAGTTGTGATTAGTAGAGATGTTGTTTTTGATGAAACAGCTATGCTACCTAACTTATCTCTTAAAGACTCTTCCAATAAAGAAAATCAAAAACAGGTAGAGCATCAGATTAATACAGAGTCAACTCCTCAAGCCAGTACAAAAATTGAGAATAGAGTTGCTTCTTCACCACAATACTCTATCGCCAAAAACAGAACTAGAAGAGAAATTAAACCTCCAAAGAAGTATGCCAAGGCTGATCTAGTTGCTTATGCTTTAAATGTGGCTGAAGATATAGATGTGAATCAAGAGCCATCTAATTATTCTGAGGCGGTTAGCTGTGAAGGCTCAGAAAAGTGGATGTTTGCTATGTAAGAAGAGATGGAATCACTCCACAAAAATAGAACATGGGACCTTGTGAAACTTCCTAAAGGTAAAAAGGCTGTTCGTTGTAAATGGATGTTTAAAAAGAAAGAAGGGACTCCAGGAGTTGAAGAACCCAGATATAAAGAAGGCTTGTTGCAAAGGGTTACAGTTAAATTCCAGGAGTGGACTTCACAGATGTGTTCTCCCCAGTTGTTAAGCATAGTTCGATTCGAGCTTTGCTTGGTATTATGGCCATGCATGATTTGGAGCTTGAGCAGTTAGATGTAAAAACTATATTTTTGCATGGAGAACTTGATGAAGATATTTACATGCAACAACTGAGAAAGGTTTCTGATTTGAGAAAAAGAGAACTATGTTTGCTTGTTTGAAAAAGTCCCTTTACTGATGCAAAAAACAATCACCAAGACAATTAGTACGAGAGGTTTGATTCCTTTATGACTTCTCATGATTTCAAAAGAAGTAGTTTTGACAGTTGTGTTTACTTTAAGAAAAACAAAGGATGGTTCTTTTGTGTATCTACTTCTTTATGTTGATGACATGTTGATAGCAAAGAAAAGATATAAAAAGAGATAAGAAAGGTCAAAGCCTAACTAAGTAAAGAATTTGAGATGAAAGATTTAGGACCAAAGAAAGAAGATACTTGGTATGGAGATTCTCGGAGATAGAAAATCAAGTAAATTGTACCTAAGTCGGAAGGGTACATTGAGAAAGTTCTTTGCGAGTTCAATATGCAGAGTGCTAAGCTTCATTTAGTACTCCTTTAGCGACCATTTCGGACTTTCATCGGTTTTGTCTCCACAATCGGATGATGAGATTGAGTACATGTCACATGTTCCATACTCTAGTGCAGTGGGATCTCTCTGTATGCTATGGTTTGTTCACGTCCAGATTTATCATATGCGATCGATCAGATTAGCGAGATACATGGCAAATCCGGTAAATAACATTGGAAAGCAGTTTAGTGGATTTTAAGATACTTACGAGGCACTACTGATGTTTGCTTACAGTTTGGAAGAACTAAAGATGGAGTCATAGGGTATGTTGATGTTGATTTTACTGGAGACCTTGATAGAAGAAGATCTCTCACAAAGTTACGCCTTTACAATCGGAGGTTGTGCAATTAGTTGGAAAGCCACTTTGCAAACTACGATCGCTTTGTCTACCACCATCAAGCCGAGTACATGGCGATTACCGAGGCTTGTAAAGAAGCTATTTGGTTGAAGGGACTATTTAGTGAACTCAATGAAGACCTTCAAATCAAACAGATTTTGTGACACCAGAGTGCTATATTTCTTACAAAAGATCAAATGTTTCATGAGAGAACAAAACACATTGATGTTCGGTCTCATTTTGTTCGTGATATTATTGCTCGTGGTGATATTGTTGTGAGCAAAATTAGTACTCATGAAAATCCTGCAGATATGATGACTAAGTCACTTCCTATAACCAAGTTTGAGCATTGCTTAAACTTGGTTGGTGTTCATTGTTGAAGTTAAACCCTTAAGGGGTTTTATGGAAGAGGTGGAGAACTTGTTTATTGAAAGTTCGCGATGAAGAATTTGTTCATTGAGAATTTGTGTCAAGGTGGAGATTGTTAGAATTAAGTGACCCAAATTCTTATTTAAATAAAATACGATGGAAAATAAAATAAAAGTAAAATCCATATAGAACTAGACTTCTTTTATTTTATTTTAGAATAAGGTTTTTTAAACCTTATTAAACTTCATCTATTTTATATTGATTAGGATAGGGTGTTTCAATCCTACTAGAATATGGCTTTACAAGCCTATAAATAGACATAGTCTATTCCTCTTGTATTGATTCAAATTTTTCGACATAGTGAATTTTCTTCTCCTCTCGCTGCAGTGGTTTTTTTTTCAAAAAGGTTTCCACGTAAATTTTGTGTGTTCTTTATTTTATTTATTTTATTCTATTTTATTTTTTTCACATATTTAATATGATAAAAAAATAAATAGAGAAGAATAAGTAAGAGAAATTCATATGGAATTCTTCAATTTGAAAACTTACATCTGTTGTACTTCATTCATATTATTACTTTTTTACTATTGATGTTTTCTTTTGATTTTATTAGTGATTAGTTTAATGTAATAAACCATAAATTAACTAAATTAAAATGATTTCTTATGATAAGTTTGCATGTTTTTATTTATATAGACTATCTTACTTTTACATTGATAATTTAATTATTAAAAGAAAAAAAAATATTTATACAATTATATACATATTTGTAAACTAATAGCATAAAAAATAAATATTTTTTTTATTGAGTCTTAGCTCGGTTGGTATCAGTATTGTTGCCAGTGCAGGAGGAAATGGATTCGAGTGTGCTGAAATGAATTATTTTCTTATTTAAGGGTTGAAGAGGAACTATAAATAGTTCTAGACATTATATAAAAACTGCTCATTTGATAGTCATGTAACAAAAGATAACGTTATAATGAACCTTTGTTTAATAGAAATTTTTTAACGAGACTAACAATTGAACTTACATTTTTAAGTTATTAAAGTAAAGGTGTTAAATTACTTAAAATGATTAAGTTTCAAATGTACGGATATTACATGAACTTTTTGCATATATTAACTTTTTTAAGGTATATTTTAACTCGTTTTTAAATCTTACAAATTTTATAACAAAAATTAAAGAAATAAATATAATATATTTTAATTGATGTATGGAATTAAACTCATACATAGTAAGAGATAAAAAAATTAGTTATAAAATAGGAAATTAAATTATGGTGAATTGAAATAGAAGAATTCCTAAAAGAAAAAAGGAATTAAATTTTAAATTTTAAATTTTAACATAATAAAGAGATTAAAACTATAATTAGACTTTAATGACACATTTGATTATTAGCTAATAATTTTTAATATCATTTTATAAGAAAATAACGTAAGGTATTATTTAGAAAGTCACTTAATAATTGAATTTTAGTGTAATTATTTATAATATTATACATGATTGATATGTTTGGGTAATCATTATAAATGATGGGTTCTATTAAATTAGATGTAATTGGAACATCTTAATTATATAGGTAATTACACTCAAATTCAAATTTAAAAATTATTTTTACACATATAATATAATACATATCATGATTTAGTTTTAACTTTTGTTACTTTTTTAGAAAATAAAAGATTGAATATAATTACAATTTGTACTACTAAACATGATTTAAAAAATTATAATATAATTACACTTTATCAAGGTACATAGAATTATGGTTAGCTAATATATTTTTTAAAAATAATTTTAATCTTGAATTACTATTTATTTAATTAAAACTTTATCCGGTTAAATTAGGAAATACATAATCAACTCAAATCTGAGAAGATTGACAACAGAAATAGAAAGAGTATGTTAATCTAACGGCTGGGAAATAAATGAACAACTGACCCTACCTTGTCTTGGATGAGTATCTTCTACCTCGACCTTTTTACCTCTAGGGTTTCATGTTCCAACATCCCAATACCCGAACCAAAAACCCTTTCATTTCTTAACCTCCATCTCTATCCTTCCATTTCTGCAAATCCCACTTCTCCAATTCAATTATCCAAACCAAGAAGCACCAAAGCTTTCTGCTTTTTTAACTATTTTCTGTAAGTATATTTTTCTCTCTCCTTATGTCTCATATATAATCTCTGGGTTCTCATTGCTTGTACGCTCAAGTTATAGTTTCAAAGATTCCTACTTTGTACTTTTATTGTATAAGAATAAGAATACAATTCCTTCAATCTTTTTTTCTGCGTGAGAGTGAGTGTGTGTGTGTGTGTGTGTGTGTGAGACTTATAGTGATTACATGGGGAAGTCAGGTGGGAGAAAAAAGAAGGGTGGGTCGAACCAGGTTTCCGTTGATAATCATTCCAATAATAGCGCTGCTGCATATGTGGCTGCCCTTCAACACTATGATGATGCTCTTAGGCTTATCCCCAAAACCCACCCTGATCGAGCCGTCTTTCACAGCAACCGGGCTGCTTGCTTGATGCAAATGAAACCCATTGATTATGACACCGTAATTGCTGAGTGTACTATGGCGCTTCAGGTTCAGCCTCGCTTTATTAGAGCTCTTCTTAGGAGGGCTCCAGCTTTTGAGGCTATCAAAAAGTATGAAATGGCTATGCAGGATGTGCAGCTTTTGTTGGGAGCTGACCCTAATCACAAGGATGCTTTGGAGATTGCAAGGAGATTAAGGACTGCATTGGGCCCTCGCCAGGAGGCTCAGCAAGACCTCCAGAGCCGTCCGTCCATCGCCAGGGTTTATGTTGTCTGTTCATCTTGAAATTCGAAAATAATTCTAATTCCAAGTTGATTTTTCGATTTTAATTACTTATTTTTTTTTGTTGTTGTTTAGATTGAATAGAAACAACAGATAAGTAAAAATCGTGGAATTAAAAGGATGGGAATTGAAGAATACCATGTGATAGAGCTTGTAGGTGAAGGCTCTTTCGGTAAAGTATATAAAGGAAGGCGAAAATACACTGGCCAGGTAAATTTTAAATTTTCTCTTTACTTTTTATTAATTTTTGTATCTTTTTTTTTGTAATTTTGTTGCATATTTTTCAATATCAGACTGTAGCAATGAAGTTTATAATGAAGCATGGAAAAACTGAGAAGGACATTCATAATTTAAGACAGGAAATTGAGGTATTCCCTAATGCTTTTTCTAGTAAGATTTATCAATGCTTTTGCTGTTTGATCTACTTCTTTGTTTTGTTTTTTTTTTTTGTTCTTGTAATTTGTGATTTAGCCTCTTACGCATTGCAGATTCTGCGAAAGTTGAAGCATGAAAATATCATTGAAATGATTGATTCAGTCGAGAGCCAACAAGAATTCTATGTTGTTACTGAATTTGCGCAAGTAATGCTCTCCTTTCTATATATGATTGGCATAACTTATTGATTTGGACAAATAGTAATGTGGAATTTCTTGGTTTGTAGGGTGATCTATTGTTGCTGCAAATATATAATTGGTTTTGATGTAAAACACATATGCATCAAGAAATATTTTTAAGGCTGGAAAGTTGGTAATATGCTCAAAAATTGCTATTCCCCCCTTGAATTTGATTTTGTTGTGGCGTTCTTTGCTTATGAATGTGTTGTGAGTTCCACTAACGAGTTCACTAATGCCTGCTGCTGTTTTGATTATGCTAATGATCAGTATTGAGTAAATATGGGTATTCTGTAGAACTTGCATCATGGCCTTTTGGCTGATTTTTTTTCTCCTTTGATTTTATATTTTTATTCTACATTGCTGATCTTATTTGTTTGATGGTAATAAATGAAATTCCTTTTCTGGTGCTTGTGATCTGCTAAAATTTGGCATTACTAAAGTTTAATGCAAATTACTTGTTTCATATCTGGGCTACTGTCAGTTGGGCGGTTGCAAGGAACTAATGTCAGGCATGGAGGTCGCCAAAGATCAAGAACTAGTAGACGGAACTGTTGCACAGGAATCTGGAAAATCCATGCCGTCATCTCAACAGGAGGTCTTGTTCTTATCTTCACTATGGAATGTTGATTGATTAATGATCATAGCTATGTACTGGATTAAAATTATTTTTCTGGAGTTCTTCAGTTGAGGTGATTTACTTTTTTCTCTCATGTCTATTTTAGGTATTAATTCAAGCCCTCCGTCCCAAATTGCAGGTATTAATTCAATGCTTGTAAGAGATATTTAATAATATTCCCTTATTGTGTAATGTAAGTTGACTTAATTTTGGTCCAAATCTGATGGATAACATAATGAGAATTGTATATGTAAGCATGTATTTTAAGAATTGTACTAAATTCCTCTGATTAGCGAGAGCAATAGAATAGCCAGTCCATTGTTAATGCTGCAGGACAGTGCTGTCTAAAGAAAGTTCAAATCAATATTGTCCACTTTTGTAGGATTCATTTATTGGTCTAAATTTTAGATTAATCCGGTCCACTTTTCAGATTATTTATATTGGTCACACATGCACCTCTTTAATTGGTTCAAAAGATAGTAAACAAGCTTTACTCGCTTTTAGATGTCTGGAGGGACAAAAGGTGTTTCGATAACAACTGAACCAAAGTGGGTTACTTTATAGGTTCCATATGGGGTTCTCAAACAACTGGAGTTTTTGGATTTACTTGCTTTATATTTATGTTCGGAAACGGAAGATGATAGAAAAAGTCTTATCTAGCATTTGCACTAACGTGACTTAAAGTTTACGATAAGCAACTACCCTAATTACATCTTTTTATTTTGGTACTGTATTGACTTGGTGTGGTCGTTTCTTCAACCTAACTAACATGTATTTCATACTGAATTTAACATTTTATAAAGAGCAACTGAATGATTTCTGATACAAGATGTTCCTGGAATCATGTTGTAATGGAATTTTTATGCAGTTTGTCTTTGTAATTTCAGGCACTTTACTTCCAGGAAAGAGAAAAATAAAAGGGTTTGAGATGATTTTCATTGCAATTCTCCTTTTTTTCCTGTCCAATATTTTTCCTCAGATGTGTGTTCCCATGGTCTACTTTTGATTAATCACTTTTTCATGTTTTGAGACCTCATGATTAATTAAAACTAATAAGTAAAAACCATCAATAATTGAGGTTTTTATATGATAGAAGATATTTTTATGTTGTTATATCATTCATAAAAGTTAATTTTTTTTTATGTTATGTTAATTTTAGATGTTAACTTTGAAGTACATTTGTTCGATTCTCAATGCATTTTCTTATATATTTTCTACCCAACATCCATTCTTTGGTCACAAAATGATTAAAATCATAGACTTCTTTTGATGTTTTTATCTTATATATGATTAAAATATATATGATCTAAAAGCAAGAAACATATGTAAGGTGATTTTGCTATTCATTTTGCTCTTAGATTAATTTGTCCTTGTAGTAACTAAATGTTAACTTTATATTTTGCAGGAGTTGAGAAGGAAAGAGGATGCAATAGCACGAGGTAGGTTCTTTTTTATTTTTTTATCTTGATGAGTCCCGAGTTTATCCATTACCAGTTTGATTTTGACATGAGTCCCTTAAACATCTTTTGCTTTTTTCTTCCAAAAGTTTAACGTCTTTCCATTAGAGTTTCATCGTCAAATTTATCTCCTCTTCCTTTTGATCGACATTTTCAATACTTTGGGTTCAAGATCCCCTATATACTAGAGGTATAGAGTTCAAACTTTGGCATAAGCTTGTTTTTCAGCAACTATGGCATTTTTTGCTCATCTTCATCGATTAGACATTTCAAAGTGACTAAAGATAATACCAAATTTGTTTGAATGAAAAATAATTACTTTATCAATGCTATTGGACATAGAAATTAAGATTATGATAACTAAAAACCTGTGATATTTGTGAGCTTAATAAAAAAAGTGAAACATGTTATGAGTCGCATGAAATCGAGAAAGGAGATAGACATTAAACACGTGAGGTTTGTCATGACATCTCCTTCAACCTTCATTTGACCCTTTTTTTCTTTTTCATATATGCTACTTATTTTCTTTTTGAGGCCTTTACAAGCCCATCAACATGAAATTGGACTTATGCCTGTCACTTATTTACAGCGACATTAGCATTTACGATTAGCCTAGCATCAATTTTTTTATTATGGGTTTACTTTTTACTGATTTCACTTTCGTTACAATAAATGGTATAACTAATTTCCTTGTTTTGCTCAATCAGGTGACCGAGATTCCGTTTAACAATTTTCTTTATTGCTGGAACAAGTCTTAACCAAGATCAAGATCAAAGTACTTCACTAAGTTATATATGCAGGCATTGCAATACTTTGGCTTCATCTAAAGCTTGAACCAGCCCTCTGTTGTATATTGTTTCTTCTTCTTTTCTGATCTTTTTCCTTTGATTAATGAAATGTGATGATGATTTGGCATTATTTTCTCACCAGGATGAATTATGTTTTAGAAATTCTAATACTTTGTGTGTCTGTGTGTGTGTGTGTTTTTTTTTTATGTATTAAATTACATATTGAATCAATGTTTATGTATTAAATTTAAATTCATTAATTTTTATATTTAGTTTTGAAGTTTAAATTTTAATGGAAAATTTAATTTAATTAATATTTTTTATTTATCCTTAAATGTATATAGTTTAAAGTTCAAATTTCAAAAATTAAACATAATATAATATTTAACATAGAAATAAATATTATTTAATTAAAATAAAATATTTTTTGTAAGATCATTATTTTTAGCGGCGTTTGTGAGAAAATTGCCGCTAAAGGTTATGATTTTTATCGGCGTTTGTGAAAAAAAGCCGCTAAAGGTCATGGTCTTTAGCGGCGTTTTCTAAAAAAGCGCCGCTAAAGGTTATGGTCTTTAGCGGCGTTTGCGAAAAAAGCGCCGCTAAAGGTCATGGTCTTTAGCGGCGTTTGCGAAAAAAGCGCCACTAAAACTCCTGGTTTTTAGCGGCGTTTGCAAAAAAAGCGCCACTAAAACTCCTGGTTTTTAGCGGCGTTTGCGAAAAAAGCGCCGCTAAAGGTCATGGTCTTTAGCAGCGTTTTTTTTCAAAAAAACGCCACTAATTTTTGCGGCGTTGCATATAGCGACGTTTTTTGCGGCGCTTTAGTATTAGTGGCGCTTAAAAATGCCGCTAAAGGCAAAAAAAAACGCCGCTAAAAGTCTGTTTTCCTGTAGTGTGTGTTTAAACATAGCGTATAATACAATGATAATGAAATAATGTGAAGTGGCTATGTGAGTAGAATACTAAAATAATAAATAATAAATAAAGGAATGATATAATAATAATAAAATACCAAATAACAACAATGGCAATAATCCTATTAATTACTATTCTAATACTAATTAAATAATAAAGGAAAGATAAACAATAACAATAACAACAACAACAACAACAACAACAACAACAACAACAACAACAACAATAATAATAATAAATGTGCAAATAAAGGAATAAATGACAATACAAATTTTAAATACAAAAAAAGTCAAGAAATAAATAAATGAATGAATATATAAATAAATAAATAAAACATAACATAACAAAACATATAAAAAATAATAAAAGGTTGAAATTAAATGATTAAAGGATTAAATCAAAATTTAAAATGAAATTTAGAGCCTAAATTATAATAAAATAAATGAACAAATATAAAAAGGACTAAATTTAAATTTAAATGGAATTTAGGGGGCTAAATTGTAAAAAAAACTAATAAAACATAATAAATGACCAAAATGAAATGCGCGAAAAGAAATAAGGACTAAATGGGAAAATATCCCAAACACTATTAAACGCATTGTTTCTTTGGCAAATCGGGGGACTAAATTGAAAACAAAATAAAATTAAATGGTGCAATCTAAAAGAAAAAATAAAGGAATTAGGACCAAATTGAAAAACAAGGAAAAAGAGGAAGGGCCAAAGCGGCACTTAGACCCCCTTTAAAAAACAAGCGGATCCTTTTGGGTTGTTGGGTCGGATCGGGTTTGGGTCCGAAAAGACGTCGTTTTAGGCGTCTGGGGTCACTCCCAAAACGGCGTCGTTTTAAAAGCCTATATAAGTCAAAAAATATTCTAAAAAAAATCATTTTAAACAAGTTTTTTTTTTAAAAAAAAAACTCTTCAACCTTTCTTTTCTTCTTTGAGCCCTATTCGGCTGACCAAGGCGCTGGCGAACTTTTGCTGCGACGACCACCGGTCACCAGCGACGAGTCCTCCATCCACGGTGGCTGGAATCACAAAAGTCCCCCTTTTTGACCTTTCGACTCCCACAGTCCGGATCTAAAAGCCAAAAGCCTTAAAAGGTAAATAAAAAAAAAGCTTCAATCTTTTCTTTTTCTATTCATCTCTTTAATATAATATATATATATATATATTGCTTTTGAAAAAAATAAATAGACACAAAAAAAATCACCTTTGAAGTTTTTTTTTTTATTTCGATTGATTTTATTTATTTCAAAAATCCCCCCTTACAATATGTTTTTGTAGGCTCTTTTATAGCCGAATTACAACATTATTTTTCTATTTTTCTACTGATCTTTGCGTGTTGCTTCTTCTTTGCAGGTGGTTGTTGAGTCAACAGTGGCAGAGGCATTGACGGTGGCAGACCTCAAGCGGCGTGCGTGTAACACCCCCTACCCGTATCCATTGTCGGAATAGGGTACGAGGCATTACCAGAGTTTACTAAACATTTTCAGACAATTCTGAGTCATTTATTATTCATATTCTGAAAATAATCATAACGTCTCTCTATTGGGCCCTCGAAACCCAAAACACACATTAGAAACCAACCGGAATTAAATCGAGATCATAAAAAAAATTCACAAAATCTTAAATTATATTTTCATCTAAGTACTTACCATTTCAATGCTCCTTATAATTAAACATGTTACCATTCAATCAATAGTTTGGCACTTGTCTAAGCATCAAACAACAACATTGTTAGTATACTTGCACATATTTCATATAAATTCAACATTGATATACCTATTTTCTCGACATATCGCACTTGAGTTTAATAATAGTCTCAACTTACATAATTTTCTTTTATCAACATATCAAAGATAATCATATATGTACATGTCATGAAACATATCATGCTCTTACCGCTTCTACATAAGCATATATCATTCATTTCATTCTATCAATATTTCATGCTCCATCATTTCCATATATTTTATGTATATTTATTCCGGTAATAGTTTATATCAAACTTAAAATAAATTATATTGCATGTACTTTTACTTATTTTTTTTTATCTATTTTCATAATTATTTCATACAACTATCTTGTACATATATTTCCATATAACCAGTTCTTGTAAACATTTCACACAACCATTTCATATAACCATTCATCATCTAATACATATTACCTGAAAATCAATTGTTCAATAGATGCCATAGCGTCTCCCATCCACGGTCTTATTTATCTTTGACATGATGCCATAGTGTCTTTCAACTATGGTCTTACTCATTTTCTGTCATGTTGCCATGGTATCTTTCAACCATGGTCTTATTCATTTCATATCACGTTGCCATGGTATCTTTCAACCATGGTCTTATCCATTTCATATCACGTTGCCATGGTATCTTTCAACTATAGTCTTATTCATTTCATATCACGTTGCCATGGTATCTTTCGACCATGGTCTTACACATTTCATATCAGGTTGTCATGGTATCTTTCAACCATGGTCTTACACATTTCATATCAGAGAGCACACTCCCGCGAACCTCATCCTTACAGTGGGATTACCAGTCCAGGCTAAATCCCCTGTAATATAAACTCATAGAGTATTGTCGGGATTACCAGTCTAGGCTAAATCCCCTGCAACGACAATTACTCTAATGAGCTTGGATCTGAATTACTAGTCCAGGCTAAATTCAGACCCTAATTCGGATTACCCGTCCGGGCTAAATCCATTTTCCACATATTCTTCGAGAGGGCTATATCAGGATAGGATCACCCGTCCAGGCTAGATCCTTTTTACCGTCAATTCCTTTTCAGAGATCCATCGAAATTTCCTTTCATTCAACCGGGATTTCTTCCCATTTTGTCAAATATATCAATGTTTTATCAATTTTCATACAATGAACATTCAAATTATATTCACATCAATAACATACATTTCAAGCATTTAAGAATATAATTCAAGTTACACGAACTTACTTGGCGAAATTGCAGAAATATCAAGATTCAGGAGCATTTTGGTAATTTACCATTTTTCCAATTTTCACCCGATCTTAAATTGACAATTTCATTCAATTTATTAATTTAGATAATAAAACAATTCATTCCCTTCAATTTGGTCATTTTGACATTTTTAGAAAATTGCCCCTTGAAGTTTTACTTTTATTCAATTTAGCCCTTAAGCCTAAAACATGCAAATTAGCCATGCTAGCTGAATATTCATATATATTTTCCTCCTCCTCCTCCTCCTCTCCATTTCACATCCTTAATTTATATAACACACTTGTAAGTAACATTATCTTAATTTATATAACACACTTGTAAGTAACATTATCTATAATCTTTATTATTTACTTTTATGAATATTCAAGCTGTCCATCTGTGTCATAGTCACTAAATTATTTATATCTGGAGCTATATAACTCCAAATTAAGATACACTAATTTTTCATGAAACTAGACTCATATATCTTCTTACAATAAAAGTTTCATACTTTTTGGTTTATCCAATAAGTACAGTTTATTCTTTAAAGTTACTCATGTTCTGCTATCTGACAGTTCTGACCCTTCTTTACTAAAATTTAATTATCTCATCATACAGAATTCGAATGATGTTTCTGTTTATTTATATTGAAAATATACTCATTCAGGATTCTAAAAATATAAATTTAAACCCATAATTATTTTTATCCAATTTTTTATGATTTTTCAAATTCAGAACAGGGAAACCCAAAATTATTCTGACCTTGTCTCACAAAATTTATTATATCTCATGATTTACAATTCCATTTCTTACATAATTTATTATATAAGAAACTAGACTCAATAATATTTAATTTAATATTTTATTCATCCTATAATTCGATTTCTATAATTTTTGGTGATTTTTCAAAGTTAGACTATTGCTGCTGTCCAGAACTATTTTAGTGCAAGATATTAATTATCATGTTTATAACACCCTTATTTTCTTTTTCTACACTATTTCTCATCACTTTCTCTTATTTTCTCTTCACTAACATGACAAGAACATAAGACCATACATAAGAAAACTCTAAATCAACATCAATTCCACGCTTTTTCAACAATATTAAACTTAAAATTATATTGAAATCTTGATGTTCTTACCTTTTCTTATTGACTTCAATCTTTAACTTGATTTTTCTCTCTCCTCCAGCTTCTATTTCTTGAGTCCAACTTGATATTCTTGCTCCCCATCATCTCCTTACTATCTTTCTCTCTTGATGCCTATGGAAATTCTTTCAATTTTTAGGTGAAAATAATAAATTTTTGGTGGAAGGATTAAATTGTAAAGAAAGAAAACTTCTTTTCTTCTTCTTCTCTTACGTTGGTTTGCATGGGAAAGGAAAGATGATGATAATTCTTTATCTTTCCTTCCTTTTATACTAAACAAATAATAATATAATAATAAATATCTCATAAAATTATTAATAAAATAATATTTATCTAATTAATTAATTTAAAATATCATCAACATAATCATTACATTCTAGAATTCTCTCTCTTACTAATTGACCATTTTGCCCTTAATGATCTTTTAGAATTCCATCCTTGAGTCATCACTTCATTTGGTAAAATTGTGATTTAGTCCCTTATAAATTTTCACCTATTCAATTTGGTCCTAATTCATCAATTTTCCTTAGTTTCTAGACCATTCCACCCTTAAAATATTTGCACCATTAGTCCTTCAACTTTTTCATATTTACACTTCAACCCCTTAAATTTTGAGTATTTACTCTTGTGCAACAAGACTTTTCTCATCTTTGCAATTTAGTCCTTTCTTAAATTAATATATCATAATATACTTTCCAATATTGGCATAACTCAAAATTTCCCTTTTTGTCACTTTATTTCTTATTTTACTATATCACAGATAATATTTTACTGTAAAAATTTTCGAGGTATTATATTTCTCTCCCCCTTAAAATAAATTTCGTCCTCGAAATTTCCTTATTTTCTTTTGATCATGAATTTCATTATTTCTATAATTTTATAGTTTTTTTTTTTTTTGCATATATTTACCTAGTTTATCATTTATATCCATTCTCTATCCTTTCATTTCACATTTGCCTCTCAGAGTTTTTACCAATAGAAATAGAAGATAATATCATATGAATCTTATTATCAAGTGTTTTATCACATATATTGGCTTGGAAAACCAAAGAAAGATAGAGTAGTACCACTTGTGAATCAATCAGACTTGCGATAATTTTTGTCTATTAGCATATTCATCCAACCTTTCCATATATTGATTATAGCATCCAAATATGAACAGTTGCATAAACCTGTGAAAATATCAGTACATATAAAATACCCGTATAAAATTCCCAAAAAATTTTACTGTAATATACCTATTTATAACAGCTATATTCAAATATTTTTGCAATTTATTTACCAATCCATTGACTAGTATAGTCATCAATAATTTCACATTATTCAGTTCACTCAAGAAACTAATTCGGAAGGAATTTTTAGTTAACCATTTTGTAAATACCATATTTGGACAAATCGATTTTCTAATAAATAACTTCTTTATTTAACACTGTTACTGTATATCCCAGCTAGTTTTCAGAAAAATTTTGATGTCTCTATTCAGAACCCATCTTACCTATTAACTCATTCTCAGTTCCGTCTGTATTATCAATTGTTCAACCATTGAACTTTTCACTTTCCACTCCTGAACTTAATCAATATAAATCTCATGAATTTCATTGTATATAACTGTACTAGTAAATGGGTATAAATCGCAAAGTCTCATAATTTAATTTTCATATATTTACTCACATAACATTTATCATTTTCAAGTACTATAAAATATTTATCCGTACTTTTACGAGTTTTGCTTCATCATAACTAATATTTTTACTTAGAGATATTCCTTTACCTCGTAACGAAAATTGTTTACTTTTTACTTAGCAGAGGCCCAGTAGACTAAATAGAACACTTCGGATATACGGGACTTATACAAAGGTGCATTATTATGCACTATTAAACAAAGAACACTGAAGTGCCATGCAAAGAGTACAAATGTGCTAATAATTAGAGAGCATAATGAGGTCCCTTAATATCCTAGTAGTTCTAATCTTGTCTACTTGAGGAAATTATTTCATGCATGCATATCACTTTTACACCTTTCGCATAATACTTTTACATACTTTACAATTTAATTCTTGTACCAATAATTCATATACTTATATCTTCTGTATCTTCAATACATGTAATATATTTCAAAATTCACTATTCATTCATAATTCTCTAATAATCCTTATCATGTACTTCATATATTACTTTTATATATTTTGTAATTTAGTCATCAGCACAATATTTCATGTAGTAATATAATTTACTTTTAATAATACATATAACATAATATTCATCATCAACATGTATTATAAAACATTTATTCATACCATTTTTTTATACCGATTGATCATAATCAACTTTCTACTCATATACTTGAGTATCGGTTTTAACATTATCGGAATTAGCTTGGTTGAAAAACATATGTTTCTATAAATAAAACAAATCTCATCAGAGTCGAGAGATATCACATTATTACATATTATAATGACATGTGTTTTTAGACTTCACATATACTATGTTTGGTCCGAGAACCGACTAAATCGTAGCTCTGATACCACTAAATGTAACACCCCCTACCCGTATCTATTGTCAGAATAGGGTATGAGGCATTACCGGAGTTTACTAAACATTTTCAAGCAATTCTGAGTCATTTATTATTCATATTTTGAAAATAATCATAACGTCTCTCTTTTGCGCCCTCGAAACCCAAAACACACATTAGAAACCAACCGGAATTAAATCGGGATCATAAAAAATATTCACAAAATCTTAAATTATATTTTTATCTAAGTACTTACCATTTCAATGCTCCTTATAATTAAACATGTTACCATTCAATCAATAGCTTGGCATTTGTCTAAGCGTCAAACAACAACATTGTTAGTATACTTGCACATATTTCATATAAATTCAACATTGATATACCTATTTTCTCGACATATCGCACTTGAGTTTAATAATAGTCTCAACTTACATAATTTTCTTGTATCAACATATCAAAGATAATCATATATGTACATGTCATGAAACATATCATGCTCTTACCGTTTCTTCATAAGCATATATCATTCATTTTGTTATATCAATATTTCATGCTCCATCATTTCCATATATTTTATGTATATTTATTCCGGTAATAGTTTATATCAAACTTAAAATAAATTATATTTCATATACTTATACTTGTTTTGTTTATCTATTTTCATAATTATTTCATACAACTATCTTGTACATATATTTCCATATAACCAGTTCTTGTAAACATTTCACACAACCATTTCATATAACCATTCATCATCTGATACATATTACCTGAAAATCAATTGTTCAATAGATGTCATAGCGTCTCTCATCCACGGTCTTATTTATCTTTGACATGATGCCATAGTGTCTTTCAACTATGGTCTTACTCATTTTTTGTCATGTTGCCATGGTATCTTTCAACCATGGTCTTATCCATTTCATATCACGTTGCCATCGTATCTTTCAACCATGGTCTTATTCATTTCATATCACGTTGCCATGGTATCTTTCGACCATAGTCTTACACATTTCATATCAGGTTGCCATGGTATCTTTCAACCATGGTCTTACACATTTCATATCAGAGAGTACACTCTCGCGAACCTCATCCTTACAGTGGGATTACCAGTCCAGGTTAAATTCCCTGTAATATAAACTCATAGAGTATTGTCGGGATTACCAATCCAGGCTAAATCCTCTGCAACAACAATTACTCTAATGAGCTTGGATCTGAATTACCAGTCCAGGCTAAATTCAGACCCTAATTCGGATTACCCGTCCGGGCTAAATCCATTTTCCACATATTCTTCGGGAGGGCTATATCAGGATAGGATCACCCGTCCGGGCTAGATCCTTTTTACCGTCAATTCCTTTTCAGAGATCCATCGAAATTTCCTTTCATTCAATCAGGATTTCTTCCCATTTTGTCAAATATATCAATGTTTTATCAATTTTCATACAATGAACATTCAAATTATATTCACATCAATAACATACATTTCAAGCATTTAAGAATATAATTCAAGTTACACAAACTTACTTGGCGAAATTGCAGAAATATCAAGATTCAGGAGCATTTTGGTAATTTACCATTTTCCCAATTTTCACTTGATCTTCAATTGACAATTTCATTCAATTTATTAATTTAGATAATAAAACAATTCATTCCCTTCAATTTGGTCATTTTGACATTTTTAGAAAATTACCCCCTGAAGTTTTACTTTTATTCAACTTAGTCCTTAAGCCTAAAACATGCAAATTAGCCATACTAGCTGAATATTCATATATATTTTCCTCCTCCTCCTCCTCTCCATTCCACATCCTTAATGTATATAACACACTTGTAAGTAACATTATCTATAATCTTTATTATTTACTTTTATGAATATTCAAGCTGTCCATCTGTGTCATAGTCACGAAATTATTTATATCTGGAGCTATATAACTCCAAATTAAGATCCGCTAATTTTCCCTGAAACTAGACTAATATATCTTCTTACATAAAAGTTTCATACTTTTTGGTTTAGCCAATAAGTACAGTTTATTCTTTAAAGTTACCCATGTTCTGCTATTTGACAGTTCTGACCCTTCTTCACTAAAATTTAATTATCTCATCGTAAAGAATTTGAATGATGTTTCCATTTATTTATATTGAAAATATACTCATTCAGGATTCTAAAAATATAAATTTAAACCCATAATTATATTTATCCAATTTTTGATGATTTTTCAAATTCAGAACAGGAGAACCCGAAATTATTCTGACCTTGTCTCACAAAATTTATTATATCTCATGATTTACAATTCCATTTCTTACATAATTTCTTCTATAAGAAACTAGACTCAATAATATTTAATTTAATATTTTATTCATCCTATAATTCGATTTCTACAATTTTTGGTGATTTTTCAAAGTTAGACTACTGCTACTGTCCAGAACAATTTTAGTGCAAGATATTAATTACCATGTTTATAACACCCTTATTTTCTTTTTCTACACTATTTCTCATCACTTTCTCTTATTTTCTCTTCACTAACATGACAAGAACATAAGATCATACATAAGAAAACTCTAAATCAACATCAATTCCACGCTTTTTCAACAATATTAAACTTAAAAATATATTAAAATCTTGATGTTCTTACCTTTTCTTATTGACTTCAATCTTTAACTTGATTTTTCTCTCTCCTCCAGCTTCTATTTCTTGAGTCCAACTTGATATTCTTGCTCCCCATCATCTCCTTGCTATCTTTTTCTCTTGATGGCTATGGAAATTCTTTCAATTTTTAGGTGAAAATAATGAATTTTTGGTGGAAGGATTAAATTGTAAAGAAAGAAAACTTCTTTTCTTCTTCTTCTCTTACGTTGGTTTGCATGGGAAAGGAAAGATGATGATAATTCTTCATGTTTCCTTCCTTTTATATTAAATAAATAATAATATAATAATAATAAATATCTCATAAAATTATTAATAAAATAATATTTATCTAATTAATTAATTTAAAATATCATCAACATAATCATTACATTCTAGAATTCTCTCTCTTACTAATTGACCATTTTTCCCTTAATGATCTTTTAGAATTCCATCCTTGAGTCATCACTTAATTTGGTAAAATTGCGATTTAGTCCCTCATAAATTTTCACCTATTCAATTTGGTCCTAATTCATCAATTTTCCTTGGTTTCTAGATCATTCCACCCTTAAATTATTTGCACCATTAGTCCTTCAAATTTTTCATATTTACACTTCAACCCCTTAAATTTTGAGTATTTACTCTTGTGCAACAAGACTTTTCTCATCTTTGTAATTTAGTCCTTTTTTGAATTAATATATCATAATATACTTTCCAATATTGACATAACTCAAAATTTCCTTTTTTGTCACTTTATTTCCTTATTTTATTATATCACGGATAATATTTTACTGGAAAAATTTTTGGAGTATTACAGTGCGCGCTGCGAAGGCACATGGAGCGGCTCAGGGGGTGCGGCGCTAGAGGCTAGTTAGGGTTTCCTGCTAGCTTAAGATAGTGGGCCATTTGGGCCATTAAGGTTTGGTTATTTGGGGCTTTATTTTAAATTTGAGCTTGTAACTAGACTTTGGATTTAATGGATTTTTTTTGTGTGTGTGTTTGGGGCTCGGGCAAAATTGAGTTTCTACAGCTGCCCCTTTTTGCTCGTTGTCGTGTAACGAGAATGGAGCAAAGACTTTAAGAAGGGTCAATTTTTTCTAGTCTTACCGAACCTCGACTTCAATGGTGCTTCTCTTCTTCAAGTGGCCTCATTTTAATCCACTGCAACTTCAGGGGTATAGGAAGTGTAGTTTTAATCTACTCCACTACAACTTCGGGGAGATATTCGTATCTTTAACCTATTCCGCTGCAACTTCAAGGAGATAAGATTTGTAGCTTGTAGCTTTAGTCTATTCCGTTGCAACTTCAGGGAGAGAAGACTTGCTATGGTAAATTTAATCCGACCCACTGCAACTTCAGAGGTATAGGACTTGTTGCTTCAATCTACTCCACTGCAACTTCAGGAAGATAAAATTTGTAGCTTGTAGGTTTAGTCTATTCTACTGCAACTTTAGGGATATAAGACTTGCTATGGTAGATTTAATCTGACCCACTACAACTTCAGAGGTATAGGACTTGTCGCTTCAATCTGCTCCACTGCAACTTTAGGGAGATGAGATTTATAGTTTTAATCTACTCTATTGCAATTTCAGAGAGATAAGATTTACTATCTTCAACCTGTCTCACTACAACTTCAGGGAGATAAGATTTGTTGTTCTCAATCTGCTCCACTGCAACTTTAAGGAGAAAAGGTTTGTAGCTTTAATCTGCTCTACTGCAACTTCAGAGAGATAAGATTCGCTAACTTTAATCTGCTCCACTGAAACTTTAGAGAGATAAGATTTATAACTCGTAGCGTTAATCTATTCCACTACAATTTTAGGGATATAAGATTCGATATCTTCAATCAGCTCCACTACAACTTCAGAGAGATGAGATTTATAACTTTAATCTACTCTATTGCAATTTTAGAGAGATAAGATTTGCTATCTTCAATTTTCCCCACTGCAACTTCAGGGAGATAAGATTTTTTGTTCTCAATCTGCTCCATTGTGACTTTAAGGAGATAAGATTTGTAACTCGTAGCATTAATTTGTTCCACTGCAACTTCAAGGATATAAGATTCGCTATCTTCAATCTGCTCCACTGCAACTTTAGGGAGATAAGATTTGTAACTCGTAGCTTTAATCTGCAACTTCAGGGATATAAGATTTGTTATATTCAATCTGCTCCACTGCAACTTTAGGGAGATAAGATTTGTAACTCTTAGCATTAATTTGTTCCACTGCAACTTCAGGGATATAAGATTCGTTATCTTTAATCTGCTCCACTGCAACTTCAGGGAGATAAGATTTGTAACTCGTAGCTTTAATTTGTTCCACTGCAACTTCAGAGATATAAGATTCGCTATCTTCATCTGTTCCACTGCAACTTCAGGGAGATAAGATTTGTAACTCGTAGCTTTAATTTGTTCCACTACAACTTCAGGGAAATAAGATTTGCTATCTTCAATCTGCTCCACTGTAATTTCACGGAGATAAGATTTGTAACTTGTAGCTTTAATCTATTCCACTGCACTTCAGGGAAATAAGACTCGCTACGATAGATTTAATTCGACCCACTGCAACTTCAGAGGTATAGGATTTTTCTCTTCAATCTACTCCACTACAACTTCAGGGAGATAAGATTTTCTATATTCAATCTGCTCCACTGCAACTTCAGGGGGATAAGATTCATCACAATAACTTCAATTCATCCCACTGCAACTTTAGGGGATAAGGTTTGTGACTTTGATTTGCTCCACTACAACTTCAGGGAGATAAAATTTGCCACGATAACTTCAATCCATCACACTACAACTTCAGGGGCATAGGATTTATGGTTTTACTGGTCTGTTACACCATTCTCTAGGGAAAACCTGTAGAATTCGTTTCATAGGCCTATATTTATGCCAAGCGCTTAGGATATTATGATCAGAATAAATCAAATGCTCCTAGCTAGATGTATATGAATGATATTTGTATGAATGCAAAATGTCATTTTTTTAGAATGATCCCCTTTTTAGTGCTTAAGTTGACATTGCTCGTCGTTAATCAAGGTTCTATCACTGACGCATTACCTTGCCTTTTTGCTCAGCTGGTATCTTTGATAGAAGACTCGAGGAAATGATTACAATTTAAACTATTCGTTCCCAAACCTTTCCAACTCTTAGATTTAGTTAGTTTTAACTAGTGGTCCTGTTTCAGGTCCTTGTACTATTTAGAAAATCTTTCGGAGCAATATGCAGAAATCCTTTTACTTGAATATTATTAGTCCATTAATCATTATTTCAATGAAAAATGCTTGAAAAAGATTGTAACAATGAACAAGATTGAAATTTATTAGGAGCAGAGCTCGAAATGAATAGATTAATCAAAGATAGCAAACGTTGCTAAAATTAAAAATGAGTAAGATGAAAATAGGTGCCCCAAATATCACAGCATAAGCTTCTCTAGACACTTCTCGAAGACCATTTTGAGTTAGATATGTGTCTCGGAGATCTAGAGTACTTTGTTAATGCCCCAAGATATAAAGTTTCTCCTTATTGTTATTTCTGAGAGGACAAGACTACCACATGTCTCATCTTCGATCAAATTTGAGTTGCCCTTTTTTGAGTTTTCAACTCAAAACCCCTTTAGTCTCAAGGCGCCCTTTGCGGGTTTTCGTATTGGCCTCTCTTTATTTTTCTTTTCTCTTTTCTTTTCTCTTTTCTTTTCTTTTTATTTTCTTTATTTTTCTTTTCTCTTTTCTTTTCTCTTTTCTTTTCTTTTTATTTTATTTTTTTAGGTGAAATACCTCTTGATTGAATCTGAATTCATAGGGTTAGGCAGGTTTTTACCATCCATCTCGATGAGAATCAGTGTTCCTCTAGAAAAGACCTTTTTTACCATATAAAATCCTTCCCAATTTGGCATCCACTTTCCTCTGAAGTCTTTTTGTATGGGAAGGATCTTTTTCAATACCAGGTTCCCCTAATAGAATTCTTTGAAGCAAACATTTATGTCATAAGCTCACATCATTCGTTTATGGTACATTTGACCATGACGAATAGTTTTCAGCCTCTTCTCTTCAATCAAATTCAGCTGATCATATCGAGATTGGATTCATTCTGTTTCATCTAATTTTGGCTTTGACAAAACTCAGAGAAAAGGAATCTTAACTTCAATGGGACAAACTGCCTCCATTTCATAAACTAATAAGAAAGGTGTTGCTCCGGTGGAGGTCCTAACAAACGTTCGATAAGCATAAAGGGCAAATGGTAACTTCTTATGCCAATCTTTATAAGTCTCAGTCATTTTCCCCTCGATCTTTTTAATGTTCTTGTTGGCTGCTTCCATCGCACCATTCATTTTTGGGGGGGATATAGTGGCGAGTTTTGGTGTTTGATCTTGAATTAACTACAGACTTCCGCTATCGTGCTGTTGTTCAAGTTCAATGTATTGTCAAATATAATCCTTTCTGGCACCCTATACCGCATATAATCTCTTTCTTTAAAAATTTACCAACTACCGATTTCATGACATTGGCGTAAGAAGTGGCTTCTACTCACTTGGTGAAGTAATCAATGACCACAAAAATAAATCAATGCCCATTGGAAGCTTTCGATAAGATCGGCCCAATGACATCCATGCCCCACATGGAGAAAGGCCATGAATATGGTATAAATGTGGCATGTATGGCATCTCTTGGCATAACTGATACAATCCCCTTTCATAGTGGACCAATAATACTAGAATTTCATGATTTGTCTGGCCATTGTAAACCATTAGCATGTGCTCCGCAAATGCCCTTGTGGATTTTTCCTAAAAAAAATTTGACCTCAACGGCGTCTACACATCTTAGTAGCACCTAATCCTTTCTTCTTTTATACAAGATCTCTCAATCTAAAACATAGTCATTGGCCAGTCTCATTAGCGTCATTTTATCATTCCCGGTCGCCTGATCAGGGTATCCACGATTCTTTACGTATCACAGCATATCGTGGTACCAAGGGTAATCATCTTTTTCATCTTCCTTGATGTTGTAACAACGAGACAGAGCCTCATAAACACTCATCTAGATAGGTTTTACATCCTCTTGTTTGATTATTTTGATCATAGAAGCTAAAGTAGCCAGGCATCAGCCATCTGATTTTCATCTCGCGGAAGGTAGTAGAAGGTAATGTCATCAAACTCTTTAATTAACTCCAGGACCAACCTTCGATAATTGATCAATTTGGGGTCTCTCGTCTCCCATTCACATTTGAGTTGATAGATCTCTAGTACAGAATCCCCAAATCTAATTTACTAGTGAAGGGATATGATCTCCGTTTGGGATACCAGGACTGTCCTGATTCTGTTACCCATAGCGTTTGATGCCCTGTCAGAATTTAGTTTCCAAAGATATCCTTCCTGAGCATCTTCTTCATTGGTTGCAACATACATTAGATCTTCATTCGGGAAATCAAAGTTTAAAGGCTTGTAATCTTCTAGAGCTCTACTGGCTAGAAAATCTGCTATTACGCTCCCTTTTACTGCTTTCTATTCACATAAATTATATCAAATTCGGAAAGCAGAATCTGCCATCGGGCCATCCTTCTATTTAGAGCAATCGACTCCATCATGCACTTTAGAGGGTCAATTTTTTAGATGAGCTAAGATGTGTGGTACAACATGTACTGTCTCAGTCTTCGAGTTGTCCAGATTAAGGTGTAACACAACTTTTCAATTGGCGAGTATCTTGTCTCACATTCAGTAAACTTCTTACTGAGGCAGTATATTACTCTTTCTTTTCTTCTTGACTCATTATGTTGGCTAAGCACGCATCCCATAAAATTCCCAAATATTGCCAACTACAGTATTAGCGGCTTATCTGGGCTAGGTGGCATCAGCACTAGGGCATTGGACAGGTAATGTTTGACCTTGTCGAAAGTTTCCTGGCATTCCTTATCCCATACACTTGGGTTGTGTTTCTTAAAGAAACGGAAATAGGGTCACATTTCTCGGTCAGTTGAGAAATGAACCAGGCAATATAATTTAATCTCTCTAAGAAATCCCGAACCTCTTTTTGAGTGTGCGGTGGAGGCAACTCCTATATAGCCTTGACTTTATCTGGGTCGATTTTGATCCCCTTTTCACTGACTACAAATCCTAGCAATTTTTCCAACCTAGCCCCGATGGTACATTTTGCTAGATTGAGCTTTAGCTGGAATTTTCTCAACCTTAAGAATAATTTCCTCAAGACTTGTACATGCTCTTTTTTTGTTCGAGATTTTGCAATCATATCATCGACATAAATCTCGATTTCTTTGTGCATCATATCATGAAACAAAGTTACCATGGCTCTTTGATACGTCGCTTTCGTATTTTTTAGTCTGAATGGCATTACTTTATAGCAAAATGTTCCCCACACAGTTACGAATGTGGTCTTTTCCATATCTTCAGGATACATCTTAATCTGGTTGTAACCGAAGAAGCCATCCATGAAGGAAAATAGTGAATAATCTGCCATGTTGTCCACTAAGGTGTCGATATGAGGCAACGGGAAATTGTCTTTCAGGCTAGCTTTGTTTAAATCTCTATAATCCACACACATTCGTATTTTCCCATCTTTCTTAGGGACGGGGACTATATTAATAACCCACTCCGAGAAATTAACCACTTGTAGAAAACAACTGTCAAATTGCTTCTTGACCCCTTCTTTTATTTTTAACAAGATGTCGGGCCCCATCCTTCAAAGTTTCTATTGAACTGGCTTGCATTTTCCTTTATGGTGAGCCAATGTACCACGATATCAGTACTTAGACCAGGCATATCTTGATACGACTATGCAAAAACATCTTTGAATTCTTGGAGTAACTCAACGAGGTCTCACTTTGTCTCTATGGTGATACCAACTTCGATCTTCACCTCTCACAATTTCTACTGATTCTTTGTAAGGTAGGATTTGTTTCTCATCTTATTCTACCATTCTTAACAAATTAGGAGATAGGTTACAATCTCGATCACCTTCAAAGTCTTGAGGTTTCTCTAAACACATATCTTGCTTAAAAGAAGATTTTGAATCAGTAGCAGCGTCACTCATATCATTGATATCTGGAGACCTGTTATAGGAACGAAGGAAGACCCAAAGAAAAAATGAATCTAAGAATAACTATCTATGTGGTATGAATATGAATGAAATGGAAAGAACGAAAGAATGCTTGCCAAAACGAGACACGAAGATACATTTTATTGAAATAAAAATAGTGGACATGTGCCTTTTTCACAAAATGGTTCCTATTGCTCCCAGGCTTAGAGCAACAGGTATGTTCTAAATATTACTCTGAAATAGTCCTAAAAACTACGGGAAGCTCCTCCACAATCCACTTGTTCAGGACACCTCCGAGGATGTAGGAACAAATTCTTGATAGGTTTTTTTTAGTTCCTTCTTTAAAGGGACAAACATCTTTCCTTTCCAAACCTTCGATATCTTCAAAGAATTCTAACTCTTTAATATCCATCAGGCTCTTTACTAGAGTTCTAATCTCGACGCACTTTTCGATTTTATAAAACTTATTGCATGTAATGAAATGTAATGTTAATGAATGGAAAAGATGCATGCAAAAAGGCGTTGATTCTAGTTCAATTTCATTAGAACAACTTTACTAGAAAACAAGTTTCTATACATAAAGTGGATACATATACGACCTCGCCTTCACATTCAAAACCTTAACTTTCCCAAGAAACAAAGCCAATTCTCAGCTTTAATCCGACTCCGATTCATATTTCAGGCTTTGAACAGCTAGGGTCTACAAGTGGTCAGCCACTTCTTGTAATTGGACCAAAGCTTCGCTCATAACGTGGTCAATATCTCTAACCTGCCCCTCTCACTGGCTGTCACCTTTCTCTTGTTGCCTTTTCTCGGACAATATCCACGCGGCCGTGTTATCTTCCACTTTATCAAGAAACCCATTTTCCATAACAAGCTCTCTATTTAGCAACCGAACGTGAATCAATACCCTTTTTTATGATGAAAATGCAATGCAATCACAATCAAAACAAAATGAAACAAGCCAGTATATTTCATGCAAAGCTAGAATTTAAAGCAAGCAAGCAATAATAAATAGAGCACCTATTCGGGTGACCACTAAGGTTCGGTATGGTTCTATCTAGGGTAGGTTCTTAGGGCTCATTATATACGGTTCAGTTCTAAAGTAAGGGTACCCGAACCAGCAGATTCCTCGATCATCACCCATTATAGGCTCATATGGATCGAGTTCGGTTCAGGGGAATACATTTCCCTATGGCCATACGGAGATGAAGATCTCACGAAGACATAGGTACGGATGTATCCTGAAAGCGATCCACTATCCTATACGGAGGTGAAGACCTCACGAAGGAATAGTTTTTCACTCCCACTTAAGAAGGGCAAAATCGAACGGTTATGCAAATGCAATATGCAGAAAACACACAAAAGGAATTTTTTGAACCAATAAAATAGATATACTAGATCGGCATACAACCCGAGATATCAAAACATGAAGGATGAAATGCAATAAAGGAATTGTAAATTTAAACCAAATTATCAATTTTCAACAAAAAAAAAACCCAAAAAGTAATCAACTCGCAGCTTGACTCTCTTATTTTGTCCCCAGTGGAGTCGCCAAGCTGTCGAAACCTTTTTTTTTAAATCGACTTATATTTTGAAAATGAAAATGGGAGTCACCACCAATCTTTTTTTATGAGGTGTGATCGGATCACCTCGTAATTTGATTGTTTTAATAAAAGGCTTGATTTACTAAAACAATGATTTTTGGTCTACAAAATCCAAAAAATAGGTTCGGAAGTCGATTACTCGCGAGGAAGGATTAGCACCCTCGTTACACCCAAAATTGGTACCTAATTGATTACTCAATGTCTTAAAATCGAAAATTAAAAATTTAAAGAGAATTTAAAATGTGATCTCAGTTTGCATAATGTTATTTTAAATTAAAATCACTTGAATAAATCAAAATGTATGTAAAAGGCTCTCTCATCTCGAGGTAACAAAACCGTAAGTTAAGACACAATATCTCGAATCCTCGAAAATAAACTTGCTCTTTATTTTAATTACTATTTAAATCTCATGTGTTTTAATTTTAAAATGAATGTTCGGTTATCTAGGTTCAAAGAGAAAGTCGAACCCCATAAGTTAGGGCACGACTTTTCAAATCTCCAAATACAGAACATTGCCCTAATTTTAAAAATTTCGTTTTTATGCATCGAGTAAAAAAAATTATGTAACACTTAAAATGGTACATATATTTAGTTTATTCGGGCATCGTATGAAAAACGAACAAATGTGTTTAAACATAACGTATAATGCAATGATAATGAAATAATGTGAAGTGGCTCTGTGGGTAGAATACTAAAATAATAAATAAAGGAATGATATAATAATAAAATACCAAATAATAACAATGTCAATAATCCTATTAATTATTATTCTAATACTAATTAAATAATAAAGGAAAGATAAACAATAATAATAATAATAAATGTGCAAATAAAGGAATAAATGACAATACAAAATTTAAATACAAAAAAAGGTAAAGAAATAAATAAATGAATGAATATATAAATAAATAAAACATAACATAACATAACAATACATATAAAAAACTATAAAAGGTTGAAATTAAATGAATAAAGGATTAAATTGAAATTTAAAATGAAATTTAGAGCCTAAATTATAATAAAATAAATGAATAAATATAAAAAAGACTAAATTGAAATTTAAATAGAATTTAGAGGGCTAAATTTAAAAAAAAACTAATAAAACATAATAAAGGAATAAAATGAAATGCGCAAAAAGAAATAAGGACTAAATGGGAAAATATCCCAAACACTATTAAACACATCGTTTCTTTGGCAAATCGGGGGACTAAATTGAAAACAAAATAAAATTAAATGGTGCAATTTAAAAAAATAAAAGAATTAGGACCAAATTGAAAAATAAGGAAAAAGCGAAAAGGCCAAAGCGACTGCAATGGGCCAATTTAGCCCAGGCCCGTATAAGCATAAAACCAAAAATTATTACAATAAAAACATTATAATAGTCTAGTTTTATAACAGTCCAAAGCCCAAAGTTATTACAATGACCCAATACCCTAACTTAGCCCAAACCTAACACAACCCAAAACCTAGACCCAAATACCCTACAGCCCAAAAACAAAAAAATCAAGGCAGAACCCTAGCAGTTTTTACTTGCGCCGCATCAGTCCCAGCCTCCATGCGCCTTTAGCACCGTACGACCACGTCCGCGCCTCCGTACGCCCCACGCCAAGGGCCAACGCATGCCAGCGAACTCCGTACCTGCAAGCAAATATGAAAACACCAGCACAGCAAAGAAAGAAAAAACAACAAGAAACTTGTATTTTCTTTTTCATTTTTCTCTGTTTTCGGCTATAAAAGCCGTGTAATAGCCATTGTATATTTTTTATGCACACAAACAGAAGCAATACAAAGCAATCAAATAGCAGAGGTGATTTTTTAGTTTTTGTTCTTCTCCGATTTAGTTCTCATTTTTTTTCCTTTTCTTTCTTTTTGTTTTTTTATTCGGTGTATAAAAGAAATAAAGAAAAAGAGGCTTACCTTCATATTTGGCACCTTTAAATCCTAGCTACTTCATTGTAATCGAAGTTTAGGCGAGGACTTTGAAGCTTTGGAGTGAAACCTTGGATTCGCGGTTGGACGGAGCCGGATTGGGCTTTCAAGTGATGACCGTCGGCTAGAAATAGAGGCCAAACGGTAGTCTTAAGGTTTCTCCTAATTCAGCCGAATGGGAAAGGGGATGGAAAAGTAGCAAAGTCTGCTGTGCTGAAACCCTAGTATTTGGGTCTTCGGTTTATGGCTCAAAAAATGGCAAAATGCCATTCGTTTTCTTTAAATTTTAAGCATACAACGAAACGGCGCCGTTCTCGGGGGGAAGGGATCCGCGCATCGACCAGTTCCAGGACCCGAGTCCGCGCCTTGGCGCTTAAAATGGACTATTTGCACATCAGGCCCTTCCCCCTTGCGCGGTCGTTCAATAGCATACCATTTGTTTTATTTATTTCTTTTAATCTAGCCCCGAAATTTACGCTCGTTTGCAAATGGATCTGCGCCTGAGCACTGCGTTTTGGGAGCTAGGTTATTTCCAACTTAAGTCCCCACGCCTTTGCGCGAATTGCTTGTTGATCCTGTTTGCGATTATTGTTATTTTTAAATTATCCCTTTACTTTGGGTCCAATTTTAATTTGGTCTTTCACTCGTACGGTTTGCTAATTTAAAATGCGTTTAATTTTTTTTATATGTATTAATCCATTAATAATTCTAGTTTGTGTATATTTGTACAATTGTCTTGAAATTTTTTATTATTTTTTACATTGTGCATCCTTTTTCTTTAAAATATTTTATACATATTTGTTTATACGTCGTTCTTATTAATTTTTAATTTACAATAACTATTATTTTGAAGTTAACCCTATACTTTTTTTTTGACAAAATCATCGTTTTAAAATTCTTTTCACACTAAATTATTTTAGTACCTTATTATAAGGTGTTGTTTAAATATTTTTGTACATATTGATATATAAATTATTTTAATAGAGTTTTCCATTTAAAATACTTCTCGATTTATGATTCATTTAACATTTTATATATATATGACACCATTTTGGGAATTTCATTTTTATGTTTATAAAATCATTATTTTTAAATCTCTCTTTATATTATATTATCTTAGTATCTTATTTAATATCTCTTTTAAAATGTTTTTAAGTATAATGGTACGTATATAATTCATGAGCTAACTTAATTTTATATGCATTATCCATTTCATGCTCCTTTTTTACAAATAATTATTCCTAAATATATATATATATATATATATATATATATATATGTGTGTGTGTGTGTGTGTGTTTTTAGTACATATATCTTATCATGTATTCCACCATTCTTTTTATATTTAAGTTATCATGTACCTTGTCAATTTTTAAATAAGTTTGTGTTTAAAATATTTTGCATGTAATTTGATTCAAACTTTTATTCTATAATGTCTATTTCAAAAATTATATATCCTTAGTTTTTATGCTAATTTGTCAACCTATATATTAGGTGTCCATTTATTCGTTATTATCTTAAAATCGTTTTATAGCACATTGGCTCCTAATTGCTATTTTTGTTTTTTTTTTACATCTTGCATTGATTATTTTATATCATGCTATGTATATCATTGTGGCATATTATTGTGTGTATTGTTTTGGTTGTGTTGAATTGTTATTTTGTTATTCTTGTCATTGTATTATTATATCAATTATTTCTCATGCATGATCGTAATCGGATTATATTTTTTAGGTTAGTTATACTTAATTATTGGTTGGTTAATTGATCGTATCTCATATGTGTATATTATCCCATATCATTGTTTTCCACTTGGTTTACGAAATTTGGTTTTATAAGGTCCAAATCTTTAAGATTAATTTCGTTTTATTTCAAGTCGCATTAATGCGTTTTAAGCTAGCTTTATAATTATTCATTTAAAAATTCTTTAAAACGAAGGCAATATTCAGTGTTTGGCAATTCGAGAATCGTGCCCTATCGTGCTAGGTTGCGATTTCTCGTTTATTCAAAACAATCGAATATTCCTTTGAGATTTCACCCATGCTTTTAAAAATTCTTCAAAATGAAGGTAATATTCGATGTTTGGCAATTCGGGGGATCAAGTCCTATCGTGTTGGGTTGCGATTTCCTGTTTGTTCAAAATAATCGAACATTCCTTTGGAATTTCATTCATGTCTTTAAAAATTCTTCAAAACGAAGGTAATGTTCGATGTTTGGCAATTCGGGGAATCGGGCCCTATCATGCTGGGTTGCAATCTCTTGTTTGTTCCAAATAATCGAATATTCCTTTAGAATTTCACTCATGTTCTCCAAATTCTAAAATAAGGCAATGTCCGATGTCTAGAAATTCGAGGAGTCGTGCCCTACTGTGCTGGGTTTTGATTTTCTCGTTGGACTAAATAATTGGACATCCTTTTGCGGTTTTCAACATATAAACTTTTGGAAGTCGAAATTTATCATGTTTTCGAGGGCATAAAGGATCATGTCCTATCGTGCTGGATGTAATGCTATATTCCTCTGAAACAAGAGAATTTTGATGACAAACTCAGGTTATTCAAATGTTATTAAAAGGAACCATATTTCAAAAACATTTTTAAATCTTAGACATAAGGACAGTATCTAATCGATTTGGTACCAATTTTGGGCGTAATGAGGGTGCTAACCCTTCCTCATGCGTAACCGACTCCCGAACCCGTTTTCTCATATTTTCATAAGACCAAAATCGTTGTTTTAGTAAAAAGAAATATTTTATTAAAATAATTAAATTTTTAGATGATCCGATCACACCTAAACAAAAAAAGATTGGTAGCGACTCCACGTTTTATTTTCAAAAAGTCGATTCCCCGTTTTTCATTAAATTTAAATTTAAAAAAATGTTTTCGACAGCGACAATTATACCCCCTTTAAAAAAACACGCGGATCCTGCTGGGTTGTTGGGTCGGATTGGGTTTAGGTCCAAAACGACGTCATTTTGGGCGTCTGGGGTCACTCCCAAAATGGCGTCGTTTTAGAAGCCTATATAAGTAAAAAAAAAATATTCCAAAAAAAATCATTTCACACTAGTTTTTTTTTAAAAAAAAAAAACTCTTCAACCTTTCTTTTTTTCTTTGAGCCCTCTTTGAATGGCCAAGGCGCCGGCGAACTTTTTCCGCGATGGCCACCGATCACTGGCGACAGCTCCGCTGTCCACGGTGGCTGGAATCACAAAACACCCCCTTTTCGACCTTTCGACTCCCACAGTCCGAATCTAAAGGCCAAAAGCCTTAAAAGGTAAAAAAAAAAACTTCAATATTTTCTTTTTCTATTCGTCTCTTTTTATATGTATATTTTATTTTTTTTACTTTTGAAAAAATAAATAGACACAAAAAAAATTCACCTTTGAAGTTTTTTTTTATTTCGATTGATTTTATTTATTTCAAAAATCCCCCCTTACAATATGTTTTTGTAGGCTCTTTTATAGCTGAATTACAACATTATTGTTTCTATTTTTCTACTGTTCTTATTACTATTCTTTACATGTTACTTCTTCTTTGCAGGTGGTGGTTGAGTCAACGGTGGCAGACCTCGAGCGGCATGTGTGCTGCGAAGGCACATGGAGCGGCGCAAGGGGTGCCGCGCTGGAGGCTAGTTAGGGTTTCCTGCTAGCTTAAGATAGTGGGCCATTTGGGCTATTAAGGTCTAGTTATTTTGGGCTTTGTTTTAAATTCGAGCTTGTAACTAGACTTTGAATTTAATGGATTTATCATTATTTTTTATTTATTTTTATATTTGTATTTGCGGCCCGGGTAAAATTCGACTTCTACAATGGGTTTTGAGGAAGGATTTTAGATGATACCATGCTCGGGTTAATTAATTTAAAGCATATTAAATATAGGTTAATGGTAAATTCAATTATATTTTTCTCTGCAATATGGTGGACTGACTTCCAAGAAGTTTAAATTAACAATCAAATTGTTTTAAAATATTTTTTTATGGAAATAATAAATAAATTTTTAATATTTGAAATAATTAAGGGTAATTTTTTTTTTTTTTTTTGCGTCGAAAACTAGTATTCATTAAGAAAACCCATCAAAGAATACCAGCCAAAATCCTTTCCTTTCATCACCAGATGAAAACCAACAATTTTGACGATTTTTCTCGAATGGTGATTTTGAGGGAGACGATGCCCACTTTTTATTGCTAATGCTATAAAATAAGATCAGGAGTGGATTGAAATCAACAAAATTAAATTTTATATGTTTTTTCTTTGCATAAATATCAATAAATATTTATTTAATTGATATAATTAGGTTGGGTTAATTTTTTATTTTTGATTAAAATATAAAGTTACAATATGCTGAATGTTATTTTACTTTTTTATATTTAGAATTTAGTTTTAGTAGTTTTATTTTTAAAATTTAAAATTTAAAATTTAATTTTAGTACTTTTATTTTACTTTTTTTTATATTTGGAATTTAAAATTTTACACTATGCCCAAATCTGGCACCACTTGGCTGAAAGCTTTGGTGTTTTCCATCGTCAACCGTCATCGTTATACGCTCTCAAACACTCCCTTAAACTTTACAAACCCTCATCTACTAGTTCCTTATTGTGATCTCGAACTTTACAAAGAAAACGCTAATCCTGATCTCTCTACAATCCCCTCCCCAAGGATATTTTCTGCTCATCTCCCGTATCCAATTCTTGCTGATTCTATCAAACATTCAAATTGTCGGATTATTTATATGACTCGCAATCCTTTTGACAATATTGTCTCATATTGGCACTTTATAAATGGCATGAAAAATAGGCCCGAGCAGTCATTGGAGAACTGTTTTGAGATGTTTTGCAGAGGTGAAGAAGCGTATGGACCCTTTTGGGACCATGCTTTAGGGTACTGGAACATGAGCTTGGAGAAGCCATCGAATGTATTGTTCTTGAGATATGAAGAGTTGCAGTAATATCCAGTGGCTCAAACAAAGAGATTGGCTGAATTCATAGAATTTCCTTTCTCCATGGAAGAAGAGAAAACAGGTATGGTTAACCAAATTGTTGATTTTTGCAGTTTCAACAATTTGAAAATTTTGGAGGTCAACAAAACTGGGAAGACCCCAGCACCTAAAATACCTAGTAATAAGTTATTTTTCAGAAGTGGAAAAGTGGGTGATTATGTTAATTATTTCTCTCCTGCTGCTGTGGAACTTTTAAGTAATATTTTGAAAGAAAAACTAAGTGGATCCGACTTAACTTTCAAGTAAGTTGCTTATGTAGAATTTTTTTTCTGTAAACTTATTTTTATCTACCTTTTGTTTGTTGTAATAAACTTATAATTTCAGCTTAATTATTTTTGTTGATTTCATAAAAAAATCAACCAATAAGTGGGTGAAAAATCATATCATTGTACACTTGTTTTTTGGTCGGAAATTCTGCATAAAAGTCTCAGTGATAATGGTGTGGACGAAGCTCCATTATTATTGCATTACTTTTTTTTTATCATTATTATCATTTTTTTTTTTTGAAAGACATTATTAAAGCATCTTTATATACTGGGTTTTGAGGAGGGACTTTAGATGATACTGTGCTCACGTAAATTAATTTGAAGCATATTAAATATCGGCTAATGGTAAATTCAATTATATTTTGTAAAAGGAACGATAAAAATATGTGTATAACTCAAGCCAACTCAATGTAAAATAGGTTAATTTATTAAAAAAGAAAAAAGAAAAAAGAAGGGCTAAATTTGAAGTTTGCAAACTTGAAATGGTAAATAGGTTAAGTGTTGATGTATCCATGATCTCTTAGATTTGTAGCCCCAACAATATCAAACAGATAGTAAATATGTATTTCAATTTTTATTTATTAGTGTTGATGCCATATGACACCCATTTTTAACATTTTCTCTATCCTCTCATCTCCATTATCGTTAACTCAATTCTATTATGGTTTTTTTTTTCTCTCCTGCATGTAGGACACTTCTCTACTTTAAACTAAATATATTTAAGTTGAGAGACTTGTAGGATTTGAGTTAAACAATAACAATGAAGAAGTTGAAGCATCAAATTTTGTTAACAAATTGAAATATAATGATTAAATCTTAAATTTAAGCATAATATAAATATTAAAATTGAAATTTAACTATTTTTTATAATCTATAGTAAAAATACGGTGTCATATCATTATACCATGTTTATAATCTCTTTTTTCTCCTCAAAATGTTCATATATAGTTGTTTAAAAAAATCAATTTTAACCTTTCAACTATATAAATAACTTTTTTTATTCTTAGACATTTGTCAGCATATAAATGAAGTGATAATAAAATAATAAGATAACTACCACATGTAAATTATTTAGACTAACTAATATCATTATAAAAGTAAAAGATAAATTATGTCAAATTAAAATAAAAAGACTTAATATCAAATTTGAGCACGTAGAGAAATCAAAATTGTAATTTTACTATTATCTTATAATGATTTAAAAATAGGAGAAAAAAGTCATGTAATTAGTTAGTTCAAATAATTAGAATTGTTAATAATTTTGGTAGCTAATGTGGATTAAAAAAAATGCATCCCAATTCGTCATGTCAAAATAAATTTGTGTTAGAATAGTAATTTTTTTTAAAAAATTCATGATAAAAATATAATCAGGTAAAAAAATTAATTATTTGGATTAAACATTATAAAAATAAGGATTAAATTTTATAAATTCAAGTATAAAGATTAAATCTTAATTGTAGGAATAGTAGAGGGACCAAAAATGGTATTTAACCATTTTCGTATAGCATGTAAAAAAGAAAAAGATAAGGTAAGATAAGCCTAGACTGGTATCAAGGTTCAGGAAGGTTTTATGTTATGACAGAAGGTAAAGTGGGCCCAAATGGATTTTGTTTTCACTTCACGTGGGTGAAAAACCATATCATTGTACGCTTGCTTTTTGGTTGGAATGCTGGGGAGAAGCTCCATTATTATTGCATTACTTTTTTTTTATATTATTTTTTTTGAAAGACGTTGTTAAAGCATCTTTATATATTGGGTTTTGAGGAAGGACTTTAGATGATAGTGTGCTCAAGTTAATTATTTTAAAACATATTAAATATAGGTTAATGGTAAATTCAATTATATTTTGTAAAAGGAATAATAAATTTTAAATATTTTTGAATTATTAAATAATATTATTTTTCTAAGCAATCATAGATATTTTATTAAGAAAATAAAACATTAGAACAAGAAAGATAACAAAGTGCATCAGGGCACACATTACCCCAACCCAGATCAACGTTAAACAATTTGATTGAGATCTCAGCAAAAATATTTTATTAAAGATCAACTTAAATTCTTTTTTGCGACAAAATGAAAAGAGAATCAATTACAAAAAATTAGTAGCAATAATATTGTGCACCAAGCTTCGTCTGTTTGACTTTATTTGATCTGCATCCAAGGGAGGAGTTGCATGGAACATTTTGAGGTCAATTGGAAAATCCTTCAAAAGCCGACCAGAATATGAGGGGCAAAATTCACTTCCTTTGGTATTTGTTTAATTTTCACGTTCCATTCCCTTTTTCAAAGTTCTTGAATTCTTAAAATCTATTCGATTGTCCTTTGACGCCTTCCTTAATCCCTTTAATTGCAAGAGCACAATCAGTCTCAACTAGAACTTTATTCCATTTAGCATCCCAAGCCTCTTGAAGTCCATCATAGATAACCTATAATTCTGCTTGCTCTACACTACATCTTCCAATGTTACGTCCCATCCCCCACAACTATTTACCATGCTCGTCTCTTGCTACTGTTGCCAAAAACGCTAAACCAGAATTCAGGTTGTGAGCTCTATCAGTATTCAACTTAAAAGAACCAGAAGGTGGACTTCATGTTTGAACTCCATACTCATCTCTTGCTACTTCTTCCTCGGCCGCATCTTCTTCCTCATCTACGCCTTCATTATCACCTTCACCCAAGTGGTTCAATGTACCCTCACCGAACCCGATCCAAAGGAGTAAGTCATTGGTTCTTCTGTAACCCATGTGCCCACCAAAATTTGCATCGGATTGGTGGCCAGTATAAGTCAATGCCCCCTGGTAGAAGTGCTTCCGCCCCAGGACATCGATCTATCGAAGTTGAAATCGAACGCATTGATTGAATATCAAGCCTGAGTGTTGAGGTTCAAGTTATGCTCAAACCCCAATTGGTAGTGGCCACCGAAGTTTAAATTCGTGCTGAAAACTAATGAATGTCTACCCATAGATGTTTCAAGGACAACGTAGTAGAAGCTTTGTAAAAAGCTAGTGAACCCACCGCACAATCGTGTAATGGGACTTTCTGCTTCAGCTTCGGTTCCAACATTAGCCGCAATAGTGGCCGAAGATGGGCCAGATCCATCAGCCTCGGCAAACTCAAAATATAACTCCATTACAACATTTTCGCTTGAGCAGCGTGATGATATGATCACCTCAAGCTCGAGCTCGTCTTTCACATCAAATAGCTCATACTTATAGGGGTTAACGGAAGCTAGATATCTACATTGCAACCTCGAAATTCTTCCTCGGGTATAACCCCTAAGTTTTCCTCCTGATTCTAGTCAATAGCTTACGCAATTGAATGGCACAATTGAACGCCAATTCCATGGATTAGACTCCTGTTAATACCACCCAGACTTCTGTATTACAGATTTGACCGTCGTAGTAAATAACAGAATTCACTCATTAACTCATTTCAATATTAGTTACAAATTGGATGAGCAGAAGCAAAAAAAAAAATCAATAGACGGTTGTCCAAAGAAATGCACATGATGTTGGCAACTCAATTGTTTGATGTTTGATATGAATTTGTTGAGTGCCTAAGTTATGAAAATTATGTTACTTTAATAGGAAAATAGAACAAGGAGAGAGGGAATGCGTGATTCAAAATCCGTTTCTAAATACGCACTTTCGTCGAACAATGATGATGAAATGCAAAGTATTACTTGAAAACGTGTTTCAAAATTCATACATAATTTTATCATAAACATGCTTATCGGGGTATTCAGTGCCTCATAACATGCTTTAAATATGTAGAAAGATTCTTGGGGTTTTGAATATATTCGTCAAAGACACTAGTCCTGCGGCATGTTTTCAACCACTAGAATTTTCCACTTTGCAATCCCATCATTCCCCCACGCCTATAAAAGGGGTTTCCTGCTCCATACTTCATCATCCCTCAAACATCTTCTCCCCCAACCTCTTCATCCCTCCACTATACAACATTTTTCAGTGTTAAAAAATTCGGTCGCTAATAAATTTTGGATCATTCAAGGTATTCTTGAGTCATCAGTGGTGCAATATCGCTTCGAGACGCACCATTTCATATATCATACTGAGATGGGACCATTACCTCCGAAACCTATCCTGGGAAAGTTGGGTTTTAGGGTGATTTTGCTTTGTACGCTCAAGGGTGGAAGTCTACGTAAAGGTTTCAATCAACGACCGTTATGCGATCATGGATCAAAGTATAAGAGAAGAGCTAGTTGACGGTCGTTACACGCCACGAGCTCAAACTTTTCGAATACCCGGAAATGTTGTCTTATAAATATCATATAAAAGTTTGAGGGCTTAATCATACGGAAAAACTGTAGGGCTTCCCATTATAATCGGCGTAATTTTTTTCTCCATTTCCAGGCAATCGATACCTTTAACCTTCCTTCTTATCCAAAGGTCAACACCGTCGTGGACGCAGGAAAACTCTCAGGTAGGGAGTGACTGTTGCGGTGTAGTAAAGGTGATGCTCCTTTCGAGGAGACATCTATTGTCATTATTAAACAACTCATTAATAACTACAACCGTTGCCGTGCTGACCCTAGTTTGACCTCTACTGTGCCGGAACATCTGCTCTCTACCTGAAAGCCCTCTTGTGTCCACATCGGTGTCACCCTTCAGATAAGAATGAAAGGTTAAAGATACCAGTTGTTTTGAAACCTAAGCAAATATTTGAAATTTCATCAATAGTAAGAGTCATGGACAATTCTATATGTATGTGTATTTATGGTTCCTATTCTTTATAATGTTCTTATGAACTTTTTTTTAAAGGCTAAGTAAATATATAAATATATATTAAATTTATTTTAGAAAACATATTTTTAAGTGTGAAAACAAAAAAGTGCATCATAATATTATTAATTATAATTAAAATAATAATAATTTTATAATTTCATATCCTAATTCACCAATTAAATAATTTTAATGTATATGAATACTGCAAATGTTTGATAACAACAAACGCGATTAACGCGGCTCAAACCAAGGACACACCTGTGGTGGTGAACACCCTTAACCATCAGACCATCACATGGGGTTCATTAGTTTTTAGTTTTAAGTTATATATATATAAATAGAGTTAATATAATTTTTTGCCTTGAATTTGGTAATTAGATTTATTTTGGTATTATATTTTTTTGTCTACTTTAGCACTTGAACTTAACAATTAGGTTCATTTTGATTCGTGAACTTGAAAAATATAAAAGTTTGATGATGTAATATACTATGCAACATCATCACTTGAAAATTAAAAAATTAATATAATCGGATGAAGTGGCACAATCTAATAGTATGACATTTAGTATTTTAATAATAGGATTGGCCGTTGACTAGGTCAGACCACCAGTTCTCAATTCAACCAGTTTGATTGGTTTAACTATAGGACCAATAATAATTAAATAAATAATTAAAAATCTTCAAAGTCTAAAAATATTTAAAAATAAAAAAACTTATTAAATTGATTCAACCTATTTAACTATCAACTTTTGTTTCGATTTTCAATTTTATCAATTTCAAGTAGGTTCTAAGTCAATCTATTCAACCCTTTTGTTCAGACCATTATGTTGATTAGTTTTTAGCCCGTCTGATCCGGTCCTACTCCATTTAACACTGGTCACATTATCAAACCTTGATAGAATTCAAGTTTAGAGACCAAAATGGATCTAACTGTCAAGTTCAAGAACTAAGGTAGATCAGAAAAAATAAATACCAAAATGAACCTATTTGCTACGTTTAGGGACAAAAAAATTATATTATTCTATATAGATATTACCGGAAGGGAGGGTGTCAGCCATTGTTAGAGAATTTTAAAGTTTTAACATGTTTATTTCTTTTATTTTCAATAAAATTTCCTTCCAATAATTGCTTTCATTGTTCTTTGATTATAAGTAGCTAAATTCTAATTTAGCCAAAAGTAGATAAAATTTAGATATTGAATTGTGAGATCTGAAACAACACTTTATTTCTTTTTCACATTAATATTTGTTTTATTCTCCGATTTTGAGATAAATAGGATTGTCTTATAGTATGATTCTTGTCATCATTTCGAGAAGGATCTTTTGTTCGATATTTAGAATAATCAAGGTTGGTAAAAATAATTCAATTCGTAGTTATCATCGTAGTTACTAAAGAACATGTTGAAAACTATAAAACTGGCAATTTGGTACCAGAAGGAGTGTCCACTTCCTTGCCCACCAAACCTATGTGGAGACAATTTCCATATTTAGGCATCGACAATTTATCTAACCTTATATTTGAGGTATGTTGATTACATGGTGAATATCTAGCCCATTATAGAAGATCATTCTTCTTGGGAATACAAATATTAATAATTGATTTGGATCGAAATTTCCCAAAAGCAGCCTCTTGGATTATGGACTTTAGATTGGATCGTGATTTTGCTGATGAGCTATCATAGAGTCCATATTTACTTTTAATGTTATTATTATATTGTATTATTCTTATGTTATTACTATTTTATTGGGATTGTGTTAGATCTTCTTTTGTAAACAAGTCTCGAAATTAATGTCTAGAGACTTGCCTAGGAAAATGTACTGAGTGTTGGGCACTTAATCTGTTCTTAAAAGAATACTTTTGTAAGAGTGTTATTTTTATAGTGAAACCTATTGTTATGGTTTTACTTCCTATAACCACATGGGGTGATCATAGTGGTGAGAATGTTGCATCTTTGAAGTGCAAGAACGAGGGAAACGATCACAGTGTGTTGGATTGAGTATGTTCACTTTGTAATTGTTGAAAAGAGTGCATATTTCTCATTAAGCTATGCTCCACAGACGTAAGGACACTGAACTGCATAATCATCTCCTTGAGTCTTGTGCGTTTATTGTTTTTCATTTAGTGCTTGAAGGAGTATCCACCAACTTAGGCACAAATCTGGTTGTGCAGTTTCTGCTCTTAGCAATGCCCTTTTTGCTTACAAAACAAATTAGCATCGTACGATTGGGTGACGCCATGAGATTAAGCAATCTAATTTAAATGGTCCACGGGTTGAGATCATTAATTAGAATTGGGTTCTTCTCGTTTGCAAGGTTATCAAGAACTTAAGTCGTAAGAGCTACTGTTAAGGTTGTTCAATTGACAAGGGTTATTTGTTAGGTTGTTCCAGTAGTTAATTTACAACTAAAGAATGATTCATAGTTTGAGGTTATTCATCGATCACTTTAACCAACTTATAATTGACTGAGAAAGTATCTATAGTCTTTGATCAATTCTAAAAACAAAACTAACATCATACCCGAGGCTGGAGGTTTTATTAATTTGATTCATTCTACTTAATTTTAAAATTACTATTTATAATGTGTTTCATTGTTGTTCCGATTTTATATATTTATTTTTGTTATATTTTAAACTCCATATTTTTTATTCTTGCAGGTTCAAACAAGTATTGGGCAAGACTTTGTCCATGATAAATTTTGGTTGCAAGATATTTTAAAATTAATTAGACAAATTTTTGTGTGATCGACCCTACTTCCCTATCTACTCATTTTTATCTGCTTTTAGGGGTAAGAAATTTAATTTTAGTGAATTAAGCACGCATCAGTAGGAATGAGAGGGAAAAAGGTTTAATTATATTCTTAGTCACTATCTTCTTCACACAATTGAAATTTAGTATCTCTGCTTTTAATTTTAGAAATTTAGTCACTCTACTTTTAATTCCAAAAAATTTATTTTATACTCTTTTGAGTTTATAATTAAAATCCAATAGATAACTTTATCAAAAGACTTCTGTTAAATTGGATTGTGTTGCATTTTAAAAAATGATGCTTACGAGTTTAAATTAAAGTTGTGTAGAATCCATGTAAGTAAAAAAAAAAGGGTGACTTTCTTTTTGTTTCTTTGAATAGTACTAAAGAACCTTATCACTCAAAATTAGAATCGAAAACCTTACAACCCCAGATTCAATATTTTTATTTGCTTATTTGACCTTCAATGTATGTAATATTGACCACATGTGTAAAAAAATTATTTTAAAAATAGTACATAATCCAATTTATTAAATGTCTTCTGGAAGTGTTATCAATTGAATTTTAATTATTAAATCAAAAGAGCAGAGGGACGAAATTATTGAGATTAAAAGTAAGGAGACTAAATTTAAAAGTTTGAAAGAGTTAGGGATTGAAGCATAATTACACAAAAAAGAAAGGGAAATAGGAAAAAAAATTAAAAGTTAAAATTTTTTGTATGCTTTGGTTTTTATGTTTAATTTTTATAGGTGTACTTTTTTTCCTCATTCAAAAGAAAAAGAACATAAAAGAGTCTAAAAGAAACTGAAAAACACCATAAGAACAATAAAAGAACCAAAATGGGAACCCAAATTACACCCAGGCAACAAAAAATTCCTCATCAGTTGAGTTGACATATACTCAAGTGGTTTTGATTTTCTTTTCAGCCAAAATAATTTTATTATTATAGCCTTTTAAGGGTGAAGCTAACAAAGAGGTTAGAGGAAAACAATCCATAACACAAAGCAAATCTAGGAAAACACCTACCCAAAAAGTATAACAAATAGTCACCAAAATACACAAACCCCTACAAATGCCTTGAAAGAAAATAAGGCAAGCAACAATAGAAAACTTTAGAATCATCATTGGAGAACCCAAGTAATGGAAATCTAATCTCCCATAAAGCTTCAATCTCACAAAATCACCATCCTCTTAAAATATCATATTTAACAAAGAGAAATTTGATGGACCATAAGAACTTTGTAAAGTCTTATTCATCAAAGCTCCCATAAAGCTTCAATCTCACAAAATCACCATCCTCTTAAAATATCATATTTAACAAAGATAAATTTGATGGACCATAAGAACTTTGTAAAGTCTTCTTCATCAAAGCAAAAACAATTTAAAACCACTTCCAATAATAACATAAATAAGCAACAAAGGCCACCCTTTCAACGCAAAAAAATCAGAAACCATGAAATAAATCAATAAACTCGGGTCAAAAATCATTTATGAACAATAAGCATAAAGAGAAATCCAAAAATGATCTATGTTATTTTCTAATTATTTTTTCAAGGATTAAATATAAAATTAGTACCAAACTTGTCCACTTCTCCCAGATTGGTATTTATGGTTTTTTTTGTCCCAAAGTGGTAACCGAACTTTTTTTCGTCAACTAAATTGGTACCTGAGTCTAACACCGTTAAATTTAGGACACATGGCATATATGATTTCATGGTGACATCATAATTTTTTTTTAAAAAAACTTTTTTTTCTTTTGATTTCCCTCCATTTTTCTATTGTTTTTTCTTCTTCTTCTCAAAGAGCAACATATGGAAGCTCTAAAAGCAACATATAGAGACGATGACTCGTCGGACTCCAACTCCGACCACTCCCCTCCAATGTCTTTTTCTACCAATTCCAAACCCCAAATGGAGGAGACGTTGTCGTCCCCTCTCCCTCTGCCTCTTGTTTCTCTCCTCCATCCTCCCAACTCCCTTAGTAATTAAAACTGCAACAAATTTCCCATAATTTTCTTTTACTAAAATATTTTACTTTTTTTTTCCTCATCAACTATTTCTTTTTCTTGATAATAAAAAAAGGATATTTGGATTACTTACAAACTAGTTAGCCCAATAGAGTGAGAAGCTTCCCTCACATCGAAGGCAACTATGCTTTGCATGTTTACATTTTAGGTACTTTTCTTGAATGGCCACATTTCTTTATCGATAATATTGAATTGAATGAATGCCTTTTTTTTATTTACTTTGTTGATTATTTCAATTATTATACCATCTATATCAAAGAAAGAGATAAGTCAGTTTTTGAAGAGAGTTTCATCCTTGGTTACCAATCTCCATGTTGTGGATATTGATGCACCATTGAATACAATGTGTAAAGAAGAACATAAACTTGAACAAGTGGCATTGGGAAGGGAATTCCATATAAGTTGAGGAAGGAAAGTTCCTATTAGAGTTCACCAGATTGACTCTATTATAACAATGCTTCGCTAGAAACTTCAATTTCAAAAGCGATTTGATGTTATTCTTTACTATTATTATGTCTAGTTTCATTGTTAAAAAAAGAATCAAATCTTTGGGTCTTCTTTCTTATGATTCAAGGATATGGTTTTGATCTTTGTTCTTATAACACAGTACCTCCATTAATATACCTCTAATAACTACAAATCATAAACATTTTGACGTTAGGAAAAGAGAAAAATTCCAACCACACAACGATTTGCACATTGTTCTGGGTTTTTTATTACATTAAAAAAATATTGAAACTCAATCTATCCACTAGACAAATACTAAAAAACCAAGAAGAAACTTGGGTTGAAGGAAGAAGAAACCACAGAAAAATGAGAGGGAAGTCAAAAGAATTTTTTTTAGATTATGATGTCACCATGATGTCATTTATGCCACGTGTCACAATCATATTCTATCACGTTCCCTAAATTTAACGGCGTTAGATTTAAGTACCGATTTAGTCGACAGAAAAAAGTTTGAGTACCAATCTCGGACAAAAAAAACCATAAGTACCAATCTAAGAGTAGTGGACAAGTTTAGGTACGAATTTTATATTTAACCCTTTTTTTCAATTATATCATATTACGCATATATAATTTATCATTTCATTCAATCTATAAAATGAATGACCATGTCATGTTGTGTTGGTATTGTGTATTAATTCATAACAAAATTTATTATACAAATTTAATTTAAAAAATATTTATATGTTTATACCCATGTTCGAGTTGTGCTTATGCTTTTTAATATTAATTTTAGCACATTAACAATTCTTATAGTCTTCACTATAACAATTTACAAGATAACGTTTGAAGTGCCATTGGAAACTTGAGCTTTGTTTTTCATCTTGTTCTTTCGAATAATAAAATTGATCAAGACATACTAGAAATCCTGCAAAGTTTGTTTAGATGTTGTATAGATTGCTTAAAGTCGATGAATATATAGATAATCAACTTTCTGGCCATTTACAATTAACTAAATGTCTTATCACATCGGGAAGATGGTCTCGATAACAATCTTCGTTCATAATTTTCTGGAGACTATGCACTGGAAAGCTCTTTGGGCGTTGTTTCAGTATCATGGAGATGTTATTGACGTGTTCATTCTGGTGAAAGAAAGCAAGAGTGGAAAAATATTTGGCTTTGTGAAATATAGCAATATGATAGATGCTAGAACGACCATAAGTCGATTAAATGACTACGTGATTTTAGGGAATAGATTATTGGTGGACTTCGCCAAGTTTAAGGGGAGAAGACAGATATGGAAAAAAGTTTCAGTGGAAGGAAATTCAGAACAAAGAAAGACTGAAAAAAAAATGAAAGGGATGAGTATGAAAAGTCGCAAAAAAAAGTAGCAAAATGGAAGCAGGAGAAAACTCTTTGAGATATAGCAACAACCTGGATAAGACTGAAAAGGGGGATTGTAAAACGAAGAATATCAGTATAAAGGTTTAGGGACATGTTGAAGAAAAGCAACTTTGGAAGCTTCAAATATGCTTGGTGGGTACAACAGCAACATGTTGTGATTCAAAGAGCTTATTTGAAATAATAGTTAGGAATGGATTAGGGGAAATTAAAATTAGAAGAATCCAAGGAAGGCACTTTTTTATTGAAATACCAGAAGTGGAACTGTTCAATGTATTGAAACAGAATGATTGGGCATACTTAGAGAGTTCTTTATCAAAATTAAGCCTTGGTCGAAGAAAACAATGGTGGAGGAAAGAGTGTCGTGGATTGAAGCATGCGGCATCCCCCTGCACTATTGGAACTATACTTCCTTCAAAATGATAGTTGGTGATGGGAAGAGTTAATATCTCTTGGTGAGAATTCAACATTGGTTAAAATTTATGATAAAATGTCAATGTTGGTATCTATCAATCAGCCGGAAAGAACTATACTTCCTTCAAAAGGATAGTTGGTGTATGGGGAGAGTTAATCTCTTTTGGTGAGAATTCAACATTGGTTAAAAGTTACGATAAAATGTCAATGTTGGTATCTATCAATCAGCTGGAAAGAATAGACGAGCTAACCTATCTAGAGGTGGCGAAGATAAAATTTCCTATAAGAGTTGTTGAAATGGGTTTATGGAAACACGAAAATATACACATTTTTTTCATACCCTTTTTAACTTAAATTCATGCAGATTTGGTAAAATTCTTGTCAAAAAATAAATAATTATTATAAAATAATTAAATTGTACTTAAATTATTAACATGTTGAATTTTAATTAATTTTATAATAAATTTTGATTATTTTTTTATTTTTGACATATTTGCACAAAGGGCGAAAAACGGCTCGCAGACACTGCTAGAAACACAAAACCGAGAAGCAATTTTGAAGCACCAAGGCAAAATAATTTTTCAGCCTAAGACAGTCCAAATTATGTGTACTAATTTTAATTTTAATCCAATTTTATTTGGGTTAAATAATTATTATTAATTAATTATGAAAAGGGGCCAAGTTGAGTTGAACTGAGAAAATCGATCCAACCGAGCACTAGGCAGCCCAAAACTGACCCACATGCTGACCCAATCAGCTTGTTTGGCTGATTATTTTTCTTGCAAAATGACCCTAAGGACACCTTCTGTAACATCCCGATTTTGGGCTTAGTCAGAATAGTGGTTTCGGGACCACAAATCCGATGAGAAAATTTTCATTTTTATTATATTTTTATGGTCTAACATTTCACGAAATAGTTTCTTGAAAGTTTCGTTCAAAAATTTCGACGTTTTGGCACTCAATTTAGTAAAAAGGACTAAATTGTAAAAAGTGCAAAACTTGAGTTCTACATGTTAGAGGTGTTTAATTGTCATGAAATTTTAAATTGGAGATCCTTATATAGTAATTAGACCAATGGTTAAGTTGGTGGACAAAAATGGACATGGTTAGGCATGTTTTCAAAGTTTTTCATTAAGGGCATTTTGGTCATTTAGTTATTAAAATGAATTAAAAACAAAATTAAAAGCCAAATTTTATCCATCTTCAACCTCTTGGCCTAAAATTGCATGGAGAAACCATGTCTATGGTTTTTCAAGCTTCCAAGCTCGATTGTAAGTTCGTTCTAGCCCCGTTTTTAATATTTTTACAATTTTGAAATCCCGGTAACATGATCTACTCATTTCTACCATTATTTTGAGCTAGGGTTTATGTTTAAAAATTTACCCATTTGTGACATGCATGAATTTTGACGTTTAATGGTAGAAAATGAGTGTTGGGTGTTAAATAAATTACTTTTACTAAGCGGTTTTCGATTGAAACGTTCGAAAGGACCGTTTTATAAAAGTTGTAAAATTTGTCATAAAAGAGTGAATTAGTGGGAATTGGAGGCTTCCATAGTTATGAAAATGATTCATCTAGACTTAAAATGTAAGGAAATTGAATAAAAATCATTTTACAAGTATTGGGGCAAAAGTGCAAATATGTAAAAGTTTAGGGGTCAAAATGTAAATTTTTAAAAATATGATTTTTAGACCCATATGAATAATGTGACTAATTATTAGACTAAATGTGATATTATATATCAAGAAAATCGAGATTTGCGCTTAAATCGGGAAAATACAAGGTTATGGACTAAAATGGTAAATTGCCATTTATGGATCCGAGGTAAGTTCGCGTGACTTAATAAGCCTATTATTCATCTTATTATTGTTATACATGAAATATATCTTGTTATAATTGTATTGAATTTGATGTTAATAGAAATTTGATGGAATATGATATTTAAAAGAAATGAGTGGTTACCGTGTAAATGAGGTCCTACATATGTTCAGTAAAGGTTTTCTCGAAAGGGTAATCTTTTGATCTCATTATGAAAAGGAAATGTACACTTTGTGTGTACCATGTAAAAGGGATAGCTTCGACTGTCGAATGTGAAAAGGGATAGCTTCGGCTATCGAATGTGAAAAGGGATAGCTTCGGCTGTCGAATGTAAAAAGGGATAGCTCCGGCTATCGAATGTGAAAAGGGATTGCTTCGGCTATCGAATGTGAAAATGGATAGCTTCGGCTATCGAATGTGAAAAGAGATAGAATGTGAAAAGGGATAGCTTCGGCTATCAAATGTGAAAAGGGATAGATTTGGCTATCGAAAGTGAAAAGGGATAGCAAGGGATAGCTTCGACTATTAAATGTGAAAAGGTTAGGTATCCTTTGTGTATACCACATGAAAAGGTTATGTACACTTTCTGTGTACACTTGAAAAGGAAATGTATACTTTGTGTATACCATATGAAAAGGAAAGGTATACTTTGTGTATACCATATGAAAAGGAAAGGTATACTTTGTGTATACCATATGAAAAGGAAAGGTATACTTTGTGTGTACCACTCAGAAAGAAACGTACACCTCGAGTGTACAACTGGAAAAGGAAAGGTCCATCAAAAATTCAAAAATTCAATAATTCAATGATAATGACATACATAGTGATATAAAGAAAAACGGCATGATAGACTCATCTATACTTAGTTGATACTAGTATGATGCATATGATTGTCCTGTTTGGATGAGTGGTTGTGCTAAGAGATAGCACAGATACATACTCGAAAACCATGAATATCTGTTTGACATGAGAAATGAAATGGACTTGTGATAAGAGTGCAAATGAATGAGTGATATTTATAAGAATAATTTCTATGACAAATTTGGGATGATTATCATTATGTTGTACTAAGATAGTTTTTGACAGTAGCAATAGCTCAATTTTGAAAAATCACCATAAATGGTGGAAGTCGAATTAGAGGCTTAATAATATATCTAATTAAATCTTAATGAGTCTAGCTTCATATAAAGGAAATGGTGTAAGCAAAAGAATTTTGTATTATGAGATATTTGAATTCTTGTGAGACAGAATCAGAATGAGTTCGAAATCCCCTGTTCTGACTTGGGAAAATCACTAGAAATTTTACAAAAATAACTGTGAGTTATGAATCATATTACTGAAATCTTTAGTGAGTTTAATTTTAGGAGAAAGAGACGAGAACATTATCCGAGTCTCGTACTATGAGATAAATAAATTTAAGTGAAGAAAGGTTGAAGCTATCAAACAGTGAAATAGGGGAGACTTTGATTAATAAAATGTATTTATTGGATAGACCAAAAATTCTGAAAATTTTATGGTAATAAGAGATATGAGTCTAGTTTCTGAGAAAATTAGCGGATCTTGATTTGGAGTCTCATAACTCTAGATATAAATAATTTAATTACTATGACTCGAGAAAATAGATTAGCTAGAATTTGAATAAATAGAAAGAATATGAAAATAGCATGTTATCACATTACTTATTATTTTCATGCGAGCTTACTAAGCGTAAAGCTTACTCCCTCCTTTCCATTTCTTTTAGTTTTGTCAGGCCAGCTTGGGGTTGGAGATCGTCGGAGGCAGCATCACACTATCAAGCTATCAACTCTTGAGTATTGTCATACGTGTATTAAACACTTTCAAGTGAGTGGCATGTATAAGGACTAGTTTTTATATTAGATGTTGTTATGATTAGCCAAATGTATCGGCTTATATTGATCTATTGTATATAGCAATGAGATGTGGCTTATTATGGTTATGGCTTGTAAGCCTAATTATTCCTGCTATGGGTTAATGTATGATGTGTGATTATAATTGGTTGCAATAACTTGGGTCCATGATGTGTAAAGGATGAAAAAGAATTAAGTACAACATAAGGCTTGGAAAATAGCCTAAGTGTTGGCCACATGGGGAAAGACACGGCCATGTGTCTCAGCCGTGTGGAGAACACGGTCTAGCACACGAGCGTGTGGCTTAACCGTGTGGATCAATTTAAGTGGTTGATGTCATAGACAGAGAGTTACACGGGCTGAAGACACAGGTGCGTCCCAAGCCACACGGACGTGTGTGACCATACGGCCCAACCCACAAGGGCGTGTGACTCTCCAAAACAAGAAAATTGTTTAAGTTGCCCAAAGATTTTTAAAGTTTTTGGTTTAGTCCCGAACCACCCCGATGTATGTTATAGGCTTCAAAGGCCTGTATAAGGGACGAAATGCATGTGTTTGAGATGTTTTAATTTTAGGCAAAAATTTTGTGGCCCAGTTTTGCATGTTGTAAATGTTTAAGTCCGGTAACGCCTCGAACCTTGTCCCAGCATCGGATACGGGTAAGGGGTGTTACATACTCAATTTGCATTCAAACCCTTCCACTATTCATGCCTTTCAATATTTTCCCCTATCAAAAAATAGCATGTTTGAAATCTTCAAACATGCCACATGTGTGGCCGGTCATGGGGGGACTCTTTAGCTGCTGATTTTGGCTACTTTTAGCAGCCTTCTCAACCTATAAATACCCCATTGGCTTCTCACTTCAAACACATCTCAAACCCATTCATTTCTCCACTTCTCTCACCTTTCACTCTTCATTCCCTTCCATTGTTCTTCATTTTCTTCCCCTATTCCCTTACTGATTTCACCTCTTAAAAAAGAGTCCTTCAACCATCATTTGGAGTAGCATTCAAGTGTTCATAGAGGCCTCAGTTTAATAAGAACAAGCGGAGAAGGAGGAGCAGAGCAAACTAGTCAAGCCTCGGAGGATCGCCGAATTTGATTCTTGTTCCCTATCCTTTTAAATTTTGTTGTTATGATGGACATGTCTATGAATATTTATGATGTTGATATGTTTAATTTAATTAATATGGCTTAAATTTAATTCGTGCTAGGTTGATTGCATTTCTTCTACTTCAGTTATTAAAATTGTGTTTGTGTTGTTATAGGTCTAGGTAAGATGTTCGATTAAGTAAAACCATGACTAAGTTATTCTTGCATTACAATTGTAAAGTAACTAATGAATTAATTATTTAATCGGATTGAAATTGTAACTAATTGACACAATACTTAATCAGTGCATGTTTAATCATCTAAGGTAGCTAAGGGTTAAATTAGCAATGGTATCTAACGATACATTAGCTTTGCATAACTTGTAAGATTATTGTGATTAAATTGTTTCAAGATAGAAATACATTGTTACCTCACGTAAACTTTTATGTGCTTATGAGATTGAATTAATTGTTTGAATTAGCATAGAGATATGTACAAGAGATTATTTTAATTTCATAAGTATGTATGTGCATTAACACATTTGTTTATTAAAATTTGTTTAATTGGTTGAATTGACATAGAGATATAGTCAAGATATAAATGGATTTTGGTAGCTAAGTATGTTCATAAGTTAGCAAATTACCGAGTTGCCGTGAATTTATTCATAACAACATGAACATGAGTTTAATAATTCTAAGTTGAGAAGTGTAATTAATCTAACACAATTATGTCATCTTGATTAAAATCATCTTTTGAAATCATGTATTGGAACTTTTATTTTCTATTTATTTTACTCAGTTAAAAATCATAGTTTTTAATCACCTCCTCAAATCAAAATATTTTTCTTCACCAAAGTGTTTTAAATTGCATTCATAAATAATTCTTTTCACAATTTCTGTGGGTACGATAACTCGACATTTACTTGTCACTTTATTACTTGTTGCAATTGTGTACACTTGCACATTTCTGTCGTTCCAGTTTATTAGAATCTTTAGAAGATAATAATAGGGACCATGGAGTGAAGGGGAGAGAAAACGGGGAATCAGTACAGGATAAGGAAGACACATTCGTATCAAAAACTGAATTGGCAATGAAACTTGGATCGGAAAAGATTTCAGAGGAGAGACAAGGTTGGGAAGACAAAGCAATTAATATGTTTATCCTTAAAAAATCAAATGATAATGGCAGATGTCATAATACATTACAAAATACGTTAAGGTTGGAAGAGGAACAGTTGAGTGGAATGAAGGTCGAACCTAGTTTGAGAGAGAAGGATAAAAGTGGGTATAGCAATCGGGCCATGGAAGATGTGAGTAACATGGGCAATTCAGTCGTTGAATTAGGACTGGAAAATATGGAAGGAGTTCAAGATGAGCAAAGAGAAATTGAGGAGGGTCTGACCTAACGGTAGATTTGGGCTATAGATGAGCAACTCCAAAAAGTCAGGGGGGAACTAGATTGCAGTATCCTTATTGAAAGATAAGGAGTTTTGGTATGGGAAGAAATAGACAGAGAAAAAAGGGTTTCATAGGGGGAATCTTTAATTTTTCTTAAATAGAAGAAACAAAAAAACCATGGTCGAAAGATTATATTGATGTATGAAATTCAAGATAGAATCCTTCTTATAACGGAGAAGAAAAAGAGAGATCGAGCATTGAAAAACAAAAAGGTAAAGGAATCGTATGCAGAGAGGAGGCTATTGTTAATGCCTCTTTCTCGGACTCTGACATCAGCAATAGAAAAGTGATTCTTAGGGAGGCCAGGAACGCATGGAAAATGGGGAAAAAAACTTGGGTTCGGTGTTAGAAGTGACGAAAGAGAGGTTGTGGATGAGATTATGAGACTGGAAAAGAGGTAGATTATAGCAACAAAGGAAAGAGTAGGGGTCTGTAGGCCACTATGCAGGTTAGTACCGATTGTGATTGTAATTTTATACTGTGTATGGGAGTTTTTCGGGGGGAAGAATAAGGGTTTTGTCGTGGAACATTAAGGGCATGTCTTTGGATATGAAAAAAAAAGTTGTGTTAAAAGAGTAATTGGTAAAGGTAGAGTGGATTTGTGTTTCATTCAAGAATCATAGCTAGTAATGGGTACTGAGGACATACTTAAGAAGGTGTGGTGTGACAATATTTTTGAATTTTGATTTCCGGCTGTTGTAAGAAATTCTGGAGGGGTAATAACAATATGGGACATGTTTAGGTTTCAAGCAGGTTGTTATCTTTGTTCTAAAATTTTGTTGTTGGGGAAGTAAAATGGATTGAAGAAGATTTGGATGGAACGTTGATTAATGTTTATGCACTTTATGAGATTTCGGATAAAAAATCTTTACGAGAGGAATTTTGTTTTGAAAGGGTTTCAAAAAGTTTATGGTTGATTGTGATTTCGGCGTCATGTTGGACAGTGTGGTTAGCTCAGAATGATAAAGTTTTCAACAGAACATCAATGAATCTAGTTTCAATATTGTACCATTCTAAAATGAGGTCTTTAATATAGGTAAGGGCAGTGCATGAAGACTGCCTATTTTCGGAAAGCTATTGGTGGCTTTGGCCTACGAAATGTAGCTCTTGCTTTGGAGGATGAAGCGAGTTGTGGTGGGGCTTTGAGATATGATAAAGAAGTGGCTTGTGTGTTATTCTCGGGGAGGACTAAAGATAGGGAATCGAAAATGGCAGAGATATTGGGTCGTGTCGGAAGGTGCATGTACCTTTAGTCATCAAATTTTGCTCGAGTGTAACTTCGGAAAGGCTGATGAATAGGAATTATAAACCGTGGTCGTTATCGACTATGGCACTAACTAGTTGGCTCAATTTCAGTTCGAAGATATTCACATGCAAAGTAATGGTATGGAGAATGCTTTGGTGAAAGATGATATATCGAGATTTTTTTTAAAGCCTGGTGGTGAATTTTGTTTAATGCATTATAGCTCTAGTTGTCAGGAGGATTTTGTCTTTGGTTGTCAGTAGTAATATTCTTGTATTCATGTTGTCCTTGAAAGATGTTGGTGGTTCCAACGTCTTTCTCGATTTTACTTTATTTTTCTTGACTAAACAAAAATAACAATTCTTATATATAGATTTTTACAAATTCATAAATTCATGTCATGTTTTTGTTATTTTTATGGCATGTTATATTTTGGTTTTGTCATATTGTATTTTTATTATATCAATTTATTTCATGCTGTGAATAAAGTTTATTTTTAAATTTAGTTTCTTAAAATATTAACTTATTAATTATTTAATATAATAAAAATGGGAATTTTTTATAATTAATTATGTTATTTCTTAAAAGAGTATAATTATTTTAATCCTTTGTCTAGTGGGTACAAAATCATGTATCAGAAAATTAGGGATTTTGGTTTTTCTTTATTTTTATATGAATAATAAATTTCAAATATTTTTGAAATTATTAAATAATATTATTTTTCTTTGTAATTAAAGATATTATATTTTAAAAAAAGAATATTAGTTAAAACTCTAAAAAAAATTTCTCCAAGTCGTTTATTTTTTATCTTTTGTTTTTTCCTAGCAGCGGTATTAGCCTCTAGGCTAGCTATGGCCCACCTTTTTATCCAGCCCATCAACCCTCTTTTTCTTTCTTCTCCTCATTCACTTTATGCGTCTTCTCTCTTTTTTGTTTACAGATCTATTTTGTTGAAATTTTTGTTGTCTTCACAAATTGTAATGGACAGATGATGGTGTCTATAATCGTTGAAACACCACCGACCGCCGACAGTTTCTTTTAGAAAGTGGGTAGTTTTTGATTGACTTCTTAATATGTTTCTATTTTGAGAGTATTTTAGAGTAATAAATGATTTTATGAGTCAGTTTGGACTTGTGTTGTTTTATATATTTTTTTGTTTGTTTTTCCATTGTTTAATAAGTCTTTACTTTTAAAAGTTTTTGTCTACTCTTGTAGTACGTTTTTTTAGTCTTTCTTATGCACGTAGTCTTGCTTTTGCGAGTGATTTTAGGGTTGGTTTTGTTGTCGTCCTCTCTAGTTTGATGGATGCTTAGTTCTTTTGCCGATTTATACCCACCGCTTTATACTATTCAGGGCTAATTTCTTTATTGTATCAATATTGCCGATACACAATAGTAGGACTAATACCGATCGAGATCTACAATTATTTCAATTTACTATCAATAGGAAATATTTCGACCAATACGAATGATATCAAAATAGAATTAACTACCTTGATAAAAGACAATACAGTTGGAATTCCCCCTCATATCCAATGATAGAAATTGAAAGAGAAAAAACGCCAAAACCACTTAAAATAAAATAAGATCTGAACCATTGCCTTCACAATTACAAATCAGATTCTAAAAGAAACTAAAATACCTTGATAAAAGTACCGAGAGTTTTATTGCAACTCAAATTTTAAGGACATATCCAACTCATCATATTTTACAAATGCAATCTCATTTGGCAAAATCTAAACTCCATCAAAATCTGAATATAGAATTAACTAATATATGAGATGATAATGCATCTGTAGGATTTCCCTATTTTGGAGAATCTAATATGATAATGGATTAGTTGGCTAAACTACATCACAGTTGATCTAATTATGGTTTTCTTAATCACCCAATTATCATTATTTTTTAGTTTCCAATTAATCAAAATTATTTTCTTTTTGCTCATTTCCGTCAAATCGCTAACAGGTTAGTAACATGACAGTTAAAAAAGTTAGTATAATAACAAATTTAGTCTTCAATTTTTACATATTATATCAATTTAGTTATAATTTTAAAAAAATTAATCCTCAAAATTTACAAATAATCTCAATTTGATCTTTAAAATTTACCTTCTCCCACTTCCTCTACCGCCACTACCATCATTGTCTACCACCACCTCTTACTCCACTTTCCTCAAAAAAAAAAATTTTCTTTTTTCTTTCTATTTGAACCTAATTTATCTTTAAATAATTGTCCATCATTGCATCCTTACCAAAATCATCAGCGCCAAGTTTCAACATTGATTCCAGTCCCTTTACAATCTCTTTGGTCTGTTCTCTGAGTTTATCAAGAGCCTCAATGAAATGGGATAACGTTAAAAACTTTTGCTTTCCCTTTTTCTTTAAAACAAAGAAGGTAGATGAAGGATTGCTAGTCACTCACTGACAATCTGTTTTAACCAAGAAATAATATTCTCCTTTCATAGATTGAGCAGCATGCTCGTATCTCACGCTTGGCTTACTCATCTCTCTGCTTATAAATGCTACCAGAGGCATCAACTCATGACCATGACTCCTGCCTCTTCCAGATGCCATATTCTACCACCCCTAAGGTTAATTAATGGGCCCAAACTCAACAACCCATTGTTTCCTTCTCAATCACAATCTCAAAACTACAAGCATCTTCTTCCAATTCACTTAATTATTATGTAGCGACGTAAAAATTTAGCTCGGTCGCTAATTATGACGATTTAGTGAAAACTTGAAAACCGAAGTTTGATTTTTTGAAAATAAACAGGGAGTCGCCACTGATCTTTTTTCTAGGTGTGATCGGACACCTAAGAATTCTATTTTTAAAACGAAAGAAGGCCGAGTTTAGGTCTATGTTAAAATCCAGAGAAAATTAGGGTTCGGGAGTCGGTTACGCGCGAGGAAGGTATTAGCACCCTCGCGACGCCCAAAATTGGTATCTCAAAAACACGTGTTGTCTTGATTTTCAAAATTACTAGTTCAATATATAATTTAATCGTGATTCGATTGAAAAGACGAGAGATTTTAAATTTTGATTTGTTTGAAGGGCGTTTCGTTTTCAACACGAGCCGATATGATTCACCCAACATAGCGATGAAATCAACGACTAGTGTTAAACCGATACGTTGCCTTATGTAATGAAATTAATTAAAAACATGAAAACCATTTCTAAAAAACAAGAAATCATTAATGGATAATCGATACAAACAATGATATAATTAATAAAAAATATTGACATGGAATATCATAATATTAGAATAACAATAACAATGATATTGACAAAAAGGGAAAATAAAAACAAATCATGTACTAATAATAAAATAAGAAAAAATGATATATTTGGTAATAATAATAACAATATGTACACAAAAATACAGGTATATATATGCATATGATAAAAGTATGTATCAATAATGATAATATCTACGATGAAAGAAATATTAGGAGACGTACATAGAATATATAGATAAATATATAATATTTACGACAATAAAGTAAAATAATGATATGTACAAAAAAGAAAATATATATATATATTTATACAAATTAATAATGATAATAATAATAATAATAATAATAAGGAAAATAAAAATATAACTTAATTAAAAATAAAATAATATATGAAGAGGGTAAATATATAGTAAACACAATATTGAAATAACATTATAAATATAAACAATATATATAATGAAAACACACAATAATACTAATGTTGATAATGATAGCAATACTAATACTAATATAATAAATATAATAGTGGTAATAATATAATAATGATAGTATGAATAGTATATACAAAAAGAATAATAAGAGTAATAAATATTAATAATAAAATAATAATAATAAAATTTAAAATAAAGTAATAAAAACATTGTTACCTCTGTATATGTATACGTATATAAAATATACACTAATATAATAATTATAATAACAATACTAGCAATAATAATAATAATGGTTAATAATAAATACAATATATATACAATAAGGTATTAAAACACATATGTATAATAGTATTTAAGAATATATACATAAAATGATATAAAATATGTTCATGGAATAGCATATAAAAATATAGTTAATAACATTGAAAACATATGTACATAGTATAAAAAAAAATATATTGAAGTGTTAAAATACATACACAATGTATACATATTAAAAAGAATAATAAAACTATTGATAATATGTACATGGAATAATGCAAGAAATAAAGGACATTTAAAATATATACATAATACATATATGTTTTAAAAAGTAATAAAAACATTTGGATACATTTCACAAATATACATATATATACTGAAAGTATACATAACAATATATAATGATAATATTAATATTGAAATATAAAAAGTAAATATAATATAACAATAATATTAAAATGAAGTAATTATAATAATACTATGCATAAAGAATATATACATCTATATAATAAAATATGTATACTAATACCAATAATGTTTATAATAAGAATAAAATAGATATAATAATATATATATACGAAAATATAGTTAATAATATCGAAATATATGTGCATAACGCAATGTTAAAACATACATATATAATATATATGAAAAAAAATATATATACATAATATAAGATATAAATATATTACATATGCATACATATATAAAAAAAATTACACTAAAACATATAATAAATATACGAATATAATAAATATAACATCATAATAAGTACATGGCATAAAAATGAAAACAAATAAATTAAAAATAAAACATTAAACTAACAAAAGGACTAAATAAAGAATGGAAACAAAATTTTGGGCAATTTTAAAAATAAAAACAAAGAAGAGGACTTATTAGAATAAGCGCATAACCTAAAGGGACCAAAAACATAATTTTCCCATCTATTAAAACGCAACAGTAGAGGGGACTAGAATGAAAAGCGTGAAGAATTCCAGGCCAAATTGAAAAAGCAAAAGATTTGATTGAAAAAGCCTGAAAAAAGCGGAAGGGTCGAACAGCAAGAAATAGCCCTTCCGCTTAGAAAACACGCGGATCCTGCCGGAGCGGGTCGGGTCAAAACGACGTCGTTTCTTCAGTTAGGGGGGGACCAAAACGCACCGTTTTGGTCCCCTATATAAGTTAAAAATTTTTGTTTTTTTCATTTGTGACAGCCGAAAGAAAAAAAAAAGAAGGGGGAGAGGGGAGAGGGAAGAGAAGGGAAAGGAGAGCTCGCCGGTGGGGCCATCACGAGAAATTCGTCGTGCGCACAAGCACGCCACCGCGTGGTAAAAATTTTTAAATTTTTTTTTTTTGTATTATTTTTTATGTATCAAGATATTATTTATTTATTTATTTATATATATTAGGGGTATAAAAAATATATTGGAAAAGAAAATAGAAGTTGAAAAATAAAAATCACCTTGGTTTCTGTTTTTTCGACTGTTTTGCTTTGATTCTCTGATCGGGACTGATTTTTTTGCTCCCTCTACTACCTTTTTTGAAAGTATATATGTGTATTTTTGTTTGTTTTTTTTTTTTACTGCCGAAGAACTCAAAAAAAGGAACCCCTATTACAGCTTTTGATTTGGGTTTTTATACCCATTTACAATCATTTTTTTTACTTTCTGTCTTGTCTTCTTTCTTTTGCAGGTACAAGTGGCGGTGGAGCGGAGCAGGTGGCGCCAGGGGATGGTGCCGTGGCAGAGAGTTGGTGGCCCTTGTTGGCGGCGCACGTGGGCAAGTGGGAAGGGGGCTGGTTAGGGTTAGCTGTTGTATGGGTTTGGGGTTATTGGGTTAGTTATTGGGCTGGGATAGTTGGGCTTCGGGTTTAGGTTAGTTTAGGGTATTGGGCTAGTGTGGTAGATGGGTTAATGTGTAAATGGGTTAATGGGTTTTGGTTGATTGGGCTGAGGGTTTGGGTTTTGTAATGGGTTATATTAGGTGGGCTGTTTTGTATCTGGGCCAAAATTGGCCTGTAACATATTAAATATGAAATTCACTCCCTTTAATATGCACCTGCAGTGAAAACTCAAATTGTAAATGTTAGAAACAAAGATACTTAATTTTCCAAATACAAAATTAAGTTTAGAAAGATGACAACAAACAAGGAAGAGAAGGAAGGTAAAGTTACCAGCAAACAATGTTTGGTTTAACGTTTTGTGCAAGTTGAGTTTTTTTTTTTTTTTTTAAAGATGGAGGAGGTGAAGTTAGAGGTGGTTGTAGTTGTGGAGCTAACGATGCTAGTGGCAATGGGGAAGAAGAAGAGGTGGTAAATTTTGAGGATTAATTTTTTTAAATTTATTATTAAATCGATATAATATGTAAAAGTTGATGACTAAATTTATTATTATATTAATTTTTTGACTACCACGTCGTTCTCTATTAGAGATTTAACGATACTTAAAAGAAAAGGATAAAACAATAATCTTAATTAGTTGAGTGAACAAATTAAAAAAAATAATAGTTAGGTGACAAAAAAAAAGATAATAATTAAGTAACCAAAATAAAAAAAATTATAATTGAGTGAAAAAAAATAATTGAGTGGTTTGCATTGTAGTTTACTCTATATATTAGAACATAATTTTTTTTTCTATGAAAAATGATAAAGAAACAGTAGGAGAAGTCAAATCATATGATTGGGCCTAAAATTTTGTCCAAGCCCGGCCCGAATAAAAATGTTAAAACCTGGGCTTGACCCGGCCTGCCTATATTAATTTTTATATTATTTTTTATATAATTTTAAAATATATATAAACCATCAAAAATACTAATAACATCAAAATAAATATTTCTCAACAAATTAAAAATAAATTTTAAAAAATATGTATACTTAAATAACACTAAAATAGATGCAACTTAACAAGCACATGCCTCTAAAATAATAACAAAATTAACAAATGTCTTTAAAATAATAAAAAAATAACAATAAAATAAGTTTTATACAATATCCAAACAATAACAACAAAATAGTAGCAAAATAGAGAGAAAATAATAAGAAAATAATATTTAAAAAATAGATTTTTTTTATCATTTAGTGAATTTGGGTCAGGCCCAGGCCAAAAATGCCTTACCCGAGGCTCGGCCTGTTTTTTAAACAGGCCTTATTTTTTTACCCAAGTCTATTTTTTGGGCCTATATTTTTTCCCAAATCCTCTCATATTTCGGGCGGGCCTTCGGCTCGGCCCATGCACACCTCTAATTGTGCGTGTTAATGTATTGTTTTAAAAGCTATTTTTTTGGTAGAACAAAAATAATAAAAAATAGTACAATATTAGACTTATTCATGGGACGGGCCATCGGACTCGAAGGGTTGCCTAATAAGTAAGAGGATTTTAGTAAAAATATAGCAATATCATACCATATCATATAATAACTTATTTAATCACATCAGATAGCAATATGATAATTGTTAGGAAACAATCTAATGTGTCATAATTTATATATCGACATTTGGCACTCTAATAAGTTGACGTGTATATATTTCAATTCTAAAACCTAGTTTTTATAATTTTGGTTAAAAAACTTAAGATAGTGTTTAGTATGTGAAGTTTTATTTACTTTTCTTGTAATCTAATTTTCTTTCAGGGAGCTACTTTTCGTTGACAGTTAATTTCCCATGAACATATGAAAAAGTAAAAAAAAAAATTAAGACAAAATTAACCTTATTTTATATTGATTTAAGGTATTAGTCTATTAATAAATGGAAAAATAAAATAAAATTTATTGCCTTCTTTTTCCTACTTGATTTTTTCAATTACTTCAACGGATTTTTCGCAAGTTTTTTCTTCCTAATTTTATTTTTCATATGCATATTTAATGATCTATGTAGTATACTATTTACATATTATCTTTATTTTTTATTGTTTTTCACAGCAAAATGGAAAAAAAAATTAAAGTTTAGATTAAACTCACTTATTTAATCATAACTTTTTTTGCATGGTTTATCTTTAAACTATTTATAGTTTTGTTTAAAGGATTTCCTGGAATCAACTTTTTTTATATTCTTATGAGTCAGCTTTTAGTTAAAATAAAATGTGATTTTAAGTATTTTTAAATTTATTCCAAAACAAGTTTATATATACTTAATTTTATATGTGCATTATTATATTTAGAAATATATATATGCAAGACAATTTGAAATAATTTTGCTTTCAATTAAAATTATAAATTAAAAATTAATTTTAAAATTAAAAATTAATATTTATTATTAAATATTTAATCCAAATATTTGTTAATAATAAAGTTTATTATGAAAATTAAATACATGAATATTATTTTTATTTAATTATAGTAAATTCATAAATTATCGTTACATTCTTAAGAAAGTGCTTATTGAATCAAACGTGAAGATACAACTTTCATGATATTTTAATCAATACCTACCAATGTATATCAAATGTTGTAAAGTAACATTCCTAGTAATTGCATTCCCAGCTATTACATTTCAAAAAATCACGTTTCATTAAAATCATAACTTGGGAAAACACCAAACGCTACCTAAGATGAACCATCCAATATAAAATTAACATTCTTATTAAATATGTATATTTTTAAAAAAAAAAATCAAGTTAGGGTATGGAATACAAACAAGAAGTAAGTTGAACTTGGATAATAAAGTAAGAAATCAGTAAATTACCGGGTAATGATATTGTTTTTTGTAATTATTAATTATATATTATGCAATACATGCTTTTTTTTTTTTTTTTTAGAGAAGTTGAATGTGAATCTTCAAAAAAGAAATATATGTAATGTACTTTGATTCAGTATCAGAAGATTATTACATCTCAAATTTCTTTAATAATGTTTCCAAATAAAACACCGATAAAATTTAAACTTATAGCAGTTTGTCCATAAACGCCGCAAATTTCTACCACCCTATATCTTTTTAATAATAAATATATTATTTAATTTTACACATTTACCAATTAAATATAATCACTATATATAATATCAAAGTATAAAATTTTAATTGTATAAGATATGGCAATTAGATCAATTTTCTTTAATAAAAAAAAAAAACAGCCTAATTGTTACAACTTACAACATCATGATGGCTTTATAAACATCATTTGGTTATGTTGATACCAATATTATTGATTATAAGAACCAATTTGAAATTAACTAACCACAAATATTTAACCTGTTTTTAATTTCAAAATAGATTGTTTGAACTCGTGTCAAACGTATATCTTATAAAAACTTTAATTATCTCTCCATATAAATTATGACAATATTATTTTTTATTTTTTATTTTACCATTTCCAACCAGTTGATATAATTTCAATTAGATCACTAATTAAGTAACACATTTTATTCCAATACACAATTTTTAATTTCATTACTCTCTATCATATTAATTTCAAATTTCAAGAATATTAATTGTGAATTTGTACAATTATCGCCCACAACATTTATACTTCTATAATTAAATGTTTAGTTAAAATCACTAAAACAAATTAACATTTACTATTAATATCATATTCGAACTATCTTAGGGTTCCAGGGGGACATGGGTTGTATGGACCACATGTGTGGCAGGCCGTGTGGCCTATCCTAGGCACGATTTTACCTCGATTCACTTGTAAAAGAACACACACCTGACATTGGGATTTCGATTGACGTTTCTCGCGCTCAAATCTAGGTTGATGCACCTAAAATGGGTCCTTCAAACGACATTTACACCAGAATTAATAATGGATTTAAAGATTCATCAAGATTATCGAAAGTTTCGATAAAAAAATCAAGAAAGATCATTTAATAGATTGCAAGATTATCGTTAGATAAAAAATTTATAAAGATTCAAGATCAAACTTCGAGATTTAATTGGGGGTTTCTAACGACGAGTACGATTCCAGTAGGAAAACGATTTAATGGAGATTGGCTTTGATTCGGAATAAGCAATAACAATTCACGGTAATGAAGAAAAAATATTTGCAAAGAAGATGGACAGGAAAAGGTAGAAGAAATAGGGAGGAGAAAAACAAAATTTTAGTTTGATTTGGAAAAGAAAGCAATAACTCAATTGTAATTAGGAAAAAGGACTATATACCTAAGGTTTTCAAACTTTAAGGGGTTGGATGAGAATTAACCCCTACTGCCGAAAATAAATAAATAAATAAATAAGGAGAAAAGGGTATTTAGGGGGAGTTGGACATGTCTAACCATTGGCTACTGCCCTCTTCTTATTTCATTTTAACTTCAAATAATATTTATTTTAAGAGTGTGAACAGAACCTAAAACCTGTCGGAAGTTCATTAGTTGCTTAACCATTTAATCTAGGTGATTTCTCAATTAATTATTTTAATTAACCTTTTATATTTTGGGTTGTTACAAAAATCTTAATTTGCAACATTATTAATCAATTAATTACTTAACTTTTTTCCTCTGTAAATCTCCTTATCCATTTTCTGCATAAATTCTTTTTCTTTTCTTTCTTTTGTTTTTTTTGAAATCAAAAGACTGGGTTGTATTAATAAAAAAGCTAGGAAAAGTCCAACAAACATCGGCCCAATCCAGATCTTGGCTTTCAAACATAACTAACTAAAAAAAGAAATCATCAAAAGAAAAAAAAAAAACAACCCAGTTGTAAGAGCTATCGTTTTCCAGAAAGAAAAAACTCTTGGAAATATCTCCTTTGAAAACCAGCCTCTGGAGAAGATCAAACGTCGAGTGTAAAAAGGTTCTCTTGTCATAATTCTATAGTCTATCTGGCCTCCGTCATCACCATCCTTGATCGACCTCCGCCTCTGTAATCTCCGACCCATAATTTCTTTGACCAGGGTAAGTATTGTTCTCCATTTTTAATCCCGTTTTTGCCAGACTATGCGCAAGCTCATTAACTGTTCGCCTTACATGTCGAAACTTACTTTCATGGAAGACCGAAATCAACTCCTTAATGTCTTGAATATATGGGCCTATTAACGATTTATCTCTACTTTTGCTTTTGACTCACTTGATAACCTCTAGTGAATCACCTTCAATTTCAACGTAATCTAAGCCCAAATGCTTTACCATTTTGACTGCCTCTAGACATGCAATGGCTTCCGCTGCAAAATCCGAAGGAATATTCTCATGCATTATAGATTTTGCACACAAAACAGCCCCGCTACAGTCTCGAACGATGACTCCCGAACAGGATCTATAGTTTTTGATGTCCACTGCCGCATCGAAATTAATTTTGTAGAACCCTTGGACCGGAGGTATCCAGAGCTCGTTAGGCAATTTTGAGATAGGAAAAGTTTGCTTACTATTTTTTTGCTCGTGAAGATACTTTGAAATAAATCTTGCTGTGTCTGTTCCAGAACTCCTTCGACCTTCATGGATCCATTGATTTCTAGCAGACCAGATAACTCAAATGGCGCAGACAAAGGTTTGGCTTGCATCTTTCTCATTATGCAACATAATCCATATAAACCACTCTAGAAACTCCATCTGAGATAAATTCTGAGGCCAGACAAAATTTAATTTTTCCCATGTCTCTTTTGTAATAGTACAGTCGTGAAAGATGTGTTCTCTATTTTCTGGTCCTTGTGTGCATCTTGGACAGACCGCCTCGTTTGTTAGTCTTTTAATTCTTAAATTGACTAGAGTAGGCAAATAGTTCAACGTAGCCCTCCAAAATTTAATATTTAATTTTGAGGGGAGGTTGCTACTCCAAAGTTTTTTGTAGCATTTCCTGATGTCGGTTGGGTTGTATCTATTTCCATAAAGCAAGTTACCATGTAATAATATTTTATACCCACTCCTCACTGTGTACTCGCCCGTTGCCTCCCCCCTCCAAGCCAGAAAATCATCATGGTGAGTCTTAGTCAGCGAAATTTGGAGGATTTTTTGGGCATCCCCAGCTGAGAAGGTATGTTCAATCAGCTCTGTTTTCCAGGATCTAGTACTGTTTTCAATCAAATCTGCTACCCTCGTTATGTTCTGATTTCTCACCACTTGCTGAATGTGTAAATTTTTAGCATTCGAGACCCAAGCATCCTCTTCAACTCTAACGTCGCGACCATTGCCAATTCTCCAGCAGAGACCTGTAAGTAAGAGACCTTTTGCAGCCCATATACTTTTCCAAGTATAGATGGTGAGTTTCCGAGGCCCGAATTTATGAAATCAGTATTCGGGTAGTATTTTGCTTTTAAAGTTTGCGCTAGAAGGGAATTTGAATTTTCAATTAATCTCCAGCCTTGCTTTGCGAGAAGGGAAAGGTTGAATTTTGCCAAGTTTCGATAACCAATACCACCATTCTCCTTCAAATTCACATAAGCTACTCCATGAACACCAATGGATTCCACGTCTCTCATGCCCTTTTGCCACCAGAATCTTGCTATTGTGTGTTCCATATCTTCACATATAGATTTCGGTAAGAGAAAACATCCCATCGTATAGGTAGGAATTGCTTGTAAAACGGCCTTGATGAAAACTTCTTTTCCTCCCTGTGATAATAATCTAGAACTCTAGCTACCAATTTTCATCTTGATGCGGTCCTAAGTGTTGAAAAACCCGTCGTCTTTTCCTACCCACCATGTTTGGAAGGCCCAAATATTTCTCGAAGTTATTTGACCTTCTGACCCCAATCGATTAGAGATATGTAATTGGACCCTCTCATTAGTATTTGGGCTGAAAAACACAGTTGATTTCCCATAATTCACACATTGCCCCGAACACACTTCGTATTCTTTTACCATTTTTTTGAAAATTTCTATGCCTTTTCCAGAAGCTTCCCCAAATAGGATACAATCGTCAGTAAAAAGGAGATGAGTGACTACTTACTTTAACTCCTCTCAATATTCCTTACCCCCTTGCAATTATTAATAAGGTAGATAAACCCTCGCTGCAAATAAGAAATAAGAACGAACTTAAAGGATCACCTTGGCGCAAGCCTCTCGTCGGAAGAAACTTCTTACCCACCATGCCATTCAGAACAACCGAATAAGAGACTGTACTTATGCAATTCATAATGAGTCGAATCCACCTTTCATCAAAACCCATTGTGACCATTATTTGCTTCAAAAAATCCCATTCTACTCGATCATACGCCTTACTCATATTAATCTTGAGTGCCATAACACCCTTCTGCCCCACCCTTTTCCTCCATATGGAATTGAGAATCTTATAGGCAAGTAAAACATTATCAGTAATTAGTCGCCCCGGTACGAAAGCACTTTGAGCCGGATCAATGCAAAAATTCAAAACTTTTTGAAAATGATTGACAATAGTCTTTGAAATTATTTTATAAAGAACCAAACACAGACTAATTGGTCTAAAATTAGATAAATCTTTCGGGAGAGGAATCTTTGGAATTAAGACAATGTTTGTATGATTCAGGACTTCTAAAGATTTCCTTTGATTGAGAACTGCTAAACAAAACTCACTGACCTCTTTCCCCACTATATGCCAAAAAGTCTGAAAGAAAATAGCTAGAAAACCGTCAAGGCCAGAGGCTTTTGTTGGACCAATACTATTAAGTGCCACAATAATTTCTTCTTCTATAAATTTCGCAATTAACATGTGATTCATCTCCTCACTAATATTCTGATTCACCCCTAAAAGAAGGTGACTAGTATCGCCAATCCCGTTAGAATGAAAAATCCTCCCGAAATAATCCCGTAAAATCCCTTCCACTTCTTCTTCTATTCTAAGAACACCATTGTTATCTTCTAGTCCTCATAATTTGTTAATTCTACGCCTCTGAGTCATTATATTATAAAAGAAATCTGTATTTTTATCACCATGTTGCAACCAATTTGCTCTAGCTCTCTGTTCCCAATACAGTTCCTCCTTCTCCATCTCCCAATTCAATGCTAGTTTCACATCCATTATTTCTCCCAAATTTTATCATCCCGGTCCATTCCATCGAGCTCAATCAAATTGTGTCGAAGATGTTGTGACCGCTTCCTTCTATCTTTTTTAATGTTTTTCTCCCACCTTTGTAGACTAACCCCGAGGTAATCCAATTTCTCCAGAATAGCGCCAGACTTCTCTGACCATACTTGCTTAATTAATTGTTCACATGAAGGCTCAGTTATCCACCAAGACTCGAATTTAAAAAAACTAGTCCTCGACCGTTTCGTATTTGGCGTAGATTGAATTAGAATTGGGCAATAATCAAAAAAAGAGGGGGGGGTTTTGAACTAAATAATCATTAAATAAGTTCATCCATTCCATATTTGCGACCCCCTATCAATAGACCTGCTCATGGGTCGGGCTACCCGGCCCGGCCAGATGGCTCGCTCAAAATGTGGGAGGATTTGGGGAAAAATATAGGCCCAAAAAATGGGCTTGGACAAAAAAATGAGACCCGTTTAAAAAATGAGCCGGGCCTCGGGTAAGGCATTTTTGGCCCTCGAATTCACTAAATGACAAAAAAAATATGCTATTTTTTTTATTTTTGAATATTATTTTCTTGTTTTCTCCATATTTTGCTACCATATTACTATTAGTTGCTACTATTTTTTTATTATTATTATTGGGATATTATATAAAACTTATTTTATTATTAATTTTGTTATTATTTTAAAGGTATTTGTTAATTTTGTTATTATTTTAAAGGTATTTGCTTGTTAAGTTGCATCTGTCTTAGTGCTATTTAAATCTACATATTTTTTAAAATTTATTTTCAATTTGTTGAAAAATATTTATTTTGATTTTTTTGTATTTTTGATGTATTATATATATTTAAAAATCATATAAAATAATATAAAAATAAATATGGGCGGGCTGAGCCGGGCCGGGCTCGGGTTTTAGTATTTTTATTTGGGTCGGGCTTGGGTAAAATTTTAAGTCTATTTTTTAGGCCCGGCCCGGCTCGAGCCCAATAAGTGGGCCTAAATTTTTAGTTGAGCCCGACTTGAACCCGGCTTGGCCTTGCCCATGAGCACCTCTACCTATCAAGTCTCTCCTTTATATTTGTGTCTTCAAAGTTACCCCTTTTCCATGTAAACTGTTGCTCAGTGAAACCCATATCAACTAGCTCGCATTCTTCTAGAATTCCTCAGAAGTCTTCCATTTGTCTTTCATCTTTTACTCATCCTCCAACTTTCTTATGTGCATACAAAATTTCATTAAAATCCCCACATACACACCACGGTAATGAGCAAAAAAATTTTAATTGACGAAGTAAGTTCCAAGACTCTTGTCGATTGGATTGACAATGATTACCATAGAAACCAGTGAACCACCACTTATGTAGACTAGCTTCCTCGTTGATCTCTACGTCAATATGATATGCTAAATAACTATATACTTGAATTAAGTTATTTCTATTCCATGCCAAACTTAATCTTCCACGAGAGCCATCAGCTGAAACATCCAAATCATTGTGAAAACCACATTGTCTCCGAACACGTTCCATTCTCTTACTATCCAATTTTGTCTCCATTAGGAAGACCAGTTGGGGACTATAAAGCTTCAACGTGTGCAAAAGCCTGCGAATGTTCCGAAGATTCCCCAATCCTCAGACATTCCAGCATAATATTTTCATTGCGACTGGCCAACTGACCATTTGGAAGCTGCCGATATAATCTGTGGAAATTCATCCTCATCTTTCAAACTGGACCAGGAAGGCTTTACTATAGTGTTGGGTATCAAAGACCCATTATCAATTTTTACTTTTTTTATTACATGCTCACTATTTTCTTCATAATCGAAACCTAACTCCCTAATGAATTTTCGTTTGCCAGGTATGACTTCACTCATATTTGTATCACAGACCTCCCTTCCAACAACCCTTCTCCATCGTTTCCTATGGCCCAAAGGGTGATCCTCTACGCCATTAGTGGGCCCTTCCAAATCAGATGGAATGTTGCATCCAGGCCCATCAATACCTTTATTTAAATTATATTCTCCTTCCTCACGTGTAAACTCCACCACTCCAGAGTTCCCATCTGATTTATCTACCTCAATGCAATTGTTTTTAATAGAATTTTCTTCCCCTTTTAAAGGCGAAAATTGTGGCGGTAGTTCAGCGACATTATCACTAAAAGTTAGCTGCGGTATTTTCGTCTCCTTAACTGCAGAAGTCTTTTCTAGACAAAATTCCTCTACCATCCGATCGGCCACTCCCAGAACTGTTGTCAGCCCAGCATCGTCTTTGTTCTCCACCTCCTCTCCTTTGTACAAACACTGGTTCACTGATTTTTTCAACAATGAACCAAAAAGTAAACTTTCCTTCCCCACTATAGATGACTATGCCCTAAGAGCTATTGAAAAAGGGTAATTTTCACTATCCTCGTTTTTCTCCCTGCCTTCAAACTCCAAACACTCCTTAATCCCATGCCCCATTCGACCACATCCAAAACAAAAGGTTGGGAGATTTTCATATTTGAACGGTAAACAATTTCTACTAAGTCTATTCGAAGCAATAAAAATACCTCTCCTTAATTGTTTTTTAATATCTAGATTAACTCGAATTCGACAAAACACACCTTTTATCTCAGCTCGGATTACTCCCCCAAAGGTAGACCCTATAGCATGCATTAGATCCTTCTTGTCGCACTCAGGAGGGCATGGTTCCACCTGTATCCAGAACGGAGAATAAATCAGCTTGATCATATTTCTTTCAATAGGTTGAACCAGCCTATCAAAGATGATTAATTGTTTTCGGAAGAGCCATGGACATCCCGCCAAAATTTGTTCCAAGTCATCCTGATCTTCAAAAGAGATCGTAAACAGATTCTGACCCGCTATAAGGATCTCAAATTTCTTATTTGTCTTCCAAATACTCTTCAATTGCGCCCTCAGACTATTTGGATTGTATGTTTTTCTCGTCCAAACGGAACACAGTAGCGTCGGATTCTCAGAAGGAACCACTAAAGAGCTTTTCACCGAAAGTTGAATTAACTCTTCTTCAAGAAGGGCAAACTCGTTTTGATCCACCTTCACGCCAGAGTCATCACTCATCTTCTTCCCAACCATAGAATGCACTATTTCTTTGGGAGACCTAAGAAAACACTCTTGACTCTTTGCATAAATTCTTTAAATATTAATAGTTCCACAATAATTAAAATATATTAAATTATTACTTGTATATTAATTAAAATATATTATAATATTTAAACTGATTTCAATAATTAAAATGTCAAATAAATTTTCTGCATTGGTTGATTGTGTGTGTAATAATTAAGATATATTATAATTATTTACTAAAAAATTAGTACAAAATTTATGCTATATTAATTAAAATATATTAAATTATTACTTAAAATATTTTAAAATTTTAAATGTTTCGCAAATAATATGATTAGATTTGTATATATTTAATCATTATAGGGTTTAGATAAAATAAAATAAATAAGAAGGAAGAGAATTTTATTCCTATAATAACTGTGATTAATTAATATATCATAATTTTTAAAAGTTACTAAAAAAATTGATTTCAATAAATTTAAAAAAGAAATTAAATTGTGGAAGTATTAATATTTAAAGAATTTATGAAGCAAATAAATTATGGATTTAAATATTTAAATATTAATTCAGAAATTATTAATATACAATCAACTCAATGCAATGGATTTGAATATTTAAATATTATTTGCATCATTAAATTTATTGAAATCAAATTTAGTTAATAACTTTTAAAAATTATGATATGAGTCCCTATTAACTTTTAATTGTTACATTTAGTTCCAAAACAACCTCTTATTAGTAATTATGGATTTGAATAAAATTTTTAAAATATTTATTAAATTCAATATGGCACAAATATTTATTTTTAATCATTTAATTTGACAAACATTACGAATTTTAAAATTAATATATATATATATATATATGATAAATACATACATCTCACAGGATAAGAAACTAGTTCTGAAAAATAAAGCTTTTCCTCTATTTTTATTTTTGATCCTCTACTGTCTTCGTTGCTTTAACAGCTTACTCACCGGCGCTTTTCAATTTTTTTTTTTTTTAAAGATGATACATTTCTTTTTTATTTCTTTAAAAAAGGGTTTCATAAAATAGAAGACATGCAAGCAAAAGAAAAGAAGAAAATTTTTTTTCTAAAATATACCTTAAAAAGAAGGTTTCTGACTTGCAGAAGTTCTGCAATCCTCTGCTCCTTTATTTATTTTTTTTCCTTCTTGTTTCTGAGTATTTTTCTTTTATGTGTCTTTTTTCTGTTGTTGTTGTGCTAGTTTCCTTCCTTTTCCCATGAATCACAGATTTTTCGGGCATGATTTTTGGAGGTAAAAAGAAATGTGTATGTATCAAGTAATAATGAAAGATTTTTCTAAAATCACTCCAAAATTTTCTCTTAAACGTCTGATGTTATTTTTTTACAGATTTTCGAAAGGAAAGTTTTTTTATTGATTTTTTTGAAAAAAGTTTTTTTCTTTTTCTTTGATTCTTGAACAGTTTCCAGATTTTTTAAATTTTTTTATCTGAAATTCTAAAAGTGAAATATATATATATATATATATATATATATATATTATACTGCAGTTCGTATCTTAAAAAAAAAAATTCATTTACATCCTTTAAAATTTTAAATTAGTAAAAGGTAAAATTATACTTTACTACCTAAAAATAATAAAATTTTAATTTAATCCTTTAAAAATTATAAAAATAAAAACTACTCAAATGTTGAAATTATATAATTTAATTTCGGTCTCCTCCAATAAAGGTTTTTTTAACTTCGTCCCTGATATACTAAATACATGAAATATATAATGTATTTAAGATACAAAATACAGTACATATAATATATAATAGAAACAATAATAAACGAAAATATTGAATATAAATGATTCCAGAAAATCAAAAGAAAATATGAACTATTTTGGGGTCATACTTGGACCATTGAAAATCGTATTTTCGACTTTAGAATTGAGGTATGAAAAAAAGGGGTTTTAATTTCAATAATTAATTCTAATTTTATTCAAAAATCAATTATTGTTGTTCATGAATTAAATGGAAATGGTGTTTAAAGTTTTTAGGAGGTTAGAATCTGGGATTGAGCAGCAAATGGAGGGGAAAATTAGCCAAGCCTCAATTTTGAACTGTTAAAACCCAATCTTCTTTTGAGGTCACAATTCTATCGAAGCCCATCTTAATATGCCTATTTCATTTTCCATGTTTCAGGTTAGGGTTGAAATCCTAACATGATAGGAAAAGCAAATTTCTTTCAAAGTAATCCAAATTTTTTAATTAATTACGAAAATGACTCAACTTAAAAATCATGTACGTAAATAATATGATTTCTACAATGCTTGCCAGTGTCGCTAGACACATTGACGGCACCAGCCCCCATCATTGGTCAATGATTGCATTTAAAAAAATAATAATAATTTTTTAGTGATGACACCGGATTAAATTGTGATTATATAAAATGTTCAGAAACATGATGAAGTAATTATCCTTTAGATTGGTTGAAAAAAAAAGAGTGCCATTGATCGTGCTTTTCAACTTTTAGTCTATTTGCATGTTAAGTCTGTCTTCTTTTGAAATTAAATTTAAATAGCCCTAAAAAATATAAAAATAACAAAAATAAACCATTGTCATTTCTTTTTAAAAAACAATAAACTTAAAACTATATAAAATTTTTATTTAAATTACTCAAATATATCCTCAAAAAATTTCCCCAAGTTTATATTGGTTTTTACAAATTTTTAAAAAAAATTAGAAGGGTATATTTTTGTTATTCTTTTATTTTTAAGGGTTATTTAAATTTAATTTCAAAAAGGGGTAGACCTAATATGTAAATAGACCAAAAATTTAGAAATAATTGGCCGTTTAAGATTGTATATGTTTTGCATTCAATCAGGTTTTGGTAAATTTTTAAGTACACCTTACATTCATTTGATAATAAGTTCTAAATTTTATGTTTAAATTAGATATTTAGGTTTTTAGCTTTAAGTTGTATGTTTGAAATTGAAAGGTTTTCTTAGTTCAATTAGACTTTAAGCAAGTTTCAAATCTAGATTAGATTTTAGATTTTAGATTTTAGATTTATTTAGCATTTTAGGCCTTAAATTTTAGTTCTAGAATTACAAAAAAATTAGGATTAGATGAGTTTAATTAGATTTCGAGTTAAGATACATTCTTTAGAATTTCAAATTAGGTTAAATTAGTTCTAATTTAGAATTTAGATTTCAATACTACTTTTGGTTTTATAGTTTACTTATGAAATTCTTAGATTTTTAAATTTTTATTAATTAAATTCTTGGTAGGCGTGAATATAAATTAATCTAATTTTAATATGTATTTTTAAATAACTAATATAATAAATAAAAATAATTTATATAATTTTTACTTCTAAATATAAAAATGGAAAAAAATATTTTTTATCGCATTTTTTTACTTTTAAAAAATAAAATATTTTTCATATTCAACAATGGAAAATCGCATGCATTCAACGCACCCTTAATTGATGTTAAACAACGGTCTTGGAAACTTCAGCATGTTGGCATTAAAGCGTTGCCAATTATGGTATGGCCACACTAATTGAATACATACTTATGTAACATTCATGGTGAGTCAAAATTAACACATGGTACTATGAAATTCGAAGCAATTTCTACAAATGCTTCTATCAAAACTGAGCCGAGCAGAGAGCAGCAGCAACATATACACATATTCAATGATTGAAACACGCCCAAACGAATTTAATCTAAATCTTTTCCTTTCAGCTTCCCTTTCAATCATTCTTTTTAAGTCACGGTATTCTTGTCGGTTGCATCAGTCTCGAGGCATATCCATGTCTGCAACTCCGGCATCACTTCGTGCTTAGCGTAATGGATCTCTGAGCGACTGACTTGAAACTCGTGTTTGCTTTTCCAGTCATTTCGATGACAATTTTGCTTAGAGTTGTCGCGTGTGGCAAACCGGAAAGTCTCGAACGTTCATATCCATCTTATCGAAGGTGAGGTTCGCTATAGTTCGATCGATGGTGTTGGTCTCTGATTCAGTTGTTTCCTTTTTCCCAGACCTGAAAAAATATATCAAAATTATCTTCCGACCAAGAACATGCTTAAAATGTCTAAACAAGCACATAGCAGGTTGGAAAAAAAAAAAAAAGAAACAAAAAGGGCCAAGAGTACCATGTTCATGCAACTCGGGACCGGAAGAAGGAAGTTTAACATAAGAAAAAAACATAAAATTACTCCAAATCGTATAAAAGTTTGCCTTATTTTCTCCTCTGAGATTGTCCACTTCGGAGAATGAGTTCGAACATGGAGGTTTCCTTGTTGGTTTAATGCTACAGGATTCTGTTTCGAGTTCTTGGCAAGACGGTAAAATGCATCTCGGAAGCAAATTCGAGTCTTATCAGACAGCTGAACAAATCAAAATACGGAAATTTTTATAAGCTGTTGTTTTTATAAAAATCGTTGATGAGTAGATGTATGCATTTGTTTAGTCTTTTACCTGAGCCGTCACCGTTTCAAGCTCCTTCAAAACCGATTCTTCGAGTGACATTCCTTTTGAGACAAGTCCGTTTGCAGTTATCTGTTCAGGAGGAACCAAGATTTTGGCAAAAGATGCCTTGTACAGAAGTTACATTGATTAGTTAATCTCATAAACTCCAAAACTACATTAAATTTCATAATATAAGCATAGGATGATGCAATGTATGTATGGCAGATTGCCCTGGATATTTCTAAAGGTTCTTTGAAGTTGCTGCATCGGATTCACCAAGGGAGTTTATTTTGACAAAAGTAATTTCAAGAACACGGAATCCATTTTTCAACTGAACTAAAACATATAGCCATAGAAGCCTGCAACATATCTTTTGCGGCCTAGGCTAGTTTAGAGAAAAAAAAAATCTTATGAAACGAATAAAAGGCTCGGATTACTCCTCTATTACTAAGGGTTGATGCTCTTTCTCTTACGCAAGACCGGAGTAGATGCAGGGAATTTAGGTTATATATACAATAAACATCTGCAACATACATGTATTAATAACATACAGAAGGCTAGCCTAGTATTCAATATATATTTGGTTCACTGGTGAAAAGATGGACGGAAAAATCTCAGCTTTACCATCAGCCAATTCAAGCTCAGAACTTGCACGGTACGAAACGTACGAGTTTTGAGATACTATGCTTGTTTCCATGCTATGTTCATTGCTTGAAATACTTTGAAAATCCAAACTTACATCTTCCAGAAGATGATCAGTTGCCATCATCTCGCACTCGTACTCAGGAGAAAAGCAAAACGATTTTTGAAGATCTTCACTCCAAGTAGGATCTTCCAATAAGGAACCCCTGCAATATGGAGAAATCCAAAGAGAGTGATGATTTGAAAAGACAAGAACCATGTGATCTCAAAGGTAAAACATCGAAACCGAAAGTAAATCCGAACATCCCATGGAATATTGAATGGCTAACCTATGTTATAAAACACTTCTAATCATAGCATAAAAGAGAACATATTAAGAAGAACAGCCAACTTCTAACCAGTTGCAATGGTGGCTACTTATTTCAATGAAGAACAAATAGTTTTTAACAGAATTATATAGACCGGACCTTCCAAACCCTTCAATTATCATGGGATGTCCGAGCATGCTGTTATTCATAACTATATGATTTTCCCACAGGCAAGAAAGGTAATTCCAGGAGTTAAGCTTAGTACAAGAATATGTCATCGAGCTGCTCAAATCTGCCGAAATCGTGGAGCTGGTAATCCGTCTGCTGTTGAGAAATGTGACCCTGATTCAAGAAACCTCCATATACACTCGAACAGGTCGATGGATCCTTAACATCAGCTACATCATGGCATAATTTGCCGCAAAACTTGGGTTTATCACCACTTAAATTCGTATCCACGCCAAAGCATTCATCGTTAAAATTTGCAGGAGGGCTGAATTCCCATTTTGACCAACTTTCTGGGGAAGGGATATTATCTTCTAATTCTTGATTTCTGGGGACAACAAGATCCTCCATACCATTACAGAGATACCAATCCATGTGATTTTACTGAAAAAAACAAAAATAACAACATATTACAAAAGAAAATCATAGAAACCCCTAACAAATTAAAACAAACTCTCTAAACCCCCCATCAAGCTTTTATACTCTCCAAGACCAAATAATTCATGGGCAAATATAAAGAATAAAAATTGATGATGTAATCATACTTCCCTTACTTTTTAATCACTAAACAAGCAATATCATGAATCAAAATAAACTATCAGTCCATACTGATATGAAGAATCAAGATGAATTCAAGTTCTTATTTTGTAATATATTCTAAAATTTTTCAAAATTTTCCAGAAAAAAAAAATGAACTAAACCCCTTATTTTCTATACATACAAACGAACCCAAGTTCTTACCCTGTTTTTTTTTTAAATAAATAAACTTACCAAGTTCAAAAGTTTTGAATTAGGATCAACTAAAGTTCTTACGCAAATTACATGAACTATAAAAAAAATTCAGATATTTTCCAACAAACATACATAAAGAAAGCTAAAAAACAGAACAATCAACCAAACAGAAGAAGAGGAAGAATCAAACCTTGTAGTGAATTAGCTGAGGAAATGAAGACAACCTAGTTCTCTAGTTGGATTTAGAAGCTATAAACCAAAGGCGGCAGTGGTATTTGCAGGCTGTTTTTTTTTTTTTTTTTGGCCCTTAGTAAACAAACAAGTTGCAAATGAAAGAGAAACGTCGATTCATAGGAAGAAATGAAAAGATTTTGAGTGTGGTGTACACTTCTGCTTTTAAAAAACAGGGAGGGGCAAGAGGAAAAGAATTTGTGGCTGAGAAATAATATGGAATTCATTAGTGGTTGAGAATCCTCCATCAAAAACTGCATTCTCATTGCTCCACTTGTAATCATTTTATTCCACCTCTTAATCTTCCAACCATTACTTTGAGATTTTGGTAGCCCATGTTGTTGACACGTGGCTGTTGTGGTCCTTTTGCTGCATTCCACGTTGTTAGCTAAAAATAGCTTCACTTATCGGTGAGTTGCACAGATTTTGATAGTCCTAGGTACTAGGTAACTATACGTATATCACTGCGACTAAAAAGTATGCATTATCCACTTTCTTTTTATATTAAAATATATTTCTTTAATAAGATAACAAATTAATTATTAAGTTCACTCTAGTGAATATTTTAAAAAATTTTGTGCTAACCTAGTGAGATTTTTGGACATGCAAGATAGATGTAAAATTATGAGTATATCTGTCAAGGCCAATAAGTCATAGTATTTATAATGGTAGAGTGTTAAAAAATGAAGAGTAAATTATATTAATAGTCACTCAATTTTAAGGTAGTTAACAAAATAATCATTTAAGTTTCAATTTAGTCATTCAACTTTTAAAAAATAACAAAATAGTCACTACTAACTATTTTTCGTTATAGTTTTGTTACAAACTTAACCAAACTACCATTTTCCATCCCCCTCCCATCCCTCTCCTTCTTCCCCACCATCCTTCCTACTACTCTGATTCTTTCCCTCTCCCCCACATTCCTTTTGCTAGCCCTCTCCCTCTGTCCCTTTGCATCTCCACAAAGAAAAATGGAGCTACACCTAAACCAGTTGTTGCAGCCATTGCTAACGCAAAAAGCATGATTGTGAACACAAAAACTTTGCGGTAACTACCCTTCCAATCATTCATTGTGTTGTCATTATCCTTTAAAGTTATGACTTTCTCTGTACCAATGTCATCTATAACTGTATCCCCAACATTTTTATGGAGAGCTCTAATGCTTAGTGAAATTACATTTTGACCATCTATTGTAATGCATTCAAGGAAAGAAATGGCGACCAATATACATAAAAGCAAATGCTTGAGTCTGAATCGCACTGCTTTTTATTATGACCACAAATCTATCACAGATAATGAAGGTTATTGATCAAATAGAATTGATGTAGGTGGGGGTCAAGAAAAGTTGAAAACAAAATCAGTTTAACATGTTTGGAAACGCACCTGAGCAATATAAATTGCAGTTAAAAAGCACAATTTTCGTGAAAACGAAACTTTTGTCAACCAAATTACTAAAACATATTGAGCATTCAACAATAACAATGATCAAATAAAAGGCCAAAATCAATTGAAACAACCCCCTCCCAAATAGCTATAGTCCAATAAATTTGAGATGATCATAAAGAAACAACAAATACAATCAAAAGGATAATCATTTCAAACAAACCAAAAATAAAATCTAAAACCCTTCTTGATAATATAAACAATTACTGTAGGCATTAGCCTCATTTACACAAAAAATAACCAACCTTAATAAGAAGCAAGAAGCTTAAGAATCCATAGTTCCCAAATGGCAAGAAAAAAATAAGGAAAAGATTGGTTTTATTTTAGTTCAGATTAAAAGCTATGTAAACTCTAAAACAGGTCATATAAAAGAGAGTGAAACAAATTCAATTGTGGAAAAGGGGAAGGAAAGTCCTAAATTTTGAAGTAAAAGAAAACAAAAAGTTAATAAAATTGATTAAATTGAAAATAAACTAGAAGAACAAATAAAATTGATGGAGAATCGAAATATTTTAAAAACACATCAAAAGCGAAACTTGAATTGACGTGCAGGGTTACAAACAAAAACGACGGTGAAGAATTTGTTGTTAAATTAGTTTTAAATTGGTGGAGAGGGAAAGGGACGGTGAGGGAGAGGGAAAGAATCAGACTAGGAGGAAGGATAGTGAGGAAGATGCAGTGAGGGAGAGAGAATCAAAGTAGGGGAATAGTGGGGAAGAGGGAGAGGGATGGGAGGGGGATGGAAAATGGTAGTTTGGTTAAGTCAGTGGTGGAACTGTAATGGAAAATGGTAGCTCTGTTATGTCTGTAATGAAAAATGGTTAGTGGTGACTATTTTGTTATTTTTCGAAAGTTGAATGATTGTTTTGTCAGTTACCCCAAAGTTGAGTGATTATTGGTGCAATTTACCCAAAAATTATTAACACTATTAAATTTATTTTATTAAATTCAAATTCATTACAAAGTCATTTCTTTTAATTATCCTGTCAAGTGAGTGTTCTTTTTTTTTTAAATTTCAAAATGTCACATTAATAAATTTAACAAAAAAAAATTAACAATGGTAATAATTGAATCTAAACTTTGAAATTTGAAAGTAGAGTAGCTAAATTCCTAAAAATAAGAGTATATAAACTAAATTTCATGTTTATGAAAAGTATAACAACCTATTACATATATTAACCAAAATTTAATAAATGATAAATGATGTCAACGAAAAGTAGTTAATATCAATAATGAAACATGAATACTTTTCATTCAAACACATTTTTTTATTACATGACATATATATATATATATATATATATATATATATTAAATTTTTAGTAAATATTAGTTTGTTATCTCCCATTCATTTTCGACAAATATATAACCACCTATAACAAATAAATTAAATAAAAAATAATTTTTTATAAATTTATTGACAAGACATGTGGTAAAATTTCAATCCCCTTGTAAACAGGAGCGAAACCAGAACAAATTTTTAGGGGTCGAATGAAATTTTAATTTTTTATAGTTTATATCTTTATAATTTTTAAAGAATTAACTCAAATTTTTATAAATTTAGAGGGCCAAAGTGTAAATTTACCTTTACTAATTTAAAATTAAAAAAAAAATTTAACGGCCTAAATAACAATTTTACATTTTAGGGGGCTGGGCAAATTTGCCTCTGCTTGTAGAGTTAAAATTTTCCACCGCCCTTGTACCAGATAATTACCATTTTATTAAATAAAAAATATCAATAATTATGTTAGGCATAGATTGTTTTAGATCAAATTATGGTAATCGTCTCTCTATTATATTTAAATTTAGAATGTAGTATCTATTTATAATTTTTATATAAATTGGTTTCTCTATACAAAATGATTAATTAGTTGAAGGTTAGAATGTTGAGGTAAATTTTTTTTATGTAGAAATTTATATATATATAGTGTTAGAAAGGTGTTTTAAAGAAAAATTCATCTAATCATTTTAATTGAAATAGTTAAGTATGTTAATTATTTGGGTTAATTAATGTTATTATAAAAGTAGAAGATCAAATTATGTTAAATTAAAATATAAATAATAAATCTCAAATGTGAGAATAATAGAGAGATCAAAATTACAAATTTATCATTATCTTATAATGACTAAAAAAAAAAGGAAGAAGACTTGTGTCATTAATTTGTCCAAATAATTAACACTCTTGATATTTTTTAGTAGCTGATGTGAAGTTTTTCATAACAGTTGTTTCAATCCATTATGCCAAATTATTATTGAATAGTATTTTCTTTTAAAATTTTTAATTAGAATAGCTAAAAGTTTTAATTATTTGGACTACTTAATATTATTGTAAAAGTAGATAATTAAATTATATCAAATAAAAATATAAAAAATATAAAGATTAAATATTAAATTTGATTATAACAAAGGGATCAAAACTGATATTTTACCATTATAATTGAAATGGCAAAAAAAACAAAAATAAAAAGTGGACGAGTGTTGGAGCCTTCCCTTTATATAGAGTTATAATTTGAGTGATAATATTTATAAGTGTTAAAAATATAAATTATAAAAGAATTAATACTTATAAAAAGAACTCAAAACTTTTTTTAAGTATTTTAATTAATTTATAAGTTTATTTTTACCAACGTATTTTATCTTTGTTGTTTACTTAATAAATACTAAAAAAACCCAATATTTTCAATTAAAATTTTTATTAAATAATTTTTAATTATAAATTATTTGAATATAAAATTTGTAAATTTTATAAAAATATCTATACATGCGAAAAAATGTAATTTTAATTATTTAACTAATTTATAAAAAAATATTTTATATTTCATATTTCAATTTAAAATAATATAATAATTAATTATTTTATGAAAAATTTTAATATTGAACTATTTAAATAGGTTTTCCTAAAGTTTGAAGTTTTTTTAAAAAAAAAAGGTGGAAGGTAGTTGGTAAGGTATATGGAATTGATTTTTATAAATAATTGTTGAGCGCAATAATAATAAGATATGTCAGGAGATAATTCATACATTATTAGAAGTAGTAATTTTAAATGTCAAAAGAATTAATCTTCACCAACCATAAAATAAATATAAATGACACATTGATAGTAAATAAATAATTTATTTTTCAAAATTATGTAAAATTTGTAAAATACTTTTTTATTATATTAATATTTAGGGTATAGTTTAATGAATATTACATGTTTTTTTTCTTCTCAATTTATAAAAATTAATCATATTTTAAAATATTTTTATATGAATTTAATTATAAAATATTTTAAAACTGATGTATAAATAAATTTATATAGGTTTAAAAAAGAAGCAAACATGTGAGGAAGTGAGCACATGAAGTTGCATGGCGCAAAAAAGGAGTGAAAGGACAAATGATCCTTGTTAAAGGCGAGACCGCAAATGTGCATCCAAAAATGAATTTTGATATTTTCCATGTCAATTTCTTCTTCTTAAGGCATCAATTAAATTAACTTTGTGCCTATTGATAGTAAAGGATAAGTTTGCTTGGTTCTAGTTCTGCGCCTCCACTACATGTCCATGAGATGAGAGCCACGTGATTCTTGCACGTGGGTGCCTGAATTTATTGTTAAAAAACAATTTAATTAATATTTATATTTTTTATAATTCAATTTAAATAAAAATTATTTAAGTTTATCAACAAATTCCTTTGTGAATAAAGGCGTTCATGGGTCCGAATCGAATCTGAGGCTGGATTCCAAAATAATTTTCATGTCCAGATTTGTTTTTAGGTCGACTTAGCTTACCCTTAAATTCTGTTTTACTATTAAAAACATAAAATATTATTTAAATTAAATTTGGGTTGAATCGAGCTGACTCAAAGTAAAAAAAATTATTGTCCAAACCCGACCCGACAGGTTTCTCCCCAGCCCTCGAACAAGTTTACTTGTGAACTTGTTTGTTTAATGTCTATGAACAAATTCATTAAATATTCATGAAGAAAAAATTATCTATAGTATTCACCCTTTCAATTCGGTTATAAAATTACATAAATAACTATGATTTTAAATTATAATTAATATTATTATGATGGAATTTTTGTTTTTCATACTTTTATATTATCCTTAAATAAAAAAATTATAAATTATAAATCTAATGATAAGTTACATGTTCAATAGTAATAAAATACAAATTTATTAATACTCCACCTATATTTATTAGTGAATAATTTTTTTTAAAAATATTTTAAACATAAAATATTTTATTTGAGTCATCATAAAATCTAGTTTAATTTAAGCGAATAAAAAATAAAAATTTAAAATTCAAATATAAAACACAAAAAAAAAAGTTATAAACTAAAGAATATTCAATAAAAATATTTCGCTTAATGATAAATTTGGCCACTAACATTTGTATGTTTTTTCAAAATAATCCTAATTATATTTTTGAGCTTTTTTTTTAATCATTAACCTTTGTTATTTTTTCCAATATGCTTTTTTAATAGATTTAATGAATAAATTCAAGGTTTCAAAATTTTTTTTTCAAAGATTTCAATTTTTCATATGTTTGTTTATTGAGAAGTTTTTCACGGAGTTAATTTATTTTAGATAATTATGTTTATTTTATTTAAATTAAATGTTGTTTTTAAATTTAATGTATTATATATTTATTTTATTATTTTCCACATGTAATTATCTTATTGAGTTATCTAAGTAATAAATTACATCTCATTAAAAAAATTCAATATCATACCTGTTAACTTTTTTAACGTTACTTTCATTAAATTTATTAGAAAAGACAAATTGAGAAAAAAAAAGGCTAACGGCCAAAAAAAAGCTCAAAAACATAATTAATGCCATTTTGACAAAACATGCAAATATTAGTGGCCAAATTTGTCATTAAGCCAAAATATTTTCGTTTCAAAGTAATGTCTTAAATCAATGAGCCCAATTGGCAAGACCGACGAACGGCTGAGCCGAACCCAACCCAAAAACTATTCCATTAAGCATCATCGTAACGGAGACCGCTTCCCTAACTTTCGCAAAGCGGGAAACCTCTCACGGCGTGGCGTTAAACAATTTTGGCGCCAAAAGGCCAATCCTACATCATGAGGTGTCAGAATATAACTGGCTAGTCACGCATGTCATGTGCATGTGAATGCTATCGTGATGTTATGTTGGTTAATTTTCCCGCGCTAAAGAGAAAAAGATCCTTCCTTGATTAGGGTTTCCACAAAAAGAGGCCCAAAATCAGAGAGATAAAATTACATAAAAGAAAGGAAGAGGGAAGATTTTTGGGTTCTTTGACTTGTTCTTAACGAGAATATAAAAAAAATAAAGAAGGAATTTTGTTCTGTTGCTTTCTCACTGTTTTTTTTTTTTCCTTGTTCTCGATCGGTTAAAAGGTTTTTCTTCTTCACTGGATCTGTAGATACGATCCTAGCCGAATTTCAAGCCTTGAATTTGTAAGCTTCCTTGCATTCTTGAATGATAATTCTCCATTTTCAGAAGCACAAAACAAATTTGTTTTTTTTTTTTTTGGTTCTGAATTTTATTTTCTTTTTGTAATAATAGCTTTTTTTTCCCAATTCTTTTGCGGTTTTTTTTGGGCTTAGCAACTCTAGCGGCTAGCGTAATCTTCAATATACTGGTTATGAGTTTATTGATAAAACTTTTCGAGGAATCATAATCTTTAATTTTCGAAATTTGTGGAATTTGAAATCAGCTGCTAGGATTATTTCAAAGAGATGGGAGACGTTAAGCGTTTAGTTTCAACTTCCAACAGCATGGATGGCGATGCTTTTGAAGCTAGATTCACTGATTTGTGCAAGGTAGTAATATGTTCTTTTTAGTAATATTATTTCAGATATGCTCCCTTTTTTTGGTAATGATTTTTTTTCATGATTTGCAGAAAGGGTTATCTTTGGATGAGAAAACTTGCTCAGGAGCTATGAAGCTATTCAAAGAAACCAAACATCTTGTTTCATCTAATGTTTCATCAGCTGAGAGGACGGTAGTTATTTTTAAACTTTCTTTTTACAATGAAATTATTAATGGTAATTGCGTTCTGGTTAACTAAACTCAGTTGCGTTTATTCTGGATTTAGGTTGAAGAAGCAGAGCGGTTTTGGTTTTCATTTGTCTTGTATTCGCTGAACCGCCTAAGTGAAAAAGATGGAGACAGTGCACAACAAAAATCTGATGAAAATAGGATTACATTATGCCAGATATTGAGAGCTACAAAGCTAAAGTATGATGCTATTAATTTTGTATACATATGGGTGTTCTTTTTTATCTACTCCTGTTTTAACGACACCAAGCTTCCTTTTCTTTTTCCTGTCTTGCAGTGTTGTGTATTTCTTTGAAGAGTTGCCTCAATTTGTAGTAAAAGCTGGTCTTGTATTGACTAACATGTATGGTGAAGATTGGGAGAGTAGACTTGAGGTGGTGAAAGAATATAGATTTATGGTTTAATTTGTTCTGTTTTTTTTTTTGTTGCTAAAAAAGACTTTTTTATGGTGTGACATATTTTATTCTTGATTTATGACACTTTAATCAATTAGGCAAAGGAGATGCAGGCCAATTTTGAGTACTTGACCCTTATAAGCAAGTAGGTACCCTTTTGATTTATATTCTGTTCAGATTAGAATATGCTATGTACGTATAACTTTGTAATGGCCCTAGTATTTCTCTCTTTTCCTCAATATAACTATGGTTTACTAAAGTTGATGAGTTACTTTTAAATGCATGGTGAAAAGATATATTGCCTCAGTCATCAATTTATGTTCTATAGTTGTGTAGATTCTGCAGTGTGCTTCCTTATATTGCTGAACCTTTGAAATTGACAAGAATAGGTGTATATGTTGGTGTTTTCGTTAAGTGTTTATTGCCCACACAGTGGGAGGTGGTGCAGTGTACAAGATGGGATTTGCAAATTAAAATTCATTGAACACATACATGCATACATGCAGTTACCATACTCACACCACAGACACATCCTATTTAAGCCAACTGCTGGTCATGCAGCGTGTTTATGGCCTGGTTTGATTGCAATCTTGTCAGATAGATAACAGGGTCAAATTTATGATCCTGATATGCCTATGACATTCTCATTTAGACAGATTGCTGTTTTATATTTCAATCATATGTTACATGGAATTTGTACTGTGTATGATGTTATTTTTCTCTGAGCAAATATATCCTAAAAACCTGATTTTCTGGGTACTTTGTATAGCTTTCCATTTTGTAAAGTAAATAATATGTGCATCTTTCTATTTAATGGTACAAAAGGTCATACAAGCGTGCATTTTGGGAACTCTTCTTGTCAAGTGATGCAAATATTGGAAAACAGGAAAGTGGTACTGGTGCTCCTGATTATTTTTCGAAGTACCATCGTTTTGGGTGGTTACTGTTTTTGGCACTCCGTGTACATGCATTCAGCCGTTTTGCAGACCTAGTGACTTGCACAAATGGTTTTGTTTCTGTACTGGTCAGTTACACTTTTCTGTGGCTTTTTGTTTTTTTTTTTTTGTTTTTTCCAACTTCTGCGTCTTTCGTAATGGTTGATTATAGGAAGGCAGACCTGGTTTTCCTAAGTAATAACATGCCATCCTTTTCTTCTAAAGGAACGTGTTGTTCTTATTATAATATTACAAATCTGTGTAGCACGGACACTTCTGTTAGTGGAATATCTAAGTGCTGGACACATTCTATTGTATGTTATTGTGTAAAAATGTTTTTATTGCCCTATAATATCGTGTCCTAAAAATTCACATGTCACTGCATTCATATCATGTTGCACTGTGTATTGCATGTCCGTTTTCATCCCAATCTAACTAGTAGTTACTAAAAAGACAGAAAGCAGAGGTTGAAAACTACATTTAAGTGTGCTTCAAAAGATTCAACTCTAATATGCTGTTAGACATTTACTATAGCATGTAGCAATTATGGAGTTTAATTGCTTCTTCTTACTTTTTTTTATTTTTTTTTCTGATTTCTTGCAGGCTATTCTGATTTTACATGTTCCTATTTGCTACAGGAACTTCAAGATCAATGACTCTCCACGCTTTGGTAATTATCCGCTCTTTTGTGGCAGTCAAAATTTTAGATCTATCCTTCTTATTGATGAAGAAGGCATTTTTTATTCTTCACTGGTGTTCCTTTTGGCCAGTATTCTACACTGGTGTTTGGTCCTTATCCTTTTACATATTTCTATTTTCTTTTCCTGGTGGAGATAAATTTGTCATTCCTATTGTGATTTCTTTGTTGTTTGATCTTTTAGTTAAGAAAGGTGAAAAAGGTGTCGACTTGCTTGCCTCACTTTGCAACATGTATGATGCTTCAGAAGCTGATTTGAGGAGAACACTGAAGATGACCAATAAGTTAATGGAAGATATATTGAAAAATAAGCCATGTCCAGCATCCGAGTGCAAAACTGAAACACTGGAACATATTGATACAGGTTTGTTACAAAAGTCATGGATGTATTTTGGACAGCATGCTTTCATTTGCTTATGCTTCTAATATCTGATCTTCTTTGATGCCAGATGGCTTGGTCTATTTTGAAGGTTTACTGGAGGAACAATCTTTTTTATCCCATTTGAGTATTTTAGAAAATGATTATGATGATGCAACTCGTAATATAGGTGATCTGGACGAGAGGCTGTTCTTAAACGAAGAAGATAGTTTACTTGGTTTTGGGAGCTTGTCTGGAGAGGATGTGAATATTTCTGGCATTAAGGTGCGTTTCATATTTGTGAAAGCATGTTATCCCTTGTTTGGTTTATATGCTTTATGGAGCAGTCACTTTATCTAAGATTTTTATTTGTTGAGTAGAGGAAGTTTGATTCAATAGCTTCACCATCAAAGACAATCTCAAGCCCGCTGTCTCCTCATTGTCATCGTGCATCTCATGTAAATGGTGTCCTTGGGCCACTTAACGGAAAGGTAGCCTCTACACCTGTCAGCACTGCAATGACAACTGCAAAGTGGCTTCGTACTTTTATTTGTCCGCTTCCTTCAAGACCTTCAGCAGAGTTACAGCATTTTTTATCATCCTGTAATAAAGATGTTACCAATGATGTGATACGTAGGGCTCATATAATATTGGAGGCCATATTTCCTTGTAGTCATGATTGTTGTCTAACTGGAAGCCTTCGAAGTGCAAACCTAATAGATAATACATGGATGGAACAACGAAGACTGGAAGCACTTAAGTTATACTATAGGGTTCTGGAAGTTATGTGTACAGCAGAGGCTCAAATATTACGTGCATCTAACTTGACCTCTTTGTTAACTAATGAGAGATTTCACAGATGTATGCTTGCTTGTTCTGCTGAACTAGTGCGAGCAACACATATGACTGCTACAATGCTGTTTCCTACAGTTCTAGGCAGAACTGGTATTACGGCCTTTGATCTAAGCAAGGTGATAGAAAGTTTCATTAGACATGAAAAGTCTTTACCAAGAGAACTGAAGCGGCATCTAAACTCTCTGGAGGAGAGGCTTTTGGAAAGCATGGTGTGGGATAAAGGCTCCTCATTGTACAATACCTTGATAGTTGCAAGGCCTGCACTCTCTTCTGAAATAAATCGTCTTGGCTTATTGGCAGAACCAATGCCATCTTTGGATGCAATTGCAATACGTATAAACTTTTCCGGAGGTATTCCAACAGTGCCTTCTTTGCAGAAGCATGAAACATCACCAAGTAATTTTGGTAGCTTGATCTTAGGTATGAATCATTAGTAGCTTAGCTTTACCACTTGTTATATTCAGATATTGAATACTTTGTATCTGGTGGCCACTTGCTTGCCTACTGTAGTAGCTTGTGTTATAGGATTGAATTACAGTTATTCCCACCTGAAAGTGTTAAACTCGACTCTATCCTGAACTTAATTTACATGGTCATGTTCTTTTTTCAGGTAAAAATGGGGATGTCAGGTCTCCGAAGAGACTATGCACTGACTACAGGAGTGTATTGGTTGAACGGAATTCTTTTACATCACCAGCCAAGGACCATCTATTAGCTTTCAGCAACCTTCGGAAGGCTCCTTTGCAATCTGTGTTTGCCAGGTATCTTGTATGGTGCAAGTTCAAAGGGAAGTAGAAAACCTACACTAGTAGCACTTGCTTATGGATTTTATTTCCGGGTACTTGTTTTGCAGTCCAACACGTCCTAACCCTGTTGGTGGAGGAGAAACATGTGCCGAAACAGGAATTAATATATTCTTTAGTAAGGTATCAAAATATAGATGAATTAGGCTTTCAAGTTTCATCTATTTGTTTAAATCCTGCATCACTATGGTGTGCCTTATGGTTACTCACAAAAAGTTGGCTTATTAGCACCCATTGCAAATGTAAATATCCCTTGATATATTTTGGTGCCAGATTGCCAATGTGCACCAACTTTTGCTATTGATTTAGATTCAGTTATCACTCTGCTCCGTCACTAACATGTCAGTTCTTTTGCACTGCCTAGATTAATAAATTGGCTGCTGTCAGGATTAATGGTATGGTTGAGAGGCTACAACTGTCTCAAGAGATTAGGGAGAGTGTATATTTTCTTTTTCAACAAATACTTAGCCAGCGGACTTCTCTGTTTTTTAACCATCATATTGACCAGATCATCCTTTGTTGTCTCTATGTAGTTGCAAAGGTCAGTTCTTATGATATCTTTTAGATGCTGGCGTTGTTAAATTTGTTTGCACTTTTTACCCTTACTTTCTGAATGAATGGCCTGCAGCTTTCTCAGTTGGAACTACCTTTTAAAGAAATTACTAGCAACTATAGGAAGCAACCGCAAGGTAGACCCGAAGTTTACTGCAGTGTATTTGTTGACAGATCATCAACACAACAGAACGGGGTATAATATCTCATCTCTATTTTCTATGGTGCTTGCTTTCGAGTGAGTTTTTAACCATTTTAATGATCTGAAAACAGAGAACCAGGCAGGATCATGTTGGTATTGTCGCATTTTACAATACAAAATTCATTCCTGCCATAAAACATTTGCTTGAAGAACTTGATCTTTCCAGAACGACTACAAGAACAACCCAGGTTCCTCAATCCAGCAATAGTAATGATGGTAAACCTTTCAATTTTTTCCATTATTTGGGGTGGGGGTGTTAATGTAATATTCTGTCCTTGCTGCTTATGCAAACCATTCTAATTTGCTTCTCTCTTCATTGACTAGTTAGGTCCATGCCCTGGATCACCTAAAGTTGCCTCTTTTCCGAGTCTCCCTGATATGTCCCCAATGAAAGTATCTGCAAAGCACAATGTATACGTGTCCCCATTGCGAGCATCCAAGGTTCTTATTATATATAATTTTTTGTTCTTCATAGAGTGATCAAATTTCGATTTACTAGAAAACCAGAAACAAAATGGAAAGAGTGTATTTGATAACTACTGCAACTCAACTGTTTGTTTAAAAATGCAAGCACTCTTAAAAGGGCCGATACAGAAAAAAGGAATTAAAAAAAAAAAGAACTTTTAATTTACAAATATTTAAGTTTTTATGAATCTTGTAAAAAGAAAGTCGATCCTGTTTCTTAAATTTGTTTTCATCAAAGTCGATCCTGTTTCTTAAATTTGTTTTCATCTACAGATGGATGCTATAATCTCGCATAGCGCGAGAAGCTACTATGCTTGTGTCGGAGAGAGTACCCGTGCCTTTCAGAGTCCTTCGAAAGACCTAACTGCCATCAACAATCAGTTGAACAGGTATTTTTCTTTTTCTTTTTTTTTTTTCAAGTATGGAAATTCTTGCCGTGTACTACATTAATGATGTTGCCATTTGCTTTGCTGTTTTTAGTACTCGGAATATCAGAATTAAACTCAAGTTCGATGATCTTGAGGGTGGCTTGGTTAGTGATTCCATGGTTGCAAATAGCCTTTACCTTCAGAGCGGGAGCCACACATTGGCATCCTCACCAGGTGCAGCTTTAAAATCTGAGCAACCGGAATCTTAGTGCAGCATAGGACATGCATTCCTTGTAAATTCTGCCTTTATTTCCCTATTCTTGTTATACATTGCAGCAGGTTTAAGTTTATAAGAAGGGGTATTGTAGAATAGCCGCCACCGCCCCTACGAGCTTAAGGATGTTAGATTCAGTACTTGGAAGTTTGGGCTAACAAATTGGTATAAAATGTGCCTCTTTTGATTGTAGCAAATAGTAGCAATGTTGGTTTCAGTCCACTTTTAAGGTGTCATATGGTCTGATGACGCGTGGGATCATGTTTTGTATTTTAATCATTTTTTTATATATTTGGAAGGCGATCATATCTGAAAAACAAATCATATGGTATTGATTTCATTTTTAAGCTCGGGAAGGCCTTCAATGGTGTCATTTTAAAGCTGCCTCGCACTTCGGAATAAGCCAAAACATTGATGATAGCTATGCATCACCAATTTATGTTCTCTAATGCCTATGTTTTTTTGTTTCCCGGGTGTTCTTTGTGGGCGCCTAGGCACAATTTTTAGTAATAAAACAATTTCATGATTGTGAAAGAAAAATCCATATTACATCCTCGTCTTGTTGTAATTGTAGTTTTGACCTTTAAAAAATTGGATAAATTTCTTCATTGGTTAGTAAATTTCGATCGAAAAATTACAATTTGATTACCCAACTATTTAAGATTGTGTGTTTTAGTTACTTAACCATTAAATGACAAATGAAAGAATGGTGTTCATAACGATTGCATATTATGTTAATTTAGTCTTAATTTTAAACAAATTAGTCCTATTGTGTCAATTTGTTCTCAAGAATAAAAAAATTAAAAAATATTATAAATTTAAAAATTTACATATATATATTTTAAATATATATATGAAATTGAAAAATATACTTATGTGAAATTAACTTTGTATTGCTTCTTTTCAATTGCAAATGTTGTCTAATAGCAAGCACAACTTTGAGAGCATCTCTCCAAGAAAAAAATATAATATCTATCCTAATTCTTAAGGAATATATATATTATTATACTTATACGTATAAATTACCCAAAATGATAGTTGTAATAGGCTTATACGTAGTTGCACAAGACAACTGATTTCTTGTAATAAAATAAAACAGAAATCCACCTAACAACATTGTAAAAATATAACACATAATATCTAAATACCTTTAGATACACAAACACAAATTGATATATGGCATAATGTAAGACATACAATACAATCTCAAAACATAACACATAACACTATACGTTATGCTCATTATTTAACCATATTTATAATTATACATATACTCTTGAAATAATAATACACTAACATATATATATATAAAGAGAGAGCATGAAACAGATTTAATTAAATCAAGATTAAAATCCAAAATGAAGTAGCAAAGAATCCAAACAAATTTCCAGAATTGGATTATAAAGCAGGTTTCAAAAGGAGAATATCTATATCAATTTGGACCAGTCTACTCCGGATAAAAAATGGTTATTAAAATTTTAAAAAAAAAATCTTGAAAATAAAATTTCAAACTTTAAATATAATAAATTTAAAATAAAAACAAACAAAAATAATTAAAAAGTTCTAAAAGAAAAAATCTCATTAGGCATTTAAAATGCCTACATATGATCTCATATATAATTTTCACCATATTCTTCATCTTCATAGATCGAGTTGAAGGTAGGTGCATCTTTTTCATCCAAAATTTTTAAAGTCTTAACTCCTTCATTTAACTTCATTTTGATTGGATTCGGAGCACCGGTTTCAATTGTTCCCAATCTTCCGTTGTTTAAGGCTACCCAAAATTCACCATTTTTATTCCTTTTTATATTATTTAGAACTCTAGGCAATTCAACAAATACTTTGAGATAGTGCATACTAAACTTTAAAATTCATTTTTTTTATTGATCCCTCATTAGAATAAACGAATTGTTTGTATTCAAAGCAACTCCATAAGGAAAAATTAAACCTTCGTATAATATCGATCTTTTCCTGAATGAGGATTATATTTCCACAACCGACTAGTTTTATCACCGGAGATTACAAGAAAATCAACATCCCTACCTAATTAAAAAAATAAGTAATTCTTTTGATATAAAAAATCTCTCTATATAAGTATAAATATATATTATCTCTATATAAATGCGAATATATAAATTCACCTAAATAAAAGAAAATAATAAGGATAAAAAAGAAAAAAAACTTCTTTGAAAAACAATAATGCTACTATCACTTAAATAAACCATTTCAATGATTGTATCAATATCTAAGCCACTCATAGATTTGAATACCACTCCTTTTATTGAAAAAACTACTTGTATAGTTATACCACCATTTGGTTCAACAATTAAAAGGCTAAAATAGGCATATGCAATATATAGATGGCATGTTTGAGTATTGAACTTTAAACTCAATGGTCTTCCGTATATCAGTTCTATCACATCTTAAAGACCAGCCTAGTAGAATCGAGATAGTAAATCGAGAGTTAGTGAATCGAAAATAGTAATTGGATTAGATAATTAAGATAATTAGAAATTAAATAAATAAAATATTAAAATTAATAAAATTAATAATTTTAGGTTAGAAATTAAAATTAAGTGTTCGGAATTTAATTTGGTTAAAATGGATTTTAAAAACGAGATTAGATTTGAAAATAATTTTAAAATTGGCTTTAATTGAAAAACAATGGCCAATTTAGAAAGGGAGAAAACTGGAGATACTTAAATGGGAAATGACCCAATTTTTAAAAAAATGGTTGCCTATTTAACAACCCCATGTCTTCTTCCCTCTCATTCTTCATCTCTTCCAAAATTTGCCAAACACCAAATCAAAGTTTTTTCTTTCAAAATTAGTTCATCCTCTTTGTTTTTCAAGCTCTCCAAACACAAAATCTCTCTTTAATTTTGAAGAATACTCATGTTTTCAACCTCAATTTCTCTAAAGTTCTTCACTGGTTCAAAACTCGAATTAGCTTTATAACTCGTCGATTTTGCAAAATTGAAGTGAGATTCTTACTTTTTATGATTAAACTAAGTGAGTTGTTATTTCAGTTTGAGATTTAAATGATTTAATCAAGAACTTAATATATCACTTGATTTTAAGTTAATTTTTGGTTTGAAAATGATAGATCTGGTATTTCTTGGCTAAGCTTTGGTTTTAAAGTAATTATTAACTCATTTTTATCTAATTAAAAGCTATTTGATTTTAATTTAACAAATCTTTAATGAATTTAAGCAAATTGAATTTAAGCTATTAGATTGGTGTAATTGGGTAAAATTGATGGTTTAGATATGTAATTAGATGATATTTAAGATGTTTGGAATCAAAATTAAGGTTTAGAAACTAGATTTGAGTGGTGAAATCGCATTTTCGACAAAACTAACTAGTTTCAGTAAGTATGATAGATGAGTGGTATGCATTTTTCATATTATTTAAATGTGTTTGAAGTTATTTATAATGTGTTTGTAATGTATTTATTGTGAATGCAAAGTGCTAGACTCATTGGGAGGTTCTACAAGCAAGGATAAAGGCAAACAAAGGCTTATTTGAATTTTTGCCATTAAAGTCAAGGTTGCAAGGTGAGTGGCTTGGTGTGCTATAATTATGTACAAATCAAAGTATTAAAGGGGAGCTTAGGTGACCTAATCTCCTATACTAAGTTTCATGAGTAAGTTTTTCTACTTAAACTAATAATGATTTGCAAGTGATGCTTAAATGTGATATGTTATGTGATGTATATTGAGATGACAATGAAAATGTTTTGTGTTTATAACTGAATATGATATGAGTCTTGTTGATTTTATGTACACTATATGAGATCTATATGTTGTGGTTATTTGAGCATAATGTGAGCACTTGTAAGTGCATGATATGGGACTAGAATATGTGATCTGAACATAAGTTGTGTGACATGTGAAAGTGTGTATAAAACAATAAGTATACATGTTTGAGTGGATGCATTTGGGGGATATATTTGGTTGTGCTTGGAGGGTATGTTTGGTTGTGTTTGGAGGGTAAATTGGTTGTGTTTGGTAGGTGATAGCTTTATGCTACACATTATATTGGTCGTATTTGGAAATCTGATTATCCAATGTGATATATTTTGTATATATGCTTCATGATCACATTGTGCCAACATATCAATGAGAACACTATGAGTTGTGCTTGATTGCTTACCATGATTAATTGTGATGGTATGCTTTCTTTTAACTTTGGATATTTTGACTACTTGTGGCAATCTTTTATCACTCACTGAGCTTGAAAAAGCTCACACTTTCTTATGTTTAACAATGCAAGGATATAGCTAAAACGAGGAGGAAAAGTGAGCTACCAAGTGATCCAAAGCAAGGCAATTTACCTTGAGTATGTTTGATGTGTTTCCAACTTAATAAGGAAGGCAATGTGGGACTAATCTAGAGGGTTTTAGGCTTTGAACTGTTAATGGTTTGTAATTTGACATTGTGGACTCTTTAGTTGGTTTGATTTAAAACTTTTATTACTGCTTCAGATAGATGATTGAATGGTAGATTATGAATGCTTGATGAACGGTATGATTAATTGTTTGACTAACTTGTAAGTACAGGTTGAAGAGTCATTGATTATTAAGGTAAGTCTTATATGTTTTATGTGTGATTTGAAAATTAATCATGAGTTTAGTATGCATAAAATATAAAATTGGACAATTTACGTAAATAGTAGGTGACCTATTAACTAATTAAATGATGATGATTTTATAGAGAAATGCATGATGTTTTAATGGATCTTCCTAAACAAGATTTATACGTATCACTCTGCTATACTGTTTTCAACCTTATGAAATGATGTTTTTCAACATTTTACTACATTACAATTTAGATCTAATCATTTGTTTTTAAATAAAATGGTTTCTAAAATCCTTTCAAATATAACATTTTAAATACTCTATCACCTGCATGAATGTTCGGTTGAAGCTTTTAAAATATTCGCTTGTTAAAAATTTAATTTACAAATTATCCTGATGACTTGATGATCAAAGTAGCGCAATGGAAGCATGACTTTAGGTTATCAAATATTCCATGAATAATTGTATAAGGTGTGTTTGGTTGTTGGTGTGCTTTGTGAGGGTTTTAATGGAGAGTCTCTTCAGTGGCTAATGTGATGTTTGGAATTCGAGTTGGACCGTCTCGACTGGGTTTGGGGCACCACAGATTCAAGGTTTGAATCTCTTATGTCATCACAGAATTTCCTTTCGCTCGTCCAACAAAGAAATTAAAAATTTAAAATATTTTGATGAATTTCGGCCAACCAAATTTCGGCTGGTTGAAGAAAATAATGGTTGCAAATTATAACCAAAATTTGTGATACTGACGGTGGAATTGTATGTGTATATGTTGAAGTTAATAAATGATAAGTTAGAAAGTTAGTTATAGTTATGTTAGCTTTAATTTTCAATTTTTTTGATATAAAAAAACTTAATTATAAAATTCCTTAATCAAATTTGTATAAATTATTTTAATCTTATCTAAATATATTTTCAAGTATTACAAACTCAAAAATAAAGTTTCTAAATGACTTAAACTTTTTACGAGAGTTTTGGAGAAACTCCAAGTCCTTTAAAATGTTTTTAAGCCACATTTTTTAAGGTTTATGGTCTTGTCTTGAGACACAAGCATGTATGTCTCGAGACAGACCAACATCGAAGCTAAAAATGCTTCAAAGGAACCTTATCTCAAGACAAAAGGCATATTGTCTTGAGACCAGCCAACATCGAAGCTAAGGTATGCTTCAGGGGAACCTTGTCTCGATTGATTGTCTCGAGACAAGCCTATTGTGTCTCGAGACCTCAAGCTCCAACGATCATATTTGTTCTTCTTGTCTCGAGACAAGGGTTATATGTCTCGAGACATACTACTGTAGGCTACATTAAATGCATGAAATAAATGCTCCTAATAGCTAGAAACTCCCTCCAACAGCTCCAAATGTCCAAAAAATCAGTTAGAGAGTATATATTCAAGTCAAGAACACTTGAAAACACAAAAGATGAACATCCAAACATAAAAATCAAGAGAAAAGCATAAAATTATTTATTCCTTCATTTTCTCTTGTACATATCTCTTAGGCATTTATTGTTAGATATTTTTATCATTCTCATTTCAACTCCTTGAGAGAGCTAAACACTTGTAAACACACACTTTTGAGAGGCTTTTATTGTTTACATATTTTCTTATACCTACAAAAGGCTGCTTAAGGTTATTGAGGTATAAAACCTAAAGTAATTTGTATAGGGTTTTAGTTGAGCTACAAAACTAGGAAGGGTTCTAGTTAGGTGGACCAAGTCAAGCCCGAATATACTTTTCTTAAATTGGGTCAAATTTGGACAAAAAAATAAGCTCATTTTTCGATTCAAATCTAGGCTTAAAAACTTGGTCTAAATACATTGTATGAGGCCGACCCATGAGCACCTCTACTCATATGCATGTGGGGCTAAAAATTCTTGAAAGATCAACAATTAAATTTCCAACATATTTGGTCAAACAATGCCAATCTAATAAGTGAAGTTATATTCAGACAATTTTTCCTTAAATTGTATCTGATATTATAATTGTGAATTGTAATTGGCAATAATAATCTTTAATATTTTTCAACAAAAACTTAGCAAGATATCACTTCAGCTATGAATTAAACCATAAAATTAATTATTAATGCAAAGTAACAAAAACATTAACAATTAAAATATATTGATATTGATATTACAGTTTTTTTTTTTCCTTTTTGAATCAAATAAAACTAGCACTCATTGTGCTATGTCAAAAGGTAAACCATTAAAACAATCCATTTAAGAAAAACTTGAAAATGCGTACTTAATATAAAATTAAATAGGATAGTTCCTTTTTACAAACAAAAATATTTAACAATTACATTCTTTTCTAATTAAAGTATAATTATAAATATAAAAATATAAAAATATATTTAATATTTTAATCTCTTTTAATATAACTTAGGTAGTTAGAGAATCATGTATCATACTTAAGTTTGAATTTTTTTTAAGAGGAGATTGACTTTATTGGAAAAATTTGCAAAGGATGTATCTATCGAAAGTTGACAAATCCCTCAAGGGTCAATATTGTTTTTAATGGGAGGGTTTTGACTCCTAACTTTACTGAGAGCCTAAAGAGATAGTATGTTCACAAAATGGTAACACCTCATCGGGTGCCTAAAAGAACAAACAATTCGTATTACACATGATTAGACTTGAATCCTTGCCTTAAAGCTTATAAGGCATTATAAGTTGTGTATTCAATCCAAACTTACCGACTAACTCTTGATGAGATGGAACTGAAGAAGGTTCGATGGATCAAGCCATAGGATGGGTTAAATATGGAGAAGGAAAAAGAGTGTTTGAATAGTCGAAGAAGTTAGAGAGATTATTAATGTTGATATCTCTCGTCAAGAAGTATTTAAGAGAGACATGGGTAAGCCAAGCATCCTCCCTTAGTTGCCGGGCTATCATTCAATAATAGGTATCTTGTTAAGTTAATTATATGACTTGATATGGTGAAGTTGCAAGATATATTAATGATAAATGATAACGCTTGAGCTTGGCATAATCGTGGTCTTAGGCAGAGCTCTGGTATGGTCTGGCGAGATATCCGATGAGATGTTTAACAGTCTTTCCCTGTCCACACAGTTAGACATTGGTTATTGCTTATAGTTTATTTACACCATGAGGAATAAGTGAATTTGAGGAGGAAAAAAAAACCAAAGCGACTCAAGGAGCCCATTTTCACTATTACAAAAACATAAATTATTAAAATTATTAAAATAATAATTCCGGTCAACCCTAGTTGAAAACAATCTTAGTACAAGGGTTAGCTCAAACAAGTCGGGCCTAAGTGAGTAGCCTGTTCATTAGACAACAGATAGGCGAAATGACTAATAATTGAATGCAAAGCACGAATTTAGAAGAGCTTAGTATCGTATGCTTAAGATACTGAACTTTCAAACTTTCACCATAAAAAGGATAAAAATGATTTTCAGGAAATAAATGAAGCAATATTACTAGCATTAGCCTGAATTCTTAGCTAACTTACATTCTTCCACCAAAAATAAACGTAGCAAAATACGCTTTCTATGATGAGAACTTATTATGTTAAATTAAACAATTGCACTGGCCAACTGCGTTTCCGACCATCGGAGCCAACTCCAGCAGTTTCGAGGGATATGTCAATGCACCGATGCTGTGTTGCACGGGCAATGCTGATTCGCAAAAGTATTTTTGAAGCCGGACAAGCATCTGTTCCAACAGCTGCAGATCCTTCTGCAGTGAACTTGCTTGATGCCACTGAAATTGGTTCTCGAAAATTGAGGATCGTCTGTGACCAGTGGGTTTTAGCGGTATATGGCGATGTAGATAGAACAGTTGGCATTTCTTTGCAGAATCGGCTGGTGAATCCTGTCTCGAACCACAAAACAACCCCATAACATGTGGTTGCCTTATGATCCAAAGTATCATTCTTTGCTTCCAACTCGGCAGTCGCAGTGAAATCTACTTCATCAGGCTTCATGGTTGCAAGGTCAAAGCTCTGAAGTAAAACACAGTCAGTCACAACCCAAATACATATATCATACTCAATGAAATCTAGGATAACACCAAAAAGGATACAAAGTGGACATGAGCTAAGGCTGCTTGGTTTTTATAGTCAGTATTAATATATTATCCAAATCTTATAACAATAAGTCGCAAAATATTAGCTGACAGCATTTATGGTTAGCCATCATAAGGTACATGTAATGAAACCCTCGGCTCAATGCCAAAGCATGTTGTTCCAGACAAGCCCCTAAAACACTTAAAAAGAAAAGAGGTAAAAATGCAAACCAGAACTTCTTAAACCCAATTAATTAATATGGGGATCAGGAAAAGAATGAAAAGAAAATGGTGGGAAAGGTAAGACAGATTTTATAAAAAAGTTGTTGTTAAGACAGGCTGGGCACAGCACTAACACACTTATGCATGCATAAAACATTTCACAGGAAAACTTGGAAAATCTTGGATTAATCAACTGAATTAACATTCCTTCTGAATTAACTAATATGCTTCTACCCTGGCCTATCCAAGTAAAAGACAAACAAATTTTCAGTAAAGGTGGATTGGACAACCATATAGAAGCTTGGTCACATGCTCCCACCACGGATCATTAGCAAAAGTCAAGCCGCTTAAATTGTCAAAATATTGAAGGAAAAAAAGTTATAGCTGAAACTTCAGGTATCCTTTTATATGTTGACCCTAACATAAGATACATGCAGAACTTGTCAATAACGAATTCCAAGTCAATTCAAGACTAGGAATTAGTCAAACCACTTCAACGATATAAAAACCAGATATGAAACTGTCCGGCTATTTGTCAATACAGAAGCAATATATAAGCAACTTTATTATTTTTCCTTTTAGCTAGGAACTACTCTACAGCAGACTAGTCTACTAAAACTTCTTGCTAAAGAACCAAAAGAAGACTTGCCTTGTACAGGTACAACCTACTAAGACCTGCTTATTTTTATTTACTTATTTTTCAAAAGAATTGTAAAGGCACACATAAGACTATAGAAGTCACTAACCTGAAGCACAGCAGCATTGGTTACTAGATCATGATGATTAATAATGTCAACAATAGGAAATTTAGCGGCGTCTTCAACAACTTCCTTTCCAATATAAGACATATTGAAGCCATAAACATTTTCCCAGAATGGAAGACTGGTACCACCCTTTCCAAATCCAGCAACAAACTAAAATGGAAATAAAAGAGGAAAAAATGTAAACAAAGTTAGTCTATGTTACTCCAACTATTCAATTTTCATTAAGTACCCATGTCCAATGGATATCCGAACACAGGTGAAGGGATATAACCTTCCAAAGATCCTCCACATACATGTAAAAACACAGAAAAATGAAAATTCACATGTCAAACACATGACTGTACCCGATATTCACACCCAAGCTGACTAACAAAGAAGTTATCATCTATACGGACAAGTGAAATATTGTAAACGACTCACAATAGTTGCTATATCAGGAAGTATTGCCCCTCCAGGCTTCAACCATCGGTCTCTTGCAAAGAGCACTGAACTGAGCATGGACTCATATAAGAGGCAGTATCCCATCCATTCACTTACTAATATGTCAACACTATGAGGTTGAATTTGTATGGATTTATCGAGATCCTCAACCATACGATTAACCACTTCAATTACACCAGTACAACTTTTATTACCTTCACCGTCAGTTTTACCCCTCCAAAGGCCATTGTCCTTTGCAATCTGCAATTAACAAAATAAAAAATTAAAAGAAGCTAATCACATGGCCTTTTCAACACCACCAGCCTAAATAAATTCACCTGAGTTGCCACTGTAGCCATCTTCTCGCTAGCTTCGATGGAAATTACCCTTGATGCTCCTGCTTGTGCTGCAAAGAGACTGATAAAAGAGAGAACTTGAAAATCAGAAACCTGGCAACATTGGTATGTTTACTATTTCTAAAGAAGAGTCTATCTGTGAAGCCATATATAGTATGAACCACAACCATCAAAGCAGAAACAATAAATTTTCATCACAATGATCCATGGATACCCATATAATAGGAAAATGGACAACTTTTCTAAAATAAAATGGAAGCTATAAGCATAAGACATGGTAGAGGATTCAATGGTATAGACAAATATCAAATGCTACAGTGGGGTGGTCCATGACTGCACATGACATAGTTTAAACATTTGATTTGAACAAATAAAACAAACATTTATAGTTAAATGAAACTTAGAAGGAAACTGGATGGAACATGTTACCTTAGTATGCCAGTACCACAGCCTACATCCATAACAACTGCACCGTTCAGGAGAGAAGGATTTTTCAATAAAGCTTGCCTATAAGCATCTGTTCTTATCTGTAGCACCAAAAGATATGTGCATCAAGTTGCTAGTCAAACCTTCCAAAGCATAAATTGAAGTAAAAGAACTAATCTTTATACCTTGTCACTTATCATATCTCTATGGATTCCAAATGAACTGTATGACCCAAAATAACTATCGTTGACCTTTTTAATATCCTTTTCAACAACATCTGCAATATAAACTCTAGATTGCTTATCCTTCGGATCACTTTCTACTGACCTAGCACTTTCTCCATAATCCATTCCATTTTCTGTTATTCTCTTAGAAGAACTTGCCAAGCTCAAATGACCATTGGGACATGCCATAACAGTTTTTTTATCTTTGTTATAGGTCTCGGCATTTAACTCAGTCTCTTCTGCAGTATCGTCGTCATCAATGCAGACACTACCAAAATCCTTAACAATCTCCTCTTTTTCAAATGATGTGTTACATTCATCTTCATCTTCTTCACCTCCGTCAAAACTGTAAAGCAGTGAATCTTCTTGCATGAAAGGATTGAGATGCTTATCATCATCCAAAAGAAGCTTAACATCTTTTGTATTGACAGATGGATGTAAATGACTTTGTAGATCTTGCTTAGACTGGCAGCGGACTCCGCAACTCCAACATCTATTATCTGCTACCTGGTAAGTCAGTCAAAAGAAATGTAAAACAATATATATACGACCCGCAAAATATTAGCATGCAGAAACAGCTTTACGTCATATCACCCCCATCTAAAGTCTTAAAAATTTATGAGAGGGATCCTTTGATGATAGAAAAAGTAGTCCGGCGCCCAATCTGAATAAAACATAACTGGGTTCCCACAAACTTGTTTTTCATAATAAAAACAATACCACAGCGTAAAGATTTTGCTCAACCTAACATCCTAGAAACTGGAATACTGGATTTCTCATTAAATTATAATTGAAAAGACAATTATTTTCTTTTTAAAAAAGAAATTGAGTATATATGTACTATCTATCAAAAAATAACCAAATCAGTTAGCTTCCGTTTTCTCTATATTCTGTGTTTCCAACAAATTTCTTGGCTGCCTAACAGAATCTCGAACTAAGGCAAAAAATAATGCAGTTCTCTCTTTTGCTATTTCTAACAACGGCTAATTTCCTATAATCGGAGGCGAATCTAGGGGGGTGACAGGGGCACTGGCCCCCCCTAAAATGGAAATTTATTATTTAGTCCATTGAATTTTTTTTAAAAATTTTAAATTAATAAAGGTAAAATTACACTTTGGCCCCCTAACACTATAAAAATTCAATTTGATCCTTCAAAATTTAAAATTTCATTGCTCCCCTAAAAAATTGTTCTGGCTTCACCCCTGCCTATAATAAAAGAAATCTGCAGAAAGCAAAAAATATAGTTGATTAAACTAAAACATAAAACCAATTCTAACCTAATTATTATTCTACATAGAAGCAAATGTATCGTTTTTTTATCCTCTAAAAATATTTAAATATTCATTTTCTAATTTTTCTCGATAAAAGAAATTAAATAATAAAATTAACAATTATTCAAAAAATCATACATGGAGAAAAAAGAAAGAAAAAGTAACCGAGATTAGGATTTGACCTGAGAACGAACATAATTGATTAGCTTGAATGAACCATAAAAATCCAATCCCAAATCTTTTCTGATTCCATTGAAGTCGAAGAAATGAGTTAAACGACAATGGTCGAACAGGGCATCACAAGAACTGTACTTGAAATCACAGAACAAACAGAGGAACTCAAAATCTTCGTCATTTTCATCACCATCTTCTTCATTTTCTTCTTCAGTCCATGCTTCCCTACTGTCTTCATCATCATCTTCTTCTTCCGCTTCTTCTCGAGTTAATTGATTGGTTTCTTCGGTTTCCATCAAGTTCTTCGACATTAGTTTCTTCAATTACTGAAAGTAGAAAGACAGAAAAAGCGAGAAACCTTAAACCCTGTGCTGGAGAAACAGAAACCCTAGCAAAACCTGTCTGCCTTTAGATACGATAGGGACCTCTTTTCTTGAGACATACGGCCCAAGCCCTACCTTGTTTGTGAGGTAAATTGTAGAGCTGTCCATGGGAGGCCTGGCCCGTTTTGGGCTGGTCTTAGACAATGATTTTTTATGTCTTAAGCTGATCTGATACTAAACTAATTTAATTAATAGAAAATATTTTTAGATTCAAATTTAAGTATAAAAACATTAATAAATTTTTTTGAAATTTTATTTAAATTTTTCAACAATGAAAACAGCTTATGAGTCAGTGAGAAAACAAGATTGTGCTTAAAAAGTTTTTTGGTATGGAGTGGATCTGGTCCTGTTTATGAACAAGTTCTAATTAATATTAAAATTTTATTTTTTTATTCAAACATTAGTATGTGCTCTATTTTAAGTTTGTTGATATTTTTAATTTTTTTTTATATATTTATAAATAAAATTTTAGTTTTTAATAAAATATATTAGATATGTAACTAGTATATGTAAATATATCATAAATGTACTTGTATAAATATGTTTATATTTTAAATTTATTAATTAAGTTGAATAATATGATACAATAAGAATATTTATTTGAGATAATGACACATATATCCTTCTACTTTTGCAAATGTTCTACTGTGATACATGCACTTCTGAAATATTGATTTTAGCATTTGGAGATTATTTCTATTAATGTGGTATTTGAACCTAACAATGTTAAAGGTGTGGCAGTAGACAAATGGTACGTAAAAACTTTGCCACAACATGCCAATAAACACTTATGTCACATGAGGATTAAAAGTTATTTTGTCTAATTTTTTATACTAAAATTGAATAAGCACACATACGATAACTTTGAATCTCCCTCTCAAATTTTATCATTTTTTTTATCCAACTATTTTGTTTGCCAACGAGGCATTGGCTTGTTTGTTAAGTAAGAAGTCTTGGTCTTTAAGCACTTAGTTCTAGTCCTATCATACACAACAGTGATGCTTGGATTTACAATCCCATCGTGTGTGAATGCAATGTATAATTTTTATTTAATTATTCATTTAATTTTACTCTAAATTATAATTGACCAAACATATATTTGTAACAATAAAACTTTCAAAAATATATATTTTTCTTTTCATTCTTTCATCTTGTTTGTTTACTAACTAAGAAAATGCAAATAAACTTCAACAAATTGTACTTTTTTTATTATTCCAGACTCGAGGGTTCCATTATCATTAATAAATAACTTAATCATAAAATCTTTTCAAAACTTAACCAATAAAGAAGCCAATTTTTCTTCTTCGTCCTTTTTTCACAATGTTGGTTACAAGTACTCCAAACAAGAAAGAAATCCAGTAACGAAGCAGATTCATTTATAAAAGTTTTTAGATTCTTTTATAGATTACCAACAGAATTTAAAAAAAAAAAACTGTGATTTGTGATTCATTAGAATTCAAATGTCGTGCTCTTTAATTTCCCATAATTTTACAACATTTTTAAGAACCGATTTTACTGTTTCTAGTTTTTTTGTAGCGTTCTTCATCTGTTTGATATAAAATCATTAATTTTCTTATTTATTTTCTCCTTAGTTAAATGTACCAGAAAAGCTCTCTATATATACAACCATGAAAGAACATAGGAAAATCTAAAAAGAATAATAATAATAATAATAATAACAGAGAGAAAATTGTAGAATATGAAATTGTTAATCTTTCGTTGATACAAATACTGTACACTAGCTTACAACATCAAACAAACTTGTTAGTAGCAGGCTGAAACCAATTTTTTAAGAATTGAATCGATGGTATGATTAAATTCTACTATTAATTTTATATTATATATAAAGTATTTTTGTTCACCACTATCAAATTCCAACCCTTTCAATTAAACTTCATCTGAAATTAACTTAATCTTATCTCGTGATCATTAAAGAAGGTATAAATCATAAATAATTAAATCCATATTCAATCTTAGTCTTTAATAAAATATGTAAGCGTTGCTCATATAAGCAAAAAAAATAAATAAAATCTTCTAGACTAATTCAATTAAAAGTCAACGTACCGAGTTACTTTTCTCTACCATACCGAAGCTTTAATTCATTGTCAGATAAAAAATTTCAACCATTTTAATTAAACTTTAACTGCAGTTAATCCAATTATGTTCTATAGAATTTATAGAAGGAATAAATCATAGATGATTTGGTTAATCTTCAATCATAATATTCCATAAGTGTTTAAGCATTGCATTAAGGGTGTGTAAAATTCGGGTAAAATCGAAAAAATTCGATTAACCGATCAAATTCAGTTAATCGGTCGGTTAACCGAATTAATTCGGTCGGGGTCGGTTAATAATTTTTTAAATTTTCGACTAACGGTTAATTCGGTTCGAAATCGGTCAGTTAACCGAATATATTAATAAATAAATTTATAATATATAAATAGCCCACTATTTATTCAAACCCAATGCAACATAAACTCAAATACTTAATCTAATATATATTAACCAAAGTACCCAACCCAACCCAATCATAAAAATTACAAATAATTTAATAAATAAAAAAATTCGGTTCGGTTAATTTTTTTGAAAAAAATTTTGGTTCGATTAACGATTAAAAATTTTGAAAGGTTGGTTAATTCGATTAATATTATTTCGGGTCGATTAACCAGTCAGTTAACCGACTGAACACTCCAACATTGCATTATAGAGTATGCTTAAACTCTCACTAAAGTTTATGCTTAAACACGAAACTAATCATTTACTATTTGCACTTTCTCTAATTAAGGTTACTTTGGAATATTTTTACTTGTAAACATTTGTGGAATGCCATCTTTAACATGAATATAATCTTTTACTATTTGTAATTTCTTTAATTCACATAAGATTGTGTTGGGTTGGCTATGGTTAAAGTTTAACTGAAAATGGTGTAGGGTTAATTGAAATGTTTGAGATTTTGGGTGCAATTTCATGTCAAGAAAAGTGTGTAAAGTTAGAACTTACAACTTAATTTTAATATTTATAAATATCGTGGTTAAGATAATATCGTATTATAATGAAAAATTAAATTTCGTGATAAATCTTTAAAAGGAAATTTCATCATTTAATAGTTTATATCTTTATAATTTTTAGAGGATTAAATTAAGATTTTATCATTTTTAAGATGTTAAAGTATAGTTTTACCATTATTAATTTAAAATTTTATAAATTATAAAGAGAGTTAAATAAATTTTTTTTTATTTTAAAGGGCTGAGGTGTGACTAACTTCTCTAACAATATTGATTCCCATATTTGAACCTAATTTTCCTTTAAGAAAACAATAAATCATAATTTATACCTTCACTTTCTACTTAATTAAATAATAATTTACATATAAATACAAGTGAGAAATAAATAGAAATCAAAGTTCTTGCACGACAGACTATCAATGTCATAATTATCTTAAAAAATAATAAAAATAATAATTAAAAGTCGAAGTGTTTATTAGTTAAGATAAAATCATAAGGTCATTTTCGACATTTCAGCTCACCAACCTCGAAGACGAAAGAAAATAGCTAAACTTCAGATTTACTTCGCCCACCATTCGCTCTTCGCTTCGCTCCTTTAAGGAATCAACATTCGCCCTATATACTGACCATTTCAAATTCAATTCATTTCCTCATTTTTTTTACTTCTCTTTAATACCCCTTCTCTTTGACTCTTCCAGATCTCTTCAATTTTCATTCTCAAAGTAACAAAAATTTTCTTCGATTTACTCCTACTTTTCCTACATTTTTCTTTTTGGATTTGGTTCAGTTTAATCTTCTTTTTATTAAACATAAGCTGATTTACCAGGATCTTATACTTGGTAATCATTTTTATTTGGATTGCTCTAAATTGCAATTACATTGTTATTAGATTCTGCAGAGATTGTTAGTTCCTGAACCATGGAAGAGTAAGTATCTTTTCTTCTAGTTCATTCCCTAATTTTAGTCTAAAAAATATAAACGTTTCTTTCTTTTTCTTAATGGAAGTTGAAATTTATTTGAATAAATAAGAGTCATGATTTTGATTCTTTATGTAATGCAATCTTGTTAGAACTAGTGTTGTTTTCCGGATTTGCTTTCACGTTGTACCACATTTTATAGGAAAAATAGTTAATATGCAGCTTGTTTACTGAAATTTGTGTTTTTGTTGGAAATAGGGAAAGTGCTGTGGAGCTTCTACAGCGTTACAGGCGTGACAGGCGAATACTGTTAGATTTTATACTTTCCGGTAGCTTAATTAAGAAAGTGGTAATGCCTCCCGGTGCTGTTACGCTCGATGATGTAGATTTGGATCAAGTTAGTATTGATTACGTGCTAAGTTGCATTAAAAAAGGTTTGTTTGGAGCAAAAATTTCTTTCTGTTTCTGTTGGATTCTTGTAATGCAATACGAGATTAGTTTTTTTTTTTATTTTTAAATTTTGATGATAACTATTTTGTTAAGTTTAGGTGGAATGTTGGAGCTCTCTGAAGCTATTAGAGATTACCATGATCATACGGGGTTACCCCAAATGGTAATAATTTACTTCTGTTGCATCATATATTTTGCACTATTTTTGGTGTTGTTTTGTTATTGATTTCGTTACTTGTCTTTTGCTGAGCAAAGCAGAAAGCAAATAGAGGTATATAATAGTTGGAAGAGTTATAAAAGTTAAGGACGTGGTTGAGATGATGTTGTATTTTAGTTAATTATTTATTTCATCATTTTTTGTTAATCTGTACGAACAAGTTTTAGGGAGCAGAACGCAAATAGGAAATTAGTAAGTAGCAACAAGATGAGCCTTGGCTTGGAGTTTGATCTAGGGTATTCAAGTTTAAGATTGAAGCAAACATGGTATTCGTGATCTAAAATAATGGCTAGTGTTTTGTTGAAACAAGTGTGGAAAGACACAAGGGCATGCATTGATTTTGCTACTAGTTTCTTCATTTGTGGTTTACTCCATTTGTCAATATTTTGATTAAAAATGGGACCATATTCGTTTGCTATTTGGAGTGACCCATTTTTGGAAAATAAAGATGTTTGATATGAATAAAATATAATAATATAATCTATACTGACAAGTTTTAGGGAGCAGAACCCGAATAGGAAATTAGTAAGTAGCAACTAGATGAGCCTTGGCTTGGAGTTTGATCTAGGGTATTCAAGTTTAAGATCGAGGCAAACATGGTATTCGTGATCTAAAATAATGGCTACAGTTTTGTTGAAACAAGTGTGGACAGACACAAGGGCATGCATTGATTTTGCTACTAGTTTCTTCATTTGTTGGTTTACTCCATTTGTCAATATTTTGATTAAAAATGGGACCATATTCGTTTGCTATTTGGAGTGACCCATTTTTGGGAAATAAAGATGTTTGATATGAATAAAATGTAATAATATAATCTATCTTACTTCTTACTTGAACTTGAGGATGAGTGTTGGATATGGGTTTGGCATGAGTATGTTTAGGTTTATTTTTATTTTTAAAGTTTTTCCATGTATTTGGAGGGTCTTGGAGGTATATGCTAACACCCATGTCCAAATATGCATCGGACATGAGTGTTGGGCACAAGGACTTAAAGAAAAATGAAGAGTCAGAACAACACAAATCTAACTATAAATTGTCTGCTAGATATTGTTGGATGGTTTTAAAACGCATTTATACATTTTCTTTTGGTTGCTTATCTTTTACATCTCAATCTCTTTTTTTCTTTCAGAATAGTGGTGATTCTGCTGGTGAATTCTTTTTGGTTACAAATCCTGAATTCTCAGGTTCACCTCCAAGAAGGGCACCACCACCTATCCCTGATTCAATATCAATGCCAACACCATCAGCACCTGTTTTTGCTCCATCGCCTGTTGTTTCAACTGTATCAAGATCGGAGTCTTTTGATTCCACACAAGTTCAAGAGTTAACTGTGGATGACATTGAAGATTTTGAGGATGATGATGATCTTGAGGAAGTTAATAGTCTCAAAATTTCAAGGCGGAATCCAAATGATGTTGGAGATCTTATGCTGAAGTTGCCTTCTTTTGCTACAGGTAATGATGGTTCTGAAAACATGTATGGCCCAGCCAATAGTTGGAGCATGCATATGGATGTCACTTCCTTAGGTCTGCATCTCCTTGTAAATAAAAATGTTCTTATGCTGCTATACGATGATGACTATTGTTGGGGGTTCCATGTCAAATGAGAAGTTTTTTTGAGCTTTTAATATCATGATCAATATGGGTATTCTTATCTAGCTGCTATTCTTGTGTTATTTTATCAATAAGTATGCAATTAATTTGGAGGACTTTGTTGTTTCAGGTATAACAGATGATGATCTCCGTGAAACGGCATATGAAATTCTTTTAGCTTGTGCTGGTGCTTCTGGGTAGGTTTCCCTTTTTTGACTTGTTGATGTTCTTTTATACGAAGTTCCTAAATATTTTTTACCTTATTTTAATTTCTTTTTTCTTGGTGTTCACTTTCTTCAAAATTCACCTATAAATCAGGGGTCTCATTGTACCATCAAAAGAAAAGAAGAAGGATAAGCGGTCCAAGTTGATGAAGAAGCTTGGGCGGAGTAAAAATGAGAATATTGTGGCGCAGTCTCAAAATGCATCTGGACTGGTTGGTTTATTGGAAACGATGCGTGTCCAGATGGAGGTATTTAAAACTTAATTCAATCATATTGTTGCATTTATCAATATCTCTTCTACATTGGGATATCCTATGAAGAATTTTCTAGCTGTCATTTGGAGATGCATGAATAAAGTTCTATGATTCAATGCACATTTGTTGTGTAAAACAATTTGAAAGTAGAAATTAGTGACAACATAACTTTATTCACCCAAAGGTGCAATTGCAGAAGTGATAACCTTTTTCTTCTTCCTTTAAAGATAATCCATTTCTTTTGTTTGCTGGGATAAGGTATGTGTGGCCTTAAGTGATTCTGGAAAGTATTAACTTGCTTTTCCATACACTTAAACCACAATGACTTTGATTTGGTCCAATCTGTACAGTTATTTCTAAAAGTTTTCTGGCCTTCACCTTAATATCTCCTCTCTTTCCTGGAGTAGTAAATTGTGAGGATAAACATATGAACGATTGTAGAGGTTGTGGATGTTGTGTATTAGTATTGACCTTGGGAGCTGTATTAACTGTGTACACCGGTGAGAAAATCCATCTGGCATTCAAAAACAGTATCCACCCCCCAAAAAAAAAAAAAATACTCCCATGAGTTTAAGGAAGAGGAAGGTTTTTTGTTGAAGCATTAGATGTTATTAGAACTTTGTATGTGGAGGCAGGTCACCTTTATTTTGCATTGAATATTTTCCTGAAGTCTTTGTTTACACCTTTTCATTTTTTGAGATACAATGGAATTCTTTTTTTTTTTTTTTTTGGGGGTTCTATTTAATCTTTCAAAGTAAAAGACTAGAATCATGATTGGCGTCTTTACCATTAGATTGGGATCAAAGGCTTTGATTTGGAAATTCTGTAATCTGTACATACGCATAACAATATCTTTGTGAGTACACATTTTCTTAGCAGCATAAGATTTCTATAATAATCTTCTCAGCTTAGTTTTTGAGTAGATGATTTATTATGATGCATTTGTTGATAGCCTTGTTTGACCCCCTTTGTAATGCATTCTCTCTTTTCTGCTCAAAGATGGTAATTCTGATTTGTAAGATGCAAACTGTTTTCTAGATATCTTTCAATGGATTAAATAAAATGCTTCTACAGTTACTTTTTCTTATGCTAACGTCTATGTAACATTAAGTTGCACTATTTTTATATTATAATTCTTTGATTCTTTTTGGGATCCCTGAGATTTCCAGGGATTGATCCTTGGTCATTGGACTAAAAGTCCAACACTTTACCAGCTGATTATGTGCCTAATAGTTATTCCATTTCAATATTGATTTATACAGATTTCTGAGGCAATGGACATTAGGACAAGACAAGGATTGCTTAATGCTCTTTCTGGGAAAGTTGGAAAAAGGATGGACACACTACTGATTCCCCTGGAATTATTGTGTTGTATTTCACGAACAGAATTTTCTGACAAGAAAGCATATATAAGGTGGCAAAAGAGGCAGGTAAATATTTTCCCTTTTTGTGTCCTTTTCTTTTTCCTTCTTGGCCTTTCAAGCTTTCTTCTACATCAAAATGCAATGTTATTGATATGAGTCTATATTGGGCAAATAATGTTTTGAGCGATTGGCATTGTAGTTGAACATGTTGGCAGAGGGTCTTGTTAATCACCCTGCTGTTGGATTTGGGGAATCTGGGCGCAAGACCAGTGAGTTTAGGATTCTTTTGGCAAAGATTGAGGAATCTGAGGTAATTTTTATTGTCTCAGCATTGAGATGGTTTATTATGCTGTATATTGTGATATCATGTGGCATTATAATGTAGTTGACTTATTTAAACTGTTAGCATTGGTTTCTCTAATGATTTGACTGTACTTTTCCTTTCCCTGGCATTATTCTTAAAAAAACTACTTGTGTATAGTAGCTCTACTTAGCTTCGGTGGTTAACCATATTTCGCAGTTTATGTTATTTTGAGCTAGCTCACTTGGTTTGGTATTCCTATTACTTATGTTCATTATCATCTTGGTTTGAATTTTTCCTTCCCTTGTTAGGCTTTTCCACCTTCTACTGGTGAAGTCCAAAGGACAGAAAGTTTGAAATCTCTAAGAGATATTGCCATTCCTCTTGCTGAGAGGCCAGCCCGAGGTGACTTAACCGGAGAAGTATGCCACTGGGCAGATGGTTATCATCTGAATGTCAGACTTTATGAGAAATTGCTTGTCAGCGTGTTTGATGTTTTAGATGAGGGAAAGCTGACTGAGGTTGGTACTTTATTGGTTACCAATTTTGACAATATACCACAGAAGCTGTTGTCTGAAGTTTCCAACTTGTTTGTCTTGTTTCTTTCATTCAATTTAAAATTTACTGATTGATAAGTTTGATGTGTTGTCCTGCCTCCCTTTCCCTTTTTATCTTTGGCTAATTTTTATAAAGTACCTATCTGGACAAAGGTGTCAGTGTTTGACTGGAATCTTGTAATCTGTAGGATTCGTATATATACTGTAAGGATATTAATAAAATAATGATCATGATTCTAAAAGTTCTCTTTGAAAAGGATAACATCATTTGTTGTAGCTAAAATATGTTCACAGTTGAACTAACCTTCGCCTATTGTACTGTAGGAAGTGGAAGAAATTCTTGAGCTTTTAAAGTCAACCTGGCGTGTTTTGGGAATAACAGAGACCATCCACTACACTTGCTATGCATGGATTTTATTTCGTCAGGTACCACTGATTGACTTACTTCATCCCATGTTTTAGAATTTCTATTGATATTGTGTTAGATATTGATTTTGTGATCACAGTATGTTATCACAAGTGAGCAAGGGATTTTGCGACATGCCATTGACCAGTTGAAGAAAATACCGTTGAAAGAACAACGAGGCCCACAGGAGAGGTTACACTTAAAAAGCTTGCATGTCAGAGTTGATGGCGAAGAGGGCTCTCGTGATGTTTCTTTCTTACAATCCTTTTTATCTCCCATCCAGAAATGGGCTGATAAGCAACTAGGAGACTACCACTTGAACTTTGCTGAGGTTTGGTTAATTCTTCATGGAGATACACCTAGATAACAATGTGATTTATATTAGTTGTTCTTCATAAGAAAATTTCTTTTTAATGCTTGTTTTGTGTATATGTTATTTGTTCTATGATGCAATTTTATACATTAAAACTTTTGTACATGCCTTGTCATAACTTTTGTTTCCTTTTGATTCTCTTATTTGCAGCATTTCTTCATGTTGCATTCACAATTTCTTTCTGATTTTCTTGTATTTTGGGCACATTGTGAATCTTACATTGGATCCAAAATTTTTACAGCATATTACAGAAATATATGCTAATTGATTGATTGTAATGGAAACTATACTTGGAGATAATGTTTATTAACTTACTGAATTCTTTAACTGAAATTTCTTTGCTTCTAATAATCAATCATGTTATAAATTGTCTACTCTGGTGTAACTACCATATTAACTTGTCTAGAATCATCTTTTGCTATTTAAGTGTTTAGCATGCTTTAAATAGGGTCAACAAGGAGCTTTGTGTAGATATCATATAACTTATTTCCCATATGACTTTGGCTTCTAGCTTTTGACCTTAGGCTTAATGCTAAGTATGGATGGACAAATATTTGACAGTTTTCATTTAGCTCAACAGCCATTGGTGTGTTTACGCGGCCCTGCTTATATCTTTTAGGGAAATAGTAATGTATTTGTTTAAAAATTAGGCAAGATATGAGAAGCGCTCAAGTCTATTTTTCTTTTTTTTTAAAATGCTTTAAGACCTTGTGCCGATAATGTCAATAATATCTGTATGCGTGCACACGTGGAAACTTGGGTACATATATACAAGCAACTTGACATTTGTTTTCTTAGCTATTCTGAATTTGGGTCTGTTTGTTGGTTCACAATGTATCTTTATAATGATCTTTTATTATCCTTATTTCTTAGAGAACTTTTTGGATATGTCAGTATCGTAATACTTATCATTTGATTTGTAGGGATCAATGGTAATGGAGGATATAGTAACAGTTGCAATGATTGTTAGAAGACTTCTTTTGGAAGAATCTGATATTGTATGTTGTACACCTACTCTTTAATTTGCTTTTTTACTTCATATGAGCAAGTCCAAGATACCCTGTGTTTTGTATCTAGTTCTCTTATGTTGTTGTTTCCTTTTATCTGTTGAGTATTGAGAATTACCTTTCAATATTTTCTGCAGCCTGTGCAATCTTCCACCGTCTCAGATAGAGATCAGATAGAATTATATATATCTTCTTCAGTTAAGAATTCATTTGCTAGGGTAAGTGTTCTAGCCCAATGTTTATATTTTTCTAACTCATATATTTCTATGCCTATAATAATCAAGATGCCAAAGAGAGACAAAGATAACTGCAAAGGCTCAGAATATTTTGAATAACAGAATAAATATGATAGTGCACTTAAAACATGAAATCCGTTATGGTTCACAAGAGTTTTCCTTTTTGTCTGCATCTGATTTCCTCCTACCATAGGAATCATATGTTAACCTTGATAAATTTTATGCCTACTATATGTGCATGGCTTGTATAACCCCTGTAGTAAACGGATTTACTACTGTACATATTTGTTTATTGCCCAAACTAGGGTTCTGGCATCGAAGACAGCGTGAGCATGTTCAAATGCATCTTAGTTTTATAATTTTGTAGGATGAAACTTAAATACCTGTTCTTTTCAAGGTGACCATAAGTATAAACTGCTGTAACATAGCACGTAAGTGAAACAACCAGAATAATGGAATATATATGACTGAAAATCAAGACAAGTGCGTGATAAACATTAAAGACTGACCAAAATAAATTATTTTTCATTTATAAATCAAGCTGAAATTTTGCACTGTGGCAAACTAGTTTATATAATTTATTTCTTTTGATGCAAGCATTAACATCTAAGCATGTGAAAATCTGACTCCATAATAGCTTACTTGATTAACCTATACAAATAATTTGAGCATATCATATTCGAACAAAACTAATCATCCCTCCTGTGCACATAATCCAACTTAATTCATAAATCATTTATCCATGTGCATTTCCTATTTTGAGGGTCAAAATTAAGTAGGGTCAAAATTAAGTTAGGGTATGTTCGATAAACCAATGAAAATTTTGAACATTCAATATTTCAAAAGTTTTTGATAATCATTTTAATTTTTTACTTAATATAAAAATTTCAACAAAAAGTGCTGAATAAGATAAAGTATGTAATAGCTACTTATCACTTAATGTTGAAAATGTCTAGTCGATTTTATTATCTTTAAAAAATATATTTCAAAAAAACTCTCTCTTTTTTTTAAATGACATTCAAATGACCATATTTAACTTTTATCCAAAACTATCCAAAATAATATAAAATATTATATTAATAAGATTAAAATTAAGAAATGAATAATTTTCAAAAATCAAGATTTACTTTTATCAAACGACATAATCATGTTTAGTACTTAGCTTTTACTAATTTACCAAACTTCTTTGTAATATAAATTCGATACTTGTAAATTTCAGCACTAAAAATTCAGTTCTTAATTTTTCAGTTTATCAAACTAAACCTTAGTCAGAAAACCAACCCTAAGATTTTTCCAAAACTTCAAGTCCATGCTCAAGAAGCTAAAGTTTTAATGACAATGTTTCAACTTTAACTTCATGAGCAACTGATTTGTTTTCTTTTCTATTTCATGAAGCCTTTTCTTACAAGTAAATTAAACCCACAAGTTTTCAAAATTTCATGCTATCTTTGTTTCCATCCCATGAAGGCATGACAAGTTTGAGCATTTTTGTTTGCTTTGGACAGATATTGCAAGCTGTTGATAAATCAGACACAATGGGTGAACACCCTTTGGCATTGCTTGCAGAGGAGGTCAAGAAACTTCTGAAAAAAGATTCAACGATGTTTATGCCAATATTATGTCGGAGGCATCCACATGCAACTATTGTTTCAGCTTCACTTCTACACAAGTTTTATGGAAACAAGTTGGTAAGCTGATACATACCAACTCTATATATGTTTTAGTTTATCTAGCTCGATTGTAATACTTCATAAGCTTGATTATTTGTTACTTTTAACTTAGAGTTCTTAATGAGACTTATTTTGTCCAGAAACCTTTTGTTGATAGTGCTGAACATTTGACTGAGGATGTTGTATCTGTATTTCCCGCTGCTGATAACCTTGAGCAGTATATACTGGACCTCATAAAGTCTGCTTGTGAAGGTGAGAATGTGGAGATCCATTTCAGGAAGCTAAACCCATACCAGGTGAGATAGCTGGATTTTATTGCCCGAATTTTTTATTCTAATAATAACAAGCTGAATAGCTTTCTATAGCTAGGAGAGACTTTGAGTCTTTAGAACTGAAACTGATAAAATAAATACCTTTCACATGGTGAAATTCCTATAATACCTTTCACATGGTGAAATTCCTATACTTAGTTGTTCTGGTGATGTCATTCAGATTTTGTTTGGTTGCTGTTTTTTGCTCGCAATTTTTTTAAGAAAAGAATATGTAGTTTATTAATTAAAGCACAAAATCATATGATTTCAACATGACATTTTTTATTAAAAATTGTCTAAAAGTAATTGCAGTTAACTGTTCGGTATTAAAGGAAAGAAAGTTATTCCTTTTTATCATTTTTTAAAGAATTCTTTTAATTATTTAAAAACTTGTTTGCTTTTATATCACCCTTTTTTTTCTTCTCATAAAGAAAAATAACAGAAGCAGCAATTAATTAGAGCCTGATATGTATTTTTTGATTGATTGACTGAAATATTCCTAACATAATAAAGACTTACTATGGTAGTGACTGCTGTTTTGGTCCTTGAAGGTGAGTTTTGTTGAACTTGAAAGTGTTTCATTCATGCCTCTTCAGGTATTTATAAAAGCTGCAATTGATTCTTATTCTTTAATGTGGTTGAATAACTAATTAGTTAGAAATTATGGAAAGAATAGTTTCAACTTTGTTTATAGGTTTTCATTTGGCTACTTCAAGGCTAAATATAGGTGTTTGTTCATGCTTGGGCAGCCATCATTGTTGCTGTTTTGAGCACATAATGATGTTGCTTCTCCGTTGGGACTATATGATTGAAGTAGTTTTTTCTTTCATTACCACCAGATCATCTTGAACGAATTGTCTGTTAATATTGATAGGAAAAAGATTCTGGTCAGAATAGTGCGTACATATTTATTTTCTCTTCCTTTCCCCCCCTAAGATCCATATTCTTTTTCCTTTTTCAGATTGAATCTGTTTCTGGAACAGTGGTGATGCGATGGATTAATTCACAGTTAGGACGAATTGTAGGTTGGGTGGAGCGAACCCTTCAACAAGAGGTAAGCAAAATTTTCTTTATTCTCTTCAAAAGTCATGTCTTTCCCTTTCTTTTGTTGTTTTGCCACCTGTCTCTCTCTCACCTCTTTGATTTAGAAATGAATATTCTTCTTTATTGTCCTTCTTGCTTCTGTTGTTGCAACATATATATATTTAACGGCTTTTTCTATTTACTGTTCTAATGGTGGGATGGGGTTAACAATTGATTGAGGTAAAAGTGTAAAGCTAGTGTATTCAGGCATGGTATGTTGTTAATGAACATGGACTCTTGTGGTACATAATGTTTCATGAACCCAAACCAGGGTAGATCTAATAAAGTTGAAAAAGTATTTAAGAATTGACGAAATATGTGAGTGTGGTAACAAACTGAAATGGTTGCAATGTAGATTTAGTTGTGATGTTTTGCAGAATGGTAGTCGTCCTCAAGTTGAGTTGCTTTGTCCTGATTTTGTCAGAAGTTTATTGTTTCCATAATTCATAGGAAGTTTTTGTTATAATTAGCTAAATGTATATTCTCCAGATTTTTTTGTATCTTGGTTGATTCTTTCAGTGTTGGTAAAGCTTATTTTCTCTTTTCAGCGATGGGACCCCATATCACCTCAACAGCGGCATGGGAGTTCGATTGTGGAAGTTTATAGGATCGTTGAGGAGGTATGAACATTCAAGTGTCTTTTTCAATAGATTCCCAATCTGTTTAAATGAAGCAGTTGATTATTTGATGAATGATATTTATCAGGATTCCTCCTCTAGTTTGCTATTTTCAGTGCTCTGAACATTGTGTGGTTCACTATATGTTAAAATAATCTCAAGGAAACTATTCTCCATAACCCTTTTGCTTCTGAGAAGTGAGAACAGCTTTTGTTGTTTTCATCATATTCCATTATTTTCCCTCTCTTTAACATGTTTTCAGTTTTAACCATTCAAAACCTATTTTTCTGTTAGAAAACAATGGAAAACCTTTTCACTCTGTCTAGAAAAAGGTTGTCAGAACTAATAACTTGGAACAAGTCTACACATGTCCCAAACTTTTACACTTGCAATCATCCTTTAGTTTGTTTGTAACTATACATTTTAATCACCAGATTCTGGATAGTTCTTGTGTATCCTCCTTATATTGTCTGTCTACTTGCTGTCATTCATCCCTTCCGCATTTTCTTCTTCTACTATTTGCTAATTAGAAAAAGAAAAAAGAATCTATGAATAAAATTCTGAAACTTATAGACATTTGCTATTGGTGGTTTTATTATGTGGTGTCAAATTTGGAATTCATTATCCATTTAGAGTCTGTATCACAGTCCTCGGACAACAGGTGTAGCTGTTATGATTTTGCCTTATAAATGGCTTTTAATCCCCTTGGAATCTATAAGGTTTGCTTAGTACCAGCCTACTTGGACTGTCTCAAGATATAATAGATTTGAATAATTTGATTATATGCTCTCAGCGAACTCTGTCTGTTACTTAGGAATATGCTCTCAGCGAACTCTGTCTGTTACTTAGGAACTACAACGGTAGTAAGCAAAAGGAAATTGGAAAATTATCTAAATTTATTGTCATTTACACTGACATGTTTGCTTTTATCTCCCCAAAGTATTAGCTCCAGCTATGACCTCTGCTTTATCTGTTTCAACTAATTGATCCATTGAAAATTTTTCTACCAAAGATGAGTGGTTTTGTTCCAGACTTGAATCAATGTGTTGTTTGTGTTCAGTCTTAGCTCATAACTGGTTGTTAATATGGTAAATGGTAATAGTTTGGATTTTGATGATTCACTAGTTTTATTTATTTATTTATTTGGAGTTTGATATTATTGAAATGGGAGACATTGGTTAATATCTCTAACAAATATTTGACTGCTATCAGTTAGGGAACATTTTTCACAGGCTCTTGGAATCTGGAATCTCATAATTTTGAAAAAAGATTTGTATCTTTTATATCTTTTTTCTCCATATAGATGTTTATTTCATTCTGGAGATATTAATAGTATATTCTACTTTCTTTCTATTTTTGGGTGCAGACAGTGGATCAGTTTTTTGGCATTAAAGTTCCAATGAGGCTTACAGAACTGAATGCTTTATTTCGTGGCATTGATAATGCATTTCAAGTATATGCAAATCATATTGTGGATAATTTAGGTCAGTATCCTTTATGATAATATTCTAAGTTGATGGACTTCATTGTCATTAATATGAAAAAAACTATTGCATTGGTGGTAGTCAATATAATTTTCCCTCAATTTTGTGGTAAAATAGAACTGAAAAAATAACCACTGGAGTTACATCAGTGACCTTGAACGTTTCCTTGGATCTGTTAGCCTTATTAGACTGGTTAAAAACATGGAACAATTTAGGACCAACCTCTAATGTCCCCTTGAAAGGGGCTTGAATGACATGATATACTAGGTAAGTTTCAGCAGCTAGATGATTATGATCTGAAGCTAAAAATTGGACTCTAGATATCATGCTTCAATTTGACAACTGTTGCATAAAACTTGTGAATAAGCATTGTATCTCAGTTTGAGTGAAAAGTTGGACCTAAAGAGGTTGATAAAGAGGTTGATGGAAGATTTATGATATATTCACTGCTGATAATATCTTCGGCCATCTGGATTCTGCAAGTTTATTATGGAATGAGCATTGTCGGTACTTTTTAGTGCTTTTGGACCATCCCTTCTTAACATGGATGGTAGTCTTGGATAAATCCAGAAATTATTATCAAACGAAATACTCTTAAATCAGTTAATCCTTGTATCTTGGCAACATTATATGTTGTTGGTTGACTATCTGACTACACTTCGGTGCTGTAATCTTCAACTTGATTGATTTCAGTGGACATCCTCAGATTCCTACATTATAGTGCTGTGTCCTTTATTTTTCCTCCCTGATGAAGTACAAGCTCTCCTTGGATATTGGTCTGATACTGTCAAAGAAAGAAAACTACATTCCCTAGATTCTGTTCTATCTATTTTCTGTCCCTTCTATTTAAGAAAGCAATAAAACATAAAAAAGGGTAGGCTAGAAAGCTATATTCCTCTCCTTTCTTTTTCTTCCATTCTCCATTCTGGGAAAATTGCTTAATCTAAAATCTCTGGTTCATGTGTGCTCGTTTCTCTGTTTATTTCTAGGTTATTAATTGCTTGATTATATTAATTACATCACGGCAGCTCAAATTTTCTATAACGTGACAGGCATAAAAAAGGAATATTGGCTGACAATTTTTTTTTTCATGTTTTGTAGATAAATTAGACCACTCCTTAGATTTTATTATCATCATTATATATCCTAAGCTTATTATATATGTGTGCACACACACAAACAGACATCCATAAACACAGAATAGAAATACATTTTGCACCTTGCTTCATTTTGGCGAGCTCTTTCTTTCACCTTGTGCCCTCAACAACAATGAAATCTGTATGGCATTGTTCTTTTTCATCTCTTTTGCTGCTGTTGATATTTTGAGTTCTTTTTGAGGTTTCAATCTGTTTCTATCGTTTTTTCTGCTGTTTTTTCTTTGCATTCCCTCCAGTGCAGACCTTGATGTGTTAGTTTCACAAATGCAGCTAGCAAAGATGATCTAATTCCACCTTTACCTGTTCTCACCCGATTTAGAAGAGAAGCTGGAATAAAGGCTTTTGTGAAGAAGGAGCTATTCGACTCTCGGCTGCCAGATCAGAGAAGGTCCATCAATATTAATGTCCTGACAACGCCAACCCTATGTGTTCAGTTAAACACTTTATATGTGAGTTCAAGCTTCATTTTGTGCTTAACATGTGTGTGGATGATTTTATTTATTTCTCCTACTTTTTCTATTTTGGGGGGTAGGGGAGGGAGGGAGGGGCGTGCATAGCATTGGTTGAAGTGGTTTTCTATTTTTATCAATATTGATTAATTAATATTCCTGTTTCAGTAGTTGCTACTGCTTGTTCCATGGTCGAAATAATTTTCCTATGATTCATTATTAACTGGTGGAAGAATCATTTAAATTTTCCTTGTGTTTGTAAGGCCTACTTTATGTACTCTGCCAATTTAATTTTTTATCAAACCAGAAAAGCTAAGTTGTGGTATATTGATAAGTAATAATCTTATAATATCTCCAACAAGTATTAAGCAGCGCATTAATCTGTTGACTTGCAGTCACCCTTCCTAGCCTTCTATAGAAAAGCAGTTGAACTAGATACCCATTAGTCGGAAACATATGAACTAGTTTGAGTAGAAATTTAAGTGATATTAACAGCGTAGCTACAATGTGTTGAGTGGGGTCAACTCTAGAAAAGTTAATTTTATATATAGATGTTAGGGAAGAGTTTTTATTATTTTCCCATATCATCCTCATTAGACTTAAGAAAAAGCTAAAAAAAGGGGTCAAATAAGAATATTTTTCACCTTCCTATTGATATTATAACAATGAGTAAATATGTAGTTTTCAAGAAAACCTTCAAAGGTCTTTGTACTTTGTATTGTGAATATGGTCGTACTTTGTTGGAAGGGAAAACAAAAAGAAAGAAAGGAAAATGCATGTGACTTTGATTAAAATGTGAATTGGAGCAATAAAGAAAATCAGGCATTCTATTATGTATGTTATTATTTGTTATTTCTAACTTATCAAAAATATTTGCCTATTATGTTCAAAATCCATATACATCTTATGCTTTCTGCTTTTTGCTTTTGGAAGTGATTGGTAAATAGAAAAAGTAGCTTTCAGATGATACACAATTAACTTGAAAATTTCATGGATGATTATTTTTTAGGCATGATTGCAGGAAATACTATCTTGTAGCCAGACTTTTTTTTTCTTTATTTGAAGTCTTGAAATAATATACTCAATTTTTGAATATTTAAAACATTTGGAGCTTCTTTAATAATACAATGTATAAAAATGATAATGTGGATTGATATATGTCTATATATGCCACTGATTTTAAATTTTAATTGTTTTCCTGGCTATGTCACTGTATGTACATTATAGTGTTATAATATTATTACAAGATTCTGTTCAGCAAAAAAACAAGAGTATGGATAACATGACAGAAAAAAGAGAATAAGGAGAGCTTAAAACACAATCTTTCAAGTCTTGCTTTAGAAAGATGCTTTTCTCCAACAAAATCAGATGTTCTTCCTGACCAATAATCATGTCCTTCCAAGTCATCCCTTAAGTTGTGCTAAAATCATAATCTGGTGGTCCCTCTGTTTCCCTTCATGTACTGTCTCATTTTGGGATTTATTTGCTGGTGTTGTTATCAGAATATATTCTGACTTGAATTTTTGCTATTGGCAGTATGCTATTAATCAACTGAACAAGTTGGAAGATAGCATCTGGGAACACTGGACAAGGAAAATGCCCATTGAAAAAATCTATATCAGTATGTATCTGAAGTCCATTCTGACATGATCTATTTTCATCCATTTCAGTAATAAGACTATGCATGTTGTTCTTGCATCTTTACCTTGTGCAACTAATATATTTTGTTGAAATGGTTAGCCTGCTTGACTTTCAAAGCTAATGGAAATGGAAAAGAAAAATAGTTGGCTAAACTTGGTCTGGAGAATTGATTGCTTCCCCAAATAGTTGACAAGCATTTTCTTACTGCCTAAATTGGAATGTTTTTCAAATGGTTGAAATTCTTGATTTTGGCTATTGTTTGGGGATAGTCCAGCATCCGTATCTCACATGGTGGAGTTTTTCCACTGTAATTCTCAAAGATCTGCATGCTATATATAAATTTGCCATCTGTACAAGTTCAATTGGTCTACCTGTTCAGTAATGAAGCAGTTTGACCTTTTGCTTGTCAGACTGAAATTACCCACTTTTTGTGTAGGGAAATCCATGGATGATAAATCTAAAAGTTCAACTCAAAAAGGCTCCTTTGATGGAAGCAGGAAAGATATAAATGCTGCTATTGACCGCATTCGGGAGTTTACTGGTAATACCTTTTTTTTTTTTTAAGGCACAGAATTGATCACTGATTAAGTGCTTTCTGCCTGTTGCAGGAACTAAAATTATTTTCTGGGATCTAAGGGAGCCATTTATTGAGAACTTGTATAAACCTAGTGTTTCTCAATCTAGGTTGGAAGCAGTTATTGAACCACTTGATGTGGTAAGTCCTTTTTTCCCTCAAAAAAAAAAAAAAAATTGCTTGAGTGAGTGAAAGAACTTGTTTTGCTCTTTATGAAATTGTTATATAGATTTATTTATGTGATAATATAGTTTTATTAAATATGTATGATAATTGATGCTGAAATGTCGCTGAAACTTCTGCAGGAACTAAACCAACTATGTGATATTATTGTGGAGCCACTTAGGGATCGGGTAGTGACAAGTCTTCTTCAAGCATCACTGGTCTTTCCCGAAACCTGCTTCTTCCCAAAAAACTTAACTGCTCCTTGAATTTCTATTTATCGAAATGGTTTCTTTTTTAGGAAGGCTTACTCAGGGTTTTGTTAGATGGAGGCCCATCACGAGTTTTCTACCCAACTGATGCAAAGCTATTTGAAGAGGATCTGGAGATCTTAAAGGTGATCATCAGACTGGCTGCTTAAATCAAATTAACACTGTTATGGTGATGTGATTTTAATGATATTGAACATAGATTTTGCAGTATTAGAAGTTTGTATATTTTTCTCCCCTGATTTAAGTGCCTTTTTTTGTTTAGAAAAACTTAGACCTTTAGATGAACCATTTTTATGTTGGCAATAAAATCATTCCATCACAATAATTTTGGCGAAAGGTGCTATAAACTGATTGGACTTGCTGCTTCAATTTCATTTTCTATTGTGTACAATTTGACACTGATCTATTCACATTAATGTTGGTTTACTTAGGAATTCTTTATTTCTGGAGGTGACGGACTTCCTCGAGGAGTCGTTGAAAATCAAGTTGCTCGTGTTCGGCTTGTTGTAAAGTTGCATGGATTGGAGGTAAGATATGCTGCCTTTGACTATTATTGTCTCAAATCTCCCTTTTCAAAATGGTGGGAGGTATATTTGCTACTAGCTATCTTAATATCGGGTGAGTGCCTGATACGAGCATGTATCCCATACGAGTATGTTTTACTTTTTTGAAGTCATTCCATGTGTTTGGATGGTCTTTGGAGGGTTATATTTCCCATATTCATGTCCAATATCCGTTGAGCACAGATGTCGGACAAGGATCTTTAAAGAAAAATGAAAAAAGTTAGAAACATAGGCTACCAGTGCTATGGTGAAAGACTAAGAAAATGAGAAATTCTTACGTGGTAGTTTAATAATAAATAAAAATATTCTGACCCTAGTGACTACATTTATCTCCTGTTTCAGTGTTTATTTATTTTTAATACATTTCTTTTTCCTGCAAAGGACTATCTTTTAGATTTTCTGCAAACGAGTATTTTTCAAATTTATCGGAGATATGATGTTAATTTTTTTGGACTTAATCATTTGCAGACTCGAGAATTGGTCGAGGACTTGAGATCTTCAAGTGGCAAACTAGGTGCTGATAACCAGACTCTACTGAGAATATTATGCCACAGGGCTGATTCAGAGGCATCCCAGTTTGTCAAGAAGCAGTATAAGATACCCAAGTCTTCTGCATAGGCTGTAGTTCGACTCAGAATCGGCTTGAAGTAGGAGAAAGCGTTGACTTGAAATCCGGTTTGACGTAGGAGAAAATGGCAAATATGCATCAGCCGGTTTGTGTGAATATAAGTTCATCACTCCCTTGAAAAAGAAAACAACTGGATTTTCTTTCATCCTTCTTTATGGCATCTTTAAATCACTTTGTTCTCTTTGTATGTTTACATAATCACATTTGAGTTGTGTATATGAGATGGAAACCATACCATGGCCAAGTACAGCTGTTTTGAGCCTTTGGAGCTATGTTACCTGGCTTTCATTTTTCCTGAGATACTCGCCATACGTTCAAACTTGAGTTTGAGATTTTAAGCTTTCAAATATATAGATTTTTTTTTTTTTAAAAGGAAAAAAACTTGCATACCCGTACCGACTCATTTGTATTCGACATTTATGGATTTGGAACGAGGTAAAAGAGCTCTGGTAAGTAGCATGTGGCTTCCCCAGTAGAGTTTTGGCCCACTTTGATATTTACTTTTTTTTTTTTAAAGTTTATTTTGATACTTTGATATTTAGATCTATTTTCATTACTAAATTTGAAAGAGTGTAAAAGTTTGATAATGTGGCATTTTGAAATTGTATTATGTCATTAGATTTAATTTTTAAAGTAATAATGTGACATAATTTTAAAGTGTCACATTATTGAATTTTTATATATATATATTTTAGGGATTAAGTGAACGTAATTGTCAAGTTTAAGTACTAAAGTTAATATATATACTAAAATGGAACTAGTTATTAAATTTAGGGATCAAAATTATATTAACCTTTATGTTGAGCTTGCGAATAAAGTAGAATGCTAATAATGATTACTATTATGATAGTTATGATGTTTATCAGAATTTTTTATTTGATTAGAAGTTGATAAATGTAATCACTAAAAAAATTTAAGCAAAACTTGAATTTAAATTTAAATTCAAGTTCTGTTTCTAGAGCTTAAACTCTATTTCAGTAAAAAAATTCAACTTGAGTCTTACTTTTTACCTAATAAAAATTAACTTAATTTTCAGGATTAAACTATTTATATTTAAAGTTGAGGTGTAATTGAGAATTTTTAGTACTAATTAAAAATAAAAATATATTATAATTAAAAAAATTTAGTAGGCTTTGTACATTATTTGAATAACGTAGTAAGCTTTAGTAGACTTTGCACAAATCTCTTGATTATATTCTTTTAAATACGATAGGCATGATGAAAAAGACAACTATAAATTATTCACAGTATTTTATTTTTTATGTACGTCAAATTCTTTAAAAAATTATCAGATTCATGTTTACAACCAAAGTGATGCTTTGTGTAATGCATATGACACTTCCCATCGTTTCTATAAATAAATTTGCTATTGTAATTTAGACTTACCCTTCTTTCCATCTAATAGCTTTTAACTTAAAAATATTAGCTCCACGTTAAAAAGGAGAATTAAGAAATAATCATCTCATTATTTTTATTGAAATTTAATTTTTATTATTTAAATCAATACTTGGAAATATAAAAAAAAATTATAGACAATTTCTTTTCGTCAAATAATAGATAGATTTATTGAGGAATCGAGTTGGTAACTCAATTAATATCATATACCCTAACAATAATATAGGCCAAGAATTCAAATCCCATAAAAAAAAATAAAATGTTTACGTCACCTCTTGAGTACACCCTCATTACTTTTTGATGGGTAACTATACGTCTACGTATAGTAGGGTTGAATCAAGAATAAACTGATTGAATTATAATTCACTTGAATTTTCAAAGGAAAAAGCAAAAAGCTTTAAATCGATATAAAACAAAAAATTACGGACTAAAAAGAAAAAAAGAGAGAAATAAACTAGACCGGAATTTGTGACATTCTTTTAAGAAAAGGCCCATGTCCAAGGTCCATTATCGTTTTTACAAATTAAACCCAATTTTAGGCGAACAATTTAGAGTGTTAGGGCAGGGAAGATCATTTTCTCTTTTCTTTCTACAGCCTGACAGGTCATTAGCAGTTTCACTCTTTAGCAGCTCACACTCTTTCCTTGTTTATTTTACAGGTTAGTTTTGCTTCACCTTTAATCTGCAATATTTGTTATATTATTCACCAAAATAAACCTCATCCACTTACCTTGTCTTGATCTGAATCTTTTGTTCTCCTAATTTTGAGTCTTTTTAAAGTATTTAATTTTTAGTTCAAAATATATGATTTCGATTGGTCTTTTCTTTCACTGATTCTATTGCATGTTCGATTGAACAGATGAAAAGTTTTTCAAGGTGGTTCTCTTCTTGTTCTTTGATTGTTTTCCGAATTGCTTGTGATTTCGACTAGTTGAGTTCTCTTTATTTGCATTTCTTGAATTTTTTTAATGATAAACTTGTGGGTTTTAATAGTAAGAGGATGTTAACATGGAGTTTATATTTTGGTTTCTGTATTGAATTAAGTTGATGTTTTTCTTTAGTGAAGATTGATTAGTTGGGTGAGAGTCTGTATTCAGGATGTAATCACGAATTCTGCCTGGTAGTATGTGTGGATGCGGATCCGAGAATTGCCTTCGTTTGTGTTTATGGATTATCACTATTGTTGTTGTTTAATCGGGCATGTAATGTAATGATGATAGCTTAGATTAATGTTTCTTGGACTCGAGTGTGATAGCCGGATATGGTACGTGTCCAACACAGTATGTTCAAATATTTCATTCATTTGGAGGACCATTGGAGGTTCAGAACCCCAGACCCATATATGCATGATATATTCACTTTTTTTTTCTTATTTTTTCCCTTGCATTTGGAGGATCATTGGAGGCTATGATCCCATACCCTTGTTCGGATGTATGGCAAACATGGATAATTCACACACACAAAAAAAGAGATGAGTCAGAGCAACATAGGTATAACACCTCTGGGAGTTTGTTAATCATACACATTCGTGTGGAACTACTTTGCTTTTAAAAGGGTTTCCCTTGTTTGTGAAGAAATTCAATGGTAATGTTTGGATTTGTCAATGACTATGAAAATTTAGTTATGAGTTGTGGTTCATTGAGCCTACTGAATCTGCTCACCTTGTTTTGTTTAGAAAATTTCAATTTCTTGTGAAGGAAATGACATGGTTTTCCATTAATACTATCTGTTTTCTGTTGCTTCATGTTTGATTATTGTTTTGGTGTTATCAGTATTTATGGAATTGAGAATTAGTGATCATGTGAAACGGGCATTGTTGGGTTTATTCATTACAATTGGGTAATGTTTTAAGTGGTTGAAAACTAAGTTGTGGGTGAACCTTTCTCGGTTTTTGAATTCTTCAAGATTGGTATACCATTTTTTGGCTCTTAAGGACATTAATTTCATTGTGAGTTTCATTTTTTTTTTAATGTTGTTTTCTGCAGAATGTTTCTCAAGGTGCAGATGCCATGGAATGTCATAATTCCTGCTGACAGCTTGGATGCCAAAGGCTTGATGCTCAAAAAGGCAATAGTGATCCGCCTTATGGATGAATTTGCTTGCAAGAAGGCCTCCAAGGATCTCGGATATTTCATGGCTGTAACAACCCTAGAGAGCATTGGCGAGGGCAGAGTTAGACAGAACACAGGGGATGTGCTTTTCCCTGTTGTCTTCAGCGGAATTACATTCAAGATGTACAGAGGAGAGATTCTGCAAGGGGTTGTACATAAGATATTAAAACATGGAGTGTTTTTGAGGTGTGGACCAGTCCAAAACATATATTTGTCTCACATAAAAATGCCCGACTACCACTATGTGCCCGGGGAGAATGGTATATTCATGAACGACAAACACTCAAAAATTGATAAAGATGTGATTGTTAGATTTATCGTGATTGGGACCAAATGGATGGAGGCCGAGAGGGAATTTCAGGCGTTGGTGAGTTTGGAAGGTGACTACTTAGGACCAATTTCCTGAATATATAACTTTGGTCAACATATGTACGTATTAGGAACATGTAGTTTTTGCGACTCTAGGGCTAACTTATGATGTTTTGTAAAACTCCTCGCTTATAGGTGATGGAAGTGATGGTATATTTGCAATGTTCATAAATCTAGTGTTGCATTGTTCAGCCTCCTTCCTAATACCTTGGATCAATGGTTGAAGGATTGTGTCTGTGTCCAAACTTTTCTTCACTAGCTTCGCATATAAGAGGAGCTCTGTAATTGTGAAGTGTGTTGCAAGGTATTGCAATTGTGCAGTTAGCATCCTGTTGAATTATACTATGTTATGCCGCCGCATATTACCTGTTTTCCTAGATGTGAAATGAAAGCAACACAATTATGGTATGCTGGTTCAAAACACATTCTGCTCCGGCTTTTTGTCCAAGTTGATTTGCCTAAAATCTCCTTCCCACACTAGCCCACCTAAGCAGCCTTATACATCACATGCATCTATCTCAGGCCCTTGTGCCATAATTGCGTTTATAGCTCATCTAACAATCATTCAAAGAATGAAGTTTCCAATGCGTAGCGGTTGACGAGTAATAAAAAAGATGATAAAGTGTTTCTTCCTGGTTTTCCTGGAAGTATCAACTCCATTCATACCCAAAGCTATTTCTGAATGTTCACAATGTTTGACAGCCTACTTATATTCTACCTTTTATTATTACACTCAAACCTGTAGCATTACTAATCTCATTCGCAACCGTCTTGTCCCATTCTCTTAGGTGCCCATCTGACATCATAACTGCCAATTGGTGCCATATCTACACAAGTTCCTTCCGTGTAGTATACTCCTCCAAACTTAAGAGGCTTGACTTTTTGGATTCAACCCTATCAAAACTATATTTGCTGTACCATAGTGTTTTGAACAATTTAACTTGTTCCATTAAAATACGTCAGGCTTGATTCATAAGCCTGGTTTTCCTAAGTCCCCCTTTGGGCTACATAACCAGTCCCTCCTTTTAGCATTTCCACCGTTCCAATAAAAGTTACATACAGTAGCAGGTTCTTTGAAGCAGGACATATGATAAACATACATATTGCTCAGCTGTATGTCACACACGGCCGTGTAGATAAACCCATGTCATGTGTATATTAAAAAACTTAAAAAATACGGCATACTTTCATCCAAAACTTAGTACCAAGCCAAATCAAAATAAATTATTTCCATACTTTAAAAACACATTTAAACAAGCCTAAAACATACCAAAACAATCAACTAAAGTGCCTAATCAATATTTTCTCATTGACACCACAATTCAATTATCAACCTCAATTCACATGACACATAAACTATTTGCATTCAAATTTATAAGTTCATATATAAAATTCACACTGAACTTATAATTTCTTCTTTAAATAAGGTTTATATGAAAAGACCAAAAGAACTCTATATAAACATATTCAAACCAAGATTAAAGCTACATACACAAGAAAGCTTATACCAAGCTTAATACATAACATTTATAATAAGTATCCAAGCATATACAAATACACCTATTACATATGAGCCTTATACATGCCACTTATAACCGTAACCAAAACGTTAAAGAACTACCAAAATGATCGGCGTATAGTGTGATAGGCTCCGACAAGATTCTAACCGATTAAGCTTTCCGATGGTCTATAAAACAGAAGAAAACAACTACGTAAACATTTAATGCTTAGTAAGCTCGTATAAGAGAAACTAAAACTTTCTTTCATTAATATTTAATCATTCAATCATGCTCATTTAATCATATAGTACTTGACTTTTCTAAACACCACAATTCACATCATTAGTAAATAACTTAACAATTCATCATCTATGAAACATAGGATGCAACATGAAACGAGTTACATTTACTCACATTACTTCACATATGTGATTAGTGCCCTTATTCATTCGTTTTCATAGCTCATTTTACCATTTCATAAAATCATCGATATCCATAATTTCATATCTAAACCTTTCTACTATTTTACTTACCCATTGAACCGTTTAGAATAACATATGATACTCGGGAACACCTTTTCATATAAACATAACCTTTTCAATAATGCTCACACGAGCTGTGAAATGAGCCAGCTACACGACCTGTGGGTCGGGATGTTAGCTACACGATGTTGCTCAAATGAACCGTGGAGAATCCGCAACAAATGCAGAACCTACCAATACCCAAACATATAATCTCTAATGACATGTTATTTATATACTAAGTATTCTCTAGGTTCAAATGAGGCTTTTGTCGTCAAGTATTCAATTATCGAATTATTACCGAATCAACTGTAAATAATATAATATTAACAAATAATCAACCAAAATAACATTTACTAAATATAAAATTCATACAAACTTACTTTGACCAGAAATAAGCAACGCCATTGGGCTTTGGCGTCAGAATGGTGTCCAGAAATCACTGCTTCTGAGTCGAATATGCAAGATACAGGCTAAGTTGAAAAGTCGCTGGAAAAAGGTACGGCGATAGAAGGTGAGAGAACAGAAATGCCTAATAAAATGAACGAGAAGAGTTGAAAATTGGAGAATGGGAGAGAATAGACTGAATTTGTCAGATGAAAGACTCTTGAAGAAATTGCAGGGATGGGTAGTTCCACAAAAAGAACAAGAAAGAAATTGCAGTGATAGCTAGAATGGGCGACAAGACACTAAATGAATCTGCTAATCAAAAGTCGGCTGATCAACAGTTGCAGGAAGTGGATGGGCTGAATTAGAATGGTGGCGTTATGGAAAAAACTTATATCGACTCCAAAATATAGAGCCGAAAACAGTAGCATGCATAATAATGACCAACTGTGTAAGAGATCAGAAAAGAGGAAACTGCGACATGGGAGATGGTTTATTGCATGATGGGAATGCTCATGAGAATAGGTATGAAAAGTGGTTGGTGTCCCAAATGGGACGAGTGGGGCTAACAGTGGTGTACAGCTTGGAGATACTTTTGGAGATTTGATGAATGACGCTCTGTCAATGGTTAAATCCAAGAATTTCAAATTAATAGAAGAATTTGTTATGGTGAATAACTCCATGAAAGTTCATTTTAAATGCCTATGTTGGGGTGATTTTAAGAGAGCTGTCTGTTTGGGAGAGTTCATTTTGGTGAGAAGATGTGGATTGTGTTGGCTGATGTTGCCTCTACACTGTGTTGGCTGGTGTTTTCTGTCGACAGTCGACAGTTTCGGTGTTTTGGTTCTGTCCTTGATGTGTTTTTATTCTAATTGTAGGCGCTTTCTTCTTAGGGGTGTAAACGAACTATTTCTGAAAGATTTGTGCCTTCTATTTTATAATAAAATATATATTTTATTGCTGAGAAAAAGAATTAATGTGTAACTACTCTTGTAGTTAATCTGTTTCCTTTGTTTCAAATTACAATGTAAAGTCACTCTGTGTTGCTGGTGTTGTTATTATTACTTAGTTTATTTAGATTAGTATTTTCATTAAAGTTGTATTAGGGATATGTTATAAGAATAATTAGATTTTATTTTTATTATTAAATTTAATTTGATTTTAGAAGTGGAAATCACGTCAAACCAGTCTTCTTCGTTCTCGAGACTTCAATTAGAAGTACTTGAAGCCTAGGTATTCTTTCTTCGGCTGACCATTCCAATTGTTACAAGCTTACAAATCATTACCGTCCATAGCTGCCGCAACCAAATTGGCCTTGGATTCAATTACGAAATTAGCCACCTCAACTTGCTATTGCCAGATTCGATTTGCCATGTTGTCCAAGGGGCACCGATTTGCTTCTCCAATCGTTGAACCAACTCGCCTTGCACCGATTGCCTTGACAGCCAAAGCATTGCCGCTACCATATGTTCTTCATAGAAGCTTTGTTGCTTCGATTAGTTGCTATTGGAAATTGTTGTAATCTCCTTGTGGCAACCGAATTGGATAATTTTTCATTGCCAATCTGTCGCCCCGATAGTCTCAATTACTAGCAACCAAAATTCTTCAAATCTTTGCCATCTATTTGCTACTGCCGCTGTACTCCATTTAGCTGCACCCTGCTTTGCTCCAAGTAATTGTTGCCGCAAATTTGTTCAAAGTATCCCCATCCCCTTCAAGATCTGTTGCCGTTTTCTCGTTCTATTCTACTGTCAAATTGCTGCCTGTTACTTTGCTCCTCTTCGTCAACCAGCTTGCTGTCGTTTTACTCCTCTAATTCAGATGGCGTTCGTTCGCCTTTATGTTGCTGCTGGGGTTTGGCCTTAATTGGCTGTCAATCAGCCAACAAAATTGTTGGGAGTTATCGATCAAAAATTGGTTGCTCATTGTTTGTCTTAGGACGTGCCTTACTCCTTTTAATTTTCACTAGCAAGATTAATTTATTAGTTGATGCATTGTTTGAGTAAAATTGAAATTACTCGTGGTTAGGCTTAATTAGTTAGAGTAAGTACTAAACGGAAGTGACATGATTTAGATTTATATTGTTTAATTTACGATTAATTTAATTTGAATTCATGCATGATTAACTTGTTAGTTTTGATTTAAAGACGAGTTGTTAGGTTGACTATTATTTGTAGCATATGGTTATTAATTAGATAAATTCGGATTAAGGATAGAAATTGGTTATTGTTAATTAGGTTACATTAATTCTTTTTTTAAGATTAAAACTAGACTAATGGCCATGCAAATGATAACTTTGAATAATTTTTAATGAAATCGTATAGTTTTCTCTTGAAGCAAAAGAGTTGAGTGAACTGTGAAAAGCGAAAATCGTCGAAGATTCCTTGCTTCTAAGTATCGAATGCTTAGATATTTCGGTTTGCAATCTCTAAATTTTTATTTCCCGATTAATTTAAATGCATGCCTTCGTAATATTTATTCGTGAAATTGATTGAAGTTGGTTTTGATTGTGCCTATAAATTATTTTTATCATTATAAAACTAATGTGCCGGAATCTTTTGAACGTAGTCGGCATGCCCCGTGGAGTATAAGCAACTATGTGTGTGAAACTAGTTTGGCACCTATGTGTGGAGGAATTTTGAGATATTTGGAGGGGATGGCAAGAGGGATATTATCTGGTGCTGCAGGTACAAATGTTGCTGAGGAAGCTGAGATTGAAGCGGTGAAAATTTCTCTCGAAGTGTTTGAATCGACAAACTGGAAGTGTTTTAATTCACTGGTAATTGAAGTAGGCTCTGCGGTGGTGTTTTCTTTTATCAATCATAGAAATAATGATTTTATCACCAACGGAAAAAGGAAAAAAACAAAGCACACATGGCAATCTTTTATTGCTGGCTGTAAAAATTTATTTATAGTATTACATAATATAAAAGAAAATAGTAGTAGTGCAAACTATTTTATTTTGTTTGGACAGCCTCACCACCACACATAGATTGCCTAGATACGATAGATAGCAGATAATCAAAGCAAAGCTAGATTATTTAGGCACGGAACTGGCGTAGATATTGGCGGTTAATACTTGACCTTTAGAATTTGGTTCAATACTTGCCCATGCGGTGTATTCAGAATCGGCATAAATAATCCTATCTTCGCTCTTGTGGCCGTATTTAAGATTGTTTGCAACTTGTTTCCAATCAATGGGGTCATTAATTTTGAACATCTTAGTAGAGACCTACAATTGATAAATGAATGGATTATCATATATGCTATAATATATTTTATTTTTTAAAAGAAATAGTTAAGCTTTAATACAATTGCCATGTGAAAAAAGTGAAGTCAGTCTGATGCTATACCATGGGAAAGAATTAATTAGAAACTGAGAGATTAATATTTACCTGATTATCAGTGGTCCACAAAATGATCCACCTGAGGCTATGACCGACTTCATACACAAGAGCTCCGTTCAGATAGATGGCTGGCATAGTCAGCGTAAAAGTTGCAGTTTCTGTATTCTTGATCGTTTCCGCAGCAGTTTCGTAGTTCGACAAAGCCAATACTAGATTCTGGCCAGCATCATTTGTAATAGTGCACTCAGTGGTAGCAGTAGAAGCCATTTGTAGTTGGTTTATACAAATTTCAGCTATATACTGAGTCAGATTTTTGATTTGCTTGTGTTGTGCTTCATGCAGGGTTCCATACACACATATTTATACACAGGTTTATAGCATAAAATAATCAAGTCAATTAGGAGCTTATAATTATTTAGCTTGAGCCAAGTCAATAAGATTTTATTAATTAACCAAGGTTATGACTTCATCGAAAGTTCTAACTATATTTATATCCTTATAACTATAAAACTTTTGTCCTTACTTTTCCTTTTCTTTCAATTCATTGTCCCGAAAACAAATAATATACTTTTTCTATAACATAAATCTATCTATAGAAAAAGAAAAGGGTAAAATGGCATTCACATCCCTATAACCATCAAACCTTTGTCTTTTTCTTTTTCAAGTTCATTGTATCGAAATGATCAACCCCCCACCCTCCCACCCAAGTTTATACAATCGATGTCAGTTTTAAACATCGTGACTAGAATTTCAATATACAACATGGTTAGCAGCATTCTTAATTTTGTGTAAGATTTTCACTAAATCTTGACATGGTTAACATTACAACTATTAATCATTGCTCATATTTGATGGATTTCAAAATTATATTTATTAATTAGATTCCAATACTATCCGACCTAATCTAAGGAGCTAGTTTTATTGTAAATATATTATAAAATTATTATTTAATTTTAATCTGGGTCGATCTAGACCGACTTGAAATCAAAATTATTTTATTCAAAGTTCAACTCAAGCCGAGTCGAGTCTACATAACCATGTTGGTAGCCTAACTTGCACAAAGGTCTGGTAGATTCGTAACGTGAGTACCTTTTCATTCATAATGAATTAGTGAAGTTTCTCCAACTTTGCTCAAGAAAAATCTAACTTTTGTAATATTAGATTATGGTGTAAATTAAATGAATGCTTACCCAAATGTGAGAGTGTTTCTATTTTGATTACTCAACTATAATTTTTTTTTACGCTAAAATTTTTAAATTTCTTTTTTTTTTTTTAAATATAGGTTTATATGCTTGTGAGGAGCTTATGCATTAACTGAGACACTTATTTAACTTGAGCCAAGTCAATAAAATAAATTTATGAATTTACCGAAAGCTTTTTAATGAAAGGGATAAGTATATTTAAATCCTTATAATTATCAAACAGTTGTTTGTTTGGTTTTTCTTTTGATTCAATGCACCGAAAACTTCAACGAGGCATTGGCTCAATGACAATAGCAAAGTTGAGGTCTCAAGTTCGTGTCCCACCTTATGTAAAATGTCTAGGTTCTTAGTTAATTTATTAGTTATTGAGTTATTTATTGCTTATAATGGTTGAATGCATTGTTATTGTTATAACTTCAAAAAAAAAATTCAATACACCGAAAACAAATAATTTATTTAAAAAAATAAATAAATCAACTCATATAATTTTTTATTCTTTTGCTCAGTCATAAAGGGTTGTATCAAAAAGAGAAAAACCCTCACAATTGGAAGAAAAGAGGCTCAAAGATAAAAAGAACTCCAAAAACACAATAATCATACTCGAATGTACCCCAACACCCAACAAGAGGACTCCCGAATAAATCTCAGAACTCAGAAAACAAACATCAAAATGACATCAAAGTAGAAAGCAAGACACCAAGTGTACAGGCCCAAATTTGCCCGGGCCCATACAAATACAAAACAAAAACACAAAAACACAAAAACAAAAAATAATAATAAATAAAATAAAGTAAAACCCAATAATTAAAGTCCATCAGTCCATTTCTTACATAGCCCAACAACCAAAATAACGGGCTCAAATTAAAAAACCTAGACCCAAAAAAATACACGGCCCAGATGGCCCAAAAAATTCCTGAAACCCTAGCCAGCAGTCTCGTGCCGCAGCCCCAGCTTCCACGCCCACAAACGGCCTCTCCTTCTGTACGGTCATCTCCACAATGGAACCTGCGAGAAGAAACAATAGAAATAATAACAGAAAAAATAGGCTAGCAAATGACAGCAAAAAATTAGAGTTTTTTCCTCTTTATTTTTTTCTTTCTTTATTCTGTAAATTGGCTATAAAAAGCCATCGTTTGTACTCTAAAAAGGGATGCACACTGAATAAAAAGAAGCAATAAAATGTGAAGGTGATTTCATATTTATTTTTCCGTCTTCTGATTTAGTTTTTTTTTTCTTTTCTTTGTTCCTACATATAGATTTTTCACAGAAAAAATAAAGAGAAAAGGGACTTACCTTAGTGCTGGCTCCTTCGTGTCCTTGCTTGCTTCGTCATAATCGAAGCTTAGGCGAGGATTTTGAGGCTTATGAGCAAGATTCTCAGACTCGTGGTTGAACAAGGACAGGTTAGGCCTTCGTGCGATGATCGTCTGCCGAATATGGAGGCAAAACGACAGTGGAAAGATGCCTTAGGTTCGACCGAATGAATAAAGGGAATAGGCTTTAGGTTTTTTTATTTTGATTTGCTTTTAAGTGGCTGAATGCTGGATTTTAAGTTTTTTCTAGGCTTGATTTTGTATAAAGTTTGAAACGGTGCTGTGTGGAGGGGAGGAAGATCCGCGCGCAAACCCGATCCATAGGCTGGATCCGCGCTTTGGTACTTCGAATGGTCAATTTGCGTGGCTAATCCTTCGCATTCGCGTAGACTTTTAATTGATCCTTATTTACATTTTATTTTGTTTCAAATTTGTCCTAGAATTTGCGTGTCTTTGCAATTTAGCCCGCGTCTAAACTCTGCGTTTTGGGGACTGGAATATTTCCAGTTTTGATCCCTTTGCATTCGCGCACATTGCACTTGAGTCTTTTTCTTAATTTCAATAGTTCATTTTATTTATTAATTATCTCTTTGAATTTGATTTTATTTCAATTGGTTTTTTTTTATTTCAATTTGTTTAATTTATTTTCTAATTCATATAACATTCATTTTCTTAAATTTTTTTTTACACATTTTAAATTATTTTAGCATTTTATTTTATTTTTTTTCTTTGTTTAAACTACAAAATTATTATTCTAAAAGTTCTTTTTATATCATGTTGATTTAAAATTATGCATGATATTATGTTTAAATACTCTTTTATTATAGTTTATGATAAAATTAGCTCAATTCTGCATACATTATTGTTTTCACATTATTTTATGTAAATATTTCCCTTCTAAATCTATTATATATATATGTATATATACATTTTCTTTTAAATTTATTTATGTAATTTGTTTCCTTTAAGGATCCTATTTAAAATTGTGTATTTTATTCATTTTGAATGCTTTCATATATTAGTATCATTATATATATTGTCTATATGTACATTGATCCAAATCAATTTATTTCATTTAAAATTATTTTATATATTATTTATTTCGAAGTTCTTGTTACATAACATATATTTTAATAATCATTTATATATTCTTAGTTTTTTTAAAATCCTTGCATGTGTTGTATGTTCATCAATTCATTATTTCTTTTAAAAAATTTTGTTTATATCATATTGGTTCCTAGTTTTCTAGTTTGTTTTGCACATTATGTATTGACTGTTTTATATTACGCCATATATTATTGTTGCATATTATTTATTCGTTTTTTTGTATTATTAGATCAATTGTTATTCATCCATGTTTTGAAATTTAGTTATATTTTTAGTGGATTAATTATTGTTTGGTTAATTGGTTTCTTTAGTTATATTATTTTCATTCACCAAGTATCGTACTTTATTTGTGCATATTGTCCCGTGTTTATAATTTCGCCTTTTGTTCACAAGTGTTGCTTTGTAATTTTCAACCTTTTGTTTTAAAGTTAATTATTCCATTTTATTTCAAGGCAACCTAATGCGTTTTGAGCTAGTTTTACAGTTTTTTATTTAAAAATTCCTTAAAACGAAGGCAATGTTTGATGTTTGGAAACTCGGAGAATTGTGCCCTATCGTGCTGGATTTCGATTTCCCGTTTGTTCAAAATAATCAAATATTCCTTTAGAATTTACTCGTGTTTTCTAAACTCTAAAACAAGACAATGTTCAATGTTTGGAAATTTGAGGAATCGTGCCCTACTGTGCTAGGTTTCGGTTCTTCGTTGGACTAAATAATTGGGCATCCTTTAATAATTTTCAACGTATGAGCTTTTGGAAGTCAAGAATTAATTGTGGTTTCGGAGGTATAAATGATCATGTCCTATCGTGCTGGATGTGATGCTGTATTCCTTTGAGACAAGAGAATTTTAACGAACAACTTGAGCCATTCAAATGTTTTAAAAGGAACCATATTTCAAAATATTTTAAAATCTTAGACATAAGGACAATACTTAATCAATTTGGTACCAATTTTGGGCGTAGTGAGGGTGCTAATCCTTTCTCATACGTAACCGGCTCCCGAACCCATTTTCTCAAATTTACGTAACCAAAATTGATTTAAATGGAATAAAATGTTTTATTAGGTGATCCAATCACACCTAAACAAAAGGATTGGTGGCGACTCCATACCTTGTCTTAAAAGTCGATCCCAATTTTTTTCCAAAATAAAAAAATAGTTTCGACAGCTTGACGACTCCACTGGGGATTGAATAAGAGAGTCAAGCCATAAAATTGATTATTTTCTGTCCTTCTGTCTAAAATTGAAAATCTAATTTGAAAATCATGATTCTTTGTTGCATTTGTTTGCATGATTGTTGTGGTCCAAGTCTTGTAGAATAATATTGCATTACATTACATGACCGTTGTGGTCACACCTTTTAAGTAGGAGTGAGAAACTATGCCTTCGTGAGGTTTTCACCTCTGCATGGCCTAGTGGATTACTTCCGGGATACATCTGTACCTATGACTTCGTGAGATTTTCATCTCCACATGGTCATAGGGAAATGTATTCCCCTGAACTGAACTCGATCCATATGAGCCTATAATGGGTGAGGGTTGAGGAATTTCTTGGTTCAGGTACCCTTTCTCTAGAATCGAGCCACATATAGTGAACCTTGAGAGTCCACCTTAGGTGGAACCTTGCCCAAATTTAGTGGTCACCCGAATAGGTGCTTTATTTGTTATTTATTTCTTTTGTACTAATGTGTTTTGTTTTGTTTATAACTGCATTACATTATATCATCATAGAAATGAGGTGTTGATTCATATTTGATTGCTAAATAGAATAGTTTGTCATAAGAAAACGAATTTCTTGCTAAAGTGGATTATAATACGGTTGTCTGAATATGGTCCAGGTATTGGAGAAAGGCTGATGGTTCGCGGAGGAAAACAAGACTTTACCTGAGGATTCAAGCCAATAAAGATTATTCGAGAGCCGTCGTGTCCCAACTTTCTTAAAGGATTTAATCGACATCACGAGGATAATAAGTCGCAGCCTGGATCAAGCAAAAAGGAGTTAGTGGAGGCATTTATTTGAAGCTTGCGAGATTTGACTTTTACGAAGAAAATAGATCGGTGTCTTCGCCTGGAATATGAAGGCAGGGCGATATATGTAATCCATTTTATGTAAAGGAATTTGGTTTCTAGAAAAGTTGTTCTCGTAGAATTGAATTCAAAATCAACGCCTTTTTTTCTTTTGCATTCATTCCATGCATTTGCATTGCATTTCATCATTTGCATTAGATTTTCACAAAAAAGACCCTAATTAATTGAAATCCTTTCAGTTAATCTGGGAACCAATAAAAACTTACCAACCAAGCGTTGTTACAGTACCCGTGCTAAGACAAAAGATATGGACCAAAGATTGGAAAAACTTGAACAACTTCAAATAGAGATGCAAGACCGGTTACAAATGCAAATGCAAGAGCATCTAGCTAAGATCCAGTAAGAGATGAAGGATCAAATGATGGAGTCCCAAAGAAATATAATGACTCAATTGTTCCAATTGCTGGTAGGAAGGATGGATAAGGGGAAAGATCCTATGGAAAATGTTGGGGAAAATAATGAAGACCCTCAGTATCCTCCTAGTTTCACTCCTACACATGTACAGGCATAGCCTGAAATTAATCTGCAGAAACTATCTGTTACGATTAGGCCTCAACAGTTTCAGGTCAGAGTTTCAATACTAGTAAATTTCCAAGCTGGTTCAGGTTTTAACCCTAGTAATAACTCGAATAATCCAGTTGTGCTTGATTTGGATGAAGTTGCGAAAGAAGAAAGGGCAAGGACAAAATTACAGAAACAATTAGAGGAACGGTGTAAATAGTTGGATGAAAAGTTCAGGGCAATGGAAAGTGCTGATAAACATCCTGGAATTGATGCTAAGGATCTGAGTTTGGTCCCAGACTTAGTGCTTCCATACAAGTTCAAGATGCCAGAATTCGTGAAGTACATTGGAACGAGCTGTCTTGAAGCTCATATTACCATGTTTTGTAGAGGAATGACTGGGTATGTTAGTAACGATCAATTATTAATTCATTGCTTCCAAGACAGTCTGATCGGGTCAGTAGCTAAACGGTACAATCAATTGAGTCGTGCTAAAATCAATTCATGGAAGGACTTAGCACAAGCTTTTATGAAGCAGTATAGCCATGTAACAGACATGGCACCCAATAGAATTACCTTACAAAATATGGAAAAGAAGCAAAATGAGAGCTTCAGGCAATATGCCTAGAGATGGAGAGAAGTAGCAATACAAGTCCAGTCGCCTCTTCTGGAAAAGGAAACCACGATGCTTTTCATCAATACTCTGAAAGCCCCGTTCATTGATTATATGTTGGGAAGTGCTACTATAAGCTTTTCAGATATAGTAATGTCTGGTGAGATGATTGAAAATGGAGTAAGAAGTGGGCAGATAAATGCGAGAGAAAGTGCTAAAAGGTTAGCCCCGATAAATAAGGAAAATGAGGTGAGCATTGTGAGCATGCCTTCCAAAGTGGTCAACATAGGCCAGCCGAGGGCTGTAACCACTAGTTATCAAGACTCTTCAAAGCAGGAATCCAACTCGAGGCCAAGTGCAGAAAAGCTTCGGTTTACACCTATCCCAATGTCATATAAGGAGTTGTATCAAAATCTTTTTGATGTGCCTGTGGTGTCTCCGTTCTACTCAGAACCTGTGCAACCTCCATTCCTAAAATGGTATAATGAGAATGCTCAATACGAGTACCATGCGGGAATAACGAGACACTCAATTGAAAACTGCACTACAATTAAAATGTTGGTTGAAAGGTTCATTGAAATGGGAATTATGAAGTTTGACGATTCCTCAGAACTTAATTGCTTTGACAATGAAGTAAATGCGATATTTGAAAGTGGGGGCAAAAGAGTTGCGATGCCTTGAATAAGTCAAAAGCCTAGAAGGAATATCGAGAAATCTAAATGACATATCCAAAGAGGGAACCGGGGAATAAAAGTTTCCAAACCCTTATGTACTTGGGGGTGTTTTGAATAATGGGACTGTGGAAGAGATCCCTGTATTTTTAGAGCTAATCTAGAGTAATGTTCAAAATGCGCTTGTTGCTTTAAGCCTAGGGGTAATAAGAATCCTTTTGTGAAATAGGCTTATGTTCAAAATCTTTATTTAAATCAAAATGCATCTTTTTGAGTAAATGTTCTTTCATTCTTGATATATGCTTCTGTTCTTTGCACTGTCTTTTAAATATGCTTTTATTCTTTATTCATGATCATATCATAAAAATAATCATCCTTAGAATCATTTATTCTTTGGAAATATGCCTTTGTACCTACAATAAGTCCCCAGATATCAACGACAGGAGCAACGCTATAACTGACTCCCTTTTGGGGTGAGATATGTGTTTAAGCGGATCTCAGGACTTTGAAGATGACAGAGATTGTAACTTATCTCCTGATTTGTTAAGGATGGTAGAACAAGATGAAAAAAAGATGCTACTTTACGAAGAGTCAGTGGGCATTGTGGGCAAGAGGCAAAGATCGAAGCCTGAGTCACCACAAAGACTAAGTGAATTGTCAAACCCAAGAATATATATTCTAAGAATTCAAAGATGTTTTCGCACAATCATGTCAGAATATACCTGGAGATGCAAAAAAATGTCTATACAGTTGTCAGAAGGACACATGTTAATGGTTTCATGGTAGCTACGCTAATCATGAGGTTTGGGTACTGTTGATCCACCATGGAAGGGGATTGTATTAGTTAGGCTGTATTTAGGGAAACAAGATTCATGTGCCTCATTCATTTTTTCACAGACTTTCTCTATGTGGGGCAGACCATTTTTGTCTAATATACATCGATTCATCTTAGCAATGGTTGATTACTTCACGAAGAGGGTGAAGGTCGCTTCATATGCCAATATTACAAGGTCGATAGTCATCAAATTTCAAAAAAAAAAAAGTGCCAACAAGTGATGCCAGAAAAGATCATGTCTAATACAACTGCACAATGTCAAAAAGCTTGCAGTCTGTTCAAAGATCAGACACTGTATCACAGTACAACAAAGGTAACCAAAAATAAAAATAAAAGTACAAAAAAAAGAAGAAAAATAATAAAACAAAGGTCATAGTGAAAAGCGACCGAGACTTGTCAAGATTGGCATAAAGAAGTTACCATTTACCCTCTATGCTTATCGAATGTCGGCCAAGACCTTCACTGGGGCAACACATTGCTCATTAGGTTATGGGATAGAAACAATTTTGAAGACGAGATTCTTTTTCTCTGGGTCTTGTCAGAGGGGAAATTGGATAAGGCAGAATCGATCTAAGCTCGATATGATCAGTTGAATTCGAGAGAGGAGATTCTGTTGTGGTCAATGCACCAGAAATTAATGATGTGAGCTTAAAATAAAGAGTTTCATCCTAGAAAATTCCACGAGGGGAACTTGATATTGAAGAAGATCCTTCCTATACAAAAGGACTTCGAAAGAAGAAATATGCCAAACTAGGAGGGACTTTATGTAATAAAGAAGGCCTGATCTGGAGGAGCATTGACATTGACCAAGATGAATGGCAAATCCAGTCAATGAGTATTCTACCTAAATGGGGAGAGGTCAAGGTGAAAACCTACAAAGGGTGTCTTGAGACCTTAAAAAAATAATAAATAAATAAAATAAAAAATCAAAATAAAAAATAGAAAAATAAAAAAAGAATCAATCAAAAAAAAGAAAAAAAAAGGAGAGGCCAAGGCGAAAACCCGCAAAGGGTGCCTTGAGACCAAAGGGGATTTGAGTTGAAAACCTGGAAAGGGCGGCTCAAATTTGGATCAAAATGAGGCATACGGTAGTTTTGCTATGCCTGAATTAACAATGAAGAAGTATGCTACGTCTTGGGGCATCGACAAAGTACTTTGGATCCCCTAAACACAGATTATGCTCAAAATGGTTCTCAAGAAGTTGATACAAAGAAGCTTAAGTTGCGATATCTGGGGCACCTAGTTTTCCATTTTACCTATTTTGGATTTGATATCTTTGATTATATTTCTTTTCAAGATACATCCCAATAAATTTCCTTCTTAATTGCATTTGCTATTCCTTGATCAACTTAGTTGCTTCGAGCTATGCTCCTAATTAATTTCCTTCTGGTCCATTGTCATGATCTTTTTCAAGCATTTTGCATTGAAATAATGATTTGTGGACTAATAATACTTTCATAAAAGGAGTTTCGCATATGACTCTGGAAGCTTCTAAATAATACAAGAACCTGAAATAGGGCTATTGTTCAAAAGTCACCAAGCTTAAGGGTTGGAAATATTTAAGCCCAAATTGAGACTATCTCTTTGGAATTTCTGTCAAAAATATTGGTTGAACAAAAAGGAATGGCATCGGTGTTATAATCCTGAAAAAATACGAGCAATGAGATTATTCTCGAGAAAAGAAATATGGTACTCTGTATTCATGCAGATATCAGGAATATACATCTGTTCATTACACCCAGAGAATGGTGTAACAGATCAAATTGATTGAAAATAATGCAAATCCTATACCTTTGAGTTGCAGCAGGATGGATAGAAGAAATAAAATGATTATTTCCCTGAGGTTGCAGTGGGAAGTACAAACTTTATGTCCCAAAAGGTACAGTGGAAGGGGCTTTGAAATTACAGCGGGAAAAGCTTGCTGAGCAGAATGTGATTGTTTCTTTGGGTTTTCTGTCAAGAATACCAGCCGAACAAGATGGTAGCATAATAAATCAGTGATAAACCCTGTTGAACAACAACCAATGATACCTTAAGCCTTTTAAAAAGGATCATTTTCATCTCCGCATTCATAACACATTTAGTTGGGAGCATTTGATTCATTTCGATCATAGCATCCTAATTATTTGACATAAGCATCACATTTAGTTAGGAGCATTTGATTCATTTCAGTCATAGCATCCTAATTATTTGGCATAAGCATAGACACATGAAACCGAGTCTACAGGACATGTCCTAGAGGACGGTGTAGCAACATCGGTGTATTCACAGCTTATCTCCCTGAAGCTGCAGTGGAGCAAGTTGAAGTGACATGTCTTATCTCCCTGAAGTTGCAGTGGAGCAGACTGAAGATAGCAAATCTTATTTCCCTGAAGTTGCAGTGGAATAGATTGAAGCTATAAATAAACAGATCTTATCTCCCTAAGCAGTTGTGGAGTAGATCGAAGATGGCAAATCTTATCTCCATGTATCGGCAATGGAGTAGATTTTAGCCACCAGCCTTATCTCTTTAAGATAGCAAGAGAGCAGGTTGAAGATTGTAGTATTATCTTCCTGAGGTAGCAAGGAAGCAGACTGAGGATTGTAGATCTTATCTCCCTAAGCAGTAGCAGAGCAGATCGAAGATGATGAATCTTATCTCCATGTATCGGCAAGGGAGCAGATTTAGCCACTAGCCTCATCTCTCTGAGGTAGCAAGAGAGCAAGTTGACGATTGTAGTCTTATCTTCCTGAGGTAGCAAGGAAGCAAACTGAAGATTAAAGATCTTATCTCCCTAAGCAATTGTGCAGCAGATCGAAGATGGTGAATCTTATCTCCATGTATCGGTAATGGAGCAGATTTTAGCCACTAGCCTTATCTCTCTGAGGTAGCAAGAAAGCAGGTTGGTGATTGTAGTCTTATCTTCCTGAGGTAGCAAGGAAGCAGACTAAAGATTGAAGATTTTATTTCCCTAAGCAGTTGTGGAGCAGATCGAGCATGGCGAATCTTATCTCTATGTAACGGCAATAGAGCATATTTAAGCCACCAGTCCTAATTCCCTAAAGTTACAGTGAGACTACTTGAAGAAGAAGAGCAACAAAGAAGTCAAGATTCGGCAAGACCGGGCAAGATTGACCCTTCTTAAAGGTCTTTGCTTCATTCTTGTTACACGATAATGAGCCAAGTGGGGCAGCTGTACAGGCCCAAATCTGCCTGGGCCCATACAAATACAAAACAAAAACACAAAAATAGAAAATAATAATAATAAATAAAATAAAGTAAAACCCAATAATTAAAGTCCATCAGTCCAATTCTCACATAGCCCAACAACCAAAATAACAGGCTCAAATTAAAAAACCTAGACCCAAAAAAATACACGGCCCAGATGGCCCAAAAATATTCCTAAAACCCTAGCCAGCAGCCTTATGCCGCAGCCCTAGCTTCAACGCCCATGAACGGCCTCTCCTTTTGTACGGTCATCTCCACAATGGAACCTGAAGGAACCCATTTTTTCCCGGGCCCGTGAAATGAAATAAACAAAAATTTATAAACCAAATTAAATAAATAAAGTGTCCCTGTTAATATCCAATTTATAATAAACAGGCCTAAAGGCCTGATAACCCAAAACTCGGTTACATTTTACAGCCCAATTAGTCTAAAGCAAAATTCCCATTAACCCAATACCCTTTTTCACTCGTGACCTAAGCAACTACCCGGTTACACCCATTAAACCTCCTAACCCAACAAATAAACACGGCCCAAAGGGTCCAAACCAATAACAGAATCAGAGGACCTAGGGTTTTCAAAACCCTAGCGCCGCAAGCACCCCACACACTGTGCCTCATCTCATCTCGCGCCAAATCGGTGTGCCAATCCTCGTCACACGGGGTCTTCACTCGCCTCCAAAAGGAAAGAAACATCAGAGATAATACAAATATAACAAGAAATAAAATCAAATATTGTAAATATTATTTTATTTTCAGTGGCTATAAAAGCCCGAATTGAAACGATGTAAGGGACTACGTTTTTCTACATGCACATATACAATAAAAATCAGGAAAATACAGAAGTGATTTACATCAACAAACCCTGTTTAATCTCTGCTTTAGTTTTGATAATTTCTTCTTGGTCATTCTATGCTAACAGTGAAATACACTATCGAAAATCAAAATTTTTTTTATTAAACGAAAGGAAACCCAACGTTTTTGTTTCTTTTGAATTTTTTTATACAAACTATCGTCAAAAAGGGAAAAAGGAATAGATTACTTGTGATTTGACTCGAAAAGGAGTGTTTTTGGCTTTCAGGCCACCGTGTGCGGCCGCATCGATGGTGGCGCATGGGGCGCGTGCGGTGGATGCTCGTGGGACCGATGGCCGGATGTTAAACCGGAAAAGAGGAGGTTTTAGAGGATTTTCAGAAGTTTTTTTAAAGGACTAAGTTCAAATGTTTTTTAAATAAAAAATAGCTTGTATAATGATATGAAAACGACGTCGTTTTTACTTAATTCAATAAGTACCAAAACGACGTCGTTTAGGGTTAGGATCCGCGTGTTGACCTGATAACCCAGGAAGGATCCGCGTGTTTTTGTTTAAAGGGCTAATTTCCCAATTGGTTCTTCCGCATTTTCAGCATTTATAATTTCGTTCAATTCAAATTTTGTTTTATTTTAATTTGGCCCTGACCTTTTATTTTTGTTTCAATTTAGTCCTAGCTGCTATTATAAGGCCTATTTCGGGAACGACGTCGTTTTGGGATTAGGGTCAAATTGCCCAGTTAGTCCCTCAGCTTTTAGCGCGTGTTTTAGTTGGGTCCAAAATTCATTTTATTATTTTAAAATTAACCCTAGAGTTTTATTTAAATTCAATTTTAATCCTTTATATATATTTTATATAATTTATTTATTTTTAATATTTTTAGTATTATTTATTTTACTTTAGACCTTATTTATATGTAAAAAAATATTTATTTTAATTATTTTTTATTATATTATTTATATTTTATTGTATATTATTTATTATATTATGTATAATTTTAATATTTGTAAATTATTATAAAATATTACATTTTTATATATCATTATTAAATATTTAGTATGTAATATTCTAAAATTTACTATAAAATTTTGTTCCTATTTAACATATTATTATCTTTATAAATATATATTAAGTTATTATATCATATAGTATATTTTTATATATATTAACCATTTTTTTAAAAAATTCTCCTTTATTATTTATATATTGTTTTAAATATTTTATTTTTAATACCTCATTTATTTTTAATTGTATTTAGTTTTTATCTTTTTTTTTTACTTATTTTTTTATATGTTCATAATTTGTTTATTTATTTTTGTATCTTTTTTGTATTTATTTAGTATTGTTTTAGTATGTTAATTTTATCTCATAAATTATTTTTTATTTTTATGTTATTTATTGTTTTTATATATTTGCATAAAAATTGATTATTTATGTGGTTATTTTAAGTTATATTTACATGAAATATTATTGTATATATATTATGTAATTTATATTGTTATATTCATTGTTTTCTATGTTGTATTTTGCATGAATTGTTAATATATGTATATTTATGTTATTTATGATTATATCTGCATGAAATGTTAATGTATATTATGTAATTTATGTCATTATTTATCATTTTCTATATTATATTTGCATGAAATGTTAAAGTATGTATCATGTAGTTTATATTATTTAGTATTGATATCTTGTAATATGTTAAATGCATTATTGTTTTAAAAAAAATTATATTTCATTTAATCCAAAAGAATTTTAAAAATGAGACAATGTTTTTTTTTTTTTTTGTATTTAGGAATTCGGGAAGTAGTGCCCTAACACGCTGGATTGCGATTTCCCGTTTGTCTAAATATCTAAAGTATCCTTCTAAATAGATTTTGTAAATCATGAGATGATTTCAGTTATGAAAGTTTAAGAATATCGTGTCCAATCATGCTGGATGTGATGTTTGTACTCTTTTGGAGCGAAGGAATCTTGATTTTCAACTTAAATTATTCCAGTTTTAAAAAGGGATCCTATTTTTCAATTCTTTCAAACTGTTGACATTAAGATAGAAAACTATTCAATTTGGTTCCAATTTTGGGCGTTGCGAGGGTGCTAATCCTTCCTCGTACGTAACCGACTCCCGAACCTGTTTTCTCACATTTTTATAGACCAAAATGTTTTATAAGGTGATCCAATCACACCTAAAAAGGTTGGTGGTGACTCCCGTTTTTTCAAAAACCCCTAAAAAATGGTTTCGACAGCTTGGCGACTCCGCTGGGGACCAATAAGATAGTCAAGCCGAAAATTGATTGCATTCTTCTTTAATGTCGGAAATTTGGAAAATTTTAAAATACGATCTTTTTACATGTGTTTGTTGCATATGATTGTTATTTTTCTGCACACATTGCATTTGCATGACCGTTGTGGCCACACCCTTAAGTGGGAGTGAGAAGCTACGCTTTCGTGAGGTTTTCACCTCCGTATGAGCTAGTGGATTGCTTCTGGGATACATCCGTACCTATGTCTTCGTGAGATTTTCATCTCCGCATGGCCATAGGGAAATGTGTCCCCCCTGAATTGAACTTGGTCCATATGAGCCTATAATGGGTGAGGATCGAGGAATCTGCTGGTTCAGGTACCCTCACTTTAGAAGTGAAACACATATAGTGAATTTTAAGTACTTACCCTAAGTGGTACAGTAATAACCTTTAGTAAGCTACCCTTATAAGTGCTTGTTTATTATACCTTTTATATATGACACTGACCTATTTTATTTTGTTATCATTGCATGTCATTCAACATTTAGAGGTGTCGATTCACAGTTCAATTTCTAGATTAGAAAGTTTTGTAATGAGGAACGAATATCTTGATAAAGTGGAGGACAACGCTTCTGTCTGTGCGTGGTCAGAGAAAACCCAGTTAGAGAAAGGAGATAGTGTCACTGAGGGGTATACGTCAGAGTTGTGGGACTTCACTCGTATCAGTTCGTCACAGAATGAGTTTCAAGAGTTGAAGGGCATTTGGGCCCAATGGGATGACGAGGCTAAGTAGCTGTTCTACCAGAATTATGAAGATCTTCCTATTTGCTAGACATCAAGGTGGATAAGCATCTGTTTCGAGCTATGGTACAGTTTTGGAACCTTGCTTATAGTTGTTTTACATTTGGAGAGGTAGACTTAGTACCTACTTTGGAGGAGTATACGACCTTGCTTCGCTGTCCAAGAATTCAAGGTAACAAAGCTTATGTTAGGGCTGCTAATCTCCCAACTTTCGTGAAGAAATTAATGATGATCATAAGGATGAGTGAACAGTGGGCCGCAGCTCGAATCCGACAAAAGGGTGATGGTAAATGCATTCCGTGGGCAAGTTTGAGGGATTTGATATTGACGCACCCAGATGTGAAGAAGAGGGTTGATATCTTGGCCTTAAGTATTTATGGTTTGGTAATTTTCCCCAAAGCTATGGGGCACATAGATGAGGCAGTTGCAAATTTATTCGATCGACTTGGTAAACAGAACACATCTGTGCCTGCAATCCTGGCTGAGACGTTCAGATCCTTGAGTGCATATCGGAGAGTTGGTGAAGGTAGATTCATTGGATGCACACAGTTGTTGTTAGTATGGTTCCACAGTTACTTTTGGAAGGCCGATAAGGTTCCTTGCCGAGTGTTCTTTGAGGATTATTCTTCTTTAAAAGAATCAGCAGCTACGCCGAGGAGGGACGACATTATAGAGGAAAGGTGAAGGTGGATGGAAATACTTCAGAATCTCCGAGAGGAAGATGTTATGTGGAAAGTCCCTTGGATGGTTCATCCCTTGGATGGTTCCTAATGAAGTCTTTTATCGTTGCGGAAGCTTTGATTGGGTACCTCTTCTTGGAATTTGGGAAGTTGTTGGTTATACACCATTACTCGTCCTAAGGCAATACAAAGCAGGGCAGTTTATACCGGCAACACAAGGGTTAGCTCAGAGTGATTTCTCATATAAGGGGGATCATTATAAGAAGAAGATGCGAGAGATTTTTGAGGCTTGGAAGAAGATTTACTGTATGAAGATTCTGACTGAAGGTCCGACGACAACCCTTGAGTACAAAGGTTTGTTTAGCAAGAGGATCAATGATAACATCCCTAGGCCGAGTTTGGGGGCTGCTTGGTCAATAGAGGAGAATTTACGAGTGGTTCTATTAGAGTTAGAATTCATAAAGCAAGAGTTCGTAAGAAAGAGTTTGGAGCTCGGGAAAAGGATAGAGAAGCTGGAGGAAGAGAAGATGTACCTAAGCTTAGACGTCGACGTTCAGAAAATTGAGGACGAGAAAGTGAGGAAAGAAAAGAAGAAGATTGAGGAAGACCGAGATGACTTGAAGATGCAATATAAGAGGATACAAATATCAATGAAGAGAGCTGGATTGGGGAAGTCTTCAGAGCAGTGGCAACAAGAGGGTTAAGAAGAAAGAGCCAAAGCCGAGTATTGGGAGAAGAAGTTCCAAGAGATGCAGGCGCAGAATCAGGCCCTAGAGAAGGAGAATCAAGGATTAAAAGCTAAGGTGACTGAGCTTGGACGATCTCTTCATCATCACCGAAGTCGTAACTCTGCGGTCGAGTTAAAGGCAAGTCTGAACAAGATCGAGAAAATGAAGCACAATATTGGAGGGTTGAAAGCAGCATTGCAGAATTGTGAACTTCTGATTGAGTAACTTGAGGCAAGAGAAGGACATTGGAAAGGAGAGCTTCACCATTTTTAGGATCAAGTTAGAGATAGGGACTACCTCATGGGAGAAGCCATAGTCTAGATTCGAGAGGTTGCTGATCATTTGCAAGACCTGGCAGCGCAAGCTAATGTATTGAGTGCAAAGCATGAGTTAGTGTCAGATAGAGGTCGAGAGTTAGCTTTGTTATTGGATAGGATTAAAACTCTAGGCCTGAGGGTGAAAGCGTATTTGTAATCCGTTTTGTGTAAAGATTTTTGTTTCTTAAATAAAGTTTTCTAAAAGAAACTGAATCAGAATCGATATCTTTTTGCATTCATGCATTTGCATCTCATCGCATCATATGCATTCAAATTTATAGAAAGACCCTAATTAGTTAAAATTACCACAGAGAGAGAAAGAGAAAACCTGAAAGCAACACATCCTTACGGTACACGCGCTAAGACAAAGAATATGGATCAAAGACTTAAGCAGATCCAGAGAGAAATGCAAGAGCAATTATAGGAACAATTGGCAAAAATCTAACAGGAAATGAATGATCAAATGTTAGAGGCCCAAAGGAATATGATGGCTGAAATGGCTTAGCTGCTGAAGGGGGTAACAAATAAAGGAAAGGTCCCTATGACTATCACTGAAGAGGATAATGAGGATCATCCTCCGGGTTTTACCGCACCCCATGTGCAAACTTAACCTGAGGCATATCCCCGAAGGCCGTCCGTTACAATAAGGCCTCAACATGGGCAAGTCGATGCTGGAGCACCCATGAACTTCCAAACTGGCTCGGGATCTAACCTGGGAGATAACCCTACCAATCCAGTTATTCCTGATTTAGATGTAGTTGAGGGGGAAGAAATGAGACTCAAATCCTCAAGGCAATTAGAGGAACATTGCAGATGGTTAGAGGAGAAATTTAAGGCATTGGAAAACGCTGATAATCGTTAGGGAATTGATGCCAAGGACTTGAGTTTGGTCCCAGAGTTGGTACTTCCTCATAAGTTCAAGGTGCCGGAATTTGAGAAGTACAATGGGACTACTTGCCCTGTGGCCCATATCACCATGTTCTGTAGGCCGATGATTGGTTATGTAAACAATGATCAATTATTGATCCATTGTTTCCAGGATAGTTTGGTTGGGGCAGCGGCTAGGTGGTACAATCAATTGAGCCGCGCTAGGATCAGTTCTTGGAGAGATTTAGTGCAAGCCTTCATGCAACAATATAATCATGTAACTGACATGACTCCTGATAGAATCACTCTGCAGAACATGGAAAAGAAGCCTAATGAGAGCTTTAGGCAATATGCACAGAGGTGGAGGGAGGTTGCCATGCAAGTTCAACCACCGCTCTTGGAGAAAGAAACTACCATGCTGTTCATTAACACCTTGAGGGCCACATTCATTACTCATATGATTGGAAGTACCACCAAGAGCTTTGCTGATATAGTTATGGCAGGGGAAATGTTTGAGAACGCCATAAGAGGTGGTAAAATAGAGGGGGAAACTGCTAAAAGATCGACCCCAAGAAGGAAAGATAATGAGGTGAACAATACGAGTAGTTATAACTCAAAAGCAATTACGGTTAGTCAGCCCAGAGCAACTACAGTTGGGCAACAAGGTTCCCAAAAGTAGGGATCTGGTACGAGACAAAACTCCGAAAATGTCTCATTCACGCCTATCCCAGTGACGTACGAGGAGCATTATCAAAGTTTATTTAATGCGCACGCAATAGCTCCTTTTCATTTGAAACCACTGCAACCTTTATATCCCAAATGGTACGATGCAAACGCCAAATGTGAATACCATGCAGAGATATCAGGGCATTCGATCGAAAATTGCACTGGCTTTAAAAAAGCAGTGGAAAGACTTATCAAGATGGGGGTCGTAAAATTTTGACGACACCCCTAGTACAGAGAACCCGTTGCCGAACCATGGTGATCAAGGGATAAACACAATTGGGAAAACTGGATGAGAAGGATTAAAGAGGGTATGGCCGAGGTAAGAATGCCGATGAAAGTAATCTGGGAAGAAATGATGAAAAGAGAGATGATAATCTCTGAAGAAGGAAATAAAGGAGCGAGAGATTACTGCGAGTTCCATGCAGAAGAGGGATACGAGATTCAGGAATGTGACGAGTTTAAGGCTTTGGTACAAAGCCTTATGGATAATAAGGAGCTGGAATTTTATGAAGCTGGCTCAGATAAGGGACACGTATGCGCATTGGAATGTGAACCAAAGAATCAAAGAATCAACTGACTAATGATCATTATTTCTCTACCAAGGAATAATGAAGTTGAGACACAAATAGCACTGAAAGTCATTATTCACAAACCCGCTTCCTTTCCTTATAAGGATAACAAGAGGATACCCTGGAATTATGACTACAATGTGACAATGCCAAAAAGAGGAGATATATCTATTACTTCTAAAGAGGCTCAAGTTGAAGGTTCCTACACACGTAGTGGGAAGCGTTATGATGCAGGAGGCATCAAAGTTGAGCCCACGAAAGTGAAAGTCTTTGACATTGAGAAAGAGAATGGGGCTGAGGTACTTGTTAATAAGCCAGTGAAGGAAGAAGAAGCTCGAGAGTTTTTAAAATTCCTGAAACACAGTGAGTACAGCATGGTTGAACAACTGCCCAAACAACCAGCTCGCATATCAGTGTTGGCTTTGCTTCTGAGTTCAGAGGTACATCGTGAGGCATTAATGAAGGTGCTCAACGAGACTTACGTTGCTAATGATATATACGTCAACAAGTTGGATTGGTTAGTAATATAAGCGTTGAAAACTTCATTTATTTCAATGATGATGAAATCCCACCTGGTGGCATGGGATCAGCAAAGGCTTTGCACATTACCACTCGCTGCAAAGGATATACATTGCCGAGTGTGCTTATTGATAATGGGTCAGCCTTAAATGTCCTTCCATTGTCCACATTGAATAGATTTCCCATAGACAGTTCTCACATGAAAACATGCCATAATATAGTGAGAGCATTCGATGGCTCGGAGAGAAAGGTCATGGGAAGAATTGATTCCCTTTAATGATCGGGCCAAACACGTACGAGGTAGACTTTCTAGTGATGGACATCAAAACCTCTTATAATTTCTTGTTGGGGAGGCCTTGGATACATTCGGCAGGAGTGGTGCCCTCATCTTTGCACCAGAAATTGAAGCTAGTAATAGACGGACGGCTGGTCACCATAAATGCTGAGGAAGACATTATAGCAGCAGTTACCAGTGACGCACCCTATGTAGAGGCGAACGAGGAGGCCGTTGAGTGTTCTTTTTGGTCCTTTGAATTTGTTAATGCAACATTTATTTCAGAGGGGAATGAGATGTCGGTGCCTAAAATATCCAGAACCACAAGAATGGGTTTGTAGATGACGGTGGGGAAAAGAGCCTTGCCAGGAAAATGATTGGGAAGATATCTCCAAGGAGGGATTCAAGTTCCAGAACTAAAGGAGAAGAGAGACCATTTTGGATTGGGTTTCAGGCCAGATCACAGACAAAGAAGGAAGGAAATAGAGAAGCATCAAGAAAGAAAAAGGGCGCGTTTAAGTGAAAGAGAAGTAGAGTGGGAATCGATGACGTTCCCTCATATATCCCAGACCTTTATATCAGGAGGGATAATTCACCCTAAGAGAGGGTTGCTCGAAAGAGGAAGTCATCACATCAATGCTGTACATAATGAAGAGTCTGAACGAAGAAACCTTGAGGGCATTCGCCCTTACAAACCGGGAAGCTCTTTATACAATTGGACTGCAGAAGAACTTCCTGTAGTTTTTAAAGATTTTTCAGAGTAATTTTCAAAACACTCTTGTTGCTCTAAAGCCTAGGAGTAATAAGATTTCATTTGTGAAATAGGCTCATGTTCAGATATTTTGTTTCAATAAAACATGTTTTTACTATCAATTCGAGTAAACATTCTTTCATTCTTTGTTCTTTTGTCCTTTTAATTCCGTTCAAATCTTTCATTTCATTCATAACATGTTAATAGACATTCTTAAATTCATTCGTTCTTTGTACATTCCTTCGCACCCCCACAGGTCCCTAGATATCAATGACATGAGCGATGATACTACAAATCCTAAATTGTCTTTTGAGCAAGACATGTGTTTAGAGGAACCTCAGGATTTTGAAGATGGCAGGGATTGTGATGTGTCTCCAGATCTATTGAGATTGGTGAAACAAGAGGAGAAACAAATTTTGTCCCATGAGAAAGAGGCAATAGAGAATATAATCTTGGAAGAAGGGAAATAAGTGAAGATTGAGACACACATTGCTAAGGAAACGAGACAAGGTCTTGTTGAGCTGCTACGTGAATTCAAAGATATCTTTGCATGGTCATATCAGGATATGTCTTTGAATTGAATCGATATCATGGTACATCGTCTTCCCATAAGACAGGATTGCAAGCCAGTCCAACAAAAATTGCGAAGGATGAGGCCTGATATTGTGCTGAAAATAAAAGATGAAGTCAATAAGCAGTTTGATGCTGGATACCTACAAGAGGTTAAGTACTCAGAATGGGTGGCTAACATTGTGTCTGTCCCTAAGAAGGATGGGAAGGTAGGAATGTGTGTTGATTACATAGATTTGAACAAAGCTAGCCCAAAAGACAATTTTCCTTTACCGCACATCGACACTTTGGTGGACAATACAGCAAGATATTCGTTGTTCTCCTTTATGGATGGCTTCTCAGGGTACAATCAGATAAAGATGCATCCTGAGGACATGGATAAAACCACATTCATAACATTGTGGGGCACCTTTTATTACAAGGTAATGCCCTTTGGGCTGAAGAATGCAGGGGCAACATACCAAAGGGCTATGGTGACCTTATTCCACAATGTGATGCACAAAGAAATTGAGGTGTATGTTGATGACATGATTGCCAAATCTCAAACAGAGAAGGAGCATATTGAAGTCTTGAGGAAGTTGTTCATGAGATTGAGGAAGTTTCAGTTGAAGCTTAATCCGGTAAAGTGCACATTCGGAGCTAGATCGGGGAAATTATTGGGCTTTGTGGTCAGCGAAAAGGGAATAGAAGTTGACTCAGACAAGGTTAGAGCCATACGAGAACTGCCTCCACCACGTACTCAAAAGGAAGTTCGGGGTTTTCTTGGAAGGTTAAATTATATCGATCGGTTTATTTCACAATTAACCGAGAAATGTGATCCTATATTTCACCTCCATAGAAAACACAACCAAGGTACCTGGGATGCGGAATGCCAGAATGCCTTTGATAAAGTCAAGCAATACTTGTTAAACGCTCCAGTGTTATCTCCGCCCAGTCCAGATAGACCATTAATCCTGTACTTATCAGTGTTTAGTAATTCTATGAGATGTGTACTTGGTCAACATGACGAGTCAGGAAGAAAAGAGAAGGCAATATATTACCTCAGTAAGAAATTCACTGAGTGTGAGATGAGATATTTGCCAATTGAGAAGTTGTGTTGTGCTTTGATCTGGACGACTCGAAGGTTGAGGCAATATATGCTATATCATACGACTTGGCTAATTTCGAAACTGGATCCATTAAAGTACATGATGGAGGCAACAACCGTAAATGGAAGAATGGCAAGGTGGCAAATACTACTTTCGGAGTTTGATATAGTCTATGTGAGTCAAAAGGCTATAAAAGGAAGCGCGATAGCAGAATTTCTGGCTAGTAGAGCTCTAGAAGATTATGAGCCATTGAGCTTTGATTTCCCTAATGAGGAGTTGATGTATGTGGAAACTACTAAAAATATCCATGGAAGCTGAACTTTGATGGCACATCCAATGCGATTGGAAATGAAATTGGGGCAGTCTTGGTATCCCCAAATGGTGATCATTATCCATTTACATGTAAATTGGATTTTGATTGCACGAACAATGTGGCCGAGTATGAAGCATGCATCATGGGGATTCGAGCGGCCAAAGAGCAAAAAATTAAAAACCTAGAAGTATATGGAGACTCTGCGTTGGTAATTTACCAGCTTAGGGGTGAATGGGAGACAAGGGACCCCAAATTGATTAATTATCGTAAGGTGGCTACTTGAGGAGTTTGATAACATTACCTTCAATTATCTCCCACGGGACGAAAACCAGATAGCAGATGCTTTAGCAACACTGGTTTCCATGATTAAAGCAAATAAAAAAAAGGATGTGAGACCAATTCAGATGAGTATTTCTGAGGTTCCAGCTCATTGTTGTAACATCGGAGAAGAGGAAAAGGATGACCATCATTGGTATCAAGATATATTACGGTATGTGAGAAATCGTGAATATCCTGAGCAGGCAACTGAGAATGACAAAAGAACCTTGAGGAGGTTAGCCTGCGAATATGTACTAGATGGGGACATCCTTTAGAAAAGAAGGAAAGATCAGATGCTTTTGAGATGTGTAGACGCTGTGGAAGCCAGACAAATCTTGGAAGAAGTACATGAAGGTGTTTGTGGGACACATGCTAATGACTTTCAATGGCAAGGCAAATCATGAGGTTTGGATACTATTGGTCTACTATGGAAGGAGATTGTATCAGCTATGCCAAGAAGTGTCATAAATGCCAGATATATGGGGACAAGATTCATGTACCACCTTCACCTTTGCATGTTATGACTTCTCCATGGCCCTTTTCCATGTGGGGCATGGATGTTATTTGGCCAATATCACCAAAAGCTTTGAATGGGCATTGTTTCATTTTCGTGGTCATTGACTACTTCACGAAATGGGTAGAGGCAGCTTTATATGCTAGTATTACCAAGTCGGCAATAAGTTGATTCTTGAAAAAGGAGATCATTTGTCGGTATGGAATGCCTGAGAGGATCATATCGGACAATACATTGAACTTGAACAACAACACGATTGCGGAAGTATGCAGCCAATTCAAGATCAAACATCATAATTCATCTCCTTATCGTCCAAAAATGAATGGGGCAGTGTAAGCTGCCAACAAAAATATCAAGAAGATAGTGGGGAAAATGACTGAGACCTATAGAGATTGGCATGAGAAATTACCATTTGCACTCTTGGCCTATCGAATGTCCGTCAGAACCTCTACTGGGGCAACTCCTTTCTCGTTGGTTTATGGGATGGAGGCAGTGTTACCCATTAAAGTGGAAATACCTTCTCTTTGAATTTTGTCAGAAATAAAGCTAGATTAAGCAAAATGGATTCAATCACGGTATGATCAATTGAACTTGATTGAAGAAAAGAGGCTAAGGGCTATTCGTCATGGTCAGATGTATCAAAAGCGAATGATGTGAGCTTATGACAAGAAAGTTCATCCAAGAGAATTTCACGAAGGGGACCTTGTACTCAAAAAGATTCTTCCCATATAGAAGGACTTTAAAGGAAAATGGATGCCAAATTGGAAAGGGCCGTATGTTGTGAAGAAGGATTTCTCTGGTGGTACACTGATTTTGACAGAAATGGATGGGGAAAGTTTACCCAATCCAGTGAATTCAGACTCAGTCAAGAGGTACTTTGTCTAAAGGGAAGGGAAGCCAAAGTGAAAACCCGTAAAGGGTGCTTTGAGACTTCTAAAAAAAATAAAATGGAGAGGCCAAGGTGAAAACCTGCAAAGGGCGCCTTGAGACCAAAGGGATTTTGAGTTGAAAACCCAAAAGGGGAGCTCAAATTTTGAAAATCATGCAGTGATCTTGCTATACCAGATTCGACAAGAAGTGCAGTGTGTTACATACCAGGGCATCAACAAAGTACTTTGGATCTTCTAAACACATGTTAAACTCAAAATAGTCTTCATGGAGTTTGTATACAAAAGCCCAAGCTGTGATATGTAGGGCATCTGATTTTTGTCTTGTTTACTATCTTTGGATTCTTTTTCTTCTCAAAGATATGTTTTCAGATTAATTTCCTTTTGTATTCTCAAGATCAAATTATTTGTCTTCCATTATTCATAAAGTGTGTTGCATTGAAATAATGATTGATGAACTAAATATTTTTACAAACAAAGTTTTGCATATTACTTTGGAAATCTATAGATAATACGAGAAACTAAAACAGAACAATTGTTTGAAGAATTCCCATGAGTGAAGGTCGGAGGTATTCGAGAAAATTTCTTCTTCAGTCCAAAGGATGATTGGACAATTCAAACGATTCAATCCTAGGAAAGGATCATCTCCAGCAGGTCGTAACATTCGAAGAATGGTACAATAGGACCAATTTGATTCAAAGCATACGAGCAGAGTATGGTTGATACTTCGAGTAAAATAAAGATGAAACTTTGATGGATGAATGAGTAAAGACGTCCGAAATAGGAGTCATTTTCATAACATTTTGCATCATAATATGTCTATTTAGGAGCATTTGACTCATTTCGATCATGGCATCCTAATCATTAGGCATGAGCACATACGCATTCTACAGGTTATGTCCTTTAGGGGACAATGTAGATCACCGATAGCAGATCTGGCATCTCTGTATTGACGGGGAACAAATCGAAGATGATAGATTTGGTGTCTCTGTATTAGACGGGGAGCAGATCAAAGATAGCAGATCTGACCTTCGTGTGTTTACATCGAAGCAGATCGAAGATGACAGATTTGGCATCTCTGTATTAGACGGGGAAGCGGTCGAAGATAGCGAATCGACATTCGTGTGTTTACATCGAAGCAGATCAAAGATGATAGATTTGGCATCTCTGTATTAGACGGGGAGTAGATCGAAGATAGCAGATCTGACATTCGTGTGTTTACATCGAAGCAGATCGAAGATGACATATTTGGTGTCTCTGTATTAGACGGGGAGCAGATCAAAGATAGTAGATTTGACATTCGTGTGTTTACATCGAAGCAGATCGAAGATGATAGATTTGGCGTCTCTGTATTAGATTAGGCGGGAGCGAGATCAAAGATAGCGAATCGACATTCGTGTGTTTACATCGAAGCAGATCGAAGATGACAGATTTGGCATCTCTGTATTAGACGGGGAGCAGATCGAAGATAGCAGATCTGTCATTCGTGTGTTTACATCGAAGCAGATCGAAGATGACAGATTTGGTGTCTTTTTATTAGACGGGGAACAGATCAAAGATAGCAGATTTGACATTCGTGTGTTTACATCGAAGCAGATCGAAGATGACAGGTTTGGCATCTCTCGTATTAGACGAGGAGCGATCAAAGATAGCGGATCGACATTCTTGTGTTTACATCAAGTAGATCGAAGATGACAGATTTGGCGTCTCAGTATTAGGCGAAGCGAGATCAAAGATAGCGAGATCGACATTCGTGTGTTTACATCAAAGCGGTCGAAGATGACAGATTTGGCATCTCTCAGATAGACGGGGAGCGGTCGAAGATAGCGGATCGACATTCGTGTGTTTACATCGAAGCGGTCGAAGATGATAGATTTGGTGTCTCTGTATTAGACGGGGAGCAGATCGAAGATAGCAGATCTGACATTCGTGTGTTTACATCGAAGTAGATCGAAGATGACGATTTGGCGTCTCTCGTATTAGACGGGAGCGGATCAAAGATAGCGAGATCGACATTCGTGTGTTTACATCGAAGCAGATCGAAGATGACAGATTTGGCATCTCTGTATTAGACGGGGAGCAGATCGAAGATAACAGATCTGACATTCGTGTGTTTACATCGAAGCAGATCGAAGATGATAGATTTGGCATCTCTGTATTAGGCGGGAGCGGATCGAAGATAACGATCGACATTCGTGTGTTTACATCAAGCGGTCGAAGATGATAGATTTGGCATCTCGTATTAGACTCGGGAGCGGATCGAAGATAGCAGATCTGACATTCGTATGTTTACATCGAAGCAGATCGAAGATGACAGATTTGGTGTCTCTGTATTAGACGGGGAGCAGATCAAAGATAGCAGATCTAACATTCGTGTGTTTACATCAAAGTAGATCGAAGATGACAGATTTGGCGTCTCTGTATTAGACAGGGAGCAGATCAAAGATAACAGATCTGACATTCGTGTGTTTACATTGAAGCAGATCGAAGATGACAGATTTGGCATCTCTGTATTAGACGGGGAGCAGATCGAAGATAGCAGATCTGACATTCGTATGTTTACATCGAAGCAGATCGAAGATGACAGATTTGGTGTCTCTGTATTAGACAGAGAGCAGATCAAAGATAGCAGATTTGACATTCGTGTGTTTACATCGAAGCAGATCGAAGATGATAGATTTGGCGTCTCTGTATTAGACGGGGAGTAGATCAAAGATAGCAGATCTGACATTCGTGTGTTTACATCGAAGCAGATCGAAGATGACAGATTTGGCATCTCTGTATTAGACGTGGAGCAGATCGAAGATAGCAGATCTGACATTCGTGTGTTTACATCGAAGCAGATCGAAGATGACAGATTTGATGTCTCTGTATTAGACGGGGAACAGATCAAAGATAGCAGATTTGACATTCGTGTGTTTACATCGAAGCAGATCGAAGATGACAGATTTGGCATCTCTATATTAGACGGGGAGTAGATCAAAGATAGCAGATCTGACATTTGTGTGTTTACATCGAAGCAGATCGAAGATGACAGATTTGACATCTCTATATTAGACGGGGAGCAGATCAAAGATTTCGGCATGGCGTCCTTGAGTTTGCAGGGAGCAGGTTGAAGATAGCAGATTTGACATTCCTGAATTACAGTGAAACAGTTGAAGCTATCAGAATACCTTTAAAGAAGATGAGGATCAAGATTTCGAGACTTGGCCAGGCCGGGCAAAATTAGTCCTTTAATAGTCTTTGCTCTATTTCCGTTACATGGCAATGAGCAAAGAGGGGCAGCTGTAGGAACCTATTTTTGCCCGGGCCCGTGAAATGAAATAAACAAAAATTTATAAACCAAAATAAATAAGTAAAGTGTCCCTGTTAATGTCCAATTTACAATAAACAGGCCTAAAGGCCTGATAACCCAAAACTCGGTTACATTTTACAGCCCAATTAGTCTAAAGCAAAATACCCATTAACCCAATACCCTTTTTCACTCGTGATCTAAGCAACTACCCGGTTACACCCATTAAACCTCCTAACCCAACAAATAAACACAGCCCAAAGGGCCCAAGCCATTAACAGAATCAGAGGACCTTGGGTTTTCTGAAACCCTAGGAGCCGCAAGCACCCCGATACCAGGCCTCATCTCGCGCCGCAATCGGTGTGCCAATCCTTCGTCACCAGGTCTTCACTCACCTGCAAAAGGAAAGAAACATCAGAGATAATACAAATATAGCAAGAAATAAAATCAAATATTGTAAATATTATTTTATTTTCAGTGGCTATAAAAGCCCGAATCGAAACGATGTAAGGGACTACGTTTTTCTACATGCACATATACAATAAAAATCAGGAAAATACAGAGGTGATTTACATCAACAAACCCTGTTTAATCTTTGCTTTAGTTTTGATAATTTCTTCTTGGTCTTTTTATGCTAACAGTGAAATACACTATCGAAAATCAATTTTTTTTATTATTAAACGAAAGGAAACCCAACGTTTTTGTATCTTTTGAATTTTTTTATACAAACTATCGTCAAAAAGGGAAAAAGGAATAGATTACCTACGATTTGACTCGAAAAGGAGTGTTTTTGGCTTTCAGGCCACCGTGTGTGGCCGCGCTGATGGTGGCGCATAGGGCGCGTGTGGTGGATGCTCGTGGGACCGATGGCCGGATGTTAAACCGGAAAAGAGGAGGTTTCAGAGGATTTTCAGAAGTTTTTTTAAAGGACTAAGTTCAAATTTTTTTAAATAAAAAATAGCTTGTATAATGATATGAAAACGACGTCGTTTTTACTTAATTCAATAAGTACCAAAACGACGTCGTTTAGGGTTAGGATCCGCGTGTTGACCCGATAACCCGGGAAGGATCTGCGTGTTTTTGTTTAAATAGATAATTTCCCAATTGGTCCTTTCGCATTTTCAGCATTTATAATTTCGTTCAATTCAAATTTTATTTTATTTTAATTTGGCCCTGACCTTTTATTTTTGTTTCAATTTAGTCCTAGCTGCTATTATAAGGCCTAATTCGAGAACGACGTCGTTTTGGGATTAGGGTCAAATTGCCCAGTGAATCCTTCAGCTTTTAGCGCGTGTTTCAGTTGGGTCCAAAATTCATTTTATTATTTTAAAATTAACCCTAGAGTTTTATTTAAATTCAATTTTAATCCTTTATATATATTTTATATAATTTATTTATTTTTAATATTTTGTATACTATTTATTTTACTTTAAACCTTATTTATATGTAAAAAAAATATTTATTTTAATTATTTTTATGTATTATTTATTATATTATTTATATTTTATTGTATATTATTTATTATATTATGTATAATTTTAATATTTGTAAATTATTATTAAATATTACATTTTATATATCATTATTAAATATTTAGTATGTAATATTCTAAAATTTACTATAAAATTTTGTTCCTATTTAACATATTATTATCTTTATAAATATATATTAAGTTATTATATCATATAGTATATTTTTATATATATTAACCATTTTTTTAAAAAAAATTCTCCTTTATTATTTATATATTGTTTTAAATATTTTATTTTTTTAATACCTCATTTATTTTTAATTGTATTTAGTTTTTATCTTTTTTACTTATTTTTTTATATGTTCATAATATGTTTATTTATTTTTGTATCTTTTTGGATTTATTTAGTATTATTTTAGTATGTTAATTTTATCTCATAAATTATTTGTTATTTTTATGTTATTTATTGTTTTTATATATTTGCATGAAAATTGATTATTTATGTGGTTATTTCAAGTTATATTTGCATAAAATATTATTGTATATATATTATGCAATTTATATTGTTATATTCATTGTTTTCTATGTTGTATTTTGCATGAAATGTTAATATATGTATATTTATGTTATTTATGATTATATCTGCATGAAATGTTAATGTATATTATGTAATTTATGTCATTATTTATCATTTTCTATATTATATTTGCATGAAATGTTAAAGTATGTATCATGTAGTTTATATTATTTAGTATTGATATATTGTAATATGTTAAATGCATTATTGTTTTAAAAAAATTTGTATTTCATTTAATCCAAAAGAATTTTAAAAATGAGGCAATGTTTTTTTTTTGTATTTAGGAATTCGGGAAGTAGTGCCCTAACACGTTGGGTTACGATTACTCGTTTGTCTAAATATCTAAAGTATCCTTCTAAATAGATTTTGTAAATCACGAGATGATTTCAGTTATGAAAGTTTAAAAATATCGTGTCCAATCATGCTGGATGTGATGTTTGTACTCTTTTGGAGCGAAGGAATCTTGATTTTCAACTTAAATTATTCCGGTTTTAAAAAGGGATCCTGTTATTAAATTCTTTCAAACTGTTGACATTAAGACAAAAAATTATTCAATTTGGTACCAATTTTGGGCGTTGTGAGTGTAGACACTCAATTTTGCCCGGGCCTTAAAATAAATAAACCAATTTTTTTAAAAATCAAAGTGTTCATTTATACAGTCCTTTTACAAACCAAAATACATAGACCCTAAACTAACCCAATACCCTTTTAGCCTAAACCCCTTTTGACCCAAGTATTAGATTCTAAATTACCCATTACTCTAACCCGATTTCAGTAGCCCAAATATTAACCAAATTAAACCCTTTACCCAAAATACCTAACTAGACCAACCCAATCCTAAGCCTACCCAAACCCAATAAGCAACAACCCAATAGGGCCCAAATTCGAAACACCAGGGCAGAAACCCTAGCAATCCTTAGCGCCGCAAATAGCAGACAAGAGCCCCGCCCAGCACGACCTTCAATCACGCTGCAATCATTGCAATCGGCGCACCAATCCACCGGAGATCTCGCCACAGACTTGCAAAAAAGGAAAGAAAGACCGAGCAGAATAAGAAAGAAATCAAAGATTGTACTTTCTATATATGTATTCAGGCTATAAAATCAAGAAAAAAATTGTAAAAAAGGGGGGGAGGGGTTATACACAAAGATCATACAATAAAATACAGCATTTTAAGTCAGAACAGAGGATTTATTTTGTCATTCAAACGTTCTTCAACTTTATTCATTTCATCTCCTTCTCTTTTATACATGCAAAATATAGTAGACAAAAAACAGATTTGAAAATCAAGAGAAAAGCAGTCCACTTTTTAAAATTTCATACGCGAATATTTAAAAAATAAAAGTAAAAGATTTTACCTGTGATTCGCCTGGAAAGGGGAGGAATTTTGAACCTCCGACCATCGTGTACGGTGGCGCGTGAGACGCGTGAGGCGCGTGCAGCGGTGGCCGACAATCGTCGCTGGAGTTCAGGCCGAGGCGGGGGAGAGCATTCTAGGCTCGTTTCTTTTGTTTCTTTTTTTTTTTAAAAATGATTTAGAAATGAAATTTTTGGTGTTTTTTTTAGCTTATATAGCTTTATTAAAACGGCGTCGTTTTGCTTAATTCAATAAGCATTAAAACGGCGTCTTTTAAACAAAAGGACCCACGTGTCGACCCGACTCGGCCAAGGGATCTGCGTGTTTTCTGTTATTGGGCTAATTTCCCAATTGGTCCTTCAATTTTTTTATCCTTTAAGATTAGGTTTATTTTATCTTTTAATTATGCTCAAATATTTTGTTTTTATTTTAATTTGGTCCTTGGGCTCTTTTAAAAAAAGAAAGCACATAAACGATGTCGTTCTAAAAGGGGATATTTTCCGTTTTAATCCCCCTCCTTGTGCGCACATTTTAAATTGACCCTTTTTATTTTTTAAAGTCCGAATTTCCATCTGTATTTTTATTTCTATTCTAATTTAATCCTTTCTAAATTTTTTATTCTAACTTTATTTCTTTTTAGATTATTATTATTTATTTCAATATTTTGTATATATATATTTATCTTAAACCCTTTTTTATATTAAATTATTTTAATAATATTATTTCATTCATTATTTTTCGTATATATTATTTATTTTATCCTAAATCTTTTTATAAATATAAAAATTGTTTTATTTTTCAATATTATTACTTTTCATATATTATTTCATGTATTATAAGTATTATTTTAAAACTTGTATATTATTATCATATATTATTTTAAATTTTTATCAAAAAATTATGTATTATTTTACATTTATATATACATATTGTATGATATTTCAAAATATTTTTATATATAAAGTTTTGTTTCATTACTTTTATATATATTATTTTATTATATTTCATAAATTACTTTTTCTTTATCTATTTACAAAGCATTAATTATTTTTAATCATTTCCTTCTATCCATATTATTTTAATATCCATTTTTTAAAATATTTTATTTATTTTAATTGTTATTTAAACATTTTACTTCTTAACTTACTTTGTATATTTTTAAGTTTTGCTAGTCTCTTTTGTATTTTCTTCTATATTTACTTATCATTGTTTTAGTATGTTAATTTTATCATATCAATTATCCATCATGCTATGTTATTGTTTTTTTTAAATCAATTATATTTGTATGAAATATTGGTATGTATTATGTAATTTATATTGCTTTAATTTTGATATCTTGTAACATATTACTTGCATCATTATTTTAAAAGAATTTCAAATAAAAGGTTTTTTTTTTCTCTTTAAAATAAGGCAATATTTTTGTATTTAAAAATTTGGGAAATAGTACCCTAACATGCTGGGTTGCGATTTCTCGTTTGTCTAAATACCAAAAATACCCTTTTAAACAAATTTTCCAAATCACGAGATGATCTTAGCTACGAGAATTTAAAAACATTGTGTCCTAACATGCTGGATGTGATGATAGTATTCTTTTGAAATAAAAGAATCTCGATTTTCAATTCAATTTATTCAGATTTTAAAAAAGAGATCATACTTTTAAATCTTTTCAAGGGTTCGACATTAGGACAGAAAATCAATCAATTGGTACCAATTTTGGGCGTTACGAGGGTTCTAATCCTTCCTCGTACGTAACTGACTCCCGAACCTATTTTCTAAAAATTTGTAGATCAAAATATTTTATTTGGTGGTCCAATCACACTTAAAAAGATTGGTGGCTACTCCCGTTTTCATTTTTCAAAAGTCGATCCCTGTTTTTTTAAACACTCCTTTAAAAAATGGTTTCGACAGTGAGGGTGCTAATCCTTCCTCGTACATAACCGACTCCCGAACCTATTTTCTCACATTTTACCAAAATGTTTTATAAGGCGATCCAATCACACCTAAAAAGGTTAGTGGTGACTCCCGTTTTTTCAAAAACCCCTAAAAAATGGTTTCGACAGAACCTGCGAGAAGAAACAACAAAAATAATAATAGAAAAATAGGCCAGCAAATGACAAAAAAATTAGAGTTTTTTCCTCTTTATTTTTTTCTTTATTTATTTTGTAAATTGGCTATAAAAAGCCATCGTTTGTACTCTAAAAACGGACGCACACTGAATACAAAGAAGCAATAAAAAGTGAAGGTGATTTCATATTTATTTTTCCGTGTTCTGATTTAGTTTTTTTTCTTTTCTTTGTTCCTACATATAGATTTTTCACAGAAAAAATAAAGAGAGAAGGGACTTACCTTAGTGCTGGCTCCGTCATGTCCTTACTTGCTTCTTCGTAATCGAAGCTTAGGCGAGGATTTTGAGGCTTATGAGCAAGATTCTCGGACACATGGTCGAACAAGGCAAGATTAGGCCTTCGTGCAATGACCGTCTGCCGAATATGGAGGCAAAACGGCAGTGGAAAGATGCCTTAGGTTCGGCCGAATGAATAAAAGGAATAGGCTTTAGGTTTTTTTTTTTATTTTTTTATTTTGATTTGCTTTTAAGTGGCTGAATGTTGGATTTTAGGTTTTTTTTAGGCTTGATTTTGTATAAAGTTTGAAACGGTGCCGTGTGGAGGGGAGGAAGATCTGCGCGCAAACCCGATCCATAGGCTGGATCTGCGCTTTGGTGCTTCGAATGGTCAATTTGCATGGCTAATCCTTCGCATTCGTGCAGACTTTTAATTGATCCTTATTTACATTTTATTTCGTTTCAAATTTGCCCTAGAATTTGCGTGTCTTTGCAATTTACCCCGCGCCTAAACTCTGCATTTTGGGGACTGGAATATTTCCAGTTTTGATCCCTTTGCATTCGCGCACATTGAGTCTTTTTCTTAATTTCAATAGTTCATTTTATTTATTAATTATCTCTTTGAATTTGATTTTATTTCAATTGGTTTTTTTTTATTTCAATTTGTTTAATTTATTTTCTAATTCATATAACATTCATTTTCTTAAATTTATTTTTTTACACATTTTAAATTATTTTAACATTTTATTTTGTTTTTTTTCTTTGTTTAAACAACAAAATTATTATTCTAAAAGTTCCTTTTATATCATGTTGATTTAAAATTATGCATGATATTATGTTTAAATACTCTTTTATTATAGTTTATGATAAAATTAGCTCAATTCTGCATACATTATTGTTTTCACATTATTTTATGTAAATATTTTCCTTCTAAATCTATTATATATATACATTTTCTTTTAAGTTTTTTTATGTAATTTGTTTCCTTTAAGAATCCTAATTAAAATTGTGTATTTTATTCATTTTGAATGCTTTCATATATTAGTATCTTTATATATATTGTCTATATGTACCATTGATCCAAATCAATTTATTTCATTTAAAATTATTTTATATATTATTTATTTTGAAGTTCTTGTTACATAACATATATTTTAATAATCATTTATATATTCTTAATTTTTTTAAAATCCTTGCATGTGTTGTATGTTCATCGATTCATTATTTCTTTTAAAAAATTTTGTTTATATCATATTGGTTCCTAATTTTCTAGTTTATTTTGCACATTATGTATTGACTATTTTATATTATGCTATATATTATTGTTGCATATTATTTATTCGTTTTTTTGTATTATTATATCAATTGTTATTCATCCATGTTTGGAAATTTGGTTATATTTTTAGTGGATTAAATTATTGTTTGGTTAATTGGTTTCTTTAGTTATATTATTTTCATTCACCAAGTATTGTACTTTATTTGTGCATATTGTCCCATGTTTATAATTTCGCCTTTTGTTCACAAGTGTTGCTTTGTAATTTTCAACCTTTTGTTTTAAAGTTAATTATTCCATTTTATTTCAAGGCAACCTAATGCGTTTTGAGCTAGTTTTACAGTTTTTCATTTAAAACTTCCTTAAAACGAAGGCAATGTTTAATGTTTGAAAAATTGGGGAATCGTGCCCTATCGTGCTGGATTTTGATTTCCCGTTTGTTTAAAATAATCAAATATTCCTTTAAAATTTACTCGTGTTTTTTAAACTCTAAAACAAGGCAATGTTCAATGTTTGGAAATTTGAGGAATCGTGCCCTACCGTGCTGGATTTTGGTTCTTCGTTGGACTAAATAATTGGGCATCCTTTTGTAATTTTCAACGTATGAGCTTTTGGAAGTCAAGAATTAATTGTGGTTTCGAAGGTATAAAGGATCGTGTCCTATCGTGCTGGATGTGATGCTGTATTCCTTTGAAACAAGAGAATTTTAACGAACAACTTGAGCCATTCAAATGTTTTAAAAGGAACCATATTTCAAAATATTTTAAAATCTTAGACATAAGGACAATACTTAATCAATTTGGTACCAATTTTGGGCGTAGTGAGGGTGCTAATCCTTTCTCATACGTAACCGGCTCCCGAACCTATTTTCTCAAATTTACGTAGGCCAAAATTGATTTAAATGGAATAAAATGTTTTATTAGGTGATCCAATCAAGCCTAAACGAAAGGATTGGTGGCGACTCCATACTTTGTCTTAAAAGTCGATCCCAGTTTTTTTCCAATATAAAAAAATGTTTTCGACACCAAGCTTAATAGAAACAACAGACTCAACAATCAGAGATAAATAGTCAGACAATCATTGTAGCAAAGAGTCGAAACCATCCCGTACATCAAGAAATTGCCTCCGCACTTCACTATCAAAAGTCTCTTTGTAACAGCCCGCTCGACGGAGGCTCAATATCAATATACTGTTTGGTGTATTAGTTGGTAAAGTCAAGGGTAGAATTGAGTAAGTAAAGTATTTGTTTTGACTTAGTGGCAAACTCTGTGGGATTCACCATTTCGCAAACTCGAAGTTTTGGCGAACTCTAGGGTTTTGTGGCAACCAAATTGGATAATTTTTCATTGCCAATCTGTCGCACCGATAGTCTCAAGTGCTAGCAACCAAAATTCTTCAAATCTTTGCCATCTATTTGCTACTGCCGCTGTGCTCCATTTAGCTGCTGCTTTGCTCCAAGTAATTGTTGCCGCAAGTTTGTTCAAAGTATCCCCATCCCCTTCAAGATCTGTTGCTGTTTTCTCGTTCAGTTCTACCGTCAAATTGTTGCCTGTTACTTTGCTCCTCTTCGTCAACCAGCTTGCTGCCATTTTTCTCCTCTAATTTAGATGGCGTTTGTTCGCCTTTATGTTGCTACTGGGGTTTGGCCTTTAATTGGCTGTCAATCAGCCAACAAAATTGTTGGAGTTATCCATCAAAAATTGGTTGCTCATTGTTTGTCTCAGGACGTGCCTTACTCCTTTTAATTTTCACTAGCAAGATTAATTTATTAGTTGATGCATTGTTTGAGTAAAATTGAAATTACTTGTGGTTAGGCTTAATTAGTTAGAGTAAGTACTAAACGGAAGTGACTTGATTTAGATTTATATTGTTTAATTTAGGATTAATTTAATTTGAATTCATGCATGATTAACTTGTTAGTTTTGATTTAAAGATGAGTTGTTAGGTTGACGATTATTTGTAGCATATGGTTATTAATTAGATAAATTCGGATTAAAGATAGAAATTGGTTATTGTTAATTAGGTTATATTAATTTTTTTTAAAGATTAAAACTAGATGCAAATGATAACTTAGAATAATTTTTAATGAAATCGTATAGTTTTCTCTTGAAGAGAAAGAGTTGAGTGAATTGTGGAAAGTGAAAATCGTCGAGGATTCCTTGCTTCTAAGTATCAAATGCTTAGATATTTCGGTTTGCAATCTCTAACTTTTTATTGCCCGATTAATTTAAATGCATGCCTTCGTAATATATATTCGTGAAATTGATTGAAGTTGGTTTTGCTTGTGCCTATAAACTATTTTTATCATTATAAAACTAATGTGCCAGAATCTTTTGAATGTAGTCAGCATGCCCCGTGGAGTATAAGCAACTATGTGTGTGAAACTAGTTTGGCACCTATCTATGGAGGAATTTTGAGAGATTTAGAGGGGATGGCAAGAGGGATATTCTATGGTGCTGCAGGTACAAGTGTTGCTAAGGAAGCTTAGATTGAAGCGGTGAAAATTGCTCTCAAAGTGTTTGAATCGACAAGCTGGAAGTGTTTTAATGCACTGGCACTTGAAGTAGGCTCTGCGGTGGTGTTTTCTTGGTGTATCAATAAGGGGCTGAGACCTTGGTCGCTTCAGGCAATTTTTTCAGAAATTGAATCGACTAAGCGCAAGGCTGGATCCATTGTCTTCTCTTTGGTGGATAGGAATGGAAATGACCTGGTGTTCTCATTGGCTTTGGCTGGTGTAAATCAGACTTAAGTGTTTAAAGCTAGGTGGTGATTTTTGCTTTGTGTAGTATTTTATTGTTGCTGGAACTATGCCTTAATTTTTGCTGTAATTTTCTTATTTGGATACTACTCTGCTTTGTTCCTATCAATAGAGCAGTGTGAATGTAGCGAAAAAGAAACTAGTTTGGCACCTAAAGGTGGCGTGTACTCAATTGGTAAGTCTCCTAACAGCTAGAGGCATAGATTCCACAAGTGATTTATATCGCAAAGATCTCGTCACTTATGGGTGTCAAGCTAGAGGCAATATCGGATGTGGACTTTGTGACCATGAAATCTCATTACAAGGCACTTGTAGATTGCCTTGTATTTTTTTCCTCTAACAAGGGAATAGGTTTGACTTCTAGACTCAGTTTCTAGCAAAACTTTCAAATTGATGGACTCCATTGCCGCTGGCCGGTCAAACTCTTTAATTATTAATGACTTGATGAGAACAATTTAGATTAAATTAGATTAGATTAAATTAAATAGAATGAAGAGTTGTGTATAATTTGAGAGGCGATTGGGCGGAGAAAAAAGAGTAAATAGAGTAGAATCCATTTCTTGTGATGATGTTTGGAGAGGTAAAGTCTTTTTATTTTTAAATTTGGCTTATCAAAGTTGTTTTGTTTTAGAGCTATGACATATATAAAATAAATTAAGAGAAGATGCATATATTTTTTAATATACTTTTTCTTTTATCAATCATAGAAATAATGATTTTATCACCAACGGAAAAGGAAACAAGCAAAGCACACATGGCAATCGTTTATTGCTGGCTGTCAGATTTATTTAAATATAGTATTACATAATATAAAAGAAAATAGTAGTAGTGCAAACTATTTTATTTTGTTTGGACAGCCTCACCACCACACATAGAATGCCTAGATACGATAGATAGTAGATAATCAAAGCAAAGCTAGATTATTTAGGCACGGAATGGCATAGATATTGGCGGTTAATACTTGACCTTTAGAATTTGGTTCAATACTTGCCCATGCGGTGTATTCAGAATCGGCATAAATAATCCGATCTTCGCTCTTGTGGCCGTATTTAAGATTGTTTGCAACTTGTTTCCAATCAATGGGGTCATTAATTTTGAACATCTTAGTAGAGACCTACAATTGATAAATGAATGGATTATCATATATGCTATAATATATTTTATTTTTTAAAAGAAATAGTTAAGCTTTAATACAATTACCATGTGAAAAAAGTGAAGTCAGTCTGATGCTATACCATGGGAAAGAATTAATTAGAAACTGAGAGATTAATATTTACCTGATTATCAGTGGTCCAAAAAATGATCCACTTGTTTGTTTGTTTAAATCCTTATAATTGTCAAACACTTGTTTGTTTCTTTTTCCTTTCGATTCAATACGCCGAAAACTTCAACGAGGCATTGTCTCAATGACAATGGCAAAGTTGAGGTCTCAAGTTCATGTCCGACCTTATGTAAAATGTCTAGTTTCTTAGTTAATTTATTAGTTATTGAGTTATTTATTGCTTATAATGGTTGAATGCATTGTTATTGTTATAACTTCAAAAAAAAAAAAAAAATCAATACACAGAAAACATATAATTTAATTTAAAAAAATAAATAAGTCAACTCATATAATTTTTTATTCTTTAGCTCAGCCTTAAAAGGGTTGTACCAAAAAGAGAAAAACCTTGACAATTGGAAGAAAAGAGGCTCAAAGATAAAAAGAACTCCAAAGACACAACATTCATACTCAAATGCACCCCAACACCCAACAAGAAGACTCCCGAATATATCTCAGAACTTAGAAAACAATCATCAAAATGACCTCAAAGTAGAAAGCAAGACACCAAGCTTAATAGAAACAACAGATTTTATGTGTGAGTTCTTGTAATGAAATGCAATTTTTGTTAAACTCTGTTTTATGAAATCTTTTGTTAATTCGAGAAATATATATATATATATAAGAGCATTTGATACAATGAAATGGTTTAAGAGATAATACATTAGGCGTGTACGCGAAACTGTTCGATTGTTGTTTTTAACTACCAATGATGTACATTGAAACTTTTGTAAAGGGAATAACTCTATCGACTTTTATAAGGCTTCCGCTAAATGTTTTGTTTAAAATATTTTCCCTGGCGTATAAATAATAAAAATTATTTTGTTATTGTCATATTGAGGACTACGCCAGTATCTTAAGATTTAAAATGCTGAATTCGTATGATTTTAAGTTGTGACACTCAATACTCGGATCCAATTTTCAGGTCGAGTATGATGTGTTGTAAGTTTTGGTATTAGAGTTAAGGTTGAGCCGATTCTCAAAAAATCAAAGGTTGTGTCACGGCCCATCAAGCATGATACATTTCTGGCTTAGTCCCTTTAATTTGAATTAATCTGAATCTTATTTTAGTGTTAACGAAAATGTATGAATGATCGAGAGAAAGAACTGGTGAGGAAATAGAAAGCCATGTACCTCCTATTGTAGGCCAGTTTTGGCCTATAAAATAACAAACCCCTAAACCTATTAAAACCCTTAACCCATCAGACCCACTTAAACCCATTTACATCAAAACCCAACAGTAACCAAACCCAAAACCCAATCATATTAGCCTAATTGATTAACCCTAGCCCAAACCAACAAAAAAGACAACAAAATAAAAAAGATTAACCCTAGCCCCCTAGCATTCGGCGCCGAACCATCTGCCTCTGCCAAAGTCGGCCAACTGCTCCACCGCCTGCAGCACCACCCTTGTCCCATCAGCAAGTTGCACCTGCAAGAAAAGAAAGGAAGTGACAACAAATAATAAACAAAAAACATGTACATGGCTATAAAAGCAAAATCAAAAATCAATGTAAGGTTGGACAATTTCTTGATAAAATACAAATACGAAATATTCAAAATAGGGATACAAACATCAAAAGTACAGAGATTATATACAAAAGGTTCAAATCGAAGTGTTAAAAGAGGTGGTTTTATTTTTTTTCCTATTTTCGATTCTGTTCTTTACTTCCTTTTTTTATTTTTTTTATTTCCTTCAAATATATATTACATAAATATATATATACTAAAAAAAAATCTGACCTTTTTCGATTTTCCACGGTGGCCGGCGGCGGTCCGGCGATAGACCGGTGACCGGCCATGTGGCCAGAAATCCCCTTCCCCTTTCCTTCTCTCTTCCTTCTCTTTTTTTATTCTTTCTCTCCTCACCAAATAATTTTTTTTCAAAAAAATTGGCTTTATATAGCCCTCCAAAACGACGTCGTTTTGCTGGCTTCCCTTTAACCCCAAAACGACGTCGTTTTGAGCATGACCCGCACGCCGACCCGACCCGCCTCGGAGGATCCGCGTGTTTTCATTGGAGGGGCTATTTGCGCATTTAGCCCCTCCGCTTTTTTTCTATAATGCAATTAAGTTTCAATTTATTTCTAATTCGACCCCAAAATTTATCGCGCCTTTCAATTTGACCATAGATGATGCTTTGTGTTTTAAAAAGGAGGGTTATTGCACTTTAGGCCCCCCATTGTTCCACGCGCATTCAAATAAGTCCTTTCTTTTTGTTTTTATTTCGAATTTGCCCTAAAACTTTGTTATTAGTTCAATTTTAGTCCTTTATTATTTATTTTTGTTTCTTTATTAAATATTATTATTATTATTTCTAATATTATTAAGATTATCAATATTATTATTATCTTTTTTTTATATATTAGTATATATTTTCATTATATATGCGTACATATATATATTTATATATGGTATTACCTTTAGCTACTTTAATTTCATGTTGTTATTATTAGTATTATACTATTATATTTATTATTAATATTAGTATGTATTTTATTATATATGTATATATATATTGTAGTATTTTTTGATTACTTCATTTTTATATTTTGTTATATTTGCTTTTTGCATTACAATATTATTATTTATATGAGTGTATATTTTTTATGTACGTACATGTATATATAATTATATAGCCTTATTTTTATTATTTTATTTTAATATTTTATTATACGTGCATTTTTGTTACTAATATTAATATTATATAATAGTGTATACTTTTTATCATATATGTATATATATACATTTGTACATAGTCTTATTTTTATTACTTTATTTCAATATTTTTGTTGTATTTGTTTTTGTATTTCAATATTATTATTATATTTATTATATAGTAGTGTATATTTTTATTATCTATATGTATATATATATATATATTTATATATAGTATGATTTTTAATTACTTTATTATTTTTAATTTACTGATTATTATTATTATTATTATTATTATTTGTATTTTAATATTATTACTACTATTATTATTATCATTGTTAATATAGTGAATATTTTTGTTATATGTATGTATGTATATGTATTTATATAATAGTATTTTTAGTTACCTCATTTTAATATTATTATTATATTATTTACTTCCCTTTTCATGATTATTTATCTATCTCTATTACTAATTAACTTAATTTATTGATTATTATTATTATTATTATTATTATTGTTGTCATATTTAGTATTACTTTTACTTTCACTATTCCTATTACTAATCCTCGTATTATTACTATTGTTTTTTTGTTTTTATATTATATTATATTATTAGTTTTGCTACTATAGTATTAGTTTTAGTTTCAATTAGTATTTTAACATTCATATATATATATATATATACTTTTATGTAACATTGTTAATAATTATTTTTAAATATCATTATTATTTTTAATACATGCATATATATATATTATGTGTATATTCTTTTAATAGATATTATGTATATATATATATTTTATATATTATTTTTAACTTTGTATTATGTATATATTTTTAACGTTATCCTTTTATATATCATATACGTATTTTCAATACCATTAATGCACCATTAATACCTATTATTGTATATATCTTAATATGTATATGTATGTAGCGTTATTAGTATTATTAATATTATGTTTTTCATCACCTTACGTACTATTATATGTTCATATATATATACATTTATTGTTTTTATTTCGTGTTTAACACTATTATTACGTTTAATATCGTATGCATGGTTATTGTTTTTAATTTTATTATCATATTTATTATTTGCTTCGATGTATTTCCAATTCTTTTCTGGTTCTTATCCATTCCGTAGTAGTTTGCTTTTCTTATTATTAGCATATCGTTATTTGTATTGTTATCTTCTTTTTATTGTAAATATTGTTTTTATTTTTATCCTAATACTCTTATATTATACGTTAATATTTTTCATCCATTATATCGTTGTTTGCACCGTTTGTTTATTTATGAATTTTTATTTTAAAAAAAATATTTTATTCTTTTTATTCTTTTTTTATCAATAAATAAGGCAATGAACCGATTTAACATTAAGTCATCGATTTCATCGCTATGTTGGGTGAAATTCGTTGGCTCGTGTTGAAAACGGGACACCCTTCTAAAAAACCAAAAACTTGAAACTTCTCATTTCCTTCAATCGGATCATGCTTAAATGTCAAATAAAATTCGTATTTTTGAAAATCAAGACAACACGTGTTTAATAAGATACCAATTTTGGGCGTCGCGAGGGTGCTAATACCTTCCTCGCGCGTAACCGACTCCCGAACCCAACTTTACTCTGGCTTTTGACGTAGACCTAAACTCGGCCTTCTTTTTGTTTGAAAAATAAATTTTCTTTTAAAAAAGGACTTATTCGGTGTCCGATCACACCTAAGAAAAAGGATCGGTGACGACTCCCTTTTTAAATAAAATCGAAAGTCGGTTTTCAAATTTTCAATAAATCGCCTCAATTAGCGACCGAAACCAAAATTTTTATGTCGCTACAGCTGGCGACTCCACTGGGGAATTTTTTTTGAGAGTCGTGTCTGGAATTAAACTCGCGTTGTCAAAATTTTCAAAGTTCCTTGTTCAAATTAACATTTAGTCGTGATCCTCAAATTTTTATTTTCAAAAAGTCATGCATTCGTATTATGTTGTAAATGTTTTTCTAACTCCTTTTGTCCTTTTTGTTTTTCAGCTTTAAGTTTTATGGTTTTAGTTTTGTAGTTTTTTTTAAAAATAAAGCGAAAGGTTTGTGAGTTTCTCCCCACACACCGCGCACTTGCATTGTTGCATAACATGAGCTCTCTACTCGGGCTCCGTCCGTTTAAGTGGAAGTAAACGCTATGCCTTCGTGAGTTAACTCGTCCCTCCACACAGGCTAGTGAATACTTCCGGATTACATATGGCTTATGCTTTCGTGAGTTAACTTGTCCCTCCGCATAGGCATAAGTAAATGTAATCCCTCGAATTGAACTCGTGAGCCTGTGATGGGCTACGACCGAGGCTTCGTACTAGTCATAGTAGACGATAGTACGAATAATTCGAGTACCTGTCTAGAACCAAAATCGCATATAGTGAATCGTACGAGCCACCTAATTAGAGCCATGCCGAACCTTCGTCTGTTTAATAGTCACCAAAGTAAGTACACGGGAGAAACGCCTCTTGCTTTTCATTTCCTTTACATTTACACTGTTTATACAAAAGAATTGAACCGGGTAGCTTAATTTGTTGAAGTTTCCATAGTTTGTCTTAGTTTATATTTGTTGTGATTACTAACCAAGGTTGTTTGTCTTTATTTTTATTTTTCATCATGCATCATAGGCATCTTGATTAGGAAGGTGTTGATTAGAGATTGGTTGCCAAAAACGGGTTTCTGATAGAGGAGTCAATTACGCAAGTAACCGAGAAAGATGTCGTGGTCCGAGATTGGTCTCTAAGAACCCAGAAAGAAAAAGGGGACAGTCTAGTGGAAGGATGTATTCCTAACCTACCTGAGCACGTAACTGTGAATGTTCGTCAGAATAACCTTGATGACTTGACTCAGATTTGGAGACAGTGGGATTCGGACACTAGAGGCATCTTCACTGAAAGGTACGGGGATATAGCCAGCCTGATCGCCGTAAACATAGATGAAAGATTGATTCAGGCCATGATCAGATTCTGGGATCCGGCTTACCAGTGTTTCATTTTCAATCAAGAAGATATGACCCCAACCGTGGAAGAGTACGCTGCTTTACTTTGTATTGATAATGTGCAATTCTACAAGATTTATGTGAAGGAGCCCAAGCCGATGACTTTCAAGAAAAAGCTGGTAAAGTTGACTGGCTTGACCGACACATGGGCTGAGAAACAAATAAAGAAAAAGAATGAAATCAGCCGTATTCTGTGGTTTTCCCTGCGGGATTTAGTCCTACATCATCCCGATATTTTGAAGAGAGTGAATCTGTTCGCTTTGGCCATTTACGGATTGGTTGTCTTCCCAAAAGTTCTGGGACATATAGAGGTTGCAATAGTGGACTTCTTTGAAAAGCTAAAACAAGGAATCAACCCTGTCCCAACCATCCTGGCTGAAACCTTCAGATCACTAAGCATTTGTAGGAGGAAAAGGGAAGGTCGTTTTATCGGATGTGCGCAGTTACTCAATGTTTGGATTTTGAGCCACTTCTGGAAAGTAGAGCACACACCGTTCCATATATTTTCTAAAACATTCTCCCCGTTAGAAGCTTATCTTGAGAAAGAATGGCCAAAGGAGGTCACCGAACAGCATTGGGTTTCAATTTTTCAAAATCTTCATGCTGAAGATGTAACCTGGAGAGCACCGTGGATACGCCCTTCGGTTCTATTATACAAGGTGGGAAACCAGGATTGGGTGCCACTGCTTGGACTATGGGGAGGAGTTGGTTATGCTCCGTTAATGGTCCAAAGATAATTTTCTTCACGATAATTCATACCCGTCACTGGAGGATTAGCACAGTCTGAGTTTGCTTTCGCGGGTGAAGGTTATATGAAAAGGGTCTGAGACACTGCAAAGTCTTGAAAGAAAATTAATCTAATGGAATTGGCTCTATATGCTGATACCCTCATCTAAGATTACGACATATGGAGGAAGCAACAGGTGAACAGTCAGCAAATCTCATCGACAAACTACACCGTCCAGAATCCATTCTCGGAGGAAATACCGTCTGAGCTAGAAATGGCAAGACAAGAATTTGAACGAGAAAAGGCCAAGATGTCTCGGTACCTTAGTGTTCTTCAAGAGGAAAATTACCAGCTAAATATTGATGCTCAAATTGAAAGATCCAGAGCCGAGAAAGTTCAAAGAGAAGCTGAGATCGTAAGAAATGACTTAAGAGATCTTCATCTGGAAAATAAGAAATTAAGAGACACTATAAAGAATAGTGGGCTGGGCAAGTCGTCGGCAGAATGAAAGGAAGAATTAAACAATATCAGAGGAGGAATAGAATTTTGGAAAGGAAAAGCGAAAAAAGAAGAAGAAAAGGCTGCGCGGGCTATGATGGAGCTAAAGAAGAAGAACACCGAATATGAAGCTGTGTCTGCCGAGGTAATGACTAGTCGATCTAAATGTCAAGAGCTAAAAGAGAGGATACGGGATTTAGAAGACATGCTGCAAGATCGTCAACAACAGCTGGATACTCTCTTGGAGGCTTTGGAAGAAAAGAATAGTCAATATGATAGAGACATTCGTGCTTGCGAAGAGGGCCTTCAAGAAAAAGAAATGCAACTTAGCTATTTGATCAATGAAATTCGTGGGGTAGCCATGCACGTGGTACAACTATCGGAAGAAGCTGAAATTCTCATTTGCCAATTCCCTCCAAGTCGAAGATTAAACATATCAGAATTCTTAGCACGAGTAAAGAAATATGGCAATATAGCTAGGAAGTTTGTGTAATGGCTGAATCGAAAATGGCAAAATGTTTTGTAATGGACTCTTTTGATAAATGAAATGCCTAAATAGGGGCCGTCTTGAAATCAACACTAAATTCTTGCATATTCATTCATGACTAACATTCATTTGACATTTATGCATTCATTCATTCATTCATTGCATATCCCATAATCGTTCGCTGAGATTAAAACATACAATTTGCAGTTGTAATACCACAAGAATGGAACCACGTCATTTGTATAGGACACGCCGACAAGCTAGAGTAATGGAGGCTGAATTCAATAAAAGGATTGATAGGATGGAAAGAATCCAAAGAGAATTACAAGAGCAGTTGGCCAAGTCGCAGCAAGAGACAAGAGACTTAATGGTGAGATCTTAAGAAGAATCGCTCGAATAGAAGGATCAAATGGCCAAGATGATGGAAATGATGTCAGCTTTAGTTAAGGGAAAGGGACCCATACAGAGCCCTGACGTCGAGGAACCTCGGTCAAGAGAGCTAATCACAATCAAGATCCACTCTATCCCCCAGGATTCACTCCACCGTACACCCACACAACACAAAGAGGGTACACTCAAGGGGAACCCATAGACCTGGAGCAACAGCCGGTGCCACCTGCTCATTTAGGGCAAAAAATATTTATATCAAATCCTGGAGCTAATCCTGCCAATCCAATTGTTCTAGATTTGGATGATCCAGCAGAAATAGCCAAGTTGAAAATGGATGATCACGAGGCTCAAGAGAAGTATAGGAGCTTGGAGGAAAGACTTAAGGCAATAGAAGGCACTGAAGTCTTCTCTGCACTAGGTGCTAAAAAACTCAGTTTGGTACTCGATCTAATTCTACCTCCGAAGTTCAAGGTGCCTGATTTTGAAAAGTACGATGGGACAAGATGTCTAAAAGCGCATCTTGTTATGTTTTTCCAGAAAATGACCAGTTATGTGAACGAAGATAAGCTGCTCATACACTGCTTTCAAGATAGCCTAGTCGGATCAGCTCTTCGGTGGTACAACTAGCTTAGTAGGGAAAAGATCTGATCCTGGAAGGACTTGGCGTCAGCATTCTGTGAGCAGTATAAGCATGTATCAGATATGGTGGCGTCAACATTCTATGAGCAGTACAAGCATGTATCAGATATGGTGCCTGATCGAATAACTCTGCAAATGATGGAGAAGAAACCAACAGAAACCTTTAGACAGTATGCACAGAGATGGAGGGACGTCTCGGCCCAAGTGGAACCCCCACTAACAAAAACGGAGATAACCGTTCTCTTTATCAACACCTTAAATGCGCCGTTTTATGACAAACTAGTGGGAAGTGCCACGAAGGACTTTGCGAATATTGTAATATCCGGTGAGCTTATAGAGAATGCCGTCAAGAGCGGTAGAATGGAAGGTCAAGAAAGTTCAAGAAGGGTAGCGCCCATGAAGAAGAAAGAACCAGAAGCCCATATGGTGGGAATGGAAAGCTGTTATACCCCTAATCCATATCCAAACCAACCCCGACCTCGAAATTATCCACCTCTGAATTTCTATTATCCTCCTCAAACCCCTTACTACCAAGCACCACCTCCTTCCTACCCCGTATACGCCACGAACAACCAAAGACCTGTCACCGCATTCTTACAAAGCACTGTACACGTTCAAAGCCAACCCAGAAACGAACCAAGACCAGCAAGGCGTAATCCCGAGAGACCGCAATTTACTCCTATCCCTGTGTCATATGGGGAATTATACCCAAAACTTTTAGAGAAAGAATTGATATCTCCCCATTATATGGCACCCTTGAAACCCCCGTACCCGAAATGGTACGATCCTAACGCTAGTTGTGTATACCACGCTGGGAACTAGGGACACTCTATAGAAAACTGTCTTGCCTTCAAAAGGAGAGTTCAAGGACTTATCGATGCGGGCATTCTACAATTTGATGGTACTGGCGGCACGGCCAGGAACCCATTCCCAGACCACACCGAAGGGAATGTGAGCGCAGTGGAAGAGGGGGGCAAACGGAAAAATAGAAGATGAGTTTCTGAAATAAGAACACCTCTGCAGAAAATCTGGGAGGTACTATTTGAAAAGGGGTTACTCTGTCATCTTAACAGAGTATTCGAAGGAAGAAATGCAAAAGGTCAAAGTTTTTGCGAATTCCATGGTATTGAAGGGCACGACATTCAGTCGTGCGAGGAGTTCAGGAGATTACTGCAAAATATGATGGATAATAAGGAGATTGGGATTTTTTATAAAGGCGAAGAGGCTGATGAGGAGAAATATGCGCCTCTGACAATCAATCGTCAGGTTTCTCGTATAGCGCCGACCGACCGTTAATAATTTATTACAAAGCGAAGAAGGAGCCGGTAAAACCAAAGATGATCATTGAAGTACCATCTCCTTTCCCTTACAAGGATGACAAGGCGGTACCATGGAAATACAATATCAACATCATCACACCTGAAGGTGAAAAATATGAAACCACAATTGGAGATGTTGGGGAGGTAGGCCATTTTACCCGTAGTGGGCGGTGTTATTCTAAAGAGATTGAGCCTATAAAGAAGAACAGTGATTGGAAGCAAAAAGGAAAGGCAGTGATGTATGAGGCCGAAGTCGAGCAGGAAACTCCACCCGTGCAAGAAATTAAAAAGCCTGTGGATGAGGAGGAAGCACAAGAATTCTTGAAATTTATCAAGCACAGTGAATACAATGTGGTGGAACAATTGAATAAACAACCAGCATGAATCTCGATTTTATCTCTACTGTTAAATTCAGAGCCACACTGGAACGCTTTGCTGAAGGTGTTAAATCAAGCTTACGTAGCAAACAACATATCTGTTGAGAAGCTTGATAGGTGGGTGAATAATCTGAACGCGGACAATTTCATCTCTTTTAGTGATGATGAGATACCGCCAAATGGTAGAGGCTCAGTGAAAGCATTGCATATTATGACTCGCTGCAATGGCTACATAATACCGAACGTGCTCATCGATAATGGGTTGGCACTCAACGTCATGCCTTTGGCCACGCTTTCCAGAATTTCGATGGATCTGTCCTATTTAAGGCCCTGTCATTCCACGGTAAGGGCATTCGATGGGACAAGGCGTGAAGTCATGGGAAAGATTGAGATCCCTCTAAAAGTGGGCCCTTATATATACGATGTTGAATTTCAAGTCATGGACATTACACCATTATACAATTGCCCCTTGGGAAGACCTTGGATCCATTCCGCTGGAGCAATCCCGTCATCCCTCCACCAAAAAATGAAATTTATCATGGATGGCTGTTTGGTCATAGTCGAGGGCGAAGAAGACATTGTCGCATCTATCTCTGCTGATTTGCCATACCTTGAAGTAAGCAAAGACGCAGTGGAATGTTCCTTCTGATCTCTCGAATTTGTCAACGCCACATTTGTTCCCGAAGGAAATAGAATTCCCGTGCCTAAGCTATCGAGAAATACCAGGATGGGTATCAAGCTGACTATGGAGAGAGGGGCCCGAGCGAGGAAAGGTTTGGGAAAATTTCAGCAAGGAATAGTCAAGGCTCTGAGGCCAGTGCATCATAAGGCTCGATACGGTTTAGGTTTCCAGCTAGATGCACGTCAAAGAAGAAAATAATAGAAGAAAGATCAGGAAAGAAGGATCGCGAGAACCTTAGGCTGAGAACCAGAATGGAAGCCCATGAAATTCCCTCATTTATCAAGAACATTTACGTCTGTGGGAATAATATACCCAGGGCAGGGTAATATACAAATCACGATGGTAATGATATAAAAGGGTTTTCAGAATATCAGTATAAATGTCATTGACAAAAGAGCTGACGCAAGTAAAAACGTCTCAAAGGTACGCCCTTGTCCCCCGGATTTCATGTTGAACAATTGGACTACCGAGGACCTTCTTGTAGTTTATAAGTCTTCAGAGTAATGCTCAAACGTTAACCCTCTATTGTGTCCTTAGATATAATAGAATTCTTTTGTAAGAGCTTGCATTCGCTCTTTATCATTCAAATGAATATCAATGAAGATGCATTTTGTCACGATCTTTAACAATTATCACTAATTTCATAATCATTTTCTCATTTCATAGCCTATCCTTACACCTGCCTCATGTCATGCCATAACATTTCGTTTCTTGGTCCCAATACTTGGATGCCCCTCTATAGTTTCTTTTTCCATTCAACTTTCAGGTGCTCAGATATCAACGGCATGAACAAACTCGTTACGAGTCCTGAAATCAATTTTGAGAATGCTGTTTGTTTAGGAGAATTCGAAGCCGAAGAAAATGCTGAAGACTATGTCTCGTCTCCTGACTTGCTAAGAATGGTGGAATAAGAAGATAAACAGATTTTGCCTCATCAAGAATCTGTTGAAACAATAAATTTGGGAATTGAAGAAAGGAAGCAAGAAGTGAAGATTGGGACCTCTATTTCAGGGGACACCAGGCATAATTTGATTACTTTGCTCCACGAGTACAAAGATGTATTCGCATGGTCATATCAGGACATGCCAGGATTGGATGAAGATGTAGTGGTCTATAAGCTCCCATTAAAGCCAGAATGCAAACCCATTCAACAAAAGCTAAGACGGATGAGACCTGAAATGCTGTTAAAGATAAAAGAAGAAGTCAAGAAACAATTTGATGCTGGCTTCCTACAAGTTTCCAAGTATCCACAATGGGTAGCTAACATAGTCCCAGTATCGAAGAAAGACGGCAAGGTACGAATGTGTGTGGATTATCGCGATTTGAATCGAGTAAGTCTTAAAGATAATTTCCCCTTACCATACATTGATACGTTGGTGGATAACACAGCAAAACATTCATTGTTTTCTTTTATGGATGGATTCTCAGAGTATAATCAGATCAAGATGGCCCCTGAGGATATGAAGAAAACTACCTTCGTAATAATGTGGGGAACATTCTGCTACAAGGTGATGCCATTTGGGTTAAAGAATGCTGGGGCAACATATCAGAGGGCTATGGTGACATTATTCCATGACATGATGCATAAAGAAATAGAGGTCTACGTCGACGATATGATTGCTAAATCCCGAGGGAAAGAAGAGCATGTAGTGAACCTCAAGAAGTTGTTCGGAAGGCTGAGAAAGTTTCAGCTAAAGCTTAATCCAGCCAAATGTACGTTTGGGGCTACCTCGGGAAAGTTGCTAGGCTTCATTATCAGTGAAAGAGGTATCGAGGTTGATCCAGATAAAATAAAAACCATTCAAGAGTTACCACCTCGCGCACGCAAAAGGAAGTCAGAGGATTTTTAGGGAGGTTAAACTACATCGCCCGATTCATCGCTCAACTTACCAACCAATACGACCCAATCTTTTGGCTTCTTCGAAAATATAACCCGGGAGAATGGAATGAGGAATGCCAGATGGCCTTTGATAAGATAAAATAATATTTGTCTAGTCCTCCAGTGCTAGTACCGCCAACTCCAGGAAGACCATTGATATTGTATTTGACTGTGTTCGAAAATTCAATAGGTTGCGTACTGGGGCAACACGACGAGTCAGGAAAGAAAGAAAAGGCGATCTACTACCTCAGCAAAAAGTTCACTGAATATGAGGCAAAGTATTCATCCATTGAAAAATACTGTTGCGCTCTAGTTTGGGTAGCTCGGATACTCAGGCAATATATGTTGTATCATACGACATGGTTAATTTCAAAGATGGATCCAATAAAGTACATGATGGAATCACTTGCACTCTCAGAAAGAATGACACGATGGAAGATCCTACTATTAGAATACGACATTGTCTATGTGAACCAAAAGTCGATAAAAGGAAGCGTAATAGCTAACTTCTTAGCAACTCGAACAATGGATGAATACGAGCCATTGAGATTTGATTTTCCGGATGAAGACTTGATGTGCATTACAGAAAAAGAGTGCGAGTCACCAAAAGAGAAGTCATGGAAGATGAGCTTTGATGGTACATCGAACGCATTGGGGCATGGGATTGGAGCAGTCTTAGTATCACCAGAAGGGAACCATTATCCGTTCACTGCCAGGCTGAATTTCTTCTGTACCAATAACATAGTGAAATACGAGGCCTGTATCATGGGACTTCATGCAGCTATTGAACGAAACATCAAAATCTTAGAGGTGTACGGGGACTCAGCGTTGGTGATATACCAAATCCTTGGAGATTGGGAAGTGAGGGATCGAAAATTGGTTAAATACAGTGATCTAGTGGCAGAGCTGATTAAAGAATTCGAAGAAGTAACTTTTAATTACTTCCCACGAGAAGGAAACCAATTGGCTGATGCCCTGGCCACTTTGGCTTCAATGTTTAAAGCAAACAGAGAAACAGAAATAATGCCTCTTCAAATAAGCATATATGAAGTCCCTGCACATGTTTCAGCATTGAAAAAGAGTCAGATGGACGGCCATGGTTCCATAATGTCTTAGAATATATTAAGAATCAAAGGTATCTCGAATAAGCAAATGAGAACGACAAAAGAACAATCAGAAGAATGGCAGCGGGATTTGTTCTTGATGGGGACATCCTGTACAAAAGAGGAAAAGATCAGGTGATTTTGAGATGGTGGATGCTGTTGAAGCCAGAAAAATACTTGAAGATGTCCATGAGGGAATCTGTGGGACACATGCCAATGGTTTCACTATGGCCAGGAAGATTATGAGACTCGGTTATTACTGGCTGATGATGGAAAGTGACTGCCTTAGTTATGCATGGAAGTGCCACAAATGTCAAATTTACGGTGATAAAATTCATGCAGCCCATTCGCCCCTTCATGTCATGACTTCTCCGTGGCCTTTTTCTATGTGGGGCATGGATGTTATAGGGCCAATTTCCCCAAAAGCTTCTAATGGACACCGATCCATTTTTGTGGTTATTGATTACTTCACAAAATGGATAGAAGTCGCTTCGTTTGCCAATGTGACGAAGACTGCAGTTTGCAGGTTTTTGAAAAAGGAAATAATTTGTCGGTATGGTTTGCCTGAAAGAATCATTTTAGATAACACATTGAATCTGAACAACAAGATGATGAAGGAAGTGTGTGAGTAATTTCAAATAAAGCATCATAACTCATCACCCTATCGCTCGAAAATGAACGGAGCTGTTGAAGCGGCCAACAAGAATATTAAAAAGATTATTGGGAAAATGACCGAGACATATAAAGATTGGCATGAGAAGCTACCATTTGCTTTGTATGCATATCGCACATCTGTGCGGATATCTACGGGAGCAATTCCTTTCTCTCTGGTCTGTGGAATGGAAGCTGTGCTACCTATCGAAGTTGAGATCCCTTCTCTACGAGTCTTAATGGAGTCGAAATTAGAGAAGCAGAATGGGTTCGAGCTCGATATGACTAGTTAAACCTCATGGAAGAAAAATGTTTAAAGGCAATTTGTCACAGACAGATGTACCAAAAGAGAATGATCGTGGCTCATGACAAGAAGGTACGGCCAAGAGAATTCCACGAAGGAGAACTCATGCTGAGAAAGATTTTCCCAATACAAAAAGACTTACGAGGAAAATGGGCACCAAATTAGGAAGGACCATACGTCGTAAAGAAGGCTTTCTCAGGCAGAGCTTTGATTCTCACCTAGATGGATGGGAAGGAGTTACCGAATCCAGTGAACTCAGAAGTTATGAAGAAATATTATGCTTGAAAAAAGAAAATCAAGATGAAAACCCGAAAAGGGCATCTTAAAAAAAAGAAAAAAGAAGAAGAGAGAGATCAAGGTGAAAACCCAAAAAGGGCGTCTTGATTAACACAAAAGATTAGGATGAAAACCCGAAAGGGCGTTCTAATGAAGCAAGCATTGGGCTTGAAAAGCAGGGCATTTTAAACGGTGGGTCAAACAACAAGACTACAATATTTGAAGCATTTTTGAAAGCTCGAAATCTTCTACACAAGAAGCCATACTCGAAAAGATTCTTGATTGATGAACGTGGAAGAGTTCATGCATTGAATATCTAGAGTATTTGTATCTTTTGAATGCGATCCCTTTTCTCTTTATGACACTTTTTTACTATCATTGGTTAACTTTCTTTGTTTGCTACATTTGAAATAAATAAATATAAGGTATCCCTTTTGTCCCTACCTGACCATTTTCATGCATCTCATTATGTGTTTATTTACATGATAAATAGTGAAATGACATACTCTAAACAAAAGAAATGTTAAGCATTACCCGGATAAGAATTCGATAAGTACAAGCGTCTCAAAGCAAGGACAAAGCTCAACCAGGGGCAAAAGAGCGATATCTGAGAAACGCAGATTGTTCGTGAAATTTGAGGACGGGTACAGGGCCTAAAGAGAAAGTCAAAAGCCGAAGTAATAAATGCAGATCTTTAAAAAAAAATCATGACGAAAAGGACATACGACAAACATGACTGAGGCGCATAGCAAAATCATGTAGGCACAAAGGCATTTAAGACAAACATGTGCATATCATGATAACATCATGCATGACATATACAGGTACTCCAGTAGAGTAAGTGGATGTGATAATAGCTGTACTGAATCAAAGGAAAAGACACCTGAGTTCCACCAGATGACATCTTTTGGTATTTTGATGTTTTTATTTTTGTTTTCAAAAACAAAAAGAATAAAAAAATAAAAAAAATAAAATCAACTCCTATTGCGAGAGGTGAGTTGAGCCTCAGGGCACGCTGAGGTGTTTTCAATTTCTGTTTTTCAGAAAAATCAACTCATATTGCGAGAGGTGAGTTGAACCTCAGGACACGCTGAGGTAATTTTAATTTCTGTTCATAAAAAAAATCAACTCATATTGCGAGAGGTGAGTTAAGCCTCAAGAGACGTTGAGGTATTTTTAATTTCTGTCTTTCAAAAAAAATCAACTCATATTGCGAGAGGTGAGTTGAGCCACAGGACACACTGAGGTAATTTTAATTTTTGTTCATAAAAAAAAATCAACTCATATTGCGAGAGGTGAGTTAAGCCTCAGGTTACACGCTGAGGTATTTTCAATTTCTGTTTTTTCAATTTATGTCTTTCAAAAATCAGCTCATATTGCGAGAGATGAGTTGAGTCTCGGGTCAAATGTTGAGGTATTTTCAAAATCTACTTTTCAAATTAAGTTTTAAAAAAAAACCAACTCATATTGCGAGAGGTGAGTTGAGCCTTGGCTGACGTGTTGAGCTATTTTCAATTTCTGTTTTTGATGCCTAGTTTTAAAGAGTCAATTCATATTGCGAGAAATGAGTTGAGCTTAGGATCACATGCCGAGTAAAGAATAAAGATTGGAGCTGATTGAAGACACCAGATTTTGTCTCCCTGAAGTTACAGTGAAGCTAATTGAAGTTGCAGTGGAGCTGATCGAGGATATCAGATCTTGCCTTTCTAAAGTTGCAGAAGAGAAGACCACAAACCTTATCTCACTGAAGCGATAGAAGGGCATATTGCAGTTGTAGATCTCATCTTTCTGAAATTACAGTGAAGTAGATCGAAGCCACAAATTTCATATCCTTGAAGTTACATTGGAGTAGATCGAAGCTACAAGGCATATATCAGAAGATGCAGTGGATTGAACCAAAGCTACAGGATGCGGTGGACTAGTAAGAGACTACCTGGAGAAGAAGAGCACCAAAGAAGTCAACACTTGGCAAGACTAGGCAAAATTGGCCTTTCTTTGTGTCTTTGCTCTATTCCCGTTACACGACAATGAGCAAAGAGGGGCAGATGTTGTAAGCCAATTTTGGCCTATAAAATAACAAACCCCTAAACCCATTAAAACCCTTAACCCATCAGACCCACTTAAACCCATTTACATCAAAACCCAACAGTAACCCAACCCAAAACCCAATCATATCAGCCCAATTGATTAACCCTAGCCCAAACCAACAAAAAAGACATCAAAATAAAAAAGATTAACCGTAGCCCCCTAGCATTCGACGCCGAACCATTTGCCTCTGCCAAAGTCGGCCAACTGCTCCACTGCCTGTAGCACCACCCTTGTCCCATCAGCAAGTTGCACCTACAAGAAAAGAAAGGAAGTGACAACAAATAATAAACAAAAAACATGTACATGGCTATAAAAGCAAAATCAAAAATCAATGTAAGGTTGGACAGTTTCTTGATAAAATACAAATACGAAATATTCAAAATAGGGATACAAACATCAAAAGTACAGAGATTATATACAAAAGGATCAAATCGAAGTGTTAAAAGAGGTGGTTTTATTTTTTTTCCTATTTTCGATTCTGTTCTTTACTTCCTTTTTTATTTTTTTTATTTCCTTCAAATATATATTACATAAATATATATATACAAAAAAAAATCTGACCTTTTTCGATTTTTCGGCCACCGTGTACGGTGGCCGGCGGCGGCGGCGCACGGCGACCGACGACGGTCCGGCGACAGACCGGTGACTGGCCATGTGGCCGGAAATCCCCTTCCCCTTCCCTTTTCTCTTCCTTCTCTTTTTTTTTTCTTTCTCTCCTCACCAAATGATTTTTTTTTCAAAAAAATTGGCTTTATATAGCCCTCCAAAACGACGTCGTTTTGGGGCTGTTTTGAGCATGACCCGCGCGCCGACCCGACCCGCCTCGGAGGATCCGTGTGTTTTCATTGGAGGGGCTATTTGCGCATTTAGCCCCTCCGCTTTTTTTCTATAATGCAATTAAGTTTCAATTTATTTCTAATTCGGCCCCAAAATTTATCGCGCCTTTCAATTTGACCATAGATGATGCTTTGTGTTTTAAAAAGGAGGGTTATTGCACTTTAGGCCCCCCATTGTTCCACGTGCGTTCAAATAAGTCCTTTCTTTTTGTTTTTATTTCGAATTTGCCCCAAAACTTTGTTATTAGTTCAATTTTAGTCCTTTATTATTTATTTTTGTTTCTTTATTAAATATTATTATTATTTCTAATATTATTAAGATTATCAATATTATTATTATCTTTTTTTATATATTAGTATATGTTTTCATTATATATGCGTGTGTATATATATATATATATTTATATATGGTATTACCTTTAGCTACTTTAATTTCATGTTGTTATTATTAGTATTATACTATTATATTTATTATTAATATTAGTATGTATTTTATTATATATGTACATATATTGTAGTATTTTTTTGATTACTTCATTTTTATATTTTGTTATATTTGCTTTTTTGCATAAATCCTTATAATTATCAAACAGTTGTTTGTTTGGTTTTTCTTTCGATTCAATGCACCAAAAACTTCAACGAGGCATTGGCTCAATGACAATAGCAAAGTTGAGGTCTCAAGTTCGTGTCCAACCTAATGTAAAATGTCTAGGTTCTTAGTTAATTTATTAGTTATTGAGTTATTTATTGCTTATAATGGTTGAATGCATTGTTATTGTTATAACTTCAAAAAAAAATTCAATACACCGAAAACAAATAATTTATTTAAAAAAAAAATAAATCAACTCATATAATTTTTTATTCTTTTGCTCAGTCATAAAGGGTTGTATCAAAAAGAGAAAAACCCCGACAATTGGAAGAAAAGAGGCTCAAAGATAAAAAGAACTCCAAAAACACAATAATCATACTCGAATGCACCCCAACACCCAATAAGAGGACTCCCGAATAAATCTCAGAACTGAGAAAACAAACATCAAAATGACCTCAAAGTAGAAAGCAAGACACCAAGTGTACAGGCCCAAATCTGCCCGGGCCCATACAAATACAAAACAAAAACACAAAAACAAAAAATAATAATAAATAAAATAAAGTAAAACCCAATAATTAAAGTCCATCAGTCCATTTCTTATATAGCCCAACAACCAAAATAACGGGCTCAAATTAAAAAACCTAGACCCAAAAAAATACACGGCCCAGATGGCCCAAAAACATTCCTGAAACCCTAGCCAGCAGCCTCGTGCGGCAGCCCCAGCTTCCACGCCCACGAACGGCCTCTCCTTCTGTACGGTCATCTCCACAATGGAACCTGCGAGAAGAAACAATAGAAATAATAAAAAAAAAAAATAGGCCAGCAAATGACAGTAAAAAATTAGAGTTTTTTCCTCTTTATTTTTTTCTTTATTTATTCTGTAAATTGGCTATAAAAAGCCATCGTTTGTACTCTAAAAAGGGATGCACACTGAATACAAAGAAGCAATAAAAAGTGAAGGTGATTTCATATTTATTTTTCCGTCTTCTTATTTAGTTTTTTTTCTTTTCTTTGTTCCTACATATAGATTTTTCACAGAAAAAATAAAGAGAAAAGGGACTTACCTTAGTGCTGGCTCCTTCGTGTCCTTGCTTGCTTCGCCGTAATCGAAGCTTAGGCGAGGATTTTGAGGCTTATGAGCAAGATTCTCAGACTCGTGGTCGAACAAGGATAGATTAGGCCTTCGTGCGATGATCGTCTACCGAATATGGAGGCAAAACGACAGTGGAAAGATGCCTTAGGTTCAACCGAATGAATAAAGGGAATAGGCTTTAGGTTTTTTTTATTTTGATTTGCTTTTAAGTGGTTGAATGTTGGATTTTAGGTTTTTTCTAGGCTTGATTTTGTATAAAGTTTGAAACGGTGCCGTGTGGAGGGGAGGAAGATCCGCGCGCAAACCTGATCCATAGGCTGGATCGGCACTTTGGTACTTCAAATGGTCAATTTGCGCGGCTAATCCTTCGCATTCGCGTAGACTTTTAATTGATCCTTATTTACATTTTATTTTGTTTTAAATTTGTCCTAGAATTTGTGTGTCTTTGCAATTTAGCCCGCGCCTAAACTCTGCGTTTTGGGGACTGGAATATTTCCAGTTTTGATCCCTTTGCATTCGCGCACATTGCACTTGAGTCTTTTTCTTAATTTCAATAGTTCATTTTATTTATTAATTATCTCTTTGAATTTGATTTTATTTCAATTGGTTTTTTTTTATTTCAATTTGTTTAATTTATTTTCTAATTCATATAACATTCATTTTCTTAAATTTATTTTTTTTACACATTTTAAATTATTTTAGCATTTTATTTTGTTTTTTTTTCTTTGTTTAAACAACAAAATTATTATTCTAAAAGTTCCTTTTATATCATGTTGATTTAAAATTATGCATGATATTATGTTTAAATACTCTTTTATTATAGTTTATGATAAAATTAGCTCAATTCTGCATACATTATTGTTTTCACATTATTTTATGTAAATATTTCCCTTCTAAATCTATTATATATATGTATATATGCATTTTCTTTTAAATTTATTTATGTAATTTGTTTCCTTTAAGGATCCTATTTAGAATTGTGTATTTTATTCATTTTGAATGCTTTCATATATTAGTATCTTTATATATATTGTCTATATGTACCATTGATGCAAATCAATTTATTTCATTTAAAATTATTTTATATATTATTTATTTCGAAGTTCTTGTTACATAACATATATTTTAATAATCATTTATATATTCTTAGTTTTTTTAAAATCCTTGCATGTGTTGTATGTTCATCGATTCATTATTTCTTTTAAAAAAATTTGTTTATATCATATTGGTTCCTAGTTTTCTAGTTTGTTTTGCACATTATGTATTGACTGTTTTATATTATGCCATATATTATTGTTGCATATTATTTATTTGTTTTTTTGTATTATTATATCAATTGTTATTCATCCATGTTTAGAAATTTGGTTATATTTTTAGTGGATTAATTATTGTTTGGTTAATTGGTTTCTTTAGTTTATATTATTTTCATTCACCAAGTATCGTACTTTATTTGTGCATATTGTCCCGTGTTTATAATTTCACCTTTTGTTCACAAGTGTTGCTTTGTAATTTTCAACCTTTTGTTTTAAAGTTAATTATTCCATTTTATTTCAAGGAAACCTAATGCGTTTTGAGCTAGTTTTACAGTTTTTTATTTAAAAATTCCTTAAAACGAAGGCAATATTTGATGTTTGGAAACTCGGAGAATTGTGCCCTATCGTGCTGGATTTTGATTTCCCGTTTGTTCAAAATAATCAAATATTCCTTTAGAATTTACTCGTGTTTTCTAAACTATAAAACAAGACAATGTTCAATGTTTGGAAATTTGAGGAATCGTGCCCTACTGTGCTAGGTTTCGGTTCTTCGTTGGACTAAATAATTGGGCATCTTTTTATAATTTTCAACGTATGAGCTTTTGGAAGTCAAGAATTAATTGTGGTTTCGAAGGTATAAATGATCATGTCCTATCGTGCTGGATGTGATGCTGTATTCCTTTGAGACAAGAGAATTTTAACGAACAACTTGAGCCATTCAAATGTTTTAAAAGGAGCCATATTTCAAAATATTTTAAAATCTTAGACATAAGGACAATACTTAATCAATTTGGTACCAATTTTGGGCGTAGTGAGGGTGCTAATCCTTTCTCATACGTAACCGGCTCCCGAACCCATTTTCTCAAATTTACGTAGCCAAAATTGATTTAAATGGAATAAAATGTTTTATTAGGTGATCCAATCACACCTAAACAAAAGGATTGGTGGCGACTCCATACTTTGTCTTAAAAGTCGATCCTAGTTTTTTTTCAAAATAAAAAAATGGTTTCGACAGCTTGGCGACTCCATTGGGGATTGAATAAGAGAGCCAAGCCATAAAATTGATTATTTTCTGTCCTTTTGTCTAAAATTGAAAATCTAATTTGAAAATCATGGTTCTTTGTTGCATTTGTTTGCATGATTGTTGTGGTCCAAGTCATGTAGAATAATATAGCATTACATTACATGACCGTTGTGGTCACACCTTTTAAGTAGGAGTGAGAAACTACGCCTTCGTGAGGTTTTCACCTCTGCATGGCCTAGTGGATTACTTCCGGGATACATCTGTACCTATGACTTCGTGAGATTTTCATCTCCACATGGTCATAGGGAAATGTATTCCCCTGAACTGAACTCGATCCATTTGAGCCTATAATGGGTGAGGGTTGAGGAATTTGTTGGTTCAGGTACCCTTTCTCCAGAACCGAGCCACATATAATGAACCTTGAGAGTCCACCTTAGGTGGAACCTTGCCCAAATTTAGTGGTCACCCGAATAGGTACTTTATTTGTTATTTATTTCTTTTGTGCTAATGTGTTTTGTTTTTGTTTTGTTTATAACTGCATTGCATTACATCATCATAGAAATGAGGTGTTGATTCATATTTGATTGCTAAGTAGAATAGTTTGTCATAAGAAAACGAATTTCTTGCTAAAGTGGATTATAATACGGTTGTCTGAATATGGTCCAAGTAATGGAGAAAGGCTGATGGTTCGCGGAGGAAAACAAGACTTTACCTGAGGATTCAAACCAATAAAGATTATTCGAGAGCCGTTGTGTCCCGACTTTCTTAAAAGAGTTAATCGACATCGCGAGGATAATAAGTCACAGCCTGAATCAAGCAAAAAGGAGTTAGTGGAGGCATTTATTAGAAGCTTGCGAGATTTGACTTTTACGAAGAAAAGGGATCGGTGTCTTCGCCTGGAATATGAAGGCAGGGCCGTATATCTAATCCATTTTATGTAAAGGAATTTGTTTTCTAGAAAAGTTGTTCTAGTAGAATTGAATTCAAAATTAACGCCTTTCTTTCTTTTGCATTCATTCCATGCATTTGCATTGCATTTCATCATTTGCATTAGATTTTCACAAAAAAGACCCTAATTAATTAAAATCCTTTCAGTTAATCTGGGAACCAATAAAAACTTACCAACCAAGCATCGTTACGGTACCCATGCTAAGACAAAAGATATGGACCAAAGATTGGAAAGACTTGAACAACTTCAAATAGAGATGCAAGACCAGTTACAAATGCAGATGCAAGAGCATCTAGCTATGATCCAGTAAGAGATGAAGGATCAAATGATGGAGTACCAAAGAAATATAATGACTCAATTGTCCCAATTGCTGGTAGGAATGATGGATAAGGGGAAAGATCCTATGGACAATGTTGGGGAAAATAATGAAGACCCTCAGTATCCTCCTAGTTTCACTCCTACACATGTACAGGCACAGCCTGAGATTAATCTGCAGAAACTATCTGTTACGATTAGGCCTCAACAGTTTCAGGTCGGAGTTTCAATACCAGTAAATTTCCAAGCTGGTTCAGGCTTTAACCCTGGTAATAACTCGAATAATCCAGTTGTGCTTGATTTGGATGAAGTTGCGAAAGAAGAAAGGGCAAGGACAAAATTACAGAAACAATTAGAGGAACGGTGTAAATGGTTGGAGGAAAAGTTCAGGGCAATGGAAAGTGCTGATAAACATCCTGGAATTGATGCTAAGGATCTGAGTTTGGTCCCAGACTTAGTGCTTCCATACAAGTTCAAGATGCCAGAATTCGAGAAGTACATTGGAACGAGCTGTCCTGAAGCTCATATTACCATGTTTTGTAGAGGAATGACTGGGTATGTTAGTAACGATCAATTATTAATTCATTACTTCCAAGACAGTCTGATCTGGTCAGTAGCTAAACGGTACAATCAATTGAGTCGTGCTAAAATCAATTCATGGAAGGACTTAGCACAAGCTTTTATGAAGCGGTATAGCTATGTAATAGACATGGCACCCAATAGAATTACCTTACAGAATATGGAAAAGAAGCAAAATGAGAGCTTCAGGCAATATGCCCAGAGATGGAGAGAAGTAGCAATACAAGTCTAGTCGCCTCTACTGGAAAAGGAAACCACGATGCTTTTCATCAATACTCTGAAAGCCCCGTTCATTGATTATATGTTGGGAAGTGCTACTCTGAGCTTTTCAGATATAGTAATGTCTAGTGAGATAATTGAAAATGCAGTAAGAAGTGGGCAGATAAATGCGGGAGAAAGTGCTAAAAGGTCAGCCCCGATAAACAAGGAAAATGAGGTGAGCATTGTGAGCATGCCTTCCAAATTGGTCAACATAGGCCAGTTGAGGGCTGTAACAACTAGTTATCAAGGCTCTTCAAAGTAGGAATCCAACTCGATGCCAAGTACAGAAAAGCTTCGGTTTACACCTATCCCAATGTCATATAAGGAGTTGTATCAGAATCTTTTTTATGTGCATTTGGTGTCTCCGTTCTACTCAGAACCTGTGCAACCTCCATTCCCAAAATGGTATAATGAGAATGCTCAATGCAAGTACCATGTGGGAATAACGAGACACTCAATTGAAAACTGCACTACATTTAAAAAGTTGGTTGAAAGGTTCATTGAAATGGGAATTGTGAAGTTTGACATTTCCTCAGACATGTAACAGACATGGCACCCAATAGAATTACCTTACAGAATATGGAAAAGAAGCAAAATGAGAGCTTCAGGCAATATGCCCAGAGATGGAGAGAAGTAGCAATACAAATCCAGTTGCCTCTTCTGGAAAAGGCAGAAGGGCGGTTGGTAACAATAAATGCTCAAGAAGATATTATCGCGACCGTGAGCAGTGATGCGCCGTATATAGAAACAGATCGGGAAGCCATTGAGTGCTCTTTCCGGTCTTTGGAGTTTGTGAATGCAACATTCATCATTGAGGGAAGTAGAATTCTGGAGCCAAAAATGTCCAAAACTACGATGATGGGTTTACAGTTGATGGTAGGCCGAGGAGCTATGCCAGGAAAGGGACTTGGAAGATGCCTTCAAGGAAGAATTGCAGTGCCAATGCTGAAAGACAAGCATGATAGCTTTGGTTTGGGGTTCAGGCCAGTTGCAAGACAAAGGAAAAATGAGTTAGAAAGAAGGCAAGAAAGAAGAAGAGCACGAGTGAGTGGTGGGGAAATCAAGTGGGAGCCCATGATAATTCCTCATATTTCCAAGTCTTTTGTGTCAGGGGGCATTATTTATCCTGAACGAAGGGTACCAGAGAAGGAAGTCATAGGAGAAGCATTGGAAGATGTGTACATTAATGCCCTATTTGAAGAGACAATTGAAGAGGGGATTTCGTCAAATATTCGTCCATATGAGCTTGGGAGTGTTCTAAACAATTGGACTGCAGAAGATCTCCCTGTAATTTTTAGAGCTTGCTCAGAAACTTGTTGTTTTAAGCCTAGAAATAATAAAGATTTCTTTGTGAAATAGGCTCATGTTCAAACATCATTATTCCAATGAAATACATTTTTGCTATCATTTTGAGTAAATGCTATTCTTTTTACAAGTAATTGTGTTATTTTCTCTATCTAAATAATTATCTTAATTCTTTCTTCAATTCATAAACATATCATACAAAGCAATAATTACCAAATTCATTCATTCTTTGTATATTTTTGTACCTTTAATAGGTCCCTAGATATCAATGTCATGAGCAACGCTGTTACTGACTCAGAATCACTATTTGAGCGAGACATGTGTTTAGAGGGATCTCAGGACTTTGAAGATGACAGAGACTGTGATTTATCTCCAGATTTGTTAAGGATGGTAGAACAAGAGGAAAAGCAAATTTTGCCTCACAAAGAAACCGTAGACATGGTGACTTTGGAAGAGGGAAATGTTGTAAAAATTGGAACATGCATAACTGAAGAAACAAAGCGAGACCTTGTTGAGTTACTTCAGGAATTCAAAGATGTTTTTGCATGGTCTTACCAGGATATGCCTGGTTTAAGTCCTGATATTGCAGTGCATTGCCTTCCAATAAGAGAAGATTGCAAGCCAGTACAGCAGAAGCTTCGACGAATGAGGCCAAATATTGTCTTAAAGATCAAGGAAGAAGTTAAAAAACAGTTTGATGCGGGATTCCTTCAGGTGATCAAGTACTCTGAATGGGTAGCTAATGTGGTGCCAGTTCCCAAGAAAGACGGCAAGGTGCGAATGTGTGTGGATTATAGAGATCTAAATAAAGCAAGCCCAAAGGACATCTTCCCTTTGCCTCACATTGATACACTAGTGGATAATACAGCTGGTTACTCGCTGTTTTCCTTTATGGATGGTTTCTCGGGGTATAATCAGATCAAGATGCATCCTGAAGATATGGGAAAGACCACTTTTATAACCTTGTGGGGCACATTTTGTTACAAGGTGATACCATTTGGATTGAAGAATGCTGGAGCAACGTATCAAAGAGCCATGGTGACTTTATTTCATGATATGATGCACAAAGAAATTGAAGTGTATGTTGACGATATGATAGCCAAATCTCGAACTGAAAAGGCGCACGCCCGGGTGTTGAGGAAGTTGTTCATGAGATTGAGGAAATTTCAGTTAAAGCTTAACCCAACAAAATGTACTTTTGGGGCTAGATCCGGAAAACTATTGGGCTTTGTGGTCAGTGAGAAGGGAATTGAGATTGATTCAGATAAGGTCCGGGCTATACAGAAGTTGTCTCCACCACGTACCCAAAAAGAAGTTCGGGGTTTCCTTGGAAGATTAAATTACATTGCGCGGTTTATTTCTCAATTAATGGAGAAGTGTGACCCTATATTCCGTTTTCTTAAAAAGCATAACCCAGGGGAATGGGATGATGAATGTTAAAAGGCTTTTGATAAAGTTAAAGAATATTTGTCAAGTCCTCCAGTGTTATCACCCCCAAGTTTAGACAGGCCGTTAATATTGTATTTGACCGTGTTTGGTAATTCAATGGGATGCGTGCTTGGTCAACATGATGAATCAGGAAGAAAGGAAATGGCGATATATTACCTCAGTAAGAAATTCACTGAGTGTGAATTGAGATATTCACCAATTGAAAAATTGTGTTGTGCTTTGGTTTAAACAGCACGAAGATTAAGGCAATATATGTTGTATCATACAACCTGTCTAATCTCAAAATTGGATCCTTTAAAGTATATCATGGAATCAAATGCCTTGAACGGAAGGATGGCTAGGTGGCAAATTTTGCTTTCAGAATTTGACATAATTTACATGAGTCAAAAAGCTGTAAAGGGGAGTGCAATAGCAGATTTTTTGGCCAGCGAGGTTTAGAAGATTATGAGCCCTTGAATTTTGACTTCCCCAATGAAGAGATAGTGTATGTAGCAGCTGCTGAAGAAGACAATACAAAAGGTCATTGTTGGAAATTGAATTTTGACGAAGCCTCAAATGCTGTGGGTAATGGAGTTGGGGTAGTTCTGGTATCCCCAGATGGAGATCATTATCCATTCACATGTAAATTGGATTTTGATTGTACAAATAATATGGCAGAATATGAAGCATGTATCATGGGGCTCAGAGCAGCTATAGAGCGCAAGATCAAATCGTTGGAAGTATACGGAGATTTGGCATTGGTAATTTATCAACTTCGAGGTGAATGGGAGACAAGAGATTCTAAGCTAATCAATTATAGAAGGCTGGTGTTGGGGTTAGTTGAAGAGTTTGATGATATTACTTTCAATTATCTCCTGCGTGATCAAAACCAAATGGCAGATGCTTTGGCTACTTTGGCTTCCATGATCAAAGTAAGCAGACAAGAGGATGTGAAGCCCATTTAGATGAGTATTTATGAGGCCCCGTCTTATTGTTATAATATAGAGGAAGAAGAAAGAGATGATCATCCTTGGTATCAGGATATATTGTGGTATGTGAGAAACCGTGAATATCCAAATCAAGCCACGGAGAATGACAAAAGAACATTGAGAAGGCTTGCCTGCGATTATGTTTTAGATGGAGAGATCATGTACAAAAGAAGGAAGGATCAGGTACTTTTGAGATGTGTGGATGCCGTAAAGTCCAAGAAAATCTTAGAAGAAGTATACGACGGTGTTTGTGGAACGCACGCCAATGGGTTCACAATGACCAGGCAAATTATGAGGTTTGGATATTATTGGTCAACCATAGAAGGAGACTGCATTAATTATGCCAAGAAATGTCATAAATGTCAAATTTATGGTGATAAGATTCACGTGCCTCCCTCGCCTTTGCATGTTATGACTTCTCCATGGCCGTTTTCCATGTGGGGCATGGATGTTATAGGTCCAATTTCACCAAAGGCTTCAAATGGGCATCGTTTCATTTTGTGGTCATTGATTATTTTACCAAATGGGTGGAAGCTACATCATACGCCAATGTAACTAAATCAAGAATCAAAGAGATTCTTAAAGAAAGAAATTATATGTCGATCTGAATGCTGATAAAATCATATCGATAATGCAATCGAATTTGAACAATAGTACAATAGCGGAGAGTCTGCGATCGATTTAAAATCGGACATCATAACTCGTCACCATATCGTCCAGAAGATGAATGGGGCGATGGAAAGCAACTAACAAAAATATCAAGAAGATTGTGGGAAAATGACTGAAACTTACAAAGATTGGCATGAGAAGTTGCCATTTGCTCTTTACGCTTATCGAACATCATGCCGAACTTCTCTCGGGCAACACCATTCTCATTGGTCTATGGAATGGAAGCGATTACGCCTATTGAAGTAGAGATACCTTTTCTCTGAGTTTTGTCAGAATTGAAATTAGATGAAGCAGAATGGATACAGTCTCGATATGATCAGTTGAATTTGATTGAGGAAAAGAGGCTAAAAGCTATTCAACATGGACAGATGTATCAAAAAAGAATGATGTGGACTTATGACAAAAAGGTTCGCCCAAGAGAGTTTCATGAGGGAGATTTGGTTTTGAAGAAGATTCTTCCCATACAAAAAGATTTCAGAGGTAAATGGATGCCGAATTGGGAGGGGCCCTATGTGGTGAAGAAAGCTTTCTCTGGTGGTGCATTAATACTGGCTGAAATGGATGGAAGAAATTTATCTAATCCAGTGAACTCGGATGCAGTCAAAAAGTACTACACTTGACAAGGGAGGGAAGCCAAAGTGAAAACCCGCAAAGGGCGCTTTGAGACTTTTTAAAAAAAAAAGGGGGCCAAAGTGAAAACCTGCAAAGGGAGCCTTATGACCAAAGGGGATTTGAGTTGAAAACCCGAAAAGGGCGGCTCAAATATGGTTCCAAAGTGAGGAGGCTGTGATCTTGATATACTTGAATTAGCCATGAAGGGGATATGTTGCATCTTGGGGCATTGACAAAGTGCTTCTGATCTCCTAAAAACATGTCGAGTTTGAATTGGTCTTCAAGAAGTTTGTACAGAGAAGCTCAAGTTGCGATAACAAGGGTACCTAGTATTAATTTTCAGTAAATTAGTTACCTTTATCCTTTCTTTTTCAAAATATACATTCCTAAAGTAATGTCCATGGTTGTTCTTTTGATAATTTACTTTGTATTCAAGGTTAATTTCCATTCTTGTTCATTATCACGATTTGATTGCAAGCATGTTGCATTAACATAATGATGAATGAACTAGTGATATTTTTACAATAGAAGTTTTGCATATTACTCTAGGTGTTTCTAGATAATGCAAGAATTTGAAGTGAGATAATTGTTTAGAATACGCTCAAGTTCAAGGATATATTTGGATAAATCGCCATTTTAAGATCTCTGTCCAAATGATAAGAGAGCAAACAGGTAGGATATAATATTGAATATGCAATTTTATTCTCGAGAAAAAGGAAATGACGTTCATACAAAGAGCAGAAATGCACATTTGGTTATAACACCTGAGGAGTGAGGTAGCAAATTGGCCAAGAGGAAAATTCAACTATGAGTGGCAAGGTTTTGGCTCAAAAAGTAGTAGTAGAAGGGACGTTGGAATTACAGTGGGGAAAGTTCGCCAAATGGGATAGGTTTTTCTTTGGGATACTCCTTCAAGAGGATGGTAGAGCAAATGCATCAATAACAGCATATTAATGAACAACGAGTGACGATACCCTAATTTGTTAAAATGGAATCATCCTAATTTTTTCATATATTATTCATACCACATTTAGTTAGGAACATTGGGTCATTTCGATCATGGCATCCTAATTATTTGGCATAAGCATGTGCATATAAAATGGAGTCTACAGGATAGGTCCCCTGGAGGGCAATGTAGCAACATCGGTAAAGATTGAAGATCTTATTTCCCTGAAGTTACAGCGGAATAGATCCTCGTAGATGGAATCTTATCTTCATGTATCGACAATGGAGAAGATTTCACCACCAAGCCTTATCTCTCTAAGGTAGCAAGAGAGCAGGTTGAAAAATGAGTCTTATCTTCCTGAGATAGCAAGGAAGCAGACTGAGAATTGAAGATCTTATCTCCCTGAAGTTGCAGAGGAGAAGATCTTCACAGATGGTGAATCTTATCCCCAGGTATTGGCAATGGAGTAGATTTTACCACCAAGCCTTATCTCTCTGAGGTAGCAAGAGAGCAGGTTGAAAAATGAGTCTTATCTTTCTGAGGTAGCAAGGAAGCAGACTGAGAATTGAAGATCTTATCTCCCTGAAGTTGCAGCGGAGCAGATCTTCACAGATGGTGAATCTTATCCCCATGTATTGTCAATGAAGTAGATTTTACCACCAAGCCTTATCTCTCTGAGGTAGCAAGAGAGCAGGTCGAAGAATGAGTCTTATCTTCCTGAGGTAGCAAGGAAGCAAACTGAGAATTGAAGATCTTATCTCCATGAAGTTGCAGGGAAGCAGATCTTCACAGATGGTGAATCTTATCCCCATGTATTGGCAATGGAGTAGATTTTACCACCAAGCCTTATTTCTCTGAGGTAGCAAGAGAGCAAGTCGAAGAATGAGTCTTATCTTTCTGAGGTAGCAAGGAAGTAGACTGAGAATTGAAGATCTTATCTCCTTGAAGTTGCAGCAGAGTAGATCTTCACAGATGGTGAATCTTATCCCCATGTATTGGAAATGGAGTAGATTTTACCACCAAGCCTTATCTCTCTGAGGTAGCAAGAAAGCAGGTCGAAGAATGAGTCTTATCTTCCTGAGGTAACAAGGAAGCAGACTGAGAATTAAAGATTTTATATCCCTGAAGTAGCAGCGGATCTTATCTCCCTGAAGTTACAGTAGGAGCAGATTGAAGATGGTGAATCTTATCTCCATGTATTGGCAATGGAGCATATTTCACTGCCAGCCTTATCTCTCTGAGGTAGCAAGGGAGCAGGTTGAAAAATGAGTCTTATCTTCCAGAGGCAGCAAGGAAGGAGACTAAGAATTGAAGATTTTATCTCCTTGAGTTTGCGGCGAAGCAGATCTTCGCAGATGATGTACTGGCAATGGAGTAGATTTTGTCACCAGCATCATCTCTTTGTGATAGCAAGAGAGAAGTTGGGGAGCAGATCAAAAATGGCAAGTCTTGTCAGCAATGGAGTAGATTTGAGCCACTGGTCCTATTTACAGTCAAAATTCAGAAAAATTGGGGCAAAATTGGCCCTATTTGAAGTCTTTGCTCTATTCTCATTACACGACAATAAGCAAAGAGGGGCAGCTGTAATAGCCCATTTCGCCCGGGCCCATTAAAATAAAAAATAGAAATTAAAAAACCAAAAAATAAAATAAAAAACACACAAACAAATTTTTACCAGCCCAAATAACCAAATTCATAGCCCAAATTCAAAAAGAATTCCAGCAGCCAAGCACCAGAAGATTCTGGAACGTGCCAGAACAGTGCCAGGGAGTTGGATCTCACAAGCGGATTCCTCGCACGGCTTCGTTCAAGCGTGTCTTTCCCCGCTCCTCCGTACGAAGGATCCTGCAAAGAATACACGAGAAGAAATGCTAACAGAATACAATAGATGAAAGCAGTAAAATGTATTTTTTATTTATTTATTTTATTTTGTAAATCGGCTATAAAAGCCAATGATTGTACCCACAAAAGGGGAGGATATATGCACGCATAGAAAGAAAAGAAATAGCAGTTTTAACAAAGGTGATTTACAGTTTTTTTTCCTTTTGATTTATATTTTCTTTTTTCTCGCTTGGATTTCTTAGTATTGAATTGACACCAGTGTGAGCCAAAATACATCAGGAATACAAAGGTAAGGGCAAGGATCCGAATGGTGTTGAAATTTTCTTTATTTTACGAGTTTCTACGATTAAAAAAGCAACATGAGATGTGTAGTGATTTTCAAATACGGAAGAAAAAGGAAAAAGTACTTACCAAATCCATTAGAGCCTGGCCGAGCTTCTTCAACAGCGAGATTGGGTACTGCATGCTTGCTAGTGATCACCAAAATTATGGTGGTTCGGCAGTTAAGCAAAAGAATCCCTAAAAATTGATTTTTAGATTTGAGATTTCTTTTGATTTAAATGAGGAATGCATTTGGGGAAAGGAAATGGAAGAAGAATGGTCTTAAATGACCAGATAATAAAGTGACGCTGTTTAATGGAGAAGGCCCGTGCGTTAGCCCATTTGGCAGGCTGGGTATGCGCATGTTTTGTGTAAATGGGGAATTTGCGCAACGACTCCTCCCCCTTGCGCACATCCTTCGATTTGGTCCCAATTTGCCTACTTTATGCTTTAAAATTTGGCTTGCTAATTTATGCGTTATTTTATTTTGATCCACGTTTCATTGCAGCATGGTGGATGCGAAATATTACTATTTTAGTCCTCTTATATTTGTATGCATCGAAATTTGATTTGATTTGTAATTGCTTTATTTGCAAATTATCCTCTTTATTTTTACTGCAAGTTTAATTTGGTATTTTGTTTGTGCGATTGGTTATTTTAGATATGTTTAATACGTGTACTACTTTTCTATGAATTATTATTTCTTTGAATGTTGTATTATTGGAATTTTTATTAATAAGCATATATTTTGTATTTATCTTTAGTTCGTATATATTATTAAAGTTTTGATATTTTTATATATAGATTTTAATAAACTTGTAAGTAATTATTTTTTTATTATGTATGTAATTTACAATAAAATTAAGTTAACCTTATAATTCCTATTTTAATCAAAGGATATTTTGACATATAATTATTTATAACATTTTCCCACATGTACATGACATATTTTAATTTATTTTTACTATGGTATATGTTATTATTTTCACATAACTTTATGTAAATATTTTTTCTATGTATATCCTCTTTTAAAATTATTTATGCGTATAATATTTTTTAAAGAACCCTTTTAAGTCATATAATTTATTATATTTCATATTATCCTTATATTTTTCATATGTATATTTTATTATATAACTTATATATTTACTTCATTTTTTTTACATTATTAGTTTTAATTTCTTTTTTTTTCAATAATTATACCCAATATTTATTTGTATATAAAGGTTTCATAAATTGACTTTGTATCTTATTTTATATTATATATTGTTATACTTTCATATTTAATATATTATTATCTTGTTAATTATCAATTTTTAAATAAATTTGTGTTTTAAATATTTTGTGCATGACTTGATTTGAACTTTAAAATTTATGATAACTGTTTCAATAAATATATATATCCCAAGTTTTTCAACTTATTTATGTAATATAATTCTTCATTTTGTTTCATACATACTTTTGTACGTCATTTTATTTTGTGTTATAATTATGTATGATATTTTATTATCCATTATCCATGCTTATAGATTTTTTTTTTTTGTACAATGATTATTAGATAAGGTTATTTGTATTTTGAGTATATTGTTCCATATGTTCTTTTTTTGCAATGTATTAAATATTTTATCAATTTTAAAATGAGTAAACATGTTTTTAAACGAATTTCTAAATTTTTGTTATTCAAAATTTCGAAATAAGGCAATATCTAGTGTTTGGGGAATTTAGGAGAGTCGTGCTCAATCGTACTGGGTATGACTTTCCCGAAGAACCAAATATTTATATAACCTCTTTTATAATTTTTCAAAAGTCGAAAATTGATCGCATCTTAAAGATATAAGGGATCATATCCAATCGTACTGGGTATGAAACCGCATATCTTTGGAACGAGAGATTTTCGATCACCAACTCGAATTATTTAAACATTTTTATATATTTCAAAAAATCTTTTCTTTTAAATTTTTAAGGACAACATCAAATCAATTTGGTACCAGTTTTTGGGCGTAATGAGGGTGCTAACCCTTCCTCATACGTAACCGACTCCCGAACCCGTTTTTTTTTCTAAACCAAATTTACTTTTTTTTTTCCATTAAATAAAGCATTTTAATAGGTGATCCAATCACACCTAAATCAAAAGATTGGTGGCGACTCCACACTCGGTTTTAAATGTCGATCCCCATTGCTTTTAAAGAGAAAAAGGGTTTCGACAATAGAGATTTGAACAAAGCTAGCCCAAAAGACAATTTTCCTTTATCGCACATCGACACTTTGGTGGACAATACAACAAGATATTCGTTGTTCTCCTTTATGGATGGCTTCTTAGGGTACAATCAAATAAAGATGCATCTTGAGGACATGGATAAAACCACCTTCATAACATTGTAGGGCACCTTTTATTACAAGGTAATGCCCTTTGGGCTGAAGAATGCAGGGGCAACATACCAAAGGGCTATGGTGACCTTATTCCACGATGTGATGCACAAAGAAATTGAGGTGTATGTTGATGACATGATTGCCAAATCTCAAACAAAGAAGGAGCATATTGAAGTCTTGAGGAAGTTGTTCCTGAGATTGAGGAAGTTTCAGTTGAAGCTTAATCCGGCAAAGTGCACCTTCGGAGCTAGTTCGGGGAAATTATTGGGCTTTGTGGTCAGCGAAAAGGGAATAGAAGTTGACTCAGACAAGGTTAGAGCCATACGAGAACTGCCTCCACCACGTACTCAAAAGGAAATTTGGGGTTTTCTTGGAAGGTTGAATTATATCGATCGGTTTATTTTACAATTAACCGAGAAATGTGATCCTATATTTCACCTCCTTAGAAAACACAACCAAGGTACCTGGGATGAGGAATGCCAGAATGCCTTTGATAAAGTCAAGCAATACTTGTTAAACGCTCCAGTGTTATCTCCGCCCAGTCCAGATAGACTATTAATTCTGTACTTATCAGTGTTTAGTAATTCTATGGGATGTGTGCTTGGTCAACATGACGAGTCAGGAAGAAAAGAGATGGCGATATATTACCTCAGTAGGAAATTCACTAAGTGTGAGATGAGATATTCGCCAATTGAGAAGTTGTGTTGTGCTTTGATCTGGACGACTCGAAGGTTGAGGCAATATATGCTATATCATACGACTTAGCTAATTTCGAAACTGGGTCCATTAAATTACATGATGTAGTCAACAACCCTAAATAGAAGAATGGCAAGGTGGCAAATACTGCTTTCGGAGTTTGATATAGTCTATGTGAGTCAAAAGGCTATAAAAGGAAGAGCGATAGCAGAATTTCTGGCTAGTAGAGCTCTAGAAGGTTATGAGTCATTGAGCTTTGATTTCCCTAATGAGGAGTTGATGTATGTGGCAACTACTGAAAAATATCTATGGAAGCTGAACTTTGATGGCGCATCCAATGCGATAGGAAATGAAATTGGGGCAGTCTTGGTATCCCCAAACGGTGATCATTATCCATTTACATGTAAATTGGATTTTGATTGCACGAACAATATGGCCGAGTATGAAGCATGCATTATGGGGATTCGAGCGGCCAAAGAGCAAAAAGTTAGAACCCTGGAAGTATATGGAGACTCTGCGTTGGTAATTTACCAGCTTAGGGGTGAATGGGAGACAAGGGACCCCAAATTGATTAATTATTGAAAGGTAGTTTTGGGGCTACTTGAGGAGTTTGATAACATCACCTTCAATTATCTCCCACGAGATGAAAACCAGATGGCAGATGTTTTAGCAACACTGGCTTCCATGATTAAAGCAAATAAAAAAAAGGATGTGAGACCAATTTAGGTGAGTATTTCCGAGGTTCCAGCTCATTATTGTAACATCAGAGAAGAGGAAAAAGATGACCATCCTTGGTATCAAGATATATTACGGTATGTGAGAAATCATGAATATCCTGAGCAGGCAATTGAAAATGACAAAAGAACCTTGAGGAGGTTAGCCTGCGAATATGTACTAGATGGGGACATCCTTTATAAAAGAAGGAAAGATCAAATGCTTTTGAGATGTGTAGACGCTGTGGAAGCCAGGCAAATCTTGGAAGAAGTACATGAAGGTGTTTGTGGGACACATGCTAATGGCTTTATAATGGCAAGGCAAATCATGAGGTTTGGATACTATTGGTCTACTATGGAAGGAGATTGTATCAGCTATGCCAAAAAGTGTCATCAATGCCAGATATATGGGGACAAGATTCATGTACCACCTTCACCTTTGCATGTTATGACTTTTCCATGGCCCTTTTCTATGTGGGGCATGGATGTCATTTGGCCAATATCACCAAAAGCTTCGAATGGGCATCGTTTCATTTTCGTGGTCATTGACTACTTCACGAAATGGGTAGAGGCAGCTTCATATGCTAGTATTACCAAGTCGGAAGTAAGTCGATTCTTGAAAAAGGAGATCATTTGTCGGTATGGAATGCCTGAGAGGATCATATCGGACAATGCATTGAACTTGAACAACAGCACGATTGCGGAAGTCTGCAGCCAATTCAAGATCAAACATCATAATTCATCTCCATATCGCCCAAAAATGAATGGGGCAGTGGAAATTGCCAACAAAAACATCAAAAAGATAGTGGGGAAAATGACTGAGACCTACAGAGATTGGCATAAGAAATTACCATTTTCATTCTTGGCCTATCGAACGTCCGTCAGAACCTCTACTGGGGCAACTCCTTTCTCGTTGGTTTATGGGATGGAGGCAGTGTTACCCATTGAAGTGGAAATGGAGAGGACAAGTTGAAAACCCGCAAAGGGCGCCTTGAGACCAAAGGGGTTTTGAGTTGAAAACCCGAAAGGGGAGCTCAAATTTTGAAAAGCATGCAGTGATCTTGCTATATCGGATTTGACAAGAAGTGGAGTGTGTTACATACCGAAGCATCAACAAAGTACTTTGGATCTTCTAAACACATGTTAAACTCAAAATAGTCTTCATGGAGTTTGTATACAGAAGCCCAAGCTGTGATATGTAGGGCATCTGATTTTTGTCCTGTTTACTATCTTTGGATTCTTTTTCTTCTCAAAGATATGTTTTCAGATTAATTTCCTTTTGTATTCTCAAGATCAAATTATTCGTCTTCCATTATTCATAAAGTGTGTTGCATTGAAATAATGATTGATGAACTAAATATTTTTACAAACGAAGTTTTGCATATTACTCTGGAAATCTCTAGATAATACGAGAAACTAAAACAGAACAATTGTTTGAAGAATTCCCATGAGTGAAGGTCGGAGGTACTCGAGAAAATTTCTTCTTCAGTCCAAAGGATGATTGGGCAATTCAAACGATTCAATCCTAGGAGAGGATTATCTCCAGCAGGTCGTAACATTCGAAAAATAGTACAATAGGACCAATTTGATTCAAAGCATACGAGCAGAGTATGATTGATACTTCGAGTAAAATAAAGATGAAACTTTGATGGATGAATGAGTAAAGACGTCCGAAATAAGAGTCATTTTCATAACATTTTGCATCATAATATGTCTATGTAGGAGCATTTGACTCATTTCGATCATGGCATCCTAATCATTAGGCATGAGCACATACGCATTCTACAGGTTATGTCCTTTAGGGGACAATGTAGATCACCGATAGCAGATTTGGCATCTCTGTATTGACGGGGAACAAATCGAAGAAGCAGATTTGGCGTCTCTGTATTAGACGGGGAGCAGATCAAAGATAGCAAATCTAACATTCGTGTGTTTACATCGAAGCAGATCGAAGATGACAGATTTGGCGTCTCTGTATTAGACGGGGAGCAGATCGAAGATAGCAGATCTGACATTCGTGTGTTTACATCGAAGCAGATCGAAGATGACAGATTTGGCATCTCTGTAGTAGACGGGGAGTAGATCAATGATAGCAGATTTGACATTCATGTGTTTACATCGAAGCAGATCGAAGATGACAGATTTGGCGTCTCTGTATTAGACGGGGAGTAGATCAAAGATAGCAGATCTGACATTCGTGTGTTTACATCGAAGTAGATCGAAGATGATAGATTTGGCGTCTCTGTACTAGACAGGGAGCAGATCAAAGATAGCAGATCTGACATTCGTGTGTTTTCATCGAAGCAGATCGAAGATGACAAATTTGGCGTCTCTATATTAGACGGGGAGCAAATCGAAGATTTCGGCATGGCGTCCCTGAGTTGGAAAGGAGCAGGTTGAAGATAGCAGATTTGACATTCCTGAATTACAGTGAAACAATTTGAAGCTATCAGAATACCTTTAAAGAAGATGAGGATCAAGATTTCGAGACTTGGTAAGGCCGGGCAAAATTAGTCCTTTTATAGTCTTTGCTCTATTTCCGTTACACGGCAATGAGCAAAGAGGGGCAGCTGTAGGAACCTATTTTTGCCCAGGCCCGTGAAATGAAATAAACAAAAATTTATAAACCAAAAATAAATAAATAAAGTGTCCCTGTTAATGTCCAATTTACAATAAACAGGCCTAAAGGCCTGATAACCCAAAACTAGGTTACATTTTACAGCCCAATTAGTCTAAAGCAAAATACCCATTAACCCAATACCCTTTTTCACTCGTGATCTAAGCAACTACCCGGTTACACCCATTAAACCTCTTAACCCAGCAAATAAACACGGCCCAAAGGGCCCAAACCATTAACAGAATCAGAGGACCTAGGGTTTTCTCGAAACCTTAGCGCGCAAGCAAGCACCCCACACTGTGCCTCATCTCGCGCCGCAATCGGTGTGCCAATCCTTCGTCACCGGGTCTTCACTCACCTGCAAAAGGAAAGAAACATCAGAGATAATACAAATATACCAAGAAATAAAATCAAATATTGTAAATATTATTTTATTTTCAGTGGCTATAAAAGCCTGAATCGAAACGATGTAAGGGACTACGTTTTTCTACATGCACATATACAATAAAAATTAGGAAAATACAGAGGTGATTTACATTAACAAACCCTGTTTAATCTTTGCTTTAGTTTTGATAATTTCTTCTTGGTCTTTTTATGCTAACAGTGAAATACACTATCGAAAATTAATTTTTTTTTATTAAACGAAAGGAAACCCAACGTTTTTGTTTCTTTTGAATTTTTTTATACAAACTATCGTCAAAAAGGGAAAAAGGAATAGATTACCTACGATTTGACTCGAAAAGGAGTGTTTTTGGCTTTTAGGCCACCGTGTGTAGCCGTGCCGATGGTGGCGCATAGGGCGCGTACGGTGGATACTCGTGGGACCGATGGCTGGATGTTAAACCAAAAAAGAGGAGGTTTCAGAGGATTTTCAGAAGTTTTTTTAAAGGACTAGCGTCCTAATCATTAGGCATGAACTCATACACATTATACAGGTTATGTCCTTCAAGGGACAATGAAGATTGATGCGCCTTAACCCCCTAAGCAGTAGGGTAACAGGCTAAAGCATGGCAGATCTAATTTTCGGATGTTCTCACACCAAAACAGATCCAAAATAACAGATCTGGCATCTCCATTTCAACGGAGAGCAGACACATAGCAGATCTAACCTTTAGATGTTTATACTAAAGCAAGATCCAAGATGGTTTGGCATCCTTGTGCTTACAAGGAAAAAATCGAAGACATAGCTGATTTGGCCTTCACGTGCTTACGATGAAGCAAATCTAAGATGATTTGGCATCTCTGTATTGTCAGAGAACAAATCAAAGTTTGGCGTCTCTATATTCGATGGAGAGCAGTCACATAGCAGATCTAACCTGCAGATGTTTATACTGAAGCAAGATCCAAGATGGTTTGGGATCCTTGTGCTTACAAGGAACAAATCGAAGACATAGCTGATTTGGCTTTCACGTGCTTACGATGAAGCAAATCCAAGATGATTTGTCGTCTCTGCATTGTTAGAGAACAAATCGAAGTCTGGCATCTCCACTTCAATAGAGAGCAGATACATAGCAGATCTGACCTTCAGACAATTAGACTGAAACAAGATCCAAGATGATTTGGCATCCTTGTGCTTACAAGGAGTAAATTGAAGACATAGCTGATTTAGTTTTCACGTGCTTATGATGAAGCAAATCTAAGATGATTTGTCATCTCTGTATTGTCAGAGAACAAATCGAAGAAGTAGATTTGGCATCTTTGCGTTTGGCGAGGAACAGATCAAAGATATCAACATAACAATCCCGAGTTTGCAAGAAGTAGATTGAAGACCATAATAGGATCGGTCAAATTTGGTCTGTCTAAATCTTTGCTTGATTCCTGTTACACAGCAATGAGCAAAGAGGGGCAGCTGTAAGAGCCCAAATTTGATCGGGCTGAAAACTAAATAAATAAATAAACAATTGTTTATTTAATAGTCCAAGTTCATGTTACAAAGCCCAAACGGTGGGCCCAAAATCAAATATTTCAGACCCATTAACCTAAGCACTACCCAAATGGACCTAAAACTACCCAGCAGACCCATTTACACTCCAAACCCAAATTAGAAATGGCCCAAAAGCCCAAATAACTTTTAGGAAACAGGAAACCCTAGGGTTTCCTGAGGACTACAGAGCCGCAGTAGCTTCTGGAAGCCTTGGGGAGTGTCCGTTGAATTCCCCAAAATCGAGGCCATTAATGAGTCTTCTCAGCACAGCCTGGACGACTCCTCAGTTACCAATCAGCGCCTTGCCGACACCACCGCCAGACTTCAGGCCTCCATCAACGCCAGTGACCCCTCCATTACCGAATTTTTCACGAGTACCTGCAAAAAAAAAAGGAAAGAAACACAGCAGATACGAAAAAAAAAAGGAAACTAAAGAGATTTAGCAGATCACAATCAAGGATATGATACAGCAGACAAAAAATGGAAAGAAATCTTTGATTTCTTTCCAATTTATGTAATCACAGTAGTGGCTATAAAAGCCCGAAATCAAACCATTGTAAAAGGGGGGATTTTGATGAAATAAAAAACCTATTTACAGATATCTATTCAGAAGTGTTACAAGCAGTCTTAAGGTGATACATATACTCTATATTCTACTGTTTTTTTACCATCGTTTGCAAATCGATTACTGAGATATTAAAAAAGAAAGAGGTTACCTGTGACTTACCATAGAAAGCGAAGGCTTTTAGCCTTTTTGAACCTCCGTGTACGACGGCGCGTGAGCGCATGCAGGACCACTGGTCGGAGCGTAGCCCTGCAGAGGCCAGACCCTGGGGTTCCCTTCCGCCCTCTCTCTTTCAGAGATTTTCTCTGAGTTTATTTTTAAATAGGCTTCCAAATGATTTTTTTAAGTGAAATTTGGTTTATATAGCCCAAGAGAAACGACGCCGTTTTAGCTTAGTCTGATAAGCTTAAAACGACGATGTTTTAAGACCCTAGGATCCGCGCGTTGACCCAATTACCCGGGAGGATCCGCGCATTTTCAAAGATTGGGTTAATTACCCAATTGGTCCTTCCACTTTTTTTTTGCGTTTATAATTATGTTTCATTCTATTTCTAGTTTAGCCCTAATGAATTAATTTTATTTCAATTTAGTCCCAACAAAAAGCATTCCAAGGCTTATAACGAAACGCTGCCGTTTTGGGAATAGGGCAATTTGCCCAGTGAGTCCCTTTTATTTTACGCGCGTTTTAAACTGGACATTAATTCAGCCTTATTTCTTTTAAATTCGTCCCGTAATTTTGTTGAACTTTAAATTTAGCCCTGTATTCATTTTATTATATATATATATATATTTTATATGTAGATATTGTTTTATTTAAAAAAAAAAACCTTACTTTTATATTATACACTATAAGATTATTTTATCATATATATATTATTAGTATTTATCGTATATTAGTTTTCACAAATTATTATTATTATTTTCCATCATTATTTTTATATATTATTATTATATTTTACTTGTATTATATATTTATTAATTATTTATATATATTATCCTTACATATATACTTTTGTTATTTTATATCATATCTATTATAATTCTTATTTCCTATATATTCAAATTATATTTTATTATATAACATTTATTATATTTCATTTTTATTCCATAATTATTTTTATATATGTTATGTATATCATATACTATCTACTATATTATTTATTATTCATTATATTATTTAAAATTTCAAAGTTTGTAAATTGAATTATATTTTTAACTCATATTATACACATATTAAATTATTAATTAATTATTTATTATGTATTATTTTAAAACAATATTTTTATGTTATTTGTTATTTTATAAACTCGTTCACATACTTTTTATTATTTTTTCAAACAATATATTTTATATATAATTATTATTCTTTTATAAATATTTTGTTATTATGATTTATATAGGGTATAGCAAATAATATTTTAAGATTATTATTAAATATTATGTCTTTATTTATATGAATATTTTGTTAATAATAACTCATTCCATTTTTTTTCATATATATATATTGCATATATCATGTGTTACATATTATTCTATATTTATTATTTAATATTACATTTCATGAACATGTACATTGATATTGTACTATTCTTTTTGTATGTCATGCATTATTTGATTACTTTTTTGTATATCATGTATTATTTAATTATTACTTTGTATGTTTGTTCATTCGTTTATTCATTTCTTAATACATGCTATATATATATCTTTGTATGCATATTGTTAACATTTGCTATATATATATTATTTATATATATATATATATATATATATATATATATATATATCTAATGCACGATTTTCATATTATTGCCATCATTTTGTTTAAATGCATGTATTATTTACCTACTACAATAGTATGTTACTATGTATAATTTATATTACAATACAATTCCCAACGCATCATTTTTAAAAAAAAAACAATGCTCCAAAGTTTTCAAAAATATAAAGGCAATGCTTGGTGTTTGGAAATTTCGAGAAAGTAGTGCCCTAACTTATTGGGTTGCGACTTTTCTAATCAAGTACCCTTCTAAGTTTTCAAAGGTTTTCAAAATGTGAGCAACTGTCTTGAAATGGCAAAGCAATATGTCCTAACTTATTGGATGTAGTGTTTTGTTGTTTTGAGATAGGGATTTCTAAAAAGCTAACTTAGAGTCAATACTTTGATACGAGTGAACTCCAATTTACAAAAAATCAAAATACTTTAAAGAGGATTACATCTTAAAAATTTTAAATTTCCAGCATTAAAGACACTTGACAATCAATTAGGTACCAATTTTTGGGCGTTACGAGGGTGCTAACCCTTCCTCGTACGTAACCGGCTCCCGAACCCATCTTCTGATTTCGTAGACCAAAACTAATAATTTTAAAACAAAATGTTTTAAAGGTAATCCAATCACACCTAAAAAGATTGGTGGCGACTCCCGTTTTCGTTTTTCTTAAAGTCGATTCCCATTTTTCAAAACTCGATTTAAAAATGGTTTCGACAATATTGAATTAAAATATGACTTATAAAATTAATTTAATCTTATTATAATTATATGTGTAATAAATTGAAAAACACAATTATATACAAATTTATTAAAAAAATTATATGGATAAAAAAATAACATGGCTTATATAATGTATGTAAATTAAATATATAAATACTAAAATATATGCCTAATGATAACTTAAATGACACATAAAATAAACGAATACAAGTACTAAAAATATGGAAATAAATTCAAAAGAAATTACAAAACGACATAAAATTAATAGCATACATAAATTAGAATGAACTTTATTGCAAATAATACACAAATTATTAAAATAATAGAATAAAAATGCCAAAATCATTAAAAATATCCACACATATAATCCAACAGATAATAGAACATGAATATACAGTGTTTAACAAACTTAATTAAAACCAAATTAAAATGAGAGAGTTAATTTACGAATAAAGTAATTATAAGTGGGATTAATGCACAACACGCGTAAATATATAGGGATTGATACCGCAAATTCCCACACTCATAATACTGCCCTCAACCGCGAACCAAAGTGAAAAGGCAAACAAATTGCAGAGCCAAATTAAAAGAAACCAAAGCTAGCCAGAAGGGCGCCATTGGAAGCTTTGCGCGGATGGAAGGATCCAGCGCGCAATTTCCCCCTTTAAACAAAGTGGCGCAGATCCAATTTGCTAATTTGGGCCAACGCACAAATCATCAGGGTAATAGGCGACGTCGTTTTGCTTTACAGACTATTTTAAACCCCTCTTTTCCTTTCTTTTTTTTCAATCAACCATTCATTTTAACAAAAAAAAATAGCAGCCTAAATTAAAATTGCTAGGGTTCTTAGCATTTGCCGAATCCCCCATTTGGCTTGGTAAACGGCGATGGACCAACATCGATCAAATTCAATGCGCACCCATACAAAACCGGTAGACTATTCTTTCCTTTTTCTTTTTTTTTTTTACAGAATCTTTAAACTAATTTCATGTTTTTTTTTAAAAACGAAAATTTAAAAAAAAAAATGAACCCAACATCGTTCGACCCTCGCCCGTATCCGTATGTGATATCAGGGCTTTCATCGGTGTCGATCTGAGTTCTTCATCGTATATTCGTGTTACATTTGCGAATCAATCAAAGAAAATGAAGAATAAATCTGAGATTCACCTTTCAAACTTTAGGCTAGATTTTTTGAATATCTGATGTGCATGCGTATATTCTGCGTACCTCTTTTGTATGTACAATCATCGGCTTTTATAGCCAAAATTTCAGAATACAAATAAAATAAAAATACATTTTATTGCTGTCATCATCTATCAGATTCTCATTATCCGGCTTTTTCTCGTGTATTCTAATGCAAGATGGCCGTGACGGAGGAGATGACCCCGGTAACGTGGAGGCCAAGAGCGAGAGTCTCTCGTGTGAAGATGACCCTCTGGTTTATTCCAGAATATTCTAGCATTCTCTAGCTGCTAACACTATTTTTTTTAGGTGTATTGTCCTGGGGTAATGGGCTAATTTTTATTGAGTTTGGAATTTGGAATTTTGGGCATCTGTTCAATTATGTCAGCCTTTGTGTAACCGAGTTAAGGGTTTTGGGGTATTTGGTTAGAAAACGTATTTGGGCTATATATATATTTTTGATGGTGAGTAAAATTTGGACATTTATTATAAATATTTAGACTTTAATTTTATTTTGTATTTGTTGTTTTTCTTTTTTTGATTTTTTTGGTGTAAGCCCGGACAAAAATTGGGCCTTACAGCTACCCCTCTTTGCTCATTTTCATGTAATGAGAATAGAGCAAAGACTTTAAATAGGGCCAATTTTGCCCCGGCTGTAAGTAAATAGGACTGGTGGCCCAAATCTGCTCCCTGGCTGATAAGACTTGCCATTCTCGATCTGCTCCATAACTGCTCTCTTACTATCTCAGAGAGTTAAAATTAGTGGCTAAAATCTGTTCCATCGCCAATACATCACCTACGAAGATCTGCTCCGCTACACTTCAGGGAGATAAACTCTTCAATTCTCAGTCTGCTTCCTTGCTACCTCAGGAAGATAAGACTCATTCTTCAACCTGCTCTCTTGCTACCTCAGAGAGATGAGGTTAGTGGTAAAATCTGCTCCATTGTCGATACATGGAGATAAGATTCACCATTCTTAACCTGCTCCACTACAATCTTAGGGAGATAAGATCTTTAATTCTTAATCTGCTTCCTTGCTACCTCAGGAAGATAAGACTCATTCTTCAACCTGCTCTCATGCTACCTCAGAGAGATGAGACTGGTGGTAAAATCTGCTCCATTGCCTGATACATGCAGATAAGATTCACCATCTGCAAAGATCTGCTCCGCTGCAATCTCAGGGAAATAAGATCTTTAATTCTCAGTCTACTTCCTTGCTACCTCAGGAAGATAAGACTCATTCATAAACCTGCTCTCTTGCTACCTCAGAGAGATAAGGCTTGGTGGTAAAATCTGCTCCATTACTGATTCATGGAGATAAGATTCAGCATCTGCAAAGATCTGCTCCGCTACCACTTCAGGGAGATAAGATCTTCAATCTTCAGTCTACTCCACTGCAACCTCAGGGAAATAAGACTTTGTTATGATCTACTTTACTGTAACTGGCATTTCAACCTGCTCCACTGCAACTTCAAGGAGATAAGGTTTGTAATCTTCGATCCATTCCGCTGCAACTTTAGGGATGTAAGATCTGACTTCACCGATGTTACTACACCGTCCTCTTGGACCTGTCCTGTAGACTCGGTTTCATGTATCATGCTTATGCCAAATAATTAGGATATTATGACCAAAATGAATCAAATGCTCCTAACTAAATGTGATGCTTATGTTAAATAATTAGGATGCTATGATTGAAATGAATCAAATGCTCCTAACTAAATGATACATGCAGAAATAAAGATGATTCCATTTTAACAATTTAGGGTATCGTCACCCGTTGTTCATTAATAAGCTGTTACTAACACATTTGCTCAACCATCATCGTGAAGGAGTATCCCAAAGAAAAACCTATCATGTCTAGCGAGTTTGCCCCATTGTGATTCCAACATCCCTTCTACTATTCTTTTTTAGACAAAACATTGCAACTCATAGCTGAATTTTCCTCTTGGTCAATTTGCTACCTCACTTCTCAGGTGCTATAGCCAAATGTGCATTTCTGCTCTTTGTATGAACATCATTTCCTTTTTCTCGAAAATAAAATTGCATCATCAATACTATATCCTGCCTGTTTGCTCCATCATCATTTGGACAGAGATCTCAAAAAGGCGATTTATCCAAATATATCCTTGAACTTGAGCGTATTCTAAACAATTATTCCACTTCAGACTCTTGCATTATCTAGAAACTCCTAGAGTAATATGCAAAACTTCTATTGTGAAAACATCACTAGTTCATTCATCATTATGTCAATGCAACATGCTTCCAATCAAATCGTAATAATGAACAAGAATGGAATTAAACTTGAGCTCAAAGTAAATTATCAAAAGAACAACCATGGCCATTAATTTGGGAATGTATATCTTGAAAAGAAGGGATAATTCAAAGATAACCAATTGGCTGAAAATGAAGACTAGGTATATTTTTTATCGTAATCTGAGCTTCTCTGTACGAACTTCTCGAAGACTAATTCAAACTTGACGTGTTTAAGAGATCAGAAGCACTTTGTCAACACCCCAAGATGCAACATACCCCCTTCATGATTAATTTCAAGTATAACAAGACCACTGCCTTCTCACTTTGGATCCATATTTGAGCCGCCCTTTTCGGGTTTTCAACTCAAATCCCCTTTGGTCACAAGGCGCCCTTTGCGGGTTTTCACCTTGGCCTCTCCTTTTTCTCTTTTTCATTCTTTTTTATTATTGGGTCTCAAAGCGCCTTTTGCGGGTTTTCATTTTGGCCCTTTCTATTTTTATTTGGGTCTCAAAGTGCCATTTGCGGGTTTTCACTTTGGCCCCTCATTTTTTTTTTGAAAGTCTCAAAGCACCCTTTGCGGGTTTTCAATTTGGCCTCCCTCCCTTGTCAAGTGTAGTACTTTTTGACTGAATCTGAGTTCACTGGATTAGGTAAATTTCTTCCATCCATTTCGGCCAGTATTAATGCACCACCGGAGAAAGCTTTCTTCACCACATAAGGCCCCTCCCAATTCGGCATCCATTTACCTCTAAAATCCTTTTGTATGGGAAGAATCTTCTTCAAAACCAAATCTCCTTCATGAAACTCTCTTGGGCGAACCTTTTTGTCATAAGCCCGCCTCATTCTTTTTTTATACATCTGTCCATGCTGAATAGCCTTTAGCCTCTTTTCCTCAATCAAGTTCAACTGATCATAACGAGACTGTATCCATTCTGCTTCATCTAACTTCAATTTTGACAAAACTCGAAGAGAAGGTATCTCCACTTCAATGGGTAGAACTGCTTCCATTCCATAGACCAATGAGAACGGTGTCGCCTCAGTAGAAGTTCTGATAGATGTTCGATAAGCATAAAAAGCAAATGGCAACTTCTCATGCCAATCTTTGTAAGTTTCGGTCATTTTCCCCACAATCTTCTTGATATTTTTATTAGCTTCTCCCACTGCACCATTCATCTTCGGGCGATAGGGTGACGAGTTATGATGTCTGATCTTAAACTGACTGCAGACCTTTGCTATTGTACTATTGTTCAAATTTAGTGCATTATCAGATATGATCTTCTCAGGCATTCCATATCGACATATAATTTCCTTCTTTAAGAATCTATCGATCGCGATTTAGTTACATTGGCATACAAAGCGACTTCCACCCACTTGGTAAAATAATCAATGACCACAAAACTGAAACGATGCCCATTTGAAGCCTTTGGTGAAATTGGCCCTATGACATCCATGCCCCACATGAAAAACGGCCATGGAGAAGTCATAACATGCAAAGGCGAGTGAGGCACGTGAATCTTATCACCATAAATTTGACATTTATGACATTTCTTGGCATAATTAATGAAGTCTCCTTCCATGGTTGACCAATAATATCCAAACCTCATAATTTGCCTGGCCATTGTGAACCCATTGGCGTGCATTCCAAAAACACCTTCGTGCACTTCTTCTAAGATTTTCTTGGACTCTATGGCATCCACATATCTCAAAAGTACTTGATCCTTCATTCTTTTGTATAGGATCTCTCCATCTAAAATATAATCGCAAGCGAGCCTTCTCAATGTTCTTTTGTCATTTTTCGTGGCTTGATCTGGATATTCACGATTTCTCACATATCGTAATATATCCTGATACCAAGGATGGTCATCTCTTTCTTCCTCCTCTGTATTATAACAATAAGACGGGGCCTCATAAATACTCATCTGAATGGGCTTCACATCCTCTTGTCTACTTACTTTGATCATGGAAGCCAAAGTAGCCAAAGCATCTGCCATTTGGTTTTTATCACGCGGAAGATAATTGAAAGTAATATCATCAAACTCTTCAACTAACCCCAACACCAGCCTTCTATAATTGATTAGCTCTGAATCTCTTGTTTCCCATTCACCTCGAAGTTGGTAAATTACCAATGCAGAATCTCCATATACTTCTAATGATTTGATCTTGCGCTCTATAGCTACTCTGAGTCCCATGATACATGCTTCATATTCTACCATATTATTCGTACAATCAAAATCCAATTTACATGTGAATGGATAATGATCTCCATATGGGGATACTAGAACTGCCCCAACTCCATTACCCACAGCATTTGAGGCTCCGTCAAAATTCAATTTCCAACAGTGACCTTTTGTACTATGTTCTTCAGCAACTGCCACATATACTATCTCTTCATTGGGGAAATCAAAATTCAAGGGTTCATAATTTTCTAGAGCACGACTGGCCAGAAAATCTGCTATTGCGCTTCCCTTTACAGCTTTTTGACTCATGTAGATTATGTCAAATTCAAAAAGTAAAATTTGCCACCTAGCTATCCTTCCATTCAAGGCATTTGACTCCATCATATACTTTAAAGGATCCAACTTTGAGATTAGCCAGGTTGTATGATACAACATATATTACCTCAATCTTCGTGCTGTCCAAACTAAAGCGCAACACAAAATTTCAATTGGTGAATATCTCAACTCACACTCAGTAAATTTCTTACTGAGGTAATATATTGCCCTTTCCTTTCTTCCTGATTCTTCATGTTGACCAAGCACACATCCCATTGAATTACCAAACACGGTCAAATACAATATTAATGGTCTGTTTGAACTTGGGGGTGATAATATTGAAGGACTTGACAAATATTCTTTAACTTTATCAAAAGCCTTTTGACATCCATCATCCCATTCCCCTGGATTATGCTTTTTAAGTAGATGGAATATAGGGTCACACTTCTCTGTTAATTGAGAAATAAACCGCGCAATGTAATTTAGTCTTCCGAGGAAACCTCGAACTTCTTTTTGGGTGCGTGGTGGAGACAACTGCTGTATAACCCGGACCTTGTCTGAATCAATCTCAATTCCCTTCTCACTAACCATAAAGCTCAATAGCTTTCCGGATCTAGCCCCAAAAGTACATTTTGTTGGATTAAGCTTTAACTGAAACTTTCTAAATCTCATGAACAACTTTCTCATTACTTCGATGTGCTCCTTTTCAGTTCGAGATTTGGCTATCATATCATCAACATACACTTCGATTTCCTTGTGCATCATATCATGGAATAAAGTCACCATAGCTCTTTAATAAGTTGCTCCAGCATTCTTTAATCCAAATGGCATCACCTTGTAACAGAACGTGCCCCACAAGGTTATGAAGGTAGTCTTCCCCATATCTTCAGGATGCATCTTTATCTGATTGTACCCCGAGAAACCATCCATGAAGGAAAACAATGAGTAACCAGCTGTATTATCCACTAGTGTATCAATGTGAGGCAAAGGGAAGTTATCCTTTGGGCTTGCCTTATTTAGATCTCTATAATCCACACACATTCGCACCTTGCCTTCTTTCTTGGGAACAGGAACAACATTGGCTACCCATTCTGAGTACTTGATCACCTGAAGGAATCCTGCATCAAACTGCTTTTTGATTTCCTCCTTGATTTTTAAGACAATATCTGGCCTCATTCGTTGAAGCTTCTGCTGCACTGGCTTGCAATCTTCTCTTATGGGAAGGCAATGTACTGCAATATCAGGACTTAAACCGGGCATATCTTGGTATGACCATGCAAAAACATCTTTGAATTCCTGAAGTAACCCAACAAGGTCTCGCTTTATTTCTTCGTCTATGCATGTTCCAATTTTTACAAATTTCCTCTCTTCCAAAGTCACCATGTCTATGGCTTCTTTATAAGGCAAAATTTGCTTTTCCTCTTGTTCCACCATCCTTAACAAGTCCGGAGATAAATCACAATCTTTGTCATCCTTCAAGTCCTGAGATCCCTCTAAACACATGTCTTGCTTAAATAGTGATTCTGAGTCAGTAACAGCGTCGCTCATGACATTGATATCTAGGGACCTATTATAGGTACAAAAATATACAAAGAATGAATGAATTTGATAATTATCGCTTTGTATGATATGTTTATGAATAAATGATTGATTGAAGAAAGAATTAAGATCATTATTTAGATAGAAAGAATAACACAATTGCTTGTGAAAAGAATAACATTTGCTTAAAATGATAGCAAAAATGTATTTCATTAAAATAATGATGTTTGAACATGAGCCTATTTCACAAAGAAATCTTTATTGTTTCTAGGCTTAAAACAATAAGTTTGTTTCGAACATTACTCTGAGTAAGCTCTAAAAACTATAGGAAGATCCTCTGCAGTCCAATTGTCTAGAATACTCCCAGGTTCATATGGACGAATATTTGACGAAATCCCCTCTTCAATTGTCTCTTCAAAAATGGCATTGATGTACATATCTCCCAATGCTTCTTACATGCTTTCTTTCTCTAGCATCCCTCACTCAGGATATATAATGCCTCTTGACACAAAAGACTTGGAAATGTGAGGAATTATCATGGGCTCCCACCTGATTTCTCCACCACTCACTCGTGCTCTTCTTCTTTCTTGCCTTCTTTCTAATTCCTTTTTCCTTTGTCTTACATCTGGCCTAAACCCCAAACCAAAGCGATCCTATTTGTCTTTCAGCATTGGAACTGCGCTTCTTTCTTGAAGGCATCTTCCAAGTCCCTTTCCTGGTACAGCTCCCTGGCCTACCATCAACCGTAAACCCATCATCGTAGCTTTGGACATTTTCGGCTCCAAAATTCTACTTCCCTAATTGATGAATGTTGCATTCACAAACTCCAAAGATCGAAAAGAACACTCAATGGCTTCTTCATCTGTTTCTACATACGGTGCATCACTGCTTACAGTCGCGATAATATCTTCTTCAGCATTTATTGTTATCAACTGCCCTTCTGACACCATCTTCAATTTTTGATGTAATGATGAAGGCATTGCCCCTGCCGCGTGTATCCAAGGTCTTCCCAACAAGCAATTGTAAGAAGGCTTAATATCCATTACTAGAAAATCTACCTCATACGTGGTTGGGCCAATTAACAAGGGTACCTCTATTCTCCCCATGACTCTCCTCTCCGTACCATCAAATGCTCGTACTATGTTCTGACATCCTTTCATGTGAGAACTATCCACAGGTAACTTGTTTAGTGTGGACAGAGGCAACACATTTAATGTTGAACCATTATCTACCAATACCCCTGGCAACGTGTATCCTTTACATCTGGTAGTTATATGCAAAGCCTTGGTAGATCCCATCCCTCCTGGCGGAATTTCATCATCATTGAAAAAGATAAAGTTGTCCGCACTTATATTGTTAACCAACCGATCCAACTTATTGACGAAAATATCATTGGATACATAGGTCTCATTTAGCACTTTCATCAATGCACTCTGATGCACCTCTGAACTCAAAAGTAGAGCCAATATAGATATGCGGGCCGGCTGTTTACGCAGCTGTTCCAGCACACTATACTCGCTATGTTTCAAAATTTTCAGGAATTCTTTAGCTTCTTCTTCTTTCACTGGTTCATTAATAGGCACATCAAGTTCAACTACTTTTCTTTTCCTTTGCTCAACTAGCATATCTCTTTCTTTCACCAGTTTTACTCGGGTATCATATCGTCTTCCACTGCGTGCGTGAGAACCTATATTTTGATCTTCCTTTAACGGGCTCTCCTTTCCCGGGATTGTCACATTACAATCATAGTTCCAAGGGACCTGTTTACTATCTTTGTAAGAAAAAACCGCTGGCTTCTGAATTATAATCTTTGGCGTCATTTGAACTCCTACTTCATTCTTAGGACGCGAGATAATAACCACAGGATAATTGACCTTTGGACTTGATGTGGATTCTGATGTACATATATACTCCTCCTCATGGATCTTTTCATAAAACTCCATTTCCTTGCTGTCCATCAGGCCTTGAATAACAGCTCTGAATTCTTCACATTCCTGAATTCTGTGTCCTTCTTTATGATAGAACTCACAATAATTCTCTATCCTATTATCACTTTCTTCTGTGCTCGAAGTAACTAACCCTCTTCTTACCATTTCTTTCCAAACTCGTCTCAAAAGAGTCTTTACCTCTAAAACATCCCTCTTGGTCCTTTTTCCAATTCCTCCATCTATTGCATTTACCCTCACTATCAGTATGATTAGGCAGTGGATTTTCAGTACTGGGGGCATTATCAAATTTCACAATACCCATCTGGATAAATCTCTCAACCAGCTTTTTAAAAGTGGTGCAATTTTCTATCGAATGACCCACAATTCCTGCATTATACTCACATTGAGCATTAGCATCGTACCATTTAGGGAACAGAGGCTGTATTGGCTTTAAGTAAAAAGGTGCCACCACATGTGCATCGAACAAACTTTGATATAACTCTTTGTATGTCATGGGAATTGGCGTAAACTGAATCTTTTCATTATTCGGCCTAGTTCCTGACTCTTGTCGTGATGAACCCTGACTAGCAGTTGTCGCTTTTGGTTGACTCACAGTAATAGACTTCGAATATCCCACGTTCGCATTGTTCACCTTATTCTCTTTCTTGCGTGGCACAGACCTTTTAGCACTTTCTCCTGCGTCTATCCTTCCATTTCTTATGGCATTTTCAATCATTTCTCCTGTCATGACCACATCCGCAAAGCTTCTTGTGGCACTTCCTAGCATATGAGTTATAAACGGGGCTTTTAAGGTATTGATGAAGAGCATCGTGGTTTCCTTTTCTAATATCGGTGGCTGAACCTGAATAGCCATTTCCCTCCACCTCTGTGCATACTGTTTAAAACTTTCATTTGGCTTCTTCTCCATATTCTGCAGAGTAATTCTATCAGAAGTATTATCTGTCACATGATTGTATTGCTTCATGAATGCCTGTGCTAAATCTCTCCATGAATTAATTCTATTTCGGCTCAATTGATTGTACCATTTAGCAGCTACTCCTACCAAGCTATCTTGGAAGTAATGAATCAACAATTGGTCATTATGAACATACCCTGTCATCCTTCTGCAAAACATAGTGATATGAGCTTCAGGACAGCTTATTCCATTGTATTTTTCAAATTCTGGCATCTTGAACTTGTATGGCAGTACTAAGTCTGGGACCAAACTCAGATCTTTTGCATCAATTCCCAGGTGTCTATCAACACTTTCCATTGCTCTGACTTTTTCCTCCAGCCAGTTACACCGTTCTTCTAACTGCCTTTGTGATTCTGCCTTTGCTCTTTCCTTTTTTGCAACTTCATCTAAATTAGGAACCATTGGATTATGTGAGTTGTTACCAGGATTATGACCTGAACCAGCTTGAAAATTCATTGGAACCGAAATCTTGGCTTGAAACTGCTGAGGGCTGATCGTAACAGATGACTTCTGCAAATTAATCTCAGGTTGTGTCTGCACATGTATAGGAGTGAAGCCAGGAGGATATTGAGGGTCTTCATTACTTTCTCCTATATTATCCGTATGACCTTTTCCTTTATCCACTCTTCCCATCAGCAATTGGGACAACTGACTCATCATCTCTCTTTGGGATTCCATCATCTGTTCTTTCATCTCTTGCTGAATCCTACCCAACTGCTCTTGCATCTGTGACTGCATTTGCTCTTGCATATCCTTTTGCATTTGTTCTAACTTTTCCAGTCTTTTGTCCATTGACTTAGTCTTTTTCCTCGTACTATAGGGATGCGTATTTGGTGTATTTTGGTTGGTTTCTAGATTACTTCTGAAATAATTTTTAATTAATTAGAATCTTATTATGATATTTAATGCATATGATGTAATGTAATGCAAATGCATGAATGCAAAGGAGGCATCAATTCTGATTCAATTCCTTTTAGAAAATTTTACTAGAAAATAAAACTCTTTACATAAAACTGAGTTACAAATACGACTTCGTCCTAACACTCAGGGCCTTAATTTTCCTAAGCAATGAAGCTAGTTCTTGTCCCCTATCTGACTCCAGCTCGTACTTCACACTTAATACGCCCGCTCTCATCGCCAAGGACTGCAAGTAGTCAGCTACTTCTCGAATTTGCGTTACAGCTTCTCCCATGATGTAATCCCTACTTCTAACTTGGTCCTGTGAGTGATGAAGTTGATTCTTCCATTGCTCCTCATTTGCCTCCAAGAACTCAATCCTCATTTCACAACTCTGTAAGGCTGTCTCTAACTCTTCTATTTTTCCTTTCATCTTCTCAATCTTACTTAAGCTTGCTTTCAACTCACATGTAATTATTATTATTCCTAGATAAAGCACAGAGATCTCTCAAGTTCCGCTACTCTGGCTCTTAATTCATCTTTTTCATTCTTACTCTCTGACAGACTTCTTTCCAAGGCTTCATTCCGAGCTTGAACCTCCTAGAACTTCTTTTCCCATTGATCTACCTTAGCCCTTTCTTCTCGAACCTCTTGGCGCCACTGTTTTGAAGTCTTCCCTAGCCCAACAGTCCTCATTGATAAGTGCAGCTTCTTATAATCTATTTTCAAGCCTTCCAAATCTTCCTCAACTTCACCCTTCCTTTTCTGTAGTTTTTCTGCCTCTGACTTTTGAATCTCTATTTCTAACTTCAAATGCATCTTTTCTTCTTCCAACTGCTTGATCTTCCTCCCAAACTCAGAACTCTTCTTCTCAAAATCTTGCTTTATAATTTCCAACTCCGACGGGGCGATTTGTAACTGTTCCTCCATTGGTCGAGCACTTTCCGAACTTGGTCTAGGAATATTGTCATTGACCCTTTTCCTAAACCATCCACTATATTCAGGTGTTACCATGGGACCGACAGTCAATCTTTTCATCCAGTGTATTTGCCTCCAAGCATCAGACAATTCCTGAACCTTCTTCTTATAGTGGTCTCCTTTATATGGAAGTTCACACTGAGCCAACCCATACGTTGCAGGTATGAACTGCCTCGATTTATACTACCTTAGCGCAAGTAAAGAAGTATATCCAATAGCTCCCCAGATTCCTAACAATGGCACGCAATTATAGCTCCCACATCGATACCAAATTTCATTAGGAACCATCTAGAAAGCCCTACACTCTACATCATCTTCCTTGAGATTTTGGAGAATTTCCATCCATTTCTCTTCCGAAATATCATCTCTCCTTTGCATCGCTATCTCTTCTTTTAACGGGGAGTAACTTTCGAAGAAAACCCGATACGATACCTTATTTACTTTCCAAAAATGCCCGTGAAACCATACCATTAACAGCTGTGCACAGCCAATAAATCTACCTTCCCCTACTTTCCGGCACATGCTCAAAGATCTAAACATCTCGGCCAGTATTGCAGGTATGCGTGTGACTCCCCTCCCGAGACGATCAAACAAATCAGTGACTGCTTCATCAACATGTCTTAAAGCCTTAGGAAAAATTACCAATCCATAGATGCTTAAGGCAAAGATTTCAACCCTTTTCTTTTCATCCGGATGTGTCAAAATCAAATCTCTCAAATGTTCCCAGGGAATACACTTACTATCCCCTTCATTGAATTCGAGCGAAGACCCAAGATTCACTCATCCCCAAAATATTCACCAGCCTCTTCGCAAAAGTTTGACCATTAGTAACCTTAGCATAAATTTTTCTGACGTGAGCCTTTGGACTCCTCAATAAAGTAGTGTATTCTTCCAAAGGAGGAACCAAATCTACTTCTCCAAAAGTGAAACAATTATAAGCAGCATTCCAAAATTGAGCCATACCTCGGAACAAAAGCTTATCCACCTTAACATCGAGCAAGTATGGTATATCACCATAACTCTGGTTGAACAACTGTCTGGTGCCCTCATCCCAAGGAGTCCATATATCCTTCAACTCCTGCAGCTCATTCTGTGTTACATTGATGCGAGTAAAGTTCTGCAATTCTGATGTATATCCTTCTGTCAGGCTATCCCCTTTCTCTATTTGCAACTTCTCTGACCATGCACGGATAGCCGCATTATCCTCAACTTTACTAAGAAATTCATTCTCTATGTTAAACTTTCTAACTTAGTAATCGAATACGAACCAACACCTCCTTTATTATGCAATGTCATGTAAACACAACCAAAACAAAACACAAGTTAGTATCAAATTTGAGTAATAAAAATACAAGTATAACAACAAAGATAATCATGACACATATATGGGTAATGACCAAGGTTCAACGTGGCTCTACCTAAGGATAGTTCTTAAGGTTTACTATATGAAGCTCGGTTCTAGAGTAAAGGTACCCGAACCAGCAGACTCCTTAATCTTCACCCATTATAGGCTCATATAGATTGAGTTCGGTTCAGGGGAATAAATTTCCCTATGACCATGCGGAGATAAAAATCTCACAGAATCATAGGTACGGATGTATCCCGGAAGCAATCCACTAGCCCATACGGAGGTGAAAACCTCACGAAAGCATAGTTTCTTACTCCCACTTAATAGGTATAACCACAACGGTCATGTAATGTAATGCCATATTTATTAGACAAGACTCAAATCACAACAATCACACAAGCAAATGCAATTAAGAGAATCATAGTTTTTGAAACAAATTTTCAATTAAAAGGACAGCAATCAATCAATTTTTATGGCCTGACTCTCTTTGTTCAAATCCCTAGTGGAGTCGCCAAGCTGTCGAAACCCTTTTTATTTTGAAAGCAATGGGGATCGACTTTTGAAAACAAAAATGTGGAGTCGCCACCAATCTCTTGATTTAGGTGTGATTGGACTACCTATTAAAACGCTTTATTCAATGAAAAATAAATTTGGTTTAGGTGAAATAAAGAAAAACGGGTTCGGGAGTCGGTTACGCATGAGGAAGGGTTAGCACCCTCATTACGCCCAAAAACTGGTACCAAATTGATGTGATGCTGTCCTTATATCAAAAGTTTTAAAAGAAAAGATTTCCCGAAGTATGAAAAAAATGTTTGAATAGCTCAAATTAGTGGTAAAAAATCTCTCGTTTCAAAGATATGCGGTTTCATACCCAGTACAATTGGATATGATCCCTTATACCTTTAAGATGCGATTGATTTTCGACTTTTGAAAAAACCATGCATTAAAATTATAAAAGGTTATCCAAATATTTGGTTCTCCGGAAAAGTCATACCCAGTACGATTGAGCACGATTTTCCGAATTCCCCAAATATTAGATATTGCCTTATTTCAGAATTTTTGAGTAACAGAAATTTAGAAATTTGCTTAAAAACATGTTTATTGAAATAATTATGATAAAAATATAAAGTTCAAATCAAATTATATATGAAATATTTAATACACAAATTCATTCAAAAATTGATAATTCACATGATAACTTAAATAATGTATTAAATATGAAGGAATGACAATGCATGATATAAAATAATATAATAAATTTATGAAACATGTATATACAAGTAAAATTAGGTATAATTATTTGTAAAAAATGTAAGAAAGAAACAAAGTAAATATATAAGCTATATAGGTAACAAAAGTTTCTAAAAAAACAAGGTTATATACAAAATGTAAAACTATATTTACACATAAATTTAGTGATATATTTATATATATATATATATATATATATTATTAAGATTATATTTATAAAGGGCATTTGGAAACAAATAATATATAATTTTACATGTAACAAATTGAGTTAGAGTGATGGAACATATAGATAGTACATACATAAGGATAATAAAATAATGTATACAATATATAAATCGTATGATAAAAAAAATATGGTCTTTAGAAAGAATATATTATACATATAAATAACTTGAAAAGAAGATCTATTCATAAAAAAATATTTACATAAAAACCCTATAAAACTAATAATGTGGCCTATAAAAATTATTTAATATGAGTAATGTACAGTGATGACATTTTAGAAATAATAGTATATCCAAAATAATATTGAATTAAAATATGACTTATAAAATTAATTTAATCTTATCATAATTATATGTGTAATAAATTGAAAAACACAATTATATACAAATTTATTAAAAAAAAATTATATGGATAAAAAAATAACATGGCTAATATAATGTATGTGTAGACACTCAATTTTGCCCGGGCCCAGAAATAAGTCCAAAAATAAAAATAATAAACCCAAAAAAAAAAACGAAGTCCAAGTTCAGTCCAGAATTACAAATATAATTTGGCCCGATCGGGATGACCCATTACTTGAAAAGATTTAAGGTCCATCTACAAGCTTGACTCATATGAAAATATAATCTTCAATGATATACAATTTTAGATATGATATGCAATCTTAGATATGATACAATCTTAGATATGATTGCAATCTTAGATATGATATGCAATCTTAGATATGATACAATCTTAGATATGATTGCAATCTTAGATATGATACAATCTTGATATGATTGCAATATTAGATATGATATGCAATATTAGAAGATATGATTTTGTAATCTTAGAGATTTAATTTGTAGATACCTTTTAATCTTAACCGTTGATGTAATTGATCTGTACTATTGGATTTGAGGAGGTTCAACTATAAATAGAGGCCTCTCCCCTCATTGTAAAAGAGGGGGGACTTCACTGGAGTTTTGGGAAGCAATAAGAATTCTTGAGAGCATTCACTCAAATTTCTCTCCCTCTTGCGTTCTTATTTTCTACGGTTTGTTCTTAATTTATTCTTTGTTCATCTTCGTTTTCAACCTTTTTTTTTATTTAATTCCTATTTCCTTGATTTTTAATTCTCTTTTATATTTTATTTTTTAATAATTTTAGTATTATATCAATTTTTTATTAAATTCTATATTATTCATTGTTTTAAAAAATATATTTCATTTAATTGAAAAAGTTTTTTTTCTTAAGTAAGGCAATGTTTGGTGTTTAGAAATTCGGGAAATAGTGCCCTAACATGCTGGGTTGCGATTTTTCGTTTGACTAAATAACCAAATATCCTTTTAATAAATTTTCAAAATCATGAGATAATTTTAGTTACGAGGATTTAAAACATCGTGTCCTAACATGCTGGATGTGATGTTTGTATACTTTCGGAACAAAGGAATCTCAAGTTTCAACTTTAAATTGTTCAAGTTTTAAAATCTTTTCAAATTTTTGACATTAGGACAATAAATAGTCAATTCGGTACCAATTTTGGGCGTTACGAGGGTGCTAATTCTTTCTTGTGCATAACTGACTCCAGAACCTGTTTTCTTAAATTTCGTAGACCAAAATGTTTTATAAAAGTGATCCAATCACACCTAAAAAGGTTGGTGGCGACTCCCATTTTTATTTTTCAAAAAGTCGAACCCTGTTTTTCAAACCCCTTTTAAAAATGGTTTCGACAGCTTGGCGACTCCACTGGGGACCTATAAGAGAGTCAAGCCGAAAATTGATTATTTTCTGTCTTAATGTCAGAAATTTGGAAAATTTTTAAAATACGTCATTTTTACATGTGTTTGTTGCATATGTTTGTTATTATTTATGCACGCATTGCATTTGCATGACCGTTGTGGTCACACCCTTAAGTGGGAGTGATAAGCTATGCTTTCGTGAGGTTTTCACCTCCGCATGGGCTAGTGGATTGCTTTCGGGATACATCCGTACCTATATCTTCGTGAGATTTTCATCTCTGCATGGTCATAGGGAAATGTGTCCCCCTGAACCGAACTTGGTCCATATGAGCCTATAATGGGTGAGGATTGAGGAATCTGCTGGTTTAGGTACCCTTGCTTTAGAACCGAACTACATATAGTGAACTTTAAGTGCTTGCCCCAAGTAGTATGATGATGACCTTTAGTGCCTACCTTTATAAGTTCTTATTTATTATTATTATTTTTTATATATGTGACACTGACTTGTTTCTCTTATTTTGCTATCATTGCATGTCATTTATCATTAAAAGGTGTCGATTCAAGGTTCGATTTCTGAGTTAGAAAGTTTTGTAATGGGGAACGAATATCTTAATAAAGTGGAGGACAACTCTTTCGTTTGTGCTTGGTCAGAGAAAACCCGGATAGAAAAAGAAAATAGTGTCACCAAGGATACACATCGAATTATGGGACTACACTCTCATTAGTGTGATGTGAAATAACCTCCAAGAGTTAAAGGAAATATGGAATTAATGGAGTAACGAAGCCAAGCAGTTGTTCTATAACAGTTATGGGGAATTGCAGTATTTGCTTGACATGAAGATAGATGAACAATTCAAGGTGAGCGTGGGAGTCTTGATGGACACTTCTACCATTACAGGATGAAGATAGTCACCTCGTGGATGGTAAGGGTATAAGACCTACAAAATTGAATTGGCTGGAAAGAATTTTGCTTATGATGGTAGAAAGGCTCACTTACTATAGGACCGCTACCAAACAACAAGATGGAATTTACTGTAGTACTTTAGGATGTTGTACCTATCAGAAATAATGGAAATGCAAGCCCTAATGGTCGGGACAGCCCAAATAAGCATGAAAAAAAGAGATTAAAGAAGATCGTATCGTTTAAAGACCTTTAAAATGGAGATTAGCTATGCTGCGAAGATACCCATGCAAGCAATTCAAAATGTTCTGTGAGGGCAGAAATTTGAAGACTCTTAAGAAGCACTGAGGATGTTTGATATCATTTTAAGGCAATATGCTGCGAAGTTGGAATGCCTACTTGTTCACCAAGGTAATCAGAGCAACTTTATAGACATTGGAGGAGGTGTCTTTGGCTGTGGAGCTTACTTCATAGGTGAAGCCGTAATTCAAATTCAAGAGATAGCTGATCGTTTATAGATACTGGTAGAAAGGGCAAGCACGTTGAGCACCAATATGAGCTACAGTCAGATCGTGGTCGAAAGTTAGCTTTGTTATTAGATAGGGTTAAGACTCTGAGCCTACGGGCGAAAGCGTATTTGTAATTCATTTTATGAAAAGATTTTTGTTCCTTAAATAACGTTTTCTAAAATGAAACTGAATCAGAATCGATATCCTTTTGCATTCATGCATTTACATCTCATAGCATCTCATCGCATCATATGCATTCAAAGTTATAGAAAGACCATAATTAGTTAAAGTTATTAAAAAGAGAAAGAAAAAGAGAGAGAGAGAGAGAAGAGGGTCACGACTGAGTGAAAAAGAAGTTGAATGGCAATTAATGACGTTCCCTTACATATCCCTGACTTTTGTGTCAAGAGGGATAGCTTACCCGGAGAAGGGGGTGTTTGGAAATGAAAATCATCCCATCAATACATGAGGAAGGGACTGAACAAAGAAACCTTGAGGGCATTCGCCCTTACGAACCAGGAAGTTCTTTAAACTATTGGACTGCAGAAGAACTTCATGTAATCTTTAGGAATTTTACGGAGTAATATTCAAAACACTCTTGTTGCTCTAAAGCCTAGGAGTAATGAGATTTCTTTTGAGAATTGGGCTCATGTTCAGACATTTTATTTTCAATAAAACATACTTTTATTATTTATCCGAGTAAATATTCTTTCATTCTGATTCTTTTGACATTTGACATTTCATGTAAATAGTCATTCTTGAATTCATTTATTCCTTGTATATTCTTTTGTGTGCTTATCATATATCCCTAGATATCAATGACACGGGCAACGATACTATAGATTCAGAGTTCCTTTTGAGTGTGATATGTGTTTAAAGGAATCTCAGTACTTTGAAGGTGACAGAAATTGTGACTTGTTTCTGAATTTGTTGAAAATGGTTTTTACCCCATGAAGTGGTGGTAGGAAATATAGCCTTAGAGGAAGGAAAGATTGCGAAATTAGAATTAGCTGAGGAGACAAAACAAGACCTTGTTGAGACTATTTTGGGAATTCAAAAATGTGGTCCAAAGACGTATGCAGGAGGATTTTCAATTGCCAGGATAAACATGAGGTTTTGGGGCACTGTTGTTCCACCATGGAAAGGAATCGCATCAGTTGTACAATAAATGCCAAATTTAAAGGAGTCAAGACTTATGGGGCATGTATGTTATGGGCCCGAGCTCGCCAAAAGTTTCAAGCTGACAATGACTCATCTTTGTGGACGTCGACTACTGCATTAAGAGGGGGAGATAGCTTCATATGCCAATATTACAAAGTCAAAAGTCATCCATTTCAAAAAAAAAAGATTATATAACTGTAAAATGCCAAAAGTTTGTAGTCTTTTCAAAGATAATGCGCCATACCATAGTACAACAAAGGTTGCCAAAAGAAAAGAAAAAGAAGAAAAAACAAATTAAGAAGATGATCGAGACTGGTAAAAATTGGCATAAGAAACTACCGCCTACTCTCTATGCTTACGCTGGGGCAAACACCTTCAATTCCAATTGTTTCAAAAGTTCCAACCATCATCCTTGGAATGGATGCATTGTTTGGCTTTCCTGAGCAGTCTGATGTACCGCCAATAGCTGCGATGGTTAGCTCCAGGCGGTGGCCATTGATTTCTAGCTATGGGGCATCAGGCCATACACAGTCTCTAAAGCTTAAAATGATAGATTTTTTTCTTCAAAACCAGTTTCTGACAAAGTGGATGACGGTATCATAAAGGAAGCTCTCTTAGACTTCTATACAAGTTCAGGGAAGAGGAAACCTGATCAGATCATTATTTTCAGGGATTGGGTTAGCGAGTCTCAATTCAATCATGTTTTGATCAAGTTATTGAGGCTTGCAAGTTCCTTGACGAGAAGTGGAACCCTAAATATTGTGGTTATTGTTGTACGAAAAACCATCATACCAAGTTTTTTTTCAGCAGGGATCTCCTGACAATGTGCTACATGGTACTGTCATTGACAACAAACTATGCCATCCAAAGAACAATGATTTTTACCTTGGTCCCCATGCTGGAATGATTGGAATCACGAGGCAGACCCACTATCATGTTCTCTTAGACCAAGCTGGGTTTTCGGCTGATGATCTGCAAGAGTTTGTTCATTCTCTATCCTATATGTATCAAAGGAGCACCATAGCCATATTTGTTGTGGCTCCTATTTGCTACGCTCATTTGGCAGCTTCACAGTTGGGGGCAATTTATAAAGATTAGGGATGCTTCAGAAACATCATCGAGTCATGGTGGGATGTATGCTCCGGGAGTAATCTCTGTACCTCAGCTTTCCAAGTTGAAGGATAAAGTCAGCAACTTCATTCTTGTCTACTGAGAATCATTGAACCATTTTTTTGTAGGGTTTGACAAACAACAGCCATGACTGCTGTTGGGGCAATCCCTTTCTCATGGGTTTATGAATCAAGATTTTTCCTCCAAGCTTTGATGGAGTCAAGAATTGAATACTTCTAGTAAACTTAACTTGAAAGTATTTATCCTAAATGTACCAAGAATGGATGACACAGACTTATGACAAAGAATGTTCGTCCAAAAGAATTTCATAAAAGAAACTTTATGCTGAAAGAGATCCTTCCCATGCAAAAAGGATGCCGAATTGGGAAGGGCCATATGTTGCGAAGAAGGCTTTCTCTAGAGGTGCACTGATTTTGATAAGAAATGGATAGGAAGAACTTATCTGATCCAGTGAATTTGGACTCGGTCAAGGAGTACTTCGTCTGAAGGAGAAGGGAAGCCAAGGTGAAAACCCGCAAAGGGCACTTTGGGACTTCTATTTCAAAAAAAGAAGAAGAGGAAAACAGAAAAAAAAGAGAAAAAAATAAAAAGAAAAGAAAAAAGAAAAAAGAAAATGGAGAGGCCAAGGTGAAAACCCGCAAAGGCGCCTTGAGACCAAAGGGTTTTGAGTTGAAAACTGAAAGGGCAGCTCAAAATTTCAAAGTCATGCATGACCTTGCTATACCTGGATTCAACGAGAAGTGAAGTATGTTACATATCGAGGCATCAACAAACTACTTTGGATCTTTTAGACACATGTTGAACTCAAGAAAGTCTTCATGGAGTCATGCGTAAACGCTTAAGCGGCGATATCTAGGGCATCTAACTTTTGCCTGCTTGCTATCTTTAGATTCTCTTTCTTCTCAAAGATAGGCTTTCAGATTAATTTCCTTTGTATTTTTTTGACAAATTCGTTCCAATCTAATTATTCTCAAGATTAAATTCATCTTTCATTATTCTTAAACTATGTTGCATTAAAATAATGATGGATGAACTAAATAATTTTCACAAATGAAGTTTTGCTCATTACTCTGGAAATTTCTAGATAATATAAGAAACTAAAACAGAACAATTGTTCGAATAATTCACATAAGTGAGGTTCGAAAGAACTTGAGGAAATTCTTTCTTTAGTCCAAAAATGATGATTAGACAAATCAAATGATTCGATCCTAAGAGAGGATCATCTTACAGACATTTTTGGTGGGTCATAGCATTTAAAGAATGGTACAAACCCACAGGCTGAGTAAGAATCATATTTCGAGAGAAATAAGGATAAACTTCGACGAAAGAATGAATGGTGACGTCTGGAATAGGGGTCATGTTCATAAACATTTTGCATTATAACAGGTTTAATTAGGAGCATTTGATTCACTTCGATCATAGCATCCTAATCATTAGGCATGAACTCATACACATTATACAGGTTATGTCCTTCAAGGGACAATGAAGATTGATGTGCCTTAACCCTCTAAGCAGTAGGGTAACAGGCTAAGACATAGCTGATTTGGTTTTCACGTGCTTACGATGAAGCAAATCTAAGATGATTTGGCATCTCTGTATTGTCAAAGAACAAATCAAAGTTTGACGTCTCCATATTCGACGGAGAGCAGACACATAGCAGATGTGGCCTTCAGATGTTTATACTGAAGCAAGATCCAAGATGGTTTGGCATCCTTGTGCTTACAAGGAACAAATCGAAGACATAGCTGATTTGGCTTTCATGTGCTTACAATGAAGCAAATCTAAGATGATTTGGCATCTCTGTATTGTCAGAGAACAAATCAAAGTTTAGCGCTCCATATTCGACGGAGAGCGGACACATAGCGAGATCTAACCTTCGATGTTTATATCAAGCAAGATCCAAGATGGTTTGGCATCCTTGTGCTTACAAGGAACAAATCGAAGACATAGCAGATTTGGCTTTCACGTGCTTACAATGAAGCAAATCTAAGATGATTTGGCATCTCTGTATTGTCAGAGAACAAATCAAAGTTTGGCATCTTCATATTCGACGGAGAGCAGACACATAGCAGATCTAACCTTCAGATGTTTATACTGAAGCAAGATCCAAGATGGTTTGGCATCCTTATGCTTACAAGGAACAAATCGAAGACATAGCGGATTTGGCTTTCACGTGCTTACGATGAAGCAAATCTAAGATGATTTGGCATCTCTGTATTGTCAGAGAACAAATCGAAGTTTGGCGTCTCCATATTCGACGGAGAGCAGACACATAGCAGATCTAGCCTTCAGATGTTTATACTGAAGCAAGATCCAAGATGGTTTGGCATCCTTGTGCTTACAAGGAACAAATCGAAGACACAGCAGATTTGGCTTTCATGTGTTTACGCTGAAGTAGATCTAAGATGATTTGGCATCTCTGTATTGTCAGAGAACAAATCGAAGTTTGGCGTCTCCATATTCGACGGAGAGCAGACACATAGCAGATCTGGCCTTCGGATGTTTTCACATCGAAGTAGATCCAAGATGATTTGGCATCCCTGTGTTTACAGGGAACAGATCGAAGACATAGCAGATCTGACATTCCTATGCTTACAGCGAAGCAGATCAAAGATTTTAACATGACATCCCTGTGTTTATAGGGAACAAGTTGAAGATAGCAGATATCGCCTTCCTGAGTTGCAGTGAAGCAGATTGAAGCCGTCAAGAGGCCATTTAAAGAAGATCAAGGATCAAGAACTCAAGACTCGGCGAGCCTGGGCAAAATTGGTCCTTTTATAGTCTTTGCCCTATTCCTGTTACACAGTAATGAGCAAAAGGGGGCAGCTGTAGACACTCAGTTTTGCCCGAGCCCAGAAATAAGTCCAAAAACAAAAATAATAAACCAAAAAAAAAACGAAGTCCAAGTTCAGTCCAGAATTACAAATATAATTTGGCCCGATCGGAATGGCCCATTACTTGAAAAGATTTAAGGTCCATCTACAAGCTTGATTCATATGAAAATATAATCTTCAATGATATACAATCTTAGATATGATATGCAATCTTAGATATGACACAATCTTAGATATGATTTCAATCTTAGATATGATATGCAATCTTAGATATGATACAATCTTAGATATGATTGCAATCTTAGATATGATATGCAATCTTAGATATGATACAATCTTAGATATGATTGCAATATTAGATATGATATGCAATCTTAGAAGATATGATTTTGTAATCTTAGAGATTTAATTTGTAGATACCTTTTAATCTTAACCGTTGATGTAATTGATCTGTACCGTTGGATTTGAGGAGGTTCAACTATAAATAGAGGCCTCTCCCCTCATTGTAAAAGAGGGGGGACTTCACTGGAGTTTTGGGAAGCAATAAGAATTCTTGAGAGCATTCACTCAAATTTCTCTCCCTCTTGCGTTCTTATTTTCTACGGTTTGTTCTTATTTATTCTTTGTTCATCTTCGTTTTCAACCTTTTTTTTTATTTAATCCCTATTTCCTTGATTTTTAATTCTCTTTTATATTTTATTTTTTAATAATTTTAGTATTATATCAATTTTTTTATTAAATTCTATATTATTCATTGTTTTAAAAAATATATTTCATTTAATTGAAAATTTTTTTTCTCTTAAGTAAGGCAATGTTTGGTGTTTAGAAATTCGGGAAATAGTGCCCTAACATGCTGGGTTGCGATTTTTCGTTTGACTAAATAACCAAATATCCTTTTAATAAATTTTCAAAATCATGAGATAATTTTAGTTACGAGGATTTAAAACATCGTGTCCTAACATGCTGGATGTGATGCTTGTATACTTTTGGAACAAAGGAATATCAAGTTTCAACTTTAAATTGTTCAAGTTTTAAAATCTTTTCAAATTTTCGACATTAGGACAATAAATAGTCAATTTGGTACCAATTTTGGGCGTTACGAGGGTGCTAATCCTTCCTTGTGCGTAACCGACTCCCGAACCTGTTTTCTTGAATTTCGTAGACCAAAATATTTTATAAAGGTGATTCAATCACACCTAAAAAGGTTGGTGGCGACTCCCATTTTTATTTTTCAAAAAGTCAAACCCCGTTTTTCAAACCCCTTTTAAAAATGGCTTCGACAGTATGTAAATTAAATATATAAATACTAAAATATATGCCTAATGATAACTTAAATGACACATAAAATAAACGAATACAAGTACTAAAATATGGAAATAAATTCAAAAGAAATTACAAAATGACATAAAATTAATAGCATACATAAATTAGAATGAACTTTATTGCAAATAATACACAAATTATTAAAATAATAGAATAAAAATGCCAAAATCATTAAAAAATCCACACATATAATCCAACAGATAATAGAACATGAATATACAGTGTTTAACAAACTTAATTAAAACCAAATTAAAATGAGAGAGTTAATTTACGAATAAAGTAATTATAAATGGGATTAATGCACAACACGCGTAAATATATAGGGACTGATACCGCAAATTCCCACACTCATAATACTGCCCTCAACCGCGAACCAAAGTGAAAAGGCAAACAAATTGCAGAGCCAAATTAAAAGAAACCAAAGCTGGCCAAGAGGGCGCCATTGGAAGCTTTGCACGGATGGAAGGATCCAGCGCGCAATTTCCCCCTTTAAACAAAGTGGCGCAGATCCAATTTCCTAATTTGGGCCAACGTGCAAATCATCAGGGTAATAGGCAACGTCGTTTTGCTTTACAGACTATTTTAAACCCCCATTTTCCTTTCTTTTTTTTCAATCGCCCATTCATTTTAACAAAAAAAAAACAGTAGCCCTAAATTAAAATTGCTAGGGTTCTTAGCATTTGCCGAATCCCCCATTTGGCTTGGTAAACGACGATGGACCAACAATGCGCGCCCATACAAAACCGGTAGACTATTCTTTCCTTTTTCTTTTTTTTTTTTTACAGAATCTTTAAACTAATTTCATGTTTTTTTTTAAAAACAAAAATTAAAAAAAAAATGAACCCAACATCGTTCGACCCTCGCCCGTATCCGTATGTGATATCAGGGCTTTCATCGGTGTCGATTTGAGTTCTTCATCGTATATTCGTGTTACATTTGCGAATCAATCCAAGAAAATGAAGAATAAATCTGAGATTCACCTTTCAAACTTTAGGCTAGATTTTTTGAATATCTGAGGTGCATGCGTATATTCTGCATACCACTTTTGTATGTACAATCATCAGCTTTTATAGCCAAAATTTCAGAATAAAAATAAAATAAAAGTACATTTTATTGCTGTCATCTACTGTATTCTGTTATCTGGCTTTTTCTCGTGTATTCTAATGCAGTGATGGCCGTACGGAGGAGATGACCCCGGGTAACGTGGAGGCCAAGAGCGAGAGTCTCTCGTGTGAAGATGACCCTCTGGTTTATTCCAGAATATTCTAGCATTCTCTAGCTGCTAACACTATTTTTTTTGGGTGTATTGTCCTGGGGTAATGGGCTAATTTTTATTGAGTTTGGAATTTGGAATTTGGGCATCTGTTCAATTATGTCAGCCTTTGTGTAACCGAGTTAAGGGTTTTGGGGTATTTGGTTAGAAAACTTATTTGGGCTATATATATATTTTTTTGATGGTGTGTAAAATTTGGACATTTATTATAAATATTTAGACTTTAATTTTATTTTGTATTTGTTGTTTTTCTTTTTTTGTTTTTTTTGGTGTAAGCCCAGACAAAAATTGGGCCTTACAAGCGTTAAAGACGTTCTCTTCTCAAGATAACAAAATGTCACATCCCATAAGTTAGGACACGACATTTGAGCCCTCGAAAATAAACTTGCCTTTTTATTTGAAATATTATGCATTTTAATTTAAAAGGATATTCGATTATTTAGATCCAACGAGAAAAAAATGGTGAAACCCCGTAAGTCAGGGCACGACTTTCTCGAGTTTCTAAACATAGAATGTTGCCTTTATTTAAAATTCACATATTTTAAAAATTAAAAGGGATATTTGGCTATTTAGGTTTAATGAGAAAGTCGAAACCCTGTAAGTTAGGGTACGTTTTCTCGAATTCCCTAAATGCAAAATATTACCGATTTTTAAAAATTTTAATTTTGTAAGTTTGGGTAAAAAAATGTGTAATATTTAAAATGGTTCACGAATGAAAAGTCATATTAGCAAAAGACAATAATGAATATGTTAATAAAACAACGTATGAGAATTATATCATATACACTATTTTAACATTAATATGAATGATCAAAGATGAATAAAATAAACAATAGTAATGTCAATAATAACAAAGTAATAAATAAATATAGATATAAGAGAAAAGAGTTTATACGATGTTGGAAGTAAAGAACTAAATTAAAATATAAATGAAATTTAAGGTGCGATTTGTAATGAAAATGTAAATAAAACATTTAAATAAATAATAACAATAATGACAGATAATGATAACAATAATAAAAGCAAGCAAGAAAGAAATGTAATACAAGATGCACAATAAAAGGAAATAAATTAAATAAATTTTAGTATTTAAAAAGAAAAAGACAAATAAAAATAAGCAAATAATAAAATTAATCAAACCAGGATTAAATCTAAATCAAAACAAAATTAAAAGGAAAAAATGGAATAAAATAAAATATCGGGCCCAAATCGTGACACGCGAATGAGATGAGGGACCAAATAGGGTAATATCCCCGTCCTCCAAAATGCATAACTTCGATATGGACTAAAATGAAACACTACAAAAATTATAAGGTGAAATTGAAAGAAAAAAAAGGAAAATAAGACCGAATCGCAACTGGCCATAAAAGTGAAGGGACCTGTAGCGCAATAAGCCTATCAAAATGAAAACACACGGATCCTCTGTATTTGCTGTCGTCCTCTTATGTCCTTTCTTGCAGGTACGTAGCATGTGGTGAAGGGGTACGGAGGTGCACTGGCATCCGTACATGGAGGCTGTTGGCTGCGGCGCAAGGGAACCCTAGGGTTCTTCCAAAAATCTGATTGGGTTTTGGGCCTCGGCATTTTGGGTTAGGGTTCATTGTAATGTTAGGCTTGTGAGTTATGTAATTTGGACTATTTATTGGACTTTAGTATTTGGGTTTTTTGTTTTGTATTGATTTTTGGTTGTTGGGCCCCGGGCAAATTGGGCCTATTATAGCTGCCTCTCTTTGATCATTGTTGTGTAACGAGAATGGAGAAAAGACTTTAAAGAGGACCGATTTTGCCCGTTCTTTGAATCTCGACCCCTTTGATGCTCCTTTTCTTCAAGTTGCCTTATTCTAATCCACTGCAACTTTAGGGAGATGAGACTTGTGGCTTTGATTTACTTGAATATAATTTTAGGGAGACGAGATTTGTAGCTTCGATCTACTCCGCTGGAACTTAAAGGAGATAAGAATTGGTAATTTCAACCTGCTCCACTGCAACTTTAAGGAGATAAGGTTTGTGTATTTTTATCCTGCTCTACTACAACTTCAGAGAGATAAGGATTGTGGCTTTGATCTGCTCCAATGTAATTTCAGGTAGAAGAGATTTGTAGCTTCGATCTACTCTACTGGAACTTCAAGGAGGTAAAGGTTGGTAATTTCAACCTGCCCTACTGCAACTTCAGGGAGATAAGGTTTGTGTATTTTTAGCTTCAATCTGTTCCACTATGACTTCAGGGAAATGAGATTAGCCATAATTTGTAGCTTTAATCAGTTCCACTGGAACTTCAGGGAAATAAGATTTGTTTCCTTTAGTCTGCTCTGCTGCAACTTCAGTGAGATAAGACTTGTGGCTTAAATCTGCTCCACTGCAACTTCAGGGAGATAAGATTTGTCATAATTTGTAGCTTTAATCTGTTCCACTGCAACTTCAGGGAAATAAGATTCGCTGTTTTTAGTCTGCTCCGTTACAAATTCAGGGAGATAAGACTTGTGCCTTCAATCTGCTCCACTGCAACTTTAGGGAGATAAGATTTGCAATGATGACTTAATCTGACCGACTGCAACTTCAGAGGTATAGGATTTGTGGTTTCACTGGTCTATTACGTCGTTATCTGGGAATAGGACCTGTAAAATCTGTTTGATAGGCCTATGTTGTGCTAAACGATTAGGATGTTATAATCAGAATGAATCGAATGCTCTTAACTAGATGTGTATGAATAATATTTGCATGAATGCAGAATATCATGAGAATGATCCCTTTTTAACATTTGGGTTGTCATTGCTCGTTGTTCATCAAGGTTCTGTCACTGATGTGTTATCCTGCCTTCTTTGTTCAATCGATATATTTTACAGAAAATTTAAATAGATAGTCACAATTTTGACTCCTCTTTCTCAAACATTTCCAGCCCTTAGGTTTGGTGAGTTCTAAACAACCGTCCTATTTCAGGTTCTTGTGCTATTTAGAATCCTCTAGAGTAATATGCAAAACTTCCTTTGTGAAAGTTTTATTAGTCCATTAATCATTATTTCAATGCATAATGCTTGAAAAAGATCATAACAATGGACAAGAAGGAAATTGATTGGGAGCATAGCTCGAAATGAATAAGTTAATCAAAGATAACAAATGCAATAAGAAGGGAATTAACTCAAAATGAATAAGTTAATCAAAGATAGCAAATGTAATAAGAAGAAAATTGATTAGGAGCGTAGCTCAAAATAAATACAATAATCAAGGATAGCAAATTCAATATAGGTAAGATGACGACTAGGTGCCCCAGATATCACAGCCTGAGCTTCTCTACACGCACTTCTTGAGGACCATTTTGAGCTCAATATGTGTTTAGGAGATCTAGAGTACTTTGTCGATGCCCTAAGATGTAGCATACCTCCTCTTTGTTAATTCAGGCATAGTAAGACTACCGCATGCCCCACTTTTTATCAAAATTTGAATTACCCTTTATGAGTTTTCAATTCAAAACCCCTTTGGTCTTAATGTGCCCTTCGTGGGTTTTTGCCTTAGTTTCTCCTTTTTGTTTTTTAGAAAACTTTTTGACTGAATCTGAATTTATGGGATTTGGCTGGTTCTTGTCATCCATCACGGTTAAAATCAATGCTTTTCCAAAGAAGGCCTTCGTTACCACATAATGTCCTTCCTAATTCGACATCCACTATCCTCTGTAGTCCTTTTGTATATGAAGGATCCTTTTCAAAACTAAGTCCTTCTCACGAAATTCTCTGGGGCAAGCCTTCTTGCCATAAACTCGCATCATTTATTTTTGATGCATTTTACCATGATAGATACTTTGAAACTCTTTTCTTCAATTAGGTTCACTTGATCATATTGAAACTGGACACATTTTGCTTCATCCAATTCTTGACTCAGTCGAAGCTTGGAGAGAAGGAATCTCGACTTCAATGGGCAAAACCGCTTCTATTCCATAAACTAATGAGAAAGGTATTACCCCAGCGAAGGTCTTGGCCGACGTTCAAGAAGGTCTTGGCCGACGTTTGACAAGCATAGAGGGTAAATGGTGACTTCTTATGCCAATATTTACAAGTCTCGGTCATTTTCCCTATGATCTCTTTTTCGTTTTTTTATATATTTTGTTTTTTTCTTCCTCTTTTTTGGCTGTCTCTATTGTGCCATTCATTATGGGGTGATATAGCATCTGATCTTAAATAGATTGCAAACTTTTTATATCATGCTATTATGCATTACTAGATATGATCCTTTCTGGAATTCCTTGTCGGCACATGATCTTCTTCTTTTTTAGGGGGAATTTGATGACTGTTGGATTTGTGACATTGGGATATGAAACAACTTTCACCCATTTAGTGAAGCAATTGACGACCGCAAAGATGATGATGTCTGCTAGAATCTTTTGATGAGATCGGCCCAATGACATCCTTGCCCCAAATAGAGAAAGTCTATGAAGAAACGAAGGAGGTACATGAATCTTGTCTCCATAAATTTGGCATTTATGGCATAACTAATGCGATCACTTTCCACGGTGGACCAGCAGTACCTGAACCTCATGATTTTTTTGCCATTGTAAAACCATTAGCACGTGTTCTTCAGACACCCTTATGGACCTCTTCTAAGATTTTCTTAGCCTTAACAGCATTCCCACGTCATAGTAGCCCAGGCGAATCTTGATACGATTGTGCGAAAACATCTTTGATTTCTTGGAATAACTCAATAAGTACTCGCTTTGTCTTCGTGGTGATATAGGCTCCGATCTTCACCTCTTTCTCTTCTCTTAGGCTCGCGATGTCTATTGACCCTTTGTAAGGTAGGATTTTTTTCTCATCTTGCTCTACCATCCCTAACAAATTAGGAGATAGGCTACAATCTCTATCATCTTCAAAGTCCTGAGATCCCTATAGACAAATATCTTGCTCAAAAGTAGATTCTAGGTCTGTAACAGTGTCGCTCATGTCGTTGATATTTTGAGACCTGCCGTAGGTACAAAGGAATATTCCAAAGTATAAATAAATCTAAGAATAATTATTTATATAGTATGATCATGAATGAAGAATAAAAGAATATTTGAAAGAAAGTCCTAAGAATCTAAGAATAATTGTTTGTATAGAATAAAAGAATATTTGCTCAAAATGATAGTAAAGATACATTTTATTGAAATAAAGATTTTGGACATAAGCCTATTTTACAAAAGGATTCTTATCACTCCTAGGCTTAGAGCAATAAGTGTGTTTTGAACATTACTCTGAGTTAACTCTAAAAATACAAAGATCTCTCCCACAGTTCCATTATTCAAAACACTTCCAAGTATGCCTGATAAATTCTCTTTTCTAGATCCCTCTTCTGATACTTTATTCCGATTCCCCAACATTCTTTCTGTGCCTTTGATTTCTTCAAAGAAGTCTAACTCTTTATTATTCGTTAGACTTTGCACCAAAACATTGAATTCAACGCACTCCTGGATTTCGTGACCACCTTCAGTATAGAACTCATAGTAACTCTCCATCCCTTTGGGTATTTTCCTCGAATTCTCATATTTATCATTTATTTCAAAACCCATTTCAGTGGGGTTTCTACCTCTTCCTCCAATCTCAATTATCACATTTACCCCTTAGGTCAGGATGACCGGGTAACGGACTTCCTACCACATTAGGTCTTGATGGATCGTCAAACTTCACGATGCCCGTCTTGATGAACCTTTCGATTAACTTCTTAAATGTGGAGCAGTTCTCAATTGAGTGCCCTGTTATTCCTGCATGGTACTTGCATTGAACATTCGCATCATACCATTTCAGGAACGGAGGTTGTATGGGTTTCAAGTAGAAAGGGGATGCCACATGTACATCAAATAGATTTCGATACAGCTCTTTATATGAAATTGTGATGGGTGTAAACTGGAGTCCTTTAATGTTTGGCCTCGAGTTAGATTCTTGCCTGAAGGGGCCTTGATAGCTAGTAGTTATGGCCCTCGACTGGCCTACAGTGTCCAATTTGGAATACCATTTGCTCATCTCTTTGGGGTTGACCACTTGGTGCTTTCTCTCGCGTCTATCTTCCCACTCCTTATTGTATTTTCAATCATCTTACCGGACATTACTATATCTGAGAAGCTCATGGTGGCGTTTCCCAACATATGGGTAATGAACGGGGCTTTCAGAGTGTTGATAAAAAGCATCATGGTTTCTTTCTCCAGAAGAGGTGGCTGGACTTCGGTCGCTACCTCTCTCCATATTTAGGTATATTGCCTGAAGCTCTCACTTTGTTTCTTTTCCATAGTTTGTAGTGTAATTCTGTCAGGGGTCATATCTGTCACGTGACTGTACTACTTCATGAAAGCTTGTGCTAGATCCTTCCATGAATTGATTTGGGTACGACTCAATTGGTTGTACTATTTGGATGCTACCCCAACCAGATGCTGCCCCAACCAGACTTTCTTGGAAACAGTGGATAAATAATTGGTGATGTAAGCTTTGGGACAGCTAGTCCCGTTGTACTTCTCAAACTCTGGAGTTTTGAACTTGAGGGGAAGCACTAAGTCCAGAACCAAGTTCAAATCCTTAACATCGATTCCACAAAGATAGTCAACACTTTCCATTACTTTCAACTTTTCCTCTAACCACTTACATCGGTCTTCCAATTGTTTTGAGAGCTCCACCCTTGTCTTTTCTATTTCTACCACACCATTGATATCGGGGACAATGGGATTAATTGGGTTATCCTCCGGATTAGAGCCTGAGCCAGCTTGGTAATTCATTGGCGCCGAATCACCGACCTGAAACTGTTGGGGCCTCATTGTAACAGATGGCCTTCGTGTGTACACCTCAGGTTGTGTCTGAACAATTGTCGGGATAAAACCCGGGGGGTAGAGAGGATCTTCATTGTCATCCCTAATATTGACCATAGGACCCTTTTCTTTGTCTGGCCCACTGGTCAGCAGTTGTGTTAGCTGGTTCATCATGTTCCTTTGTGATTCCAGCATTTGGTTCCTCATATCCTATTGGATTTTAGCCAATTGCTCTTGCATTTGTGCTTACATCTATTCTTGCATCTCTTTCTGCATTTGTTCCAACCTTTCCAGTCTTTTATCCATCGCTTTAGTTTATTTTCAGGTTCTGTAACAATGCGTACTTGGTAGGTTTTTATCGGTTTCCAGAATAATTGAAACAGTTTTTTAACTAATTAGGGCCCTTTTGTGACATTCAATGCATATGATGAAATGCAATGCAGATACATGAAATGAATTCAAAAAGAGACATTGATTCTGATTCAATTATGTTAGAACAACTTTTCTAGATAACAAATCTCTTTACATAAAGCGAAAACATAGACGACTTTGCCATCATACTCCAGGCGAAGACATCTATCCCTTTCTTCATATCTGGATGTTAAGATCAAATCTCGCGAACTTCCCAATGGATACTTCTACTAGCTCCTTTTTGGTTGATCCGAGCTGTGACCCATTGCTCACTCATCCCTGTAAGGCTTGTTAGCTTCTTTAAGAAAGTTGACGGCTCTCGAATAATCTTTGTAAGCTTGAATCTTCAAAGCATAGTCATAAATTTCTCCATGGACTATCAGTCTTCTCTCATTGTGTTTACTCGGACCATATTCGAACGACCGTATTATATTCCACTTTATCAAGAAATCCATTTTCCATGAAAAGCTTTCTATTTAGCAACTAAACGTGAATCAACATATCTTTTCTATGATGATGCAATGCAATGCAATCATAAACAAAACACGTCAGTACAGAAGAAATAAACAACAAATAGAGCACCTATTCGGGTAACCACTAGGGTTTAGAGTGGCTCTACTTAGGGTGGGCTCTTAAGGCTCGCTATATGTGGTTTCGTTCTAAAGAAAAGGGTACTCGAACCAGCAGATTCCTCGATCCTCACCCATTATAGGCTCAAACATACCGAGTTCAGTTCAGGGGAATACATTTCCCTATGGCTACACGAAGATTAAAATCTCACGACGACATAGGTACAGATGTATCCCAAAAGCGATCCTCTATCTTACATGGAGGTGAAGACCTCACGAAGGAATAGTTTCTCACTCCCACTTAAAAGGGTAAGATCTATCAATCATGCGATGCAATATGCAAAAACATTTAAAGACTCGAACCAATAAAGAAGATATTTCTACCAAAGTTGCAAAGATAACAGATGAAATGCAATGAAAGGATCGTATTTTAAATTGAATTTTTAATTTTCAACGAAAGACATAAGTTAATCAATTTGCGGCTTGACTGGTCCCCAGCGGAGTCGCCAAGCTGTCGAAACCATTTTTTCGGTTTTGAAAAATGGGTTGAATTTTAAAAGAAAACGAATAATAGGAGTCGCCACCAATCTTTTTTTTTGGGTGTGATCGGATCACCTCATAATCTGATTGTTTTAATAAAATGTTTTGTTTTACTAAAACAACGATTTTGGTCTAAAAAATTCAAGAAAACAGGTTCGGGAGTCGGTTACGTACGAAGAAGGATTAGCACCCTCGTAAAGCCTAAAATTGGTACCTAATTGATTAATTAATGTCTTAATGTCGAAAGTTGAAAACTTGAAGAGAATTAAAAATATGATCCTTTTTAAAAAGCTTGAATAAATTACAACGAGCGTTAAAGGCTTTCTCGTCTTGAGATAACAAAATGTCACATCCCGTAAGTTAGGACACAACATTTGAGCCCTCGAAAATAAAATTTCCTTTTTATTTGAAATCTTATGTGTCGAAACCATTTTTATTTTTAAAAAAAAGGGATCGACTTTAAAAAGAAATATGGAGTCGCCATCAATCCTTTTGTTTAGGTGTGATTAGATCACTTATAAAACATTTTATTTTATTTAAAGATTGATTTTGGCCTACGAAATTCAAGAAAATGGGTTCGGGAGTCGGTTACGTGCGAGGAAGGATTAACACCCTCGCAATGCCCAAAATTGGTACCTTATTGAGTAATTAATGTTCTTATGTCAAAAATTTGAAAAGATTTTAAAATACAATCCCTTTAAAAAATGTTTGGATAGCTCAAAGTGGGTATTGAGATTCTCTAGTTCCAAAGAAATGAAATATCATATCTAGCACGTTAGGATACGACATTTAAAACCCTCGATACCAAGATCATCTCATGATTTCCAAAACTCATGCATTGAAATTTTAAAAGGATATTAGATTATTTGGTCAATCGGTAAATCGAAACTCAGCACGTTGGGGCACAATTTCTCGAATTTCCAAACATGAAATATTGTCTTATTTTTTAATTGAAGAAAACACTGAAGGAATCTTAAAAGGGGCATTTGGTCATTTGGTCAAATGAAAAATAGAAACCCAGCACGTTAGGGCACAATTTCTTGAATTTCCAAACACGAAATATTGCCTTTATTAAAAATCCCTTTTTTTGTGAATGATAGCGAGTATAACACTTAAAAGGTGTGCATTTGTGTTATTTGGAGTAAAATAAAATGATCTATATTGGATAAAACAAATAAATGTGGCTTCGAAATGATTTTAATGAAGCGAGATGGATTGATAGTGCAACATACATTTGAAGTAACAATGACATACATAATAAGATATAAAATATAGCAATGGCATCATCAATGAATCATAATGTTAATATGCATAAACAATAATAATGGTGAAAATGATAACATAAATAGCAATAATAATAAATCTAAATTTTTAAAAATAAATGAAAAGTAGTAAATAGATACATAAAAAGAAATAAAATGACAATGACAAGGGCAAAAATAAAATAAACAAACTAATTTAGAAAAGAGTGAGTAAAGGAATAAATAAAAGCTAATACAAATTTGGTTTAAAAAAGAAACCAAATAAATAAATAAATAAAACATTAAACAATACATTAAATAAAACAGTCTTTAAAATAAATAACTAAATAAAAGAAAGGGGTAAAATAAATAAAAGGAGTCCAAATTTAACAGAATAAGGACTTGATTGCAGTTAAAATGAAGTTTAGGGTCCAAAAAGTAAAATAAAATAAATGCAAGGATATAAAAGATTAAATTGGAACCTAAATAAAACTTCAGGTAAGCATTCAAAATAACAAAAATGGAATAAGAGACTAATTCGCGACACGCTGAAAACGCCAGGGAGCGAAAGAGAAAATGTCCCAAGCCACTTATGCGCAGCGTTTTAACAGGCAAGGCGACGGACTAGAATAAAAATAAAAGATTAAAGGGGCCAAATTAAAAGGGAAAAGAAACCACATTGCAACACGCTGCCAAAGCAAAGGGACCTTTTGTGCCAATATACCCTTCACTGCAAAAACACGTGGGTCCTAAGGGTCATAATTGGGTCAACCCGATCCAGATCAAAACGACGCCGTTTTGGAGCTATTACAATCAGCCCTAAACGATGTCATATGGATTCATCTATAAAAGTTAAAATTTTTGGATAAAAACCGTTTCCATAGCCATTTTCTAAAAAAATTCCTTCTTCCCCTTGCTCTCTGGGCGTGGTCCTGGGGTTCGGTTGAACTCCGTCGACCGAACACCGTTGCTGGCAACGGTGACCATCGCAGGTGTTGGCCGGAGGGATGCCCGAAGCCTAAACTAAGTGCGCTTTTCACGTAGAAGGAGATTTAAGACCACAAAAACCCCTAAACAAAACATAAAAACCCCTAAAACAACCGCAAAACCACCGACCCTTGGCCTCCTCCGTCGTAGCCATAACCGGATCCCTAGGGATCCGTCATTCTTGTACCAGAGAAGTAGATGCCAAGTAAATCAACGCCGAGATACGTGTAATAATTTCCTCTTTTTTATATATTTTTGGTAGGTTCCAAAATAAAATAAAGAAAATAAAAACATAAAATGAACAAATGAACCACCTTTGAAAAATGAATTCGATTTCTCTGTATATGATTGCTATTTTGTGCGCGTAAAAAAAAGGAAATTACAACGATGATTTTCAGGCTTTTATAGCCGAAAGCAGATTACAAATACGAATTTTGTTTCTTTCTCCTCCTTGCTGTACTACTGTTTTCGTTTGTTTTGCAGGTACAAGGCCAGCTGGAGCGACGATGTGGCACTCGGCTTGGAGCGTACGGAGGTGTGGGGCACTAGTGGTCGTACCTGGGTGTTGGCTGCAGCGCAAGGGAACCCTAGGGTTCTTCCAAAATTTTGATTGGGTTTTGGGCTTGGGTTTGAATTTGGGTTAGGTTTATTGCAGGGCCTATTTAGTTTTTGTTGTTGGCCTATGTAAGAAATGGACTGATTTTTAATTATTGGGTTTTATTATTTGTTTTTGTTTTGTATTTTATGGGCCAGGGTAGATTTGGGCCTGTACATTATGCATTTTAATTTAAAAGGATATCCGATTATTTAGATCCAACGAGAAAAAGGTGAAACTCCGTAAGTTAGGGCACGACTTTCTCGAGTTTCTAAACATAGAATTTTGTCTTTATTTAAAATTCACATATTTTAAAAATTAAAAGGGATATTTGGCTATTTAGGTTTAATGAGAAAGTCGAAACCCCGTAAGTTAGGGTACGTTTTCTCGAATTCCCTAAATGCAAAATATTACCGATTTTCAAAAATTTTAATTTTGTAAGTTTGGGTAAAAAAATGTGTAATATTTAAAATGGTTCACGAATGAAAAGTCATATTAGCAAAGGACGATAATGAATATGTTAATAAAACAACGTATGAGAATCGTATCATATACACTATTTTAACATTAATATGAATGATCAAAGATGAATAAAATAAACAATAGTAATGTCAATAATAACAAAGTAATAAATAAATATATATATAAGAGAAAAGAGTTTATAAGATGTTGGAAGTAAAGAACTAAATTAAAATATAAATGAAATTTAAGGTGCAATTTGTAATGAAAATGTAAATAAAACATTTAAATAACTAATAACAATAATGACAGATAATGATAACAATAATAAAAGCAAGCAAGAAAGAAATGAAATACAAGATGCATAATAAAAGGAAATAAATTAATTTGAAATATTCAAAAGTAATGAAATAAGTAAGAAAATAACATGATATAAATAATATTAAATTTAAATATTTTTAAAGTAATGAATTATAAAATAATAAATGAATTGATAAACCAAGTCTAAACTTAAAAACAAGTAATGAATAAATAGAAATATAAATATTATTTAAATTTTAGTATTTAAAAGGAAAAAGACAAATAAAAATAAGCAAATAATGAAATTAATCAAACCAGGATTAAATCGAAATCAAAACAAAATTAAAAGGAAAAATGGAATAAAATAAAATATCGGGCCCAAATCGTGACACGCGAATGAGATGGGGGACCAAATAAGGTAATATCCCTGTCCCCCAAAACGCATAACTTCGATATGGACTGAAATGAAACACTACAAAAATTACAAGGTGAAATTGAAAGAAAAAGAAAAGGAAAATAGGACCGAATCACAACTGGCCATAAAAGCGGAGCGACCTATAGCACAATAAGCCCATCAAAGTGAAAACACGTGGATCCCCTGGTGGGTCGGGTCGGTCGGATGGGCTATTAGTGAAATGACGTCGTTTTGGCCTTTAAATGGCCTAGGTGAAACGACGCCGTTTCACACATGCTATTTAAACCAAATTTTTACTTCAAATTTCATTTTAACCCTCATCCCAAAAAAAAAAATAGCAAAAGGCTCTCAACTCTCTCACCCTCTCCCCACTCCGGCCTTGGGTTCCAGCGATCGGCCACCATGGCGGTCGCCGATCACCGGCAACGACGCCGCCGTCCACGGTGGCCGAAGATAAAAAATGGCCATTTTCGACCTTTTTGACTTCTAAATCCAAAAAATACCATCTTTCACCGGAGATGGCAACCTCGGCTTTGCCTTACGACGGCACGAACTCAAAAAAGGGTAAGATTCGGCCCCCTTTCTTTTTATTTTGTTTATTTCTTTTCAAATAAAAAAATAAAGAATAAAGAAATACAAAAAAGAAGAAAAGAACCACCTTTCAATTTGCTTCTGTTCTCTGATTAATATTTTTCTGTTTTTGATTGCTACACTTGTGTATGCGTAAAAATAAAAAAACTAATACATTGTTCATGGCTTTATAGCCGAAAAGAAAAATCCAAATAAAAATACAATTTTTATTTTTCTCTGTATTTGCTGTCGTCCTCTTGTATCCTTTCTTACGGGTACGTGGCGTGCGGTGGAGGGGTACGGAGGTGCATTGATGGCCGTAAATGGGGGCTGTTGGCTGCGGCGCAAGGGAACCCTAGGGTTCTTCCAAAAATCTGATTAGGTTTTGGGCCTGGGGCATTTTGGGTTAGGGTTCATTGTAATGTTGGGCTTGTGAGTTATGTAATTTGGATTGTTTATTGGACTTTAGTATTTGGGTTTTTTGTTTTGTACTGATTTTTGGTTGTTGAGTCCCCGGCAAATTGGGCCTATTACATGTTCTTCATAGAAGCTTTGTTGCTTCGATTAGTAGCTATTGCAAATTGTTGTAATCTCCTTGTGGCAACCAAATTGGATAATTTTTCATTGCCAATCTGTCGCACCGATAGTCTCAAGTACTAGCAACCAAAATTCTTCAAATCTTTGCCATCTATTTGCTACTGCCGTTGTGCTCCATTTAGCCGCTGCTTTGCTCCAAGTAATTGTTGCCGCAAGTTTGTTCAAAGTATCCCCATCCCCTTCAAGATCTGTTGCCGTTTTCTCATTTAGTTCTACCGTCAAATTGCTGCCAGTTTTACTAAACGGACGTGACTTGATTTAGATTTATATTGTTTAATTTAGGATTAATTTAATTTGCATTCATGCATGATTAACTTGTTAGATTTGATTTAAAGATGAGTTGTTAGGTTGATGATTATTTATAGCATATGGTTATTAATTAGATAAATTCGGATTAAGGATAGAAATTGGTTATTGTTAATTAGGTTACATTAATTTTTTTTAAGATTAAAACTAAACTAATGGCCATGCAAATGATAACTTAGAATAATTTTTAATGAAATCGTATAGTTTTCTCTTGAAGCGAAAGAGTTGAGCGAATTGTGGAAAGCGAAAATAGTCGAGGATTCCTTGCTTCTAAGTATCGAATGCTTAGATATTTCCGTTTGCAATCACTAAATTTTTATGGCCCGATTTTAAATGCATGCCTTCGCAATATTTATTCGTGAAATTGATTGAAGTTGATTTTGATTGTGCCTATAAATTATTTTTATCATTATAAAACTAATGTGCCGGAATCTTTTGAACGTAGTCGGCATGCCCCGTGGAGTATAAGCAACTATGTGTGTGAAACTAGTTTGGCACCTATGTGTGGAGGAATTTTGAGAGATTTGGAGGGGATGGCAAGAGGGATATTCTCTGGTGCTGCAGGTACAAATGTTGCTGAGGAAGCTGAGATTGAAGCGGTGAAAATTTCTCTCGAAGTGTTTGAATAGACAAGCTGGAAGTGTTTTAATTCACTGGTAATTGAAGTAGGCTCTGCGGTAGTGTTTTCTTGGTGTATCAATAGGGGCTGAGACCTTGGTTGCTTCAGGCAAACAAATAATGATTTTTTAATATAATTTTTCTTTTATCAATCATAGAAATAATGATTTTATCACCAACGGAAAAGGAAAAAAACAAAGCACACATGGCAATCTTTTATTGCTGGCTGTCAAATTTATTTAAATATAGTATTACATAATATAAAAGAAAATAGTAGTAGTGCAAACTATTTTATTTTGTTTGGACAGCCTCACCACCACACATAGATTGCCTAGATACGATAGATAGCAGATAATCAAAGCAAAGCTAGATTATTTAGGCACGGAACTGGCGTAGATATTGGCGGTTAATACTTGACCTTTAGAATTTGCTTCAATACTTGCCCATGCGGTGTATTCAGAATCGGCATAAATAATCCGATCTTCGCTCTTGTGGCCGTATTTAAGATTGTTTGCAACTTGTTTCCAATCAATGGGGTCATTAATTTTGAACATCTTAGTAGAGACCTACAATTGATAAATGAATGGATTATCATATATGCTATAATATATTTTATTTTTTAAAAGAAATAGTTAAGCTTTAATACAATTACCATGTGAAAAAGTGAAGTCAGTCTGATGCTATACCATGGGAAAGAATTAATTAGAAACTGAGAGATTAATATTTACCTGATTATCAGTGGTCCACAAAATGATCCACCTGAGGCTATGACCGACTTCATACACAAGAGCTCCGTTCAGATAGATGGCTGGCATAGTCAGGGTAAAAGTTGCAGTTTCTGTATTCTTGATCGTTTCCGCAGCAGTTTCGTAGTTCGACAAAGCCAATACTAGATTCTGGCCAGCATCATTTGTAATAGTGCACTCAGTGGTAGCAGTAGAAGCCATTTGTAGTTGGTTTATACAAATTTCAGCTATATACTGAGTCAGATTTTTGATTTGCTTGTGTTGTGCTTCATGCAGGGTTCCATACACACATATTTATACACAGGTTTATAGCATAAAATAATCAAGTCAATTAGGAGCTTATAATTATTTAGCTTGAGCCAAGTCAATAAGATTTTATTAATTAACCAAGGTTATGACTTCATCGAAAGTTCTAACTATATTTATATCCTTATAACTATAGAACTTTTGTCCTTACTTTTCCTTTTCTTTCAATTCATTGTCCCGAAAACAAATAATATACTTTTTCTATAACATAAATCTATTCATATAATTAAGCTGCCCTCCTATCTATAGAAAAAGAAAAGGGTAAAATGGCATTCACATCCCTATAACCATCAAACCTTTGTCTTTTTCTTTTTCAAGTTCATTGTATCGAAATGATCAACCCCCCACCCTCCCACCCAAGTTTATACAATCAATGTCAGTTTTAAACATCGTGACTAGAATTTCAATATACAACATGGTTAGCAGCATTCTTAATTTTGTGTAAGATTTTCACTAAATCTTGACATGGTTAACATTACAACTATTAATCATTGCTCATATTTGATGGATTTCAAAATTATATTTATTAATTAGATTCCAATACTATCCGACCTAATCTAGGGAGCTAGTTTTATTGTAAATATATTATAAAATTATTATTTAATTTTAATCTGGGTCGATCTAGACCGACTTGAAATCAAAATTATTTTGTTCAAAGTTCAACTCAAGCCGAGTCGAGTCTACATAACCATGTTGGTAGCCTAACTTGCACAAAGGTCTGGTAGATTCGTAACATGAGTACCTTTTCGTTCATAATGAATTAGTGAAGTTTCTCCAACTTTGCTCGAGAAAAATCTAACTTTTGTAATATTAGATTATGGTGTAAATTAAATGAATGCTTACCCAAATGTGAGAGTGTTTCTATTTTGATTACTCAACTATAATTTTTTTTTACGCTAAAATTTTTAATTTTTTTTTAAATATAGGTTTATATGCTTGTGAGGAGCTTATGCATTGACTGAGACACTTATTTAACTTGAGCCAAGTCAATAAAATAAATTTATGAATTTACCGAAAGCTTTTTAATGAAAGGGATAAGTATATTTAAATCCTTATAATTATCAAACAGTTGTTTGTTTGGTTTTTCTTTTGATTCAATGCACCGAAAACTTCAACGAGGCATTGGCTCAATGACAATAGCAAAGTTGAGGTCTCAAGTTCGTGTCCCACCTTATGTAAAATGTCTAGGTTCTTAGTTAATTTATTAGTTATTGAGTTATTTATTGCTTATAATGGTTGAATGCATTGTTATTGTTATAACTTCAAAAAAAAAAATTCAATACACCGAAAACAAATAATTTATTTAAAAAATAAATAAATCAACTCATATAATTTTTTATTCTTTTGCTCAGCCATAAAGGATTGTATCAAAAAGAGAAAAACCCTGACAATTGGAAGAAAAGAGGCTCAAAGATAAAAAGAACTCCAAAAACACAACAATCATACTCGAATGCACCCCAACACCCAACAAGAGGACTCCCGAATAAATCTCAGAACTCAGAAAACAAATATCAAAATGACCTCAAAGTAGAAAGCAAGACACCAAGTGTACAAGCCCAAATCTGCCCGGGCCCATACAAATACAAAACAAAAACAAAAAAACAAAAAAACAAAAAATAATAATAAATAAAATAAAGTAAAACCCAATAATTAAAGTCCATCAGTCCATTTCTTACATAGCCCAACAACCAAAATAATGGGCTCAAATTAAAAAACCTAGACCCAAAAAAATACACGGCCCAGATGGCCCAAAAACATTCCTGAAACCCTAGCCACAGACCTTGTCATGCATGCCTGACTTCCACGCCCACGAACGGCCTCTCCTTCTGTACGGTCATCTCCACAATGGAACCTGCAAGAAGAAACAATAGAAATAATAATAGAAAAAATAGGCCAGCAAATGACAGCAAAAAATTAGAGTTTTTTCCTCTTTATTTTTTTCTTTATTTATTCTGTAAATTGGCTATAAAAAGCCATCGTTTGTACTCTAAAAAGGGATGCACACTGAATACAAAGAAGCAATAAAAAGTGAAGGTGATTTCATATTTATTTTTCTGTCTTCTGATTTAGTTTTTTTTTTTTCTTTTCTTTGTTCTTACATATAGATTTTTCACAGAAAAAATAAAGAGAAAAGGGACTTACCTTAGTGCTGGCTCCTTCGTGTCCTTGCTTGCTTCATCGTAATCGAAGCTTAGGCGAGGATTTTGAGGCTTATGAGCAAGATTCTCAGACTCATGGTCCAACAAGGACAGATTAGGCCTTCGTGCGATGATCGTCCGCAGAATATGGAGGCAAAACGACAGTGGAAAGATGCCTTAGGTTCGACCGAATGAATAAAGGGAATAGGCTTTAGGTTTTTTTATTTTGATTTGCTTTTAAGTGGCTGAATGTTGGATTTTAGGTTTTTTCTAGGCTTGATTTTGTATAAAGTTTGAAACGGTGCCGTGTGGAGGGGAGGAAGATCCGCGCGCAAACCCGATCCATAGGCTGGATCTGCGCTTTGGTACTTCGAATGGTCAATTTACGTGTCTAATCCTTCGCTTTCGCGTAGACTTTTAATTGATCCTTATTTACATTTTATTTTGTTTCAAATTTGTCCTAGAATTTGCGTGTCTTTGCAATTTAGCCCGTGCCTAAACTCTCCGTTTTGGGGACTGGAATATTTCCAGTTTTGATCCCTTTGCATTCGCGCACATTACACTTGAGTCTTTTTCTTAATTTCAATAGTTCATTTTATTTATTAGTTATCTCTTTGAATTTGATTTTATTTCAATTTGTTTAATTTATTTTCTAATTCATATAACATTCATTTTCTTAAATTTGTTTTTTTTACACATTTTAAATTATTTTAGCATTTTATTTTGTTTTTTTTTTCTTTGTTTAAACAACAAAACTATTATTCTAAAAGTTCCTTTTATATCATGTTGATTTAAAATTATGCATGATATTATGTTTAAATACTCTTTTATTATAGTTTATGATAAAATTAGCTCAATTCTGCATACATTATTGTTTTCACATTATTTTATGTAAATATTTCCCTTCTAAATCTATTATATATATGTATATATACATTTTCTTTTAAATTTATTTATGTAATTTGTTTCCTTTAAGGATCCTATTTAAAATTGTGTATTTTATTCATTTTGAATGCTTTCATATATTAGTATCTTTATATATATTGTCTATATGTACCACTGATCCAAATGAATTTATTTCATTTACAATTATTTTATATATTATTTATTTCGAAGTTCTTGTTACATAACATATATTTTAATAATCATTTATATATTCTTAGTTTTTTTAAAATCCTTGCATTTGTTGTATGTTCATCAATTCATTATTTCTTTTAAAAAAATTTGTTTATATCATATTGGTTCCTAGTTTTCTAGTTTGTTTTGCACATTATGTATTGACTGTTTTATATTATGCCATATATTATTGTTGCATATTATTTATTTGTTTTTTTGTATTATTATATCAACTGTTATTCATCCATGTTTGGAAATTTGGTTATATTTTAAGTGGATTAATTATTGTTTGGTTAATTGGTTTCTTTAGTTTATATTATTTTCATTCACCAAGTATCGTACTTTGTTTCTGCATATTGTCCCGTGTTTATAATTTCGCCTTTTGTTCACAAGTGTTGCTTTGTAATTTTCAACCTTTTATTTTAAAGTTAATTATTTCATTTTATTTCAAGGCAACCTAATGCGTTTTGAGCTAGTTTTACAGTTTTTTATTTAAAAATTCCTTAAAACGAAGGCAATGTTTGATGTTTGGAAACTCGGAGAATTGTGCCCTATCGTGCTGGATTTCGGTTTCCCGTTTGTTCAAAATAATCAAATATTCCTTTAGAATTTACTCGTGTTTTCTAAACTCTAAAACAAGACAATGTTCAATGTTTGGAAATTTGAGGAATCGTGCCCTACTGTGCTAGGTTTCGGTTCTTCGTTGGACTAAATAATTGGGCATCCTTTTATAATTTTCAACGTATGGGCTTTTGGAAGTCAAGAATCAATTGTAGTTTTGAAGGTATAAATGATCATGTCCTATCGTGCTGGATGTGATGCTGTATTCCTTTGAGACAAGAGAATTTTAATGAACAACTTGAGCCATTCAAATGTTTTAAAAGGAACCATATTTCAAAATATTTTAAAATCTTAGACATAAGGACAATACTTAATCAATTTGGTACCAATTTTGGGCGTAGCGAGGGTGCTAATCCTTTCTCATACGTAACCGGCTCCCGAACCCATTTTCTCAAATTTATGTAGCCAAAATTGATTTAAATGGAATAAAATGTTTTATTAGGTGATCCAATCACACCTAAACAAAAGGATTGGTGGCGATTCCATACTTTGTCTTAAAAGTCTATCCCAGTTTTTTTCCAAAATAAAAAAATGGTTTCGACAGCTTGGCAACTCCACTGGGGATTGAATAAGAGAGTCAAGCCATAAAATTGATTATTTTCTATCCTTTTATCTAAAATTGAAAATCTAATTTGAAAATCATGATTCTTTGTTGCATTTGTTTGCATGATTGTTGTGGTCCAAGTCTTGTAGAATAATATTGCATTACATTACATGACCGTTGTGGTCACACCTTTTAAGTAGGAGTGAGAAACTACGCCTTCGTGAGGTTTTCACCTCTGCATGGCCTAGTGGATTACTTCCGGGATACATCTGTACCTATGACTTCGTGAGATTTTCATCTCCACATGGTCATAGGGAAATGTATTCCCCTGAACTGAACTCGATCCATATGAGCCTATAATGGGTGAGGGTTGAGGAATTTGTTGGTTCAGGTACCCTTTCTCTAGAACCGAGCCACATATAATGAACCTTGAGAGTCCACCTTAGGTGGAACCTTGCCCAAATTTAGTGGTCACCCGAATAGGTACTTTATTTGTTATTTATTTTGTAATAACCAAAATTTTCCCGGGCTTTAAAATTGGAAATAAATAAATGTTTTTTTAAACAGTCCTTTTACAGAGCCCAAAAATTAAAACCCAACAGCCTATTAACCCATTACCCGCTTACACTTGACCCAACTACCAAAAGCCTTACAGACCCATTACACCCGGGGCCCAATAGGCCCAAATGTTAAACAGAACACGGAAAGCCCTAGGGTTTCAGAAACCCTAGGCGCCGCAAATGGAAGGGTCCAGAAGACAAGTACCCCAACAGACGCATCCGTTCGTCTCGCAGTGACTCCCCATCAACGCCGTGATTCTCGGCCTCGAATCTGGCCGTAGTTGAAGCCGAATGAAAGCACATCAGCGCCAGCAACGACGCCATCAGGGCCTAATCATCCTAGTTCACTGATTTTCTCGCGAGACATCTGCAAAATGAAAAAACCACAGCAGAAAACAGAGGCAAAATATGGAAAGAAATCAAAAGATTTCTTTCCCAGATTGTAAATCACTCACAAAGGGTTATAAAAACCCATCTTTTTTTTATTTTGTAACACACGATTTTCCAGAAAGAAATATACAAACAGATTCAACAGAGCACAGTATTACCAACTTACAATACTAGTAGCCAATCGAGTACAAAGGTGAATTTTTTAATGTATATTACAAATAGTAAAAAGGGAAAGGGATTACCTATATTTTACCCGGAGGAATAAAGGTTTTTAGCCTTCTGAGCCGCCATATGTGGCGGCGCGTGAGCGCGTGAGAGGTCAGAGACGGAAGCTCAACGGAGCGCTGAGAGCCTCTTCCCTATTCCTCTTTCAGAGGATTCTCATATATATTTTTTTAAAAACCAGGTTAAAAGTTTTTTTTAGCTGAAAATTGGCTTTGTTAGCCTTATTAAAACGATGTCGTTTAGCTTAAAACAGTAAGCTTTAAAACGGCATCGTTCCAAGGAGGATCTGCGCGTTGACCCGATGACCAGGGAAGGATCCGCGCTTTTTGGAGAATGGGCAAATTTCCCAATTAATCCTTCTGTTTTTTGTAAAAAAATTTCAATTGAATTTTATTTTTATTTTAATTTGGTCTTAATCTTTTATATTTGTTTTAATTTAGTCCAAACAGCCCTTAAAATTCATCTCATTGAAACGATGTCGTTTTGGGGATTAGGGCTAATTGCCCAAAGTGTCCCCCAACTTTTAATGTGCATTCCAGAGGGCCCAAAATTCGTAATTTTATTTTTTTAAATTAGTCCTAAAACTTTAATTTGATTTCCTTATAATCCTTTTAAATATTTTTTAAAATACTTTATAAATATTAATTATAAAAATATAGTATATATATTATTTTTATATTATTATTAATTATATTATTCATATTATTATACATTTTATTTATAAATTTAGTATATACTATGTATATGAAAATACTTATTAGATTATTATTTTATATATTCTTCATATATTATATATATTTTATTACATATTTTTTTACTATATGATTTTAAATTATTACATATTTTTATTTGTAAATTATATTATATTTTACCATATTTCCTTATTACCTTATTTTATCACAAATTATACATTATTACTTATTAATTATATACATTTTTTTAAAGAATAGCAATATCTAGTACATTATTTTTCTTATATACTAAGTTATTATATCTTATAATATAGTCTATATATGTATATATCATTTTAAAAAGGAAAAAGGGTCCCTTTTATTATTTTTACATCGTTTAATATATTTCTAAATTTCTTATTTTTATATTTCATACATTTAATTTGCTTATTTTTAAATTCTCTTTTATTTTAGATATAGTTTAATAGGTTAAATTTTACACATCATTTTGTTCTTATATTTATATATTTGCATAAAATTAGTTATTTATGATAATTTAGGTATATATATTTGCATAAAATGTTGTTATATATATGTTTTACTATATTTGCATGAAATGATAAAACATATATATATTGAAATTAAGTTATTTTAAAACATATCATTTTTTTAAACCAAAAGTCATATCTTATTTAATTAAAAAGAAACTTTTTAAAAAAAAAAGATTAAGGCAATGTTTTGAATACTTAGAAATTCGAGAAATAGTGCCCTAACATGCTGGGTTGCAATTTCTCGTTTGACTAAATATTTAAAATATCCTTTTAAACAAGTTTTATAAATCATGAGATGATTTTAGTTACGAAAGATTAAAGATATCATGTCCAATCATGCTGGATGTGATGTTTGTACTCTTTTAAAACGAATGAATCTTGATTCTTCTCTCAAAACATCACGGTTTAAAGGAAATATCATTTTTTTTTAAATTCTTTCAAATTTCTGACACTAAGACAAGAATTACTCAATTTGGTACCAATTATGGGAGTTACGAGGCTGTTAATCCTTCCTCGTACGTAACCGACTCCTGAACCTATTTTCTCATAATTTCGTAGGTCAAAACGTTTTATATAGTGATCCAATCGCACTTTAAAAGATTGGTGGCGACTCTCGTTTTCATTTTTCAAAAGTCGATCCCCGTTTTTCAAAACCCCCTTTAAAAAATGGTTTCGACATATTTCTTTTGTACTAATGTGTTTTGTTTTTGTTTTGTTTATAACTGCATTGCATTACATCATCATAGAAAGGAGGTGTTGATTCATATTTGATTGCTAAATAGAATAGTTTGTCATAAGAAAACGAATTTCTTGCTAAAGTGGATTATAATACAGTTGTCTGAATATGGTCCACGTAACGGAGAAAGGCTGATGGTTCGCGGAGGAAAACAAGACTTTACTTGAGGATTCAAGCTAATAAAGATTATTCAAGAGCCATCGTGTCCCGACTTTCTTAAAGGAGTTAATCCACATCGTGAGGATAATAAGTCGCAGCCTGGATCAAGCAAAAAGGAGTTAGTGGAGGCATTTATTAGAAGCTTGCGAGATTTGACTTTTACGAAGAAAAGGGATCGGTGTCTTCGCCTGGAATATGAAGGCAGGGCCATATATGTAATCCATTTTATGTAAAGGAATTTGTTTTCTAGAAAAGTTGTTCTAGTAGAATTGAATTCAAAATCAACGCCTTTCTTTCTTTTGCATTCATTCCATGCATTTGCATTGCATTTCATCATTTGCATTAGATTTTCACAAAAAAAAACCCTAATTAATTGAAATCCTTTCAGTTAATCTGGGAACCAATAAAAACTTACCAACCAAGTGTCGTTACGGTACTCGTGCTAAGACAAAAGATATGGACCAAAGATTGGAAAGACTTGAACAACTTCAAATAGAGATGCAAGACCAGTTACAAATGCAAATGCAAGAGCATCTAGCTAAGATCCAGCAAGAGATGAAGGATCAAATGATGGAGTCCCAAAGAAATATAATGTCTCAATTGTCCCAATTGCTGGTAGGAAGGATGGATAAGGGAAAAGATCCTATGGACAATGTTGGGGAAAATAATGAAGACCCTCAGTATCCTCCTAGTTTCACTCCTACACATGTACAGGCAGAACTTGAGATTAAACTGCAGAAACTATCTTTTACGATTAGGCCTCAACAGTTTCAGGTCGGAGTTTCAATACCAGTAAATTTTCAAGTTGGTTCAGGCTTTAACCCTGGTAATAACTCGAATAATCCAATTGTGCTTGATTTGGATGAAGTTGCGGAAGAAGAAAGGGCAATGACAAAATTACAGAAACAATTAGAGGAACGGTGTAAATGGTTGGAGGAAAAGTTCAGGGCAATGGAAAGTGCTGATAAACATCCTAGAATTGATGCTAAGGATCTGAGTTTGGTCCCAGACTTAGTGCTTCCATACAAGTTCAAGATGTCAGAATTCGAAAAGTACATTGGAACGAGCTGTCCTGAAGCTCATATTACCATGTTTTGTAGAGGAATGACTGGGTATGTTAGTAACGATCAATTATTAATTCATTGCTTCCAAGACAGTCTGATCGGGTCAATAGCTAAACGGTACAATCAATTGATTCGTGCTAAAATCAATTCATGGAAGGACTTAGCACAAGCTTTTATGAAACAGTATAGCCATGTAACAGACATGGCACCCAATAGACTTACCTTACAGAATATGGAAAAGAAGCAAAATGAGAACTTCAGGCAATATGCTCAGAGATGGAGAGAAGTAGCAATACAAGTCCAGTTGCCTCTTCTGGAAAAGGAAACCACGATGCTTTTCATCAATACTCTGAAAGCCCCGTTCATTGATTATATGTTGGGAAGTGCTACTTTGAGCTTTTCAGATATAGTAATGTCTGGTGAGATGATTGAAAATGCAATAAGAAGTGGACAGATAAATGCGGGAGAAAGTGCTAAAAGGTCAGCCCCGATAAACAAGGAAAATGAGGTGAGCATTGTGAGCATGCCTTCCAAATTGGTCAACATACATTCGTGCGCATTGCACTTTGGTCCTTATTTCTATTTCAAAGTTCTATTTTATTTATTAATTATCTTTTTTAGTTTGATTTTATTTCAATTAATTTTGTTTTTCTCATTTCAATATATATAATTCTTTTAATTTTTTTTAAATTTACTTAGTATTCATTTCTTTTAAAAATTATTTAAATATATGTTTTGAATTACTTTAATAATTTTTACCTCATTTCAATTTGATATTTTACTTGCATTTGTTTTTTTTAATTTGTTTAATTATATAGTTATTCTTTTAAAACATTCTTTTATATCATAATGTTTTAACATTTTGTATAATATTTAATTTAATTACCCTTATATATTATTATATATATGGTTTATATTAAAATTAGTATTATTCTATGTACATTATCAATTTCATGTTGTTTTATATTTATATTTTCTTTTAAATCTGTTTATATATAATTTATTCCTTTTAAAGATCCTAATTTAGTATATATATATATATATATATATATATATATTTTAACACTCTCATCCATTATTATTTTTATATATGTGTTATTTATACTAAGTTTTTCACTTTATGTACATAATTAATTGTTGGTGAATAAATCTTGTTTGAAATTATTTTGTATGATCATTGATTTCATATTATATAGATTGTTATTCATATATATTCTTTGAATATTTTTATATGATTGTATTATATAATTCATTTATATTAAAACTTTCTAATATGTATATTATTTGTTTTAAAATTTTTTTATATGGGCATACATTATTATTTTTATGTCCATAATTTATATTATATCTTTATTTATAAATTTTGGTTTTAAATTGTTTTGTATATCACTAATCTTAAATTTCTTCTTATAATACTTATTTTGAAATTCATTTATATGTTAAACTTTATATTTTATGTATCATTTATTTTTATTTTTTATTTATTTTATGATTTATTTCAAATTTTTGCATGCATAATTTGTTCATATACATATAATTTACTTTTAAATTTTTTTTACATTATCAATTTCAAATTTATCTTCCTTTACATTATTTGTTTTAACATTGTTCATTACCATTTTAAAGTTTTTTTTTTTTTTGTTTCATTGTTCAAAATGGATTTTCTTATTCATTAGTCTTTATTTAGAAATGTTAAATAGTGTATGTTGTAAGATTATTATCATTGGGTGTGTTTTGATTTACATATTTGTATCTTTATATTATTGTCAATAATTTGTATAATATGTTATCCATGTATATTTTCTATATTTGTTACTTTGTTTTTGTTCCCATGTATTGTATTATGATTGAAATTGCTAACTTATTTGCTTAAAATTGGTCATTTCATTTTCTTTACTTCAAACAAACCAAATAAATGTATTTCAAGTCCGTTTTTACAATCGCTCCTATTTGAAAGCTTCTAAAAAACAAGGCAATTTTTGTGTTTGGAAATTCGAGAAATCGTGCCCTAACGTGCTGGGTTTCGATTTTTTGTTTGATCAAATAGCCAAATATCCTTTTAATTGCATGTTTTGGAAATCATAAGATGATCTCTATTTTGAGGGCTTAAAATGTTGTATCCTAACGTACTGGATATGGTATTTTATTCTATCGGAACGAGAGAATCTTAAAATTCCAACTCGAGTTATTCAAATACTATTTAAAAGGGAGTGCATTTTTAGAACTTTTCAAATTTTCGACATTAGGACATTAGTTAATCAATCTGGTACCAATTTTGGGCGTTACAAGGGTGCTAATCCTTCTTCACACGTAACCGACTCTCGAACCCGTTTTCTTTACTTTCATAGGCCAAAATCAATATTTTAATAAAATAAAATGTTTTATTAGGTGATCCGATCACACCTAAATAAAAAGGATTGATGGCGACTTCATACCATATTTTAAAGTCGATCCCCGTTTTTTTTTAAATTTAAAAAAATGGTTTCGACAACAATAATGATAGATAATGATAACAATAATAAAAGCAAGCAAGAAAGAAATGAAATACAAGATGCATAATAAAAGGAAATAAATTAATTTGAAATATTCAAAAGTAATGAAATAAGTAAGTAGATAACATGATATAAATAATATTAAATTTAAATATTTTTAAAGTAATGAATTATAAAATAATAAACGAATTGATAAACCAAGTCTAAACATAAAAACAAGTAATTGAATAAATAGAAATATAAATATTATTTAAATTTTAGTATTTAAAAGGAAAAAGACAAATAAGAATAAGCAAATAATGAAATTAATCAAACTAGGATTAAATCGAAATCAAAACGAAATTAAAAGGAAAAAAAAGGAATAAAATAAAATATCGGTCCCAAATCGTGACACGCGAATGAGATGGGGGACCAAATAGGGCAATATCCTAGTCCCCCAAAATGCATAACTTCGATATGGACTGAAATGAAACACTTACAAGGTGAAATTGAAAGAAAAAAAAAAAGGAAAATAGGACCGAATCGCAACTGGTCATAAAAGTGGAGGGACCTGTAGCGCCATAAGCCCATCAAAGTGAAAACACATGGATCCCCTAGTGGGTCGGGTCAGTCGGATTGGCTATTAGTGAAACGACGCCGTTTCACACATGCTATTTAAACCAATTTTTTACTTCAAATTTCATTTTAACCCTCATCCCAAAAAAAATAATAATAAAAAGCTCTCAACTCTTTCAACCTCTCCCCACTCCGGCCTTGGGTTCCGGCGATCGGCCACCATGGCGGCCGCTGGTCACCGGCACGACGCCGTCGTCCACTGTGGCCAAAGATTAAAAAATGGCCATTTTTGACCTTTTTGACTTCTAAACCCAAAAAATACCATCTTTCACCGGAGATGGCAACCTCGGTTTGCCTTACGATGGCACAAACTCAAAAAAGGGTAAGATTCGACCCCCTTTCTTTTTATTTTGTTTATTTCTTTTCAAATAAAAAAATAAAGAATATAGAAATACAAAAAAGAAGAAAAGAACCACCTTTCGATTTGCTTCTATTCTCTGATTAATATTTTTCTGTTTTTGATTGCTACACTCGTGTATGCGTAAAAAAAAACACTAATACATTGTTCATGGCTTTATAGCTGAAAAGAAAAATCCAAATAAAAATACAATTTTTATTTTTCTTTGTATTTTCTATTGTTCTCTTGTGTCCTTTCTTGCAGGTACGTGGCGTGCGATGGAGGGGTACGGAGGTGCACTAGCGGTCGTACATGGAGGCTATTGGTTGCAACGCAAGGGAACCCTAGGGTTCTTCCAAAAATTTGATTGGGTTTAGGCCTGGGGCATTTTGGGTTAGGGTTCATTGTAATGTTGGGCTTGTGAGTTATGTAATTTGGACTGTTTATTGGACTTTAGTATTTGGGTTTTTTGTTTTGTATTGATTTTTGGTTGTTGGGCCCCGAACAAATTGGGCCTATTACAGCTGCCCCTCTTTGCTCGTTGTTGTGTAACGAGAATGGAGCAAAGACTTTAAAGAGGACCAATTTTGCTCGTTCTTCGAATATCGACCTCTTTGATGCTCCTCTTCTTCAAGTAGCCTCGTTTTAATCCACTACAACTTTAGGGAGATGAGACTTGTAACTTCAATTTACTCCGGAGAAGAGATTTATAGCTTCGATCTACTTCATTGGAACTTAAAGGAGATAAGAATTGGTAATTTCAACCTGCTCCACTGCAACTTCAGGGAGATAAGGGTTGTGTATTTTTATCCTGCTCTACTGCAACTTATGAGAGATAAGGATTGTGGCTTTGATCTACTCCAATGTAATTTCAGGGAGAAGAGATTTGTAGCTTCAATCTACTCTACTGGAAATTCAAGGAGGTAAGGGTTGGTAATTTCAACCGGCCCTACTGCAACTTTAAGGAGATAAGGTTTGTGTATTTGTAGCTTCAATATGTTCTGCTGCGGCTTCAGGAAAATGAGCTTCACCATAATTTGTAGCTTTAATCTTTTCCACTAGAACTTCAGGGAAATAAGATTTGCTGTCTTTAGTCTGCTTCACTGCAACTTCAGTAAGATAAGACTTCTGGCTTCAATCTTCTCCACTGCAACTTCAGGGAGATAAGATTCACCATAATTTGTAGCTTTAATCTGTTCCACTGCAACTTCAGGGAAATAAGATTTACAGTTTTTAGTCTGCTCCGCTGCAACTTCAGGGAGATAAGACTTATGGCTTTAATCTGCTCCACTACAACTTCAGGGAGATAAGATTCACCATGATGACTTAATCCGACCTACTGCAACTTTAGAGGTATAGGATTTGTGGTTTCACTTATCTGTTACGTCATTTTCTGGGAACAGGACCTGTAAAATTTGTTTGATAGGCCTATGCTTATGCCAAGTTATTAGAATGCTATGATCAAAATGAATCATATGCTTCTAACTAGATGTGTATGAATGATATTTGCATGAATACAGAATGTTATGAGAATGATCCCTTTTTAATATTTGGGTTGTCATTGCTCGTTATTCATCAAGGTTCTGTCACTGATGTGTTATCCTACCTTCTTTGTTCAACCGATATCTTTGACAGAAAATCCGAAGAGATAGTCACAATTTTTACTCCTCTTTCTCAAACATTTCCAACCCCTAAGTTTGGTGAGTTCTAAACAACAGTCCTGTTTCAGGTTTTTGTATTATTTAGAATCCTTCAGAGTAATATGCATAACTTCTTTTGTGAAAGTTTTATTAGTCCATTAATCATTATTTCAATGCAAAATGCTTGAAAAAGATCATAACAATAGACAAGAAGGAAATTGATTGGGAGCATAGCTCGAAATGAATAAGTTAATCAAAGATAACAAATGCAATAAGAAGAAAATTAACTCGAAATGAATAAGTTAATCAAAGCTAGAAAATGTAATAAGAAGAAAATTGATTGGGAGTGTAGCTCAAAACGAATACAATAATCAAGGATAGCAAATTCAATATGGGTAAGATGACGACTAGGTGCCCCAGATATCGCAGCCTAAGCTTCTCTGCACGCACTTCTTGAGGACCATTTTGAGCTCGATATGTGTTTAGGAGATCTAGAGTACTTTTTCGATGCCTTAAGATGTAGCATACCTCCTCGTTGTTAATTCAGGCATAGAAAGACTACTGCATGCCCCACTTTTTATCAAAATTTGAATTGTCCTTTATGGGTTTTCAATTCAAAACCCCTTTGGTCTCAAGGCGCCCTTTGCGGGTTTTCGCCTTGGCCTCTCCTTCTTTTTTTAGAAATCTTTTTGACTGAATCTGAATTTATGGGATTAGGCTGGTTCTTGTCATCCATCACGGTTAAAATCAATGCTTTTCCAAACAAGGCCTTTTTTTACCACATAAGGTCCTTCCTAATTCGGCATCCACTTTCCTCTGTAGTCTTTTTGCATATGAAGGATCCTTTTCAAAACTAAGTCATTCTCATGGAGTTCTCTAGGGCAAGCCTTCTTTCCATAAACTCGCATCATTTGTTTTTGATACATATGACTATGATGGATACTTTCAAACTCTTTTCTTCAATCAGGTTCACTTGATCATATTGAAACTGGACCCTTTTTGTTTCATCCAACTCTTGACTTAGTCGAAGCTTGGAGAGAAGGAATCTCAACTTCAATGGGCAAAATAGCTTCCATTCCATAAACTAATGAGAAAGGTATTGCCCCGGTGAAGGTCTTGGCCGACGTTCGATAAGCATAGAGGGTAAATGGTGACTTCTTATGCCAATATTTATAAGTCTCGGTCATTTTCCCCATGATCTCTTTTTTGTTTTTTTATATATTTTATTTTTTTCTTCTTTTTTTGGCTGTCTCTGCTGTACCATTCATTTTGGGGTGATATAGCATCTGATCTTAAATATATTGCAAACTTTTGATATCATGCTATTATGCATTACTAGATATGATCCTTTCTGACATTCTTTGTCAGCACATGTTCTCCTTTTTTAGGGGGGAATTTGATGACTGTTGGCTTTGTGACATTGGTATATGAAGCGACTTTCACCTATTTAGTGAAGTAATCAAAGACCACAAAGACGACGATGTCTGCTAGACGCTTTTGACGAGATCAGCCAATGACACCCATGCCCCACATAGAGAAAGTCTATGAAGAAACGAAGGAGGCACATGAATCTTGTCTCCATAAATTTGGCATTTACGGCATAACTGATGCGATCCCCTTCTATGGTGGACCAGCAGTGCCTGAACCTCATGATTTGTTTGGCCATTATAAAACCATTAGCATGTGTCTTCAAACACCCTTATGTACCTATTCTAAGATTTTCTTAGCCTTAACAACATTCCCACGTCTTAGTAGCCTAGGTTTATCTTGATACAATCATACGAAAACATCTTTGAATTCTTGGAATAACTCAATGACGTCTTGCTTTGTCTTCATGGTGATATAGGCTTCGATCTTCACCTCTTTCTCTTCTCCTAGGCTTGCGATGTCCATTGACCCTTTGTAAGGTAGGATCTGTTTCTCATCTTGTTCTACCATCCTTAACAAATCAAGAGATAGGCTATAATCTCTATCATCTTCAAAGTCCAGAGATCCCTCTAGACACATATCTTGCTCAAAAGTAGATTCTGGGTTAGTAACAGTGTCGCTCATGTCGTTGATATCTGGAGACTTGTCGTAGGTACGAATAAATATTCCAAAGAATAAATGAATCTAAGAATAATTATTTGTATGGTATGATCATGAATGAAGAATAAAAGAATATTTGAAAGAAAGTCCAAAGAATCTAAGAATAATTGTTTGTATAGAATAAAAGAATATTTGCTCAAAACGATAGCAAAAATGCATTTTATTGAAATAAAGATTTTGGACATAAGCCTATTTCACAAAAGGATTCTCATTACTCCTAGGCTTAGAGCAATAAGGGTGTTTTGAACATTACTCTGAGTTAGCTCTAAAAATACAGAGATCTCTCCCACAGTCCCATTATTCAAAACACTTCCAAGTATGCCTGATAAATTCTCTCTTCTAAATCCCTCTTCTGATACTGTATTAAGATTCCCCGGTATTCCTTCTGTGTTTTTTATTTCTTCAAAGAATTCCGACTCTTTATTATTCGTTAGACTCTGCACCAAAACTTTGAATTCAGCGCACTCCTAGATTTTGTGACCACCTTCAGCGTGAAACTCATAATAACTCTCCATCCCTTTGGGTATCTTCCCCAAATTCTCATATCTATCATTTATTCCAAAACCCATTTCAGTGGGGTTTCTACCTCTTCCTCCACTCTCAATTATAACATTTACCCCCTAGGTCTGGATGACCGGGTAACGGATTTCCTACCACATTAGGTCCTGATGAATTGTCAAACTTCACGGTGCCCATCTTGATGAACCTTTCGATTAACTTTTTAAATATGGTGCAGTTCTCAATTGAGTGCCCTGTTATTCCTGCATGGTACTTGCATTGAACATTCGCATCATACCATTTTGAGAACGGAGGTTGTATGGGTTTCGAGTAGAAAGGGGATGCCATATGTGCATTAAACAGATTTCGATACAGCTCTTTATATGACATTAGGATAGGTGTAAACTCGAGTTGGATTCTTGCCTGAAGGGACCTTGATAGCTAGTAGTTGACCCTCGGCTGGCCTATAGTGACCGATTTGGAATACCCTTTGCTCATATTATTCACTTCATTTTCATTTCTCTTTGGGGTTGACCTCTTAGCGATTTCTCCCATGTTTATCTTCTCACTCCTTATTGTGTTTTCAATCATCTTGCCAGACATTACTATATCTGAGAAACTCATGGTGGCGTTTCCCAACATATGAGTAATGAACGGGGCTTTCAGAGTGTTGATGAAAAGCATCGTGGTTTCTTTCTACAGAAGAGGTGGCTGGACTGGTGGTGCTACCTCTCTCCATCTTTGGGCATATTTCCTGAAGCTCTCACTTTGCTTCTTTTCCATAGTTTGCAGTGTAATTTTGTCAGGGGTCATATCTGTCACGTGACTATACTACTTCATGAAAGCTTGTGCTAGATCCTTCCATGAATTGATCTGGGTACGACTCAATTGGTTGTACTATTTGGATGCTGCCCCAACCAGACTTTCTTGGAAATAGTGAATTAATAATTGGTTATTGTTGACATAGCCTATCATTCATCTGCAGAACATGGTGATGTGAGCTTCGGGATAGTTAGTCCCGTTGTACTTCTCAAACTCCAGAGTTTTAAACTTGGGGGGAAGCACTAAGTCCGGAACCAAGCTCAAATCCTTAGCATCGATTCCACAGTGATAGTCAACACTTTCCATTACTTTGATCTTTTCCTCTAACCACCTGCATCGGTCTTCCAATCGTTTCGAGAGCTCCACCCTTGTCTTTTCTATTTCTACCACACCATCGAGATCGAGGACAACGGGATTAATTGGGTTATCCCCTAGATTAGAGCATGAGCCAGCTTGGTAATTCATCGGCGCCGAATCACCGGCCTGAAACTATTGGGGCCTGATTGTAACAGGCGGTCTTCGTGTGTACACCTCAGGTTGTGTCTGAACATTTGTAGGGGTAAAACTCGGGAGGTAGAGAGGATCTTCATTATCATCCCAAAATAGTGACCATAGGACCCTTTTCTTTGTCTGGCCCACTAGTCAACAGTTGTGTTAGCTGTTCATCATGTTCCTTTGTGATTCCAGCATTTGGTCCCTCAACAGTCGGTTACGTACGAAGAAGGATTAGCACTCTTGTAAAGCCCAAAATTGGTACTTAATTGATTAATTAATGTCTTAATGTCGAAAGTTGAAAACTTGAAGAGAATTAAAAATATGATCCTTTTTAAAAAGCTTGAATAAATTAAAACGAGCGTTAAAGGCTTTCTCATCTTGAGATAACAACATGTCACATCCCGTAAGTTAGGACACGACATTTGAGCCCTCGAAAATAAACTTGCCTTTTTATTTGAAATCTTATGCATTTTAATTTAAAAGGATATTAGATTATTTAGATCAACGAGAAAAAAAGGTGAAACCCCGTAAGTTAGGGCAGGAGTTTCTCGAGTTTCTAAACACATAATATTGCCTTTATTTAAAATTCACATATTTTAAAAATTAAAAAGAATATTTGGCTATTTAGGTTTAATGAGAAAGTCGAAACCCCGTAAGTTAGGGTATGTTTTCCAGAATTCCCTAAATTCAAAATATTACCGATTTTAAAAAATTTTAATTTTGTAAGTTTGGGTAAAAAAATGTGTAATATTTAAAATGGTTCACGAATGAAAAGTCATATTAGCAAAGGACGATAATGAATATGTTAATAAAACAACGTATAAGAATCGTATCATATACACTATTTTAACATTAATATGAATGTCAAAGATGAATAAAATAAACAATAGTAATGTCAATAATAACAAAGTAATAAATAAATATAGATATAAGGGAAAAGAGTTTATAAGATGTTGGAAGGAAAGAACCAAATTAAAATATAAATGAAATTTAAGGTGCGATTTGTAATGAAAATGTAAATAAAACACATAAATAAATAATAACAATAATGATAGATAATGATAACAATAGTAAAAGCAAGCAAGAAAGAAATGAAATACAAGATGCATAATAAAAGGAAATAAATTAATTTGAAATATTCAAAAGTAATGAAATAAGTAAGTAGATAACATGATATAAATAATATTAAATTTAAATATTTTTAAAGTAATGAATTATAAAATAATAAATGAATTGATAAACCAAGTCTAAACATAAAAACAAGTAATGAATAAATAGAAATATAAATATTATTTAAATTTTAGTATTTAAAAGGAAAAAGACAAATAAAAATAAGCAAATAATGAAATTAATCAAACTAGGATTAAATCGAAACCAAAACAAAATTAAAAGGAAAAAATGGAATAAAATAAAATATCGGTCCCAAATCGTGACATGCAAATGAGATAGGGGACCAAATAGGGTAATATCCTTGTCCCCCAAAATGCATAACTTCGATATGGACTGAAATGAAACACTACAAAAATTACAAGGTGAAATTGAAAGAAAAAAAAGGAAATAGGACCGAATCACAACTGGCCATAAAAGCGGAGGGACCTGTAATGCAATAATGATGTGTCGTTGAGAGCACCAAAAATATCCTATTCCCTGTAAAATAATAAAAATAATAGTAAAGGGGAAGTAGGGTCGAATCCTCAGGAACTGGAGTATACGAATGCTTGTTTCTCGAAATCCTGGGCAGAATTGTTCCCAAGAAAACCTGTGTGACAGAAAAAAAAACAGAATTAAAGATTTGATTTGGAAAAATAAAAATAAGAACAGAATCTAAAGTAGACTGAAATTGTGATTTCAAAAATAATAAAAATAATAAAGAGAGTTAAAGGAAAAGAAATTCTTATTGGTAGATTCCAGCCTCTAGTTCTCTCATTCCGCCTTGGGTTCAATCCTCGTCTTTTAAATAACCCTTCTCAACTCAAGTAAGCCAGTTATAGTGGAAGGGGACACCTACGACCACCAGCTCCAAAGATTAGACTTACAATTTTTAGGGAACCTGACTCTAGCTAGTAATCTATGCTAGATCAATGCTTCTCAATGGTGAATCCCATGTCATTTTGTCTCTTTGGCTCGCCAACCTCTGACGCCGTAAGTTAATGAATCGACTGTGCAATCCTTCGAAAATATACAAAGTGGCCGCCTTTGCATATGCTGAAAAGCTTACTTCTTAAGGGCCATGGACGGAAGCATCAGCCCGTAGTGCGGAGAAACAATGAATACTTGGTGAGAAGGCTAAGTATGAGTTCTAGGCCTCAAGAACCCTTTTTGGGGAATATTGACAACTTTCGGCTAGATAGGTTTTAGTGGCTCATGATAATGGTGGAAAAGAAAATAAATATAAAAATGGAAAAAGGAGTTTTATTGAAATAAAATATGAAGAAACAAAAGCCTAAACTTTCAGGGGGAGAGTGTTTTCAGAAAAAGATGAACACCCAAATAGAGTCACTTCACCCTCTATTTATAGTGCTAGGGAGATAGTCTAATTGAACTTAAATTCTAAAAAGATAAATACATTTAATTAAAGATAAATAAAGATAATTAAAATAAAATCCTAAATTTGAATAATCCTAACAATTATCTTAATATTAATTATCCTAATATAAATAAAATGGAGTCTTATAGAATAAAATCTCTTCTTTTTGCATTTTTAGTCCTTGTGTCTTCCATGCTCGCACTTTTGGCACAATCTTTTTCCTGTGTCGCATGTCAACCCATTGTGTCCCCAAATTCGCACTTTTGTCCCTTAATTTTGCTTTTGCCTCCAAATCAGTCCCTAAAAGATAAAAAGACATAAATAGCTCAAGTTAGTAGGATCAAGCTCAGAATAAACACATGATTAATACATAAAAAATATGTTATTCTAGAGCAATATCAAATTCCCCCTACGTAGTCTATGCTTGCCCTCAAGTATGGTTCCTATCCATTGTGAAAGTTAGATTCTGCCATAAAAGAAATATCACTCTAAAGTTTCATAAGAATTAGTTAAAAATGCATATAAAAAATAAAGAGAACCCTAAGCTTCCTTTAAGTAAAATAGAAAAGGTTTCCCAATTAATACACACAGAAATTAAAATCGATTTGAATTATTTCATGGAAATTAGGTGGATTACTAAACCTACCAAGACACCCTCTTTGTTTCCTCCTTTAGTCCCAAATTTTATTTATTTACATATATTTTTTCTCTTTTTATTTATTTATTTATTTATTTATTTATTTATTTGTTTATGTATGTATGTTGAACCTTTTGACGTGAAGAGTGATGACAGCCAAGCACCAAACCCCGGTTACTCAACCCAACATATTTTTTATTTTTATTTTTCCTAAGAACATGTGGAACCTTTTGACGCGAAGAGTGATGACAGCCAAACACCCCACCCCGGTTACTCAGTCCAACGCATTCTTAAGAATTAATTCCGGTTAGCGGAGCTTTAACTATCACGTCACACAAACTTTTGACGCGAAGTAGAATGACAACCCAAGCACCCTACCCCGGTTACTCAATCAGTCACGTTCTAAGCTGTACTCATAACCATGAAAAAAATTATTAACAATTAAATGAAATTGAAATTTTGAGAACTCAGGAAAAGCAATTTAAGTGTCAAGAACAAGTTTCAATAATCACCTAATAGCCATGAATATAAATTAAGCATGCAATTATTTTAAGTGTTCACTTTATATTAAACTTGATCAATTTTACGAAAAGCAAGATAGAGTTAACTCCATTAATCATAATTATTTTTAGCCTAATAAAAATAAAACAGTGGAGATGGCATCAACTATGGGAAAAATCATAACTCCCTCAGAAGGCAAGAATTATGCTTGTGGGACAAACAGTAGGCAAGTCGTGGTCAAATTCTTAGGCATGAAAAGAGGCCAAATATGCTTAAAAATATATATGGGCAGCAACAAACAAATTAGCAGCAACAACAAAAATTCAGCATCTAAAATGACAGAAATAATGAGGAATGCCTCCCCCTACTTAAAACACATAGTCCTCGATGTGGAATAAAATAGGAGAAAAAGGTGTAGAGGAACTCCCCGTGTAATTACTGTCATTCACGTATGATGGCAATGAGATCCGCTAGTTGCTGGCCAAAAATGTCGAGTAGAGGCTGTTTGGCTGCAAATTTGCCGTTCCTCCTTTCTTCCTATCTTCGTTTCAGTTACCTAGAAGAAGAGGATTTATTAATATCTAAAAATAATAAATAATAATAAGATAAAATAAAATAAAATAAAATAAAAGTAAAAATAAAAATAAAAATTGGGTTGCCTCCCAATAAGCCCTTGTTTAACGTCATTAGCTTGACGCCTCAACTAGTATTGGGGCTGTTCCAGCTGAATTCTTTCATTCGTATGGGCTTGGAAATTCTCATTTTTTATCACGTCCACCATATTTGAGTTTAATCGTCCTTGCGCCTTTTTCTTTGGTTTCGTATTTTTCTCCAAGGGGTTGATCCCTTTGAGATGGTCTCATCATTCTCCAAAAATTTGCATTTGAGATGCTCGGGAAGTGGTTTTAATTTCAGATCTGGTGCCTGCACAACAGAAGATAGAAGTTTAGTATTCATGGGAGACAATAATTTATTAACAAATTCAAAATCATCAAACATCATTTTAGATTTATCTCCATAAGATGACTCAAAAGTTTTTTCTACTGATGAGTCAATTATGTCGACACGGTTTACGTCCAAGACTTCACTTGGGTGACTAATAGTGTCATAAACGTTAAACTTCATGATCTCCCCATCAAAGTGAAAACAAGCGGATCCCCTGGTGGGTCGGGTCAGTCGGATGGGCTATTAGTGAAACGATGCCATTTTGGCCTTTAAATGGCCTAGGTGAAACGACGCCGTTTCATAGATGCCATTTAAACCAATTTTTTACTCCAAATTTCATTTTAACCCTCATCCACCCCCCAAAAAAAATAGCAAAAGGCTCTCAACTCTCTCACCCTCTCCCCACTCTGGCCTTGGGTTTCGATGATCGACCACCGTGGCAGCCGCCAATCACCGGCGATGCCACCGCCGTCCACTGTGGCCGAAGATAAAAAATAGCCATTTTCAACCTTTTAGACTTCTAAATCCAAAAACTACCATCTTTCACCGGAGATGGCAACCTCGGCTTTGCCTTATGACGGCACGAACTCAAAAAAGGGTAAGATTCGGCCCCCTTTCTTTTTATTTTGTTTATTTCTTTTCCAATAAAAAAATAAAGAATAGAGAAATACAAAAAAGAAGAAAAGAACCGCCTTTCAATTTGCTTCTGTTCTCTGATTAATATTTTTCTATTTTTGATTGCTACACTCGCGTATACATAAAAAAAAAACTAATACATTGTTCATGGCTTTATAGCCGAAAAGAAAAATCTAAATAAAAATACAATTTTTATTTTTCTCTATATCTGCTGTCGTCCTCTTGTGTCCTTTCTTGCAGGTACGTGGCATGCGGTGGAGGGGTACGGAGGTGCACTGGAGACCGTACATGGGGTTGTTGGCTACGGCGCAAGGGAACTCTAGGGTTTTTCCAAAAATCTGATTGGGTTTTGGGCCTGGGGCATTTTGGGTTAGGGTTCATTGTAATGTTGGGCTTGTGAGTTATGTAATTTGGACTGTTTATTGGACTTTAGTATTTGGGTTTTTTGTTTTGTATTGATTTTTGGTTGTTGGGGCCCGGGTAAATTGGGCATATTACATGTTCTTCATAGAAGGTTTGTTGTTTCAATTAGTTGCTATTGCAAATTGTTGTAATCTCCTTGTGGCAACCAAATTGGATAATTTTTCATTGCCAATCTGTCGCATCGATAGTCTCAAGTACTAGCAACCAAAATTCTTCAAACCAGTAGCATGCATAACAATGACCAACTGTGTTAGAGATCAGAAAAGAGGAAACTGTGACATGGGAGATGGTTTATTGCATGATGGGAATGCTCATGAGAATAGGTATGAAAAGTGGTTGGTGTCCCAAATGGGACGAGTGGGGCTAACAGTGGTGTACAGCTTGGAGATACTTTTGGAGATTTGATGAATGACGCTCTGTCAATGGTTAAATCCAAGAATTTTAAATTAATAGAAGAATTTGTTATGGTGAATAACTCCATGAAAGTTCATTTGAGTTAGGGAAGGATAGCTCTGAATAGAAGGAGAATGCATGCATGGAATCAAAAAGAAAAGAAAGAGAATAATCAACTCAAATGGAAGTTCTACGGTGAGGCGGATGAATTGGTGCGTCGAAAAAAAAGTAAGAAACAAGCCAAAATAACCGGGAGTAGATAAAAAAAGAAAATGAAAAAAGAAAAACATTCCGGTGCAAGTATTGTGATGTAAAAGATTGGTATATAATTATCATTGAAGGCCTTGAAGTTAATCCATGAAGAGTGGGCTTGTGAAAGAGCCTTGGTGGAAGGTTCAATTTGAACGTGTGGTTCCATTTTCTGTTATCGAATTTGTTTCATTTTAAATGCCTATGTTGGGGTGATTTTAAGAGAGCTGTCTGTTTGGGAGAGTTCATTTTGGTGAGAAGATGTGGATTGTGTTGGCTGATGTTGCCTCTACACTGTGTTGGCTGGTGTTTTCTGTCGACTGTCGACAGTTTCGGTGTTTTCGTTCTGTCCTTGATGTATTTTTATTCTAATTGTAGGCGCTTTCTTCTTAGGGGTGTAAAGGAACTATTTCTAAAAGATTTGTGCCTTCTATTTTATAATAAAATATATATTTTATTGCTGAGAAAAAGAATTAATGTGTAACTACTCTTGTAGTTAATCTGTTTCCTTTGTTTCAAATTACAATGTAAAGTCACTCTGTGTTCTTTGGTGTTATTTATTATTACTTAGTTTATTTAGATTAGTATTTTCATTAAAGTTGTATTAGGGATATGTTATAAGAATAATTAGAGTTTATTTTTATTATTAGATTTAATTTGATTTTAGAAGTGGAAATCACATCAAACCAGTCTTCTTCGTTCTCGAGACTTCAATTAGAAGTACTTGAAGCCTAGGTATTCTTTCTTCGGCTGACCATTCCAATTGTTACAAGCTTACAAATCATTACCGTCCATAGCTGCCGCAACCAAATTGGCCTTGGATTCAATTACGAAATTAGCCACCTCAACTTGCTATTGTCAGATTCGATTTGCCATGTTGTCCAAGGGGCACCGATTAGTAGATTGAAGAGGGCAAATCTTTCCAAGGGGCACCGATTAGTAGATTGAAGAGGGCAAATCTTGTCTCCCTAAGCAGTAGTGGAGCAGATTTAAGCCACCATTCTATCTCCCTGAGCAACAGTGGAGCAGACTGAAGATTGCAGATCGTATCTCCCTAAGCAGTAGTGGAGCAGATCGAAGATAGTGAATCTTATCTTCCCGAGGTAGCAGGGGAGTAGATTTAAGCCACCAGCCTTATCTCCTTGAGGTAACAAAGGAGTAGGCTGAAGATTGTAGATCTTATCTTCCCGAGGTAGCAGGGGAACAGATTTAAGCCACCAGATTTATCTCCTTGAGGTAGCAAAGGAGCAGGCTAAAGATTGTAGATCTTATCTCCCTAAAGTAGCAGTGGAGCAAATCGAAGACGGCGAATCTTATCTCTATGTAACGGCAATGGAGTAGATTTAAGTCATCAGTCTTATTTCCCTGAAGTTACAGTGGAGCAGACTGAAGATAGCGAATTTTATTTCCCTGAAGTTGCAGTGGAACAGATCGAAGCTATGAATAAACAGATCTTATCTCTCTGAAGTTACAGTAGAGCAGATCATAGCAAACCTTATCTCCCTAAAGTTGCAGTGGAGCAGGTTGAAAACTACAAACCTTATCTCTCTGAAGTTACAGTAGAGTAGGTTGAAGCCACAAGTCTTATCTCCCTAAAGTGCAGTGGAGCAAACTAAAACACAAATCTTATATCCCTGAAGTTGCAGTGGAGCAGACTCAAAACTACAAGTCTTATCTATCTGAAGTTGCGGTGGAATGGATCAAAGCAACAAGACGCAGTGGACTGGAATGAGACTACCTGAAGAAGTGAAGCACCAAAAAAGTCAAGACTCAGCGAGACCGGGCAAAATTGGTCTCTCAATCTTTGCTCTATTCTCGTTACACGACAATGAGCAAAGAGGGGCAGTTGTATAGCCCAATTTTCTGCTCTGGCCCACAAAAACAAACCCAAGCAAAACCATTACAAACCCCAACCAAACCTAACCAAATCAACCTAGACTAAAAACCCATCAGCCAATTACAAACCCAAAACCCAAACCTAAATCAACTACCCCAAACCCAACTAAGCCCAAATAACCTAACCCAACTACCCCAAGCCCAATTCAGCCCAAATCAGAAACAAAACAAAAAAAGAAAAAAACCTTAGCTTTCCCCCCTAAATTCAGCGCCGCACCTAGTTACATTGACCTCTCGCCACGCCGCCACCGAGCGCCTATCATGTCCACCGCCTCTGCCACCTCCACGGCTGCCACTGCCCACTTGTGCCTGAAAAAAACAGAGAAATCATTAGGCAAAAACAAGTTGTATTCGGCTATATAAAGCCACAAAACCACTTGTATTGGGACCTTTCTTTTTTATTGGAAAAAATACAAAAACAATAGATTTTCAAAAACAAAACAGAGAGTGAATATTAAAAAAGAGAGAGAATCAAAAACAAAATTCCAGTTAACAATTCAAGAGGTGATTTCATTTTTTATTTTCTTTTTTTCTTCTTTTCGAATCTACTCAAATATATTCATACATCTATATTTTGTTTTTAAAAAACAGTTTATAAAAATATACAAAAAAACAAAAAAAAATATACCGCCGTGTGCGGCGATCGACGACGGCAGACAGACGGCAAGGATACGGCGGAGGCTGGTCGACTTCTTGGCCAAAATCTGGGCGAACCTAGAGAGAAGAGAGAAGTCTCTTCTTTTTTTAAAAAAAACTTTGATGAAAATGATTTTTTTTAAAAAAAAAAAAAATTTAGGCTTTTATAGAAGATCAAAATGACGCCGTTTTGGTTGGCCTCCTCAGACGCCAAAACGACGTCATTTTGGGGAGGCCAACCCGATCCGACCCGCTCCAATGGCAAGATTCGTGTGTTTTCGATTTATGAGCTAATTGCACTTTTAGCCCTTCCTCTTTTTTATGGTTTTGCAATTAAGTTTCTTTTATTTTTAATTTTTACCTTGTAATTTATCTCGGTTTCCAATTTAGTCCCCCTAGAAACGCACGTTTTAGAGGGTGGGGGTTATTTCCCATTTTGGACCCTCCATGTTATTCGTGCTTTCAAATCGGTCCATTTCTCTTTTATTTATTCCCAGATTTGTCCCAAACTTTCGCTTTATGTTCAATTTAGCCCATTTTTAGTTATTTTTACTATTTTATGATTAAAATTAATTGATTATTACTATTATTATTATTCCTTATTATTATTATTATTATTATTATTATTATTATTATTATTATTATTATCTATTATCAATATTATTATTATTATTATTATTATTATTATTATTACTATTATTACTGTTTTTATTTTTATTGCCATTAACATTAGTATTATTATCATTTTATTTTACTATCATTATCATTTTTGTAATTATTATTACTATTATTACTATTTTTGTTATTATTATTATTACTATTGTATTATTACTATTATTATATTTTCATTTATGTTTATTATTTATCTAATTTTTATTTATCTATTTATATTTCATTTATTATTATATTTTGTGTATTTTATTTCTATTTATATTTATGTATTAATATCATTATTTTACTATATATTATTATTATTAGTAGTATTATATTTATTATTTTTTACTATTGTTTATTATCTTTATTAACATTATTACTATCATTTTTTTCTATTATTATTATTATTATTATTATTATTATTATTATTATTATTATTATTATTATTATTATTATTATTATTATTATTATTATTATTTCTTATTTTGTTTCATTCAATATTTTTATTTCCTTATTGTTATTTGCTTATTTCATTTTGTTATTTTATTTTTATTTTTATTATTTATTTAAAATTTTTAATAGTTTTTATTTATTTTTTTACTTATGGTTTTTAGTTAGCCTTTTTTTATTTTATTTTTTTATTCTTTTGTACTATCACATTTGTTATTATGTTATTACACGTATTAGCATCATAATTTGCTTTTATATGTCACTATAAATCACGTCATATTTTTACTTGATACATTAAAATGTTATTTTAAATAAGAAATATTTTGTATTTCGAGATTCGAAAAGTCGTTCCCTAACTCACGGGATTTCGACTTTCTCGATAAATCCAAACCTGTGAATGTTTTAAAAAAAAATTTAAAAAAAATCTTGGTATTAAGAAAAAATCATATTCTAACTTACGGAGTATGATTTCTTTCTAAAAATAGATAACATCAAATATCTAATAAATAAATTTTTCGGCGTTTATTCTCGTATCAAGAATTTAAGACATTTGTGTCCTAACTTACGGGACATAATTTTTTTTCTCGATTAACGTGAACTATGCCCTCTTTCTCAAAAAATTTTCAATTAAGCAATATTTTAACAATGGATCGTATTTTTCCTCAAAGTTCTCAATTTTCGACACTAAGACACTAATTAATTAACTAGGTACAAAATTTTAGCGTTACGAGGGTGCTAATCCTTTCTCGTGCGTAACCGACTCCAGAACCCATCTTTCTGAATTTCGTTGACCAAAATTGTTGTTTAAATAAATCAAACCATTTATTAAAAACAACCACTTTTACGAGGTGATCCGATCACACCTCATCAAAAAGGATTGGTGGCGACTCCCCTTTTTTTCGTTTTCGTTTTCAAAATCAAAGTCGACACTATTTTTTCAAAAAAATAGTTTCGACAAGTATTTTCATTAAAGTTGTATTAGGGATATGTTATAAGAATAATTAGAGTTTATTTTTATTATTAAAGTTAATTTGATTTTATTGATAAGTAGAAGTGGAAATTACGTCAAACTAGTCTTCTTCGTTTTCGAGACTTCAATTAGAAGTACTTGAAGCTTAGTTATTCTTTCTTCGGCTGACCATTCCAATTGTTACAAGCTTACAAATCATTACCGTCCATAGCTGCCGCAACCAAATTGGCCTTGGATTCAATTACGAAATTAGCCACCACGATTCCCTCAACTTGCTACTGCCAAATTCGATTTGCCATGTTGTCCAAGGGGCACCGACTTGCTTCTCCAATCGTTGAACCAACTCGCCTTGCACCGATTGCTTTGACTGCCAAAGCATTACCGCTACCGTATGTTCTTCATAAAAGCTTTGTTGCTTCGATTAGTTGCTACTGCAAATTGTTGTAATCTCCTTGTGGCAACCAAATTGGATAATTTTTCATTGCCAATCTATCGCATCGATAGTCTCAAGTACTAGCAACCAAAATTCTTCAAATCTTTGCCATCTATTTGCTACTGCCGCTGTGCTCCATTTAGCTGCTGATTCAATTACGAAATTAGCCACCTCAACTTGCTATTGCCAGATTCGATTTGCCATTTTGTCCAAGGGGCACCGATTTGCTTCTCCAATCGTTGAACCAACTCGCCTTGCACCGATTGCCTTGACAGCCAAAGCATTGCCGCTACCATATGTTCTTCATAGAAGCTTTGTTGCTTCGATTAGTTGCTATTGGAAATTGTTGTAATCTCCTTGTGGCAACCAAATTGGATAATTTTTCATTGCCAATCTGTCGCCCCGATAGTCTCAATTACTAGCAACCAAAATTCTTCAAATCTTTGCCATCTATTTGCTACTGCCGCTGTACTCCATTTAGCTGCACCCTGCTTTGCTCCAAGTAATTGTTGCCGCAAATTTGTTCAAAGTATCCCCATCCCCTTCAAGATCTGTTGCCGTTTTCTCGTTCTATTCTACCGTCAAATTGCTGCCTGTTACTTTGCTCCTCTTCGTCAACCAGCTTGCTGTCGTTTTACTCCTCTAATTCAGATGGCGTTCGTTCGCCTTTATGTTGCTGCTGGGGTTTGGCCTTAATTGGCTGTCAATCAGCCAACAAAATTGTTGGGAGTTATCGATCAAAAATTGGTTGCTCATTGTTTGTCTTAGGACGTGCCTTACTCCTTTTAATTTTCACTAGCAAGATTAATTTATTAGTTGATGCATTGTTTGAGTAAAATTGAAATTACTCGTGGTTAGGCTTAATTAGTTAGAGTAAGTACTAAACGGAAGTGACTTGATTTAGATTTATATTGTTTAATTTACGATTAATTTAATTTGAATTCATGCATGATTAACTTGTTAGTTTTGATTTAAAGACGAGTTGTTAGGTTGACTATTATTTGTAGCATATGGTTATTAATTAGATAAATTCGGATTAAGGATAGAAATTGGTTATTGTTAATTAGGTTACATTAATTCTTTTTTTAAGATTAAAACTAGACTAATGGCCATGCAAATGATAACTTTGAATAATTTTTAATGAAATCGTATAGTTTTCTCTTGAAGCAAAAGAGTTGAGTGAACTGTGTAAAGCGAAAATCGTCGAAGATTCCTTGCTTCTAAGTATCGAATGCTATAATATATGCTATAATATATTTTATTTTTTAAAAGAAATAGTTAACCTTTAATACAATTACCATGTGAAAAAAGTGAAGTCAGTCTGATGCTATACCATGGGAAAGAATTAATTAGAAACTGAGAGATTAATATTTACCTGATTATCAGTGGTCCACAAAATGATCCACCTGAGGCTATGACCGACTTCATACACAAGAGCTCCGTTCAGATAGATGGCTGGCATAGTCAGCGTAAAAGTTGCAGTTTCTGTATTCTTGATCGTTTCCGCAGCAGTTTCGTAGTTCGACAAAGCCAATACTAGATTCTGGCCAGCATCATTTGTAATAGTGCACTCAGTGGTAGCAGTAGAAGCCATTTGTAGTTGGTTTATACAAATTTCAGCTATATACTGAGTCTGATTTTTGATTTGCTTGTGTTGTGCTTCATGCAGGGTTCCATACACACATATTTATACACAGGTTTATAGCATAAAATAATCAAGTCAATTAGGAGCTTATAATTATTTAGCTTGAGCCAAGTCAATAAGATTTTATTAATTAACCAAGGTTATGACTTCATCGAAAGTTCTAACTATATTTATATCCTTATAACTATAAAACTTTTGTCCTTACTTTTCCTTTTCTTTCAATTCATTGTCCCGAAAACAAATAATATACTTTTTCTATAACATAAATCTATCTATAGAAAAAGAAAAGGGTAAAATAGCATTCACATCCCTATAACCATCAAACCTTTGTCTTTTTCTTTTTCAAGTTCATTGTATCGAAATGATCAATCCCCACCCTCCCACCCAAGTTTATACAATCAATGTCAGTTTTAAACATCGTGACTAGAATTTCAATATACAACATGGTTAGCAGCATTCTTAATTTTGTGTAAGATTTTCACTAAATCTTGACATGGTTAACATTACAACTATTAATCATAGCTCATATTTGATGGATTTCAAAATTATATTTATTAATTAGATTCCAATACTATCCGACCTAATCTAGGGAGCTAGTTTTATTGTAAATATATTATAAAATATTATTTAATTTTAATCTGGGTTGATCTAGACCGACTTGAAATCAAAATTATATTGTTCAAAGTTCAACTCAAGCCGGGTCGAGTCTACATAACCATGTTGGTAGCCTAACTTGCACAAAGGTCTGGTAGATTCGTAACATGAGTACCTTTTCGTTCATAATGAATTAGTGAAGTTTCTCCAACTTTGCTCGAGAAAAATCTAACTTTTGTAATATTAGATTATGGTGTAAATTAAATGAATGCTCACCCAAATGTGAGAGTGTTTCTATTTTGATTACCCAACTAGAATTTTTTTTTATTCTAAAATTTTTTAATTTTTTTTTAAAATATAGGTTTATATGCTTGTGAGGAGCTTATGCATTGACCGAGACACTTATTTAACCTGAGCCAAGTCAATAAAATAAATTTATGAATTTATCGAAAGCTTTTTAATGAAATGATAAGTATATTTAAATCCTATCGTAATTAAAACCCTAGCAGCCAAGAGTGCATCCTATAGTGTCCTGGAGAAAGCAGTAGCATCTGCAGCTCAGGATGGAGGAAAGTATTGGTGACATTGGGGTAGGGAGAGATGAGATCGGGCTTCTAGCTGAAGAACTCCTTCAACTCTCAGTCAAAGGATCAATGGTGGTGCCGAGTGAGAAGCCTAATCTAATCTGCACAATTTGGACTCAAAAATTGTATAATTAAGATAGTTTTAAAGCACAAATGAGGAGTATATGGAAGACAAGAAAGAAATTTGAGTTTCAGACGGTAGGGCAGAATTTATTCTTAATTGAATTTGATCTTGAAGAGGATCTGGAGTCAATAATAGAGGGGAGACCATGGCTTTTCCGTAAGAGTCTTATTTTATTTAATAGGTTATCTCAACCAGTAGAAGGAACTCAAATTCGACTTATTTCTTCTCCTTTCTGGTTGAAAATAGGGGCGTGTTTACCAGAGTACGACAAAAAAGATCTATTGCATGCAATTGGAGTCACGTTTGGAGGTTTAGTAAGATCTGAGATCAATGGTGAGGTGTGTCGTCTTAGGATCAATTTAAATGTACAAAAGCCGCTTTGACGAGGTATTTTTGTATCAATTAATAATAAGACTTAAGTCATGGATTCCTTTTAAGTACAAAAGTTTACCAATGTTTTGCTTTGGGTGTGGACAAATGGGGCATAGCTTTAAAAAAAATGTTCAGTGTTAACTCCAGCAGAAATAAGTAAAATAGGTGATGATCCACCCTACACACTAGCTGTGAAAGCAGAATCTAATTTAATTGGGAATGAGTGTGTGAAATTTAGAGCGGTTTTAAGGAGAGAAGGGACTCAATACTCGTATATAGGAGAGGAATAACCTGTTCTAGAGAAGGGCAGAAAGCATAATGAAGGAATGAATAGGAATGGGATGCAAATAATAAAGCTAAATGGGGATAGTAAAGAGGACGGTAAGGAACAGGGGGATACATCAATAGCTATAGAAGATGACCAGCTGGTAGACAATAAAAATCAGCTGGGTATTGAGCCATGCTTATCTAAGAAGAAAAGATGGAGAAGAATCGGTCCAGTGGCTACTTTGACATAAAGCAGGGAGGTTAATAATAAGAAGAAGAGGAAGCTTATGGAGGAAGAATGTGTAATCTGGTGTTTGGAGGGTGGACAAGAAGAGGGAGTTAAGAGAGCAAGACGGGAGAGTTTAGAGGAAGGTAGGGAAGTCTGGACTCAAGTAATGAGTGAGATCACGGAGGAGAATAATCTTTCTGAATGCACAAAATCAGCGGCTGCCAATTGGCAAGCCGACCGAACGCTATGAAACACATTAGTTGGAATGTCCGTGGATTGGGGAGTCCACGGACAATAAGAAGGCTGCAATATTTTCTAAAGCAACATAATCCTCATATGATCTTCTTAATGGAGACAAAAATTGTCAAGCAGCGGATGGAGATGGTCAGGAGAGGTTGGGGTTTTTTTTAAATGGTATCGATGTTGAAGCGGAAGGTTCGAGAAGTGAATTAAGTCTAGCGTGGAAAGGTAATATTGCAGTTACTTTGAGGAGCTTTTCTAAACATCATATTGATGTCATGGTTAAAGAGGATGATGATAAAGAAGAATGGAGATTGACAAGTTTCTATGGCTCACCTTCTGTCCAAGATAAGAGTGTTTCTTGGGACTTGTTAAGGAAACTAAGACAAGATAAAAATCATCCATGGTTAGTATGTGGAGATTTTAACGAAATCTTGTACTCATTTGAAAAAAGTGGAGGGATACCAAGGGAGGAGCGAAGAATGGAGGCTTTTCGGTCAACTTTAGAAGTGTGCCAACTAGAAGATTTGGGATTTAAGGGAACTTGGTATACATGAGAAAGAGGGAATTTTCCAGAAACTAATATAAGAGAAAGACTTGATAGAGTTGCAAATGATAAATTGAGGCATATCTTTCCAACAGGAAACATTCGACATTTACCTAATCCAATATCGAATCATTGTCCACTCCTTTTAAATACAAGGAGAAGAAACAAGTATATGGGAATTTCAAGATTTAAGTTTGAAGTATGGTGGACTTTGGAGGAGACAATGGAAGAAGTAGTTAAAGACTCATGGGAGTCAACCAAGGGTACAATAGTGGAGAAGTTGGAATGGCTACAGATAGACCTGAAAGTTTGGAGCGAACAATTAAAAAAGAGAGGGATGATTAAAGAAAAAGCTTACAAGGGATCTTGAGATGATGTTGGTGGCGGAACGAAGTGACGAAACGCTTGCCAAAATTATAGACACAAAGATCTCTCTTAATTTAGAAATTGACAAAGATGAGATTTACTTGGAACAAAGGGCAAGAGCAAACTGGCTTAAAGCAGGGGATAAGAATTCAACCTTTTTTCATTGATTTGCTTCTTATCGTCGACGAGTGAATACAATCAATGTGTTGGAGACAGAGGAGGGAGGAGAGACTATGGATGCTAATGAGATTAGTGAAGTGGCAACTCTTTTTTTTTAAAAGTTTTTCAAGACAAATGGTGTCGGAGATTCATCTTATCTTTTAACGGGCATTGAAAGCAGGGTTTCAGCAGAGGTCAATGATGCTCTATTATCAAATTTTACAGAAGAGGAAGTATATTCGGCATTGAAAGATATGGGGCCTACAAAAGCCCCAGGTATTTTTTCAAAAATACTGGCACATAATAGGTGAAGATGTCATCAATTTTTGCTTGGGAATTTTAAATAAAGGCCAGGATTTTGGCTCTCTAAATCAAACAGATATTGTATTGATCCCAAAAACTCAAAATCCCACTAGTCTAGTCAATTTTAGACCTGTCAATTTGTGTTCGGTTCTTTACAAAATAGTGGCAAAAATAATAGCTAACAAATTTCAAGAAGTAATTGGCAGATGTATTGATGAGGCCCAAAGTGCTTTTGTACCAGGGAGGTTAATATCTGATAATGTGATATTGGCCTATGAGATATTACATTCTTTTTGCCAAAAGCGAATAGGACTGAAAGGATATATGGCGGTTAAACTGGATATGAGCAAAGTATAGGACAGAGTTGAATGGAGTTTTCTTCAGGATATCATGTTGTGAATGGGATTTGCCAATCAATGGGTGGAATTGATCATGAAGTGTATTTCCACAGCATCTTTTGCGGTTAATATAAATGGGGGTAGAGGAAGAACTTTTCAGTCATCTCAAGGTCTACGCCAAGGAGATCCATTAAGCCCTTTTCTTTTTCTTTTATGCAGTGAGGGCCTTTCCTCATTGATGAGATTGGCAATAAAAGTGGGTGTGGTAAAAGGTGCAAAGGCTAGTAGGAGAGGACCAGTAATATCACATTTGCTTTTCGCAGATGATTGTATGTTGTTTGGTGAGGCATCAGAAAAGAGAGCTAAAGCACTAAAGCGTATTCTAAAGGAGTACGAGGAATGCTCAGGTCAATATGTAAATTTCAACAAATCCACTATTTTTTACAGTTCGAATACTTCAGAAAGGAGGAAAGTTGATGTCTCGACAATACTAGGGGTACGGAGCTCGACAAATCTAGAGAAATATCTCAGTCTTCCTAATGTGGTTGGTAGGAAAAAAAAAAGTCTTTTCAAAACCTCAAAGCAAAGGTCCATTCAAGAATCGATGGATGGAGTACAAGAATTTTATCACAAGGAGGTAAGGAAGTTTTTATAAAGTCAGTACTTCAGGCTATTCCAACTTATGCGATGTGGTGTTTCCTTCTTCCAGCTTCTCTTTGAAAAGAATTAGAGAGTAGTTTTGTTAAAATTTAGTGGCAGAAAGCATGGGGCAAAAGAGGATCATTGGTGCCAGTGGAAAAATTTGTGTTTTTCTAAAGAAGAGGGTGGAATGGGATTTCGAAGTATGGCAAAATTCAATATCACTTTGCTTGTAAAACAAGGTTGGCAAATTCTAAACAATCCAGATTTCTTTGGTAGCACAAGTTCTTAAAGGAAAATATTTCCCGAATGATAGCTTTTTAAAGGTGCAGTTGAAGAATAATGTTTCATACATATGGAAAAGTATATGGGTCGCTCGGAGTACTGTCGAAATGGTATTATGTTGGAAGGTAGGCAGGGGCTCGGATATTTCAGCACTTAATGATGCGTAGGTACCAGAATTGAAAAATACCAAATTAACGTCTTTAGTTAATGATATGTGTGATTTTAGAGTTGTTGAGTTAATTGATATTAATAGCAGGTCATGGAAAAAAGAGCTGATTGAGTTTACCTTTCCAGAGGAAGTAGTAGCAAAGATCATTCGGATATCGTTGGCAGAAGAACCCCATAAAGATTTTCAGGCCTAGAGTGGTGAACCCTCGGGAGAATTTACTATGCGCAGCGCCTATAAACTATTACAGAACATGGAAGAAGAGCCTAGAGCTTATGCTTTACAAAACGGCTACAAGGAATTTTATAAAAAGCTATGGAGTATAGATATACCCTCAAAGATAAAAATGACAGTCTAGAAAATTTCAAAAAATTTCTTAGCTACAAGGGCTAATATGTATCAACGGAGAGTTTCAAATACCACAGAATGCCCTCGATGTGGACGAGGATCAGAAAGTATGGATCACCTATTCAGAGAATGTTCAATTTCAGTAACAGTATGGAAAGAACTATCATATCAGTATGTGCTACAAGAACTGAACCTGGAGTTCACACAGTGGCTCATCTGGGTGCTTTTGCAGAGTTCTCTATCTCAGAGTAAGGTTATCTGCTGTGCATTATGGGCAATTTGGGGTGACAGGAATAACAGGATTCATAAGAAGACCAACAAACCTGGAAAAGAAATAGCATGTTTTATACTAAATTACATCTCAGAGCTAAGTGCGATAGAATAGAAAAAGATAGGAATATGTAAAGTTATTAGTAAATGGAAGCCTCCACCTACAAAGGTCGTGAAGATCAACTTCGATGCAGCTTTTGATGAAAGATATTGGCTATCGACAGTGGGATTAGTGGCTAGGAACAGTGAGGGCAAGGTTTTGGCTTTGTGCTTGGAGATTCATGAGTGCGTTGCATCGGCTTTTGCTACTGAGGCTCTCGCATGTCGCACAGCAGTTTGACTTGGTATTAACATGCAATGGACATCATTTATCATTGAGGGCGATTCATTAGCAATAATAAAGAAGTGCAAGTTGGATAGTATAGATAAATCACAGATAGGGGCTTATATCTATGACATTCAGAGGTCAGTGTCAATTTCTAAGAATTTCAGATTTGAGTTCACCCCATGAAAAGCAAATGAATTAGCATATAGTATAGCTACTGAATCAATGAAGGAGAAGAAAGAGTTTTACTTGATAGGACGGGTTCCCAAATTCACTAAGAAACATGCTGACAAGGAGAGGGTGCGAGAACCGGACTGAACACGAAGGTCAAATGAGACCCTGGAGAGCATTTTGAAATGGAAATGAAAGGGCGAGATGAATACAGCTCTCTGTGGAAATATGGAAAGGTTTTTGCAGAAAGGTTGAGGAAAATGTAAGAATGAAGGCTAAATGTGAAATGGAGAGAAGAGATTTGCAATCAATAGCTTCGGGGGAAGAGCTCTCCTTGGAAATCTGGAAGCTTCATGAAGAAGAAACGGCAGACGATTAGATGGGACAGGCAACAGATTGCTTTTTCTGATTGGGTAGTGAAACGGTGGTTTTTTTAATTAGGTTCTAAAATATGCTATTTTGTCTTTAGGAGCCAAAGTATACAGGCTTGTTCTTAGTAGAATTATGCTATGTTTTCATTTATTAGGACTATCTTACAATTATTTTCTTATAGGATCCAGTAAGGCCCAATGAGTTAGTATTGGGTCTGTTGTCATGTTTTTTTTGTTATTTTAGGTTTATGTTAGTTTTTTGGTATATTTTAATAAAGCCCAATCGAAAGATGATTCTTCAAAAAAAAAGTATATTTAAATCCTTATAATTATCAAACACTTGTTTGTTTGTTTTTCCTTTCGATTCAATGCGCCGAAAACTTCAACGAGGCATTGGCTCAATGACAATGACAAAGTTGAGGTCTCAAGTTCGTGTCCCACCTAATGTAAAATGTCTAGGTTCTTAGTTAATTTATTAATTATTGAGTTATTTATTGCTTATAATGGTTGAATGCATTGTTCTTGTTATAACTTTAAAAAAAATTCAATACATTGAAAACCAATCATTTAATTTAAAAAATAAATTAATCAACTCATATAATTTTTTATTCTTTTGCTCAGCCTTAACGGGTTGTATCAAAAAGAGAAAAACCCTGACAATTGGAAGAAAAGAGGCTCAAAGATAAAAAGAACTCCAAAAACACAACAATCATACTCTAATGCACCCCAACACCCAACAAGAGGACTCCCGAATATATCTCAGAACTCAGAAAACAAACATCAAAATGACCTCAAAGTAAAAACCAAGGCACCAAGCTTAATAGAAACAACAGACTCAACAATTAGAGATAAAGACTTAGACAATCATTGTAGCAAAGAGTTGAAACCATCCCGTACATCAAGAAATCACCTATGCACTTCACTATCAAAAGTCTCTTTGAAACAGCCCGTTCGACGGAGGCTCAATATCAAGATACTATTTGGCTTATTAGTTGGTAAAGTCAAGGGTAGAATTGAGTAAGTAAAGTATTTGTTTTGACTTAGTGGCAAACTCTGTGGGATTTTCCATTTCGCGAAGTCAAAGTTTTGGTGAACTCTAGGGTTTTGTAGACTCTTCTGCTAAGTATCTGCCCACCCTAGCTGTCCTGGGCAAACTCGTTAAGATTGTAGTTTTGACAGATTTGTTTCTGTATTTAGTGCTTGATGACTAGCTAGTCATGTTGGGGTTTAGTTGAGACCTAGTTAGAATTGAAATAGAATACTGTAGATGATTAGATTTAAAACTTATTAAGTGCGTTTAATCACGTGAATCAATGGTGTTAGTGGGATTATGTGAGCCTCTTGCTAAATTCTGTATCATGCATACCGTGGACAGGGTGACGTGTAGAAATGTTTTGTGTAAGTCCTTGTAATGAAATGTAGTTTTTGTTAAACTCTGTTTTATGAAATCTTTTGTTAATTCTAAATATATATATAAGTGTGTTTGATACAATGAGATGGTTTAAGAGATAATACTTTAGGTGTGTACGCCAAACTATTCGAATGTTGTTTTTAACTACCAATGATGTAGATTGAAACTTTTGTAAAGGGAATAACTCTATCGACTTTTATAAGGCTTCCGCTAAATGTTTTGTTTAAAATGTTTTCCCTGGCATATAAATCATAAAAATTATTTTGTTATTGTCATATTGAGGACTACGCCAGTATCTTAAGATTTAAAATGCTGAATTCATATGATTTTAAGTTGTGACACTCAATACTTAGATCCAATTTTCGGGTCGGGTAAGGTGTGTTGCTAGTTTTGGTATTAGATTTAAGGTTGAGCCGTCAAAGTTTGCATCACGGCCCGCCACGTATGATGCATTTCTAGCTTAGTCCCTGTAATTTGAATTAATCTGAATCTTATTGTAGTGTTAACGAAAATGTATGATTGATCGAGAGAAGGAACCGGTGAGGAAATAGAAAGCCATGTACCTCCTACTCAGGAGCAAACTCCCACAACTAATCTGGGTGCTGCTGGGAATGCTTTTAGCAACGCCTTCTTCACTATGATTACCCAGATATTCGATCATTGTAAGGGAACAACCCAAAATAAATCACCTTTGAAAACGAGATTGACTCCACACTTCACTATCAAAAGCCTATTGAGGTCTATATAATCAACAGAGAGATAAAAAAAAAATACCATAGTCGATAAGCACCTCAAAACAAATCACCTTTGATAAGTGTCAAAAGTAACATATTTTGGCCTTACTCTTAATTGTCGAAACCATTTTTAATGGGAGATTTTGAAAACGGGAGTCGCCATCAACCTTTTTAGGTGTGATTGGATCACCTTATAAAACATTTTGGTCTACGAAAATGTGAGAAAACAGGTTCGGGAGTCGGTTACGTACGAGGAAGGATTAGCACCTTCGCAAAGCCCAAAATTGGTACCAAATTGAATAGTTTTCTGTCTTAATGTCAAAAGTTTGAAAGAATTTTTAAAAATAGGATCCCTTTTTAAAACCGGAATAATTTGAGTTGAAAATCGAGATTCCTTCGCTCCAAAAGAGTACAAACATCACATCCAGTATGATTGGACACTATATTATTAAACTTTCGTAACTGAAATTATCTCGTGATTTACAAAATCTATTTAGAATGATACTTTAAACATTTAGACAAACGGGAAATCGCAACCCAGTATGTTAGGGCACTACTTCCCAAATTCCTAAATACAAAAAACATTGCCTCATTTTTAATATTCTTTTGGATTAAATGAAATATAAATTTTTAAAACAATAATGCATTTAACATATTACAAGATATCAATACTAAATAATATAAACTGCATGATACATACTTTAACATTTCATGCAAATATAATATAGAAAATGATAAATAACGACATAAATTACATAATATACATTAACATTTCATGCAGATATAATCATAAATAACATAAATATACATACATTAACATTTCATGCAAAATACAACATAGAAAACAATGAATATAACAATATAAATTACATGATATATATACAATAATATTTCATGCAAATATAACTTAAAATAACAACATAAATAATCAATTTTCATGCAAATATATAAAGACAATAAATAACATAAAAATAACAAATAATTTATGAGATAAATTAACATACTAAAACAATACTAAATAAATACAAAAATATACAAAAATAAATAAACAAATTATGAACATATGAAAATAAGTCAAAAAAGAAGAAGATAAAACTAAATACAATTAAAAATAAATGAGGTATTAATAAAAATAAAATATTTAAAACAATATATAAATAATAAAGGAGAAATTTTTTAAAAACAATGGTTAATATATATAAAAATATACTATATTATATAATAACTTAATATATATTTATAAAAATAATAATATGTTAAATAGAAACAAAATTTTATAGTAAATTTTAGAATATCATATAATATACAAGACATTTAATGATAACATACAAAAATATATATATAATATTTATAATAATATAAAAATTTTAAAATTATACTTAATACATAATAAGTAATATATAAGAATAATAATATAACACTAATGTATAAAAATAATTTTATATGATAAATAATATGTGAAAATAATTATATATAAACAAAATAATGTGTAATAAAAATAATTTTATATATATATAAAAGTTTAGAATGAAATAAATAATATATAAAATATTAAAATAGGTAAAAAATGAATAAATAAAACAGGACTAAATTTAAAACTCAATAAAACTCTGGGGATAAATTAAAAGAAATTAAAACTGAATTTGGGGCTTAATTAAAATGCGCGCAATAAATGGGGGACTCACTGGGCAATTATACCCTATTCCCAAAACGGTGCCGTTTCGAGGATTGCGCTTTAAAGGGTTCAGGGACCAAATTGAAATAGAAACAAACTATTAGGGCCAGATTTAAAAAATAAAGAAATTTAAAATTGAACGAAATTAAAAAACGGAAAAAAAGAAAAAAAAAGCGGAAGGGCTCAAATGGCAATTTGCCCATCTACCAAAAACGCGCGGATCCTCCCTAGGTCGCGGGTCAACGCGCGGATCCTTCACTTAAACGGTGCCGTTTTGGTGCTTATTAAATTAAGCAAAAACGACACCGTTTTTATAATACTATATAAATTAGATTTTTGGCCCAAAAATTCATTTTTAAAGCTGGTTTTAAAAAACAAACTTGAAATCCTCTGAAAGAGGAGAAGAGAAGAGCCTCCGGCTCCGCCCGCCTCCTCCTTCGTGCCAAGCTCCGGTCATCGGCTGCACGCACGCGCCATGCATGCACACACAGACACTACACGGTTGGAAGGTTAAAAGCCTTCATTTTTCCAGGCGAATCATAGGTAATTTCTTCTCTTTTCTAAATACCAATAGTTTTTGTAAAAAACGATTCATATATGTTGAACAAAAAGAAATAAACTATAAGGAACGAAATATGTAACAAAAATCACCTTTTTCCAAAAAGAAAACTGCTCGTATTTTTTTCTTGTATGTATATATGCGTGTATCTGTTTGTATATATGTAAAAACAAATCCTCCACTATTACAGTGAAGATATTCGGCTTTTATAGCCCCTATTTTCTAAGTACAAATTTGGTGTGTTCTTCCGTTCGATTCCTTGCCATATTTGCTGTGTATTTCTTTCCTTTTTTGCAGGTGACGACGAGAAAATCGGCGACGATCGGGCACTGATGATGGTGCACTGGCACGCCAATTGCGGCGCGAGATGAGGCCTAGTGTCGGGGTGCTTGCGGCGCCTAGGGTTTCAGAAAACCCTAGGTCCTCTGATTCTGCTAATGGTTTGGGCCCTTTGGGCCGTGTTTATTTGTTGGGTTAAGAGGTTTAATGGGTGTAACCAGGTAATTGCTTAGGTCACGAGTGAAAAAGGGTATTGGGTTAATGGGTATTTTGGTTTAGACTAATTGGGCTGTAAAATGTAACCGAGTTATAGGTATCAGGCCTTTGGGCCTGTTTATTGTAAATTGGACATTAACAGGGACACTTTATTTATTTAATTTGGTTCATAAATTTTTGTTTAGTTCATTTCATGGGCCCGGGCAAAAATGGGTTCCTACAGCTACCCCTCTTTGCTCATTGCCGTGTAACGGAAATAGAGCAAAGACTATAAAAGGACCAATTTTGCCCGGCCTAGCGAAGTCTCAAAAACTTGATCCTTATCTTCTTCAAAGGTATTCTGATAGCTTCAAACTGCTTCACTGTAACTCAGGAATGTCAAATATGCTATCTTCAACCTGCTCCCTGCAAACTCAGGGATGTCATGCTGAAATCTTTGATCTGCTCCACGCCTAATATAGAGACGCCAAATCTGTCATCTTCGATCTGTTTCGATGTAAACACACAAATGTCAGATCTGCTATCTTCGATCTGCTTCCTGTCTAATACAGAGACACCAAATCTGTCATCTTCAATCTTCTTCGATGTTAACACACGAATGTCAGATCTGCTATCTTCGATCTACTCCCCGTCTAATACACAGACGCGAAATCTGTCATCTTCGATCTGCTTCGATGTAAACACACAAATTTTAGATATGCTATCTTCGATCTGCTCCCCGTCTAATACAGAGAAGCCAAATCTGTCATCTTCAATCTGCTTCGATGTAAACACACGAATGTCAGATCTGCTATCTTCGATCTGCTCCCCGTCTAATACAGAGACGCCAAATCTGTCATCTTCGATCTGCTTGATCTGCTTCGATGTAGACACACGAATGTCAGATCTGCTATCTTTGATCTGCTCCCCGTCTAATACAGAGATGCCAAATCTGTCATCTTTGATCTACTTCGATGTAAACACACGAATGTCAGATCTGCTATCTTCGATCTGCTCCCCGTCTAATACAGAGACGTCAAATTTGTCATCTTCGATCTGCTTCGATGTAAACACACGAATGTCAGATCTGCTATCTTCGATCTACTCCCCGTCTAATACAGAGACACCAAATCACATCTTCGATCCGCTTGATGTAAACACACGAATGTCGATCGCTATCTTCGATCGCTTCCCCGCCTAATCTGAGACGCCAAATCATCATCTTCGATCCGCTTCGATGTAAACACACGAATGTCGATCCGCTATCTTCGATCGCTTCCCCGTCTAATACGAGACGCCAAATCATCATCTTCGATCCGCTTCGATGTAAACAAACGAATGTCGATCTCGCTATCTTCGATCTGCTCCCCGTCTAATATAGAGACGCCAAATCTGTCATCTTCGATCTGCTTCGATGTAAACACACGAATGTCAGATCTGCTATCTTCGATCTGCTCCCCATCTAATACAAAGACGCCAAATCTATCATCTTCGATCTGCTTCGATATAAACACACGAATGTCAGATCTGCTATCTTTGATCTGCTCCCCGTCTAATACAGAGACGCCAAATCTGTCATCTTCGATCTGCTTCGATGTAAACACACGAATGTCAGATCTGCTATCTTCGATCTGCTCCCCGTCTAATACAGAGACGCCAAATCTGTCATCTTCGATCTACATTGTCCCCTAAAGGACATAACCTATAGAATGCGTATGTGCTCATGCCTAATGATTAAGATGCCATGATCGAAATGAGTCAAATGCTCCTAAATAGACATATTATGATGCAAAATGTTATGAAAATGACTCCTATTTCGGACGTCTTTACTCATTCATCCATCAAAGTTTCATCGTTATTTTACTCGAAGTATCAATCATACTCTGCTTGTATGCTTTGAATCAAATTGGTCCTATTGTACCATTCTTCGAATGTTACAACCTGTTGGAGATGATCCTCTCCTAGGATTGAATCGTTTGAGTTGTCCAATCATCCTTTGGACCCAAGAAGAAATTTTCTAGAGTACCTCCGACCTTCACTCATGGGAATTCTTCAAACAATTGTTCTATTTTAGTTTCTCGTATTATCTAAAGATTTCCAGAGTAATATACAAAACTTCGTTTGTAAAAATATTTAGTTCATCAATCATTATTTCAATGCAACACACTTTATGAATAATGGAAGACGAATAATTTGATCTTGAGAATAGTTAGATAAATCATCAAAAATACAAAAGGAAATTAATCTAAAAACATATCTTTGAGAAGAAAAAGAATTCAAAGATAGTAAACAGGACAAAAATCAGATGCCCTACATATCACAGCTTGGGCTTCTATATACAAACTCCATGAAGACTGTTTTGAGTTTAACATGTGTTTAGAAGATCCAAAGTACTTTGTTGATGCCCCGGTATGTAACACACTCCACTTCTTGTCAAATCCGGTATAGCAAGGCCACTGCATGCTTTTCAAAATTTGAGCTGTCCTTTCGGGTTTTCAACTCAAAACCCCTTTGGTCTCAAGGCGCCCTTTATGGGTTTTCACCTTGGCCTCTCCATTTTTTTTTAGAAGTCTCAAAGCGCCTTTTGCGGGTTTTCACCTTGGCTTCCCTTCCCTTTAGACAAAGTACTTCTTGACTGAATCTGAATTCACTGGATTAGGTAAACTCTTCCCATCCATTTATGTCAAAATCAGTACACCATAAGAGAAAGCCTTCTTCACAACATACGGCCCTTCCCAATTCGGCATCCATTTTCCTCTAAAATCCTTTTGTATGGGAAGAATCTTTTTCAGTACAAGGTCCCCTTCGTGAAATTCTCTTGGACGAACTTTCTTGTCATAAGCTCGCATCATTTGCTTCTGATACATCTGAGCATGACGAATAGCCCTTAGCCTCTTTTCTTCAATCAAGTTCAACTGATCATACCGCGATTGAATCCATTCTACTTCATCTAGCTTTATCTTTGACAAAATTCGAAGAGAAGGTATTTCCACTTCAATGGGTAACACTGCCTCCATCCCATAAACCAATGAGAAAGGAGTTGCCCCAGTAGAGGTTCTGATAGACGTTCGATAGGCAAAGAGTGCAAATGGTAATTTCTCATGCCAATCTCTGTAGGTCTCAATCATTTTCCCCACTATCTTCTTGATGTTTTTGTTGGCAGCTTCCACTGCCTTATTCATTTTTGGTTGATATGGAGATGAATTATGATGTTTGATCTTAAATTGGCTGCAGACTTCTGCAATCGTGCTGTTGTTCAAGTTCAATGCATTGTTCGATATGATCCTCTCAGGCATTCCATACCTACAAATGATCTCCTTTTTCAAGAATCGACTTACTGCCGACTTGGTAACACTAGCATATGAAGCTGCCTCTACCCATTTCGTGAAGTAGTCAATGACCACAAAAATGAAACGATGCCCATTCGAAGCTTTTGGTGATATTGACCTAATGACATCCATGCCCACATGGAAAAGGGCCATGGAGAAGTCATAACATGCAAAGGTGAATGTGGTACATGAATCTTGTCCCCATATATTTGGCATTTATGACACTTCTTAGCATAGCTGATACAATCTCCTTCTATAGTAGACCAATAGTATCCAAACCTCATGATTTGCCTTGCCATTGTAAAGCCATTAGCATGTGTCCCACAAACACATTTATGTACTTCTTCCAAGATTTGCCTGGCTTCCACAGCGTCGACACATCTCAAAAGCATCTGATCTTTCCTTCTTTTATAAAGGATGCCCCATCTAGTACATATTCGCAGGCTAACCTCCTCAAGGTTCTTTTGTCATTCTCAGTTGCCTGCTCAGAATATTCACGATTTCTCACATACCGTAATATATCTTGATACCAAGGATGGTCATCCTTTTCCTCTTCTTCGATGTTACAACAATGAGCTGGAACCTCAGAAATACTCATCTGAATTGGTCTCACATCCTCTTTTTTATTTGCTTTAATCATGGAAGCTAGTGTTGCTAAAGTATCTGCCATCTGGTTTTCATCCCGTGGGAGATAATTGAAGGTGATGTTATCAAACTCCTAAAGTAGCCCCAAAACTACCTTTCGATAATTAATCAATTTGGGGTCCCTTGTCTCCCACTCACCCCTAAGCTGGTAAATTACCAACGCAGAGTCTCCATATACTTCCAGGGTTCTAATTTTTCGCTTTTTAGCCGCTCGAATCCCCATGATGCATGCTTCATACTCCGCCATATTGTTTGTACAGTCAAAATCTAATTTGCATGTGAATGGATAATGATCTCCATTTGGGGATACTAAGACTGCCCCAATTCTATTTCCTACTGCATTGGATGCTCCATCAAAGTTCATCTTCCATGGATATTCTTCAGTAGTTTCCTCATACATCAACTCCTCATTGGGGAAATCAAAGCTCAATGGCTCATAATCTTCTAGAGCTTTGTTAGCTAGAAATTTTGCTATTGCACTTCCTTTTATGGCTTTTTGACTCACATAGACTATATCAAACTCAGAAAGCAGTATTTGCCACCTTGCCATTATTCCATTTAGGGTTGTTGACTCCATCATGTACTTTAATGGATCAAGTTTCGAAATTATTCAAGTTGTATGATATAGCATATATTGCCTCAACCTTCGAGTCGTCTAGATCAAAGCACAACACAACTTCTCAATCGGCGAATATCTCATCTCACACTCAGTGAATTTCTTATTGAGGTAATATATTGCCTTCTCCTTCTTTCCTGACTCATCATGTTGACCAAGCACAGATCCCATAGAATTACTAAACACTGATAAGTATAGAATTAATGGTCTATCTAGACTGGCCAGAGATAACACTGGAGCGTTTAATAAGTTTTGCTTGACTTTATCAAAGGCATTCTGGCATTCCTCATCCCAAGTACCTTGGTTGTGTTTTCTAAGGAGGCGAAATATAGGATCGCATTTCTCGGTTAATTGTGAAATAAACCGAGCGATATAATTCAACCTTCCAAGAAAACCCTGAACTTTTTTCTGAGTACGTGGTGGAGGCAGTTCTCGTATGGCTCTAACCTTGTCTGAGTCCACTTCTATTCCCTTTTCACTGACCACAAAACCCAATAATTTCCCTGACCTAGCTCCGAAGGTGCACTTTACCGGATTAAGCTTCAACTGAAACTTCCTCAATCTCAGGAACAACTTCCTCAAGACTTCAATATGCTCCTTCTCTGTTCGAGATTTGGCAATCATGTCATCAACATACACCTCAATCTCTTTGTGCATCATATCATGGAATAAGGTCACCATAGCCCTTTGGTATGTTGCCCCTGCATTCTTTAGCCCAAAGGGCATTACCATGTAACAAAAGGTGCCCCACAATGTTATGAAGGTGGTTTTATCCATGTCCTCAGGATGCATCTTTATCTGATTGTACCCTGAGAAGCCATCCATAAAAGAGAACAACGAGTATCCCGCTGTATTGTCCACCAAAGTGTCAATGTGTGGTAAAGGAAAATTGTCTTTTGGGCTAGCTTTGTTCAAATCTCTGTAATCAACACACATTCGTACCTTCCCATCCTTCTTAGGGACAGGCACAATGTTAGCCACCCATTCTGAGTACTTAACCTCTTGTAGGAATCCAGCATCAAACTGCTTCTTGACTTCATCTTTTATTTTCAGCACAATATCAGGTCTCATCCTTTACAATTTTTGTTGGACTGGCTTGCAATCCTATCTTATGGGGAGATGATGTACCACGATATCAGTATTCAACCCCAGTATATCCTGATATGACCATGTAAAGATATCTTTGAATTCACGTAGCAGCTCAACAAGACCTTGTCTCGTTTCCTTAGCAATGTGTGTCCCAATCTTCACTTCTTTCCCTTCTTCCAAGATTATATTCTCTATTGCCTCTTTCTCATGGGGCAGAATTTGCTTCTCCTCTTGTTTCACCAATATCAACAGATCTGGAGACACATCACAATCCCTGTCATCTTTAAAATCCTGAGGTTCTTCTAAACACATGTCTTACTCAAAAGAGAATTTAGGATTTATAGTATCATCACTCATGTCGTTGATATCTAGGGACCTGTGGGGGTGCGGAGGAATGTACAAAGAACGAATGAATTTAAGAATGTCTATTAACATATTATGAATGAAATGAAAGATTTGAACGGAATTAAAAGGACAAAAGAACAAAGAATAAAAGAATGTTTGCTCGAATTGATAATAAAGACGTGTTTTATTGAAACAAAATATCTAAACATGAGCCTATTTCACAAATGAAATCTTATTACTCCTAGGCTTTAGAGCAACAAGAGTGTTCTGAAAATTACTCTGAAAAATCTTTAAAAACTACTGGAAGTTCTTCTGCAGTCCAATTGTTTAAAGAGCTTCTCGATTTGTAAGGGCGAATGCCCTCAAGGTTTCTTCGTTCAGACTCTTCATTATGTACAACATTGATGTGATGACTTCCTTTTTCGAGCAACCCTCTCTTAGGGTGAATTATCTCTCCTGATATAAAGGTCTGAGATATATGAGGAAATATCATTGATTCCCACTGTACTTCTCTTCCACTTAAATGCACCGTTTTTCTTTCTTGACGCTTCTCTATTTCCTTCATTCTCTGTCTGTGACCTGGCCTGAAACTCAAGCCAAAATGGTCTCTCTTCTTCTTTAGTTCTGGAACTTGAATCCCTCCTTGGAGATATCTTCCCAATCCTTTTCCTGGCAAGGCTCCTTTCCCCACTGTCATCTGCAAACCCATTCTTGTGGTTCTAGATATTTTAGGCACTGGCATCTCATTCCCCTTTGAAATAAATGTTGCATTAACAAATTCAAAGGAGCAAAAAGAACACTCAACGGCCTCCTCGTTCGCCTCTACATAGGGTGCGTCACTGGTAACTGCTGCTATAATGTCTTCCTCAGCATTTATAGTGACCAGCCGTCCGTCTGTTACTAGCTTCAATTTCTGGTGCAAAGATGAGGGCACCACTCCTGCTGAATGTATCCAAGGCCTCCCCAACAAGCAATTATAAGAGGGTTTGATGTCCATCACTAGAAAGTCTACCTCATACGTGTTTGGCCCGATCATCAAAGGGATATCAATTCTTCCCATGACCTTTCTCTCCGTGCCATCGAATGCTCTCACTACATTATGGCATGTTTTCATGTGAGAACTGTCTATGGGCAATCTATTTAATGTGGACAATAGAAGGACATTTAAGACTGACCCATTATCAATAAGCACACTCGGCAATGTATATCCTTTGCAGCGAGTGGTAATGTGCAAAGCCTTTGCTGATCCCATGCCACCAGGTGGGATTTCATCATCATTGAAATAAATGAAGTTGTCAGCACTTATATTACTAACCAATCGATCCAACTTGTTGACGGATATATCATTAGTAACGTAAGTCTCGTTGAGCACCTTCATTAATGCCTCACGATGTACCTCTGAACTCAGAAGCAAAGCCAATACTGATATGCGAGCTGGTTGTTTGTGCAATTGTTCAACCACGTTGTACTCGCTGTGTTTCAAGAATTTTAAAAACTCTCTAGCTTCTTCTTCCTTTACTGGCTTATTAACAAGTACCTCAGCCCCATTCTCCTTCTCAATATCAAAGGCTTTCACTTTCGTGGGATCAACTTTGATGCCTCCTGCATCATAACGCTTCCCACTACGTGTGTAGGAACCTTCAACTTGAGCCTCCTTAGAAATACTAGCTATATCTTCTCTCTCTGGCATTGTCACATTGCAGTCATAATTCCAGGGTACCCTCTTGTTATCCTTATAAGGAAAGGAAGCGGGTTTGCGAATAATTACTTTCGGCGCTGCTTGTGTCTCAACTTCATTATTCCTTGGTAGAGAAATAATAATCCTTGGTCGGTTGATTCTTTGATTCTTTGGTTCACCTTCCAATGCGCATATGTGTCCCTCATCTGAGCTAGCTTTATAAAATTCCAGCTCCTTATTATCCATAAGGCTTTATACCAAAGCCTTAAACTCGTCACATTCTTGAATCTCGTGTCCTTCTTCTGCATGGAACTCGTAGTAGTCCCTCGCTCCTTTATTTCCTTCTTCATAGATTATCATCTCTCTTTTCATCATTTCTTCCCAGATTACTTTCATCGGCATTCTTACCTCGGTCATGTCTTCTTTAATCCTTCTCATACCAATTTCCCCAATTGTGTTTATCCTTTGATCACCATGGTTCGGAAACGGGTTCTCTGTACTAGGGGTATCGTCAAATTTCATGACCCCCATCTTGATAAGTCTTTCCACTACTTTTTTAAAGCCAGTGCAAGTTTTGATCGAATGCCCCGATATCCAAGCATGGTATTCACTTTTGGCGTTTGCATCGTACCATTTAGGATATGGAGGTTGTAGTGGTTTCAAATGAAAAGAAGCTATTGCGTGCGCATCAAATAAACTTTGATAAAGCTCCTGGTACATCACTAGGATAGGCGTGAATGAGACCTTTTCAGAGTTTTGTCTTGTACCTGATCCCAGCTTTTGGGAATCCTGTTGCCCAACTGTAGTTGCTCTGGGCTGACTAACCGTAATCGCTTTTGAGTTATAACTACTCGTATTATTTACCTCATTATCTTTCCTTCTTGGGGCTGATCTTTTAGCAATTTTCCCCTCTATTTTACCACCTCTTATGGCATTCTCAATCATTTCCCCTGCCATAACTATATCAGCAAAGCTCTTGGTGGTACTTCCAATCATATGAGTAATGAATGGGGCTTTCAAGGTGTTAATGAACAGCATGGTAGTTTCTTTCTCCAAGAGCGGTGGTTGAACTTGCATGGCAACCTCCTTCCACCTCTGTGCATATTGCCTAATGCTCTCATTTGGCTTCTTTTCCATGTTCTGCAGAGTGATTCTATCAGGAGTCATGTTAGTCACATGATTATATTGTTGCATGAAGGCTTGCGCTAAGTCTCTCCAAGAATCGATCCTAGCGCGGCTCAATTGATTGTACCAACTAGCCGCTGCCCCAACCAAACTATCCTGGAAACAATGGATCAATAGTTGATCATTGTTTACGTAGCCGATCATCCGCCTACAGAATATGGTGATATGGGCCTCAGAGCAAGTAGTCCCATTGTACTTCTCAAATTCTGGCATCCTAAACTTACGAGGAAGCACCAAATCTGGGATCAAACTCAAATCCTTGGCATCAATTCCCTGACGATTATCAGCATTTTCCAATGCCTTAAATTTCTCCTCTAACCATCTACAACGTTCCTCTAATTGCCTTGATGATTCAAGTCTCATCTCTTCCTTCTCAGCTACATCTAAGTCAGGGATGACTGGATTGGTAGGGTTATCTCTCGGGTTGGATCTCGAGCCAGTTCAGAAGTTCATAGGTGTTCCAGCATCGACTTGCCCATGTTGAGGCCTTATTGTGACGGACGGCCTTCGGGGATATGCCTTAGGTTAAATTTGTACATGGGGTGGGGCAAAACCCGGAGGATGATTCTCATTATCCTCTTCGGTGATAGTCATAAGGCTCTTTCCTTTATCCGTTGCCCTCTTCAGCAGCTGAGCCATCTCAGCCATCATATTCCTTTGGGCCTCCAACATTTGATCCTTCATCTCCTGTTGGATTTTTGCCAATTATTCCTGCAATTGCTCTTGCATTTCTCTCTGGATCTGCTCAAGCCTTTGATCCATATTCTTTGTCTTAGGCGTGTACCGTAAGGATATGTTGCTCCTAGGTTTTTCTTTCTCTCACACTCTCTCTTTCTCTAATAATTTTAACTAATTAGGGTCTTTCTATAAATTTGAATGCATATAATACGATGAGATGCAAATGCATGAATGCAAAAAGATATCGATTCTGATTCAGTTTCTTTTAGAAAAAGTTATTTAAGAAACAAAAATCTTTACACAAAACGAATTACAAATACGCTTTCGCCCTCAGGCCCAGAGTTTTAACCCTATCCAATAACAAAGCTAACTCTCGACCTCTATCTGACACTGACTCATGCATTGCACTCAATACATTAGCTTGCGCTGCCAGGTCTTGCAAATGACTAGCAACCTCTCGAATCTGGACTATGGCTTTTCCCATGAGGTAGTCCCTATCTCTGACTTGATCCTGAAAATGATGAAGCTCTCCCTTCCAATGTCCTTCTCTTGCCTCAAGCTACTCAATCTGGAGTTCACAGTTCTGCAATGCTGCTTCCAACCCTCCAATATTGTGCTTCATTTCCTCGATCTTGTTCAGACTTGCCTTTAACTCGACCGTAGAATTACGACTTCGGTGATGATGAAGAGATCATCCAAGCTCAGTCACCTTAGCTTTTAATCCTTGATTCTCCTTCTCTAGGGCCTGATTCTGCGCCTGCATCTCTTGGAACTTCTTCTCCCAATACTCGGCTTTGGCTCTTTCTTCTTGAACCTCTTGTTGCCACTGCTCTGAAGACTTCCCCAATCCAGCTCTCTTCATTGATAGATGTATCCTCTTACATTGCATCTTCAAGTCATCTTGGTCTTCCTCAATCTTCCTCTTTTCTTTCCTCACTTTCTCGACCTCAATTTTTTGAACACCGACGTCTAAGCTTAGGTACATCTTCTCTTCCTCCAGCTTCTCTATCCTTTTCCCGAGCTCCAAACTCTTTCTTTCGAACTCTTACTTTATGACTTCTAACTCTGATGGAACCACTCATAAATTCTCCTCTATTGACCGAGCAACCCCCAAACTCGGCCTAGGGATGTTATTATTGATCCTCTTGCTAAACCAACCTTTGTACTCAAGGGTTGTCGTCGAACCTTCAGTCAGAATCTTCATACAGCAAATCTTCTTCCAAGCCTTGGAAATATCTCGTATCTTCTTCTTATAATGATCCCCCTTATATGAGAAATCACTCTAAGCTAACCCTTGTGTTGCCGGTATAAACTGCCCTGCTTTGTATTGCCTTAGGATGAGTAATGGTGTATAACCAACAACTCCCCAAATTCCAGGAAGAGGTACCCAATAAAAGATTCCGCAATGATAAAGGACTTCATTAGGAGCCATCCAAGGGGCTTTCCACATAACATCTTCCTCTCGGAGATTCTGAAGTATTTCCATCCACCTTTCCTCTGTAATGTCGTCCCTCCTCGACGTAGCTGCTGCTTCCTTTAAGGGAGAATAATCCTCAAAGAACACTCGGCAAGGAACCTTATCGACCTTCTAAAAGTGACTGTGGAACCATACTAACAACAACTGTGCGCATCCAATGAATCTACCTTCACCAGCTCTCCGACATGCACTCAAGGATCTGAACGTCTCAGCTAGGATTGCAGGCATAGGTCTGTTCTGTTTACCAAGTCGATCGAATAAATCTGTAACTGCCTCATCTATGTGCCCCATAGCTTTGGGGAAAATCACCAAACCATAAATACTTAAGGCCAAGACATCAACCCTCTTCTTCACATCTTGGTGCGCCAATATCAAATCCCTCAAACTTGCCCACGGAATGCATTTACCATCACCCTTTTGTTGGATTCGAGCTGCGGCCCACTGATCACTCATCCCTGTGATCATCATTAATTTCTTTATGAAAGTTGGGAGATTAGCAGCCCTAACATAAGCTTTGTTACCTTGAATTCTTGGACAACGAAGCAAGGTCGTTTACTCCTCCAAAGTAGGTACTAAGTCTACCTCTCCAAATGTAAAACAACTATAAGCATGGTTCCAAAACTGTACCATAGCTCGAAACAGATGCTTATTCACCTTGATGTCTAGCAAATAGGGAAGATCTCCATAATTCTGGTAGAATAGCTGCTTAGCCTCGTCATCTCATTGGGCCCAAATGCCCTTCAACTCTTGAAACTCATTCTGTGACGAACTAATACGAGTGAAGTCCCACAACTCTGACGTATACCCCTTAGTGACACTATCTCCTTTCTCTAACTGGGTTTTCTCTGACCACGCACAGACAGAAGCGTTGTCCTCCACTTTATCAAGATATTCGTTCCTCATTACAAAACTTTCTAATCTAGAAATTGAACCGTGAATCGACACCTCTAAATGTTGAATGACATGCAATGATAACAAAATAAAATAGGTCAGTGTCATATATAAAAGATATAATAAACAAGCACTTATAAGGGTAGCTTACTAAAGGTTATTACTGTACTACTTAGGGTAAGCACTTAAAGTTCACTATATGTGTTTCAGTTCTAAAGTGAGGGTACCTGAACCAGCAGATTCCTCGTTCCTCACCCATTATAGGCTCATATGGACCAAGTTCGATTCAAGGGGACACATTTCCCTATGGCCATGCGGAGATGAAAATCTCACGAAGACATAGGTACGAATGTATCCCGAAAGCAATCCACTAGCTCATGCGGAGGTGAAAACCTCACGAAAGTGTAGCTTCTCACTCCCATTTAAGGGTGTGACCACAACGGTCATGCAAATGCAATGTGTGCGTAAAAATAACAATCATATGCAACAAACAAATGTAAAAAGATCGTATTTTAAAATTTTCCAAATTTCTGACATTAAGGCAGAAAGCAATCAATTTTCGGCTTGACTCTCTTATTGGTCCCCAGTGGAGTCGCCAAGCTGTCGAAACCATTTTTAATGAGAGATTTTGAAAACGGGAGTCGCCACCAACCTTTTTAGGTGTGATTAGATCACCTTATAAAACATTTTGGTCTACGAAAATGTGAGAAAATAGGTTCGGGAGTCGGTTACATACGAGGAAGGATTAGCACCCTCGCAACGCCCAAAATTGGTACCAAATTGAATAGTTTTCTGTCTTAATGTCAAAAGTTTGAAAGAATTTTAAAAGATAGGATCCCTTTTTAAAACCGGAATAATTTGAGATGAAAATCGAGATTCCTTCGCTCCAAAAGAGTACAAACATCACATCCAGCATGATTGGACACTATATTTTTAAACTTTCGTAACTGAAATCATCTCGTGATTTACAAAATCTATTTAGAATGATACTTTAAACATTTAGACAAACAGGAAATCGCAACCCAACATGTTAGGGCACTACTTCCCGAATTCCTAAATACAAAAAACATTGCCTCATTTTTAATATTCTTTTGGATTAAACGAAATATAAATTTTTAAAACAATAATGCATTTAACATATTACAAGATATCAATACTAAATAATATAAACTACATGATACATACTTTAACATTTCATGCAAATATAATATAGAAAATGATAAATAACGACATAAATTACATAATATACATCAACATTTCATGCAGATATAATCATAAATAACATAAATATACATACATTAACATTTCATGCAAAATACAACATATAAAACAATGAATATAACAATATAAATTACATGATATATATACAATAATATTTCATGCAAATATAACTTAAAATAACAACATAAATAATCAATTTTCATGCAAATATATAAAGACAATAAATAACATAAAAATAACAAATAATTTATGAGATAAAATTAACATACTAAAACAATACTAAATAAATACAAAAAAGATACAAAAATAAATAAACAAATTATGAACATATGAAAAATAAGTCAAAAAAATAAAGATAAAAACTAAATACAATTAAAAATAAATGAGGTATTAAAAAAATAAAATATTTAAAAATATATATAAATAATAATGGAGAATTTTTTTAAAAAATGGTTAATATATATAAAAATATACTATATGATATAATAACTTAATATATATTTATAAAAATAATAATATATTAAATAGGAACAAAATTTTATAGTAAATTTTAGAATATCATATAATATACAAGACATTTAATGATAACATACAAATATATATATATATATAATATTTATAATAATATACAAATTTTAAAATTATACTTAATACATAATAAGTAATATATAAGAATAATAATATAACACTAATGTATAAAAAAATTTATATGATAAATAATATGTGAAAATAATTATATATAAAAAAATAATGTGTAATAAAAATAATTTTATATATATATATAAAAGTTTAGAATGAAATAAATAATATATAAAATATTAAAAATAGGTAAAAAATGAATAAATAAAATAGGACTAAATTTAAAACTCAATAAAACTTTGGGGATAAATTAAAAGAAATTAAAACTGAATTTGGGGCTTAATTAAAATGCGTGCAATAAATGGGGAACTCACTGGGCAATTATACCCTATTCCCAAAACGGTGCCGTTTTGAGGATTGCGCTTTAAAGGGTTCAGGGACCAAATTGAAACAAAAACAAACTATTAGGGCCAGATTTAAAAAATAAAGAAATTTAAAATTGAACGAAATTAAAAAACGGAAAAAAAGGAAAAAAAAAGCGGAAGGGCACAAATGGCAATTTGCCCATCTACCAAAAACGCGCGGATCTTCCCCGGGTCACGGGTCAATGCGCGGATCCTTCACTTAAACGGTGTCGTTTTGGTGCTTATTAAATTAAGCAAAAACGACATCATTTTTATAATACTATATAAATAAGATTTTGGCCCAAAAATTCATTTTTTAAAGCTGGTTTAAAAAAAAAACTTGAAATCCTCTGAAAGAGGAGAAGAGAAGAGCCCTCCGGGCTCTGGGCTTCGGCAGGCTAAGCTTCGGTCATCGGGCTGCACGCGCCACACGCGCCGACGTACACGGCGGTTGGAAGGTTAAAAGCCTTCATTTTTCCAGGCGAATCATAGGTAATTTCTTCTCTTTTCTAAATACCGACAGTTTTTGTAAAAAACGATTCATATGTGTTGAACAAAAAGAAATAAACTATAAGGAACGAAATATGTAACTAAAATCACCTTTTTCCAAAAAGAAAACTGCTTGTATTTCTTTCTTGTACATATATATGAGTGTATCTGTTTGTATATATGTAAAAAAAAAAATCTCCACTATTACAGTGAAGATATTCGGCTTTTATAGCCCCTATTTTCTAAGTACAAATTTGGTGTGTTCTTCCGTTCGATTCCTTGCCATATTTGCTGTGTATTTCTTTCCCTTTTTGCAGGTGACGACGAGAAAATCGGCGACGATCAGGCGCTGATGATGGCGCACTGGCGCGCCGATTGCGGCGCGAGATGAGGCCTGGTGTCGGGGTGCTTGCGGCGCCTAGGGTTTTAGAAAACCCTAGGTTCTCTGATTCTGTTAATGGTTTGGGCCTTTTGGGCCGTGTTTATTTGTTGGGTTAAAAGGTTTAATGGGTGTAACCGGGTAATTGCTTAGGTTACGAGTGAAAAAGGGTATTGGGTTAATGGGTATTTTGGTTTAGACTAATTGGGCTGTAAAATGTAATCGAGTTTTGGGTTATCAGGCCTTTGGGCCTATTTATTGTAAATTGGACATTAATAGGGACACTTTATTTATTTAATTTGGTTTATAAATTTTTGTTTAGTTCATTTCACGGGCCCGGGCAAAAATGGGTTCTTACAGTATTGTTGGGTGATTATGTGACATTAATCGTGAATTATATATTTCTAATCCTTTATATTCATATTTTGGTGCTTAATAAGGCGTTTGGGAGCAATAGGAGTGAAGAGCGGGTGTAAATTAGAATTTTGGAGCATTCCGGTAGCTGTGCGAATGCAACGGATTTTCACACAGGCGAGAGAGAGAGAGAGAGAGAGAGAGAGAGAGAGAGAGAGAGAGAGAGAGAGAGAGAGATTGGTTGAACTAGAGCAGTCTTGCTTATTTGAAATCTTTGTGGAGACCATTCGGTGGTCCAATTTCTTTTGTGCTTCAAACAGAATCACTTGGGTTGAGGTACTTAGAGTACCAATTCACATGTGGAATTATATCACATCCAAGAGAATTGCAGAGAGTTGGGGTTCTTTAGGTTCGTTGGGTTGAAATACATGTTCTATGGAAGATTATAGTAAAATGGCTCTAGCAATCTTGTCCAAACAATTGCAGAGAGTGGATGAGGTCGTTATTCTCCAGTTTAGTGAAGAAAGTTATCATGTTAGAGAGTTACTGAGATCACAGGGCTAGTTACAAGGAATGAACCAAAGCAACGCCATTGGGCTTTAGCGTTAGAATGGTGTCTAGAAATCACTGCTTCTGAGTCAAATATGCAAGATACAGGCCGAGTTGAAAAGTTACTGGAAAAAGGTATGGCCATAGAAGGCGAGAGAACAGAAATGCCTAATAAAATCAATGAGAAGAGTTGAAAATTGGAGAATGGGAGCGAATAGACTGAATTTGTCAGATGAAAGACTCTTGAAGAAATTGTAGGGATGGGTAGTTCCACAAAGAACAAGAAAGAAAATGAAGTTGTGATAGCTAGAATGGGGGACAAGACACTAAATGAATCTGCTAATCTAAAGTCAGCTGATCAATAGTTGTAGGAAGTGGATGGACTGAATTAGAATGGTGGCGTTATGGAGAAAAACTTATATCGACTCCAAATGTAGAGTCGAAACCAGTAGCATGCGTAACAATGACCAACTGTGTAAGAGATCAGAAAAGAGAAAACTGTGACATGGTAGATGGTTTATTGCATGATGGGAATGCTCATGAGAATAGGTATGAAAAGTGGTTGGTGTCCCAAATGGGACGAGTGGGGCTAACAGTGGTGTATAGCTTGGAGATACTTTTGGAGATTTGATGAATGACGCTCTGTGAATGGTTAAATCCAAGAATTTTAAATTAATATAAGAATTTGTTATGGTGAATAACTCCATGAAAGTTCCAATTCAGTTAAGGAAGGATAACTATGAACAGAAGGAGAACGCACACATGGAATCAAAAAGAAAAGAAAGAGAATAATCACCTTAAATGAAAGTTCTACGGTGTGGCGGATGAATTGGTGCGTCGAAAAGAAAGTAGGAAACAAGCCAAAATAACCAGGAGTAGATAAAAAAGAAAAAAGAAAAACATTCCGGTGCAAGTATTGTGATGTAAAAAATTGGTCCTTTTCTTTTTTATTTATTTCTAGATTTGCCCCGAACTTTCGCTTTATGTTCAATTTAGCCCATTTTTAGTTATTTTTACTATTTTATGATTAAAATTAATTGATTATTATCATTATTTTTTTATTATTACTATTATTATTATTATTCCTTTTTATTATTATTATTATCTATTATAAATATTATTATTATTACTATAATTACTATTTTTATTTTTATTGACATTAGCATTAGTATTATTATCATTTTATTTTATTATCATTATCATTTTTGTAATTATTATTACTATTATTTTTTACTATTATTATTTAACAAACTATTAGTACCTATTTTTGTTATTATTATTACTATTTTATTATTAGTATTATTATATTTTCATCTATGTTTATTTTTTTATCTAATTTTTATTTATCTATTTATATTTCATTATTATTATATTTTGTGTATTTTATCTCTATTTATATTTATGTATTAATATCATTATTTTACTATATATTATTATTATTATTAGCATTATATTTATTATTATTTTTACTATTGTTTATTATCTTTATTAACATTATTACTATAATTTTTTTCTATTATTATTATTATCATTTCTTATTTTGTTTCATTCAATATTTTTATTTCCTTATTGTTTTTTGCCTATTTCATTTTTATTTTATTTTATTTTTATTATTTATTTAAACTTTTTAATAGTTTTTATTTATTTATTTACTTATGGTTTTTAGTTAACCTTTTTTTATTTTATTTTTTTATTCTTGCCCATATTACTGTTATTTGTACTATTGCATCTGTTATTATGTTATTACACATATTAGCACCATAATTTGCTTTTATATGTCACTATAAATCACGTCATATTTTTACTCGATGGTCGATATTGGAGATGACAATGAAGATCCCCTCTACCCTCCGGGTTTTACCCCAAAGAATGTTCAGATACAACCCGAAGTTTACCCACGAAGGCCATCTGTTACAATCAGGCCCCAACAGTTTCAGGCTGGTGTTTCGGCACCGATGAACTACCAAGCCAGCTTAGGCTCTAATCCAGTGGATAACCCAACTAACCTTGTTGTCCCCGGTCTCGATGATGTGATAGAAACAGAAAAGACAAGGGTAGAGATCCCAAAAGAACTCGAAAAATGGTGTAGATGGTTAGAAGAAAAATTTAAAGAAATGGAAAATGCCGACTATCGTGGTGGAATCGATGCTAAGAAATTGAGCTTGGTTTCGGACCTAGTGCTTCCCCCCAAGTTCAAGACTCCTGAGTTCGAGAAATATAATGGGACTAGTTGTCCCGAAGCTCACATCACCATGTTCTGTAAGCGAATGACAGGTTATGTCAATAATGACCAACTATTGATTCACTGTTTCCAAGAAAGTTTGGTTGGGGCAGCATCCAAATGGTACAACCAATTGAGCCGTGCTAAGATCAATTTATGAAAGAATCTAGCACAAGCCTTCATGAAGTAGTATAGTCACGTGACGGATATGACCCCTGATAGAATCACTTTACAGGACATTGAGAAGAAGCATAATGAAAGCTTCAGGCAATACTCCCAACGGTGGAGAGAGATGGCCACACAAGTCCAACCACCTCTGCTAGAAAAGGAAACTACAATGCTCTTCATTAATACCCTGAAGACACCTTTCATTAGTCACATGCTGGGAAGAGCAACTAAGAGTTTCTCAGACATAGTAATGTCTGGTAAAATGATAGAAAATATGATAAGGTGCAGGAAAATAGAGGCTGGAGAAAATGCCAAAAGGCTAACCCCGAGGAAGAAACAAGGTAAATAATGTGAGCACATATTCGAAATCGATCACCATAAGCCAACCGAGGACGACAACCACTGGTCAGCAAGGCCCACCTAGACAAGAGCCCAACACAAAGCAAAATATGGAGAAACTCCAATTTATGCCTATCCCAATGACTTATAAGGAGTTGTACCAAAGTTTATTTGATGCACATGTTGTGTCCCCTTCTATTTAAAGCAAATACAACCCCCATACCCCAAATGGTACGACTCAAATGCCCAATGCGAGTACTATACGAGAATCACAGAACACTCGATAGAAAACTGCACCGCTTTTAAGAAATTGGTTGAAAGACTCATCAAAATGGGCATTGTGAAATTTGATGATACATATAGTGCAGAAAACCCGTTACCTAACCATGTACATAAGGGGGTAAATGCGATAATCGAGAGTTCAGGGAAGGAAATCAAGATGAATATCGCAGAAGTGAAGACCTCGCTAAAAGAAATATGGAAGAAAATGGTAGAAAGAGGGTTAATAATGCAAAATTCAGGGGTCAGATCTCGAAGAACAAAGAATTATTGTGAGTTCCATGATCAAGAGGATCATGAGATTCCAAGATGTAGTGAATTTAGGCTCTAGTATAAGGATTGATGGATAGTAAGGAGCTAGAATTCTTTGAGTATGCCAGAAACCTAGAAGGAAAAGATGTATGTGCCTCAGAAAAGAGGTCAACAGGGAATATCTACAAAGTCAACCACCTAGTGGTTATAATTTCACGACCAAGAAATAACGAAGTCGGGGCACAAGTCGCACCAAAAGTCGTAATCCAAAAGCCTGTTGCTTTCCCTTATAAAGATAGCAAAAGGGTACCTTGAAACTATAACTGCAATGTGACAATCTCGGGAGAAGAAATCCCGGCTAATGCATCAGAGGAAGGTCAAGACGTGGGTTTCTATACGCGTAGCGAAAGACGTTATGATACCCCAAATACAAAAGTCGAGCTTGTTAAAGGAAATCATTGGTGATTGAGCAAAAGAAAGAGAAGCTGGTTAGACTGGAACCACCAGTTAATGAATCAGTAACAGAAAAAGAAGCTAAGGAATTCTTGAAATTTCTAAAACACAGCGAGTATAGTATTGTGGAATAGTTGCACAAATAGTCAGCTCGTATATCGGTACTGGCTTTACTCTTAAGCTCAGAAACCCATCGTAGCGCATTGATGAAGGTGCTGAATGAAACTTATGTCGCTAACGATATTTTAGTAAACAAGCTGGACCGCCTAGTAAACAATATAAGTGTCGACAACTTTATCTTCTTCAATGATGATAAAGTACTGCCAGGAGGCAGGGGATCGACTAAGGCTTTGCACATCACGACCCGCTGTAAGGGGTATACGTTACCGGGGGTATTGATTGACAATGGATCGACCTTGAATGTCCTACCATTATCCATACTGAACAGATTGCCTATGGATAGGTCTCACATGAAAGCCTGCCAAAATATAGTGAGAGCGTTCGATGGCATAGAAAGGAAGGTAATGGGTAGAATCGAAATACCCCTTCTGATCGGTCCAAGCACATACGAGGTAGATTTCCTAGTGATGGACATCAAGCCTTCGTATAATTGCCTATTAGGGAGGCCATTGATACATTCAGCAGGGGCAGTCCTTTCGTCACTGCACTAAAAGTTGAAATTGGTAACGGAAGGTCGGTTGGTAACGATAAATGCCGAAGAGGACATCATCCCAGTGACATGCCATATCTAGAGGCAAACGATGAAGCAATAGAATGTTCCTTTCGATCTTTAGAGTTTGTGAATATGACATTCATTACTGAAGAAAATAGGATCCCAATGCCCAGGTTATCTAAGACTACAAGAATGAGCCTACGGCTAACTATTGGGAAAGGGGCCCTACCGGAAAGAGGACTCAGAAGATATCTCCAAGGAAGGAATAAGGCACCAATAATGAAGGACAAACAAGATCGCTTCGGTTTAGGATTTAAGTCGGACGCGAGATAAAGAAAGAAGGAATTGGAAAAGAAGCAAGAGAGAAGGAGAGCGCGATTAAGCGAGGAGGAGATCGATTGGGAACCAATGATCTTTCCCCATATATCGAAGACTTTTGTGTCTGGAGGAATCATTCACCCTGAGCGAGGGACACCAAGAATGGAAATCGAGAAGGAATGTTGGAAAATTTGGACATCAACACCACATATGAAGAAGGAACTGGAGTAGAGAATTTGTCGGGCATTCTCCCTTATGAGCCAGGAAGTGTTTTGAATAATTGGACTGCGGAAGAGATTCCTGTAGTCTTTAGAACTAACACAGAGTAATGCTTAAAACACACTTATTACTCTAGGCCTAGGAGTAATGAGAGTCCTTTTTGTGAAATAGGCTTATGTTTAAAATCGTTATTTCAATGAAATGCATCTTTTTATCTTATTCTGAGCAAATATTCTTTTATTAATCATACCATACATAACATTACTCTTAGATTTTTTTGTTCTTTGTATCTTCCTTCGCACCTACAACAGGTCTCCAGATATCAACGATATGAGTGACGATGCTACTAACTCAGAATCTCCTTTTGAGCGAGAAATGTGTCTAGAGGGATATCAAGACTTTGAAGTTGACAGAGACTGTAACTTATCTCCGGATTTGTTAAGGATGGTAGAACAAGAAGAGAAACAAATTCTACCTCACAAAGAGTCAGTAGTAACTGTGAACTTGGGAGACGAACAAGAAAAGAAAGAAGTAAAGATCGGAGCTTGCAATACCACAGAGACAAAGCGAGACCTCATTGAGTTACTCCAAGAATTTAAAGATGTTTTTGCATGGTCGTATCAAGATATTCCTAGACTAAGTACTGATATCATGGTACACCAACTGCCCATAAAGGAAGAATGCAAGCCGGTTCAACAGAAGCTTCGAAGAATGAGGCCTGATGTTTTGTTGAAAATAAAAGAGGAGGTCAAAAAGCAATTCGATGCTAGTTTCTTACATGTGGTTAAGTACTCAGAATGGGTAGCCAATATCGTCCCCATCCCTAAAAAAGATGGAAAAGTACGGATGTGTGTAGATTACAGGGATTTGAGCAAAGCCAGCTCAAAGGACAACTTCCCATTGCCCCATATCGACACCTTAGTGGACAACACAGTAGGTTACTCACTGTTCTCCTTCATGGATGGTTTCTCAAGATATAATCAAATAAAGATGCATCTTGAAGAAATGGATAAGACCACATTTGTAACCATGTGGGGAACTTTTTGCTATAAGTAATGTCATTTAGACTGAAAAACGCAGGAGCAACATATCAGAGATCCATGGTAACCCTGTTCCATGATATGATGCACAAAAAAATTAAAGTTTATGTCGACGACATGATCGCCAAATCCCAAACAGAAGAGGATCATGTGTGAGTCTTCATAAAATTATTTTTGAGGTTGAAAAAATTATAGCTGAAACTCAATCCAGAAAAATGTACCTTTGAGGGCAGGTCAAGAAAGCTTCTAGGATTCGTAGTCAGCGAAAAAGGGATTGAGATTGACCCAGATAAAGTCAGAGCCATACAAGAGTTACCTCCGCCGCGTGCTCAGAAAGAAGTTCGAGGATTCTTAAGAAGACTGAATTACATCGCTCGGTTCATTTCACAACTAACCGAGAAATGTGACCCCATACTCTGTCTCATTAAGAAACACAACCCTGGTGTTTGGGATGAGGAGTGCCAAAAGACTTTTGACAAGGTTAAGCAATACTTGTTTAATGCCTCAGTGTTGACACCACCTAGTCCAGATAAGCCGCTGATACTGTATTTAGTAGTATTTGAAAATATGAGTCAGGAAGGAAAGAAAAAGCGATATATTACCTCAGTAAAAAGTTCACTAAATGTGAGATGAGATACTCACCAATTGAAAAGTTGTGTTGTGCCTTAATTTGGACAACCTGACGATTGAGACAGTATATGTTGTATCACACAACTTGGCTCATCTCAAAACTCAATCCTCTAAAGTATATGATGGAGTCGATTGCTTTGAATGAGAGAATAGCCCGATGGAAAATTCTGCTTTTCGAATTTGATATAGTCTATGTGAACCAGAAAGCTATAAAAGGGAGTGCAATAACAAATTTTCTAGCTAGTAGAGCTCTAGAAGACTATGAGCCTCTGAACTTCGATTTCCCAAATAAAGATCTAATTTACGTGGTAACCACTGAAGAAGACTCTCAAGAAGGCCATCATTGGAAGCTAAACTTCAACGGAGCATCAAATGTTGTAGATAACGAAATTGGGGCAGGCTTGGTATTCCCAAATGGAGATCATTATCCCTTCACTAGTAAATTAAATTTTGATTGCACAAACAATATGGTCGAATACAAAGCATGTATCATAGGAATTCGTATAGCCATAAAATGCAAGATTAAAGTGCTAGAGGTATATGGGGATTCTGCGCTAGTGATCTATCAGATTAAAGGTGAATGGGAGACAAGAGATCTTAAGTTGATCAATTATCAAAGTTTGGTCCTTGAATTAATTAAAAAGTTTGATGATATCATCTTCTGCTATCTCCCGCGAGAAGAAAATCAGATGGCTGACGCCCTAGCAACTTTAGCTTCCATGATCAAGGTGAATAAACAAGAGGATATGAAAATAATCCAAATGAGTATTTATGAGGCTCCGGCTCATTGTTACAACATCGAAGAAGAAGAAGAAAATGATTATCATCCTTGGTACCACGATATACTGCGATATATGAAGAATCGTGAGTACCCCAACCAAGTTCCTAAGAATGATAAAAGGACGTTGAGAAGACTGGCCAGTGATTATGTCTTGGATGGGGAGATCCTATACAAAAAAAGGAAAGATCAGGTGCTATTAAGATGTGTAGACGCTATAGAGGCTAAGAAAATCTTGAAAAAAGTCCATGAGGGCATCTGTGGGACACATGCTAATGGCTTTACAATGGCTAGGCAAATTATGAGGTTCGGTTATTATTAGTCCACCATGGAAGGACTACGCCTAAAGATGTCATAAGTGTCAAATCTATGGAGACAAGATTCATGTGCCTCCTTCACCTCTACATGTTATGACTTCTCCATGGCCTTTCTCTATGTGGGGGATGAAGATCATTGGGCCAATTTTGCCAAAAGCTTCAAATGGGCATCGATTCATCTTTGTGGTTATCGACTACTTCACCAAGTGGGTAGAGGTCACTTCATATGCCAACGTTACAAAATCAACAGTTAGCAAGTTCGTGAAAAAGAAAATCATTTTTCGATATGGAATGCAAGAAAAGATCATATCTGACAATGCATTAAATTTGAACAATAGTACGATAGCAGAGGTCTGCAGTCAGTTCAAGATCAGACACCACAACTCGTCACCGTATCACCTGAAGATGAACGGTGCAGTCGAGGTAGCCAATAAGGACATCAAGAAGATTGTGGGGAAGATGACTAAAACTTATAAAGATTGGCATGAAAAGTTACCATTTGCCCTTTATGCTTATCGAATGTCTGTCAGGACCTCTTCCGGGGCAACGCCTTTCTCATTGGTTTATGGAATAGAGGAAATTTTACCCATCGAGGTTGATATTCTTCCCTCAGAGTTTTGTTAGAAGTGAAGTTGGATGAAGCGGAATGGATTCAGTCCCGATATGATCAGTTGGGTTTGATTGAAGAAAAAAGGCTAAGGGCTATTAGTCATGGTCAGATGTACCAAAAACGAATGATGCAAGCTTACAACAAAAAGGTTCGTCCTAGAGAATTCCACGAGGGAGACCCAGTATTGAAAAAGATCTCACCTATATAAAAGGATTTCAGAGGAAAATGAATGTCGAATTGGGAAGGACCTTTTGTGGTAAAGAAGGCCTTTTCTGGAGGAGCGTTGATATTGACCGAGATGGATGACAAGACTTTACCCAATCTTGTAAATTCAGATTTGGTTAAGAAATACTTCGCTTAAAAAAAAGGAAAGGCCAAGGAGAAAACCCGTAAAGGGCACCTTGAGACCAAAGGGATTTTGAATTGAAAACTCGTAAAAGGGCAATTTGAATTTTGATCGAAGGTAGGACATGCGGTAGTCTTGAGATACCTGAATTAACAAGGAGGAGAGATGTTATATCTTGGGGCATCAACAGAGTACTCTAGATCCCCTAGACCTATATTGAGCTAAAAAAAGAGTCCTCAAGAAGTTTGTGCAGAAAAGCTCATGCTGCAATATTTGGGGCATCTATTTTCCTTTTATTTATTTTGTATTCCAACAATGTTTGGCTTCTTTGATTAATCTACTCTTTTCAAATTTTGTTTCTGATAAATTTCAGTTTTGTTCATTATTACGATCTTTTTCAAGCATTTTGCATTGAAATAATGATTAATGGACTAGTGACACTTTCACAAAAGGAGTTCTGCATATTACTTTGAAAGTTTCTAAATAGTACAAGAACCTGAAACAGGACTATTATTTAGAACTAACCAAACCTAAGGGTTGGAAATATTTGGGAAAGAAGAGTCTAAATTGTGACTACTTCTTCGGGTTTTCTGTCAAAGATATCAGCTGAATAAGAAGACAGGATATTGTGTCAGTGATAGAACCTTGGTGAACAAAGAGCAATAACAACCCAAACATTGAGAACGAATCATTCTCATGACATTATGCATTCATGCAAATGTCATTCATACACATCTAGTTAGGAGTATTTGATTCATTCTGATTATCACATCCTAATCATTTGGCGTAAGCATAGGCCCATGAAATAAATTCTACAGGTCATGTCCCCTAGAGGGCGATGTAGCAAGATTGGTGAATTTACAAGTCTTATCTCCCTAAAGTTGTAGCGGAGCATACTAAAGATGGAGAATCTTATCTTCCTGAAGTTGCAGTGGAGCAGATTACAGCCACTAACCTTATCTCTCTCCGAAATTACAACAGAGCGGGTTGAAATTACAAGTCTTATCTCCTTAAAGTTGCAGTGGCGCAGACTGAAGATAGCGAATCTTATTTCCCTGAAGTTGCAGTAGAATAGATTGAAGCTATAAATAAACAGATCTTATCTCTCTGAAGTTGCAATAGAGTAGATCATAGCAAACCTTATCTCCTCGAGTAGCAGTGGAGTAAGTTGAAGATTGTAGATCTTATCTCCCTAAGCAGTAGTGGAGCAGATTAAAGATGGCAAATCTTATCTTCTTGAGGTAGCAGGGGAGCAGATTTAAGCCACTAGCCTTATCTCCCTGAGCAGCAGTGGAGCAGGCTAAAAATTGTAGATCTTGTTTCCCTAAGCAATAGCGGAGCAAATCGAAGATGGAAAATCTTGTTTCCCTAAGTAGTAGTGGAGCAGATTTAAGCTACCATCCTATCTCCCTAAGCAGTAGTGGAGTAGGCTGAAGATTATAGATCTTGTCTCCCTAAGCAGTAGTGGAGTAGATTGAAGAGGGCAAATCTTGTCTCCCTAAGCAGTAGTGGAGCAGATTTAAGCCATCATTCTATCTTCCTGAGCAGCAGTGGAGCAGACTGAAGATTGCAGATCGTATCTCCCTAAGCAGTAGTGGAACAGATCGAAGATAGTGAATCTTATCTTCCCGAGGTAGCAGGGGAGTAGATTTAAGCCACCAGCCTTATCTCCTTGAGGTAACAAAGGAGTAGGCTGAAGATTGTAGATCTTATCTTCCCGAGGTAGCAGGGGAACAGATTTAAGCCACCAGATTTATCTCCTTGAGGTAGCAAAGGAGCAGGCTAAAGATTGTAGATCTTATCTCCCTAAAGTAGCAGTGGAGCAAATCGAAGACGATGAATCTTATCTCTATGTAACAGCAATGGAGTAGATTTAAGTCATCAGTCTTATTTCCCTGAAGTTACAGTGGAGCAGACTGAAGATAGCGAATTTTATTTCCCTGAAGTTGCAGTGGAACAGATTGAAGCTATGAATAAACAGATCTTATCTCTCTGAAGTTACAGTAGAGCAGATCATAGCAAACGTTATCTCCCTAAAGTTGCAGTGGAACAGGTTGAAAACTACAAACCTTATCTCTCTGAAGTTACAGTAGAGTAGGTTGAAGCCATAAGTCTTATCTCCCTGAAGTGCAGTGGAGCAAACTAAAACACAAATCTTATATCCCTGAAGTTGCAGTGGAACAGACTGAAAACTACAAGTCTTATCCATCTGAAGTTGCGGTGGAATGGATCAAAGCAACAAGACGCAGTGGACTGGAATGAGACTACCTGAAGAAGTGAAGCACCAAAAAAGTCAAGACTCAGCGAGACCGGGCAAAATTGGTCTTTCAATCTTTGCTCTATTCTCGTTACACGACAATGAGCAAAGAGGGGCAGTTGTATAGCCCAATTTTCTGCTCTGGCCCACAAAAACAAACCCAAGCAAAACCATTACAAACCCCAACCAGACCTAACCAAATCAACCCAAACTAAAAACCCATTAGCCAATTACAAACCCAAAACCCAAACCTAAATCAACTACCCCAAACCCAACTAAGCCCAAATAACCTAACCCAACTACCCCAAGCCCAATTCAGCCCAAATCAGAAACAAAACAAAAAAAGAAAAAAACCTTAGCTTTCCCCCCTAAATTCAGCGCCGCACCTAGTTCTGTTGACCTCTGCCACCGCCGCCACTGGAGCGCCTATCATGTCCACCGCCTCTGCCACCTCCACGGCTGCCACTGCCCACTTGTGCCTGAAAAAAACAGAGAAATCATTAGGCAAAAACAAGTTGTATTCGGCTATATAAAGCCACAAAACCACTTGTATTGGGACCTTTCTTTTTTATTGGAAAAAATACAAAAACAATAGATTTTCAAAAACAAAACAGAGAGTGAATATTAAAAAAGAGAGAGAATCAAAAACAAAATTCCAGTTAATAATTCAAGAGGTGATTTCATTTTTTATTTTCTTTTTTTCTTCTTTTCGAATCTACTCAAATATATTCATACATCTATATTTTGTTTTAAAAAAACAGTTTATAAAAATATACAAAAAAACAAAAAAAAATATACCGCCATGTGCGGCGGTCGACGACGACAGACAGACGGCAAGGATACAGCAGAGGCTGGTCGACTTCTTGGCCAGAATCTGGGCGAACCTAGAGAGAAGAGAGAAGTCTCTTCTTTTTTTAAAAAAAAACTTTGATGAAAATGATTTTTTTAAAAAAAAAATTTAGGCTTTTATAGAAGATCAAAACGACGCCGTTTTGGTTGGCCTCCTCAGACGCCAAAACGACGTCATTTTGGGGAGGCCAACCCGATCCGACCCGCTCCAATGGCAAGATTCGTGTGTTTTCGATTAATGAGCTAATTGCACTTTTAGCCCTTCCTCTTTTTTATGGTTTTGCAATTAAGTTTCTTTTATTTTTAATTTTTACCTTGTAATTTATCTCGGTTTCCAATTTAGTCCCCCTAGAAACGCACGTTTTAGAGGGTGGGGGTTATTTCCCATTTTGGACCCTCCATGTTATTCGTGCTTTCAAATCGGTCCATTTCTCTTTTATTTATTCCCAGATTTGTCCCGAACTTTCGCTTTATGTTCAATTTAGCCCATTTTTAGTTATTTTTACTATTTTATGATTAAAATTAATTGATTATTACTATTATTATTATTCCTTATTATTATTATTATTATTATTATTATTATCTATTATCAATATTATTATTATTATTATTATTATTATTACTATTATTACTGTTTTTATTTTTATTGCCATTAACATTAGTATTATTATCATTTTATTTTACTATCATTATCATTTTTGTAATTATTATTATTATTATTACTATTTTTGTTATTATTATTATTACTATTGTATTATTACTATTATTATATTTTCATTTATGTTTATTTTTTATCTAATTTTTATTTATCTATTTATATTTCATTATATTATTATATTTTGTGTATTTTATTTCTATTTATATTTATGTATTAATATCATTATTTTACTATATATTATTATTATTAGTAGTATTATATTTATTATTATTTTTTACTATTGTTTATTATCTTTATTAACATTATTACTATCATTTTTTCTATTATTATTATTATTATTATTATTATTATTATTATTATTATTATTATTATTTATTTTTGTTTCATTCAATATTTTTATTTCCTTATTGTTATTTGCTTATTTCATTTTGTTATTTTATTTTTATTTTTATTATTTATTTAAAATTTTTAATAGTTTTTATTTATTTTTTTACTTATGGTTTTTAGTTAGCCTTTTTTTATTTTATTTTTTTATTCTTTTGTACTATCACATTTGTTATTATGTTATTACACGTATTAGCATCATAATTTGCTTTTATATGTCACTATAAATCACGTCATATTTTTACTTGATACATTAAAATGTTATTTTAAATAAGAAATATTTCGTATTTCGAGATTCGAAAAGTCGTTCCCTAACTCACGGGATTTCGACTTTCTCGATAAATCCAAACCTGTGAATGTTTTTAAAAAAAATTTTAAAAAAATCTTGGTATTAAGAAAAAATCATATTCTAACTTACGGAGTATGATTTCTTTCTAAAAATAGATAACATCAAATATCTAATAAATAAATTTTTCGGCGTTTATTCTCGTATCAAGAATTTAAGACATTGTGTCCTAACTTACGGGACATAATTTTTTTCCTCGATTAACGTGAAATATGCCCTCTTTCTCAAAAAATTTTCAATTAAGCAATATTTTAACGATGGATCGTATTTTTCCTCAAAGTTCTCAATTTTCGACAGTAAGACACTAATTAATTAACTAGGTACAAAATTTTGGCGTTACGAGGGTGCTAATCCTTCCTCGTGCGTAACCGACTCCAGAACCCATCATTCTGAATTTCGTTGACCAAAATTGTTGTTTAAATAAATCAAACCATTTATTAAAAACAATCACTTTTACGAGGTGATCCGATCACACCTCATCAAAAAGGATTGGTGGCGACTCCCCTTTTTTTCGTTTTCGTTTTCAAAATCAAAGTCGACACTATTTTTTCAAAAAAATGGTTTCGACAAGTATTTTCATTAAAGTTGTATTAGGGATATGTTATAAGAATAATTAGAGTTTATTTTTATTATTAAAGTTAATTTGATTTTATTGATAAGTAGAAGTGGAAATTACGTCAAACTAGTCTTCTTCGTTTTCGAGACTTCAATTAGAAGTACTTGAAGCTTAGTTATTCTTTCTTCGGCTGACCATTCCAATTGTTACAAGCTTACAAATCATTACCGTCCATAGCTGCCGCAACCAAATTGGCCTTGGATTCAATTACGAAATTAGCCACCACGATTCCCTCAACTTGCTACTGCCAAATTCGATTTGCCATGTTGTCCAAGGGGCACCGACTTGCTTCTCCAATCGTTGAACCAACTCGCCTTGCACCGATTGCTTTGACTGCCAAAGCATTACCGCTACCGTATGTTCTTCATAAAAGCTTTGTTGCTTCGATTAGTTGCTACTGCAAATTGTTGTAATCTCCTTGTGGCAACCAAATTGGATAATTTTTCATTGCCAATCTATCGCATCGATAGTCTCAAGTACTAGCAACCAAAATTCTTCAAATCTTTGCCATCTATTTGCTACTGCCGCTGTGCTCCATTTAGCTGCTGATTCAATTACGAAATTAGCCACCTCAACTTGCTATTGCCAGATTCGATTTGCCATTTTGTCCAAGGGGCACCGATTTGCTTCTCCAATCGTTGAACCAACTCGCCTTGCACCGATTGCCTTGACAGCCAAAGCATTGCCGCTACCATATGTTCTTCATAGAAGCTTTGTTGCTTCGATTAGTTGCTATTGGAAATTGTTGTAATCTCCTTGTGGCAACCAAATTGGATAATTTTTCATTGCCAATCTGTCGCCCCGATAGTCTCAATTACTAGCAACCAAAATTCTTCAAATCTTTGCCATCTATTTGCTACTGCCGCTGTACTCCATTTAGCTGCACCCTGCTTTGCTCCAAGTAATTGTTGCCGCAAATTTGTTCAAAGTATCCCCATCCCCTTCAAGATCTGTTGCCGTTTTCTCGTTCTATTCTACCGTCAAATTGCTGCCTGTTACTTTGCTCCTCTTCGTCAACCAGCTTGCTGTCGTTTTACTCCTCTAATTCAGATGGCGTTCGTTCGCCTTTATGTTGCTGCTGGGGTTTGGCCTTAATTGGCTGTCAATCAGCCAACAAAATTGTTGGGAGTTATCGATCAAAAATTGGTTGCTCATTGTTTGTCTTAGGACGTGCCTTACTCCTTTTAATTTTCACTAGCAAGATTAATTTATTAGTTGATGCATTGTTTGAGTAAAATTGAAATTACTCGTGGTTAGGCTTAATTAGTTAGAGTAAGTACTAAACGGAAGTGACTTGATTTAGATTTATATTGTTTAATTTACGATTAATTTAATTTGAATTCATGCATGATTAACTTGTTAGTTTTGATTTAAAGACGAGTTGTTAGGTTGACTATTATTTGTAGCATATGGTTATTAATTAGATAAATTCGGATTAAGGATAGAAATTGGTTATTGTTAATTAGGTTACATTAATTCTTTTTTTAAGATTAAAACTAGACTAATGGCCATGCAAATGATAACTTTGAATAATTTTTAATGAAATCGTATAGTTTTCTCTTGAAGCAAAAGAGTTGAGTGAACTGTGGAAAGCGAAAATCGTCGAAGATTCCTTGCTTCTAAGTATCGAATGCTTAGATATTTCGGTTTGCAATCTCTAAATTTTTATTTCCCGATTAATTTAAATGCATGCTTTCGTAATATTTATTCGTGAAATTGATTGAAGTTGGTTTTGATTGTGCCTATAAATTATTTTTATCATTATAAAACTAATGTGCCGGAATCTTTTGAACGTAGTCGGCATGCCCCGTGGAGTATAAGCAACTATGTGTGTGAAACTAGTTTGGCACCTATGTGTGGAGGAATTTTGAGAGATTTGGAGGGGATGGCAAGAGGGATATTCTCTGGTGCTGCAGGTACAAATGTTGCTGAGGAAGCTGAGATTGAAGCGGTAAAAATTTCTCTCGAAGTGTTTGAATCGACAAGCTGAAACTGTTTTAATTCACTGGTAATTGAAGTAGGCTCTGCAGTGGTGTTTTCTTGGTGTATCAATAGGGGGCTGACACCTTGGTGCAAACAAATAATGATTTTTTAATATACTTTTTCTTTTATCAATCATAGAAATAATGATTTTATCACCAACGGAAAAGGAAAAAAACAAAGCACACATGGCAATCTTTTATTGCTGGCTGTCAAATTTATTTAAATATAGTATTACATAATATAAAAGAAAATAGTAGTAGTGCAAACTATTTTATTTTGTTTGGACAGCCTCACCACCACACATAGATTGCCTAGATACGATAGATAGCAGATAATCAAAGCAAAGCTAGATTATTTAGGCACGGAACTGGCGTAGATATTGGCGGTTAATACTTGACCTTTAGAATTTGCTTCAATACTTGCCCATGCGGTGTATTCAGAACCGGCATAAATAATCCGATCTTCGCTCTTGTGGCCGTATTTAAGATTGTTTGCAACTTGTTTCCAATCAATGGGGTCATTAATTTTGAACATCTTAGTAGAGACCTACAATTGATAAATGAATGGATTATCATATATGCTATAATATATTTTATTTTTTAAAAGAAATAGTTAAGCTTTAATACAATTACCATGTGAAAAAAGTGAAGTCAGTCTGATGCTATACCATGGGAAAGAATTAATTAGAAACTGAGAGATTAATATTTACCTGATTATCAGTGGTCCACAAAATGATCCACCTGAGGCTATGACCGACTTCATACACAAGAGCTCCGTTCAGATAGATGGCTGGCATAGTCAGCGTAAAAGTTGCAGTTTCTGTATTCTTGATCGTTTCCGCAGCAGTTTCGTAGTTCGACAAAGCCAATACTAGATTCTGGCCAGCATCATTTGTAATAGTGCACTCAGTGGTAGCAGTAGAAGCCATTTGTAGTTGGTTTATACAAATTTCAGCTATATACTGAGTCTGATTTTTGATTTGCTTGTGTTGTGCTTCATGCAGGGTTCCATACACACATATTTATACACAGGTTTATAGCATAAAATAATCAAGTCAATTAGGAGCTTATAATTATTTAGCTTGAGCCAAGTCAATAAGATTTTATTAATTAACCAAGGTTATGACTTCATCGAAAGTTCTAACTATATTTATATCCTTATAACTATAAAACTTTTGTCCTTACTTTTCCTTTTCTTTCAATTCATTGTCCCGAAAACAAATAATATACTTTTTCTATAACATAAATCTATCTATAGAAAAAGAAAAGGGTAAAATGGCATTCACATCCCTATAACCATCAAACCTTTGTCTTTTTCTTTTTCAAGTTCATTGTATCGAAATGATCAATCCCCCACCCTCCCACCCAAGTTTATACAATCAATGTCAGTTTTAAACATCGTGACTAGAATTTCAATATACAACATGGTTAGCAGCATTCTTAATTTTGTGTAAGATTTTCACTAAATCTTGACATGGTTAACATTACAACTATTAATCATTGCTCATATTTGATGGATTTCAAAATTATATTTATTAATTAGATTCCAATACTATCCGACCTAATCTAGAGAGGTAGTTTTATTGTAAATATATTATAAAATTATTATTTAATTTTAATCTGGGTCGATCTAAACTGACTTGAAATCAAAATTATTTTGTTCAAAATTCAACGCAAGTCGAGTCGAGTCTACATAACCATGTTGGTAGCTTAACTTGCACAAAGGTCTGGTAGATTCGTAACATGAGTACCTTTTCGTTCATAATGAATTAGTGAAGTTTCTCCAACTTTGCTCGAGAAAAATCTAACTTTTGTAATATTAGATTATGGTGTAAATTAAATGAATGCTCACCTAAATGTGAGAGTGTTTCTATTTTGATTAGCCAACTATAATTTTTTTTTATGCTAAATTTTTTAAATTTCTTTTTTTTCTTAAATATAGGTTTATATACTTGTGAGGAGCTTATGCATTGACTGAGACACTTATTTAACTTGAGCCAAGTCAATAAAATAAATTTATGAATTTATCAAAAGCTTTTTAATGAATGGATAAGTATATTTAAATCCTTATAATTATGAAACACTTGTTTGTTTGTTTTTCCTTTCGATTCAATGCGCCGAAAACTTCAACGAGGCATTGGCTCAATGACAATGGCAAAGTTGAGGTCTCAAGTTCGTGTCCCACCTTATGTAAAATGTCTAGGTTCTTAGTTAATTTATTAGTTATTGAGTTATTTATTGCTTATAATGGTTGAATGCATTGTTATTGTTATAACTTCAAAATAAAAAAAAATTCAATACACCGAAAACAAATAATTTAATTTAAAAAATAAATAAATCAACTCATATAATTTTTTATTCTTTTGCTCAGCCTTAAAGAGTTGTATCAAAAAGAGAAAAAACCTGACAATTGGAAGAAAAGAGGCTCAAAGTAAAAAGAACTCTAAAAACACAACAATCATACTCGAATGCACCCCAACACCCAACATGAGGACTCCCGAATATATCTTAGAACTCAGAAAACAAACATCTAAATAACCTCAAAGTAGACAGCATGACACCAAGCTTAATAGAAACAATAGACTCAACAATCAGAGATAAAGACTCAGACAATCATTGTAGCAAAGAATCGAAACCATCCTGTACATCAAGAAATTGTCTCCGCACTTCACTATCAAAAGTCTCTTTGTAACAGCCTGCTCGGCTGGAGTATTAGTTGGTAAAGTCAAGGGTAGAATTGAGTAAGTAAAGTATTTGTTTTGACTCTGTGGCAAACTCTATGGGATTCGCCATTTCGCGAACTCGAAGTTTTGGCAAACTTTAGGGTTTTGTGTGTAATGCCCCATACCCAAGACCGTCGTCAGAGTCGAGCATGAGGTGTTACTAAACTTAATTTCATCAATTAAACAGCTTAAACAATTTATTTTTAAAATTTCCAGACAAGCTGACTAACTGCATCACAGTCGCTTAAAAATTCATATCTCGAGTTCCGAAACTCGAAATCCAATTATTTAAATTTTCCCTGAAACTAGACTCATATATATATTTACTAATTGTTTTCTAGAATTTTTGGTCTGGCTAATTAGTACAGTTTATTAGTTACAATATCCCCTGTTTCAGGGTACGACTGCTCTGACCTATGTGTATTACGAATCAGATATCTCCCTGTACAGAGTTTCAATGACTATGTCGTTTGTTTCTATTAAAACTAGACTCTATAAGGAACCTTTACATATAAATCATGACTTCTAATTATTTTTATACAATTTATGGTGAATTTCCAAAGTCAGAACAGGGGATCCAGAAATCGCTCTGGCCCTGTTTCACAAAAATTTAAACATCTCATAGAATATCATTCATATACCTGTTTTGTTCCATCCATATGAAAATAGACTCATTAAGATTCGATTCTATAACTTATTCATCATTTAAGTCCATTTCTACTATTTTTAGTGATTTTTCAAATTCATGTCATTGCTGCAGCAATATTCCGTTTTATAGCAAATTTTACTTTACTATAAATTTTCATGGACTAAATAGCATTTTAAGCATACATGGTATCAAATATGATTTAGATTGGCCATTCCAATGGCTAATCATTAACAAACTCTTTTCTTGCCAAAGCATAATCATATCATAAGATCATTTACACAAAGTGAGTATTTTGCCATACATGCCACATTCAAGATACACCAGCCATTTTACCAATTTAGGCCTTCGGATAGTGTGAACGAGTCTTCGACCTATCCCGATTCTCAAGCCGGTTTGTCAAAACTATAATGAAGGAAAAGGAAGGAGTAAGCATAAACGCTTAGTAAGTTCACATGCAAATAGTAAGTAACATAATCATGCAATTCCACATAAAAACATCATTTGCATAAACATCACCAAGACATTCATGTTACATTTGCATTTAATATCATGCTACGATTTCATCATACCAAGTTCTCAACCTGAAGATTTAAGCACATACCTATCAAATTTTCTCATTTACCACACTTACCAACATGTCATCTTCGTTTTAGGCATTCTCCTTATTCTCTTAAGATTCACCCGTTGAACACATCGGAATATAATTTGAATACACGAAAAGTTTGTACATAAGTGCCACATATGTAGCCAAGCTACCATGTAACCCGCCCATAAGCGAAATCGGACTCAACTCAACGAGCTTGGGCATTCGCATCCATAAATGAACTCGGACTCAACTCAACGAGCCTGGATGCCTAGTTACATCTCACGAACTCGGACTCAACTCAACGAGTTCGGACATTTGCATCCATAAGTGAACTCGGACTCAACTCAACGAGTTCGGATGCGCAACCATCCTAGTGACATGTCACTTGTATTCTAATCTATTCCCAAGGTTCAAACGGGTTTTTTCCTCGATTACACATCTTTGCCGTCTTCCACGGAACATCGAAACCGATACTCGGTAGCAATTTATAATTTACATATTATTCAATAATAACCATAAAGCATAATATTTCATGATATTAATCATCATATCACATAAATAACATTAAATTACTTAAAATGACAATTATGTTACTACATTTACACATGAACTTACCTCGATACAAAATATTAGCAATCAAGCCTATTCCTCGTAAACTTTGTTTTTCCCTCGATCACGACTTGAATCTCGTTTCTCTTGATCTATAATGCCAAATTAATCTTATTTAATACATACATTCATCAAAACAGCCACAAATACGAACTTTGGCAAAATTACCATTTTGCCCCTAAACTTTTGCAAAATTACACTTTTGCCCCTAGGCTCGGGAATTAAACTTCATCCCTTTTTCTTATGTTTAATGACATGCTGATCATTTTTCCCTTCTATGGCAACATCAAATTCTCATTCTAGCATGTACTTATAACTATTAGGTATTTTTACCGATTAAGCCCTTTTTCTCGTTTTCACTTAAAACCGAGTAGCACAAGTTGTCTAGCATAATTCAAAACCTCATATTCTATCATAAAACACCAAAATACAAAAATTTCACCTATGAGTATTTTTCCAAATATGAGCTCTAGGTTGAATTATTGCTAGCATAAGCTAAATCGAGCTATCGGGATTTCAAAAATGTAAAGAACGTTAAAAACGAGCATAGAAATCACTTACAATCAAGGCTTAAAAGTTGAAGAAACCCTAGCTATGGAGAGAGCAAAATTTGGCAGCAACTATATGGAGAAGATGACTATTTTGTGTTATTTTTCTCATTTTATTTCATTTAATATACAGATGACCAAAATACCCTTAATACCTTTCTTTGAAAATTTTCATGTACAAGCCCATTTTTGTCCAAAATTTTAGAAATTGGTCAAATTGCTATTTAAGACCTCCTCATTAATATTCCAAAGTAATTTCATACTAAAAACTTCTAGAATGCAAGTTTTGCAACTTATTCGATTTAGTCCCTAATTTCAACTTAAGCACTTTATGCATAGAATTTCGTCACGAAATTTTCACACAATCATGCAATCATATCATAAACCTCAAAATAATTATAAAATAATTATTTCTATCTCGAATTTGTGGTCACAAAACCACTATTCCCATTAGGCCCTAATTCGGGATATTACAACTCTCCCCCCTTTAAGGATTTTCGTCCTCGAAAATCTTACTGGTAAACAGGTGTGTGTATTGATTTCTCATAGTTTCCTCAGGTTCCCATGTAGTCTCTTCTACCCCGTGCTTTTGCCACAATACTTTCACGAGAGCAACATTTTTATTTCTTAGTTGCTTGACCTCTCGAGCTAAAATCTTAATCAGTTCTTCTTCGTAAGTCATATCCGGTCGTAGCTCAATTTCTGTCGGTGAAATTATATGTGAGGGATCCGAACGATACCGACATAGCATAGATACATGGAACACATCATGCATCTTCTGTAATTCAGATGGCAATGCTAACCGATAAGCTATTGGTCCAACTCTTTCAATTATTTCATACGGCCCAATAAAACGCGGACTCAACTTGCCCTTCCGTCCAAATCTAAGAACTTTCTTCCATGGAGACACTTTTAAAAATATCTTATCACCAACTTGAAACTCGATTTCCTTTCGTTTCAAATCCACATAAGATTTCTGTCTATCCGAAGCAGCTTTCAAACAATCTCGAATCACTTTCACTTTTTCTTCTGTTTCTTTTATTAGATCAACTCCATAAATCTGATTTTCCTTGAGTTCAGTCCAATACAATGGTGTCTGACATTTACGACCATACAATGCTTCATAAGGTGCCATCTTCAAACTCGTCTGATAACTATTATTATAAGAAAATTCTACCAACGGTAAGTATCTTTCCCAACTACCTTGAAATTCCAATACACAACATCTAAACATGTCTTCAAGAATCTAAATCACTCTCTCTGACTGTCCATCAGTTTGTGGATGAAAAGCAGTGCTGAAATTTAACTTTGTACCTAATGCCTCTTGCAATTTTTGCCAAAACCACGAAGTAAATCTTGGATCTCTATCCGAAATAATCGACAAAAATCTTGGATCTCTATCCGAAATAATCGACAAAGGTATCCCATGAAGTCTAACAATCTCACTGATATACAATTCAACCAACTTATTAAGAGAATAATCCGTACGTACCGAAATAAAATGAGTCGATTTAGTCAGTCTGTCAACTATTACCCAGATGGCATCTTTCTTCCCCGGAGTTAATGGCAATCCTGATACAAAATCCATAGTAATTCGATCCCATTTCCATTCAGGAACCATGATAGGCTGGAGTAGTCCCGAAGGTACATGGTGTTCAGCTTTCACTTGTTGACAAACTAAGCACTTTGATACAAACTTGGAGATATCTCTTTTCATTCCGTTCCACCAATACATTTTCTTCAAATCATTATACATTTTCGTACTGCCCGAGTGAACCGCCAAACAACTATTATGTGCTTCATGCAAAATCTTTTGAATCAACTCATCATTTTTCGGTACACAAATCCAGTTTTTAAACATCAAGCAACCATCGAGATCGATTCAAAAATCGACCCCATATCGCTTCTGCACATGCTTTCTCTTGGCTTGTAAATTTTTATCGCTTTTTTGAGCTTCACAAAGCTCTTGTAAAAACATCGGTCTTGCTCTTAACTCTACTAAAATCGAACCATCATTTGATACCTTTAACTGAGTATTCATAGCTCTCAAAGCAAATAGCAACTTTCTGCTCAAAGCATCGGTAACCACATTCGCTTTTCCCGGATGGTAATCAATAATAAGCTCGTAATCTTTCAATAACTCCAACCATCTTCGCTGTCTCAAATTCAAGTCTTTTTGTGACATCAAGTACTTAAGACTTTTGTGGTCGGTATATACTCGACATTTTTCACCATACAGATAATGTCGCCAAATCTTCAAAGCAAATAATATAGCAGCCAATTCCAAATCATGAGTCGGATAATTTCTTTGGTGAGATTTTAACTGCCTCAAAGCATAAGCCACCACTTTTCCTTCTTGCATAAGTACACCTCCTAAGCCATTTCGAGAAGCATCACTGTACACCACAAATTCTTTACCTGGTTCGGGTTGTACCAACACTGGTGCTTCAGTTAATAACTTTTTCAATTCTTCAAAACTCTGTTGACATTCTTCCATCCACTCAAACTTAACATCCTTTCGGAGTAATCTAGTCATAGGAGCAGCAATTATAGAAAATTCATTTACAAACCGCCAATAATACCCAGCTAGCCCCAAGAAACTTCTAACCTCAGTTACATTTTTCGGTGGTTTCCAATTAACAATGGCCGAAATTTTACTAGGATCAACCCGTATACCATCACCTGAAGCAATGTGACCCAAAAATCCAACTTCCCAAAGCCAAAATTCACTTTTACAAAACTTGACATATAACTGCTTATCTCTCAAAGTTTGCAAAACTATCCTCAAATGCTCAGCATGCTCTGTCTCATCTTTTGAATAAATTAAGATATCATCAATAAACACCACAACAAATTTGTCCAAGTATGGCCGAAATATACGATTCATCAAATCCATAAATACAACAGGAGCAGTTGTTAATCCGAATGGCATGACCAAAAATTCATAATGACTGTAACTTGTTCTAAAAGTAGTTTTAGGCACATCCGACTCTTTTACTCGTAGCTGGTAGTACCCAGATCTCAAGTCAATCTTTGAAAACCATGTTGCTCCTTTTAGCTGATCAAACAAATCATCAATTCTCGGCAAGGGGTACTTGTTCTTGATTGTCACCTTGTTTAATTACCGATAGTCAATACACAATCTCATAGAACCATCCTTCTTTTTCACAAATAACACGGGAGCACCCCAAGGTGAAAAACTCGGTCTCACAAAGCCTTTGTCAGTCAATTCTTGCAATTGCGACTTTAATTCCTTCAACTTTGCTGGTGCCATTCTATACAGAGCAATCGAGATCGGAGCTAGTCCCGGTATCGAATCAATACCAAATTCTACTTCCCTGACTGGAGGCAACCCGATAATTCTTCTGGAAATACATCCGCAAACTCACACACAATCAGTATTGATTCAACTTTCTTTTCAATTTCTTTTGTATTAATTACATATGCCAAATAAGCTTCATAACCCTTACTGAAATATCTCTAAGCCAACATCGAAGAAATCACACTAGATAGTGCCTCTGATTTGCCTGGTTCAACCCATAGAATTTCACCACTTTCACACTTTAATTCTATAACCTTTTCTTTGCAATTTACTATAGCATCATGCAATGTCAACCAATCCATACCCAGAATAACATCAAATTCATCAAACGGCAACAACATCAAGTCGGCCGGAAAGTAATGATCCGGAATCATTAAAGGGCATTTCTTGCATACTTTATTAACTATCACACATTTGCCTAATGGATTCGACACTCTAATCATAAATTCTATGACACTCTAATCATAAATTCTATGTTCTCAACAAGTATATTCAAACTAGACACCAATTTCATGAACACATATGAATGAGTAGAACCGGGATCAATCAAAGCATTAACATTAGCATCATAAAAAAAAATATACCAGTAATTACGTCGGGTGATGAAGCATCTTCACGTGCCTTTATGGCATAAGTTCTAGCTGGAGCTCCTGCTTCAGGTTTAACTGCTGAATCTCTAACTACATTCTTGCTGCTTGCTTCATTTTTAGCTTTTCTCGAATATCTTCCCCTCGAGTCTACACCACTAGCTTTTACACTCTGAAATTTTTCTTTCTCAACTCTCTCTAGGCAGTCTCTAATAAAATAATCTGGAGAACCACACCGAAAACATTCATTTGCTCTACATGGGCCAAAATGATTCCTACCACACCGCTGGCACTTGGGCTTAACAAATCTCGTATTTCCCACACTAGCCGCAGAAGTAGTCTGAGATTTAAGACCCACATTTTGCTTCTTAGAATTTCCATACAATTGTACAGCCAAAACCTGAGAACGAGGATTTATATTTCTAGATTTTCTAGATCGCTGTGAGAATGAACTGCTCGTCGATCTTTTCTTCCAACTTCTAGTCTCAGCCTCTACTTTTTTTCTTCTCTTTAAGTAGTTCTTCAGCCTTGCAAGCTCGATCAACAAGTACTACCATTTCTTTTAAGTCAAGAATCCCAACAAATACTTTGATATCTTTATTGAGTCTGTCTTCAAATTGTCTGCACATTTTAGCCTCTGTAGGAATGTATTCTCTAGCATACTTACTCAACCTGACGAACTCCCTTTCGTATTCAGTAACTGTCATGTTCCCCTACTTCAACTCAAGAAACTCTTTATGCTTTTGATCAACAAATCTTTCACTGATGAATTTCTTCCGAAATTCTTCTTGAAAGAATTCCCAAGTCACCTTCTCTTTCGATACCACTGAAATCAATGTCTTCCACCAATGATAGGCTGAATCCCTTAACAATGATATAGCACATTTCAAGCATTCCTCAGGTGTAAAAGACAATTCATCAAATACCCGAATAGAATTCTCAAGCCAAAACTCTGCTTTCTCAGTATCATCATCAACATTTTTCCTGAATTCTTCGGCCCCTTGCTTACGGATTCTGTCAACTGGAGTTCTGTGAAATTTCATCAGATCCACACCTTGAGGCATCGGGGGTACAGGTTGAGGAATCGGAGGAGGTGGGGAAGGTTGTACATTCGGGTTCATACGAACGAACTCAGTATACCAGGCACTCATCATCTGGAGAAAGGCTTCTCGAGCCCCTTCTCCTCCTCATTGACCAACAGTAGGAGGTGGATTTTCGGTTGGCACCGCCCCTTCAGCCGGAGCTGGTGCATTACTTTCTACATCATCAGCCACAGCTGGATCGAGATCCATTTACTATAAAAAAATCATTTAAAAAGTCAGAAGTCGTCACACTATCACAATATATATGGCATGTATAGCAAAATCCGTACATACAACACGTTAGCTCGAGAACCGACTAAACCTGCTCTGATACAACCAAATGTAATGCCCCGTACCCGAGACCGTCACCGGAGTCGAGCACGAGGTGTTACTAAACTTAATTTCATCAATTAAACAGCTTAAACAATTTATTGTTAAAATTTCCAGATAAGCTGGCTAACTGCATCACAGTCGCTTAAAAATTCATATCTCGAGTTCCGAAACTTGAAATCTAATTCCGTAAATTTTCCCTGAAACTAGACTCATATATCTATTTACTAATTTTTTTCTATAATTTTTTGTTGGGCAAATTAGTACAGTTTATTAGTTAAATTCTCCCCTGTTTTAGGGTATGACTACTCTGACCTATGTGTATTACGAATCAGATATCTCCCTGTACAGAGTTTCAATGACTATGTCGTTTGTTTCTATTAAAAATAGACTCTACAAGGAACCTGTACATATAAATCATGACTTCTAATTATTTTTATACAATTTATGGTGAATTTAAACATCTCATAGAATATCATTCATATACCTGTTTTGTTCCATCCATATGAAAATAGACTCATTAAGCTTCGATTCTATAACTTATTCATCATTTAAGTCCATTTCTACTATTTTTAGTGATTTTTCAAATTCACGTCATTGCTGCAGCAATATTCCGTTTTATAGCAAATTTTACTTTACTATAAATTTTCATGGACTAAATAGCATTTTAAACATACATGGTATCAAATATGATTTAGATTGGCCATTCCAATGGCTAATCATTAACAAACTCTTTTCTTGCCAAAGCATAATCATATCATAAGATCATTTACACAAAGTGAGTATTTTGCCATACATGCCACATAAAAGATACACAAGCCATTTTACCAATTTAGGCCTTCGGATAGTGTGAACGAGTCTTCGACCTATCCTGATTCTCAAGCCGGTTTGTCAAAACTACAATGAAGGAAAAGGAAGGAGTAAGCATAAATGCTTAGTAAGTTCACATGCAAATAGTAAGTAACATAATCATGCAATTCCACATAAAAACATCATTTGCATAAACATCACCAAGACATTCATGTTACATTTGCATTTAATATCATGCTACGATTTCATCATACCAAGTTCTCAACCCGAAGATTTAAGCACATACTTGTCAAATTTTCTCATTTACCATACTTACCAACATGTCACCTTTGTTTTAGCCATTCTCCTTATTCTCTTAAGATTCACCCGTTGAACACATCGGAATATAATTTGAATACACGGAAAGTTTGTACATAAGTGCCACATATGTAGCCAAGCTACCATGTAACCCGCCCATAAGCGAACTCGGACTCAACTCAACGAGCTCGGGCGTTCGCATCCATAAATGAACTCAGACTCAACTCAATAAGCTCGGATGCCTAGTTACATCTCACGAACTCAACTCAACTCAATGAGTTCGGACATTTGCATCCATAAGTGAACTCAGACTCAACTCAATGAGTTCAGATGCGCAACCATCCTAGTGACATGTCACTTGTATTGTAATCTATTCCCAAGGTTCAAACGGGCTTTTTCCTCGATTACCTATCTTTGCCGTCTTTCATGGAACATCGAAACTAATACTCGGTAGCAATTTATAATCTATATATTATTCAATAATAACCATAAAGCATATTATTTCGTGATATTAATCATCATATCACATAAATAACATTAAATTACTTAAAATGAGAATTATGTTACTATATTTACACATGAACTTACCTCGATACAAAATATTAGCAATCAAGCCTATTCCTCGTAAACTTTGTTTTTCCCTCGATCACGACTTGAATCTCGTTTCTCTTGATCTATAATGCCAAATTAATCTTATTTAATACATACATTCATCAAAACAGCCTCAAATACGAGCTTTGGTAAAATTACCATTTTGCCCTTAAACTTTTGCAAAATTACACTTTTGCCCCTAGGCTCGGGAATTAAACTTCATCCCATTTTCTTATGTTTTATGACATGCTGATCATTTTTCCCTTCTATGGTAACATCAAATTCTCATTCTAACATGTACTTATAACTATTAGGTATTTTTACCGATTAAGCCCCTTTTCTCGTTTTCACTTAAAACCGAGTAGCACAAGTTGTCTTGCATAATTTAAAACCTCATATTCTATCATAAAACACCAAAATACACAAATTTCACCTATGGGTATTTTTCCAAATATGAACCCTAGGTTGAATTATTGCTAGCATAAGCTAAATCGAGCTATCGAGATTTCAAAAATGTAAAGAACATTAAAAACGAACATAGAAATCACTTACAATCAAGGCTTAAAAGTTGAAGAAACCCTAGCTATGGAGAGAGAAAAATTTGGCAGCAACTATATGGAGAAGATGACTATTTTGTGTTATTTTTCTCATTTTATTTCATTTAATATACAAATGACCAAAATACCCTTAATACCTTTCTTTGAAAATTTTCATGTACAAGCCCATTTTTGTCCAAAATTTTAGAAATTGGTCAAATTGATATTTAAGACCTTCTCATTAATATTCCAAAGTAATTTCATACTAAAACTTCTAGAATGCAAGTTTTACAACTTATTCGATTTAGTCCCTAATTTCAACTTAAGCACTTTATGCATAGAATTTAAATCACACGAAATTTTCACACAATCATGCAATCATATCATAAACCTCAAAATAATTATAAAATAATTATTTCTATCTCGGATTTGTGGTCACGAAACCACTATTCCCATTAGGCCCTAATTCGGGATATTACATTGTGGACTCTTCTGCTAAGTCTCTGCCCACCCTAGATGTCCTGGGCAAGCTCGTTAAGATTGTAGTTTTGACAGATTTGTTTCTGTATTTAGTGCTTGATGACTTAGCTAGTCATGTTGGGGTTTAGTTGAGACCTAGTTAGAACTGAACTAGAATACTGTAGATGATTAGATTTAAAACTTATTAAGTGCGTTTAATCACGTGAATCAATGGTGTTAGTGGGATTATGTGAGCCTCTTGCTAAATTCTGTATCATGCATACCGTGGGCAGGGTGGTGTGTAGAAATGTTTTGTGTGAGTTCTTGTAATGAAATGTAGTTTTTGTTAAACTCTGTTTTCTGAAATCTTTTGTTAATTCTAGAAATATATATATATATATAATTGTGTTTGATACAATGAGATGGTTTAAGAGATAATACTTTAGGCATGTATGCCAAATTGTTCGAATGTTGTTTTTAACTACCAATGATGTACATTGAAACTTATTTAAAGGGAATAACTCTATCGACTTTATAAGGCTTCCGCTAAATGTTTTGTTTAAAATGTTTTCCCTCGCGTATAAATAATAAAAATTATTTTGTTATTGTCATACTGAGGACTACGCCAGTATGTTAAGATTTAAAATGATGAATTCATATGATTTTAACTTGTGACACTCAATACTCGGATCCAATTATCGGGTCGGGTAAGGTGTGTTGCAAGTTTTGGTATTAGAGTTAAGGTTGAGCCAATTCTCGAGAAATCAAAGGTTGTGTCACGACTCACCAAGCATTATACATTTCTGGCTTAGTCCCTGTAATTTGAATTAATCTGAATCTTATTGTAGTATTAACGAAAATGTATAAATGATTGAGAGAAGGAACCAATGAGGAAATAGAAAGCCATGTACCTTCTACTCAGGAGCAAACTCCACAACTAATCTGGGAGCTGCTGGGAATGCTTTTAGCAACGCCTTCTTTACTATGATTACCCATATATTCGATCATTGCATGGGAACAACCCAAAATAAATCACCTTTGAAAACGAGATTGCCTCCACACTTCACTATCAAAAGTCTGTTGAGGTTTATATAATCAACAGAGAGATAAAAAAAAAATACCATAGTCGATAAGCACCTCAAAACAAATCACCTTTGATAAGTGTCAAAAGTAACATATTTTGGCCTTACTCTTAATGTATTGTTGGGTGATTATGTGATTAATCGTGAATTATATATTTCTAATCCTTTATATTCATATTTTGGTGCTTAATAGGGCATTTGGGAGTAATAGGAGTGAAGAGCAGGTGTAAATTAGAATTTTGGAGCATTCCGGTAGCTATACGCATGCAACAAATTTTCACACAGACAATCAACATGGCCGTGTGCTTTCACATGGTTGTGTGTCCAGGGTGTGTTGATCTCAGGAATTGTGTTGACTGACGGTTGTAAGTTACGATTTTTAGGGTTTTTTCAATGCCATGAAAATTTCAGTTTCATATTTTGTGCCTAACTGAGATAAGTTCAGTAATGAGAAAGAGAAAATAAGAAGAGGTAATTTGAGCATATAGTGATTGAAGAGATGGCCAAGTTGGAAAAATACACAATAGGAATTACAGATGGCTATCATGATTTGTTTAGATTGTGAGAGTAGATCAGGATGGCGGGCCTTTCATATATCTATGTTTGAAGACCAATTTTTGTTGTATTTAGAAGATGATGAATTGAAAGAGAGAGAGAGAGAGAGAGAGAGAGAGAGAGAGAGAGAGAGAGAGAAAGGGAGAGAGATTGGTTGAACTAATGCGATCTTGCTTACTTGAAATCTTTGTGGAGACCATTCGCTGGTCCAACTTCTTTTGTGCTTCAAACAGAATCACTTGGGTTGAGGTACTTGGAGTACCAATTCACATGTGGAATTATATCACATCCAAGAGAATTGCAGAGAGTTGGGGTTCTTTAGGTTCGTTGGGTTGAAATACATGTTCTATGGAAGATTATAGTAAAATGGGTCTAGCAATCTTGTCCAAACAATTGCAGAGAGTGGACGAAGTCGTTATTCTCCAATTTAGTGAAGAAAGTTATCATGTTAGAGTTACTGAGATCATAGGTCCAGTTACAAGGAGTGAACCAAAGCAACGCCATTGGGCTTTAGCACTAGAATGGTGTTTAGAAATCACTGCTTCTAAGTTGAATATGCAAGATACAGGCCCAGTTGAAAAGTTGCTAGAAAAAGGTACGACGATAGAAGGCAAGAGAACAGAAATGCCTAATAAAATCAATGAGAAGAGTTGAAAATTGGAGAATGGAAGCGAATAGACTGAATTTGTTAGATGAAACACTCTTGAAGAAATTACAAGAATGCATGCATGGAATCAAAAAGAAAAGAAAGAGAATAATCACCTTAAATGGAAGTTCTACGGTGAGGCGGTTGAATTGGTGCGTCGAAAAAAAAGTAAAAAACAATCCAAAATAACCGGGAGTAGATAAAAAAGAAAAAAGAAAAACATTCCGGTGCAAGTATTGTGTTGAAGTTGTCTTATACGCAATTTAAGAAACAACCAATGAGTAGACCAAGTAACACAAGTCATGCGGATGAAGTGGTCAAGATCAAGCTATAATATTATTACCGGATGAAGTATGAATGCAACACATAAAGCAGCCAAGGAGCTGACTTTGTAGCACAAGTTATGCGGATGAAGTATGAAGAAAAAGATCAAGCCACACTTACAGCACATGAAGTATACATGCAGCTACTATAGTTGATGCTACTGTTCAATTTCAATTTCTTTTTGTTACTTTAAGTAATATTTTTTAACTTAGTTAAATTAGAACTAAGTAGGTAGTGTATTTAATGTAATTAGATACTGATAAGATTGATAGATCAGCTTACCTAATTATGCAAGTTGTGATTTCCAAGTTGCAATGTGCAAGTTGTGTAAGTTGCAATGAAGCCTAAAAATAGTAAGTGAAACCTGTCAAAGCTAACCAGCTTATGGCTGGTATATGTATTGGCATTATGCCATCTTTTTTATCAATGAATTTCAATAGAAATCATTCAAGAAAAATACTCTCTCAATTTTTGCTTTCATAGTTCAAGCCAGATTCTATTTGTTTGTTCAAAAACCTTCAGACTTGAATATCAAAGTTTTTGTTATTCTTTATCCGAATTTATTACGTTGTTGCTCAAGTTCTTGACTAAGCTTCATACTTCCTCTGGATAAATTGTTCAAAAACCCAACAATTGGTATCTAGAGCCCTATTCTTAGTGGACCTGTCATATTTCAATCCTTAAAACCATGTCTTCCTTAGGATTCTCACCAACGCCCCTACCAGTTTTCAATGGAGAGGACTACCACATTTGGGTAGTGAAAATGAAGACTTACTTATAGGCACTTGACCTATGGGAGGTTGTCAACTCAGATACTGAACCAGCACCTCTTAAAGCCAATCCAACAGTGGCTCAAATTAGACAATATTCAGATGAAAGAACCAAAAGGCACAGAGCCATGTCTTGCATCCAGAACAGTGTGTCTGATGTGATCTTCACAAGAATCATGGCTTGTGAGTCACCAAAGCAGGCCTAGGATAAGTTGAAGGAGGAGTTCCAAGGGACTAAAAGAACAAGGCAACAACAGCTATTGAATTTAAGAAGGGACTTTGAAAACTTGAAGATGAAGGAGGAAGAAACAGTAAAACAATACTCAAATAGAATTATGGCTGTAGTAAACATCATAAGGCTACTTGGAGAACAATTTAGTTAAGCAAGAATTGTGAAGAAGGTGATCTCAACCTTGCTTGAAAGGTATGAGGCAAAGATATCATCCCTTGAAGACTCAAGAGATCTGACCAGCATCTCATTAACAGAGTTGATCAATGCCCTTTATGCTCAAGAGCAAAGGAGAGCCAGCAGACAGGAGGAGCATCAAGAAGGTGCCTTCCAAGCCAAAAGTAAACTAGCCTCAAGCTCCTCTGCATACAAAAGAAAGGAAACCTGGTCAAGCAAGCCTAGATCAGATGGTGAAAGAAGATATCCACCCTGCCCACACTGCAAAAGGGTAAGTCATCCGGGTGAAGTATGTTGGTTCAGGCCTGATGTGTAGTGCAACTTCTGCAACAGGATGGGCCATGCTGAACAAGTCTGCAGAAACAAAAGCAGACAGAGACCAAATCAAGAACAACCACCAAGAGCTGAAGCTCAAGTGGCAGAAGAAGAAAGTGATCAAGAAGAACGAGTCTTTTTTGTCTCTTCCTCATCTACCAAAAGAAAAGCCACAGAAGGATGGCTAATTGACAGTGGTTGCACAAACCACATGACCCCTAATGTCGTTATCTTCAAGACAATTGATAGAAGCTTCAAAACAAGGGTGAATGTTGGAAATAGACACTTCATCAAAGCAGAAGGCAAAGGAGATGTGCTGATTGACACTCCTGCAGGTACCAAACTTATTTCAAATGTACTTTTGGTGCCTGAAATAGATAGAAATCTGCTTAGTATAGCTCAGTTGCTAGAAAAGGGCTACTCTGTGGTGTTCAAAGGCAATGAGTGCCTAATCAATAAACCAAGTGGATCCAAGCTCATGTCAGTAACCATGGCTGACAAAAGCTTTGTTATGGACATGCCAAAAAGGCAATCTCATCGAGGGACACATCAGGTTAGGCCATCGAGTTCTAATTTAGAACCTTTGCATCACCGATCCTTTACTGATTATAGTAGTTCGAAGCTTGGAGATCGTCGTTCACAAGAGGTGCTCCACAATCTGATCCATTGAACCAAAAGAAGCTTGGCACTCGTATTTCAGATTTAGAATCTCAACTGAGGCAAGCACAAGAAGAGCTGAAGAATCTCAAAGACTAGTTGGCTTTAGCAGAAGCTGTAAAGAAAGAAGCACAACAAGAGCTAAAAAATAAGACCAAGAAGCCTAAAGGTCGGGAAACTGTTGAAGCTAATGAGAAGGTTTCTCCGAAAAGAACTCGAGATTCTAAGAAATTCGATTGTAGCATCAAAGATGAAGTCTTTGAAGATTTTGTCACAGATCAGACTGAAGTTGATCAAAATGGTCCTAAAATGGACATTGATGATAAACCAGTCAGATGCACTAGACTATTGGCTGAGATTTATAAAAGAGCTGAAGTAGCTGTTGTTGAACCATGCTATTTTGAAGAAGCTGAAGCTTAACAAAGATGGAAGTAGGCCATGCTCGATGAGATGAGCATGATTGACAAAAATCAAACTTGGGATTTAGTTCCAAGACCAGTCAACAAGAAGGTTATTGGAGTGAAGAGGGTGTTTCAAGCCAAGCAAAATGCTGATTGTAGCTTGAACAAACTCAAATCAAGGCTGGTTGTAAAGGGATCAGTCAGAACTATGTAGCATGTAAGCCAAGGAGGAGTGTTGAAGTTGGCCTGCATGCAGCATAAGAAACAACCAAGAAGCAGACCAAGCAACACAAGTCATGCGGATGAAGTGTTCAAGATTAAGCTGCTATATTATTACCGGATGAAGTATGCATGCAACACATGAAGCAGCCAAGGAGCTGACTATGTAGCACAAGTTATGCGGATGAAGTATGAAGAAGAAGATCAAGTCATACTTACAGCACATGAAGTATACATGCAACTACTGAAGTTGATGCTACTGTTCAATTTCAATTTCCTTTTGTTACTTTAAGTAATATTTTATAACTTAGTTAAATTAGAACTAAGTAGGTAGTGTATTTAATGTAATTGGGTGCTGATAAGATTGATAGATCAACTTACCTAATTGTGCAAGTTGTGATTTGCAAGTTGCAATGTGCAAATTGTGCAAGTTGCAATGAAGCCTAAAAATAGTAAGTGAAACCTGTCAGAGCTGACCAGCTTATGACTGGTATATGTATTGGCATTATGCCATCTTTTTTTATTAATGAATTTCAATAGAAATCATTCAAGAAAAATACTCTCTCAATTTTTACTTTCATAGTTCAAGCCAGATTCTATTCGTTTGCTCAAAAACCTTCAGACTTGAATATAAAAGTTTTTGTTATTCTTTATCCGGATTTATTACGTTGTTGCTCAAGTTCTTGACTGAGCTTCATACTTCCTTTGGACAAATTGTTCAAAAACCCAACATATTGTGATGTAAAAGATTGGTATATAATTATCATTGAAGTCCTTGGAGTTAATCCATGAAGAGTGGGCTTGTGAAAGAGCCTTGGTGGAAGGTTCAATTTGAACGTGTGGTGCCATTTTCAGTAATCGAATTTGTTTCATTTTAAAAGCCTATGTTGGGGTGATTTTAAGAGAGCTGTCTGTTTGGGAGAGTTCATTTTGGTGAAAAGATGTGGATTGTGTTGGCTGATGTTGCCTCTACACCGTGTTGGCTGGTGTTTTATGTCGACAGTTTCGGTGTTTTGGTTCTGTCCTTGATGTGTTTTTATTCTAATTGTAGGCGCTTTCTTCTTAGGGGTGTAAACGAACTATTTCTGAAAGATTTGTGCCTTATTTTCTAATAAAATATATTTTATTGCTGAGAAAAAGAATTAATGTGTAACTACTCTTGTAGTTAATCTGTTTCCTTTGTTTCAAATTACAATGTAAAGTCACTGAGTGTTGTTGGTGTTGTTATTATTATTTAGTTTATTTAGATTAGTATTTTCATTAAAGTTGTATTAGGGATATGCTATAAGAATAATTAGAGTTTATTTTTATTATTAAAGTTAATTTGATTTTATTGATAATTAGAAGTGGAAATTACGTTAAACTAGTCTTCTTCGTTCTCGAGACTTCAATTAGAAGTACTTGAAGCCTAGTTATTCTTTCTTCGGCTGACCATTCCAATTGTTACAAGCTTACAAATCATTACCGTCCATAGCTGCCGTAACCAAATTGGCCTTGGATTCAATTACGAAATTAGCCACCACGATTCCCTCAACTTGCTATGCCAAATTCGATTTGCCGTGTTGTCCAAGGGGCACCGATTTGCTTCTCCAATCGTTGAACCAACTCGCCTTGCAACGATTGCTTTGACTGCCAAAGCATTGACGCTACCGTATGTTCTTCATAGAAGCTTTGTTGCTTCGATTAGTTGCTACTGCAAATTGTTGTAATCTCCTTGTGGCAACCAAATTGGATAATTTTTCATTGCCAATCTGTCGCACCGATAGTCTCAAGTACTAGCAACCAAAATTCTTCAAATCTTTGCCATCTATTTGCTACTGCCGCTGTGCTACATTTAGCTGCTGCTTTGCTCCAAGTAATTGTTGCCGCAAGTTTGTTCAAAGTATCCCCATCCCCTTCAAGATCTGTTGCCGTTTTCTCGTTCAGTTCTACCGTCAAATTGCTGCCTGTTACTTTGCTCCTCTTCGTCAACCAGCTTGCTGCCGTTTTACTCCTCTAATTCAGATGGCGTTCGTTCGCCTTTATGCTGCCGCTGGGGTTTGGCCTTTAATTGGCTGTCAATCAGCCAACAAAATTGTTGGAGTTATCGATCAAAAATTGGTTGCTCATTGTTTGTCTTAGGACGTGCCTTACTCCTTTTAATTTTCACTAGCAAGATTAATTTATTAGTTGATGCATTGTTTGAGTAAAATTGAAATTACTCGTGGTTAGGCTTAATTAGTTAGAGTAAGTACTAAACGGAAGTGACATGATTTAGATTTATATTGTTTAATTTACGATTAATTTAATTTGAATTCATGCATGATTAACTTGTTAGTTTTGATTTAAAGACGAGTTGTTAGGTTGACTATTATTTGTAGCATATGGTTATTAATTAGATAAATTCGGATTAAGGATAGAAATTGGTTATTGTTAATTAGGTTACATTAATTCTTTTTTTAAGATTAAAACTAGACTAATGGCCATGCAAATGATAACTTTGAATAATTTTTAATGAAATCGTATAGTTTTCTCTTGAAGCAAAAGAGTTGAGTGAACTGTGGAAAGCGAAAATCGTGGAAGATTCCTTGCTTCTAAGTATCGAATGCTTAGATTTTCGGTTTGCAATCTCTAAATTTTTATTTCCCGATTAATTTAAATGCATGCCTTCGTAATATTTATTCGTGAAATTGATTGAAGTTGGTTTTGATTGTGCCTATAAATTATTTTTATCATTATAAAACTAATGTGCCGGAATCTTTTGAACGTAGTCGGCATGCCCCGTGGAGTATAAGCAACTATGTGTGTGAAACTAGTTTGGCACCTATGTGTGGAGGAATTTTGAGAGATTTGGAGGGGATGGCAAGAGGGATATTCTCTGGTGCTGCAGGTACAAATGTTGCTGAGGAAACTGAGATTGAAGCGGTGAAAATTTCTCTCGAAGTGTTTGAATCGACAAGCTGGAACTGTTTTAATTCACTGGTAATTGAAGTAGGCTCTGCAGTGGTGTTTTCTTGGTATATCAATAGGGGGCTGAAACCTTGATCGCTTCAGGCAAACAAATAATGATTTTTTAATATACTTTTACTTTTATCAATCATAGAAATAATGATTTTATCACCAACGGAAAAGGAAAAAAACAAAGCACACATGGCAATCTTTTATTGCTGGCTGTCAAATTTATTTAAATATAGTATTACATAATATAAAAGAAAATAGTAGTAGTGCAAACTATTTTATTTTGTTTGGACAGCCTCACCACCACACATAGATTGCCTAGATACGATAGATAGCAGATAATCAAAGCAAAGCTAGATTATTTAGGCACGGAACTGGCGTAGATATTGGCGGTTAATACTTGACCTTTAGAATTTGCTTCAATACTTGCCCATGCGGTGTATTCAGAACCGGCATAAATAATCCGATCTTCGCTCTTGTGGCCGTATTTAAGATTGTTTGCAACTTGTTTCCAATCAATGGGGTCATTAATTTTGAACATCTTAGTAGAGACCTACAATTGATAAATGAATGGATTATCATATATGCTATAATATATTTTATTTTTTAAAAGAAATAGTTAAGCTTTAATACAATTACCATGTGAAAAAGTGAAGTCAGTCTGATGCTATACCATGGGAAAGAATTAATTAGAAACTGAGAGATTAATATTTACCTGATTATCAGTGGTCCACAAAATGATCCACCTGAGGCTATGACCGACTTCATACACAAGAGCTCCGTTCAGATAGATGGCTGGCATAGTCAGCGTAAAAGTTGCAGTTTCTGTATTCTTGATCGTTTCCGCAGCAGTTTCGTAGTTCGACAAAGCCAATACTAGATTCTGGCCAGCATCATTTGTAATAGTGCACTCAGTGGTAGCAGTAGAAGCCATTTGTAGTTGGTTTATACAAATTTCAGCTATATACTGAGTCAGATTTTTGATTTGCTTGTGTTGTGCTTCATGCAGGGTTCCATACACACATATTTATACACAGGTTTATAGCATAAAATAATCAAGTCAATTAGGAGCTTATAATTATTTAGCTTGAGCCAAGTCAATAAGATTTTATTAATTAACCAAGGTTATGACTTCATCGAAAGTTCTAACTATATTTATATCCTTATAACTATAAAACTTTTGTCCTTACTTTTCCTTTTCTTTCAATTCATTGTCCCGAAAACAAATAATATACTTTTTCTATAACATAAATCTATTCATATAATTAAGCTGCCCTCCTATCTATAGAAAAAGAAAAGGGTAAAATGGCATTCACATCCCTATAACCATCAAACCTTTGTCTTTTTCTTTTTCAAGTTCATTGTATCGAAATGATCAATCCCCCACCCTCCCACCCAAGTTTAGACAATCAATGTCAGTTTTAAACATCGTGACTAGAATTTCAATATACAACATGGTTAGCAGCATTCTTAATTTTGTGTAAGATTTTCACTAAATCTTGACATGGTTAACATTACAACTATTAATCATTGCTCATATTTGATGGATTTCAAAATTATATTTATTAATTAGATTCCAATACTATCCGACCTAATCTAGGGAGCTAGTTTTATTGTAAATATATTATAAAATTATTATTTAATTTTAATCTGGGTCGATCTAGACCGACTTGAAATTAAAATTATTTGGTTCAAAGTTCAACTCAAGCCGAGTCGAGTCTACATAACCATGTTGGTAGCCTAACTTGCACAAAGGTTTGGTAGATTCGTAACATGAGTACCTTTTCGTTCATAATGAATTAGTGAAGTTTCTCCAACTTTGCTCGAGAAAAATCTAACTTTTGTAATATTATGGTGTAAATTAAGTGTATGCTCACCCAAATGTGAGAGTGTTTCTATTTTGATTACCCAACTATAATTTTTTTTTTATGCTAAAATTTTTAAATTTCTTTTTTTAAATATAGGTTTATATACTTGGGAGGAGCCAAGTTGATAAACCATAAAAGTAACACATTTTAATGCCATGCTTAGCAGATTTTTGGATGATTTATTATTTAATTTAGTGAATTTGATGCTCCTAATCCTTTAATTTCATGTTTTATACTTAGGAGAGGATAGGGGAATAGAAGGAGCAGAAAACGGGCCAAAAATGGACAAAACGGGCTGATTTAAATTCCACACGGCCAAGACCATTTCCACATGGGCTGAGCACATGCCCGTGTGAGCCACAAGGGCTGGCCACACGCCCATGTGGCAGCCCGTGTCGGTATCACTTCCTATTTCCCAAACATGCAGAAACAACTAATTTTTAGGGTTTCTGAGCATTCTAAAATCTATAAATACACACTAAAAGAGGAACTAAGAAGACACGTAGAGGAGAACGCAGAAATAACTCGAAGAATGCTGACGGACTCAAATCAAAAGCTGGATCTCCTTCAAGACTGAAGATCTCCATTCAATTTCTTTAGAAGTTTTTGGGTTTCTTTATGTTTTGTTGTTTTCCTATTTTAGAGATGTTTTCCTTTCCAAGTATGAACTAAATTCCCTAAATACCTAGGGAAGATGAAACCTATGACAGATCTTATTATTTGATTGTTCTGAATTACATGATAAATATCTGTTCTTGATCTCAATTATGTTTACTTACTTTCATGTTTAATGTTTTCAGTATATTAATTCATGATTGATGTGCTTATTCATTTGAGCAAAATTCCCTGTTTAAGAGTAGATCTGACATAATTGAGTGGAGTTCCATGCAGTCCTAGAAACAGGATGACATAAATCTACTGGATTAGAGTCAAATCTAATAGGGAAATCCATAGATCGAGTTAATGCGACGATAAGGGGTTTTAATTAGAAAGAGATTTCAATTAATTAACCTAGAGCCAGTTATTTTTATTCTCGAAAGAGATATTAATATAATTTAGGGATTTTTATAGATCAAGTCAAGTGAATAAATCGTTTAATTCAAATTCAGAATAATAAAAGAAGTCTAGGTAGATTTTTTCCTGGGTATTGCCTCTCTCATAAGTTTTCTTTGTTTATTTTCCCATTTCGCTCTCTGTTGCTTAGTAATTAGTTTAGTTAGATTTAGATTTTAAAATACCCTTTCAATTTATAGGCTAGATAATAAAAAGATTGTAATTACTATTACTTTTAGTCCTCGTGGATACGATATTCCCGACTCACTGTAGCTATACTACCATTCGATAGGTGCGCTTGCGTTTGTCGTATTTTAGTTAGTTCGTGACGTCATCAAGTTTTTGGCGCCGCTGTTGGGGACTAAGATATTAGGAATGTTTGATTTTTATTAATTTAGTCATTTTTATTTTTCATTGCATTTTATTTTTGTTTTTATTTTAATTTACTAACTTTTCTCTTATTTTCTTCTGGCAGGTTCCTTTAGTTTATGACTAGAAGAAACCCATCACTACCTCTAGTATTCGACAGTGAGATCAAAAGTACAGCTCGCAGAAACTGTAGAGAAGTAGAGAAGAACAAGAGGATGTTATTACTGAGGAGATGGCAGAAAATCAAAATAATCAGTTACCTCCTGTGGTTGCTGTAAATCCTATAAGTCCGAATCCTGCTCCTCGTACTATGTACGATTATGCCAAGCTCAATTTAACTGGGACTGAATCGATTATTGTTAGACCTGCTATTGTTGCAAATATCTTTGAACTGAAACCTAACACTATTCAAACGATTCAACAGTTTGTTCAGTTTGATGGTTTGTAGGACGAAGACCCAAATACTTATTTGGCTAATTTCTTTGAATTCTGTGACACTTTAAAAATTAATGTCGTTTCTAATGATGCCATTCGTCTTTGGTTGTTTCCATTCTCATTAAGGAATAAGGCTGAATAGTGGTTGAACTCCCTACCACGAGGTTCTATCACTACATGGGAGCAAATGACCGAGAAATTTTTGTTAAAGTATTTTTCACTGGCTAAGATAGCCAAGCTGAAGAATGATATCTCTTCCTTCGTATAGATGGATTTGGAAACCTTATATGATGCATGGGAGAGATATAAGAACTTATTAAGAAGGTGCCCTCACCATGGGTTACCTCTATGGCTAAAGGTTCAAACTTTTTACAACGGTTTGAACCCCTCAACTAGGAAATTGATTGATGCATCCGCCGGTGGGACTCTGAATAATAAAACACCTGAGGAGGCTTATGAGTTTATAGAGGAGATGTCACTGAATAACTATTAGTGGCAAGTCATGTGAACAAAGTTGATGAAAGCATCTGGTGTTTTTAACGTTGATGCAGTCACCATGTTATCGAACCAGCTAGAACTCCTGAATAAAAAGATTGATGGTTTATATGGCTCTACGCAGGTACATCGGATGATGTAATACGACGCAAATAGAGGAGGGAACCATCTAAAAAACCAGTCCTACAATCTTAGCACAGAAGACGAACAAGTCAACTATATGGGTAATAATTCTAGACCTCAGAATAATCCCTATAGTAATACTTATAATGCAGGTTGGAGGAACCATCCCAACTTCTCTTGAGGTGGTCAAGGAAATCAAAGACCACAACCCCCTCCAAGCTTTCAACCACCGTACCAGTAGGAGAAGAAGTCAAACCTTGAGGAGAAGTTGACGAAGATTATTTCGGTGTCAGAAACTCGCTTCCGAAACACCGAAACAACACTCAAAAATCAACAAGCGTCGATTCAATGGCTTGAGAATCAAATCGGTCAATTGACAAAGATGATTTCAAAATGACCATAAGGTAGCTTGCCAAACAACATCGAAACTAACCCAAGAGAGTAGCTTTGTGCAATCACTGTTCGAGATGAAGAAGGGTTAGCTAAATCTGAAGCTAAATTGAGACAAGAAACTGTGGTAAGCAATGGTAAAGTTGAACTAAGCCAAAATAAGCAAGATTTGGTTGGTAAGGAATATAAACCTCGTGTGCCATATCCTAACGCGACAAGGAAAGACCACACAAATGAACAATTCGATAAATTTCTTAAACTGTTTAAAAATTACATATTAACTTACCATTTATTGAAGCTCTTTCGTAGATGCCAAATTTCGTAAAATTTTTAATGGAGCTTTTAGCAAATAAGCGGAAGTTAGATGATTCGTCACACGTGGAGCTAAATGTAGTATGCTTAGCCATTCTACAGAATAAACTACCCAACAAATTGAATGATCCAGGGAGTTTTACTATTCCTTTTAAGTGTTAATAATGCTTTGGCTGATTTAGGGGCTAGTATTAATGTCATGCCTACAAAATCTTTAAGCAACTAGGTCTTGGGAAACCTAAACAAACTAAGATGAGCATTCAATTGGCAGATAGAACAATTAGATTTCCTAGGGGTATTGTTGAAGACGTACTCGTCAAAATTGATAAATTTATTTTCTCAGTTGATTTTGTTGTTCTAGACATGGATGAGGATAGTGACGTACCGTTGATTTTAGGACGACCCTTTTTAGCAATTGTTAGAACTGTTATAGATGTTGGTATAGGTGAGTTAATACTTCGTGTAGGGGATGACACGATTAAATTTCAAGCTCGTGATTCTGCTAAAATATCTAGTAATTGAGATGATTATTTTAGTTCTATTAATATAAGTAACGCTATGGCTCAAACTTCTTTGTAGGAATCCCCTAGGAAGAACATGTTGGAGTCTCATTGTAATCCATGCGACAAAAATAGAACAACTCATAAACAACGAAGACTACAGATCGATGAACTAGACGAATGGCAGACGCATGTCAAGGAGAAACTGAGAATACACGATAAACTAAAATGACGCCATGATGAGCACAATGTAATGACCCAAAATTCACGAGCATCGAAAAAGTACAGTATCAGGCCTCCGTCTTAGCAAACCGAGTTCATAAATAATTATTAGGAATAATTGTGAGTCTTGTAATATGTTTAATTGGGCTTTAATTAAGTGAAATTAGCTCAATTTAGTGTAAATAATAAAAAGGACTAAATTGAATAAAGAGTAAAAGTTTAATTGTAGATTAAAATAAAATAAAAAAGGCCAAAATGACAAATATACCATTTACTATAGAATGAGGCGGCATAAGTGTAATATTTTTCTTACTTTATTAAATTATTAAATTATATAATTATTATTTTATTTAAATTATAATATGAATTATAGATAAATAAATAAATAAATCTAGTTGTATGACAAGTGTAAGGTGATAAAGTATACAATTGTATTGAAATAATAATTAAATAGGTACGCTTGTAATATATTTAGTTATTTACTTAAAATTTAAGTAAAAAGATATTATTATTATTATTATTATTATTATTATTATTATTATTATTATTATTATTAAGCTATAATTTATATTAATTATTATTATATTATGAAATAAATTAAGAAAGGACAAGTGTGAGGTAAAAATAAAAGACAAGTGTATTAATTTAAATAAGTACATTTGTATTATTTATGTATAATTAGTGAACAAATATTTTATATTTATTATTAATTTGTAAAAGATATTTATTAGATGTTTATTATTTTTAAAATTATTTATTATATTATATTATGAAATAGATTAGATCAAGACAAATGTAGCGTGGATATGGGATACAATTGTAATATATACAATTGCTATTAAATAGATATTTTATATGTATTAATTAATTAATTAGAAAACAAATTAAAATAAAGTAAATAGATATGAAATAAAGAAAGGAAATAAAGAAGAGAAAGAACAGAGGCCATTCGAAGAGGGGAAGAAAGAATAGGAAAGAAAAATAAAAAGGGAAAATTAAACATTTGAAGCTTGATGTTTAATTGGTAAGTTAAATTAAGTCCCTTTCTCTTAATTTTGATGTTTTAGAAACTTTAGAACAAAGTTTTGATGAAATTTAGTTGAGGTTTTGGGAAATTTTAAGGTTTTTGAACATAATTCATGTTGAACAAAATAGTGAATTAGGGATTTAATTGAATAAAATTCAAGTTAGAATTGATAAATGGATTAAATTGTAAAGTAAGCTATAAGTTTTATGTTAAAGGGATTAAATTGAGGAAAATTCAAAATTAGGGAATTATGCTGAAAATTTAATAGTAAAATTTGAGTTTGGGTGAAGTTTGAATAGAAATAAAGTATGGATTGAATTAGAAAAAAAAAAAGTAAACTTAGTTAGGATTAAATTGGGAATAAGGTAGAAATTGATTAGAAATTCAATTATTTATTTTAATTAGTGTTGTAATTAATAGTATAATTATTTTAATTTTCGTAGCTAACAAAGAACTAGAGATATCGGCTCAAAAGGGAAAGGAGAAGATTATCTAGGAGTAAATCAAGAATTTCGGGTTTGTATTACTATAATTCAAGAGATTTATTATTAACTATTAATTTTAAATTTATTTATTTTATAGTAAGTAAATATTGAGGTAAGTAATTTTATTGAATTGAATTTAGAAAATTGAATTGAATGAGAAATACGTGTTAGTATTACTAAAATTTCAATTTAATTATTATTAATTGTTGAATTTTAAGTTGATATGCATGGTAAGTATTAGTATTGAATTGTGATTATATGTGAATAATTGAAATGCATATTGAATTGAGAAAGTGTATTGAATTATGAATATGTGAATTGAAAATTGATTGAAAAATGGAAAATGATTAAATTGAAAATGTGAGAAATTGCGATTGAATTGAATTGAGATTTATATGTGATTCGGAAACCCTATTAACTAGTCGGGCTAAGTTGGATATAGTTGGCATGCCATAGGATAGGAAGTGTTTAGGGATACTTCGACCTCGAGTCGATAAGACACTAGGTGTCATACTGTTACTTCGGATAGAATCGGTGAGGTACTGGGTACCACTTTACTTTGGCTAGGCCGATGAGACACTGGTTGTCAACTTTGCTTCGAACTATCCGATGAGGCACTGGGTGCCAAACTGGTGTGTTTGGTTGGATCTGTGTATCCGCCAAAGTCCGAGTCTGTTAATAGAGGTAATTAAAAGAATAATTAAGTTGAATAAAATTAATTGGTTGAGCCACTGAAAGAAATGTAAAAATGGAACATGAATTGAAAATGTGATTTGAATGTGAGTATGAGAATGGAAAGCATGAACTAATGGTTCATGAATTAGATAATGGTTCAACATGAATGTTTATGATTTCAATTGACAAATAGCTAAATTAAATTGTATGAATATATTGAGAATGAAAAATTTATGTTTGAATTGGTTTAGTAAATATTAAAGTTAGATGATTTAAATTACATGATTAATATGTTTATAATTTGAATTATGGTAATACAAATGAGTATAAAATACTCAGCATACGATTGTTTCTGTGCGCAGATTAATAGGTATTCAGAGTCTTGGTTCAGCATCCAGGCGGTCCCGATTCCATCGTAAAACTCGGTGATGTATTCTTCTTTTGGCAAAAGTGGCATGTACATAGGTGTTAATTTGCTTACTTTAAAATGCTATATGATTTTTGTTGTAAAGAATGATATTTGATATTTTGGCGTTTAAACAATGAAATGGTATGAAAATTTATATGATATATTTGGTATAATTAATACTGACATGATCTTTTGATACTTGGTTTAATGAAATGGAAACAGAATTATCATAACACATTTGGTATAGTTGGGAACAAGTTGAAATAGAATGAATGAAGTTTATTTAATTAAACAATATATGCAAATATTTACTTAGTAAATTACTGAGTTGATGTTAAGCTATGTTTAGGTGTGTTTAAATATGAAATTATATGGATTGTGATATTGGTTTTGAATTGGTTGCGATTTGAATTTGCAAGGAAGGTTAAATATTTATAAAGGGGTTATATTGAATTTTTCTATAAAAAGAAGTCAATTAGCAAAAGTTTTATATGAACTTATGATTATATTATAATATGTTCGATAATTATTTGAATATTAATCGTAAATTATCCAATTATCCAGTAATGCCTCATAACCTTGTTCCGACGACGGTTTAAATTTAGGGGGTGTTATAATTATTGGTATCAGAGCTATCAAGTTTAGCCAATTCTCGACCTAAATTGAGCTCGAAAATTGAGTCTAGAAGTACATGCCAGTTTTAAGTCGAAACTGAGTCGAGATTTTTGGATGCTTATCTATTTGTTTGTTTCTGTTTTATAGATTAAAAATGTCAAATGAAAGAATAGAAGTTACTGATCAGGAAATGTATACTGGTTATGAAGAGTCATATAGATTAGATGAAACTGAGTCGGTAACACCTAGCATAGATCCTGTAAGAAATCAACCACCTAGAGTTGATATAAAAAATGATAGAGATGATTCAGATATATTAAGAGTGATAGTCGATGTTTTACAAAGAGTAGCGGGAACTATTCCTGCTATGACCCCTGCACCTATTCAAAGACGGGCCTCGATAAAAGAATTGAGGAAATATCGTGCCACAGAATTTATGGGTCTAAAAGGAGTCAATCCATCAACTGCTGAAATTTGGATGGAATCTACTAAGAGAATTTTACTGCAATTAGAATGTACGCCTCTGGAGTGCTTGATTTGTGTTGTTTCTCTACTATAAGGGGAAGCTTATCTATGGTGGGAATCAGTGGTACGACATTTACCAGAAGATCAGATAACATGGGACCTATTTCAGAAGGAATTTCAAAAGAAATATGTTGGGGAGATGTATATCGAAGACAAGAAACAAGAATTTTTAATGGTGCAACAAGGTGACATGTCAGTTATAGATTATGAGAGGGATTCTCGAGACTCAGCAGATATGCCTCCGAGCTTATCCAACTGAAGCAGATAGTTGTAAAAGATTCCTACGAGGTTTGCGAGACGAGATCAAGGTAAAGTTAGTATCTCACCGTATTACTGAGTTTGTGGATTTAATTGAGCGAGCCAAAATGGTAGAGCAAGTATTGTGCCTCGATAAAAAGACTGAAAGTGTCAGATTAATTGGAAAACATACGGGAACTACTAGCTCCAATCTGTAGCAAAAAATATCAAAAGAATCACAAGGTGGATGGAGATCTAGTTTTAAATCAGATAGAGGCGGTAGAAGTAGAGGGAAACAGACAACAGTATCTACTAGCAGTCTGAGAGGTCCACCTTGGAGTGTAGAAATTCCAGACTGTCAGCACTGTGGAAAGAAACATAGAGGGGAATGTTGGAAATTAACTAGAGGCTGCTTCGGATGTGGTTCTACCGATCATTTCATTAGAGACTGCCCGAAAACTGATAGTGCTGCACCAGTAACATCACAGAGATTAGTATCTACAGCTAGAGGCAGGGGATCTGGTAGATGTGATCCGGTTTCTAGAAGAGGTGGAGTTAAGAGAAGCTGTGACATTGTTACCCAGCAATCTGAGGCCAGAGTACCAGCCAGAGCTTATGTGGTCAGAACTCGTGAAGAAGGCGATGCTCATGATGTGGTAACAGGTATATTTCTATTATATTTTGAGCCTGTTCATGCTTTAATTGATCCTGGATCTTCACGTTCCTATATTAATTAAAAATTAGTTGAGTCGGGGAAATTAAAATCTGAAATGTCTAGAGTGTCTATTGAGGTGTCGGGTCCGTTGGGGCAAACAGTGTTAGTGAACTAGGTCTGTCCAAGATGCCCGTTGATTATACAGAATAAAACTTTTCTGGTTGACTTGTTGATTATGCCATTTGGGGATTTTAATATAATACAGGGAATGGATTGGTTATCTGAACATGTAATGATTTTGGATTGCTATAAAAAGAGATTCAACATTCAGACAGAAGTGAAGGTCGAGTTGAAGTAAATGGTATTCGTACTAGTGGGCTAGCACGAATTGTGTCAGCAATAAAGGCTAGTAAATTACTTCAGCAGGGTTGTTCAGCGTATTTGACATATGTTATTAATTCAGATTCAGTTGGAAGCTAGTGCGGTAAAATTCAGACAGTTTGTGAGTTTCCTGATGTGTTTCTTGAAGAATTATCGGGTTTACCACCAGATATGGAAGTCGAGTTTGCTATTGAGGTTTATCCAGGCACAACACCAATCTCTATACCTCCGTATCAGATGTCACCTTCAAAGTTAAAAAAACTGAAGATACAGCTGCAAGACTTATTAGACTATGGTTTTATTCCACTGAACATATCATCGTGGGGAGTTCCGGTATTATTTGTTAAGAAGAAAGATGGCTCGATGCGACTTTGTATTGACTACCAACAGTTGAATAAAGTAACAATCAATAATAAGTATCCACTGCCTCGCTTTGATGATTTATTTGATCGATTGAGAGGAGCTTCTGTATTCTCGAAGATTGACTTAAGGTCAGGTTACTATCAGTTGAAAGTAAAAGAAAGTGATGTACCAAAGACAGTTTTCCGTACAAGGTATGGCTACTATGAGTTCTTAATAATGCTATTCGGGTTGACAAATGCTCCAGCTGCTTTTATGGATCTCATGAATCATATTTTTGAACCGTATTTAGACCAGTTTGTATTAGTTTTTATTGATGATATACTGGTTTAGTCGAAGTCAGATTCAAAGCATGATCAACATCTCAGGATTGTACTACATATATTACGGGAAAAAAATTGTATGAAAAGATCAGCAAATGTGAATTTTGGTTGTCAGAGGTTGTATTCCTGGGTCATGTAGTATATGCAGATGGAATCCGAGTTGATCCAAAGAAGATAAAGCGATTGTGCAGTGGAAACTACCAAGAAACATATCAGAGGTACATAGTTTTCTTGGTTTAGTTGGGTATTATAGAAGATTTGTAAATGGATTTTCGAAGATAGCTTTGCCGATGACCAAGCTGCTACAAAAGAATGTATCATTTGTGTGGGATTATCAGTGCCAAGAAAGTTTTGAAAAGTTGAAGCAAATGTTAACAGAGGCAACAGTTCTGACATTACTAGAGTTGAGGAAAGATTTTGTAGTGTATAGTGATGCTTCTTTGAGTGGTCTGGGTTGTGTACTGATGTAGGACGGAAAGGTAATAGCCTATGCATCTCGTCAATTGAAGCCACACGAACTTAACTATCCAACTCATGATTTGGAACTAGTAACTGTGATTTTTGCTCTAAAGATTTGGAGACATTATTTGTACGGTGAGAAATGCTATATCTATACCGATCATAAAAGTTTGAAATATCTCCTCTCCCAAAAAGAATTAAACTTGAGACAAAGACAGTGGATAGAGCTCTTAAAAGATTATGACTGTGTTATAGATTACCATCCGGGAAAAGCTAATGTTGTAGCTGATGCACTAAGTAGAAAAGATGCAATTGAATTAAGAGCAATATTTGCACAACTCAGTATCAGTGATGATGGGAGTCTTTTGGCTGAGTTAAGAGTAAAGTCGGTAATGTTTGATCAGATCATATCAGCATAGTTGAAAGATGATAAGTTTTTGAAAAAGAGAGAGATGGTACAGAATGGTACAGTAGAAAACTTTATTATTGATGATCATGGTTGTTTGAGATTCCGAAATCGGATTTGTATTCCAGCTACTTCTAAGCTTAAAGAGTTAATTCTTTGAGAAGCTCACGATAGTCCATTTGCCTTACACCCTGGAGGTACGAAGATGTACTGTGATTTACGAGAATTATATTTGTGGCAAGGGATGAAAAGGGACATAGTGGAATTTGTGAGTAAATGTTTGACTTGTCAGCGAGTAAAGGCAGAACATCAGGTTCCTACTGGATTGCTTCAGCCTATTAATATTCCCGAATGGAAATGGGATCATATCACGATGGATTTTGTTACAGCATTGCCACTGTCGGCGAGCAAAAAGAATGTTATTTGGGTAATTGTTGATCAGCTTACAAAATCAGCTCACTTTATAGCAGTCAGAACAGATGGAAATGGGATCATATCATGATGAATTTTGTTACGGCATTGCCACTGTCTCCAAGCAAAAAGAATGTTATTTGGGTCATTATTGATCAACTTACAAAATCAGCTTACTTTATAGCAGTCAGAACAGGTTGGTCAATGTAAAAGCTTGCAAAAGTGTATATTCGAGAAATTGTTAGATTACACGGTATTCTGGTGTTAATAATTTCGGATCAAGATCCTCGGTTCACATCGAGATTTTGGAGACAGCTACATGAATCATTGGGTACTTGACTTAAATTTATTACGGCCTTTCATCCGAAAATAGATGGACAGTCTGAATGAGTAATACAGATATTAGAAGATATGCTTCGGGCTTGTATCATTGATTTTGAATCAGGTTGGGAACGTTATTTGCCATTAGCTGAATTTGTCTACAATAATAGTTTTCAATCTAGTATACAAATGGCCCCGTATGAAGCACTATATGGTTGAAGGTGTAGATCACCGGTATGTTGGACAGAATTGAATGGAAGAAAAGTGATTGGGCCAGAATTGATTCAAGAAACAGAGGAAATAGTTAATAAGATCAAAAATCGACCAAAAGCAGCATTTGATAGGTAGAAATCCTATGCTGATTTGAAACATCGAGATATTGAGTATTTAGTCGGGACAAAGTATTTCTCAAAGTCTCTCCTTGGAAGAAAGTACTGAGATTTGGTCGAAAAGGAAAATTAAGTCCTCGTTACATTGAGCCGTACGAGGTTATAGAAAGAATCGGACCGATCGCTTATCAGTTAGCTTTACCTTCAAAAGTACAGAAGATTCATGATGTTTTTCATGTTTTTATTTTACGAAGATATAGATCAGATCCTTCTCATATCATTTCTGTCGAAGACGTTGAAGTTCAACCTGATTTATCTTATGAAGAAGAGCCGGTTCAGATTTTAGCACGAGAGGTAAAGGAATTAAGAAATAAACGAGTTCCCTTAGTAAAAGTCTTATGGAGAAGTCATAGTATGAAAGAAGTGACTTGGGAATCGAAAGAAACGATGAGAGCACAATATTCTCATCTTTTCTCAGGTAAATTTCGAGGACGAAATTTATTAAGGGGGAGAAATGTAATAACCCAAAATTCACGGGCATCGAAAAAGTACAATATCGGGCGTCCGTCTTAGCAAACCGAGTTCGTAAATAATTATTATTAATAATTGTGAATCTAGTAATATGTTTAATTAGGCTTTAATTAAGTGAAATTAGCTCAATTTAGTGTAAATAATAAAAAGGACTAAATTGAATAAAGAGTAAAAGTTTAATTGTAGATTAAAATAAAATAAAAAGGGCCAAAATGGCAAATATACCATTTATTATAGAATGAGGCGGCATAAGTGTAAGATTTTTCTTACTTTATTAAATTATTAAATTATATAATTATTATTTTATTTAAATTATAATATGAATTATAGATAAATAAATAAATAAATCTAGTTGTGTGACAAGTGTAGGGTGATGAAGTATACAAGTGTATTGAAATAATAATTAAATAGGTACTATTGTAATATATTTAGTTATTTACTTAAAATTTAAGTAAAAATATATTATTATTATTAAGCTATAAATTATATTAATTATTATTATATTATGAAATAAATTAAGAAAGGACAAGTGCAAGGTAAAAATAAAAGACAAGTGTATTAATTCAAATAAGTACATTTGTATTATTTATGTATAATTAGTGAAAAGATATTTTATATTTATTATTAATTAGTAAAAGATATTTATTAGATGTTTATTATTATTAAAATTATTAATTATATTATATTATGAAATAGATTAGATCAAGACAAATGTAGGGTGGATATGGGATACAATTGTAATATATACATTTGCTATTAAATAGATATTTTATATTTATTAATTAATTAAATAGAAAACAAATTAAAATAAAGTAAATAGATATGAAATAAAGAAAGGAAATAAACAAGAGAAAGAATAGAGGCCGTTCGAATAGGGGAAGAAAGAATAAGAAAGAAAAATAAAAAGGGAAAACTAAAGATTTGAAGCTTGAAGTTTAATAGATAAGTTAAATTAAGTCCCTTTCTCTTAATTTTGATGTTTTAGAAATTTAGAACAAAGTTTTGATGAAATTTAGTTGAGATTTTGGGAAGTTTTAAGGTTTTTGAACTTAATTCATGTTGAACAAAATAGTGAATTAGGGATTTAATTGAATAAAATTCAAGTTAGAATTGATAAAGGGATTAAATTATAAAGTAAGCTATAAGTTTTATGTTAAAGGGATTAAATTGAGGAAAATTCAAAATTAGGGAATTATGCTGAAAATTTAATAGTTAAATTTGAGTTTGGGTGAAGTTTGAATAGAAATAAAGTATGAATTGAATTAAAAAAAAAAATAAGTAAACTTAGTTAGGATTAAATTGGGAATAAGGTAGAAATTGATTAGAAATTCAATTATTTATTTTAATTAGTATTGTAATTAATAGTATAATTATTTTAATTTTCGTAGCTAACAAAGAACTAGAGATATCGGCTCAAAAGGGAATGGAGAAGATTACCGAGGAGTAAATCAAGAATTTCGGGTTTGTATTACTATAATTCAAGTTATTTATTATTAAGTATTAATTTTAAATTTATTTATTTTATAGTAAGTAAATATTGAGGTAAGTAATTTTATTGAATTGAATTTAGAAAATTGAATTGAATGAGAAATACGTGTTAGTATTACTATAATTTCAATTTAATTATTATTAATTGTTGAATTTTAAGTTGATATGCATGATAAGTATTAGTATTGAATTGTGATTATATGTGAATAATTGAAATGCATATTGAATTGAGAAATTGTATTGAATTATGTATATGTGAATTGAAAATTGATTGAAAAGTGTAAAATGATTAAATCGAAAATGTGAGAAATTGTGATTGAATTGAATTGAGATTTATATGTGATTCGGAAACCCTATTAACTAGTCGGGCTAAGTCAGATATAGTTGGCATGTCATAGGATTGGAAGTGTTTAGGGATACTTTGGCCTCGAGTCGATGAGACACTGGGTGTCATATTGTTACTTCAGATAGATTCAATGAGGTACTGGGTACCACTTTACTTCGGCTAGGTCGATGAGACACTGGTTGTCAACTTTTCTTTGAACTATCTGATGAGGCACTGGGTGCCAAACTGGTCAGTTTGGTTGGATCTGTGTATCCGCCAAAGTCTGAGTCTATTAATAGGGGTTATTAAAAGAATAGTTAAGTTGAATAAAATGAATTGGTTGAACCACTGAAAGAAATGTAAAAATGGAACATGAATTGAAAATGTGATTTGAATGTGAGTATGAGAATGGAAAACATGAACTAATGGTACATGAATTAGATAATGGTTCAACATGAATGTTTATGATTTCAATTGACAAATAACTAAATTAAATTGTATGAATATATTGTGAATGGAAAATTTATGTTTGAATTGGTTTAGTAAACATTGAAGTTAGATGATTTAAATTACATGATTAATATGTTTATAATTTGAATTATGGTAATACTGCTGAGTATAAAATACTCAGCGTATGGTTGTTTCCGTGTGCAGGTTACTAGGTATTCAGAGCCTTGGTTTAGCATCCAGGTGATCCTGACTCCAGCGCAAAACTCAGTGATATATTCTTCTTTTGGTAAAAGTGGCATGTACATAGGTGTTAATTTGGTCACTTTAAAATGCTATATGATTTTTGTTGTAAAGAATGATATTTGATATTTTGGTGTTTAAATATATGAAATGGTATAAAAATTTATATGATATATTTGGTATAGTTAATAATAACATGATCTTTTGATACTTGGTTTAATGAAATGGAAATAGAATTATCATAACACATTTGGTATAGTTGGGAACAAGTTGATATAGAATGAATGAAGTTTATTTAATTAAACAATATATGTAAATGTTTACTTAGTAAATTACTGAGTTGATGTTAAGCTATGTTTAGGTGTGTTTAAATATGAAATTGTATGGATTGTGATATTGGTTTTGAATTGGTTGCGATTTGAATTTGCAGGGAAGGTTAAATATTTATAAAGGGGTTATATTGATTTTTTCTATAAAAAGAAGTCAATTAGCAAAATTTTTATATGAACTTATGATTATATTATAATATGTTCGATAATTATTTGAATATTAATCGTAAATTATTCGATTATCTTGTAATGCCTTGTAACCCTATTCCGGTGACAGTTTAGGGTTAGGTGGTGTTACACACAAGGATGGAACGAACCACTTTAAGGTTGGGGATTAGGTATTGTTAGATGAACCCGACCCTCGATTAACCACTTCAGAGCTTAATGCAAATGGAGTGACTCCTTTTACAGTACTTAATGTCTTCCTATACGGTACAGTCGAGGTAACTCATTCTTATTTTGGCACTTTTAAGGTAAGTAGTACTTGACTTAAACCTTATTTGAATGAAAGAATTGATAGCGAGAAAGAGAAGTATCAACTCCGTGAACCACCTGACTGTACGAATACAAGGTAAGTCGAGCTTAGATTTTAAACAAATGCTTCTCGGGAGGCAACCCGACCCTAACATTGCTAATTTATTAAATTTATCTCATGATATTTTTTTTAAAATTTAATTAAGAAAATAAAAAAAAAACTAGTTTTTAAAAACCTGCTCGGCCTGGACACACGGGCATGTCCTTGGCCGTGTGGCTCTTTTGACCTAGTTTTTAAAATTTGGAAAAATCGACAGTGAGTTACACGGCTTAGACACACGGGCGTGTCCTTGGTCGTGTGGCCCTAAGACTTAATTTTTCTAAAAATCGATAGAGACATGGCCTAACAGAGTCTACACGAGCGTGTGACATAACCGTGTGGACCACACGGCCTGGACACATGTGTGTCCATGCCGTGTGAAAACTAGAGCTTAAATTTTCAAATTTAAAACAAGTCAGAGAGGTACATGGGCGAGACACATGACCGTGTGCGCGATCACACGGGCATGTGAGAGGTCACACAAGCGTGGGAGAAGCGAAGGACATTATATACGGCCGTGTGACATAGCTGTGTGAACCACATGGCCTGGACACACGGACGTGTGCAAGGCCGTGTGAAAACTGGGTTTGATTTTTTGATGCACACGGGCGTGTGGGATGTCACATAGATGTGGGAGAAACGAAGGACATCGCACATGGCCATGTGGACCACATCGCCTGGACACACGGGCGTGTCCTAGACCATGTGAAGTCTGCACTGAGACTTTTAATAGTACACAGGCTACACAAATGTCACACAGGTGTGTGGCCCAACACGGGGCTAAACACTACTGTGTCACCCCTTTAAAACAAATCCTAAATTTTATTTTCTATTTTGTCTTCATCTTCCTAAATCCCCAAACCCTAGCCGCCGTTATCCCTTTTCTTCAGCCGCCACAACCACCCCACAACCCTCCTTCGGATTCCCCCTCCATTTCCTTTCCTCACCCCGACCAAACTAGCCCCTTTCCCCTTGCGCAACGGCACGAACCACCTCCATCCCTCACCTTTGCGCCCCAGCCAATCACAAAACCCCTACCCTGTCAACCCCCATTTTCTTCTTCATTTCAGGTCGCACCACTTCTCCTTCCTCCCTCCTACTCCCTCGCTCCCCTCATCCCCGCGTGCACCTAGCCACACCAACCCCGACCAACCTTCCCCTATCCCTTCCAAACTGACCCCTATGCATAGCTCTTCCCCCAATCCACTGTTGTCCGTGTCTACTCCGACCAACTAACAGTTGGTTTCCCCTATATGCTTTATTTTTTTTATTTTTTTATTTTATTTATTTATTTTATTTATTTACTAATTCTTTGGGTTTTTGTCATTTTCTATTTTATTTTTGATTGATATTCTGCTAGTTTTGGTTTTATTATTAATATTATTTATTGTTATTAATTTTTTGCTTTCTGTTATTCATAATCGATCCTTTCGATAGTTATCGATTTGATAATGTTAGGGTTTTATTTATTTTCTTATTTTCCGTCATTAAGTGCTTTGACTTGTCTTATTGGTTTAGTATTTCTTTGCTATTGCTAATTTGATTAGTATGATGTTAATATAGATTCACATACTGTTAGTTTTTGCATTTGTGAGTATTAGTGCATATAGGAATAAATGTTACATGACAACCACTTTTATTTTATCACACTAGAGTCATTCAAATCATATTTTTGTTTTATTCACATGTTTATTCATAAGAATTATCGATATGTTTGATTGGTGATATTTTAATTCCTATTTTACTGATATTGGAATATTATATTTTGCAAGTTTATTATGATGAACACACGTGGAAAGACTAAGATTGCCATCCTCGCTTCGAAAAAGCGGAAGGGTCCTGGCTCGACCTCCTCCTCGAGCGCCTCCGTCGAGTCATACCACCTTTATCTCAGATTTGCGGTGGGCTCTCAAGAGGATCTATACCAGCTTTATCGAGTGCGACCAATCGGTCTAGGCTGCTGCATTGATTGGGCCGCGTTAGAGCAAGTCCGACTAGCTGATGATGTGCGTGCCATTATTGCCACAACTCCATGGGATAGGTTCTTCGACATCATTGAGCCCACCTACATGGAGCTCACCTTAGAGTTCGACAACACATTTTTGGTATAGTAGGTCATGTTAGTCCATGAAGAGCCAGGCACCATCACTTTTTGCCAAGGTGGTTTGGTGCGACATATAAGCGTCCCAGAGTTCGGTGTTGCTTAGGGACTCTACACAGAGGAGTTCATGTCTGCCAAAGACTTCCTTCGACTTCATCGACACATTCACCACTCACCTTCGCGTTGCTGGACCGATCTTACCGCCAGCTAGATACCATATGATGTGAGTCACTCGAAGGTGACTTCTCTCTCTCCTACCCTACGATGTGTTCACGCACTCCTAGCTCACACCTTGACAGGACGGAGAGGGAGCACTGGCATCGTTAGCACTCACGATGCATACTTCCTATAGAGCATGGCCCACGGCCATATTATTAACTTGGCGTACTTCATCGCGCTATCTTTCAGCCATCAGGCTGACTGCCACAGGAGGGGCCCTATCTATCTAAGCCCTTACGTGACTCGCCTCGCTTGACACTTTGGTTTTCTTGACACACCGAAACAGTCCTCGTCACTTACCCTAGTCGGTCAGATGTCCCCTCAAGGCATCTAGAGCATGATCACATGAGGATGATCGAGCAGTAACGTGGCGTGGATCCTCCTCAGTACAATTGTTTCATTCTAAAGCTCAGGATGAACCCAGGGACTTCACTAATGATGTTCCTCCTTATCACGAGGATCCACCTCAGTCACCACTTTCGAGTCATAGGCCTGTTCATTCTACCGCTAGCTCCTGATGAGTATCTTATGAGGAATTCACTAGTTTTCGTCAGTATTGTGCTGGAAGGTTCGACAATATTATGCCACATTACAGCAGATTTGTCAGCATTTTCATATTTCTCCTCCAGCGCCACTGTCTCGCGACATTGATCAGTTTGATGATGAGGACCATTGAGTCCATTTGTCTATATTTTTATTTTTATTTTTGTTTATTTTGTCTTTATATTTTGAAGTCTATTTTAATTATTATGGTTGTTTCTAATCGAGTAACCCTTTTAATCCTCTTCAGTATTGTGTTTATCTTCTTATCAGTTGCTCAGAATTTTGCACTACCTCTACATTTATCTAAAATTCCGCTTTTCACTATTTTGGAAATTTCATCCAATATTCAAGCCATTTTCAATTCTCTCCATCTCTTATGATATTTTTGTTTCTACTGTAATTATCTATTTTTGTACATTGAGGACAATGTACATTTTAAGTATGGGCAGGTTATTTATATGATTATTTGAAAATCCTTGAATTATGCCTTGTGTTTAAGTAATTTTCTCATATTACTATTAGAATGAATTCTTATTGATTTGTGATTATCATTGATGTGTTTTAGATTAAATTCATAGGTAATTGTGCATTGATCATTTAAACTTTAAGACATGAGAGAATCAAGCATGATAAGTCTATTTTCAGAATTAAAATTTTCTAGGTTGTTTCCCTAAATTTAAATATTACCTTGAAGTTTGAGATTTGCAAGATTGACATCAAAAACCATAATTTTTGTAAGATTTTGAGCTTTTAGAGCATATACATTTCTTGCTCACTTTATTATTGGTTATGAGTGTGTCAATATTGATTTGTTATTCTAGAACTTGCTTCGCTTATACATGTCAAGACCACACCTTTGATTTGATATACTGAGATGATAAAAGCACCTAGGTTTTAACCCACTTACCCCATTAAAAGCATACATTCATAATTAACCCTTAGTAAACCCCTTTGAGCATAACAAACCGTTTATTGATTTACCCGTTAATATTAACCCATTACTCATTTTTTCTATTTTATTGACTCCCTTTTTGTCGATATTTGATTTGGTTAGTTGCCTAACTATGTTCTCTTGTTTCAGTTGTTAAATTTTCTCTCATCATCCATTGAAAAAAAAAGTTAAAAAAATATAAATATATTTATATATATGCATATGTGTTGATTATTACTAGTTCTTTGGTTTGAGCTTAAGTAGTTAATTTCATATTCTAAAATGAAGCTCGTGTTTTTCTTTAATAATTTCGATTGATGTATTTATTCATTATTAGTCTATTTTTCTAGTTAGGTAATTTATCAATTTGATCTCGATTCTAACCTTCTTTTTTAGCCTTTATCCACACCTTTAACCCAAACCCCATTACAACCCTTTAAAGACCTTTTGATTTGTATATCATCTCATTTTATAGTGGTGGAGATTTGATTTTCATGCAAGCCTATGGTAATAACTTTTCATGTTTGACTTTTGAGTGCTTAATTTTTGAACCTTAAACACTTTGAGTGATTTGAGTGAATCTTTAGTGAAGATGTCAAATCTTGTCGGTTTTGAATTAAAGGTAATTATTTAGATAAGGGGAAATACCTATGTTTTCATGCTTTAAAAATGTGTAACTTGGATTGTTTGAATCTTTAGTGCTCTTTTAGTTAAATTATCAATGTGTGATTACTTGTGAATTATGATAAAACATTATTGATAAGCATTATGAATTGAGAAAATTTAATTTTAATTGTGAGTTGTGGATTTTGCTTGAGGACAAGCAAACGCTTAAGTGTGGGGATATTTGATAAATCGTAAAAGTAACACATTTTAATTTGATGCTTAGCATGTTTTTGGATGATTTATTAGTTAATTTAGTGAATTTGATGCTCCTAATCCTTTAATTTCATGTTTTATACTTAGGAGAGAATAAGGGAACAAAATGAGCAAAAAAGGGGCCAAAAATGGACAAAACGAGCTGATTTAAAGATCCACTTGGCCAAGACCATTTTCACACGGGCTGAGCACATGCCCGTGTGAGCCACACTGGCTAGCCACACGCCCATGTGGCAGCCTGTGTCGATATCGCTCCCTGTTTCCCAAACACATAGAAACAACCAATTTTTAGGGTTTTTGAGCATTCTAAAGTCTATAAATACACACTAGAAGAGGACCTAAGAAGACACGCAGAGGAGAACGCAGAAATTACTTAAAGAACGCTGACAGACTCAAATTAGAAGCAGGATCTCCTTCAAGATTGAAGATCTCCATTCAATTTCTTTAAAAGTTTTTGGGTTTCTTTATGTTTTGTTGTTTTCCTATTTTTGAGATGTTTTCCTTTCCAAGTTTGAACTAAATTCCCTAAATACCTAGGGAAGATGAAACCAATGACAGATCTTATTATTTGATTGTTCTGAATTACATGATAAATATTTGTTCTTGATCTCAATTGTGTTTATTTACTGTCGAAACCATTTTTATATTTTGAAAAAAGGGGATCGACTTTAAAACGAATTATGAAGTCGCCACCAATCCTTTTTATTTAGGTGTGATCGGATCACCTAATAAAGCATTTTATTTTAAAATATTGATTTTGGTCTTCGAAATTCAAGAAAACGAGTTCGGAAGTTGATTACATATGAGGAAGGATTAGCACCCTCGCAACGCCCAAAATTGGTACCTAATTGATTAATTAATGTCCTAATGTCGAAAGTCTGACAAGATTTTTAAATATAATTTCTTTTAAAAGCATTTGAATAACTTGAATTGGATGTTGAGATTCTCTTGTCCCAAGGAAATAAAATATCATATACAGCACATTAGGATATTTCCTTTTAAACCCTCGGAATTAAGATCATCTCTTGATTTTAGAAACACATGCGTTGAAAATTCCAAAGGGATATTCGGCCATTTGGTCAAATGAAAAAAATCGAAACCCAGCACGTTAGGGCACAATTTCTCAAATTTCCAAACACGAAGTATTGCCTTGTTTTTTAATTTCAGAAAACACGAACGAAATTTAGAAAGTATATTTAGTTATTCGATCAAACGGAAAATTGAAACCCAGCACGTTAAGGCACGATTTCTCAACTTACCAAATACGAAATATTACTTTTTTTTGAGAAGTTTTTAAATAAAAGTGATTATAAAACCGGCTCAAAATGCATTTATTTGGTTTGTTTGGGGTAAAAACGAAACAAATAAAATTGGCCGAAATACATTGGAATTTGAATCACGATGCGATAATAAGAAACAAAATGCATAGTATCGAGCACGAAATAATAACATGTGAGTTCAACATTATACAAATGAATGACAAAAATAAAAGTACGAATATACACATCGAAATATACAATAGCAATAATCTCAGAACACATCCTATTTAAAAACTAACATTTATAATCTAAAATTAATGAAATAATAAAAAGTATAACTGTCTTAAAAAAATATAGAGCAAAATAAAATGTACCAAGCTTTCAAATAATAATGAGCAATGCTAAAACAAATGATGAAAAGAGAAGAATTTTGAAAATGACAATATAAGAACAATTTAAAAAAGTTTGAAACAGATCATAAAAAATAAAAACAAATAATATATGAAACAATAATATATAAATTAATTTTTAAAATAAGTATTACACAAGCAAAAAATTAAAGTAATATATATATCTAAATAAATAATATACATAAATTAAATTAAAAGAATAGTTAAATATAAATAATATATAAAAATAATAATGTATAAATATCATATAAATCTTTAAAACAAAGAAATATAAAACAAAATTTTAAAATAAATAAATTATATAATAAAGCAATTAAAAATATACAAATGAAAGTATAAAAATAACGAACTAAACTAATGTAAAATCAATGAAATAGTTCAAAATAATATGTTAAAATAATTTTAAATATTTTAAAAAAAAAAGTAAGAAATAGATTAAAAAGAATAAAAGAATTACATAAGCTAAAATAATAATAATAATAATAATAATAATAATAATAATAATAATAATTCAATTGAAACAAAAACAAACTAAAATGGATAATTCCTAAATAAATAAACTATTGAAACAAAATTGAGGACCATATCAGAAATAATATAAAAGGGGAGGGTCAATTCGAACGCGCGAGAACAACAGAAGGGCAAAAGGGAAAATATCCCAGGCCCTCTAAACGCGTCGTTCTACAAAGGACCAAAACGCAGAACCAATAAAATCACATGACAAAATTAAAAGAAAAGAAAAGAAACAAAAAGGATTAAATTGAAGCGCGTTGTAAAAGCGGAAGGGCCAGATACACAATTAGACCATTCGGTCAAAACACGCAGACCTTGGGAGTGGGTCGGGTTCAGGCACGGGTCATAGCTTCAAACGGCGTGGTTTTGGACATTCAAGGGAAGGGCTAAAACGGCGTCATTTTACTTGGGTATTTAAACTCCAAAATTAAAAAAAAAACATTTCAGCTATGTTTTCTAAAAAAAAAAAATGGGAAAGGGGTTTTGGGGTTTCTCTCTAGGTTTCTCCTCTCCGGCGATTAGACCGCCGTCTGTCCGTCACCAACGACCACCGTGCACAGCAACCGGGGGACAAAACTAGCCCCTTTTCAACCCCTTTTCCTTCCCAAACCCAAAACCATAACTAAAACACTTAAAAACCTCGCGAAAGTTGAAAAAAACGAGGAAACTGTTTGGTTTTGTCTCCTCTGATCGTCAAAAAGAAGGTAAAAATCCTTATCCTACCTGTATTTATGCTATCTATATGTATTTGATACTTGAATAGGTATATCAAAGACTGATGAATACCTTGAAAAACCCTTGTATTCTTTGATTTTCTTTGATTTGTATTCGTAAAAAAAAAAATCTTTCTTTATACATTTTCCTATTCGGCTTTTATAGCCAAAGAAAAATAAAATATAAAATATAAAAAGAAGAGATACAATTTTTGCTGTAATTTGTTATTATTTTGCTGTCAATCTATTGTGGCTTGTTAGTTTGTTGTAGGTACAGAAGGAACCAGCAAGAGCAACGGAGGTGGTGGCGCGCAAAAGCTAGGGTTTGCTGAACATGTTTGGGTTTTGGGCCCTTTTAGGCTTGTTTCTATTGTTGGGCCATTGGGTTTTGTAGCTTGGGGTGTTAATTTTGTTAGGGATTTGGGTTTATTGTTGGGCTATAAGAAATAGACTAATTTGGTGTTTTGAAATGCTGTTGTAAATGGACATTGGACCTTTAAATAATTTAGTTTATTATTTATTATTTTTTGGTTTTATTTTCTGTATGAGCCCGGGCAAAATGGGCTTTCTAGAGCTACCCTTCTTTGCTCATTGTCATGTAACAGGAATGAAGAAAAGACCTTAAAAAGACCAATTTTGCCTGGTCTTGCCAAATCTTGACCTCTTGGTATTCATCTTTATCAAGTGACCTTGTCCCAAACCACTGCATCTTCATGGTATAGGAATTGGTGCTTCGATCCACTCCAATGTAATTTCAGGGAGAAGAGATTTGTAACTTCGATATACTCCGTTGGAACTTCAAGGAAATAAGAGTCACTGTCCTCAGTCTGTTCCATTGCTACTTCAGGGAAATAAGGCTGGTATCTAAAATCTGCTCCCCTGCTACCTTAGGAAGACAAGATTCGCTGTATTCGATCTGCTCCACTGCTATCTCAGGGAGATAAGATCTACAATCTTCAATCTGTTTCTTTGCTACCATAGGAAGATAAAACTACAATCTTAAGCTTGCTCCCTTGCTACCTCAGGGAGACAAGGCTAGCGGCTGAAATCTACTCCCCTGCTACCTCAAGAAGATAAGATTCGCTGTTTTTCGATCTGCTCCATTGCTATCTCAAGGAGATAAGATCTACAATTTTCAGTCTGCTTCCTTGCTACCTCAGGAAGATAGGACTACAATCTTCAACCCGTTCTCTTGCTACCTCAGAGAGATAAGGCTGATGGCTAAAATTTTCTCCCCTGCTACCTTGGGAAGATAAGATTTTCCATTTTCGATCTGCTTCACTACTGCTTAGGGAGATAAGATCTACAATCCTCAGTCTGCTTTCTTGCTACCTTAGGGAGATAAGACTGGTAGCTAAAATCTACTCCCCTGCTACTTCGGGAAGATATGATTCGCCATCTTCGATCTGCTCCACTACTGCTTAGGGAGATAAAATCTACAATCCTCAGTATGCTTCCTTGTTACCTCACGAAGATAAGACTACAATCTTTAACCTGCTCTCTTGCTACCTCAGAGAGATAAGGTTGTTGGCTAAAATCTGCTCCTCTACTACCTTGGGAAGATAAGATTCGCCATCTACGATTTACTCTATTGTTACTTCGTGGAGATAAGATCTGTGAATTCACCGATGTTACTACACCGTCTTCTAGGGACATGATCTGTAGAGTCGGTTTCATGTACCTATGCTTATGCTAAATAATTAGGATGCTATGGTCGAAATGAATAAAATGCTTCTAACTAGATGTGTTATGAATGATATGAGAATGATCCTTTTTTAAATGCTTAAGGTATCATCGCTCATTGTCCATTAGGGCATTATCACTGACGTATTACGCTGCCATCTTGTTCGGCTAGTATTCTTGATAAAAAAACCCAAAGAAACAATCACATTTTGTTCACCAAGCTTGCCTCACTGTAATTTTAGAGTCCCTTCCACTATATCTTCTGGGACATAAAGTTTGTACCTCCTACTGCAACTTTAGGGGAATAACATTTGGTTTCTTCTATCCATCTTGCTACAACTCAGAGGTATAGGATTTGCATCAACTTAAATCAATTTGATCTGTTACACCATACCCTGGGTGTTACACCATTCCCTGGGTGTAATGACCTGATGTATATGTTTGATTTTGAATGAATGTAAAGTATCCTTTTTCTTTTCCCAAGAATGACCCTTTTTACACTTGGGTTGACGTTGCTCGTTATTTGTCAAGGTTGTATCACCTACGAAATGTCTTGTCTTTTTGTTTAACCAATAAAAAGTCCAAAGGGATAATCATCTTTCTCCAATATTTCCAACCCTTAGGCTTGGTTTGTTCTAAACAATAGTCATGTTTCAGGTTCTTGTATTATTTAGAAGCTTCCAAAGTAATATGCGAAACTCCTTTTATGAAAGTATTATTAGTCCACTAATCGTTATTTCAATGCAAAATGCTTGAAAAGATCATAACAATGGACCAGAAGGAAATTAATTAGGAGGATAGCTCGAAGCAAGTTAATCAAAGATAGCTAATACAATTAAGAAAGAAGTTTATTGGGACGTATCTTGAAAAAAATAAGGTAATCAAAGATAGCAAATCCAAAAAGGGTAAAATGGAAAACTAGGTGCTTCAGATATCGTAGCTTGAGCTTCTCTGTACCAACTTCTTGAAGACCATTTTGAGCTCAATTTGTGTTTAGGGGATCTGGGGTACTTTGTTGATGCCCCAAGACGTAGCATACTTCTTCATTGTTAATTCAGGCATAGCAAGACTACTGTATGACTTTGATCCAAATTTGAGCCGCCCTTTTTGGGTTTTCAACTCAAATCCCCTTTGGTATCAAGGCGCCCTTTGCGGGTTTTCGCCTTAGCCTCTCCTTTTTTTCTTTTTCTTTTTTTTATTTTTGATTTATTTTTTTATTATTTTTATTAATTTATTATTATTATTATTTTATTTTTGATTTTTTTGTCTCAAGGCACCCTTTACGAGTTTTCACCTTGGCCTCTCCCCTTTTAGGTAGAATACTCTTTGACTAGGTTTGCCATCCATCTCGGTCAATATCGCTCCTCTAGAACAGGTCTTCCTTACTACATAAGATCATTCCTAATTTGACATCCACTTTCCTTTAAAGTCCTTTTGTGTAAGAAGGATCTTCTTTAATGACAGGTCCCTCTTGTGGAATTCTCTAGGATGAACCTCTTTGTAGTAAGCCCACATCATCTGACCATGATGGATATCCTTCAAATTCGACTGATCATATCGGGATTGGATCCATTCTGACTCATCCAACTTTAGATTTAACAAAAAAAAATCTCGACTTTAATAGACAAAACACTTTTATTCCACAAACTAGTGAGAAGGGCGTTGCCCCGATGAAGGTCTTGCCAGCGTTCGATAAGCTAGAGGGTAAATGGTAACTTCTTTATGCCAATATTTACAAGTCTCAGTCGCCTTTCACTATGACCTTTGTTTTATTATTTTTATTCTTCTTTTTATTTATTTTTTTGTACTTTTGTTTTTCTTTTTGGCTGCCATTGTTGCATTGTGATATGGTGTCTGATCTTTGAACAGACTGCAAGCTTTTAACATTGTGCAGTTGTATTAGACATGATTCCGTCTAACACTTGTCGGCACTTGATCTTTTTTTAATGAATTTGATGACTATCGACTTTGTAACATTGGCATATGAAGTAACCTTCACCCTCTTCGTGAAGTAATCGACGACTGCCAAGATGAATCGATGTATATTAGACGAGAATGGAATGATAACATCCGTTCTCCACATAGAGAAAGCCTGTGAAGAAATGAGTGAGGCGAATGAATCTTGTCTCCCTAAATACGGTCTAACTGATACAATCCCCTTCTACGGTGGATCAACAGTACCCAAACCTCATGATTAGCGTGGCTATAGTAAAACCATTAACATGTGTCCTTCTGAAACCCGTATAGACATTTTTTTGCTTCCATAAGTCTTAATATCCCAAGTATATCTTGACATAATTATGCGAAAACATTTTTGAATAACTCAATAACAATTCGCTTTGTCTTTATGGTGATTCAGGCTCCGATCTTTGCCTCTTTGCTTACAATGTCCATTGACCCTTTGTAGAGTAGGGTCTGTTTTTCATTTTATTCTACCATCCTTAACAAATCAAGAGATAATTCACAATCTCTGTCATCTTTAAAGTCCTGGGATCCCTTTAAACACATATCTTACCCAAAAGGAGACTCTAAGTTAGTGACGGTATTACTCACGTCATTGATATCTAGGGACCTACTGTTGGTACGAAGGTAGATTCCAAAGAATAAATGATTCTAAGGATGATTATTTGTATGGTATAATCATGAATGAAGAATGAAATCATATTTAAAAGAGAGTCCAAAGAAAAAAATATATAAAGAATAAAAGAATATTTACTCAAAAAGATGCATTTTTTTGAAATAAAGATTTTGAACACAATTCTATTTCACAAAAGGACTCTTATTGCTTCTAGGCTTAAAGCAACAAGCGTGTTTTGAATATTACTCTAGATTAGCTCTAAAAATACTGGGATCTCTTCCACAGTCCCATTATTCAAAACACCCTCAAGTACGTAAGGGTAGAAACTTGGAAAATTCCATTCCTCGGTTCCCTTTTCGGATACGTTGTTCAGATTCTCGATACTCCTTCCAGGCTTTTGATTCAAGGCATCACAACTCTTTTGCACCCACTTTCAAATATCGCATTTACTTTAATGTCAGAACGATTAGGTTCTGATGAATCGCCGAACTTCACAATTCCCATTTCAATGAACCTTTCGACCAATTTTTTAAATATATTGCAGTTTTTGATTGAGTGTCCCATTATTCCCGCATGATACTCGCATTGAGCATTCTCATTATACCATTTTGGGAATGGAGGTTGCACAGGTTCTGAGTAGAACGGAGACACCACATACACATCAAAAAGATTCTAATACAACTCCTTATACGACATTGGGATGGGTGTAAACTAGAGCCTTTCTGTATTTGGTCTCAAGTTAGAAGAACCTCGATAGCTAGTGGTTACAGTCCTTGGCTAGCCTACATTGACCAATTTGGAAAGCATGCTCACGATGTTCACTTCATTTTTCTTATTTCTCGGGGTTGACCTTTTAGCGGTTTCTCCCGCATCTATCTTCCCACTTCTTATCACATTTTCAATCATCTCACCAGACATTACTATATCTGAGAAGGTCAGAGTAGAACTTTCCAACATATGGTTAATGAACGGGGCTTTTAAAGTATTGATGAAGAGCATCGTGGTCTCTTTTTCCAGAAGAGGCGACTGGACTCGTGTTGTTACCTTTCTCTATCTTTAGGCGTATTGCCTGAAGCTCTCATTTTGCTTCTTTTCCATATTCTGCAGGGAAATTCTGTCGGGTGCCATGTCTGTTACATAGCTATACTGCTTCACAAAAGCTCGTGCTAAGTCTTTTATATCTTGTACCATATTCTTTTAGCACGACTCAATTGATTGTACTATTTAGCTGCTGACCCGATCAGACTGTCTTGGAAGCAGTGGATTAATAGTTGGTCGTTATTAACATATCCTGTCATCCTTCGACATAACATTGTGATGTGAGGTTCAGGACAACTAGTCCTATTGTAATTTTCAAACTCTAGAATCTTAAATTTTGGCGGGAGTACTAGATCGGAGACCAAACTCAGATCTTTGGCGTTAATCCCACAGTAGTAGTCAACATTCTCCATTGCACTAAATTTTTCCTCCAACCACCTATACCGATCCTCGAGTTGTCTTGGCAATTCCATCTTTACTTTTTTCATTTCATCCAGATCAGGAACTACAAGATTGGTTGGATTGCCCCCTAGATTGGAGCCTGAGCCTATCGGGTAATCCACCGGTGCCGAGGCACCGTCATGATATTGCTGGGTTCTGATAATAGGTACACCTTACGGACATGTCTAAGCATTCGTCGGGGTGAAACCTCGAGGGTAGAGAGGCTCGTCATTGTCCTCCACAGTATTGATCATGGAGCTTTTTCTTTTTTTAGCCCCTTAGTCAACAATTGGGACAACTGATTCATCATATTCCTTTGGGACTCTAGCACTTGGTCCCTTATATCTTGTTGGATCTTCACCAGTTGCTCTTGCATTTGCATTTGAAACTGGTCTTGCATCTCTCTTTGAAGTTGTTCAAGTCTTTCCAATCTTTGGTCCATATCCTTTGTCTTAGCACGGGTACCATAACGATGCCTAGTTGGTAAGTTTTTATCAGTTTCCAAATTAACTGAAATGATTTCAATTAATTAGGGTCCTTTTTGTGAAAATATAATGCAAATGATGCAATGCAATGCAAATGCATTAAATGAATGCAAAAAAAAGACGTTGATTCTGGTTCAATTCTGTTAGAACAACATTTCTAGATAACAAATTTCTTTACATAAAGCGAAAACATATACGACTTGCCCTCATGCTCCAGGTGAAGACATTGATCCTTTTCTTAAGGTCAAATATCGTAAACTTCCAATAGATGCCTCCACTAGCTATTTTTTTGCTTGATCCGGGTTGTGGCCCATTGCTCCCTTATCCCCACGATACTCGTTAGCTTCCCTAAGGAAGTTGACGGCCCTCGAATAATCTTTGTCGGCTTGAATCCCCGGCCAAAGAAACTAAGTCATGTATTCTTCCATGAACTATTAGCTTTCTCTTGTTGTGTTTACTAGGACCATATTGGAGTGGCCGTATTATAATCCACTTTATCAAGAAATCTGTTTTCCATGAAAAACTCTCCATTTAGCAACCGAACGTGAATCAACACAACTTTTCCATGATGATGCAATGCAATGCAATTGTAAACAAAACAAAACAAAATAAAAACAAAACACGCCAGTATAGAAGGAATAAATAACAAATAAAGCACCTATTCCGGTGACCACTAGATTTTGGGTTCGGTTCGACCCAAGGTAGACTCTTAGGGTTAACTATATACGGCTGGGTTCTAGCGAAAGGGTACCTGAACCAGCAGATTCATCAATCCTCACCCATTAGAGGCTCATATGGATCGAGTTCAGTTCAGGGGAATACACTTCCCTATGGCCATGCGGAGATGAAAATCTCACGAAGACATAGGTACGGATGTATCCCGGAAGTAAACCACTAGCCCATGCAGAGGTGAATACCTCACGAAGGAATACTTAAAAGGTGTGACCACAACGATCATGCAATGCAATGCAAGAGTATTCTACAAGACTCAAACAACAACAACCATGGAGATCACAAACAAATGCAACAAAAGAATCATGATTTTTCAAATCAAATTTTCAATTTTTGACAAAAGGATAGAAATAATCAATTTGCGGCTCGACTCTCTTATTGGTCCCCAGTGGAGTCGCCAAGCTATCAAAACCATTTTTATATTTTGAAACAACGGGGATCGACTTTAAAACTCCACCAATCCTTTTTATTTAGGTGTGATCGGATCACCTAATAAAGCATTTTATTTTAAAATATTGGTTTTGGTCTTCGAAATTTAAGAAAATAGGTTTGGAAGTTGATTATGTACGAGGAAGGATTAGCACCCTTGCAACGCCCAAAATTGGTACCTAATTCATTAATTCATGTCCTAATGTCGAAAGTTTGAAAAAAAATTTAAATATAATTTCTTTTATAACTTGAATTGGATGTTGAGATTCTCTTGTCCCAAGGAAATAAAATATCATATCCAGCACGTTAGGATACGACGTTTTAAACCCTTGGAATTAAGATCATCTCTTGATTTTTGAAACTCATGCATTGAAAATTCAGAAGGGATATCCGACCTTTTGGTCAAACGAAAGAAATCAAAACCTAGCACGTTAGGGCACAATTTTTCGAATTTCCAAACATGAAGTATTGCCTTATTTTTTAATTTAAGAAAACATGGACGAAATTTTGAAAATATATTTAGTTATTCGGTCAAACGAAAAATTGAAACCTAGCACGTTAGGGCACAATTTCTCGAATTACCAAACACGAAATATTACTTTGTTTTGAGAAGTTTTTAAATAAAAGTGATTATAAAACCGACTCAGAATGCGTTTATTTGGTTTGTTTGGGGTAAAAACGAAACAAATAAAATTGGCCGAAATACATTGGAATTTGAATCATGATGCGATAATAAGAAACAAAATGCATAGTATCGAGCACGAAATAATAACATGTGAGTTCAACATTATACAAATGAATGACAAAAATAAAAGTACGAATATACACATCGAAATATACAATAGCAATAATCTCACAACATATCCTATTTAAAAACTAACATTTATAATCTAAAATTAATGAAATAAAAAAAAGTATAACGGTCTTAAAAAAATATAGAGCAAAATAAAATAAAATAAAGAAAAATAAAATGTACCAAGCTTTCAAATAATAATGAGCAATGCTAAAACAAATGATGAAAAGAAAAGAATTTTGAAAATGACAATATAAGAACAATTTAAAAAAGAATTATATGTATAAAAATTTTAAAGTAAGTAATACATGCAAAAGTTTGAAACAAATCATAAAAAATAAAAAAAATATATATATGAAACAATAATATATAAATTAATTTTTAAAATAAGTATTACACAAGCAAAAAATTAAAGTAAGTAATATATATATGTAAATAAATAATATACATAAATTAAATTAAAAGAATAGTTAAATATAAATAATAAATAAAAATAATATCATATAAATCTTTAAAACAAAGAAATATAAAAGATAATTTAAAATAAATAAATTATATAATAAAGCAATTAAAAATATACAAATGAAAGTATATAAATAATGAACTAAACTAATGTAAAATCAATGAAATAGTTCAAAATAATATGTTAAAATATTTTTAAATCTTTTTCTAAAAAAGAGTAATAAATAGATTAAAAAGAATAAAAGAATTACATAAGATAAAATAATAATAATAAAAATTCAATTGAAACAAAAACAAACTAAAAGGGATAATTCCTAAATAAATAAACTATTGAAACAAAATTGAGGACCATATCAAAAATAATATAAAAGGGGAGGGTCAATTCGAATGCGCGAAAACAACAGAGGGGCAAAAGGGAATATATCCCAAGCCCTCTAAACGCGTCGTTTTGCGGAGGACCAAAATGCAAAACCAATAAAATCATGCAACAAAATTAAAAGAAAAGAAAAAAAGAAAAAGGATTAAATTGAAGCGCGTTGTAAAAGCAGAAGGGCCCGATGCACAATTAGACCATTTAATCAAAACACGCGGACCTTGGGAGCGAGCCGAGTTTAGGCGCGGGTCATAGCTTCAAACGGCGTCGTTTTGGACGTTTAGGGGAAGGGCTAAAACGACATCATTTTACTTGGGTATTGAAACCCAAAAATTAAAAAAAAAAACATTTTAGCTATGTTTTCTAAAAAATAATGGGAAAGGGGTTTTGGGGTTTCTCCTCTCCGACGATCAGACCACCATCCGTCCATCGTCGGCGACCATCGTGCACAACAGCCGGGGGACAAAACTGGCCTCTTTTCAACCCCTTTTCCTTCCCTGACCCAAAATCGTAACTAAAACACTCAAAAACCTCACGAAAGTTGAAAAAAATGAGGAAACCGTTCGGTTTCCGTCTCCTCTGATCGTAAAAAAGAAGGTAAAAATCCTTATCCTACCTGTATTTATGCTATCTATATGCATTTGATACTCGAATAGGTATATTAAAGACTGATGAATACCTTGAAAAACCCTTGTATTCTTTGATTTTCTTTGATTTGTATTCGTAAAAAAAACTCTTTCTCTATACATTTTCCTATTCGGCTTTTATAGCCAAAGAAAAATAAAATATAAAATATAAAAAGAGGAGATACAATTTTTGCTGTAATTTGTTATTATTTTGCTGTCAATCTGTTGTGGCTTGTTAGTTTGTTGCAGGTACAGAGGAACGGAGGTGGTGGCGCGCGTGGAGGCCGTTCGTGGGTAGAAGCGCAAAAGCTAGGGTTTGCTGAACATGTTTGGGTTTTGGGCCCTTTTGGGCTTGTTTCTATTGTTGGGCCATCGAGTTTTGTGGCTTGTGGTGTTAATTTTGTTAGGGATTTGGGTTTATTCTTGGGCTATAAGAAATGGACTAATTTGGTGTTTTGAAATGCTGTTGTAAATAGACATTGGACCTTTAAATAATTTAGTTTATTATTTATTATTTTTTTGGTTTTGTTTTGTGTATGAGCCCGGGCAAAATGGGCTTTCTACACTTACTTTCATGTTTAATGTTTTTCAGGATATTAATTCATGATTGATGTGCTTATTCAATGGAGCAGAAGTCCCTGCTTAAGAGTAGATCTAGCATAATTGAGTGGAGTTGCATGCAATCCTAGAAATAGGACGACATAAATCTACCGGATTAAAGTCAAATCTAATAGGGGAATCTATAAATTGAGTTAATGCAACGATAGGGTTTTTAATTAGAAAGAGATTTCAATTAATCAACCTAGAGTCAGTTATTTTTATTCTCGAAAGAGATATTAATATAATTTATGGATTTCTATGGATCAAGTTAAGTGAATAAATCATTTAATTCAGATTCAGAATAATAACTGAAGTCTAAGTGGATTCTTTCCTGGGTGTTGTCTCTCTTATAAGTTTTCTTCTTTTATTTTCCCAATTCGCTTTCTGTCGCTTAGTAATTAGTTTAGTTAGATTAAGATTTTAAAATACCCCTTCAATTTATAGGGTAGGTAATAAAAATATAGTAATTACTACTACTTTTAGTCCTTGTGGATATGAGATTCCCTACTCACCGTAGCTATACTACCATTCGATAAGTGTGCTTGTCTTTGTTGTATTTTAGTTAGTTCGTGACATCATCACAAGTTAATAAAATAAATTTATGAATTTATCGAAAGCTTTTTTATGAAAGGATAAGTATATTTAAATCCTTATAATTATCAAACACTAGTTTGTTTGTTTTTCCTTTCGATTCAATGCACCGAAAACTTCAACGAGGCATTGGCTCAATGACAATGGAAAAGTTGAGGTCTCAAGTTCATGTTCCACCTTATGTAAAATGTCTAGGTTCTTAGTTAATTTATTAGTTATTGAGTTATTTATTGCTTATAATGATTGAATGCATTGTTACTGTTATAACTTCAAAAAAAATTCAATACACCGAAATTTAATAATTTAATTTAAAAAATATTAAATCAACTCATATAATTTTTTATTCTTTTGCTTAGCCTTAAAAGGTTGTATCAAAAAGAGAAAAAACCCTAACAATTGGAAGAAAAGAGGCTCAAAGATAAAAAGTACTCCAAAAACACAATAATCATACTCGAATGCACCCCAACACCCAACAAGAGGACTCCCGAATATATCTCAGAACTCAAAAAACAAACATCAAAATGACCTCACAGTAGAAAGCAAGACACCAAGCTTAATAGAAATAACGAACTCAACAATCAGAGATAAAGACTCAGACAATCATTATAGCAAAGAGCCAAAACCATCCCGTACATGAAGAAATTGCCTCCACACTTCACTATGAAAAGTCTCTTTGTAACAACCCACTCGGTAGGGACTCAATAACAAGATACTATTTAGGGTATTAGTTGGTAAAGTCAAGGGTAGAATTGAGAAAGTAAAGTATTTGTTTTGACTTAGTGGCAAAATCTGTGCGATTTTCCATTTCGCGAACTTGAAGTTTTGGTGAACTCTAAGGTTTTGTGGACTCTTTTACTAAGTATCCGCCTACCCTAGATGTCCTGGGCGAACTTGTTAAGATTGTAGTTTTGGCGGATTTGTTTCTGTATTCAGTGATTGATGACTTAGCTAGTCATGTTGGGGTTTAGTTGAGACCTAGTTAAAATTGAACTAGAATACTGTAGATGATTAAATTTAAAACTTATTAAGTGCATTTAATCACGTGAATCAATGGTGTTAGTGGGATTATGTGAGCCTCTTGCTAAATTCTGTATCATGCATATCGTGGGCAGGGTGGCGTGTAGAAATGTTTTGTGTGAGTTCTCAACTCTGTTTTATGAAATCTTTTGTTAATTCTAGAAATATATATATATATATAAGTGTGTTTGATACAGTGATATAGTCTAAGAGAATACTTTAGGCGTGTACGCCAAACTGTTCGAATGTTGTTTTTAACTACCAATGATGTACATTGAAACTTTTGTAAAGGGAATAACTCTATCGACTTTTATAAGACTTCCGCTAAATGTTTTGTTTAAAATGCTTTGCTTGGCATATAAATAATAAAAATTATTTTGTCATTGTGATATTGAGGACTACGCCAGTATCTTAAGATTTAAAATAAAATTCAATTACTTTTGCTGATTTTGTATGACTTTAAGTTGTGACACTCAATACTCGAATCCAATTACCGGGTCGGGTAAAGTGTGTGCAAGTTTTGTTATCAGAGTTAAGGTTGAGCCGATTCTCGAAAAATTAAAGGTTGTGTCACGCCCCGCCACGCATGATACTTTTTTGGCTTAGTCCCTGTAATTTGAATTAATCTGAATCTTATTGTAGTGTTAACGAAAATGTATGAATGATTGAGAGAAGCAACTGGTGAGGAAATAGAAAGCCATGTACCTCTTGCTCAGGGGCAAATTCCCACAACTAATCTGGGTGCTGCTGGGAATGCTTTTAGCAATGTCTTCTTCACTATGATTACCCAGATATCCGATCAGTGCATGGGAACAACCCAAAATAAATCACCTTTGAAAACGAGATTGCCTTCACACTTCATTATCAAATGTCTGTTGAGGTCTATATATTCAACAGGGAGATAAAAAAAAACATACCATAGTTGATAAGCACCTCAAAACAAATCACCTTTGATAAGTGTCAAAAGTAGCATATTTTGGCCTCACTCTTACTGTATTGTTGGGTGATTATCTTACATTAATCATGAATTATATATTCCTAATCCTTTATATTCATATTTTGGTGCTTAATAGGGCATTTGAGAGCAATAGGAATGAAGAGCAAGTGGAAATTAGAATTTTGGAGCATTCCAGTAGCTGTGCGCACGCAACGGATTTTCATACAGGCAATCCACATGGCCTTGTGCTTTCACACGGTTGTGTGTCCAAGGTGTGTTGATATCAGGAACTGTGTGGATTGACAGCTGTAAGTTACGATTTTTAAGATTTTTTCCACGCCATGAAAATTTCGGTTTCATATTTCATGCCTAACTGAGATAAGTTTGGTAATGAGAAAGAGAAAATAAAAATAGGTAATTTGAGCATGTAGTGGTTGAAGAGATGGCCAAGTTGAAAAAATGCACAATAGGAATTACGGATGCTTATCATGATTTGTTTATATTGTGAGAGTGCATCAGAATGGTGGGCCTTTCAGATATCTATGTTTAAAGACAATTTTTTGTTGTATTTTGAAGATGAGGAACTGAGAGAGAGAGAGAGAGAGAGAGAGAGAGAGAGAGAGAGAGAGAGAGAGAGATTGTGATAAACCATAAAAGTAACACATTTTAATCCCATACTTAGCATATTTTTGGATGATTGATCACATTATTTAGTGAATTAGATGCTCCTAGTCCTTTAATTTTATGTTTTATACTTAGGAGAGCATAGCGGAACAACATGAGTAGAAAACAGACCAAAAACAGACGAAACGGGTTGGTTTAAAAATCCACACGGCCAAGACTAATTCCACACGGGCTGAGCACACACCCGTGTGAGCCACATAGGCTTGCCACACGCCCATGTGGCAGCCCGTGTCGATATCGCTCCCTGTTTTATGCCAAATCATGCAAAATTATAGACCCTATATTTTAGGGGCGTTACATTGGTACAGGAGAGTTAATACTTCGTGTAGGTGATGACACGATTAAACTCCAATCTCGTGATTTTGTTAGGATATCTAGTGATCGAGATGATATTACGAGCTCTGTTAATGTGAATAACCTTGTAGCTCAACATGCTTTATAGGAAACACCTCAGAAAAACGTGACAGAGCCGCAGTCCAGTTTACATAACAAAAACAGAACAAATCATGAAGAAAGAAGATTACAAATTGATGAACTAGATGAACGGCGGACACACGTCAAGGAGAAACCTAAAATACACGATGAACCAAAGCGACTCTATGACAAGCTTAAGGATGAAATGAACCAATTTAAGATTGACGATCAGGTATTGTTGGATAAAACGGACCCTCAAATCACCACTTCAGAGCATAATGCAAACGGAACAACTCTTTTTACTGTACTGAATATTTTCCCATACGGTACAGTCGAGGTAAATGATTCTAAACTTGGAACTTTTAAGGTAAATATTACTCGGCTAAAACCTTATGTTGATAATAGAATTGATAGTGAGAAAGAGGAGTTTCGGCTCCTCGAACCTTCGTAACCATGCGCACAAGGTAAGTTTAGCTTAGACTTTAAATAAGCGCTTCTCGGGAGGTAACCCGAGTATTAAAACTGCTAATTTTCTAATTTTTCTTTATTCTTTAAAATTAACAACATTAAAATACAGGTTTTTGACCCACACGGCCTGGACACACAGGCGTGTCTTAGGCCGTGTAACTTAACATGGGCACGATAATAAGTTACACGGCCGTGCGATGTGGCCGTGTAACCCACACGACCTGGACACACGGGCGTGTCCTTGGCCGTGTGGATTTTGAGACTTAGTTTTTAAAATTTGAATAATTTGACAGTGAGCTACATGGCCTGGTGACACGGTCGTGTGGACTACACGGCCTGGAAACACGGGCGTGTCCTTGGCCGTGTTGACCCTGGAGCTAAATTTTCCCAAATATCGAAAGAGACACGACCTAACAGAGGCCACATTGGCGTGCGACATGGTCGTGTCAACCACACGGTTTGGACACACGGGCGTGTCCTTGACCTTGTGAAACTAGAGTGAAATTTTCAATTATCAAACAAGTCAGAGAGCTACACGGACGAGGCACACAGGCGTGCCACACGGGTGTGGGAAAAGCGAAGGGCATAGAACACGGCCGTGCGACACGACCTTATGGACCACACGGCCTGGACATATGGGTGTGTCTAAGGCCATGTGAAGACTGGGTTGAAATTTTAAATTGCACATGGGCTAAACAGATGCCACACTGGCGTGTGACACGGTCGTGTGGCCCAACCCAGGGCTAACACGACCTTGTCTTTCTTAAAAACCCCAACCACTTTTATTTTTCTTCTTTTTTGTCTTCTTCTCAAATCCCCCAAACCCTAGTTGTCATCGACCTCACCTTCCCCCTACTCCGGCCACCTTTTGCCACCACGATTGCACTGAAAATCCCTTCCCCTCTTCTTCTCTCCCTTCTTCTTTCTTTTCCTCCTCTTTCCTATCTCCCTCCACGACGCAACCTCTCTTTCAACCGAACTCTTCCCTCTCATTCGTTTCCAAACCCCATCTGACGAACCCCACCTCCTTACCCTTACGCACCACCGCGCGCCCAACCCTTCCGGCCGTACCTCCGGTCACCACTTTCAGTTTCCCCTTTTGCTCCTCTCTTATTATTATTACTAATATCATTGTTATTCTTATTAATTTTATTTTTTTATTCATTATTGGTCATTACTATTATTATTTTGTTTTTGTTTTATCTGAATTTACTATTATTATTTTTATTATTTAATTCATTAGTTATGTTTGTCTTGCATAAATCTATCTTTTTATCTTCTTAATCCTCTTCGATATTGTGTTTATCTTCTTATCAGTTGCTTAGAATTTGCACCACCCCTACATTTATCTACAATTTTGCTTTTCATTATTTTGGAAATTTCATCCACAAATCAGGGCAGTTTCAATTCTCACCCTCTCTTATGATACTTCTGTTTCTATTGTGTTTATCTATTTTTGTACATTGAGGACAATGTACATCTTAAGTGTGGGGAGGTTATTTATATAGTCATTTGAAAATCCTTGAAATATGCCTTGTGCTTAAGTAATTTTCTCATTACTGTTAGAATGAATTGTTCTTCGATTTATGATTCTTATTGATATATTTTAGATTTAATTCATAGATACTTGTGCATTGATGGTTTAAACTTTAAGATACTAAATAATCAAGCTTGACAAGTCTATTTTTTAGAATTAAAAATTTTTAGGATGTTTCCCTAAATTGAGGTATTACCTTGAAGTTTGAAATTTGCAAGATTGACATCAAAAGCCATAATTTTTGTGAGATTTTGAGCCTTTAGAGCATACATTTTTCTTGCACACTTTAATATTGGTTATGAGTGTGTCAATATTGATTTTTTATTCTAAAACTTGTTTCGATTATACATATCGAGACCACATTTTTGATTTGATATACTGAGATGATAAAGACACCTAGGTTTTAACCCACTTACCCCACAAAAAGTCTACCTTCACAATTAACCCTTAGTGAACCCCTTTGAGCCTAACAGACCATTTCTTAATTTACTCTTAATATTAATCCATACATCATACTTTTTGATTCACTGAGAATTTTTCTATTCTATTGACTCCCTTTTTGTCGATATTTGATTTGGTTAATTGCCTGACTATGTTCTTTTATTTTAGTGTATAATTTTCTCTTATTATTCATTCATTTATTCATTAAAAAAAAGTGAAAAAAAATAAATATATGTTGATTATTATTAGTTCTTTGTTTTAAGCTGAAGTAGTTAATTTCATATTCTGAGAAGAAGCTCATGTTTTTCTTTAATTAATTCGATTGATGTAATTATTTAGTATTAGTTTATTTTTCTAGTTAAGTAAATTATCAATTCAATCTCGATTCTAACCTTCTTTTTCATCCTTTATCCACACCTTTAACCCAAGCCCCGTTACAACCCTTTAAAGACCTTTTGATTTATGTATCATCTCATTTATAGCAGGGGAGATTTGATTTTCATGCAAGCCTATGGTAATAACTTTTCATGTTTGACTCTTGAGTGTTTAATGTTTGAACCTTAAACACTTTGAGTGCTTTGAGTGAATCTTTAGTGAGGATGTCAATTCTTGTCAGTTTTGGACTAAAGGTAATTATTTAGATAAGGGGAAATACCTATGTTTCATGCTTTAAAAATGGTAGACTTGGATTGCTTGTGCATTTAGTGCTCTTTTAGTTGAATTATCAATGTATGATTATTTGGGAAATTATGATAAAACATTATCGATGAGAATTATGAATTGAGAGAGTTTAATTTTAATTGTGAGTTGAGGATTTTGCTTGAGGACAAGAAAATGTTTAAATGTGGGGATATTTGATAAACCATAAAAGTAACACATTTTAATCCCATACTTAGCATATTTTTGGATGATTTATCACATAATTTAGTAAATTAGATGCTCCTAATCCTTTAATTTCATGTTTTTTACTTAGGAGAGCATAGGGGAACAAAAAGAGTAGAAAACGGACCAAAAACGGAAGAAACGGGCTGATTTAAAGATCCACACGACCAAGACTAATTACACATGGGCTAAGTACACGCCACATGCCCATGTGGTAGCCCATGTCAGTATCGCTCCTTGTTTCCCAAACACACAAAAAAAACCAATTTTTAGGGGTTCTGAGCAGTCTAAAGTCTATAAATACATACCAGAAGAGGACCTAAGGGACACACAAAGTAGAAAATAGAAATTACTCGAAGGAAGCCGTTGGAATCATCTCGGAAGCAAATCCGCTTCAAGATTGAATATCTCTATTCAAATTTCTCTCAAAATTTATCTGGGTTTTTTATGTCTTGTTGTTTTTCTAAATTTGAGATGTTCTCCTTTCACATTATGAACTAAACTCCCTAAATACCTAGGGAGGATGAAACCTATGATGAATCTTATTATTTAATGTTCTGAATTTAATGATAAATACTTTTTTTTGTTCTTAATTATGTGTTCTTAATTCTTGATCTAATATTTTTAGGATATTAATTCAAGTTGATGTGCTTATTCAGATGAGCAAAAGTCCCTGTTTAAGAGTAGATCTACCATAATTAAGCAGAGCTACATGCAACCCTAGAAGTAGGGCGACATAAATCTGCCAGATTAGAGTCAAATCTAATAAGCGAATCCATAGATCGAGTTAATGCGACAATAGGGTTTTAATTAGAAAGAGATTTCAATTAATTAACCTAGAGTCAGTTGTTTTTAGTCTCGAAAGAGATATTAACATAAGTTAGGGATTTCTACGGATCAAGTCAAGTGAATAAATCATTTGATTCAGAGTCAAAATAATAAGTGAAGTCTAGGTGGATTCTTTCCTGGGTATTGTCCTCTTTATAAGTTTTCTTCAAGTAATTTTCCCAATTCGCTCTCTGTCATGTTCAATAGTTAATTAGTTAGTTAATATAGATTAAAACAAATTCCTTATATTTTAGGCTAAATAATAGAAAGATAGTTAATACTAGTACTTTTATTCCTTGTGGATATGATATTCTGGACTCACCATAGCTATACTACCATTCGATAGGCGCGCTTACCTCAGTCATGATTGTAGTCTAGTTCAGTGATTCATAAAATGATAATCAGATTGGTTGAACTAGAGCGGTCTTGCTTACTTGAAATCTTTGTGGAGACCATTTAGTGGTCCAACTTTTTTTGTGCTTCAAACAGAATCACTTGAGTTGAGGTACTTGGAGTACCAATTCACATGTGGAATTATATCACATCCAAGAGAATTGCAGAGAGTTGGGGTTCTTTAGGTTCGTTGGGTTGAAATTCATGTTCTATGGAAGATTATAGTAAAATGGCTCTAGCAATCTTGTCCAAACAATTGCAGAGAGTGGATGAGGTCATTATTCTCCAGTTTAGTGAAGAAAGTTATCATGTTAGAGTTATTGAGATCATAGGTCCAGTTACAAGGAATGAACCAAAGCAACGCCATTAGGCTTTAGCGTATGAATGGTGTCCAGAAATCGTTGCTTCTAAGTCGAATATCCAAGATACAAGCTAGTTGAACAGTCACTGGAAAAAGGTACGGTGATAGAAGGCGAGAGAACAAAAATGCCTAATAAAAATCAACGAGAAGAGTTGAAAATTGGAGAATGGAAGCGAATAGACTGAATTTGTCAAATGAAAGACTCTTGAAGAAAATACAGGGATGGGTAGTTCCAGAAAGAACAAGAAAGAAAATAAAGTTGTGATAGCTAGAATGGGGGACAAGACACTAAATGAATCTGCTAATTAAAAGTCAGTTGATCAACAGTTGCAAAAAATGGATGGGCTGCATTAGAATGGTGGCATTATGGAGAAAAACTTATATCGACTCCAAATGTAGAGGCAAAACCAGTAGCATGCATAACAATGACCAACTGTGTAAGAGATCAGAAAAGAGGAAACTATGACATGGGAGATGGTTTATTGCATGATGGGAATGCTCATGAGAATAGGTATGAAAAGTGGTTGGTGTCCCAAATGGGACGAGTAGGGCTAACAGTGCTGTATAGCTTGGAGATACTTTTGGAGATTTGATGAATGACGCTCTGTCAATGGTTAAATCCAAGAATTTTAAATTAATATAAGAATTTGTTATGGTGAATAACTCTATGAAAGTTCCAATTGAGTTAGGGAAGGATAACTCAGAATAGAAGGAGAATGCACGCATGGAATCAAAAAGAAAAGAAAGAGAATAATCACCTTAAATGGAAGTTCTACAGTAAGGCGGATGAATTGGTGCGTTGAAAAGAAAGTAAGAAACAAGCCAAAATAACTGAGAGTAGATAAAAAAGAAAAAATAAAAACATTCCGGTGCAAGTATTGTGATGTAAAAGATTGGTATGTAATTATCATTCAAGGCTTTGGAGTTAATCCATGAAGAGTGGGCTTGTGAAAGAGCCTTGGTGGAAGGTTCAATTTGAACGTGTGGCGCCTTTTTCTGTAATCGAATTTGTTTCATTTTAAATGCCTATGTTGGGGTGATTTTAAGAGAGCTGTTTGTTTGGGAGAGTTCATTTTAGTGAGAAGATGTGGATTGTGTTGGCTGATGTTGCCTCTACACTGTGTTGGCTGGTGTTTTATGTTGACAGTTTCGGTGTTTTGGTTCTATCCTTGATGTGTTTTTATTCTAATTGATGCGGTCACTGAGACCGCCAAAAATATCCTATCCCTATAATGAAAATAAAAATACTAGTTTAAGGGAAGTAAGGTCAAATCCTTAGGGACCGGATTGCGCAGTTGCTTGTTCCTCGAAATCTTGGACAGAATCATGCCCAAGAAGTCCTGTGGACCTAGAAAAAAATTAAAAAAAAAAATAGAATTAAAATTTTTGATTTGGGAAAATAAAATAAAAATAGAATTAAAAGTTGAATTGAAATTGCGAAAATTAAAACTAAAACAGTAGAGATAAATAGAGTTGAGGAAAAAGAAATTCTTATGGAGAGATTCCAGTCTCCGGTTGTCTCGATCCGCCTAGTGTTCAATCCTCGGCTTTTAGATAATCCTACTCAAACAGAATAAGCCAGTTATAGTGGAAGAGGACACCTACGTCCACCAGCTCCAATAATTTAGACTTAAGATTTAGCGGAACCTGACTCTAGCCAACAATCGCTTCTGTGGGATCATCTTATGCTAGATCATCACTTCTAAATGGTGAATCCCACGCCATTTTGTCTCTTGGGCTCGCCAACCTCTGACGTAGTAAGCTAACGAACCGACTGTGCAACCTTCCCATAACATACAAAGTGGCCGCCTTTGCACACGTTGAAAATATCACCTTTTAAGGGACATGGACGGAAGCGTCAGCCCCGTAATGCGGAGAAACGATGAATACTGTCGAGAAGACTAAGAACGGATTCTAAGCCTCAAGAACCCTTTTTTGGGGAATGTTGACAATATTCGGCTAGATAAATTTAGTGGCTCATGGTTTTTATGGGAAAAGAAATAAATATAATGGAAATGTAATTTTTATTGAAAAATATGGAAAGAACAAAAGGCTAAACTTTTTGGGGAGAGAGTGTGTATAGGAAAAGATCATATGAAACTTGTGTTACTCCACCCCTATGTATAGTACTAGGAAAGATAGTCTAGTTCTAAAATTCCAAAAGATAAATACAAATAATTAAAGATAAATAGAGATAAATAAAATTAAATCTTAAAATTAAATCTAAATAATAATTTCAAGTAATTGTTGCCGCAAGTTTGTTCAAAGTATCCCCATCCCCTTCAAGATCTGTTGTCTTTTCCTCGTTCAGTTCTACCGTCAAATTGTTGCCTGTTACTTTGCTCCTCTTCGTCAACCAGCTTGTTGCCATTTTACTCCTCTAATTCAGATGGCGTTCGTTCGCCTTTATGTTGCCGCTGGGGTTTGGCCTTTAATTGGCTGTCAATCAGCCAAAAAAATTGTTGGAGTTATCGATCAAAAATTGGTTGCTCATTGTTTGTCTTAGGACGTGCCTTACTCCTTTTAATTTTCACTAGCAAGATTAATTTATAAGTTGATGCATTGTTTGAGTAAAATTGAAATTACTAGTGGTTAGGCTTAATTAGTTAGAGTAAGTACTAAACAGAAGTGACGATTTAGATTTATATTGTTTAATTTACGATTAATTTAATTTGAATTCATGCATGATTAACTTGTTAGTTTTGATTTAAAGACGAGTTGTTAGGTTGACTATTATTTGTAGCATATGGTTATTAATTAGATAAATTCGGATTAAGGAAAGAAATTGGTTATTGTTAATTAGGTTACATTAATTCTTTTTTTAAGATTAAAACTAGACTAATGGCCATGCAAATGATAACTTTGAATAATTTTTGAAATTGTATAGTTTTCTCTTGAAGCAAAAGAGTTGAGTGAACTGTGGAAAGCGAAAATCATCGAAGATTCCTTGCTTCTAAGTATCAAATGCTTAGATATTTCGGTTTGCAATCTCTAAATTTTTATTTCCCGATTAATTTAAATGCATGCCTTCGTAATATTTATTCGTAAAATTGATTGAAGTTGGTTTTGATTGTGCCTATAAATTATTTTTATTATTATAAAACTAATGTGCTGGAATCTTTTGAACATAGTCGGCATGCCCCGTGGAGTATAAGCAACTATGTGTGTGAAACTAGTTTGGCACTTATGTGTGGAGGAATTTTGAGAGATTTGGAGGGGATGGCAAGAGGGATATTCTCTGGTGCTGCAGGTACAAATGTTGCTGAGGAAGCTGAGATTGAAGCGGTGAAAATTTCTCTCGAAGTGTTTGAATCGACAAGCTGGAAGTGTTTCAATTCACTGGTAATTGAAATAGGCTCTGCGGTGGTGTTTTCTTGGTGTATCAATAGGGGGCTGAAACCTTGGTCGCTTCAGGCAAACAAATAATGATTTTTTAATATACTTTTTCTTTTATCAATCATAGAAATAATAATTTTATCACCAACGGAAAAGGAAAAAAACAAAGCACACATGGCCATCTTTTATTGCTGGCTGTCAAATTTATTTAAATATAGTATTACATAATATAAAAGAAAATAGTAGTAGTGCAAACTATTTTATTTTGTTTGGACAGCCTCACCACCACACATAGATTGCCTAGATACGATAGATAGCAGATAATCAAAGCAAAGCTAGATTATTTAGGCACGGAACTGGCGTAGATATTGGCGGTTAATACTTGACCTTTAGAATTTGGTTCAATACTTGCCCATGCGGTGTATTCAGAATCGGCATAAATAATCCAATCTTCGCTCTTGTGGCCGTATTTAAGATTGTTTGCAACTTGTTTCCAATCAATGGGGTCATTAATTTTGAACATCTTATAGAGACCTACAATTGATAAATGAATGGATTATCATATATGCTATAATATATTTTATTTTTTAAAAGAAATAGTTAAGCTTTAATACAATTACCATGTGAAAAAGTGAAGTCAGTCTGATGCTATACCATGGGAAAGAATTAATTAGAAACTGAGAGATTAATATTTACCTGATTATCAGTGGTCCACAAAATGATCCACCTGAGGCTATGACCGACTTCATACACAAGAGCTCCGTTCAGATAGATGGCTGGCATAGTCAGGGTAAAAGTTGCAGTTTCTGTATTCTTGATCGTTTCCGCAGCAGTTTCGTAGTTCGACAAAGCCAATACTAGATTCTGGCCAGCATCATTTGTAATAGTGCACTCAGTGGTAGCAGTAGAAGCCATTTGTAGTTGGTTTATACAAATTTCAGCTATATACTGAGTCTGATTTTTGATTTGCTTGTGTTGTGCTTCATGCAGGGTTCCATACACACATATTTATACACAGGTTTATAGCATAAAATAATCAAGTCAATTAGGAGCTTATAATTATTTAGCTTGAGCCAAGTCAATAAGATTTTATTAATTAACCAAGGTTATGACTTCATCGAAAGTTCTAACTATATTTATATCCTTATAACTATAAAACTTTTGTCCTTACTTTTCCTTTTCTTTCAATTCATTGTCCCGAAAACAAATAATATACTTTTTCTATAACATAAATCTATTCATATAATTAAGCTGCCCTCCTATCTATAGAAAAAGAAAAGGGTAAAATGGCATTCACATCCCTATAACCATCAAACCTTTGTCTTTTTCTTTTTCAAGTTCATTGTATCGAAATGATCAATCCCCACCCTCCCACCCAAGTTTATACAATCAATGTCAGTTTTAAACATCGTGACTAGAATTTCAATATACAACATGGTTAGCAGAATTCTTAATTTTGTGTAAGATTTTCACTAAATCTTCACATGGTTAAGATTACAACTATTAATCATTGCTCATATTTGATGGATTTCAAAATATATTTTTTAATTAGATTCCAATACTATCCGACCTAATCTAGGGAGCTAGTTTTATTGTAAATATATTATAAAATTATTATTTGATTTTAATCTGGGTTGATCTAGACCGACTTGAAATCAAAATTATTTTGTTCAAAGTTTAACTCAAGCCGAGTCGAGTCTACATAACCATGTTGGTAGCCTAACTTGCACAAAGGTCTGGTAGATTCGTAAGATGAGTACCTTTTTGTTTATAATGAATTAGTGAAGTTTCTCCAACTTTGCTCGAGAAAAATCTAACTTTTGTAATATTAGATTATGGTGTAAATTAACTGAATGCTCACCCAAATGTGAGAGTGTTTCTATTTTGATTACCCATCTATAAATTTTTTTTTACGCTAAAATTTTTTAATTTCTCTTTTTTAAATATATGTTTATATACTTGGGAGGAGCTTATGCATTGACTGAGACACTTATTTAACTTGAGCCAAGTTGATAAACCATAAAAGTAACACATTTTAATCTCATGCTTAGCATGTTTTTGGATGATTTATTATTTAATTTAGTGAATTTGATGTTCCTAATCCTTTAATTTCGTGTTTTATACTTAGGAGAGCATAGGGGAACAAAAGGAGCAGAAAACAGGCCAAAAATAGACAAAACGGGCGGATTTAAAATCCACACGGCCAAGACCATTTCCTCATGGGCTGAGCACACGTCCGTGTGAGCCACACGGGCTGGCCACATGCCCATAAGTTTTCTTTCCTGGGTGGATTCTTTCCTGGGTATTGTCTCTCTCATAAGTTTTCTTCATTTATATTCCCAATTCGCTCTCTGTCGCTTAGTAATTAGTTTAGTTAGATTTAGATTTTAAAATACCCTTTCAATTTATAGGCTAGATAATAAAAAGATAGTAATTACTAGTACTTTTAGTCCTCGTGGATACGATATTCCCGACTCACCGTAGCTATACTACCATTTGATAGGTGCGCTTGCCTTTGTCATATTTTAGTTAGTTCGTGACGTCATCAAGTTTTTGGCATTGTTGTCGAGGACTAAGATATTAGGAACGCTTGATTTTTATTAATTTAGCCATTTTTATTTTTCATTGCATTTTATTTTTGTTTTTATTTTAATTTACTAACTTTTTCTCTTATTTGCTTCTGGCAGGTTTTTTTAGTTTATGACTAGAAGAAACCCGTCAGGACCTCTAGTATTCGACAGTGAGATCGAAAGTACAGCTCGTAGAAACCGTAGAGAAGTGAGGCATAGTCGACAGAGTACACTAGAAGAGCAAGAGGACGTTATTACTGAGGAGATGGCAGAAAATCAAAATAATCAATTACCTCCCATGGTTGCTGTAAATCCTGTAAGTTTGAATATTGCTCCTCGTACTATGGACGATTATGCCAAGCCCAATTTAACTGGGACTGAATTGAGTATTGTTAGACCTGCTGTTGCTACAAATATTTTTAAACTGAAACCTAACACTATTCAAATGATTCAACAGTTTGTTCAGTTTGATGGTTCGCAAGACGAAGCCCTAAATACTCATTTGACTAATTTATTTGAATTCTATAACACTTTTAAAATTAATGGCATTTCTGATGATGCCATTCGCCTTTGGTTGTTTCCATTCTCATTAATGAATAAGGTTATACAGTGGTTGAACTCCCTACCACAAGGTTCTATCACTACATAGGAGCAAATGACCAAGAAATTTTTGTTAAAGTATTTTCCACCGGCTAAGACAGGCAAGCTGAGGAATGATATCTCTTCCTTCGTACAGATGGATTTGGAAACCTTATATGATGCATGGGAGAGATATAAGGACTTATTGAGAAAGTGCCCTCACCATGGGTTACCTCTCTAGCTACAGGTTCAAACTTTTTACAACGATTTGAACCCCTCAACTAGGCAATTGATCGATGCATCCGCCGGTGGGACTCTGAATAACAAAACACCTAAGGAGGCTTATGAGTTTATAGAGGAGATGTCACTGAATAATTATCAGTAAAGTAGTCGATGTTTTTAACGTTGATGCAGTCACCATGTTATCGAACCAGGTAGAACTCTTGAATAAAAAGATTGATGGTTTATATGGCTCTACGCAGGTACATTCGATGATGCAATGTGATACAAATAGAGGAGGGAACCATCCAGAAAATTGGTCCTACAATCTTAGCACAGAAGATGAACAAGTCAACTATATGGGTAATAATTCTAGACCTCAGAATAATCCCTATAGTAATACTTACAATGCAGGTTGGAGGAACCATCCCAATTTCTCTTGGGGTGGTCAACGAAATCAAAGACCACAACCCCCTCCAAGCTTTCAACCACCTTACCAGTAGGAGAAGAAGCCGAAGCTTGAGGAGATGTTGACGAAGTTTATTTTAGTGTCAAAAACTAGCTTTTGAAACACCGAAACAACACCAAAAAATCAACAAGCGTCGATTCAAGGGCTTGAGAATCAAATCGGTCAATTGGAAAAGATGATTTTAGAACAACCACAAGGTAGCTTGCCAAGCAACACCGAAACTAACCCAAGAGAGTAGCTTCATGCAATCACTGTTCAAGATGAAGAAGGGTTAGCTGAATCTGAAGCTAAACCGAGGCAAGAAATTGTGGTAAGTAATGGTAAGGTTGAAGTAAGCCAAAATAAGCAAGATTCGGTCGATAAGGAATATAAACCTTGTGTGCCATATCCTAACGCGACAAGGAAAGACCACACAAATGAACAATTCGACAAATTCCTTAAACTATTAAAAAAAATTACATATTAACTTACCATTTATTGAAGCTCTTTCGCAGATGTCAAATTCTGTAAAATTTTTAATGGAGCTTTTAGCAAATAAGCAAAAGTTAGATGATTCGTCATACGTGAAGCTAAATGTAGTGTGCTCAGTCATTCTGCAGAATAAACTACCTAACAAATTGAAAAATCCAGGGAGTTTTACTATTCCTTGTTTAATTGGTAGTTTAAGTGTTAATAATGCTTTGGCTGATTTAGGGGCCAATATTAATGTCATGCCCTACAAAATGTTTAAGCAATTAGGTCTTGAGAAACCCAAACAAACTAGGATGAGCATTCAATTAGCAGATAGAACAATTAGATTTCCTAGGGGTATTGTTGAAGACGTACTCGTCCAAATTGATAAATTTATCTTCCCAGTTGATTTTTTTTGTTCTACACATGGATGAGTGTCGAGACCATTTTTTAAATCGAGTTCTGGAAAATGGGAATCGACTTTAAAAACGAAAACGGAAGTCGCCACCAATCTTTTTAGGTGTGATTGGATCACCTTTAAAACATTTTGTTTTAAAATCATTAGTGTTGGTTTACAAAATAAAAGAACGGGTTCGGGAGTCGGTTACGTTCGAGGAAGGGTTAACACCCTCGTAACGCCCAAAAATTGGCACCTAATTGATTATCAAGTGTCTTTAATGTCGGAAATTCAAAAATTTTAAGATGTAGTCCTCTTTAAAATATTTTAATTTTGAAAATTGGAGTTCACTCGTATCAAAGTATTAAGTTAACCTTTTTTGGAAATTCCTATCTTGAAACCACAGAACGCTATATCCAATGAGTTAGGACATATTGCTTTGAAATTCCAAGATAGTGGCTTGCATTTGGAAAACCTTTAAAACTTAGAAGGGTACTTGATTATTCGAACTCAACGAGAAAAGTCGCAACCCAATAAGTTAGGGCACTACTTTTCTCGAAACTTCCAAACACCGAGCATTGCCTTTTTATTTTTTTTGAAAAATTTGAAGTCTCGTTTTTTTTTAAAAAAAATCGATGCATGAAGGGGCATATTAACATAACATATGAGGCAACATGTTACAATGATAGGAAAGTAAGAGCATAACGTCATAAATATCATACACTAATCAACATATATAAAACATGACAATTTTTTTAATAAGAAAAATATACATAAAATGAAATATATATTAAAGAAGAAATAGGTAAAAATCCCTAAACATATAATTCACTATATATTTAATCATATAAATGATGCGTGATATGCAATATGTATCAATGTACATATAAAAAATATTCATTTGAAAATAAAATATAAAAGTCTAAGATATAACATATAACATAACAATAATACATTAATACTAAAGTAAAAATAAATATTGTATAATAATAAAAACAAAAGTTTTAAAAAAATATGTATAATATAAACAAATAATAAAAATGTGATATTTAATGATAAATTTAAAATATAATATATAATAAAAATGTATTTATGAGCATAATAATTACATAAAAATACAAAAGATATTGTTTTAGTAAAGTAATGTATAGAATATAAAATATGCAAAAAGAATTTATATTTATAATGAAATAATTATATAATATATATGAAAATATAAGTTTAAAATGAATAATTTATGATGAAATCTATGTATTATAGTATTATAATATCTTCAAAATGTGTAATAATAGAATATAAATAAAAATAATTATTAACATATAAAAATAAATATATAATATAAGTTTAAAACCTTTAATGATTATAATATATAGATATAAATGTATAATAATATAAAAATGACTTAATAATATATAAAATAATTATAATATATAATATAAAAACATATATATATAAATAATATATAATATATAATAAACCTATAATATAATAATAATATATAAATGAAATAATTTTATGATGTATAATATGAAAATAAGGCTAAAAATAAAACAAATAACAATATAATAAATATATAGGGTTAAATTTGAAGTTCAATAAAATCACAGGGCAAATTTAAAAGAAATAACAGTGAATTAAGGCCCCAATTAAAACGTGCGTAAAACAAAAGGGATTCATTGGGCAAATTTCCCTATTCCCAAAACACTGTGAGGGTTAAATTGAAACGGAATTGAAACAGCAGGGATAAATTATAAATAAATATTGATGAAATTATGAATAATAAAAAAACAGGTGGACCAAATGAGCAATTAGCCCAATTCTTAAAAAATGCGGATCCTCCCCGGGTAATCGGGTCAACACGCGGATCCTGGGAGGTTTAAAACGTCGTCGTTTCGTCAAGGCTATATAAGCCAACTTCTTAGTTTTAGAATCATTCAGAAACCTGGTTCTGAAAAAAAAAAAAGGAAATTCTCTGAAATGGTTCCCCGGTCCTCTAAGCCCCGGCCCTAGGCCGATCTACTCCGTTCATCGGACCTCCGCATTCAGATCCACGCGCCGTTACCGACTCCGCCACACACGACGGTCGGAACCTGAAAAGCTTCGCTTTTTAGGGCGATTCTCAAGGTATTTCTTTCTCCTTTATTTTTAAATGTATTATATGCATGAACTCGTGATAAAGAAAATGAAATAAGAAAAAAATATATATATTACCTTCGTTTATTGTAAAAATCTCTGGTGTATTATTGCAAAAATATTCTGTGTATAATATTTTGGTATATCTCTCGGATGTTTTTCGTGTCTGTATGCGTAGTCCTTACAGAGGTTACAAAGGGGCTTTTTATATCCACTGATTTATTACATAAACTGGGAAAGAAATCTCTGATTTCTTTCTATTTCTTGTCGACTGTATCTTTGACCATGATCTACTGAGATTCTTTTTAGTTTCCTTTCTCTTGCTCTATGTATCTACTGTGTTTCCTTTTCTGCTTCGTGTCCTTTGTCATGTCTTGCAGGTACCTGCGAGAAATCTGGCGGTGGCAAAGGCTTGACGATGGTCCACTGGTGGCGTTAATCTCGGTGTGCCTCGGAGCCTTGCATCGTGGCCTTGATGGGGGTAGCTGGACCGGCAAAAACCGAAGGGTCATGAGGCCTGGCTTCTGGAACCTTCTGTTTGCAGCGCGAGGAGAAAGAGCTAGGGTTGAAAACCCTAGCTGATAATTTTGGGTTTTTGGGCCACTATTGTCTGGGTCTAGTTTAGGTCTGGGCTTTGGGTGTATTTGGGTTAAGGTGGTAATTGTAATGGGTCTGTTGGGCTGGTTATTTATTTGGTTTTGTAACTTGGACTGTTTATTTTTGAATGGACTTTAATAAATAAATATTTATTTATTTTGCTTTTGGGTTTTAAGGCCCGGTCAAATTTGGGCTACTACAATGAGGATTGATGATCGTTTTATGATTCACTAAACTAGACTACAATCACAATAAAGGCAAGCACACCTATCGAACAGTAATATAGCTATGGCGAGTCCAGAATATCGTATCCACGAAGACTAAAAGTACTAGTAATAACTATCTTTCTATTATTTAGCCTATATTTAAAATGGATTTGTTTTAATCTAAAATTAACTAAACTAATTAACTAATGAATGCGACAGAGAGTGAAGGAAATAATCGAATAAACCAATGATAAAGACAATACCCAAGGAAGAATCCACCTAGACTTCACTTATTATTCTGACTCTGAATTAAATGATTTATTCACTTGTCTTGACCAGTAGAAATCCCTAAATTATGTTAATATCTCTTTTGAGACTAAGAACAACTGACTCTAAGTTGGTTAATTGAAATCTCTTTCTAATTAAAACCCCTATTGCCGCATTAACTCGATCTATGGATTCCCTTATTAGATTTTACTCTAATCCGGCAAATTCATGTCGTCCTATTTCTAGGATTGCAATCAAATCCATGTAATTATGCTAGATCTACTCTTAAACAGGGAATTTTGCTCCACTAAATAAGCACATCAAACTTGAATTAATATCCTGAAAATATTAAAACAAGAATTAATAACACATAATTAAGAACAAGAACAAATATTTATCATGTAATTCAGAAAATTAAATAATAAGATCCGTCATAGGTTTTATCTTCCCTAGGCATCTAGGGAATTTAGTTCATAATGTAAAAGGAAAACATCTCAAAAATAGGAAAACAACAAAACATAAAGAAACCCAAAAACTTCGAGAGAAATTGAAGGGAGATCTTCAGTCTTAAAGGAGATCCTACTTCCGAGTTGAATCCGTTGGCGTTCTTTGAGTAATCTCTGCTTTCTACTCTGTGTGTCCCCCTTAGGTCTACTTCTAGTGTGTTTATATAGACTTTAGAATGCTCAGAATAATAAAATTTGGCTTTTTTCGCGTGCTTGGAAAACAGAGGGCGATATCGACATTGGCTGCCACATGGGTGTGTGGTTAGCCCGTATGAATCACACGAGCATGTGCTCAGCCCGTGTGGAAATGGTCTTGGCCGTGTGGATCTTTAAATTAGCCCGTTTTGTCCTTTTTGGCCCATTTTTTGCTCCTTTTGTTCCCCTATACTCTCCTAAGTATAAAACATGAAATTAAAGGATTAGGAGCATCAAATTCACTAAATTATATAATAAATCATCCAAAAACACACTAAGCATGGGATTAAAACATGTTATATTTGTGGTTTATCAAGGATAGTGACGTACTGTTAATTTTAGGACAACCCTTTTTAACAACTGTTAGAACTGTTATAGATGTTGGTACAGGTGAGTTAATACTTCGTGTAGGGGATGACACGATTAAACTTGAAGCTCGTGATTCTGCTAAAATATCTAGTAATTGAGATGATTGTTTTAGTTCTGTTAATATAAGTAATGTTACGGCTCAAACTTCTTTGCAAGAATCCCCTAAGAAGAACGTGATGGAGCCTCATTCTAATCCATGCAACAAAAACAGCACAGCTCATGAAGATCAAAGACTACAGATCAATGAACAAGATGAATGGCAGACGCATGTCAAGGAGAAACTAAAAATACACGATGAACCAAAGCGACGCCATGATGAGCACGAGGATGGAATGAACCACTTTAAGGTTGGGGACTAGGTATTTTTAGATGAACCCAACCCTCGATTAACCACTTCAGAGCTTAACATAAATGGAACGACTCCTTTTACGGTACTCAATGTCTTCCCATACGGTACAGTCGAGGTAACTCATTCTCATTTTGGTACTTTTAAGGTAAATAGTACTCGACTTAAACCTTATTTGAATGAAAGAATTGATAGCGAGAAAAAGGAGTCTCGACTCTGCGAACCATCGTGACTGTGCGAATACGAGGTAAGTCGAGCTTAGACTTTAAGCGCTTCTCAAGAGGTAACCCGAGCACTAACATTGCTAATTTATTAAATTTATCTCATGATATATTTTTTTTTAAAATTTAATTAATAAAATAAAAAATTAGTTTTTAAAAATCCACACGGCCTGGACACACGAGCATGTCCCTAGCCGTGTGGCTTCTTTGACTTAGTTTTTAAAATTTGAAAAAATCGAAAATGAGTTACACGGTCTGGCGACATGGCCTTGTAACCCACACGGCCTAAATACACGGCGTGTCCTTGGCCGTGTGGACCCTGGGACTTAATTTTTCCAAAAATCGACAGAGACATGGCCTAATAGAGTCTACATGGGCGTGTGACACGGCAGTGTGGACCACACGGCCTGGACACTCGTGCGTGTCCTAAGTCGTGTGAAAACTGGAACTTAATTTTTCAAATTTAAAACAAGTCAAAGAGGTACACGGGCAAGACACACGACTATTTGTGAGATCACACGGGCATGTAAGAGGTCACACGGGCGTGGGAGAAGCGAAGGACATTACACACTACTGTGTGACACGGCTGTGTGAACCACATGGCCTGGACACACGGGCGTGTCCAAGGCCGTGTGAAAACTGGGTTTGAATTTTTTATGCACACAGGCATGTGGGATGTCACACGGGTATGAGAGAAACGAAGGATATCACACACGGCCATGTGGACCACATGGCCTGGACACACGGGCGTGTCCTAGGCCGTGTGAAGTCTACGCTGAGACTTTTAATAGCACATAGGCTACAAAAATGTCATACGGGCATATGACACAGACGTGTGGCCCAACACGAGGCTAAACACGACTGTGTCACCCCTTTAAAATAAATTTTAAATTTTATTTTCTATTTTGTCTTCATCTTCCTAAATCCCCAAACCCTAGCTATTGTTATCCTCTTTCTCCCCTTTCTCTAGCTGCCACAACCACCCCACAACCCTCCGTCGGATTCCCCTTCCATTCCCTCTCCTCACCCTGACCAAACCATCCCCTTTCCCCTTGCACAGTCGTACGAACCACCTCTGTCCCTCACCCTTGCGCCCCAGCCACTCGAAAAAGCCCCACCCCATTGACCCTCATTTTCTTCTTCGTTTCAGGTCACACCACTTCCCCCTCCTCCTATTTTCTCCCGTGCTCCCCTCATCCTTGCGTACACCTAGCCACACCAGCCACAACTAACCTTCCTCTCTCCCTTCCAAACTGACCCCCATGCACAGCTCTTCCCCAATCCACTGCCATCTGTGTCTACTTCGACTAACTAATAGTCGATTTCCCCATATGCTTTATTTTATTTATTTACTAATTTTTTGGATTTTTGTCATTTTCTATTTTATTTTTGATTGATATTCTACTATTTTTGGTTTTATTATTCATATTATTTACTATTATTAATTTTCTGCTTCCTGTTATTCATAATCAGTGTGATATCCCGAATTAGGGCCTAATCAGAATAGTGGTTTTGGGACCACAAATCAGAGATAGAAATAATTATTTTATAACTATTTTGAGGTCTATGATATGATTGCATGATTGTGTGAAAGTTTCGTGAAGAAATTCTATGCATAAAGTACTTAATTAGAAATTAAGGACTAAATTGAATAAGTTGCAAAACTTGCATTCTAGAAGTTTTTAGTATAAAATTGCTTTGGAATATTAATTAGGAGGTCTTAAATAGAAATTTTACCAATTTCTAAGTTTATGGACAAAAATTGGATATGGATGGAATTTTTGAAAGTTTAGTAAGGAAGGGCATTTTGGTCATTTGGATATTAAATGAAATAAAATGGGAAAAATAACACAAAAATGATCATCTTCTCCATAAGTTGCTACCAAATTTTTCTCTCCACCATAGCTAGGGTTTCAACACTTTTAAGCCTTGATTTTAAGTGATTTCTATGCATGTTTTTAATGTTCTTTACATTTTTGAAATCCTCGTAGCTCGATTTACCTATTTCTACCTATAATTTAACCTAGGGTTTATATCTGGAAAAATACCCATAGGTGAAATGTGTTTATTTTGATGTCTTATAGTAGAATATGAAGCTTGAAATTGTGTTAAACAACTTTTTCTAAGCGATTTTACGTGAAAACGAGTAAAACAACAAAATTGGTAAAAATACCTAATGTTCATAAATACATGATAGAGTGTGAATTTGATGTTGCTATAGAAGGGAAAAATGATCAGCATGTCATAAAACATAAGAAAATAGGATGAAGTTTAATTTCCGAGCTTTGGGGTAAAAGTGTAAATATGCAAAAGTTTAGGGGCAAAAATGTAATTTTTCTAAAATTTGAGTCAAGGACTGTTTTAATAAATGTGAGTATTAAATAATCTAAATTTGTTATTATAGATCAAGAGAAACGAGATTCAAGTCGTGATCGAGGGAAAAATAAAGTTTCTGAGGAATAGGCTTGATTTCTAACATATTGTACCGAGGTAAGTTCATATGTAAATATTGTAATATAACTGTTATTTTAAATCATTTAATGCTATTTATACGATATTACGATTGTTATTATGCGATTCTATGCTTTGTGGTAATTGTTGGACAACATGCAAAAATTTTATGAATTATGTGAAAAATGTGAAAGACTACCGAAGTATCGTCATTGGTATTCCAAGGAGAATGGTGAAGGAGTACGAACGAGAAAAGTCCCGTTGAACCTTAGGAATAGATTAGTATACTTGGGCATCCGAGCTCGTTGAGTCGAGTCCGAGTTCACTTATGGATGCAAATGTCCGAACTCGTTGAGTTGAATCCGAGTTCGTGAGATGTACCTAGGCATCCGAGCTCGTTGAGTTGAGTCTGAGTTCACTTATGGATGTGAACGTCCGAGTAGATATCTGAGAAACAATTAGGAGAAACAAACTGCATAGTCATTGAAATTCTGTACAGGTAGATATCTTATTCGTAATACACAGGGGTCAGAGTAGCCGAACCCTGAAAAAGGAGAAACTTTAACTAATAAACTGTACTAATTGGCTTGACCAAAAATTCTAGAAAAAAATTAGTAAGTATATATATGAGTCTAGTTTCAGGAAACATTTACAGAATTGGATTTTGAGTTTCGTAACTTGAGATATAAATTTTTTAGCAACTGTGATGCAGATGGACAGTTTACTATGAGAATTGTTTTAACTTGTTTAAATACTAAAATAAGTTTAGTAATGTCCCATACTCGACTCCGGCGATGGTCTCAAGTAATGGGGCGTTACAATCGGTCCTTTCGATAGTTGTGGATTTGATAATGTTAGGGTTTTATTTATTTTCTTATTTTTCGTCATTGAGTGCTTTGACTTGTCCTATTAGTTTAGTATTTCTTTGCTATTGCTGATTTGATTAGTATGATGTTAATATAGATTCACATATTGTTAGTTTTTGCATTTGTGAGTATTAGTCAATGTAACGCCCTGAATTTTGGGCTTAGAAGAATTGGGCCTTGGGTTTAGAGCGCCTAAAATTCTTGAGAGTAAGGAAACGGCACAAATGCATGTTAGTCCTACTGGGTTAGTGATTTTGGAGTGTTTGGGGGTCTCTATGAAGTTCCAGGTTCAAGCTTTGGCATAGTAAAAATTTTGGTTTTAGCACTAGGGGAACCCTAACTCTAGGTTGTATGCTTCTTAAATTTGGATGGGTAAAGCTTGACAAAAAAGAACATGTAGTATAGGTGGTAAGTAATGCCTCATAAGGGTTAGAGAACTGGGGTTCAAGGCTTGGATGGTACAATAGAGGTTTTATTTTGCATCAGTGTCGTGTAAGTGGTTGAGGTTGATTAAAACTCTACAAGATGAAGTTTGAATGAGTCTTAAAGAGATATGATGAAGGAGTTAAGGAGATAATGTGGATTGTTAGGTGAAAATCAAAGAAAGATTTGAATGTTGAAGTGTCCAGCCGAATGCGGACTTTGGTGACACAAGAGTTTCAGCTAAAGGGGAGGAAATTTTGTCATTTTCGACTCTGGAGTGTTGTTTTGAGTGATCACCAAATCTTGCTAGAAGGGTTCTCTCATTTTCTTCTCTTGTTTTTGTTCCTTTGCCTTTTGATTTCAAGACTTTCTACTCTCGGTTGCACTCTGCATTTTTAGCCTAATTTGCGATACCATTTAGGCCATCTTTTGTGCCAAACCTACTTGTTTTACTGTTGGTCGATTTCTCCCTCACTTCTTCTCTTCTCAATTCTTTCTTTTCCTCTTTGATCCTTTCACTTCTAAACCAAGCACTTCTTTTTTTCTCTTTCAAATTTTTTTCATTTCTTTTCATATACCTAAAAACCAATTACCCTGTTCCTGTTGGCCAGAAATCGCACGTTGCCAATTGAGTTTCCCTTGTCGACTTCTACACTTCTCTTCCTCCCTACTTTCTTTTCTCTTCAGTGCTGATTTTAGTTTTTGTGGTCGAATATAGCATTGATCCTCCATTGGGGTTTTTATTTTTTAGTTTCTCAAAAGTTCTCTAACATTCGGTAAGTTACTCGCCACCCTCATTGTTTTTTTTTAAATGGTTTTCATGACACCTTCCTCTCCATTGATTAAACCGAGTAACTATTCTCTTTTTGTCGCCAACTCTTTCTCTTAAAGGGGTTGTGTAGATTTTAGCCTTGCAAGAAGTGAAAGGGTTTTCAAAGGATACAATTGTGGTGGAGATCTACTTATCTTCTGATCGATTATTAGAGGTAAATGGACTTGTGGTTCTAGTGTTGACCGATTGTCATTTCTCTTTTGGGCATGTATCTTTTCTTTAGATTAGCATAGGATTAACTTTGTTTTAGACATTGATAAATTGACAGATTACGCTTGTGATTCAGATAATCCATAAAGAGGTGAGAAGATTTCGTAATCAAACGGTCTAAGAAAAGTATAAGCCGATTCAGTTAAGGTTCGGAGCTCGTGGATTTGAGTGCGGTTTCACAAAAAGGTGTGTACCCATACTAATAGATCGTAGAACGAAAAAAAGTAGTTGACACACAAACGTGCAAACACACATGTGGAAAATCCGATACGATAGTAGAGACCACCTTGAGCGATCTCATGGGCTTAGGCTGATTTTGGGCTGAAATGGGCCATGTGGGCCCAATGGGCTCAGGGGCCCCACTCGGGTTTTGTCATGAATATGTGGAAACATTGGACAGGGCTGTGTTGTCCACATGGCTAAGGTTGATTTTGGGCTTAGCGGGCCATATGAGCATGTGGGCCCAACTTGGGCTACGTACTAGGCTTTAGTCCCAATTGTATGTTTTGGTTGGAAAAGGTTGCACGAGTCGTGTGAGATGACTGTAGACCTACGGATAGGTCAGTAAGTGTACCTAGACTCTGATTTATGAAATGACCATTATGCCCCCGAAGGGCGAAATGACTAAAATGCCCCTACATGTTATATGATTGTTATTGTATGCTATTTATGATATGTTTGCATTCATGTGATATTATGATGCATGGGGGACGGGATCATTAATTTGGAGGAAGTATATGATTTGTTAGGGTTGCATGGTCACTTGATGACTGTGGATCAACCGATGGCTTTAAGCTGATTATGTGATTGCCAGCTTTGCTGTGATATTGGCTAGTGCCGCAACCGGTGCTACATTGGAGTGTAGGGATGGGTGGGTCGATTTCATCCCCACAGAAGTGTAGGGTTAGACAGGAGAAGGAGTACAGGGTTGTTTGGGTTCTCACGCATTACATATTCTAATTCTGATATTGATATGGGCTAAGACCCAACCGAGGCTGTGACCACCGATTCTGTAATGGGTTTAGGCCCAGATTGATGTGATACATGCTCTCTGATTGATGGGGTAATACACACTAAGTTTTCGTAAACTCACCCCCTCTTTTAAATTTTTTCAGGTAATCCTCAGTAGGCAGTTCGACGTATAGGAGGACTTGGAGGTGGCCACACTACAAACAACTTTACATTTTTGTAATTACTTTTACGTTACTTAAATTACTTTCTCTTTGGGTTTTTGATGTAATAAGGCCTTTTCTCTAATTTTCTAGCTTTTAATCTGGGAGTTTTTAACTATTATGATTTAGTTTTGTTCAAAGTAGAGTGCGGCTTTCCAAAATGATATATGTTTTCATAACATCACGTTTTCGCAACATTGTTGAAATGCTTCCGCAACAAACATGTTTTTAAAAGTAAGGCTGGTTTAAAATGGTTAACAAATAATTAAGTTGACTTTGGCATTAAACAAAGGGGCTTTTATCTTTCAAGTGAGATTTATTAATAAGATAAAGTTTTTCGAAAAAGCATTTCAATGTGACATGCCAGATTCGGCCATAACATCTAGGCCGGGTTTGGGGTGTTATATTTAGTGGTATCAAAGCTAGGTTGCAAAACTCAACTTGGAAATGGGCCTTAGTTTTTGGTTTTTAAAGTTATTTACAAATGACTCTGAAGCATTTTGAAGGATTTTTATTGTGTGGTTCACCGAGTCTCCGGCGTCGAGCCAAGTAAGTTTTACTGATATTGAAATCTATTTTAAACTATTATACTATAGATAGTTACTGGGCTTACTTTAGATGATAGACTATACTGAGACTCTTTAGTTAGAGTAAACTGAAAAACTATAGGAAACTAAAACTGTAGCGAGCCTGTGATTGCGAAAACAACTCTTAACTACTATTGTCATAAAACATCTGCTTAATTACTGAAACTATGAGCTAAATTGCATAAAATTTCTAAACCAGATTATACGTGAAGTGATAATGAGCACTAGAAGGGGTGCTAGAGGCCGCGGAAGAGGCCATGGAAGTGCTAGGGCTGGATCTTCGGCATCAGGTCACATGCCCAACGTTAAGGCGATAGAAGCACCGGCTTCACTGGTACCCGAGACAGGGTCGTATGATTTAGAAAGGGTTGCTGGACCCAACACTAGTATTGGGAGCTGAGGTCGATTTCTGAGAGACTTCGGTCGAATGGAGTCGAGATCTTCAAGGGTATCGCGGGAGTAGCACCGAATGTGGCCGAATATTGGTTGGAGGCCACCGAAAGAATAATAGACGATCTGGATTGCGCTTCCGAGCAAAAACTGAAAGGAGCAGTGTCACTGCTGCTAGAGGAAGCTTACCAGTGGTGGCTTACCGTAAAAGAGGGCACTCAGCCTGATCGGATAACCTGGGAGTTCTTCAAATCAACGTACGTTGGTGCAAGCTACGTGGATGCCCGAAGGAAGGAATTCTTGAACTTGACTCAGGGAGACCGATCCTTGGCAGAGTACGAGGCAGAGTTCTTATGAATCAGTTAGTATGCTAAAGGAATAGTGGCAACAGATTATGAACATTGTGTTTGGTTCAAAGACGGCCTCAGAGACAGTCTTCGGGTACTGATTGCTCTTCAGAGGGAGCAGGATTTCACAGCGTTGGTGGAGAAAGCAAAAATTACTGAAGATATAAAGTGCACTGAGCGCCTAAATCAGAAAAGAGAAAGGGGTAGAAATAAAAGGGATTCTGAGCTCTCCAATAGCGATTAGAGGCCTAAGAGAAGGGCCAGAGTGGATGGGTCGGTCAGAGCGGGACTCCCTGTGGCTACCACTGAGTTACCACATTGTGCTATTTGTGGAAAGGGTCATGCAGGAGAGTGCTGGAGGAGAACATGAGCCTGTCTGAGTTGTGATTCCATGGAGAATCGTCTCAGAGAGTGTCCCAAAAGACCATATCAGAGGCAAGTCTTTAGGTAAAGGTAATGTACAGCCACCGAGGGGTGGGCAACAGCAGCCTGAAGGCCATGGATAGGCTAGGGGTGGAAATGGTTTGGGTCGTGGAGCACAAGGAAGAGGTGCTGATCATACTGAAGCGAGGCAACCAGCTTTGGTGTATGCAGCAAGCCGTCGAGAAGATGAAGACGCTCCAGATGCGAATACTGGTACGTACTTTGTCCTTAGTGTACTATTTATCTATTTTGAAATTAGAATTAGAGTTCGCAGTAGAAGCGTAGTGGCGTGACCTGGGTTGTGTGACTATTAGATAGTTGGAAATTTCGAGGATGAAATTTCTTTAAGGGGCAGAGCTGTAACGCCTCGAATTTTGGGCTTAGAAGAATTGGGACTTGGGTTTGGAGCGCTTAAAATTCTTGAGAGCAAGGAAATGACATGATAAACCATAATTTATACATATTTTTACCCCATGCTTGGCATATTTATGGATGATTTTTTTATTGATTTCATTGAATTTGATGCTCCTAATCCTTTAAATGCATGTTTTATACTTAGGTGAGCATAGGAAAGAGAAAAGAGCAAGAAACAGGCCAAATAGGCATAAATCAGTGTTTCACACGGCCATGGCACTTCCACACGGGTAAACCACATGCCCGTGTGAGGCACACGGGTAGACCACATGCACGTTTGTCATGGCCATGTCGACTAGAAACCAACTCAAAATTACACACGGATTGAGCACTTGCACACGGGTGTGGCACACTGCTGTGTCCCTGTCGAGCCCAAGTCTAGTTCTACTTGAAAAAGGCCACTTTTGAGGGTTTTGAAGCATTCTAAAGCCTATATAAACACCCTAGAAGAGAATTAGAGGGGACACACAGAGTAGAAAGCAAGAAACATTGAAGGATAGCCATCGGAATCAGCTCAGAGAGAGGATCTACATCAAGACTGAAGATTTCCATCCAATTTCCTAGAAGTTCTTTGGGTCTCTTTATGTTTTGTTGTTTTCTAAACTTTGAGATGTTTTCCATTATTATTATGAAATAAACTCCCTAATTACCTAAGGGAGATGAAACTTAGGACGAATCTTATTACTCTTTGATTTATATGATAAATACTTGTTCTTATTCTTAGTTGTGAGTTTAACCCTTATTTTAATATTCTAGGATATTAAATCAGGTTTTTGATGTGCTTACTCAGTGGAGGAAAAGTCCATGTTTAAGAGTAGATCATTCATAATTAAGCAGAGTTGCATGCAATCCTAGAGATAGGATGACATAAATCTGTTGGATTAAAGTCAAATCTAATAAGGGAATCCATAGATCGAGTTAATGCGACAATAGGGGTTTTAATTAGAAAGAGATTTCAATTAATCAACCTAGAGTTAGTTTTTTTTAGTCTCGAGAGAGATATTAACATCAATCAGAGATTTCTACGGAATAAATCAAGTGAATAAATCGTCTAATTCAAAGATAATAAATGAAGTCCAGGTGAATTCCTCCTTGGGTATTGTCTTCTCCATTGATTTTCCTAAAGTATTTTCTAACTTCAATCTCTGTCGTGATTTTAGTTAATAAGATAATTAGCTTTCGTTTAAAAATATCCTTTAATTTTTAGGCTGGATAATAGAAAGATAGTAATTACTAGTACTTTTAGTCCTTGTGGATACGATATTTTCGGTCTCACCATAACTATACTACTATTCAATAGGTGCGCTTGCTTTAGTCGAATTTTTAGTTAGTTTCACGACCATCAAGTTTTTGGCGCCGTTGCCGGGGACTAAGATATTAGGAACGCTTGATTTTTATTACTTTAGCCATTTTTACTTTTATTGCAATTTACTTTTTGTTTTTAGTTTAAATTTTCTTTACTAATTTTTCTTTTCTTTATTTCTGGCAGGTTTTTATAGTTTATGACTAGAAGAAACCCGTCAAGACCTCTACCTTTTAATAGTGAGATCGAGAGCACAACTCACAGAAATCGAAAGGAAATAAGGCGAAGCTTACAATACATAGAGGAAGGGCAAGAGGACGATATTCAAACTACAACCAAGGAGATGGCTAAAAATCAAAATAATATGTTGCCTCCTGTGGTTGCCGTTAATCCAGTAGATCAAAATCCTACTCCTCGTACTATGTATGATTATGCTAAACCTACTTTAACAGGAACTGAATAGAGTATAGTTAGGCCTGCTGTTGCTGCGAATAACTTTGAACTGAAACCTAACACGATTCAAATGATACAACAGTGTGTTCAGTTTGATGGTTTGCAGGACGAGAATCCAAACACTCATTTGGCAAATTTTCTGGAATTCTACGACACCTTTAAGATCAATGGTGTTTCTGACGATGCCATTCACTTTCGGTTGTTTCCCTTTTCATTAAGAAACAAGGCTAAATAGTGGTTGAACTCGTTACCGCGAGGGTTAATCACCACTTGGGAACAAATGACCGAAAAATTTTTACTTAAATATTTTCTGCCGGCTGGTCGTGTTGATTCGTGATAAGTTTTAATAAATTTATATTTGACCGTTCTTGAAGACTAACTATTATCACGACGAAGGCAAGTGTACCTATCGAACAGTAGTATAGTTTTAGCAAGGCCGGGATGTCAAACCCAAAGGAACTAAAAGTACTAGTATTAACTCTTTTCTTATTATCTAGCCTAAAAATAAAGGGGTTTGTTTTATCTAAACTAATTAACTAACTAAGAATTTAGAGAAAGAAAATTGGGGAAAATACTTTTGGGAAATTCGATTGATTAAGACAATACCCAAGGGAAAATCCACTTAGACTTCACTTTTTATTTGACTCTGAATCAAACGATTTATTCATTCGACTTGTTCTATAAAAATCCCTAAATTATATTATTATCTCTCTCGAGACTAACAACGTCTAACCCTAGGTTGATTAATTGAAATCTCTTTCTAATTAACACCCCTAGTGTTGCATTCACTCGATGTATGGATTCCCTTATTAGTTTTCACCCTAATCCGGCAAAATCTTGTCACCCTATCTCTAGGTGTGCAATCAACTTCGCTTAATTATGACAAATTTACTCTTAGACAGGGACTTTTGCTCCTCTGAATAAGCGCATCAACTTGAATCAATATCCTGAAATATTGAAGCAAGAATTAAGAACACATAATTAAGAACAAGTCAAATATTAATCATACAATTCAAAAAAAAATAACAAGATTCATATTATGTTTCATTCCCCTTAGTTATTTAGGGGGCTTGGTTCATAATTATAAAAGATAACATCTCAGAAGAATATTGAATACAAAACATAACGAAAACCCAAAACTCCTGAAGGGAAATTGAAGGGAGATCTTCAATCTTGAAGGAGAATTTGACTTCTGTCCCTTTTTATCTTCCTCTCTTGTATTTAAATAGGCTTTAGAATGCCTTAGAACCCTCAATAGTGGCCCCTCAATAGTGGCCTTTTCCGAATAGAACTCAACTTGGGCTCAATAGGGACACGCCCGTGTTCGATTGCTCCAAACCATGTTAGAGTCTATTGAATAGACACGGCCGTGTGGTCTACCTGTGTAAGTCATGCTCAATTCTGTTAAAAGGGCATGGGCTTGTGGTCTACCCGTGTGAGGAAGTCCAGGCCGTGTTGATTTCCCACGTTGCCCTATTTTCTCCATTATCGGCCCTTTTTCTCGCTCTTTTTACTCTCCTATGATCACTTAAGTATAAAACATGAAATTAAAGGATTAGGACCATCAAATTCACCATATCTAAAGAGAATTTATCCATAAATATGCTAAACATGGGATAAAAATATGCGTAAATTACGGTTTATCAAATACCCCCACACTTAAGCGTTTGCTTGTCCTCAAGCAAAATCCTCAACTTACAATCAAAATCAATTCTTCTCAATGTATAATTCTTATTAATGATATCTCAAAATAATCCATAAGTAACCATACATTGAGAATTCAACTAAAATAACATCAAAGTTTCAAACATTCCAAGTTGCGTATTTTATCACGAGAACATAGGTTTCTCCCCTCATCTAGGTAATTACCATTGATTCAAAATATCACAGAGTTTCACATCCTCACTAGAGATTCACTCAAATCACTCGAGGTGTTTTAAGGACAATAAGTTTAAGCACTCAATAGTCAATATGAAAAGTTATTACCATAGGCTTGCATGAAAATCAAATCTCTACCACTATAAATTGAGTTGATACATCAATCAAAAGGTCTTTAAAGGGTTGTAACGTGGCTTTGGTTAGGGGGTGTCGTCACAAGCAAAAATAAAATGTTAGAATCGAGATTCAATTGAAAAATTACCTAACTAGAAAAAAAACTAATCATCAATTGAATACATGTGAGCTTCTTCCTAGAATATGGACTTAAACACTTAAGCTTAAAAACAAAAAATTACTACTAATATAAATATGTATATTGTAATTTTTTTTTAAGAACAAGTCAAATAACATAGACTAACTATCAAAGATAAAACTTAGCTAAGCAATTTATTCAAATAAAATCTCGACAAAAATAGGGATAAAATTAATTTAGGGGATTTCAACAATAATGAGTTCTGTGTTAATATGGAGGGTAAATTAATGAATGGGTTATTAGGCTCAAGAGGGTTCACTAAGGGTTAATTATGAAGGTAGGCTTTTATGGAGTGAGTGGGTTAAACCTAAGTGCCTTTATCATCTTGACATATCAAACCAAATGGTATGGTCTTGACATGCATAGTCAAGCAAGTTTTAGAATAACAAATCAAGATTGACACACTCAAAGCAACAATAAAAGTGAGCATGAAAGAAATAATAGATGCTCTTAAAGGTTCAAGCTCTCACAAAAATTATGGCTTTTTGATGTTTAAACCTTGTGAATTCTAACTCAAAACAATGCCTAAACTTGGGGAAACAACCTAAATTTTTTTTTAATTCTCAAAAGTCAACTTATTATGCTTGATTCTCTAATTTCTTAAAGCTTAAACAATCAATGCATGAATGCCTATTCTTTAATTCAAGACATCAATAAAAATCATAAATTAATCAAAATTCAATCTAATAATGATGTGAGAAGATCACATGAGAATAAGACAAAATTCAGGGATTTTTCTAATAATGATATAGATAACCCCCCCACACTTAAGATGTACATTGTCCTCAATGTACAATGATAGATATACGGAAAAATATAAAATCATAAGATAGGGAGAGAGGTGAAACTTCCTACATGGAGAATAATCGGCCAAGGCAATGATAAGATTAGAGGAGGATACTCCGGTGGTGGTAAGGTTGGGTTCCACAACCACAGTGTCCAATAAAGAGATTATCGTGGTGGTCGAATAGGACATGGCAGTTGTGGAGAACCTTTTCTAATGGAGTTGCAAGCTCCTAAGTAAAGGTGAGCTTTGGAGCTCTTTCTAACTGTGATAAAATCAAGAACTCTTTTAAGAAATATAAAGAAGCATAATTACTCATAATGAAATGGCCGAAACTATAAATTGTTCAATAAAAATCATAAAACCGAATAATGAAATAGTATTAAAGAAAATAAAATAAAAAGTACTTTAAGAATATAAATAAAGACAAAAGTGAAAATAAAAATAATAAATAAAAAGTCTTTAAACATCGTCATCGTTGAATGGTTCGTGAGGTGGTGGTGGCGATGAGATGCAAAGGTGCTGACAAATCTGATGTAGAGTAGCATCAATGTGATCAAAGCGCGGAAAACACTGCTACTCAAATCGAGTAAGGCGCTCAGAGATGTCAGAGTATGAAGCCGCCGCATGAACTGGACGATGGAAGGGTGGTGTCTGAGACGGTGGGTCCTCATGACGTGGAGGGACATTATTAGTAATGTCCTCTGGGTCCTCCTCCTCGGCGGTATTAGGGAGGGTCGATTGCACGTCATTTCTCGATCATCCTTATATGTAGCATACTCGAGATGCCCTGTGGGGACATCTGGCCGATGAGAGTGAGGGAGGATGATTGTACTGCTGTGTTGAGGAGGCCGAAGTAGGGCGCCAGGCGAGTCACATAGGGGCCAATAGAGATGACTCCCTTCCTATGTCGCTCCGTCTGATGGCGAATGGCGAGGGTGATGAAATAGGCAAGGTCGAGGACGTGCCCATGCGCCATACTCCCTAAAAAGTAGGCGTCGTGAGTGTTGAAGACACCGGTGCTCTTTCGCCGTCCTGTCAGAGTGTGGGCCAAGATGGCGTGTAAGTACCTCAGGGATGGGGTGAGAGCTGATGCCTTGGAGCGGTTAGGGTCGTAGGTGGCCGAGGCAGGGATGAGGGCCTTTCAGCACTTTGAAGGAGAGTAGTGGATGTGGCGATAGAGGGTATCAAGTTTGTTGTCGTCCATGAACTCCTCCGTGTACAGCCCTAGTGCAATTCCGAACTCTGGTACGCTCAACTGGCGTACTAAGCCACCGAGACAAAACTGGACCATTCCAGGATCATAGAACTGTGTCATGACGACTTGAAGGTGAAAGGTCAAGCAAAGTTCGAGTGTGAGCTCGAGGTATGTCATCTCAAAAAAGAGGCCCCATAGGTCAATCGTCAGAAGGGCTCAGATTGCGTCAGCCAGTTGGATTTGTTCAAGTGCTGCCCAATCAATGCAGCAGCCCACACTTAGGGGTCGGGCCTGAAAAAAGTTCTTCCTGGGGTCCCAAGGGGAACTAGAGAAATGGGTGGTGCACTTCAGCTGCTGCGCTTGCCGATATGGCTCCAGGTCCCTTCCATTTTTTTGAAGCGGGAACGGCGATCTTCTTGCCACGTGAAGTTGACATGGTATACCTGTAATGAGATGTCCAAGTTAAAATAATACTCCCAAGAATAGCATGGAGAAGTCTACAAGTATGTTCAAATTAAAGAAGAATACTTCATGGGCATCATAAGCAAAAGGTGAGATGTACCAAAAATTAACTAAATTCTTATGGAAGTCATTATAAACAATAGGAACATGCGAATAGTGCTAAATGGAATACCTAGTGAATGAATGCATATGGGTTTGAGAATAGAAAATATGGTGTTGTTAAGCATGAAATCCATGGAAACAAGAAAATGGATGAATGAAGCATAATGTATTGACTAAAATGGCAAATTTCTAACAAAGAGCATAAGTATTACTATCATTATAACCATGAGTATTACTCAAAATAGTCAAATAGAATAATAGAAAATCATAAAATAAGTAAAAGATTTGAAGAGAATAGAGAGAAAAAAAAGAGTAAACAAACGCAAGAAGGAAGAGCTTAGGTCGTCGAGGTTGGTGCTGTGGTCAGCGCACGGGCATGGCAGGGAGGTCGTGTGAAAGGGTTCTTGCGGCTAGGGTTTGATGTTTAGGGAAGGGGATGATGAATAGTAGGGCTTTATATAGATTTTGGGGCACACGGGCGTGCCATCCCGTGTATATCGTGATTTTCAAATTTGGGCGCGTCTAAAATTTGGCCCATGCCCGTGTTCTTTGGTCGTGTTGATGCACACGCCCGTGTCGCACGGCCATGTCCTGCTTTGTTCGCTTCTCCCACGTCCGTGTATGTATGTCCATGTCCGTGTTATTTTGTTAGTCTTGACCACAGGTAGTGAGCACGGGCGTGTTGCACGCCCGTGTTGTTTTCTCAGTTTCAACTATGGCCTCTAGACACTGGTGTGTCGCACGCTCATGTTGTTTTGATAGATTCATCCACGGCCATGTCGCATGGCCGTGGCAACTTATCGTCTCTCGTGTTGGGGAAAAATTTTTCCCTATTTTCACACGACCATTTCACACGGCCGTGTTGCCTTCCGTGGTATGGGCACGGCCTAAGGCAAGCCCGTGTGCCTGGCCGTGTGGTTCTAAAAAACCTGTGTTCAGTGACTCAATGAATTAAATGTTAAAAACTAAAATTTAAAGAAGTTAACACCGTTAGTGCTCGGGTTGCCTCCCGAGAAGCGCTTATTTATAGTCTAAGCTCAACTTACCTCTCTGTTGCGTGGTCATGGTGGTTCGAGGAGTTTACACTCCTCATTCCTGCTATCAATTTTATCAAAATAAGGTTTGAGATGAGTACTATTTACCTTGAACGTATCGAATTTGGGATGAATTACCTCGACTGTGTCGTATGGAAAAATGCTAAGTACCGTAAGAGGGGTTCTTCCATTAGGTTTAGAGGTGGTAATGCGAGGGTTTGCGACATATAGTAGTACCTTGTATGCAACCTTAAGTTGATTTGGTGAAGCATTGGGTTCGTCATGGCGTAGTTTCGGTTTATCGTGTGTTCTCGATTTTTGTGTCCGCTATTCATCTAGTTCCTCGACTCGTAGCCTTCGTTCTTCATAGATGGGTCCTTTGTTGTTACTTGAACATGGCTCATGTATGATTTTCGGATGTGTTTCCTGCAAAAAAGGTTGCACCACATGGTCAGTTTTAGTGGTACGATTTTTACAATCACCCTCGATATTTGATGTGTTACTTGAATTGCGAGCTTGAAGGGTGATTGTTTCATCACCCACACGAAGTGTGAGTTCACCTATACCGACATCGATAATGGTTCTAGCAGTTGCTAAAAAGGGCCTTCCTAAAATTAGAGGCACGTCACTACCCTTTTCTATATCTAGAACAACAAAATCATCTGGGAATATAAATTTGTCAACTTTAACAAGTACATCTTCAATGATACCCCTAAGAAATCTAATAGTTTTATCTGCTAACTGAATGCTCATCCTAGTTTGTTTGGGTTTCCAAAGACCTAGTTGTTTAAACATTTTATAGGGCATGACATTAATGTTAGCCCCTAAATCAGCCAAAGCATTACTAACATCTAATCTACCAATTAAACAAGTAATCGTAAAATTCTTTGGATCTTTCAATTTGTTGGCCAGCTTATTCTGTAATATGGTTGAGCACACTGCATTCAACTCCACATGCGACGCTTCATCCAATTTTTGTTTATTTGCTAGAAGCTCCTTTAGAAATTTAACTGCATTTGGCATCTGCGAAAGAGCTTCAATAAACGGTAAGTTAATATGTAGTTTTTTTAATAATGTAAGTAATTTATTGAATTGTTCATCTGTGCGGTCTTTCCTTGTCGCATTGGGGTATGGCACTCGAGGTTTTTACTCTGTACTTACTGATTTCCGCTCATTGTGGTCTACCTCATCCATACCTTTGGTTGCCACAATTCCATGCCTTGGTTTTGGTTCAGGTTCCACTAACCCTTCCTCATCTTGAACAGCAATTGCGTTAAGCTGCTCCTTTGGGTTAGTTTCTGTATTACTCGGTAAGCTACCTTGTAGTCGTTTGAAAATCATCTTTGCCAACTAGCCTATTTGGTTCTTGAGCCCCTGAATGGATGCTTGCTGATTTTTAAGAGTTGTCTCGGTATTTTGGAAACGAGTTTCTGACACCGAGATAAATTTTGTTAGCATCTCCTCAAGGTTTGGCTTCTTTTCCTGCTGGTAAGGTGGTTGTTGAAAACCTGGGGGATGTTGTGGCTTTTGATTTCCTTGACCACCCCACTAGAAGTTGGGATGGTTCCTCTAACCTACATTGTACGTGTTACTGTATGGGTTATTCTGAAATCTAGAATTGTTATTACCCATATATTGCACTTGTTCCTCCTTAGTGTTAGGGTTAAAGGATGGATAATCTGTGTGTACTTCTCCTCCACTTGAATCACACCTCATCATTGGATGTACCTGAATAGAACCATATAAACCATCAATCTTTTTATTTAAGAGTTCTACCTGGTTAGAGAGCATAGTAACTGCATTAAGGTTGAAAACACCGGCTGCTTTCGTCAACTTTGTCCTCATGACTTGCCACTATAGTTATTCAGTGACATCTCCTCAATGAATTTGTAAGCTGCTTTAGGTGTTTTGTTATTCAAAGTTCCACCAGCGGTTGCATCAATGAGTTGCCTCGTTGAGGGGTTCACACCGTTGTAAAACGTTTGAACCTATAGCCAAAGTGGTAACCCATGGTGACGGCACCTTCTCAAAAGATCCTTGTATCTCTTCTATGCATCATAGAGTGTTTCTAGATCCATCTGCATAAAAGAAGAGATGTCATTCCTCAACTTAGCCATTTTAGCCGGTGAAAAATATTTAAGTAAAAACTTTTCGGTCATTTATTCCCAAGTAGTGATTGACCCTCGTGGTAATGAGTTAAACCATTGTTTAGCTTTATTCCTCAATGAAAAGGGAAACAACCTAAGGCGTATGGCGCTGTCAGAAACACCATTGATTTTAAAAATATCACAAAACTCTAGAAAATTCGCCAAGTGATTTTTTGGATCCTCATCCTGTAAACCATCAAACTGAACAAACTGTTGTATCATTTGAATTGTGTTAGGTTTCAGTTCAAAATTATTTGCAGCAATAGAAGGTCTAACTATACTTAACTCAGTTCTTGTTAAATTAGGTTTAGCATAATCGTACATAGTGCGTAGAGCAGGATTTTGATTTACTGGATCAGCAGAAATAGCAGGAGGTAATAGAGTTTCCTAATTTTCAGCCATCTCATCGGTTGTGGTGTGAATGTCGTCCTCTTGCTCTTCTTCAGTGTATCTTAGGCTTCGCCTTATTTCTCTTTGGTTTCTGTGAACTGGGCGATCGATCTCACTATCAAAAAGTAATGGTCCTGACGGGTTCCTTCTAGTCATAAACTATAAAGACCTGCCAGAAATAAAGAAAAAGAAGAATTAGTAAAGATAAGCTAGACTAAAATAAGAAGTAAATTGCAATAAAAGTAAAAATGGCTAAAGTAATAAAAATCAAGCGTTCCTAATATCTTAGCTCCCCGGCAACGGCACCAAAAAATTGATCGTGTTGATTCGTGATAAGTTTTAATAATTTTATATTTAATCGTTCTTGAAGACTAACTATTATCACGATGAAGGCAAGTGTACCCATCGAATAGTAGTATAGTTTTGGCAAGACCGAGATGCCGAACCCAAAGGAACTAAAAGTACTAGTATTAACTCTTTTCTTATTATCTAGCCTAAAAATAAAAGGGTTTGTTTTATCTAAACTAATTAACTAACTAAGAATTCGGAGAAAGAAAATTGGGGAAAATACTTTTGGGAAATTCGATTGATTAAGACAATACCCAAGGGAAAATCCACCTAGACTTCACTTGTTATTTGACTCTGAATCAGACGATTTGTTCATTCGACTTGTTCCGTAGAAATCCCTAAATTATATTATCATCTCTCTCGAGACTAACAACTTCTAACCTTAGGTTAATTAATTGAAATCTCTTTCTAATTAACACCCCTAGTGTTGCATTAACTCGATCTATGGATTCCCTTATTAGGTTTCACCCTAATCCGGCAAAATCTTGTCACTCTATCTCCAGGCGTGCAATCAACTCCGCTTAATTATGACAAATTTACTCTTAGACAGGGACTTTTGCTCCTATGAATAAGCGCATCAACTTGAATCAATATCCTAAAATATTGAAGCAAGAATTAAGAACACATAATTAAAAACAAGTCAAATATTTATCATACAATTCAGAAAATAATAACAAGATTCGTCTTAGGTTTCATTCCCCTTAGGTACTTAGGGGGTTTAGTTCATAATTATAAAAGACAATATCTCAAAAGAATATTGAATACAAAACATAAAGAAAACCCAAAACTCCTGAAGGGAAATTGAAGGGAGATCTTCAATCATGAAGGAGAATCCGACTTCTGAGATGGATTAATCGGCTCTCTTCGAGTAAATTCCTGCTTCCCACTTTGTGTGTCCCTTTTCATTCTCCTCTCTGATGTTTAAATAGGCTTTAGAATGCCTTAAAACCCTCAAGAGTGGCCTTCTCTGAATAGAACTCAACTTGGGCTCGACAGGGACATGCCCGTGTTCGATTACTCCAAACCGTGTTAGAGTCTGTTGAATAGACACGGCTATGTGGTCTACTCGTGTAAGTCGTGCTTAATTCTATGAAAAGGTCACGGGCGTGTGGTCTACCCGTGTGAGGAAGTCCAGGTCGTGTTGATTTCCCATGTTGGCCTATTTTCTCCGTTTTCGGCCCGTTTCTCGCTCTTTTTACTCTCATATGCTCACCTAAGTATAAAACATGAAATTAAAGGATTAGAAGCATCAAATTCACCATATCTAAAGAGAATTCATCCATAAATGTGCTAAAATATGTATTAATTATTGTTTATCACCGGCTAAAACGGCTAAACTAAGGAATGATATCTCTTCTTTTGTGCAGATGGATTTAGAAACTCTTTATGAAGCATGGGAGAGATACAATGACCTATTGAGAAGGTGCCTTCACCATGGGTTACCTCTCTGGCTGCAGGTTCAAACGTTTTACAATGGTGTGAACCCCTCAATAAGGTAATTGATCGACGTAGCCGCCGATGGAACTCTAAACAACAAAACACCTGAAGAGGCTTATGAATTTATTGAAGAGATGTCACTAAATAACTATCAGTGGCAAGTTATGAGAAAAAAGCCGACAAAAGCAACCGGTGTTCAACCTCGACGGGGTTACTATGTTATTTAATTAGGTAGAAATTTTAAATAAAAAATTGACGGTCTGTATGGTTCTACTCAGGTACATCCAGTGATGAGGTGTGATTCAAGTGGAGGAGGAGTACACACAGATTATCCATCATTTAACCCTAGCACCGAGGAGGAACAAGTTCAATATACGGGTAATAATAATTTTAGACCTCAAAATAACCCATACAGTAACACTTATAATGCAAGTTGGAGGAACTATCCCAACTTCTCGTGGGGTGGTCAAGGAAATCCAAGGCCACAACATCCCCCAGGTTTTCAACAACCACCTTACCAGCAGGAAAAGAAGCCAAACTTTGAAGAGATGCTAACGAAATTCATCTCGGTGTCAGAAACTCATTTTCAGAATACCGAATCAGCATTTAAAAATCAACAAGTGCCAATTCAAAGGCTCGAAACTCAAATAGGACAGCTTGCTAAGTTGATCTTCGAATGCCGAGTAATACTGAAACTAACCCAAGGGGGCAACTTAATGTGATTACTATTTGAAATGAAGAAGGTTTAGTTGAACCTAAACTAGAATCGAGGCAAGGATTTGTGGTAAGTAAAGGTAAGAGTGAGGTGGTCTACAGTGAGCAAAAACCGGTAAGTAGAGAATATAAACCTCATGTGCCATACCCCATGGGACAAGGAAAGACTACACGAATGAACAATTTGGTAAATTCCTTAAATTATTAAAGAAATTATATATTAACTTATCGTTTATTGAAGCTCATTCGCAGATGCCAAACGCGGTGAAATTTTTAAAGGAGCTTTTAACAAATAAGCAAAAGTTGGATGATGCATCGCACGTGGAATTAAACGCAGTTTGCTCAACCATTCTATAGAATAAGCTACCCAATAAGTTGAAAGATCCAGGGAGTTTTATGATTCATTGCTTAATTGGTAGTTTAAATATTAATAATGCGTTAGCTGATCTAGGGGCAAGCATTAATGTTATGCCTTATAAAATGTTTAAACAACTCGGTCTTGGGAAACCCAAACAAACTAGGATGAGCATTCAACTGGCAGATAAAACAATTAGATTTCCTAGGGGTATTATTGAAGACGTGCTTGTCAAAATTGATAAACTTATATTCCCAGTTGACTTCGTTGTTCTAGACATGGATGAGGATAGTGAAGTACCTTTAATTTTAGGAAGACCCTTTTTAGTAATTGCTCGAACTAGCATAGATGTTGGCAAAGGTGAATTGATACTCCACGTGGGTGATGACACGATTACTCCGTGATTCGACTAAATTATCTAGTAAGCAAGATGGCTATACAAATTATGTTAATATAAATAACATTATGGCTCAAACTTCTTTGCAGGAAACCCCTAGGAAGAATGTGATAGAGCCACATTCTAGTCTATATGACAGAGACAGAGCGACTCACGAAGACCGAAGACTACAAATTGATGAACTAGATGAATGGAAAACACATGTCAAGGAGAAACTAAAAGCACACGATGAAACAAAGCAACACCTCGATGAGCGTAGAGATGAAACAACGCAATTTAAGGCTGGGGATAAAGTATTGTTAGATGAAAAGGACCCCTAAATTGTTAAGCTTAATACAAATGGAGCAACTCCTTTCACGGTACTGAATGTTTTCCCATACGGTACAGTCGAGGTAAGTCATTCTCAATTCAGCACTTTTAAAGTAAATATTACTCGACTTAAACTTTATGTGGATAATAGAATTGATAGTGAGAAAGAGGAGTCTCGACTCCATGATCCGTCGTAATCATACGAATGAGAGTAAGTCGAGCTTAAACTCTAAATAAGCGCTTCTCGGGAGGCAACCTGAGTACTAACATCACTAACTAGTTTATTTTAGCTATTTTTAAGTGTTTTTGTACAGGTGTAGTGGCCCACACGGCCTGGACACACGGGAGTGTCCTTGGTCATGTGGAAACAAGACTAAAAATTCCCTAAGTATCGAGTTACACGGCCGTTCAACACAGTCGTGTGAAAACTGGAGCTAAATTTTCAAATTTTAAATAAGTCAGGGAGCAGCTCAGGCAAGGCACACGGGCATGTGTTCAGACACACGGGAGTGTGAAGGACTACACGGGCGTGGGAGAAGCAAAGGACATGGAACACGGCCGTGCGACACGGTCGTGTAAACCACACCGCATAGACACACAGGGGTGTCCCTAGGCCGTGTGATGATTGGGCAGTCAATTTTCACGATAAAAACGGGCTGGATGCAAGCCACACGGGCATGTGACACAACCGTGTGGCCTAACAAGGGTCTCACAAGTTCGTGCCCCATTTTAAACCCCACCAAACCCTAATTTATTTTTTCCTCTTCTTCCCTAAATTCTCCCAACCCTAGTCATCGAAACCCCTTCAGCCCCTTCTCCGGCCACTTTCAACCACCGACCACACTAGCAGCACCCTCCCTCATCTCTTACCTCTATTTTTCTTTTCTCTTCAACATCCATATCCCCACCGCGCACCACACGGCTTCACCACCCCTACGCCCGTGTCCTCCACCGACCACCACCATCAGGCCAAAGAAACCCTCACATGGGCGTGGCCTCTTTAGTCACACCAGCACCATCCACCGCCGGCAGCACCACCGAACACCATGACAAACACACAAGGCCAGAAGATTGCCGACCCCGCTTCAAAAAAGCGGAAGGGTCCTGGTGTAACCTCCTCAATCCCCTCGATCGAAGCTTGCCACCCTCTACTTCGGTTCTCATCAGGACTACAGGATGACCTATTTCAACTTCTACGAGTACGACCATTAGGAGTTGGACAATGCATTGAATGGGCAGCTTTGGAGCAAGTCCAACTTGCTCACCTTATTCGATTCTATCTCGATACGACCCCATGGGATAGATTCTTTGCAATCATCGAGCCCACATATTCAGAGATGACATTGGAGTTCTGCACTACGTTCCATCTACAGTACGCGATGAACACACATGACGAGGTTGGCACTATCGTTTTTAGACTTGGTGGACTTGTTAGGCATATGAGTGTACCCGAGTTTGGAGCTGTTTTAGGCCTCTACACGGAGGAGTTCATGGCTTTAAAGAATTTTCTACAACTTCACTGTCATATACACTATTCGCCATCTTGCTGTTAGACTGACCTTACGGTGAGCACGGTTCCCTATGACGCTAGTCGCTCGAAGGCGACCTCTCTCCCTCTAGCACTACGTTACATTCATGCCATATTGGCTCATACTTTGACTGGGAGGAGAGAGAGCACCGGAGCAGTTAGCACCACTGACGCATACTTATTATGGAGCATGGCGACTGGCCATGTGTTTGACTTAGCATATTTTATAGCCCTCACCTTTCGCCACCAGACGAGTTGCCATAGGAGGGGCCCCATCTACCTTGGCCCCTATGTGACTCGCCTTTCTCGACACTTCAGCCTCTTCGACACTCTAGAGATGTCATCGATACTCACATTAGTTGGCTAGATGTCTCCGCAAGGAATTTCTGGTATGATCCACAAGCGGATGATAGAGCAACGCCGTGGAGTCGACCCACCTCAGTACAGACTCGTCCACTCTGCTGACCAGAATGAGCTAGAGGAAATTACTGACGATGTCCCTCCCCTTCACGAGGATCCACCACAGCCTCCACCATCGAGTCACTGCCACGCTCCTTCTGCTGCCAGCTTTCAAGGAGTATCATTTGAGGAGTTTACTGATTTTCATCAGTACTATGTTCAAAGGTTCGACAGTCTTGATACGATGTTCAACAGTATCAATGAGACTTTATAGTAGATTCGCGAGCACCTCCAAATCGCTCTAGTATCAATGAGACTTTACAGCAGATTCGCGAGCACCTCCATATCGCTCCTCCAGTGCCACCGGCTCACGACACCGATGATGAGGACCTTTGAGTCCATTTATTTTATTTTTATCTTTATTTTATGTTTATTTTTATTTTATTTTTAATTTTTATTTTATTGTGCTTTATTTATTTTTGAAGACTTATATTTTATATTTTAAACTCTGCTTATCTTTATGATTATTATCGACTTATCCCTTAATTCTCTTCCACAATGGTGTTTAATTTCTTATTAGCAACTCAGAATCATGCCTTTCATTAGCCTTATCTACAATCCTCGCTTTCGCTACTCCAAGGATCTCATCCAAATATTTAAGGCATTTTCGCTTCTCTCCCTCTATTCTGATATTATACTTATCTTATTATTATTTATCTTTATACATTGAGGACAATGTACATGTAACAGTCCGATTTTGACCCTAGTAGGAATAGTGCTTTTGAGACTATATATTCGAGTCAAAAAGATATTTTAATATTATTTTTCGTGCCTATTATAAGTGAATTTACATGTGTGAAAGTCTCGTGTGAAAAATTAATTATTTGTGTGCTTAATTTGCAAAAAAGGACCTAATCGCGTAAAATATATAAGTTGTGTGCTGGTTGATAAATGTTTATTTGATTTGGCTTATTTAAGTGAGGGTCCTTGCATGTCAAATTTACAATTATTAATGCTAGTGGACAAATATGGGCTTATATTATTATGTGATTTTTATATGGTTTATTAAAGGTTAAATTGGTAATTGATGATTAATGTTATATTAAGTTTAAAAAAATGGTCTCATTATCATTTTCATGTCCGAATGAAGCTAGGAAAAGAGCTAAAATAGGGTTTTGATATTTGGCACTTGTAATCCTTGATTAAGGTATGTGTTTTGATCTGTTTTTGGTAATTTCTATGTTTTCATGATCGTTGCTTAGTGTACTATCAAGCCCATGTCATAATTCATGGAATTCATGATCTTTTCATGAGATGACGTTGTTGAATATGTGATTTTTATGTTTATAAATAATGAATTATGAAAGCTTGGCCTGAGATTAATATGGGTTGTCTTAGAATTTTTGATGAAAATGAGTAATTTGGGCTAAATTGTAAAAATGTTATTTTGAGGGACTAAAATATGAAATAAATGAAATGTATGGACTTGTATGAGAGTCATGAAAATTCGGCTAAGCTTGTGTACAAACAAATTTTGTGTATTTTGTGATTTTGTGAATTAGGGACTAAAGTGTCAAAATGTGAAAATGTTGAGGGCTAGTTTGCAAAATGCCCTAAATATGTGTTTATGAGTTTAATTGAATTAATTGCTAAATAAAAGGGTTAATTTTGAATACATATAGGTCAAGAAAAGAGGAATTCAGACTTAGACTGATGGAAGTCAAAGATTGTATCCGAGTCGACAATACCGAGTACGAGGTAAGTTCATACTTAAAACATGATATTAAGTATATTTTGATGTTTTGATTATACATAGATTGTATATATATTTGGTTTGGATGAATATGATGAAGAATAATTAGTATTTGGCACTAAGTGTGTGAGTTGGAATAGCTTCGGCTATATAAGGCACTAAGTGTGTGATACCGACGTAGCTTCAGTTATTTGAGATGGCACTAAGTGTGCGGAATTATTCTAGCTTTGGCTAACCTTTTTGCACTAAGTGTGCTGATGTTTAAAGCATTGGTGATCTTCAGAAAGTCTTAAAATATCCGAACAGAAGGTGAGAATGGTAATTAATAAGTACGGGAAGGTTCAGGTATGTACGATACCTATGTGGTAGATGATATTATTTATGAGAAGTTCATTGAATTGGTATGAACATATGAATTGTGTTGGCATTGAATTGATAGATGATTTGAGAATTTATAAATACTTATGTGTTGACGTTTCACATTTTATACAATATTTATGATTTTCAGTACGAGCTTACTAAGCTATTGAAAGCTTACTTTGTGTTATTTGCATTGTTTTATAGATATCGAAGCTCTTCTGAGCTTGGGGATCGTCAAGGATCGTCACCACACTATCGAACCTCATTTTGGTACTTTGAAAATGTATATTTTGAAGTATGGCATGTATAGGCTAGTAGTCGTGGGATTATGCTTTGTGATGTATATATTTAGCCAGGTGATTTGGCTAGTTGGTGTTTAAAATTATAGTTGATAATGAATTATGGTATGTGATGTTAATGTGCAATTGTGATATGTTTTAGTTGTACAAAAAAAATGGTAAATATTGGTAAGGTTTGGTAAGTTTAGTATGATTTTGAATGATGTATGGAAGGAAATGTTTTGGTATGATCTCACCTTAGGTATGGCATGAATTGGTAAGGTTTATGAGTAGGTAAATGGTTGATATTGTTATGGTTGGAATGATGTGTATTTTGGCATAAAAATTGGTTGAATTGGTTAAGCATATATGCTTGTTTCTTTGCTTGTAGGTTGACCCAAATTGGGGTGACAAGTAGACTTAAACCAAGCCTGCATTGTGCCACACGGTTAGGGACCACGGGCGTGCCTTGTGGCCATGTATGCAAAGCGGTAACCTCTTAAGATCACACGGTTAAGACACATGAGCGTGTCATATGGCCGTGGGCTCAAGTCAGTAGCTAGCTAAGTGTCACACGGCCATAGCACATGAGCGTGTCTGTTGGCTGTGGGTGAAAGTCAGTATATATATACTCTATTTTGGCATGGTTGGATCACATGGGCGTGTCTCATACCCATGTGAGGCACACGGCCTGGTCACATGGGCGTGTGACCTCCACAGAATTGAAAATTTTTTTTAAGTTCTAAAAATTCTGAATGTGTTCGGTTTAGTCCCGGTTGTCCTTAAAAGCATGTTTTAGGTCTTGTAGACCATCATAAGGGATGAATTGTTGATGATTGCCTATGTATTAATGTTATATGATATCTGTGATTATGAATTGGTCCAAAATGTTCTGTCTATCTGGTAATGCCCCTTACCTATTCCAACGACGATTATGAGATAGGGGTGTTATATTTTATTGGTATCAGAGCCATAGTTTAGTCGGTTCTAGGACTACCATAGCATATGTGAGTCTAGCTATACATGCCATAAATATGAACTGCGATAGTGTGATGAATCTTGATATTGAAATGTGCTTTTATATAGCAATGGATCCCGATAGAGTTGTAGCAGACGATGTTGAAAGCAATGCACCTACTCTCGCGCAACAACCTTCTATCAGATGATGAATGATTGGTTCACCCAATACATTAGAACCAATCCAGCTGTACAACAACCTCTACCCCTAGTTAATCCCCCTCAAACTTCTGTTATGCCACCAGCAGATCCAATACAGTTGAGTAGACCACCAGTTGATAAGATTAGAAAACACGGGGCCGAAGAGTTCTAAGCTGCAACAAAAGATGATGCTGAAAAAGTCAAGTTCTGGTTAGAGAACACAATAAGTGTATTTGATCAGTTGTCTTTGAGTCTTGAGGAATGCATAAAATGTGTTGTTTCTCTTTTGAGAGATAAGTTGTATCTTTGGTAGAAGACTTTAACATTCGTGGTTCCGAGTGAACGAGTTACCTGGGATTTCTTCCAAGCTGAATTCCGGAAGGAATATATCAGTCAGAGATTCATTGATTAGAAATGCAAAGAGTTTCTTGAGCTTAAACAAGGTTGAATGTCTGTCACGGAATACGAGTAGAAATTTGTAAGGATGAGTCAATATGCTCGTGAATGTGTATCTACGGAAGTAATAATGTGTAAGAGATTTGAAGACGGCTTGAGTGAAGATATTCGTTTGTTAGTTGGGATCCTGGAAATCAAAAAATCCGTAGTGCTTGTTGAACGAGCATGTAAAGCTGAAGATCTTGGGAAAGAGAAAAGAAAGGCTGATTTTGAAGCTAGAGAGGTACGAAAGAGGTCTTCAGGCAATTCGCTTCAATCTGGATCCAAGAAGTTTAGAGATGATAGCAGTCGTTTAAAGAATAGTATGGGACCTTCGATCAGATATTGTGTTAGATCGCAATCGAATTTCAAATCTTCAGCTACATCTGTTTCCAGTGTTGATAATGTAAAGAATGAAAAGCCTGAGTGTGATCAGTGTGGAAGACGACATTTCGGTGAATGCTGGGGAAAAAGTATTAACCGAGCTTGTTGTAGTTGTGGTTCAAGAAATCATTTTATAAAAGATTCCCCAGATTTAGTTGAAAAAGATAATGTTCAAAATCCAAGGCAGAGTGGTAATGTTTCTCGAGGTAGATCTTCCAGAAATTTGGGAAATGTGAGTGGTAGTTAGAGAGGAACGAAAGACACAGCTATGAGATCTGAGGCTCGTGCACCTGCCAGAGCCTACATTATCAAAGCTCGCGAGGAAGCTTCATCGCCAGATGTGATTACGGATACATTTACTCTCTATGATACTTCTATGATTGCTTTGGTAGATCCTAGATCGACACATTCATATATATGCATGACCTTAGTGAACAGTAAGACTTTGCCTGTAGAGTCTACTGAATTTGTAATTAGAGTATCGAACCCCCTAGGCAGATGTGTTCTGGTTGATAAAGTCTGCAAGAATTGTCTGTTAATGTTTCGAGATAATTGTTTTTTGGTTGAACTGATGTTATTACCTTTTGATGAGTTCGATATAATTTTGGGTATGGATTGGTTAACTTTGCATGATGTTGTGGTGAATTGCAAACAGAAAACTATTGATTTGAGATGTAAGAATGATGAAATAGTTAGAATTGAATCTAGTAATTTGAATGGATTATCTGCTGCGATATCTTTGATAAAAGCTTTAAGTATTGTGAGAAAGGGTTGTGAAGCTTATTTTGCATATGTGATTGATTCGAGAGTATCAGAAAAGAAGGTTGAATCTGTGCCTGTTGTTTGTGAGTTCTTTGATGTGTTTCCTGAAGAACTTCCAGGATTACCTCCGATTAGAGAGGTAGAGTTTGGCATTGAATTGATACCTGATACTACTCTGATTTCAATAGCTCCATATAGAATGGCCCCAACTAAAATGAAAGAATTAAAGTCTCAGTTGCAAGAGTTGACTGATCGAGGATTTGCTAGACCGAGTTTCTCACCTTGGGGTACTCCAGTTCTATTTGTGAAAAAGAAAGACGGTACAATGAGAATGTGTATTGATTATCGTCAATTGAATAAAGTGACTATCAAGAATAAATATCCCCTGCCTCGAATTGATGATTTGTTTGATTAGTTGAAAGGAGCTGCTGTGTTTTCGAAAATAGATTTAAGATCAGGCTATTATCAGTTGCGAGTGAAAGATTCAGATATTTTGAAAATTGCTTTCAGAACAAGATACTGTCACTATGAATTTTTAGTTATACCTTTCGGATTGACTAACGCGCCTGCTATTTTCATGGATTTGATAAATAGAATTTTTAGACCGTATTTAGATCAATTTGTTGTGGTATTCATTGATGACATATTGATTTATTCACATGATAAATCTGAACATGTCGAACATCTAAGGTTAGTATTATAGATTTTGAAAGATAAACAGTTGTATGCAAAATTTAGTAAATGTGAGTTCTGGTTGCAAGAAGTTGGCTTCTTGGGTCATATTGTATCAGCCGCTGGAATTCGAGTTGATCCAAATAAAATTTTTGCTATTTTGGATTGGAAACCTCCAAGGAATGTATCTGAAGTCTGTAGTTTTCTAGGACTTGCAGGTTATTATAGAATATTCCTGAAAGGTTTTTCGATGATCGCAACTCCGTTAATAAAAGTGCTTCAGAAAGATGTGAAGTTTGAGTGGTCTGAAAAGTGTCAGAACAGCTTTGATCAGTTACGAGCTTTGTTGACTAAATCTCCAGTATTAGTACAACCTGAATCGGGTAAAGAATTTGTGATTTAAAGTGATGCTTCATTAATTGGTTTGGGATGTGTTCTAATGCAAGAAGGAAAATTCATTGCTTATGCTTCGAGACAGTTGAAACCGTACGAAAAGAACTATCCGACGCATGATCTTCAATTAGCTGGGATTGTGTTTTCCCTAAAGATTTGGCACCATTACTTGTTCGGTGAAAAGTGTCATGTATACTCTGATCATAAAAGTCTGAAGTATTTAATAAAGCAAAAATATTTGAATATGCGACAGAGAAGATGGTTAGAATTGCTAAAAGACTATGAACTTGTGATAGATTATCATCCGGGTAAAGCAAATGTTGTTGCTGATGCCCTGAGTCAAAAATTATTGTTTGTTTTACATGCGATGAATACTCATTTGGTTCTGTTTGATGATGGTTCAGTTTTAGCTGAATTAAAAGCAAGACTCTTGTTCTTACAGCAGATTATTAAAGCTCAGAAGATTGATAATGAGATTTTAGCTAAACAAGCTTAGTGTGATCTAGAGTCTGATTCAGAATTCAGAGTTGATAAAGATGATTGCTTGAGATTTTGAGATCGAATTTGTATTCCGAGAAATCCAGAGTTAATGCAAATGATTCTAAGTGAAGCTCACAGTAGTTGTTTATCTGTACAAACGGGTAGTATGAAAATGTATAATGATCTGAAGCAGCATTATTGGTGGTCCGAAATGAAAAAAGATATCTCTGATTTTGTTTCTACATGTTTGATATGTCAGCAAGTGAAAGATGAACATCAGGTGCCATCTGGTTTATTACAACCGATTATGATTCCGGAGTGGAAATGGGATCGAGTGACCATGGATTTTGTTTCGGGTTTGCCCCTGTCTCCGAGAAAGAAAGATACAATTTGGGTTATAGTTGATCGATTGACGAAATTAGCTCATTTTATTTTGATTCGATCCGATTACTCGCTTGCTAAATTAACTGAGTTATATGTTTCTGATATTGTGAAATTACATGGTGTGCCATTGTCGATAGTGTCAGATAGAGACTCGAGATTTACATCATGATTTTGGAAGAAGTTGCAAGATGCATTAGGTACTAAGTTGCACTTTAGTACTGCCTTTCATCCGCAAATGGATGGCCAATCTGAGCAGATTATTCAAATAATCGAGGATATGTTGAGATGTTGCATTCTTCAGTTTGAAGGTACGCGGGAACAATATCTACCTTTGACTGAATTTGCTTATAATAATAGTTTTCAGTCAAGCATTAAAATGGAACCATACAAGGCTTTATATGGTCGTAAATGTCGTACACCTTTGTATTGGACTGAACTCAGCGAAAACAAGATTCACGGGATTGACTTGATAAAAGAAACCGAACAAAAAGTAAAAGTAATCTGAGATAGTTTGAAAGCAGCTTCTGATCGTCAAAAATTATATGCGGATTTGAAAAGAAAAGACATTGAGTTTGAGATCGGCGACAAAGTGTTTTTGAAAGTATCTACATGGAAGAAAGTGCTTCGATTTGGTAGAAATGTCAAATTGAGTCTGAGGTACATCGGGCCGTATGAGATTACCGAGCGTATTGGGCCAGTTGCATATAGATTATTGTCGCCACCAGAGTTAGAAAAGATTCATAATGTCTTTCACGTATCGATGCTTCGAAAGTACAGATCCGATCCTTCGCATGTGATTCCTTCATCTGAGATTAAAATTCAGTCTAATATGACTTATGAAGAAAAGTCGATCCGTATCTTAACTCATCAAGTTAAAGAGTTATGAGATAAAAAAATTTCGTTAGTTAAAATGATGCGGCATCGACACGGTATTGAAGAGGCCATGTGGGAGCCTGAAGATGCTATGAGACTGCAGTATCTAAATCTGTTCAATGGTAAGATTTTCAGGGACGAAAATCTCTAAGGGGGAGAATTGTAACAGTTCGGTTTTGACCCTAGTCAGAATAGTGGTTTCGAGACCACATATCCGAGTAAAAAAATATTTTAATATTATTTTTTGTGTCTATTATAGGTGAATTTACATGTGTGAAAGTGTCGTGTGAAAATTTAATTTTTTGTGTGCTTAATTTGCAAAAAGGACCTAATAGCGTAAAATGTATAAGCTGTGTGTTGGTTGATAAGTGTTTATTTGATGTGGCTTATTTAAGTGAGGGTCTTTGCATGCCAAATTTACCATTATTAATGCTAGTGGACAAATATGGGCTTATATTATGTGATTTTTATATGGTTTATTAAAGGTTAAATTGGTAATTGATGATTAATGTTATATTAAGTAAATAAAAAATAAAAAAATGGTCTCATTATCATTTTTCATGGCCGAATGAAGCTAGGAAAAGAGCTAAAATAGGGTTTTGATATTCGACACTTGTAATCCTTGATTAAGGTATGTGTTTTGATCGGTTTTTGATAACTTCTACATTTTCGCAATCGTTGCTTAGTGTACTATCAAGCCCATGTCATAATTTGTGGAATTGATGATGTTTTCATGAGATGAAGTTGTTGAATATGTGATTTTTATGTTGATAAATAATGAATTATGAAAGCTTGGTATGAGATTAATATGGGTTGTCTTAGAATTTTTGATGAAATTGAGTAATTTGGGCTAAATTGTAAAAATGTTATTTTGAGGGACTAAAATGTGAAATAAATGAAATGTATGGACTTGTATGAGAGTCATGAAAATTCGGCTAAGCTTGTGTACAAGAAATTTTTGTGTATTTTGTGATTTTGTGAATTAGGGACTAAAGTGTCAAAATGTGAAAATGTTAAGGGCTAGTTTGCAAAATACCCTAAATATGTGTTTATGAATTGAATTGAATTAACTGGTAAATAAAAGGGTTAATTTTGAATACATATAGACCAAGAAAAGAGGAATTCAGACTTAGCCAAGGGAAGTCAAAGATTGTAGAGTACATAGTCCTAGTCAACAATACCGTGTATGAGGTAAGTTCATACTTAAACATGATATTAAGTATAATTTAATGTTTCGATTATACATAGGTTGTATATATATTTGGTTTGGATGAATATGATGAAGAATAATTAGTATTTGGCACTAGGTGTGCGAGTTGGAATAGCTTCGGTTATATAAGGCACTAAGTGTGTGATACTGACTTAGCTTCGGTTATTTGAGATGGCACTAAGTGTGCAGAATCATTCTAGCTTTGGCTAACCTTTTTTGCACTAATTGTGCTGATGTTTAAAGCATTGGTGATCTTCAAAAAGTCTTAAAATATCCGAACAGAAGGTGAGAATGGTAATTAATAAGTACGGGAAGGTTCAAGTATGTACGATACCTATGTGGTAGATGATATCATTTATGAGAAGTTCATTGAATTGGTATGAACATATGAATTGTGTTGGCATTGAATTGATATATGATTTGAGAATTTATAAATACTTATGTGTTTACGTTTCACTTTTTATACAATATTTATGATTTTCAGTACGAGCTTACTAAGCTATTGAAAGCTTACTTTGGGTTATTTGCATTGTTTTATAGATATCGAAGCTACTGTGAGCTCGAGGATCGTCAAGGATCGCCACCACACTATCGAACCTCATTTTGGTACTTTGAAAATGTATATTTTGAAGTAGCATGTATAGGCTAGTAGTCGTGGGATTATGCTTTGTGATGTATATATTTAGCCAGGTGATTTGGCTAGTTGGTGTTTAAACTTATAGTTGATAATGAATTATGGTATGTGATGTTAATGTGCAATTGTGATATATTTTAGTTGTACAAAAGAAATGGTAAATATTGGTAAGTTTTGGTAAGTTTAGTATGAGTTTGAATGATGTATGGAAGGAAATGTTTTGGTATGATCTCACCTTAGGTTTGGCATGAATTGGTAAGGTTTATGAGTAGGTAAATGGTTGATATTGTTATGGTTGGAATAATGTGTATTTTGGCATAAAAATTGGTTGCATTGGTTAAGCATATAAGCTTGTTTCTTTGCTTGTAGGTTGACCCAAATTGGGGTGGCAAGTTGGCTTAAACCAAGCCTGCATTGTGCCACACGGTTAGGGACCACGAGCGTGCCTTGTGGCCGTGTATACAAAGCAGTAACCTCTTAAGATCACATGGTTAAGACACATGGGCGTGTCATATGGCCGTGGGCTCAAATCAATGGCTAGCTAAGAATCACACGGCCATAGCACACGGGCGTGTCTGTTAGCCTTGGGTGAAAGTCAGTATATATATACTCTGTTCCGGCACGGTTGGATCACATGGGCATGTCTGGTGCCCATATGAGGCACACGGCCTAGTCACACGGACGTGTGACCTCAGCAGAATTGAAAAATTTTTCTAAGTTCTAAAAATTCTGAATGTGTTCGGTTTAGTCCCGATTATCCTTAAAAGTATGTTTTAGGTCTCGTAGACCATCATAAGGGATGAATTTTTTATGATTGCCTATGTATTAATGTTATATGATATCTATGATTTTGAATTGGTCTGAAATGTTCTGTCTGTCTGGTAATGCCCCTTACCTATTCTGGCAATGGTTACGAGATAGGGGTGTTACAGTACATCTCAAGTGTGGGGAGGTTATTATCAGAAAACTTCCTAAACTTTTGTCTTGTTCTTAAATAATCTTCTCATATCACTCTTAGAATGAATTTTGATTGATTTATGATTTTTATTCGTATGTTTTGAATTAAATCATAGGTAACTGCATTGATTGTTTAAACTTTAAGACATTAGAAAATCAAGCATGATAAGTTGACTTTTGAGAATTAAAATTGTTAGGTTGTTTTCCTAAATTGAGGTATTATCTTGAAGTTTTGAATTCACAAGATTGACATCAAATACCCATAATTTTCGTGAGATTTTGAGCCTTTTAGATCATATATCTTTCTTGCTCACTAATTGTTTTTATGAGTGTGTCAACATTGATTTGTTATTCTAGAACTTGCATCGATTATACATGTCAAGACCACACCTTTGATTTGATATACTAAAATGATAAAGGCACTTAGTTTTTAACTCATTTACCCCATAAAAAGCCTACCCTCATAATTAACCCTTAGTGAACCCCTTTGAGCTTAACAAACTATTTTTTTTATTTACCCTAAATTTTAACCCCTATTCATACTTTTTGATTCGTTGAGAATTTTTTCTATTTTATTAATTCCCTTTTTGTTGAGATTTGATTTGGTTAATTACCTAACTATGTTCTTTCATTCAAATCGCTTAAATCTCTCTCATACTTGTTCTTATTCTTTAAAAAAATATACATACATACATATTAATATTAATCCTTTGTTTTTGAGCTTAAGTTTTTAATTCCATATTCTGAGAAGAAGCTCATGTTTATTCAATTGATGTTAGTTATTTTTCCAGTTAGGTAATTTATCAATTTAATCTCGATTCTAACCGTCTTTTTCAGCCTTTACCCATACATTTAACCTAAAGCCCCGTTACAACCCTTCAAAGACCTTCTGATTTGTGTATCATCTCATTTATAGTGGTGGAGATTTGATTTTCATGCAAGCCTATGGTAATAACTTTTCATGTTTGACTATTGAGTGCTTAATTATTGAACCTTAAACACATTGAGTGATTTGAGTGAATCTTTAGTGAGGATGTCAACCCTTGTCAATTTGGAATTAAAGATAATTACTTAGATAAAGGGGGATGCCTATAATTTTATGATTAAAATGCTCAACTTTGACTATTTGAAACTTTAATGTTCTTTTAGTTAAACGCTTAATGTATGATTACTTGTGAATTTTCTTGAACATTATTGATGAGAATTCTAAGTTGAGAAAAAATTATTTTAATTTTGAGTTGAAGATTTTGCTTGAGGACAAGCAAAGGTTTAAGTGGGGGGATATTTGATAAACCATAATTTATACATATTTTTAACCCATGCTTGGCATATGTATGGATGATTTTTTTATTGATTTCATTGAATTTGATGCTCATAATCCATTAAATGCATGTTTTATACATAGGTGAGCATAGGAAAGTGAAAAGAGCAAGAAACAGGCCAAAAATGGACCAAATAGGCATAAATCAGTGTTTCACACGGCCTAGGCACTTCCACACGAGTAAACCACACACCCGTGTGAGGTACACGGGCAGACCACACGCCCGTGTGTCATGGCTGTGTCAATTAGAAACCGACTCAGAATTACACACGGCTTGAGCACTTGCACACGGGCGTAGCACACAGTTGTGTCCCTGTCGAGCCCAAGTCTAGTTCTACTTGAAAAAGGCCACTTTTGAGGGTTTTGAAGAATTCTAAAGCCTATATAAACACCCTAGAAGAGGATTAGAGGGGAAGCACAGAGTAGAAAGTAGGAAACACTGAAGGATAGCCATCGGAATCAACTCAGAGTTAGGATCTACATCAAGACTTAAAATTTCCATCCAATTTCCTAGAAGTTCTTTGGGTTTCTTTATGTTTTGTTGTTTTCTAAACTTTGAGATGTTTTCCATTATTATTATGAACTAAACTCCCTAAATACCTAAGGGATATGAAACTTAGGAAGAATCTTATTACTCTTTGATTTATATGATAAATACTTGTTCTTATTCTTAATTGTGAGTTTAACCCTTGTTTTAATATTCCAGGATATTAAATCAGGTTTTTGATGTGCTTATTCAGTGGAGGAAAAGTCTCTGTTTAAGAGTAGATCATTTATAATTAAGCAGAGTTACATGCAATCCTAGAGATAGGACGACATAAATCTACTGGATCAGAGTCAAATCTAATAAGGGAATCCATAGATCGAGTTAATGCGACAATAGGGGTTTTAATTAGAAAGAGATTTCAATTAATCAACCTAGATTCGTTATTTTTAATCTCGAGAGAGATATTAACATAAATCAGGGATTTCTACGGAATAAGTCAAGTGAATAAATCGTCTAATTCAAAGATAATAAGTGAAGTCCAGGTGAATTCTTCCATGGGTATTGTCTTCTCCATTGATTTTCTTATAGTATTTTCCAACTTCAATCTCTATCGTGATTTTAGTTAATTAGATAATTAGTTTTAGTTTAAAAACATCCTTTAATTTTTAGGCTAGATAATAGAAAGATAGTAATTACTAGTACTTTTAGTCCTTGTGGATACGATATTTCCTACTAGTACTTTTAGTCCTCGTGCATACGATAGTTCCGGTCTCACCATAACTATACTACTGTTCGATAGGTGTGCTTTCCTTTATCAAATTTTTAGTTAGTTTCATGACCATCACGGCACAAATGCATGTTAGTCCTACTGGGTTAGTGACTTTGGAGTGTTTGCGGGTTTCTATGAAGTTACGGGTTCAAGCTTTGGCATAGGAAAAATCTTGGTTTTAGCACTAGGGGAACCCTGACTCTAGGTTGTATGCTTCTTAAATTTGGATGGGTAAAGCTTGAAAAAAAAGAACATGTGGTACAGGTGGTAAGTAACACCTCATAAGGGTTAGAGGACTGGGGTTCGAGGCTTGGATGGTGCAATAGAGGTTATATTTTGCATCAGTGTTGTGTAAGTGGTTGAGGTTGATTAAAACTCTATAGGATGAAGTTTGAATGAGTCTTAGAGAGATATGTGGAGGGATTTGAGGAGATAATGTGGATTGTTAGGTGAAAATCAAGGAAATATTTGAATGTTGAAGTGTCCAGGCAAATGAGGACTTTGGTGACACAAGAGTTTCAACTAAGGGGAGGAAATCAGGTCATTTTAAGCTTTGAAGTGTTGTTTTAAGTGATTGTCGAATCTTTCTAGAAGGGTTCTCTCATTTTCTTCTCTTGTTTTTGTTCCTTTTCCTTTTGATTTCAAGACTTTCTACTCTCGGTTGCACTCTGCATTTTTAGCCTAATTTGCGATACCATTTAGGCCATCTTTCGTGCTGAACCTACTTGTTTTACTGTTGGCTGATTTCTCCCTCACTTCTCCTCTTCTCGATTTTTTCTTTTCCTTTTTGATCCTTTCACTTTTAAGCCAAGCACTTCTTTCTTTCTCTTTCGAATTTCTTCATTTCTTTTCATATACATAGAAATCGATTACCCTGTTCCTGTTGGCCGGACATCTCACATTGCCAATTGAGTTTCCCTTGTCGACTTATACACTTCTCTTCCTCCCTACTTTCTTTTCTCTTCAGTGCTAATTTTAGTTTTTTTGGTCGAATATAGCATTGATCTTCCCTTCGGGTTTTGTTTTTAGTTTCGCAAAATTTCTCTAACATCCGGTAAGTTACTCGCCACCCTCCTTGTTTTTTTTTTTAAATGGTTTTCATGACACCTTCCTCTCCATTGATTAAACCGAGTAACTATTCTCTTTTTGTCACCAACTCTTTCTCTTAAAGGGGTTGTTTGGATTTTAGCCTCGCAAGAAATGAAAGGGTTTTCGAGGGATACAATTGTGGTGGAGATCTACTTATCTTCTGATCGATTATCTGAGGTAAACGGACTTATGGTTCTAGTGTTGGCTGATTGTCATTTCTCTCTTGGGCATGTATCTTTTCTTTAGATTAGCGTAGGATTAACTTTGTTTTAGACATTGATAAATTGACGAATTACGCTTGTGATTCAGATAATCCACAATGAGGTGAGAAGGATTCGTAATCAAACGGTCTAAGAAAAGTATAAGCCGATTCAGTCTAGGTTCGGAGCTCGTGGATTTGAGTGCGGTTTCACAGAAAGGTGTGTACCCCCACTAATAGATCGTAGAATGACAAAAAGCTGAAATGCTGAAATGCCGAAAAGCTAAAAGTACAGCGACAGTTGCCACACGAACATGCAAACGCACGTGTGGAAAATCTGATACTATAGTAGAGACCGCCTTAAGCGATCTCATGGGCTTAGGCAGGCCATGTGGGCCCGATGGGCTCGTGGGCCCCATTCAGGTTTTGTCATGAATATATGGAAATATTGGACCGAGCTATGTTGTTCACATGGATAAGGTCGATTTTGGGCTTAGCAGGCCATATGAGCTTGTAGGCCACACTTGGGCTAAGTATTGGGCTTTAGGCCCAATTGTATGTTTTGATTGGAAAAGGTTGCACAATTCACGTGAGACGACTGTGGACCTACAGATAGGTCGGTAAGTGTACCCAGACCCCGATTTACGAAATGACCTTTATGCCTTCTAAAGGTAAAATGACTAAAATGTCCCTACATGTTATATGATTATTATTGTATGCTATTTATGATATGTTTTCATTCATGTGATATTATGCTACATGGGGGATGGGATCACTAATTTGGAGGAAGTATATGATTTGTTAGGGTCGCATGGTTGCTTGACGACTGTGGATCCACCGATGGCTTTAAGCCGACTATGTGATTGGCAGCTCTGCTGTGATATTGGTTAGTGCCGCAACCGATGCTACATTAAAGTGTAGGGATGGGTGGGTCGATTTCATCCCAACAGGATGTAGCGTTGGACAGGAGATGGAGTGCAGGGTTGGTTGGGTTCTCACACATTACATATTCTAATTTTGATATTGATATAGGCTAAGGCCTAACCGCAGCTGTGACCACCGATTCTGTAATTGGCTTAGGCCCAGATTGATGTGATACATGCTCTCTGATTCATGGGGTAATATACACTGAGTTTTTGTAAACTCACCCCCTCTTTTAAATTTTTTTCAGGTAATCCTCAGTAGGCGGTTCGACGTATGGGAGGACTCGGAGGTGGCCACACTACGAACAGCTTTACATTTTCGTAATTACTTTTACATTACTTAAATTACTTTCTCTTTGGGTTTTTGATGTAATAAGGCATTTTCTCTAATTTTCTAGCTTTTAATCTGGGAGTTTTTAACTATTATGATTTATTTTTGTCAAAAGTAGAGCGCGACTTTCCAAAATGATATCTGTTTTCATAACATCACGTTTTCGTAACATTGTTGAAATGCTTCCGCAACAAACATGTTTTTAAAAGTAAGGCTGATTTAAAATGGTTAACAAATAATTAAGTTGACTTTAGAATTAAACAAAAGGGCTTTTATCTTTCAAGTGAGATTTATTAATAAGACAAAGTTTTTCGAAAAAGCATTTTAATGTGACACGCTAGATTTGGCCATAACGTCTAGGCCGGGTTTGGGGTGTTACAGTCAATATAGGAATAAATGTTACATGACAACCACTTTTATTTTATCACACTAGAGTCCTTCAAATCATATTTTTGTTTTATTCACATTTTTATTCATAAGAATTCTCGATATGTTTGATCGGTGATATTATCATTCTTGTTTACTGATATTGAAATATTCTAATTTGTAGGTTTATTATGACAAACACACGTGAAAGACTAAGACCGTTGTCCCTGCTTTGAAGAAGCAAAAGGGTCTTGGCTCGACTTCCTCCTCGAGAGCCTCTGCCGAGACACGCCACCTTTATGTCAGATTTGCGGTGTGTTCTCAAGAGGATCTGTACCAGCTTCATCGAGTGCGACCACTCGGTCTGGGCCGCTGCATTGATTGGGTCGCGCTAGAGCAGGTCCGACTAGTTGATGATGTGTGTGCCATTATTGCCACAGCTCTATGAGATAGGTTCTTTGACATCATCGAGCCTACCTACATGGAGCTCACCTTAGAGTTCGGCGCCACATTTTCGATCCAGTAGGTCATGTCAGTCCATGAAGAGCCAGGCACCATTACTTTTCGCCTTCTTGGTTTGGTGCGACATATGAGCGTCCCAGAGTTCAGTGTTGCTTTGGGACTCTACACAGAGGAGTTCATGTCTGCCAAGGACTTCCTTCAGCTTCATCGGCACATTCACCACTCATCTTTGGTTTGCTAGACCGATCTTACCGCCAGCTAGATACCATATGATGTGAGTCACTCGAAGGTGACTTCTCTCTCTCCTGCCTTACGATAAGTTCACACACTCCTTGCTCACACCTTGATAGGACGGAAAGAGAGCACTGGTGTCATTAGCACTCACGACGCATACTTCCTATGGAGCATGGCCCACAACCATATTATTGATTTGGCATTCTTCATCACACTATCTTTTTGCCATCAGGTTGACCACCATAAGAGGGGCCCTATCTGTCTAGGCCCTTACGTGACTCGCCTCGTTTGACACTTCGGTCTTCTCGACACACCGGAGTAGTCCTCAGCACTTACCCTAGTTGGTCAGATGTCCCCTCAGGAAATCTCGGGCATGATTCACATGAGGATGATCGAGCGACAACGTGGCGTAGATCCTCCTCAGTACAGATTGTTTCATTCTAAAGCTCAGGATGACCCCAAGGACTTCACTGATGATGTTCTTCCTTATCACGAGGATCCACGTCAGGCACCACCTTTGAGTCATAGGCCTGTTCATTCTGCTGCTAGCTCCTGAGGAGTATCCTACGAGGAATTCACTAGTTTATGTCAGTACTGTGCTGAGAGGTTCGACAGTATTGATGCCACATTGCAGCAGATTTGTCAGCATTTTCATATTTCTCCTCTAGCGCCACCTTCTCGCGACATTAATCAGTCTGATGATGAGGGCCATTAAGTCCATTTGTCTTTATTTTTAATTTTATTTTTAATTTTAATTTTAATTTTAATTTTAATTTTATTTTTATTTTTATTTTAATTTTTATTTGTATTTTGAACTCTATTTTAATTATTATGGTTGTTTCTAATCGAGTAACCCTTTTAATCCTCTTCAGTATTGTGTTTATCTTCTTATCAATTGCTCAAAATTTTACACTACCTCTGCATTTATCTTCAATTCCACTTTTCACTATTTTGAGAATTTCATCCAATATTCATGGCATTTCATTTCTCCCCCTCTCTTATGATATTTTTGTTTTTACTTTGATTATCTATTTTTGTACATTGAGGACAATGTACATCTTAAGTGTGGGGAGGTTATTTATATGATTATTTGAAAGTCCCTGAATTATGCCTTGTGTTTAAGTAATTTTCTCATATTACTATTAGAATGAATTCTTATTGATTTTGTTATTATCATTGATGTGTTTTAGATTAAATTCATAGGTAATTGTGCATTGATTATTTAAACTTTAAGACATGAGATAATCAAGCATGATAAGTCTATTTTCAGAATTAAAATTTTCTAGGTTGTTTCCCTAAATTTAAATACTACCTTGAAGTTTGAGATTTGCAAGATTGACGTCAAAAACCATAATTTTTGTGAGATTTTGAGCCTTTAGAGCATATACTTTTCTTTCTCACTTTATTATTGGTTATGAGTGTGTCAATATTGATTTGTTATTTTAGAACTTGCTTCGATTATACATGTCAAGACCATACCTTTGATTTGATATACTGAGATGATAAAGGCACCTAGGTTTTAACCCACTTACCCCATTAAAAGCCTACCTTCATAATTAACCCTTAGTAAACCCCTTTGAGCCTAACAAATCGTTTCTTGATTTACCTATTAATATTAACCCATAACTCATTTTTTCTATTTTATTGACTTCCTTTTTGTCGAGATTTGATTTGGTTAGTTGCCTAACTATGTTCTCTTGTTTCAATTGTTAAAATTTCTCTCATCATCCATTGAAAAAAAAGTTAAAAAAATATAAATATATTTATATATATGCATATGTGTTGATTATTACTAGTTCTTTGGTTTGAGCTTAAGTAGTTAATTTCATATTCTGAGATGAAGCTCGTGTTTTTCTTTAATAATTTTGATTGATGTATTTATTCAGTATTATTCTATTTTTCTAGTTAGGTAATTTATCAATTCGATCTTGATTCTAACCTTCTTTTTCAGCCTTTATCTACACCTTTAACCCAAGCACCATTACAACCCTTTAAAGACCTTTTGATTTGTGTATCATCTAATTTTATAGTGGTGGAGATTTGTTTTTCATGCAAGCCTATCGTAATAATTTTTCATGTTTGACTTTTGAGTGCTTAATTTTTTAACCTTAAACACTTTGACTGATTTGAGTGAATCTTTAGTGAGGATGTCAAATCTTGTCGGTTTTGAATTAAAGGTAATTATTTAGATAAGGGGAAATACCTATGTTTTCATGCTTTAAAAATGTGTGACTTGGATTGTTTGAATCTTTAGTGCTCTTTTAGTTGAATTATCAATGTGTGATTACATGTGAATTATGATAAAACATTATTGATGAGAATTATGAATTGAGAAAATTTAATTTTAATTGTGAGTTGAGGATTTTGCTTGAGGACAAGAAAACGCTTAAGTGTGGGGATATTTGATAAACCATAATAGTAACACATTTTAATCCGATGCTTAGCATGTTTTTCGATGATTTATTATTTAATTTAGTGATTTTGATGCTCCTAATCCTTTAATTTCATGTTTTATACTTAGGAGAGTGTAGGGGAACAAAAGGAGCAGAAAATGGGCCAAAAACGGGCAAAACGGGCTGATTTAAAGATCCACACGGCCAAGACCATTTCCACACGGGCTGAGCAATGCCCATGTGGCAGCCCGTGTCAATATCACTCCCTATATACCAAACACACAGAAATAGCCAATTTATAGGGTTCTGAGCATTCTAAAGTCTATAAATACACACTAGAAGAGGACCAAAGAAGACACGCAAAAGAGAACGCAGAAATTACTCGAAGAACGCCGACGGACTCAAATCAGAAGCAAGATCTCCTTGAAGACTGAAGATCTCCATTCAATTTCTTTAGAAGTTTTTGGGTTTCTTTATGTTTTGTTATTTTCCTATTTTTGAGATGTTTTCCTTTCCAAGTATGAACTAAATTCCCTAAATACATAGGGAAGATGAAACCTATGACAGATCTTATTATTTGATTGTTCTGAATTACATGATAAATATTTGTTCTTGATCTCAACTATATTTATTTACTTTCATGTTTAATGTTTTTCAGGATATTAATTCATGATTGATGTCCTTATTCAGTGAGCAAAAGTCTCTGTTTAAGAGTATATCTGACATAATTGAGCGGAGTTGCATGCAATCCTAGAAATAGGATGACATAAATCTACTGGATTAGAGTCAAATCTAATAAGGGAATCCATAGATCGAGTTAATGCGACGATAGGGGTTTTAATTAGAAAGAGATTTCAATTAATCAACCTAGAGTCAGTTATTTTTATTCTCGAAAAAGATATTAGTATAATTTAGGGATTTCTATGAATCAAGTCAAGTGAATAAATCGTTTAATTCAGATTCAGAATAATAAGTGAAGTCTAGGTGGATTCTTTTCTTAGTATTGTCTCTCTCATAAGTTTTCTTCTTTTATTTTCTCAATTCGCTCCCTATTGCTTAGTAATTAGTTTAGTTAGATTAAGATTTTAAAATACCCCTTCAATTTATAGGCTAGATAATAAAAATATAGTAATTACTAGTACTTTTTGTCCTTGTGGATATGATATTCTCGACTCACCGTAGTTATACTACCATTCTATAGGTGTGCTTGCCTTTGTTGTATTTAGTTAGTTCGTGATGTCATCACAAGTTAATAAAATAAATTTATGAATTTATCAAAAGCTTTTTTATGAAAGGATAAGTATATTTAAAACCTTATAATTATCAAACACTTTTTTGTTTGTTTTTCCTTTCGATTCAATGCGCCGAAAACTTCAACGAGGCATTGGCTCAATGACAATGGCAAAGTTGAGGTCTCAAGTTCGTGTCCCACCTTATGTAAAATGTCTAGGTTCTTAGTTAATTTATTCGTTATTGAGTTATTTATTGCTTATAATGTTTGAATGCATTGTTACAGTTATAACTTCAAAAAAAAATTCAATACACCGAAAATAAATAATTTAATTTTAAAAAATAAATAAATCAACTCATATAATTTTTTATTCTTTTGCTCAGCCTTATAAGGTTGTATCAAAAAGATAAAAAAAAATGACAACTGGAAGAAAATAGGCTCAAAGATGAAAAGAACTCCAAAAACACAACAATCATACTCAAATGCACCCCAACACCCAATAAGAGGACTCCCGAATATATCTCAGAACTCAAAAAACAAACATCAAAATGACCTCAAAGTAGAAAGCAAGACACCAAGCTTAATAGAAATAACATACTCAACAATTAGAAATAAATACTCAGACAATCATTGTAGCAAAGAGCCAAAACCATCCTGTACATCAAGAAATTGCCTCCGCACTTCACTATCAAAAGTCTCTTTGTAACAGCCCGCTCGGTGGAGGCTCAATATCAAGATACTGTTTGGTGTATTAGTTGGTAAAGTCAAAGGTAGAATTGAGTAAGTAAAGTATTTGTTTTGACTTAGTGGCGAACTCTGTAGGATTCGCCATTTCGCGAACTCAAAGTTTTGGCAAACTCTAAGGTTTTGTGGACTCTTCTGCTAAGTATCTGCCCACCCTAGATGTCCTGGGCGAACTCGTTAAGATTGTAGTTTTGACAGATTTGTTTCTGTATTCAGTGCTTGATGACTTAGCTAGTCATGTTGGGGTTTAGTTGAGACCTAGTTAGAATTGAACTAGAATACTGTAGATGATTAGATTTAAAACTTATTAAGTACGTTTAATCACGAGAATCAATGGTGTTAGTGGGATTATATGAGACTCTTGCTAAATTTTGTATCATGCATATCATGGGCAGGGTGGCGTGTAGAAATATTTTGTGTGAGTTCTTGTAATGAAATGCAATTTTTGTTAAACTCTGTTTTATGAAATCTTTTGTTAATTCTAGAAATATATATAAGTGTGTTTGATACAATGAGATGGTTTAAGAGATAATACTTTAGGCGTGTACGCCAAACTGTTCGAATGTTGTTTTTAACTACCAATGATGTACATTGAAACTTTTGTAAACGGAATAACTCTATCGACTTTTATAAGGCTTCCGCTAAATGTTTTTTTTAAATGCTTTCATTGGCATATAAATAATAAAAATTATTTTGTCATTGTCATATTGAGGACTACGCTAGTATCTTAAGATTTAAAATAAAATTCAATTACTTTTCCTGAATTCATATGATTTTAAGTTTTGACACTTAATACTCAAATCCAATTATCGGGTCAGGTGAAGTGTGTTGCAAGTTTTGATATCAGTGTTAAGGTTGAGCCGATTCTCGAAAAATCAAAGGTTGTGTCACGCCCCGCCACGCATGATACATTTCTGGCTTAGTCCCTATAATTTGAATTAATCTGAATCTTATTGTAGTGTTAACAAAAATGTATGAATGATCGAGAGAAGTAACCGGTGAGGAAATAGAAAGCCATGTACCTCCTGCTCAGGGACAAACTCCCACAACTAATCTGGGTGCTGCTGGGAATGCTTTTAGCAACGCCTTCTTCACTATGATTACCCAGATATTTGATCAGTGTAAGGGAACAACCCAAAATAAATCACCTTTGAAAACGAGTTTGCCTCCACACTGCACTATCAAAAGTTTGTTGAGGTCTATATATTCAACAGAGAGATAAAAAAAAAACATACCATAGTCGATAAGCACATCAAAACAAATCACCTTTGATAAGTATCAAAAGTAACATATTTTGGCCTCACTCTTAATGCATTGTTGGGTGATTATGTGACATTAATCGTGAATTATAAATTTCTAATCTTTTATATTCATATTTTGTTGCTTAATAGGGCGTTTGGGAGCAATAGGAATGAAGAGTGGGTGGAAATTAGAATTTTGAAGCATTCCGGTAGTTGTGCGCATGCAATGGATTTTCACACAGGCAATCCACATAGCCGTGTGTTTTCACATGGTTGTGTGTCCAGGGTGTGTTGATCTCGGGAACTGTGTGGATTGACAGCTATAAGTTACGGTTTTTAGGGTTTTTTCAACACCATGAAAATTTCAGTTTCATATTTCATGCCTAACTGAGATAAGTTCGGTAATGAGAAAGAGAAAATAAAAAGAAGTAATTTGAGTGGTTGAAGAGATGGCCAAGTTGGAAAAATGCAAAATAAGAATTACGGGTGGCTATCATGAACCAAACAATTGCTCTAGCAATCTTGTCCAAACAATTGCTGAGAGTGGATGAGGTCTTTATTCTCCAGTTTAGTGAAGAAATTTATCATGTTAGAGTGTCCAGTTACAAGGAATGAACCAAAGCAACGCCATTGGGCTTTAGCGTTAGAATGGTGTCCAGAAATCGCTGCTTCTGAGTCGAATATGCAAGATACAGGCCGAGTTGAAAAGTCGCTGGAAAAAGGTACGGCGATAGAAGGCGAGAGAACAGATATGCCTAATAAAATCAACGAGAAGAGTTGAAAATTGGAGAATGGGAGCGATTAGACTGAATTTGTCAGACGAAAGACTCTTGAAGAAATTGCAGGGATGGGTAGTTCCACAAAGAACAAGAAAGAAAACGAAGTTGTGATAGCTAGAATGGGGGACAAGACACTAAATGAATCTGCTAATCAAAAGTCGGCTGATCAACACTTGCAGGAAGTGGATGGGCTGAATTAGAATGGTGGCGTTATGGAGAAAAACTTATATCGACTCCAAATGTAGAGCCGAAACCAGTAGCATGCATAACAATGACCAACTGTGTAAGAGATCAGAAAAGAGGAAACTGTGACATGGGAGATGGTTTATTGCATGATGGAAATGCTCATGAGAATAGGTATGAAAAGTGGTTGGTGTCCCAAATGGGACGAGTGGGGCTAACAGTGGTGTACAGCTTGGAGATACTTTTGGAGATTTGATGAATGACGCTCTGTCAATGGTTAAATCCAAGAATTTTAAATTAATTGAAGAATTTGTTATGGTGAATAACTCCATGAAAGTTCCAATTGAGTTAGGGAAGGATAACTCTGAACAGAAGGAGAATGCACGCATGGAATCAAAAAGAAAAGAAAGAGAATAATCACCTTAAATGGAAGTTCTACGGTGAGGCGGATGAATTGGTGCGTCGAAAAGAAAGTAAGAAACAAGCCAAAATAACCGGGAGTAGATAAAAAAGAAAAAAGAAAAACATTCATGTGCAAGTACTGTGATGTAAAAGATTGGTATATAATTATCATTGAAGGCCTTGGAGTTAATCCATGAAGAGTGGGCTTGTGAAAGAGCCTTGGTGGAAGGTTCAATTTGAACGTGTGGTGCCATTTTCTGTTATCGAATTTGTTTCATTTTAAATGCCTATGTTGGGGTGATTTTAAGAGAGCTGTCTGTTTGGGAGAGTTCATTTTGGTGAGAAGATGTGGATTGTGTTGGCTGATGTTGCCTCTACACTGTGTTGGCTGGTGTTTTCTGTCGACAGTCGACAGTTTCGGTGTTTTGGTTCTGTCCTTGATGTGTTTTTATTCTAATTGTAGGCGCTTTCTTCTTAGGGGTGTAAACGAACTATTTCTGAAAGATTTGTGCCTTCTATTTTATAATAAAATATATATTTTATTGCTGAGAAAAAGAATTAATGTGTAACTACTCTTGTAGTTAATCTGTTTCCTTTGTTTCAAATTACAATGTAAAGTCACTCTGTGTTGCTGGTGTTGTTATTATTACTTAGTTTATTTAGATTAGTATTTTCATTAAAGTTGTATTAGGGATATGTTATAAGAATAATTAGATTTTATTTTTATTATTAAATTTAATTTGATTTTAGAAGTGGAAATCACGTCAAACCAGTCTTCTTCGTTCTCGAGACTTCAATTAGAAGTACTTGAAGCCTAGGTATTCTTTCTTCGGCTGACCATTCCAATTGTTACAAGCTTACAAATCATTACCGTCCATAGCTGCCGCAACCAAATTGGCCTTGGATTCAATTACGAAATTAGCCACCTCAACTTGCTATTGCCAGATTCGATTTGCCATGTTGTCCAAGGGGCACCGATTTGCTTCTCCAATCGTTGAACCAACTCGCCTTGCACCGATTGCCTTGACAGCCAAAGCATTGCCGCTACCATATGTTCTTCATAGAAGCTTTGTTGCTTCGATTAGTTGCTATTGGAAATTGTTGTAATCTCCTTGTGGCAACCGAATTGGATAATTTTTCATTGCCAATCTGTCGCCCCGATAGTCTCAATTACTAGCAACCAAAATTCTTCAAATCTTTGCCATCTATTTGCTACTGCCGCTGTACTCCATTTAGCTGCACCCTGCTTTGCTCCAAGTAATTGTTGCCGCAAATTTGTTCAAAGTATCCCCATCCCCTTCAAGATCTGTTGCCGTTTTCTCGTTCTATTCTAGTGTCAAATTGCTGCCTGTTACTTTGCTCCTCTTCGTCAACCAGCTTGCTGTCGTTTTACTCCTCTAATTCAGATGGCGTTCGTTCGCCTTTATGTTGCTGCTGGGGTTCGGCCTTAATTGGCTGTCAATCAGCCAACAAAATTGTTGGGAGTTATCGATCAAAAATTGGTTGCTCATTGTTTGTCTTAGGACGTGCCTTACTCCTTTTAATTTTCACTAGCAAGATTAATTTATTAGTTGATGCATTGTTTGAGTAAAATTGAAATTACTCGTGGTTAGGCTTAATTAGTTAGAGTAAGTACTAAACGGAAGTGACATGATTTAGATTTATATTGTTTAATTTACGATTAATTTAATTTGAATTCATGCATGATTAACTTGTTAGTTTTGATTTAAAGACGAGTTGTTAGGTTGACTATTATTTGTAGCATATGGTTATTAATTAGATAAATTCGGATTAAGGATAGAAATTGGTTATTGTTAATTAGGTTACATTAATTCTTTTTTTAAGATTAAAACTAGACTAATGGCCATGCAAATGATAACTTTGAATAATTTTTAATGAAATCGTATAGTTTTCTCTTGAAGCAAAAGAGTTGAGTGAACTGTGAAAAGCGAAAATCGTCGAAGATTCCTTGCTTCTAAGTATCGAATGCTTAGATATTTCGGTTTGCAATCTCTAAATTTTTATTTCCCGATTAATTTAAATGCATGCCTTCGTAATATTTATTCGTGAAATTGATTGAAGTTGGTTTTGATTGTGCCTATAAATTATTTTTATCATTATAAAACTAATGTGCCGGAATCTTTTGAACGTAGTCGGCATGCCCCGTGGAGTATAAGCAACTATGTGTGTGAAACTAGTTTGGCACCTATGTGTGGAGGAATTTTGAGATATTTGGAGGGGATGGCAAGAGGGATATTATCTGGTGCTGCAGGTACAAATGTTGCTGAGGAAGCTGAGATTGAAGCGGTGAAAATTTCTCTCGAAGTGTTTGAATCGACAAACTGGAAGTGTTTTAATTCACTGGTAATTGAAGTAGGCTCTGCGGTGGTGTTTTCTTTTATCAATCATAGAAATAATGATTTTATCACCAACGGAAAAGGAAAAAAACAAAGCACACATGGCAATCTTTTATTGCTGGCTGTCAAATTTATTTAAATATAGTATTACATAATATAAAAGAAAATAGTAGTAGTGCAAACTATTTTATTTTGTTTGGACAGCCTCACCACCACACATAGATTGCCTAGATACGATAGATAGCAGATAATCAAAGCAAAGCTAGATTATTTAGGCACGGAACTGGCGTAGATATTGGCGGTTAATACTTGACCTTTAGAATTTGCTTCAATACTTGCCCATGCGGTGTATTCAGAACCGGCATAAATAATCCGATCTTCGCTCTTGTGGCCGTATTTAAGATTGTTTGCAACTTGTTTCCAATCAATGGGGTCATTAATTTTGAACATCTTAGTAGAGACCTACAATTGATAAATGAATGGATTATCATATATGCTATAATATATTTTATTTTTTAAAAGAAATAGTTAAGCTTTAATACAATTACCATGTGAAAAAGTGAAGTCAGTCTGATGCTATACCATGGGAAAGAATTAATTAGAAACTGAGAGATTAATATTTACCTGATTATCAGTGGTCCACAAAATGATCCACCTGAGGCTATGACCGACTTCATACACAAGAGCTCCGTTCAGATAGATGGCTGGCATAGTCAGCGTAAAAGTTGCAGTTTCTGTATTCTTGATCGTTTCCGCAGCAGTTTCGTAGTTCGACAAAGCCAATACTAGATTCTGGCCAGCATCATTTGTAATAGTGCACTCAGTGGTAGCAGTAGAAGCCATTTGTAGTTGGTTTATACAAATTTCAGCTATATACTGAGTCTGATTTTTGATTTGCTTGTGTTGTGCTTCATGCAGGGTTCCATACACACATATTTATACACAGGTTTATAGCATAAAATAATCAAGTCAATTAGGAGCTTATAATTATTTAGCTTGAGCCAAGTCAATAAGATTTTATTAATTAACCAAGGTTATGACTTCATCGAAAGTTCTAACTATATTTATATCCTTATAACTATAAAACTTTTGTCCTTACTTTTCCTTTTCTTTCAATTCATTGTCCCGAAAACAAATAATATACTTTTTCTATAACATAAATCTATCTATAGAAAAAGAAAAGGGTAAAATGGCATTCACATCCCTATAACCATCAAACCTTTGTCTTTTTCTTTTTCAAGTTCATTGTATCGAAATGATCAATCCCCACCCTCCCACCCAAGTTTATACAATCAATGTCAGTTTTAAACATCGTGACTAGAATTTCAATATACAACATGGTTAGCAGCATTCTTAATTTTGTGTAAGATTTTCACTAAATCTTCACATGGTTAAGATTACAACTATTAATCATTGCTCATATTTGATGAATTTCAAAATTTATTTATTAATTAGATTCCAATACTATCGGACCTAATTTAGGGAGCTAATTTTATTGTAAATATATTATTAAGCGAGTTTTAGTTGATAAATTTATCACATCTAGATGAGTTATATTATTGAGGTCATGAAATTTATTACATTTGTAGGCATGATCAGTTTTAATATTGTAGTGAATATCTTCATCTTTCGTTTTCATTTCATCATTTTAGGATATAAAATTTGTTTCCATATTCTTTCTCTTCTTTTTAATGGATACTTGATAAAGTTTCACCAAATTCTAAGATGTACGACAGGTACGTAACCAATGCCCCTTCATACCACATCAATAGCATAAATTCTCAACAATTTTTGAAAGACTATTTTGACCACATCTTTCTTGTCCTTTATTGTTGTTCTTTTCTTGGTGGTCAGAAGTATTATACATATTTATAGAATTAAAAAAAATGTGGGTTTTATATAGAGGTGTGCATGGGCCGGGCCGGGTTCGGGCCGGGCCCATTAAAAAATTTTGGCCTGTTTTCAAGGCCCGGGCCCGGCCCGGCCCGAAATGTGGTCCTAGAATTTTGTCCAAGCCCGACCCGAGAAAAAAATGATAGGCCCGAGTTCGGCCCGGCCCGGCTCGGCCATATTTAAAGAAATTTTACTTTTTTTTATTAAATAAAAAATTTTAAAATATAATAAATCAAATGCATTTAAAACATAAAAACAAATATTAAAACAAAAAAATAAAAAATGGGAATAAAATAATTCTTAAAATAATACATAAATTAAAAATATAATAAAAATTAATTATATTAAAATTAAAAAATTGAAACAAATTAGAACTAAATTAAGAAGTAAATTATATTAATAACAAAAATTTTACAATATCAAAAAAACTAAAGTAAAAAAAACTAAAGTTACTTAAAATTTAAAATAAAAAAATTAAAAAATAATTTAATATTAAAATCGGGCCGGGCCCGGGCCAAAAAAATCTTGCCCAAGGCCCGGCCCATTTTTTAAACGGGCCTCGTTTTTTGCCCAAGCCCATTTTTCGGGCCTATATTTTTACCCAAACCCTCCTATTTTTCGGGCGGGCCTTCGGGCCGGGCCGGGCCGCCCGACCCATGCACACCTCTAGTTTCATATGTAACATGCGCCGAATTTTGAAAAAATAAAATTAATTTCGTTTCGTTTGCTGCTTTTTTTTATTTTTAAAAAAAGTTATTGTTCAGGTTTTAATTGTTTTTGGCTTGAGTCCTTTTAAGGTTTTAATTGTTTTCGGCTTGACCATGGAAACAACATTAATTCATTGATATTTATATTACAGTTTACCTGCTTAAGAAAAAATGGGTTTTTAAGCTAATCAATTTAATCATCAATTAATAAGATTTTTTTTATAATTTAGTAGGTGAAATTAAGTTTTGATGGATATTGATTAAAATTGTTAATTTTTTTTTATAGTTATATATTCAATTTTATGGATACTTTGGTGTAAACTCATGTCAACATAATACATGTTTAAAAAAATTTTCTTTTTATTTTTAAATTTGATTCTATAATATTTGGTTTTAACATTTTATGATTTGAAATATTTGGTCAAATTATGATATGGTTTAGAGAATAAATTGTAGGATATCCTAACTATTATGATTTTGTTTTTAAGATATTTAATTTAATGGGTTTAAATTTTGATGCATAGGTTTTTATTTTTATTAAGGATTAATCAATAAAATATTAAAGTTTTTGGTTTTTTTATTGCGCTATTTAGATAGCCTTATTTTGAGTTATTTGGAGAACTATAATGTAATTGAAAAATTTTGGTTTTGACCTTTAATTGTTATGAAAATTTTAAATTTGAATATTAGTATGTTAATATATATTTTAAAATAACTTAATTAAAACAATAAATTGTCAAAGTGATCTCTATTATTGAAATTATTTTTTTTAAAACATTAAAGGTTACGTGCATGTAACTTAAGCTAAGTTACTATTGATCGGCCCAAAGGAAGGTTAATATTTAACAAAATTACATGTACAACTGTGTAATAAATATGTGACAATTATTTGGTTTTGCATGTGAGTGTCTGATTACTACACCAAGATGTCACTTACAAGTTAATATTTTGTCCAAATATGACATATTAATGGAGTGTCTGGTATTTTGAGATGAGGTTTACCTTTATTCAAATTATTTTGGTTTAAATCTAAAATATTTTGAAACAAATAAATTCAATTTTTGGCTTTGAGATTTAATTAAGGATGTCTAATATTTCAAATAGATTAGTTGAAACAAAATGTCACCAAAGTGACCTTTTTTTGCGTAAATTAGTTTATTTAAAATATCAAAATGATTATATGTTTTTATGATTCATGCATTTATTAATTTACCTAAAGGTAAGTTAATATTTGGTAGAATTTCAATGACATCTGTAGTGATAAATATGTGACAATTATAATGTACTTTATTTGAGCAATAAATTAATTCAAAGATTGATTCATTTTTGACATAATTTATTGTCAATATTTGATTGTTACAACAAGAGTACCGCTTACTATTAATATTATTGTCCAAAGACTTGATATTAATGTTGTGTTTGGTATCTTGAGATGGGATTAACCACTATTTTGAATTTATTATTTACTTATGAATATTGATGTGAACTTATTTTTATCTATTTTGTTCTATATTCAGCTAGTTCATATTCTACTACCACAATATTTGCTAATATGAATTCTATATCTATGCTTAATGGGACTAATTTTTAAGGAATGGAAAAGACAATTACTTATAATGCTTGGCTGTATGGATATAGACTTTGCACTAAGGGAAGAACAACATGCACATCTCACTGCAGCAAGCACCCCTGATGCTAAAAGGGATTTTGAGAGATGAGATTATTCAAACCACATGAGTCTAATGATCATGAACACAACATTCCAAAAGCCTTTAGAGCCATAGAATCTGAAGAGATTACTCAGGCCAAGGGTTTCCTTGACGAAATTGAGAAACGTTTTACCAAAAACAATAAGTTTGAGATGACATGACTTCTGACTTCTTTGATGTTTGTGAAGTGCAAGGGTTAGGGAAACGTGAGAGAGTACATTATGGAGATGTTCCATGTTGCTTCAAGACTTAAAGCACTTAAGATCGAGCTTTCTGAGAAATTGATTATTCTTACGATTTTGATTTCGCTTCACACACAATTTAACCAAATTAAAATTAGTTATAACTGTAAAAATAAAAAAAATAAAAAAAAAACTAGACTCTAAATGAGCTCATTTCTCATTGTGCAAGAGGAAGAAAGGTTGAAACCTGATAAGTCTAAATGTGCTTATTTGGCCAGTGCCTCTAAACACAATAGTTTACATTCTGAATAGAGTACTCACTAAAGCAGCTGCAAAAACACCTTATGAGCTTTGGATAGGTCGAAAGCCTAGTCTAAAGCACTTTCACATTTGGGGATGTCCAGCTGATGCAAGGCCTTATAGGCCACATGAAAAAAAAATGGACTCCAAAATAGCGAGCAACTACTTTATTGGTTATCATGAGCGACCTAGGGGTTATAAGTTTTATGATCCCACAAATATGAATATTTTTGAGACAAGAACTGCAATATTTTTTAAAGATGTTGGATTTAGAGGGAGAAATAAGGTTAAAGACATTGCTTTTGAGGAGGAATTGGATTCTAACTTAGTTCCTGCTATCACTTTTGACGATGTTTAGGTTCTCATACCTATCATTTATCAAGAATTGAATCTAAAACCTCAACAAAACAATGTTAAACAACTCTTTTTTCAAGATGAGGTAATTATTCAAGAAAAACAAACTCAACAACCCTAAGAACAAGTGTCATTAAGGAGGTCTATGAGAGAAAGGAGAAATGTTATTTTAGACTATTATGTTGTATTTCTCCAAGAATATAAATATGACAATGGAATGATAAAAGATAATCCAATCAACTTTTTTCAAGCAATGAAAAGTTCTAATTCTCAAAAGTGGATTGATGCCATACAAGAAGAGTATAAACCTATACAAGATAATAAAGTTTGGGAACTTACCCCATTACCTGAATGTGCAAAATCAATTGGTTGTAAATGGATATTTAAAACCAAGAAGGATGCAAATGGTAACGTAGAGAGGTATAAGACGCATTGTGTACCTAAAGGATATACTTAGAAAGAGGTTATTGGTTTTATAGAGACTTTCTCTCTAGTTTCAGCGAAAGACTCTTTTAGGACAATCATGACGCTTATTATTGCTTGTTTTGATCTTAAATTACATCATATGGATGTTAAGATCGAGTTTTTCAATGGCAACATTGAAGAAACAATTTATATGGTACAAATAAAAAAACTTTAAGTCAGGAGATCCAAAGAATATGGTTTGCAAATTAACAAAATTCATCTATGGACTCAAACAGGCTTCCCATCAATAGTACCACAAGTTTCATCAAGTAATTATCCCTTTCGGTTTTGAGATGAATGTTGTTGATTGTGTGTATCACAAACTCAATGGGAGTAAGTATATATTCTTGGTTCTATATGTCGATGACATTTTGCTTGCCACTAATGATATAGTTTATTGAACGAAACTAAGAGGTTTTTTTCTAAGCATTTTGAGATAACAGATCTTGGGGACGCCTTTTTGTTTTAGGAATTCAAATATATCGAGATCGATCTTGGGGTATTCTTGGATTGTCACAAAATAGCTATATCCATAAAGTACTCAAAAGGTTTGACATGCAATGTTGTAAACTAGGTGACACCCCTATTGCTAAAGAAGACAAATTTAATCTTACTCAATGCTCTAAAAGTAACCTTGAAATTCAAGAAATGCAAAAGATTCCCTATGCATTAGTTGTTGGAAGTCTAATGTATGCTCAAGTATGTACGCATCCAGATATTCATACACTGTTGGGAGGTTACGTAAATATTTAACCAACCCTCATATGGACCATTGGATATCAACCAAGAGGGTTATGAGACATCTTTAGAGAACAAAAGATTACATCCTCATACATCAAAGGTTTGATAAGTTAGAGATCATCAAGTATACAGACTCCGATTTTGATGGAATATTGATGCAAAATTTTGCCACTAGGGTGCAAATCGTGACAATAATTGGTAGTTCTTTATTCCAATAATAATTGGAGCACATCAAAGTCAAAGCACATAAACATTAAATTCCTAGTTGTTAAATTAAAGTATAAAGCATATTAGGACAAACTTCATGATTGTGGACCCACTTACTAAAGTATTACACCCAAGGTTTTATAAGGGCACATTGCTCATATGGGTGTAATGTCATTCTAGGATATTCAATTTTAGTAGGAGTTTGTAATTTTAATTACTTTTCTATTATATACAAATTTTTGGTTATTTCAATTTAAGGTTATTTTTTGTAGAAATAAAGTTTATTTGATTTATTCACACTCTGATTTTAGTAAGGTTTGATCTTACTAAAGTTAAGAAGAGCCAATCGCAAATAGGCATGTTTGGTTCACATTGTATGTAATTTCCATGCTACACATCCATACTTGATCTATATCATTTGGTTATGTTAATATACGTGATTAGGGATGGATTTAGTTACGATATATGTAACGAAAGTCGTCTTGATTCTATGTTAACATAATTAGTGGATGAGATTGTTCGGAATACCTTTTGGATATGATAGTAAAGTGTTGAGCTCATAATGTTATATAATGATATGTAATTATAGAGTAATTAATATATATATGTGGTCCAAGTGGGAAATTGTTGAAAAACATGGACATCATCCATATAATAATAGTAATTACATGTTATTAATTACTATCATAAAAGATTAGCCTAAATTAAAAGTGGTCTAATTTGTTTATAGTTTATTGGATTTTAGTTATTAAATAAAATATAAGTTAAATATGTGTGGGTACTCTAGTAACTAATTTCTAATTGATGATGGATTGATTAGAAATTAAGGTTAATGTGCAAAAGTTATATATTAGGGTTATGGTCCCTAAATTACACATACATAACTTTTCTAATATTCTATCTTTAGAAAGAAAAAAATTCACCTTTTCTGAATTACTTGTGTGCTAATTTGAAAGATAAAAATCATAAAATCTGAATATTTTAAGAAATTGATGAATTCAAATATACTTATGCATCTTACATAACAGATCCTGATTTATTAAGTTTCATAAAAAGAAAATTACGGTACTATAGCAATTCGCCCCAATATTGAAAGAAGGCGGTGTCTACTCCATTAGTAGGTTCCTAGTGAAAGAACAACTATAGCTATAATGCAGTCCCTGGAAACTATAACATAGCTCTAACTAGAGCGACCCAAGTTCACGAGCATCAAATCCTCGCCTTTACGTTGACTTTATATCTCATGGCTCTTTGCATCAACGAGTCAAACATCATGACAAATATTTGACAAGTATGTTTTAATATCCTCATTTATTCTCTTGAGTACAATAATATCCAATAATATATTTAGTTATTTTCTATAGATGTTATTGGAGTTGTCTCATCTATTGTTCACAAAGATTAGATTGACCAATAGAGCCAACGATGGGGAGAAATGAGAGATTTTCATTGAAGAATGAAGGTATAATCAAAACAAAATTGAAATTAAAATTTAAGTAAAGAATGGACGGGCATTCCAACTAATACTCTAGCTTATTTATCAATTATTTGCAACAATTAAGATAGTTCTTTATGCTGATATGTTAAATACAATCAGTGAACAGCAGCTGCTTGATGATCATGATCTTACTTATATCTTCTGTACTATCTTGCCTCAAACTCATCCACTAAACTTTATTTAGATCTTCACATTTCTGAAAGAACTGAGCTCAAACAATGGTATATATTTTGATTAACACTTTACATATCATCTGTGAAAATAAAATAAAATAAAGAACACACAAATTTTTACGTTGAAACCCTTTCGGGAAAAAAAAACCACGGGCAGAGGAGAAGAAAATTTACTATGTTGAAAATTTGAATCAATACAAAAGGAATAGACTATGTCTATTTATAGGCTTGTAAAGCCATATTCTAGTAGGATTGAAACACCTTATCCTAATAAATATAAAATAGATGGAGTTTAATAAGGTTTAAAAAACCTTATTCTAAAATAAAATAAAAGAAGTCTAGTTCTATATGGATTTTACTTTTACTTTATTTTCCATCTTATTTTATTTAAATAAGAATTCAGGTCACTTAATTCTAACAATCTCCACCTTGACACAAATTCTCAATGAACAAGTTCTTCATCGCGAACAAGTTCTCCACCTCTTCCATAAAACCCCTTAAGGGTTTAACTTCAACAATGAACACCAACCAAGTCTAAACAATGCTCAAACTTGGTTATAGGAAGTGACTTAGTCATCATATCTGCAGGATTTTCATGAGTACTAATTTTGCTCACAACAATATCACCACGAGCAATAATATCACGAACAAAATGATACCGAACATCAATATGTTTTGTTCTCTCATGAAACATTTGATCTTTTGTAAGGAAGATGGCACTCTGACTGTCACAAAATACTGTACTGATTTGAAGGTCTTCATAGAGTTTACTAAATAGTCCTTTCAACCAAATAGCTTCTTTACAAGCCTCAGTAATCGCCATGTACTCAGCTTCAGTGGTAGACAAAGCGACTGTAGTTTGTAAAGTGGCTTTCCAACTAATTGCACAACCTTCGATTGTAAAGACGTAACCTGTGAGAGATCTTCTTCTATCAAGGTCTCCAGCAAAATTAGCATCAACATACCCTATGACTCTATCTTTAGTTCTTCCAAACTATAAGCAAACATCAGTAGTGCCTCGCAAGTATCTTAAAATCCACTGAACTGCTTTCCAATGTTCTTTATCGGGATTTGCCATGTATCTGCTAACTGCACTGACTGCATATGATAAATCTAGACGTGAGCAAACCATAGCATACATGAGAGATCCCACTGCACTAGAGTATGGAACATGTGACATGTACTCAATCTCATCATCTGATTATGGAGACAAAGCTGATGAAAGTCTGAAATGGGCTGCTAAAGGAGTACTAACAGGCTTAGCACTCTGCATATTGAACCTACAAAGAACTTTCTCAATGTACCCATTCTGACTTAGGTACAATTTACTTGCTTTTCTATCTCTGATAATCTCCATACCAAGTATCTTCTTTGCTGGTCCTAAATCTTTCATCTCAAATTCTTCACTTAGTTGGACTTTGACCTTTCTTATCTCTCATTTATCTTTTACTGCTATCAACATGTCATCAACATAAAGAAGTAGATACACAAAAGAACCATCACTGTTTTTCTTAAAGTAAACACAACTATCTAAACTACTTCTTTTGAAATCATGAGAAGTCATAAAGGAATCAAACCTCTTGTACCACTGTCTTGGTGACTGTTTCAAATCGTAAAGGGACTTTCTCAGCAAGCAAACATAGTCCTCTTTTTCTGAGACTATAAAACCCTCTGGTTGTTGCATGTAAATATCATTCTCAAGTTCTCCATGCAGAAATGCAGTTTTTACATCTAACTGCTCAAGCTCCAAATCATGCATAGCCACAATACTAAGCAAAGCTCGAATCGAACTATGCTTAACAACTGGAGAGAACACATCTGTGAAGTCCACTCTTGGAATTTGACTATAACCCTTTGCAACAACCCTTGCTTTATATCTGGGTTCTTCAACTCTTGGAGTCCCTTCTTTCTTTTTAAACACTTATTTACAACGAATAGCCTTTTTACCTTTAAGAAGTTTCACAAGGTCCCATGTTCTATTTTTGTGGAGTGATTCCATCTCTTCTTACATAGCAAACATCCACTTTTCTGAGTCTTCACAGCTAATCGCCTCAAAATAATTAGATGGCTCTTGATTCGCATCTATATCTTCAGCCACATTTAAAGCATAAGTAACTAAATCAGCTTCGGCATACTTCTTTGGAGGTTTAATTTCTCTTCTAGTTCTGTTTTTGGCGATAAAGTATTGTGGTGAAGAAGCAACTCTATTCTCAATTTTTGTTATGGTTTAAGGAGTTGACTCTGTATTAATCTGATGCTCCACCTGCTTTTGATTTTCTTTATTGGAAGAGTCTTTAAGAGATAAGTTAGGTAGCATAGCAGTTTCATCAAAAACAATATCTCTGCTAATCACAACTTTTCTATTTTCAGGACACCATAGCTTATACGCTTTTACACTAGCTTTACAACCAAGAAAAACGCATTTAATGGATCTCGGTTCCAATTTTCCATTATCAACATGAGCATACGCAGGACACCCAAAAATCTTTAAATCAGAATAATTAGAAGGATTACTAGACCATACATCTTGTGGAGTCTTTTTCTCAATGGCAACGGATGGAGATCGGTTGATCAAAAAACATGCAGTAGAGGCTGCTTCTGCCCAAAATGACTTTGGTAAGTTGGCATTTGACAACATACATCGAACCTTCTCCATGATCGTTCTGTTCATTCGTTCTGCAACGCCATTTTGCTGTGGAGTATGACGAACTGTCAAGTGTCTCATGATCCCTTCTGACTTGCACAATCTATTAAACTCATCAGAACAGAACTCTAAGCCATTGTCTGTACGGAGATATTTTATCTGTTTTCCCGTCTGTTTTTCAATAATAATTTTCCAAGACTTAAATGTGGAAAACACATCACTTTTCTGCTTCAGGAAGAATGCCCAAACCTTTCTGGAAAAATCATCATAAAGGTTAGCATATAATTAGCTCCACCTCTCGAAGGCACTCTGGATGGCCCCCACAGATCAGAATGAATAGACTCCAACGTTCCCTTCGTGTTATGGATTCCTCTAGTGAATCGAACTCTCTTTTGCTTCCCAAAAACACAGTGCTCACAGGAATTCAGTTTGCAAATTCCTTACCCATCAAGAAGTCCTCTTTTGCTCAATTCTGTCATGCCATTCTCACTCATATGCCCTAGGCGCATATGCCAAATTTTAGTAATATCATCATCTCACAAGGAAGAGGAAGCGACAGCTGCATCACCAGTAACAGTAGAACCCTGCAAAACATATAACTTGACAATTTTTCTCTACCCTTTCATCACAACAAGGGACCCCTTGGAAATCTTTAAAACCCCACTTTCAACTGTGTATCTATACCCTTTTGAATTAAGAGTACTCAACGAAATTAAATTTCTTTTCAATTCTGGAACATGTCGTACGTCACTAAGTGTTCTGACAACTCCATCAAACATCTTAACTTTAATTGTTCTAACACCTGCGATTTTACACGAAGCATTATTTCCCATCAAAACAACACCTTCAGACACTGTTTCATAAGTTGTAAACCAATCCCGATTGGGACTCATGTGGAAGGTGCAGCTTGAATCAAGTATCCACTCTTCGCTTACTTTAGGATTATTGACAGAAGCGACTAGAAGTTCACCATTGCTGTAGTCTTCTACAACATCAACTTCACCGAAATTTTCTGGTTGTTTTCCCTTTTGATTCGCAGCCTCCTTTTTAATCTTATTCTATAGCTTATAGTACTCAGATTTAATGTGCCCTTTCTTCTTGCAGAAGTTACAAGTTTTACCTCTGTTTGAAGACTTCGATCTACTCTTAGATTTACCGCGAGGATTCTGTTCCTGTGTCCTTTCACGATCATTATCAACATTCCGATCTTGTCTCCCACGAGCAATGAGACTCTCTCCTTGAGAGTCAGGTTTAACCACAAAATGCTTCATCTTATCATACGAGGTCAAAAAATTATAAACCTCATCAACTTGAGAGACTCGCGACTATATAAAATCGTGTCTCTAAAGGTTGAATAAGACGGGGGCAACGAACAAAGTAGAATCAACCCTAGATCTTCCTTATCATATTGAACCTCCATGGCCTCCAAGTTTGAGAGAATTTCTTTAAATATCATTAAGTGTTCGTTCGTATGCACGCACCTTCTTCCAAACGATGAGCATAAAGACGCTGCTTCATATGCAACTTGCTTGTTAGAGTTTTTGACATACATATTTGTTCTAGCCTCTTCCATAATGTAGCGACGGTCTTCTCTTTCATCACATCCTGTAAAATTTCGTTGGACAAATACAGATGTAATTGTGTTAACGTCTTTCGATCTTTACGCTTCTTCTCTTCATCTGTTAAAGTCGAAGGCATCTTATCTATCCCTAGCAGGGCATCCTCCAGATCCATCTGCGCAAGAACTGCTTGCATCTTAATCTGCCACAACGCAAATCTGGTGTTGCAATCCAACATCGAAATTATCAGTGGCAAGTCATGAGGACAAAGCCAACGAAAGCAGTCGGTGTTTTTAACGTCAATTCGATTACTATGCTTTCCAATCAGGTAGAACTTTTGAATAGAAAAATTGATGGTTTACTTAGTTCTACACAGGTTCATCCAGTAATGCAATGCGATACAAGTGGAGGTGGAACGAGCAATTTAGAATATCCATCATACGGCCCTAACATGGAAAACGAGCAAATGAATTATATGGGTAATAATCCTCGACCTCAAAATAATCCTTATAGTAACACTTACAATGCAGGTTGGAGGAACCACCCAAATTTCTCATGGGGAGGCCAAGGAAATCAAAGACCACCACCCCCTCCAAGCTTCCAACAACAACCTTACCAGCAAAAGAAAAAGCCGAACATTGAGGAGATGATGACAAAGTTTATTTCAGTAGCAGAGACTCATTTTCAGAACACTAAAATTGCACTAAAAAATCAGCAAGCATCAATTCAAGGGCTCGAGAATCAAATAGGACAACTGGCTAAGATGATTTCAGAGAGACCACCAGGGAGTCTACCTAGTAACACTGAACCCAATCCAAAAGAGCATGTGAAAGCAGTTACATTAAGGAGTGGAAAAGAGTTAGCTAAATCTGAAAAGAAGCTACCACCAAAAGACGACAAAAAAGAAGGTGAGGAGGTAAAACCCAAAAACAATGAAAAACCGGTGTTGAGAGAATATAAACCACCAATCTCGTACCTAGCAAAGTTAAAGAAAGACCGTATGGATGCACAATTCGGTAAATTTCTTAAACTTTTTAAACAGTTACATATTAACTTACCTTTTGTTTAAGTTATCTCGTAGATGCCTACATATGCAAAATTTTTGAAGGAGCTTCTAACAAATAAAAGGAAGTTGGAAGAATTATCTACAGTAGAACTCAACGAAGAGTGCTCAGCCATACTCCAAAACAAGCTACCCACCAAACTAAAAGATCCAGGAAGTTTTACTATTCCCTGCCTAATTGGTAGTTTAAATATTGAAAAGGCATTAGCTGATTTGGGTGTAAGTATTAATTTGATGCCTTACACAATGTTCAAGCAACTAGGTCTTGGGGAACCGAAACCCACTAGGATGAGTATTCAATTAGCTGACAGATCTGTTAAATATCCTAAGGGTATCATTGAGGATGTTCATGTAAAAGTCGATAAGTTCATATTCCTTGTTGATTTTGTTGTACTTGACATGGATGAGGATGTTGAGGTGCCCTTAATTTTAGGCCGCCCATTTTTAGCCACTGCTAGGGCTGTTATTGATGTGGGTGACGGTAAACTTGTGCTTAGGGTATGTGACAAAGAGATTATTTTTAAAATTTATGATGCCATGAGATTTTCTAGAGAACAAGATGACTCCTGTTATTTCATTGATTCTGTTGATCATGCTACTCAAGATTCTTTACAGGAAATCATACATAAGGACATGTTGGAACTGTGTCTTGCCCAAGGAGAGGAGGTAAATGATGATGATTCTGCAATAGGTAAGATAAAAGCTAAACTAAATTCTAATGAGTCTTCACTAAGAACGAAGAGCTATGAAGGTATTGAGGTAAACAATGAATTAAAATTAAAGCCCTCTGTTGAAGAACCTCCTAAATTGAAATTGAAGTAACTACCAAATCACTTAGAATATACGTTTCTTGGAAATAATTCCACATTACCAGTGATTATTGCTTCAGATTTACAACCAACCGAAAAAGACGAGTTACTTCAAGTATTAAAGAAGCACAAAAGAGCCATAGCTTGGAAGATTTCCGACATAAGAGGGATCAACCCTTCTTTTTGCACACATAAAATTCTAATAGAAGATGAATACAAACCCTATGTGTAAGCACAAAGACGATTGAATCTTAACATGAAAGAAGTTGTAAAAGCTGAGGTAATTAAACTTCTAGATGCTAGAATTATTTATCCTATTTCTGACATTTCTTGGGTAAGTCTTGTGCAGGTTGTTCCTAAGAAAGGAGGCATGACTGTTGTAGCCAACGAGAAGAATGAATTGATTCCAACACGAACAGTCACGGGATGGAAAGTCTATATTGACTATAGGAAATTAAACGATGCCACAAGAAAAGATCACTTCCCCTTACCATTCATTGATTAGATGTTGGAAAGATTATCTGGGCATATGTACTATTGTTTCCTAGATGAACTCTCTGGTTATTTCCAAATCCCAATAGCTCCTGAGAACCAAGAAAAAATGATATTTACATGTCCATACGGTACTTTTGCTTATCGAAGAATGCCTTTTGGATTGTGTAATGCTCCTGCTACTTTTCAGCGATGCATGTTGGCCATTTTTTATGAACTCGTGGAAGATATCATGGAGGTGTTTATGGATGACTTCTCAGTATTCGGTGACTCTTTCCATCTTTACCTTAAGAATTTAAAACGAGTTCTAATGAGATGTGAGGAAACAAACCTTGTACTGAATTGGGAAAAATGCCACTTCATGGTTCGTGAAGGGATTGTATTAGGCCACAAAATTTCTAGAAAGGTAATCGCGGTTGATAAAGCAAAAGTTAAAACTATTGAGAAACTACCTTCCCCTAATTCAGTTAAGGCTATTCGAAGCCTTTTAGGTCATGCTGGATTTTATGGAAGATTTATTAAAGATTTTTCTAAAATAGCTAAGCCTTTAACGAATTTGCTAGAGAAAGATGTACCTTTCAATTAATGCCCCAATTGTACTTGCACCTGATTGGAATTTACCCTTTGACCTAATGTGTAATGCGAGTGATTTTGCAGTAGGTGCGGTTCTTGAACAACAGAAAAACAAGCACTTTCAACCGATCTATTATGCTAACAAAACTTTCACAGCCGCACAAGAAAATTATACGACGACTGAGAAAGAATTATTGGCTGTGGTTTTTGCATTCGATAAATTTAGACCATATTTAATATTATCTAAAGTTGTCATTTACACTGACCATTCATCTCTTCGATACCTCTTTACTAAAACAGATGCAAAACCTCGACTAATAAGATGAATTTTATTGTTGTAGGAATTAAATTTAGAAATTCAAGATAAGAAAGGAGCAAAAAATCTTGTAGCAGATCATCTATCTAGATTAGAAAACCCACATCTTAAGGGACATGATGAACAAGAGATAAATGACTCATTCCCTGAAGAACAACTCTTTGCTATTTATAACTCTGAGGAACCTTGGTTTGCATACATTGCGAATTATTTAGCTGCTAACGTTACACCACAAGGGTTGACACATCAGCAAAAGAAGCAATTCTTTACTGATGTGAAAAACTATTTTTGGGAAGAACCTTTTCTTTTTCGTATATGTGCAGATCAAGTAATTCGAAGATGCGTTACAAACTCAGAAGCAATTAAAATTTTGGAACATTGCCACTCAGGACCGACTGGAGGACATTACAATAGAACTAGGACCGCACATAAAACACTCGAATCAGGTTTTTATTGGCCCACACTATTCAAAGATGCCAACAGGTATGTTGCTACTTGTGATAAATGCCAACGAATAGGTAATATCTCTAAACGTGACGAAATGCCCCAAACGTACAAGTTCTCATGTGAAATATTTGATGTATGGGGTATTGATTTCATGGGTCCATTCCCTGGCTCGTTTGGGAATAATACATATTAGTAGCCATTGATTATATGTCTAAATGGGTGGAAGCCCAAGCCTTACCTACTAATGATGCTAGAGTGGTGGTGAAGTTCCTTAAGAAACTCTTCTCTCGATTTGGAACACCTAGAGCAATTTTCAGTGATAGGGGTACCCATTTTTGTAATGCTCAATTTGATAAAAACCCTTAAGAAATATGGAGTTTAGCACAGAACAGCTACCCCTTACCATCCTCAAACTAGTGGACAAGTCGAAGTCGCTAACCGAGAGCTTAAACGTATCCTAGAAAAGACTGTAGAGTCAAGTAGGAAGGATTGGGCAAAGAAAATAGATGATGCTTTATGGGCTTATAGAACTGATTTTAAGACCCCCATAAGAACATCTCTTTACAGACTTGTTTATGGAAAAAGCTGTCATTTACCATTTGAACTAGAACATAAAGCATTCTGGGCTATAAAATTTCTGAACTTTGATCCCAAACTCGCAGGTAAAAAGAGATTGATGCAGCTGAACGAGTTAGATGAATGACGAGCTAATGCCTATGAGAACTCACGATTATACAAGGAAGCAATGAAGCACCGCCATGATGCTCGTTTAAAGCAACACAAGCAATTTGAAGTTGGAGATCTTGTCCTGTTATACAACTCAAGGCTCAAATTGTTTCCTGGGAAGCTTAAATCACGATGGTCAGGTCCTTTCGTAGTCCAAACCGTCTTTCCATATGGCACAATAGAGGTAAGTCACCCAACCCAAGGCACTTTCAAGGTAAATGGACATCGTCTTAAACATTATAAAGGTGAGAATTTTAAAGACAATGGAGAGGAGCTACGGCTTCGCGAACCTGCCTAAATGTACCCACAAGGTAAAGTCAAGCTTAGACTCTAAATAAGCACTTTTTGGGAGGCAACCCGAGCACTAACCCCACTAAGTAACTTTAGTTTATTTTTTTCCATTTGTTTTATAATCTAACTGCAGGTATTATTAGCACACACGGCCTAGCACACGGGTGTGCTCTAGGATGTGGGATCGCCACGGGTACGAGACACGGGTGTGTCCATGGCCGTGCCAAAATAGGACAAGTATTTTTCCCAAGACAAGACGACACATGAGTTGCGATAAATAGCCACGGTCGTGCGACACGACCGTGTGCACCACACACTAGGGACACGGGCGTGTCCCAGACCGTGGTGAAATTGCACTTTAATTTCCCAAATAAATCAGCAGAGACACGGTATACGTTAAATCACCACGGCCGTGTGAGGTAGCCGTGGACGCCACACTGTCATTAACACGAGCATGCTCAAGGCCGTGTGGGAACTTGCTCAAAGATCGAAAAGTTTAACAAGTTTGAATAGAACACGGGCTGATGCCATGGCCATGCTCGAAAGTCGTGAGCAATCTAGTTTAATAAACACGGGTGTGTTGAACCTACCACAAGCGTGGGAGAAACGAATGAATCACCACACGGCCGTGCGATGCGGCCATGTGGTCCACGCGACCTATACACACTGGCGTGTCCAAAGGCTGTGTGTGGTACTGACATAAATCATCAGACCATATGCACAAGTCATGAATACGGACGTAGTGTACCGAACACGGGCGTGGGAGAAGTGAACAAACTTGCACACGACCATGCAACTCGGCCGTGTGCACCACACGATCCAGGGACATGGGCGTGTCGAAGGGACCGTGTGCGATACTAACTTAAGATTTCACGAAAAACACGGGCTAGAACCACACCACACGGGCATGGGCCACGATCGTGTGGTACAAAATAGGGCTTACACGACCATGGCCTCCATTTATTCACCTCCACTAACCCTATTTTTTCCCCTTTTCCTATTTTAAACCCCTCTATCACTATTCATCTCCCCCCACAATTCATCTTCTCCACTCCGGCCACCATTCTCGATGAACCTCCAGCAACAAACACCCCACTCCTCTTCCCTTTCTTTCTTCTTCTCTCTCATTTCCCTTTATTCATCCTTGCTCAACCCCACAACCCCTTATTTTTCTTCTTCCCTCATACAAAGCTCACACCACACCCTAATTCGCACGACCTGAGCCACCCACACCACCTCCGTTCGACCACCACCTATCCCGGTGTCAGTTCACCTTCTTTTCCCCATTTCCTCTAATTTTTTTTATTTGCTTATATTTTATCTCATTTAGTTGCTATTTTTCTTTTATTCTTGCCATTTTTCTGTATTATTATTCATTTTCTTTGTTTTAGATTCATTATTATATTTCTTTGGATATATATGTTTTTGGTTTCACTCTTATTCTACCTTCGACCATGCTGCTTCTAGTTAGTAGTTTGTTACTTATTGTAGGATTTTATTTCTTATTAGTTTATTAGGTGCCATGGGTTATCTTGTTAGCTTAGTTGCCACTTCTCTTTGCTCTTATCATGACCACTCAGATTCGTATGTTCTTAATTTAGATTCACAATCTTTCCATTTTTTTCGCAGGTTTGGCTAATGGTGCATATAGGACTTAAGTTCTATTTTGTTATCTCAATAGAGTCTTCTAAGTCATATTTTTGTCTTATCTTCTCCTAAGCCTCTCGATGTCTTTAATTAAGTGTTCATTATGTTAATTCTATTCATATTGAAATGCTTTCTCTTTTCAGGCACACCATGACAAACACTAAAGGCAAGAAAACTGTCGTCCTCGCCTCTAAAAAGCGAAAGGGATCAGGTGCGACCTCCTCGAGTGCCACTACTGAGATCCGGCATCCATTCCTCTAATTTCTACCAGGGCTCCAGGAAGAATTATTTTAGATCCTACGTGCCCGAACCCTTGGTGCGGGTCGTTGCATCGATTGGGCCGCATTAGAACAGGTCCACCTAGCTAATACGATCCGAGCTCTCCTGGCCACCTCTCCATGGGACTGCTTCTTTGACATCATCAAGCCGACGTATCTAGAGTTCACTTTGGAACTATGCTCGATGTTTCAGTTGCAAATAGTTATGGCGAAGTACGATGACCTAGAAACAGTCCAATTCCGCCTTGGTGGTCTAGTACAGCAATTGAGTGTCCCAGAATTTGGAGCTGCCTTGGGACTCTATACAGATGATTTTATGGAGGCCGACAATTTTTCGCACCTCCATCGACATATCCATTATGCACCTTCATAGTATTGGGCAGCCCTCATGCCTACTACAGGCATCTATGACCCCAACCGCTCAAAGGCATCAGCTCTAGCTCCAGCTCTGCGATATCTCCATGCCATTTTGGCACACACATTAACAAGAAGACGGGAGAGCACTGGTGTCATTAACACTCACGAAGCATACTTCCTATGGAGCATGAGGAAAGGGCATATTTTTTATCTCACATACTTCATCGCCCTTGCCTTTCGCCATCAGACAGAACAACACCGAAAGGGAGTCATCAGCATTGGCCCAAATGTGACTCGTCTAGCTCGATACTTTGGGCTCCTGAATACAGTGGCACAGTCTTCATCGCTCACACTCACCGGCCAGATGTCCACACAAAGCATCCAAAGTATGCTCCATATGAGGATGATAGAGCGCCGTCATGGGTTAAATCCTCCTCAATACCAACTCGCACGAGCCACCGATGAGGATGACCCCGAGGATATTCCTAATGATATCCCTGTATTTCAAGAGGACCTACCTTCTTAGCCACCATCGAGTCATCGACCAGTTCATGCGGCTGCTTCATTATTTGAAGTTTCTAACCACCTTAATCACTTTGATCAATATTGCACTCAACAATTCGACAGCATTGAGGCGACTCTACAACAAATCTGCCAGCATTTTCACATATCGCCTCCAGCACCACCACCTCACGATTCAGCTATCGATGAGGACTTTTGAGTCTATTTATTTATCAATTTGTTTTTCTTTTCATCTTATTTTTATTTTTGCATTTCTTTTTGTCTTTATTTATCATTTTCTTAAAAGACTTTTATTAGTATAATTTGAATTTTCTTTTATCTAGTTATTTCATTATTACTAACCATAACAACCCTATCGATATAACCCCCTAAAACATTACTGATGACATTGCAGTTTTAAAAGGCACAGTCGATTGGTGCTACTCAGGAATATACAAACAATCCTCCACGACTACCATGTCCTGTTCGACCACGACCATAGCCACCACGACACCGACCACCAGGATAACCTCTTCGCTGGACACTGTGATTGTGGAACCCAACCTCTACCACCACCTTCACCTATGTCTACAGGTCACTTACACATCACTTCCACTCTTTTAAGGACTACATCCAAATTCAGGGCAGTTTCACTTTTCCCCTATCCTATGATATTATGCTTATATTGTCGTTATCTATCTTCGTACATTGAGGACAATGTACATCTTAAGTGTGGGAAGGATATTTATATATCCCTGAATTTTTATCTCATTCTCAATTAATTTTCTCATACTATTATTAGAGTGAATTCTGATTGATTTATAATTTTTATTAATATGTTTTGAATTTAATCATAGGAAATTATGCATTGATTGTTCAAACTTTAAAAGGCATTAGAGAATCAAACATGATAAGTTAACTTTTGAGAATTAAAATTGCTAGGCTATTTCCCTGAATTAAGGTATTATCTTGAAGTTCTGAATTCACAGGACTGACATCAAAAGCCATGATTTTTGTGAGATCTTGAGCCTTAAAAGCATATATCCTTTCTTGCTCATTTTTATTGTTACTTATGAGTGTGCCAACATTGATTTGTTATTCTAGAACTTGCTTCGATTATGCATGTCAAGACCACACCTTTGATTTGATATACTGAGATGATAAAGACACTTAGGGTTTAACCCACTTACCCCATAAAAAGCCTACCCACATAATTGACCCTTAGTGAACCTCTTTTAGCCTTAACTATTGTTTCTTGATTTCCCCCTAATGTTATCCCACAACTTAACCTTTTTTTTTTTTTGATTCGTTAAGAATTTATCCCTTGTCATTGACTCATTTTTATCGAGATTTGATTTGATTAGTCACCTAACTATGTTCATTTCAGTTGCTGAATTATTTCTTATTATGTACTTTCCATTATTGTATTTGTTCTTGTTCTTAAAAAAAACAATAAACATATATTGATTCATGTAATTACATATTATTCCAGTATGAACTTAGACAAATTAAAGTTATTATCTTGAGAAAAAGCTCACATTATTAGTATTAGGTAACTTTAATTCTGGCACTTGGTTGTAATTCAGTAATTAGCGTTATTATTCTAAATTTGGTAACTTATTAAATGAATCTCGATTTTAACCCTCTTTTTTAGCCTTTATCCACACCTTTAACCCAAGCCCCACTACAACCCTGTTAAAAACCTTTTGATTCGTGTATCATCTCATTTATAGTGGTGGAGATTTGATTTTCATGCAAGCTGATGGTAATAACTTTTCATGTTTGACTATTGAGTGCCCGATTATTGAACCTTAAACATTTTGAGTGATTTGAGTGAATCTTTAATGAGGATATCAATCCTTGTCGATTTGGAATTAAAGGTAATTACTTAGATAAAGGGGGATACCTATGATTTTATGATTAAAATGCTCAACTTGGAATGTTTGAAACTTTGATGTTCTTTTAGTTGAATTATCAATGTATGATTACTTGTGGATTATTTCAAACATTATTGATAAGAATTATAAGTTGAGAAGAATTTATTTTAATTGTGAATTGAGGATTTTGCTTGAGGACAAGCAAATGCTTAAGTGTGGGAATATTTGATAAATTATAATATATCTATATATATATTTTTTTTATCCCATGCTTGGCATGTTTTTGGATGATTATCATAAGATTTAGTGAATTTGATGCTCCTAATCCTGTAAATTCATGTTTTATACTTAGGTGAGCATAAGAAGGTGAAAAGGGCAAGAAATGGGTAAAAAATGGACAAAATAGGCTTATCTCAGTATTCCACACGGCCTAGGCACTTCCACACGGGTAAACCACACGCCCGTGTGAGGTACACGGGAAGGCCACACGCCCGTGTGTCATGACCGTGTTGCCATTAAACCAAATCAGAATTGTACACGGCCTGAGCACTTTCGCAAGGGCGTGGTACACAGCCGTGTCCCTATTAGACCCAGTCTAATTCCATTCGGAAAAGGGTACTTTGGAGGGTTTTGAAGCATTCTAAAGCCTATATAAACACCTAGAAGAGGATTAAAGGGGGACACGCAGAGTAGAAGGCAGAAAATACTCAAGGATAGCCATCAGAATCAGCTCGAAAGTAGGATCTACTTCAAGACTGAAGATCTCCATTCAATTTCCTAAGAAGTTCTTTGAGTTTCTTTATGTTTTGTTGTTTTTCCAATTTTGAGATGTTTTCCATTATCATGAACTAAACTCCCTAAATACCTAAGGGAGATGAAACCTAAGACGAATTTTATTACTATTTGGTTTATATGATAAATACTTGTTCTTATTCTTAATTGTGAGTTTTAATCCTTGTTTTAATATTCCAGGATATTAATTCAGGCTTTTGATGTGCTTATTCAGTGTAGTAAAAGTCTCTGTTTAAGAGTAGATCTCCTATAATTAAGCGGAGTTGCATGTAATCCTACAGATAGGACAACATAAATTTATCGGATTAGAGTCAAATCCAATAAAGGAATCCATAGATCGAGTTAATGCGATAATAGGGGTTTTAATTAGAAAGAGATTTCAATTAATCAACCTAGAGTCAGTTGTTTTTAGTCTCGAGAGAGATATTAACATAAATCAGGGATTTCTATGGATTAAGTCAAGTGAATAAATCGTCTAAATCAAAAGTGATAAGAGAAGTCTAGGTGGATTCTTCCTTGGGTATTGTCTTCTCCATCGACTTTCTAAACAGTATTTTCCAACTTTTTTCTCTGTCGTAATCTTAGTTAATTAAATAATTAGTCTTAGTTTAAACATTCACTCAATTGTTAGGCTAGATAATAAAAAGATAGTAATTACTAGTACTTTTAGTCCTCGTGGATACGATATTTTTGGTCTCACCATAACTATACTACTGTTCGATAGGTGCGCTTGCCTTAGTCGATTTTTGGTTAGTTTCAAGACCATCATTGGTAGCCAAAGGTTTTACACAAAAACAAGGTGTTGATTATTTTGATACCTATGCTCCAGTAACAAGGATTGCTACAATTAGACTCTTAATTTCACCTGCCTCTATATATAATTTGGTTGTTCACCAAATGGATCTTAAAACTGTATTTTTAAATGGTGAATTGCAAGAGGAAGTGTACATGGAACAACCGGAAGAATTTGTTATTCCAAGACAAGAGCATAAGGTATGTAAACTTGTTAAATCTTTATATGGACTTAAACAAGCACCAAAACAATGGCACCAAAAGTTTAACAATGTTGTCTTACCTAATGGCTATAAAAAAAATGAATCTAATAAGTGCATATATAGCAAATTTGAAAATGGAAAAGGTGTCATAATTTGCTTATATGTAGATGACATGCTCATTTTTGGCACAGATTTGGAACAAATAGAAAACACAAAGAAATTCTTGTCAAAAAACTTTGCTATGAAGGATATGGGTGTAGCAGATGTTATTATTGGGATTAAAATAACCCGAGATGAAAGCACTATAGCTTTAACACAATCACATTATATTGAAAAGGTACTTAAAAAGTTTGATCTTTTCAACTGTATACCAGCATCTACACCCATGGATCCTCAAATAAAATTTGTATCTAATGCTGGTAGGAAAATTAATCAATTGAAATATGGAAGTCTAATTGGTTGTCTTATGTACATAATGACTTGTACAATACCAGATATTGCATATGTTGTTGGGAAATTGAGTAGGTACATAAGTAATCTAAGTAGTTTGCATTGGCAAGCTTTGAATAGAGTACTTAGGTATTTAAACAAAACTATTAACTATGGATTGTGTTATAATGGATATCCTCCAGTTTTAGAAGGGTATTCGGATGCTAGTTGGATTACAAGTTTGGAAGATCATGCATCTACTAGTGGATGGATCTTCATTCTTAGTGGAGGAGCCATTTCTTGGGGTTCCAAAAAACAAATATGTATTACTGATTCCACCATGGCAGTAGAATTTATTGCAATAGTTGCTACATCTAAAGAAGCAGAATGGTTAAGAAATTTACTTTATGATGTACCTTTGTGGCCTATGCCAATTTCACCTATTTCTATCCGTTGTGATAGTGAGGCTACTCTAGTAAAGGCATATAGCCAAGTATATAATGGAAAGTCTAGACATAATGGATTAAGACATAGTTATGTCCAACAATTAATCTCTGATGGAGTGATCACTATTAATTATGTGAGGTCAAGTGAAAATTTGGTAGATCCTTTGACAAAATGTCCTGCTAAAGATGCAATAAAAGGACCTCAAAGGGGATGGGACTCAAGCCCATTAATTAGCGTCAACCATGATGGAAACTTGACTCAACGCCTGGTATAACTTCAAGTCTTGAGTTCAATGAGACAAAGTACATCATTAGTATGTGACTGTTAACACTATAAATAAATCAATCCTAAGATTAAAGTGCTAGGTACTCGTAATGATAAGGGAAGGATGAGTAATGTACTCTTAATGGACCCATAACATAAATATGTTATAGTGTTATAATTACGGGAACACTCTTGATGGGATCTACCTATGTGAGTGGAAGTGTGGCCACTTCTAGGAGCTCAAGGGCTTGGCTCTAACAGCACTCATGAAAAGAGGACACAGACACATGGCCATAATAGTGTCCCTAGATACTATGCATTGACCAATGTTGAAATCATTGTGTGAGATGTGTTCGGTTAATCAAATGAAATAGTTGGTTCAAAGCTTAGTCTACCATGCAATTTCGATTAACTTTAACATGTTTTCACTAAGTAATGGTTCAATCGTAAGATACCTTCATTTATGCAAATTGATTTCCAAGAATATCAAGTTTTAAAATATTTTGAAAATGGGGGGAGATTGTTGGAACATTTTCAAATATTTATAGTGTTCCAATAACTATAAATGAATGGGTGTAATTAATCAAAAGATTATATTATTTGATTTTTTGAAAAAGAATTATAACTATTTAAATAATATTATTTGAATAGTTATAATTAAATGAATAATTATGTGTTTATTTTAAAGACATTATTATTCAGAAAGATATCTATTGATGAAAGGTGTCTCTATGAAAAGACATGAAATTCCTATAAATAGGAATGAGATTAATTTTAAAGGTGTCAGTGCAAAACACAAATAGTCAATGGCTTTATTGTATCCTCGAGGTTAATTTGTTTGGAACTCATTTTCACACCGAAGATAGGTGGAGGCGAATGTAACCTTAAAGATAGTGGCTTGATACACGCCTTGGAGCCTTGTCCTATTTATTCTTCTATTCAAATTTCATTCGTGTGTTCGAGATTTTCCTCACCGGAGATTTGTACTAACACAATCAAGACTAAGCTCGATTATATCAAATCACATTAAGTTAACTTAAGCATCCAAACTTGGCCATTTTCCACTCTACCCCAAACTTATGCAATAGGGTACTCATGTTGTGAGGTCCACACTAGGTTCCGCATTATCTATATAAATCCCTTCCGATATGAGTTAGTGACCAATCTAAGAATTCAACCGTTGTCTTACCACCCAACCTGCTACCTCTTTATAACTTTCAACACATATATTGCGTATGTTGGAATATGTCCAAAGATCAACCAGATCAATCATGTGATGATTGCAATGAATATTATTTACCTTATTTTATCAATTAACGTAGTTCTATTATTATGCTTAGTTTTTTTTATTAAAATCTGAAAAATAATGTCTTTAGAATAGTGTGATTATGCTTTATATTTCCCTAAACAGGTAATATTGTTGTAACACCCCATACCCGACCTAATTGTCGGCCTCAAGCTACAAGGTGTCACATTCGTTGCCAGAGAAACTATGGCTAAATCACATTCAATTTAAACCATTAAACATTTAAATAAAAGTAAAACATATGTATAAAACCATATGTATTCATTTTCAGGTCTTATACCAACTTACGAAAACTCTATTGCTAACCCAAGGTTGAATTAAGACGAAATTGTAATATTTTCAAAGTACAGAGTTGACATCTTTAGAGGTTCCTCGTCGCGACGCCACATACTAACTTGGCCTCATCGCAATGACCATTTCTCAATGTTGTGGCATGACGTATGGACCTGAGTTCGTCAGGACGACAAGCGTTCGACGTTGCGACATGACATACTGTTTCTAAATGGTCAAGTTTTGGTACCTATTTGCAATCACCTAAAGCATCTCAAATTCATTTGCAATTATAATTTCAACCAAATATACATACCCAATGAGTTTCATTATAGCTAAAGTACCACTTATAGCTATATATGTACATCCATTTCAACAAATTCAATCAAGTACACAATTCATTTCATCATGTTCTTTATTGAACTAATTGGTATTTATATATGTATATAGACACATTACCATATAGACTATTAGCATACCACGAGTTATGCCTAACCAAATGTTGTGTCATTCTCAAATTCATATATATAAACATATAACCAATTCAAAAGTACTAATTCCGACTCAAGCTAGGTACATACCATACTTGAACAAAACAAAAATTATACAAACTTTATTGAGTCGAGGATCGCTTCTTAAATGTTGGATTAACTGCCTAAACTCTCAAGAATCTACTATACCTACACATGGAGAAATTAAACCGTACATTGAGCAAAAATGCTCAGTGGTATTTCCATGATTCAAGTCAATATAAAATAAGTTAAACAAATGCATACATTAATTCCAAGTTCAATTCATAACCAAATAGCATATAATTTCATGCCAAAACACTTTAATTTTTATATAAACATGTATAAGACCAAGCTTACCACTAATTCATATACATACTCATGCCAAAACTTACATTACTATTTAACTTGCACAAACCCATTGTACATTTCCATTCATTACATAAGTACCTAACATACCTTCCATATTACTCAATCATTCAAGTGATCATTTCTTTCTCTGGTAACAAATCAATTAATAGGATAACCATAGTAATCAATTTATACAATTAAATCGTCCCATATATGTGTATACTTGCCATATCATCTTTCATTCATTTCACATTACCATTCATAATCATATACAAACATCAAATTGTATACATGTACTTATACTCAATTTTAATCTTATCATTTCAATCATTTTCGAGCCTATTGGCTCATTTATATTCAATCGAACCTCAAGGCTCATTTTTAATTATTTTTGCACAGTTTTTTACATGCTGACGTATTTCACAATTCAATAACATTTCATTTCATATATCATTTAGCCAATTCATGTGTTTATAACCCTATTAATTAGACACGGACTCATAACGGATACATGGATCAATCACCCTGGGTTGCCTGACAACAATGACGCTAACATGTACATACTACCACCTCAGGTTGCCCGCCACCGATGACTCTAGATGTAACAACCCGATTTAGGGCCTAGTCAGAACAGTGGTCTCGAGACCACAAATCTGAAGTTTGGAAATTATTTTTATTATTATTTTGAGGTTATAATATGATTACATTAGCGTACAAAAAATTTGATGAGTTAATTTTGATCTTGTGAGCCCTATTGCAAAAAAGGACTAAATCGCATAAAAAGTAAAAGTTGCATTTTAGTGCCCAAATGTGTTAAATAGCTAGAGAACAAAAATTAGGGGATTTTAAAGGGCAATTAGACCCTTTTTAGACAAGCTGGTCGGCCATGAGATGAATTGAAACAAATAGTCAAAGGTTTAGGTAAGTGATGTCATGATTTGGTGATAAAATAATGCCTAAAGCCTATCTACTATTTTTCTTCTTCTCCATATTTTCTCTCCACCGAAAATATCAACAAATATGGAGGTTTGAAAGCTGAAAATTTGCAGCAACTTATTCCTCTCATAATGTAAGTGATCTTGATGATATCCTCGATGATTTTTACATTTTTGGTTTACTTGTATTATGGGCTTTCAAATGAGAGGACTACTTTGCAAAATGGTGATAAGTCTAGGGTTTCACTATGTGAATGTTCATGTTATTTTCTAAAATTTTATGGAAGAATATGAGTCTTAGAAGAGTTCTAAACAACTTTTGTGAAAGATGTTAGCATGAAAACACCTAAAGGGACTATTTTGCATAAGTTGCAAAATAGGTGATAAGTGTGTGAAATAGTGGGATTTTGGGGTTGCTATAAGATTAAAAATAGTTCGGCTAGGTTTGAAATACGAAGAAATTCGATAAAAATCAATTTTCGATCATAGGGGTAAAATGATCATTTTGCCAAAGTCTAGGGGCAACATGGTTATTTTACCAAAGATGTGAATTTGTGGTAGTCTAATTATAATTAGTGACTAAATGAGTGCATTTTGTTATTCTAGATCAAGTTTTGCCAAATCTGAACCTAGACCGGGGGAAAGCCAAGCAAATCTACTAAACCAACCAATCGAGTACATTTTGTAAACCTAGGTAAGTTGTACGTAAATGATAAAACTATATTATTAATATATGTATTTAAGTTGTCATTGAATGGATATAGCATGAATTGATTGATTTCGTAATGTGAATGCATAAAGACAATGAGATGATAAAACTCTCGTTAGAACACTAGGTAATATATCGAATATTCTAGCTGTGACTTTTGGGTCACTTGTGTGAGCTAGAGTAAGGCATGTCTGAGACATGCGTTGGCCACATTATGATAGCCAGTGTAAGACCATGTTTGGGACATGGCATCGGCATTGAGATGAATGCTAGAGTAAGACGTGTCAGTGTAACAGCCTAATTTTTAGTGGTGTCGGAACAGTGATTCGAGATCAGTAAATCCAAAAAATGCGTAGGAAATATTATTAATTTAGTAATTATAAGTTAAATGTGAAGTTAGGAAAATTTTTGAAATAGTGAATAGTGTACTAAAAATAAATACTAAAATAATTAGAATAAAAAAACAAGGTATCGAGACCTCTGGAATTTTAAATCGAGCCATAAATATTTTTATAAATATTTATGGAGTGTTAATAAGTTAATATTAAAGTTTCACAAGAAATTTTAAAGTTACGATAGTTAATTGAACAAAAGGACTAAATTGTATCAAATGCAAAATTTTAGGAAATGATTAAATAACTTAAATGATAAAAGAAAGAGGGTTTAAAAGGAAAATAGACCCAAGTTCTATTTGGGCTGGACGGCAAGGGCATGAAATCAGCAAGAAAATAAGGAGAATTAAGGGTAAAATTGGAAAATTGCAAAATTTACTTGATAAAGTTAGGACTAAAAGTGGAATTATCTAGATTTCTCTTTATTTTTCTGCATTCTCATCAGCAAAAACACCATGAAAGAGTTCCCTCAAGCTGGTTTTTCATATTTTTACTGCAAGTAAGTTCAATTCTTGATTATTTCTTGAAATTTTTGTGTTTTTGTGACTTTTACAACTAGGTCCACTTGTTGAAGTCATTAGTTTTTGATTCTATGAAAGAAATTGAAAGTTGATATGAATATGTGCTGGAAGTATGTGATGATTTGGCATGGAATTGGAGTTTTAAATTGTTTATATGTTGATTTTATTGAAAGAATTGAATAGAAAGTGAATGTTTGGGACCTAAGTGTAAAAGAGTTTGAAGTTAGAGTTTTATGTGGAAATTCTGAATTTTAATAGTTATGAAATAACTTATAATGTCTATTAAAAGTATTAATTGAGAAAATTATCTTAAATTAGGGGTTAATTGAGCAAGGACTGAATTGTATGAATTGTGAAATTTGGGGCAAAATGAAAATTAACATTTTGCACTACAACTGTTTTGGACAGCAGCAGTAGTCTAACTTTGAAAAATCACCAAAAATTACAGAAATGGAATTAGAGGATAAATAAAACATGAAATTAAAGCTTATTGATTCTAGTTTCTTATACAATAAATTATGTAAGCAATGGAATTATAAGTCATAAGATATGATAAATTTTGTGAGACAAGGTCAGAATGATTTCGGGTTCCCCTGTTCTAACTTTGTAAAATCATAAAAAAATTGGATAAAAATAATTTTGGGATTAAATTTATATTTTTAGAATTCTGAATGAGTCTATTTTCAAGAGAAACAAATGGGAACATCATTCGAATCCTATACGAGGAGATAATTAATTTTTAGTGAAGAAGGGTTGGAACTGTCAGACAACAGAACAGGGGAGACTTCAATGAATAAACTGTATTAATTGGCCCAACCAAAAATTATGAAATTTTTATGGTAAGAAGATATGTGAGTCTAGTTTCAGGGAAAATTAGCGGACCTTAATTTGGAGTTCCGTAGCTTTAGATATAAATAATTTAGTGACTATGACATGGGTGGATAGCTTGAATATTCACATAAGTAATTAGTGAAAATTATGGATAAGGTTACTTACAAGTGTGTTATTTATACCAAGGATGTGGATGGAGAGGAGGAGGAGGAAAAATATATGAATGACTCGTGTATAAATTGATCACATGCCCGATTATAATCAATAAGTGTTGGATTAGAAATGATATAATGTTTTATTTGGAATATTTATTATGAAATTATGATTATCGTTATAATAGAAAAATTGAACTTGTGATTTTATATGGCTAAATTTTAGTGATTATTTGTTAATTTTATGAATTTCATGATGTGTTATTTCATATGTATTGATGATAAAACCGTGAATAATGTAAAAGCATGAAAATTGAATAAATGATCAAATTGAGCATTTCAGTTCAGTGACAAGATGAATTGAAGGAAAAGACCATGGTTGGACCATGGCAACAAGTAATAAGTGATAGCTTCGGCTACACTTATCTGATCAAGGACAAGTGAAAGTGATAAGTGATAGCTTCGGCTACACTTATCTGATCAATGACAAATGAAAAGTGAAAAGTGGTAGTTTCGGCTACCTGATCAGTGAAAAGTGGTAGCTTCGCTGCCGATCGATGAAAATGGTAGCTTCGCTACCGATCGATGAAAAGTGGTAGCTCGGCTACGATCAATGAAAAATGGTAACTCTGGCTACCTGATCAGTGAATAGTGGTAGCTTCGGCTACAAGTGACAAGTGATTTCCGTATAAGACCATATCTGGGATATGGCATCGGTGTGATATATGCTACTCTATAAGACCATATCTGGGATATGGCATCAGTGAGATATGTGATTCGTGTAAGACCATAGCTGGGCTATGGCATCGATATATGAATATGTGTAAGACCATAGCTGGGCTATGGCATCATTATGTGAAGATGTGTAAGACCATAGTTGAACTATGGCATCGAGAAAACGAAGTACTCAATTCCGTAAGATGTTTACTAATTTGAAAAAATTTGGTAAGTATTACATGGAATTATGTGATATAAGGAAATACGAGTTGATGAGACGTGAGCATAAAACTTGGTTGATGAATGAGTTCATTTGTGATTATATATTTTTATGCCTTGAGTGTATTATCCGTATGAATTGATATTCCAAATGAGTTAATGAGAAAACTTCTAGTATGAAATAATCTGAGTTCGAAACAAAATATCATGAAAACGTACTTGATTGGTATGTCTTGTATATGCTATTTGAATTCATAAATGTGGAAAGTAAATGTATGTGGAAATATGAGATGATGATATCTGTACATGGAATTTATTGATGAACACGTACATCCAAATTTATATGATAGATTTTAGTGAACATTGAAATTGTGCTCAATAAGTGATTTGGCAATTTAAAATTGTGATTGGTAAGAAGAGTTAATGAATTGCATATTTATGAATTGTTACACGTATTTGTCTGAAATACGAGGAAGTGATGGTAATTGATACATGGAAATATGAAACTATGATATATATAAAAACATGGAATATATTTGATAAATGTGTTCATTCATAATTATGGAATTTATGTACCACATGTGTGCTATTTGCATAAAGATGATATCTTAAATACTTTGGTGCAAAAAGCTTAAATATGAAATAGTATGAAATCGAAACAAATTGTTATGAAAATGTATTTAAATTATCTGTAAGTGTTTCATGCTTCTCGATAATGCCTCGTACTCTATTCCGACGACGGATACGGGTAGGGGGTGTTACAGTCAGGGACACACATCGGCCTCGATAATGATAGTTAGTGTAAGACCATGTCTAGGACATGGCATCGACTTGAGATGTGAGCCAGTGTAAGACTATGTCCAGGACATAGCATCGGCACCTTACCCCTAGATTGAGGTTTATAAAAGGACCGAAAATGTACCGAATGGTTCAATAGTGTAAGTATGTTTACGAGTTAATAATGAAAACATAATTATGTTGCTAGTGATACAGGTGCCAAATTGGTACGTATGAGAAATGAGCTCATTAGAGAGTATATGACTCGTATGGATGGTAATGAGTAAGTTATACTTATGCTTATCCTGGTGTTATGAGCATGATGTTTATTGATAAATTGTTGTTGTATGTTTATTTATATACAACTTACTAAACTTTTATGCTTACCCTCCTTCCTTTCCATTTTCTTATAGTGCCACCTATTTAGCTCGAAGATCACTTAGAATCAGAGATATTGAACACACTATCATCCAAAACTTTCAGTATAGTTGGATTTATATTTTTGAATATGGCATGTATAGGGCTTAAACTTGATTATTCTATGTCCTTAAGCATTGGCCTAATGAGTAGGCTTGGGATACGTCCCACACTCTGAATTTGGTCTTGATATTGACTATTACTCATTTTGTTTATGCAAAGGTGACATTTCCTTGGTTGAGTATAATTCCTTCAGAAAGAATGTCTATTGTAGCTGATTTGGTTGCATGGTATAGACTAGAATTGATGTTGGTTGAGTTTGTTCTAATTGATGTAAATAAAAGTGGCAAATAGGCTTGGTAAATAGCCTTATTTTGTCCACACAGGTAGGCACACGGGCATGTGTCTAGGCCGTGTGTGTCACATGGTTAGCCCCATGGGTGTATGATGAGGCCGTGTGTCCCCTACACGTAAAAATTTCAAGTCAGTATGCACAGTAACAACCACACGGACAGAGACACGGCCGTGTGTCTCAGCCGTGTGGAGGACATGGCCTAGCATACAGGCGTGTGCTATGACCGTGTGACATGTTGGGTGTGCTGACGTCAAAAATAGAATACTCAAGTTTTCTCACACGGGTTAAGACACGGGCGTGTCAAGGCTGTGTAACCAACACAGGCCAAGGACACGGGCATGTGTCTAGGCCGTGTGAAGTCTGCACTTAATTTTTGTAAAATGGTGTAAACAAATTGGCCACACGGGTAAGGGACACAGGCGTGCCCCTAGGTGTTTAGGTCGTGTGAGACACACGAGTCATCAACACGGCCATGTTAGGATGGTCACACAGGCGTGTTACCTTCCCACACGGGCGTGTACCCTGTCTTAAATACAAAGTTTGCATAGATTAGATAAGGGCCCGGAAGGACTCTAAATGGTTTCCAATTGTCAATCTAGGCTTCGTAGGCCCTTATTAAGAGGTTTAAAGTAGAAATTGAGAAAGTTTTAAATTGGACCGAGTCTTGGTGGCTTAAAACGGGTTCATGTTCGAGATCAAGTAGGTAATGTCTTGTACTCCAACCTGGCTTAGGTTACGGATATGGGGTGTTACATTTAGTGGTATCAGAGCTATGGTTTAGTCAGTTATAGAACTAACCTAGCGAGATTACGAGTCTAGCTATACATGCCATAAAAATATATTGATAGTGTGACGATTCCTGACAATCATGAATTATGTTTTCATATATTAAATGGATCCTGATAGAACCACAGTGGATGACGTGGAAAGTAACGCACCGGCTCTCACCGAAGGGACCGCACCAGTAGAAAGTGAGCCCGTGAATATGGGCCAAGGCGGAGGGGCTAGGAAAGCCTACGTCCAAATGATAGAAGCTTGGTATACGGAGTTTGTTCGTGCGAATCCGAACACTCCACCTCTCCCACCTCCTCCGATTCCTCAGTATGCCCCGATAGCTCCGTAATGTGCGGACATGTTTAGAAGAGAAAAGCCTCTGGTAGACAAGATCCGAAAATAAGAGGCCGAAGAATTTTGGGCTAGTATAGATGATGACCCGCAGAGGGCAGAATTCTTGCTAGAAAATACCATAAGGGTATTCGATGAACTATCATGCACACCCGAAGAATGTGTGAAGTATGCCATGTCACTTCTACGGGACTCGGCTTATCAGTGGTAGAACACTCTTGTGTTCGTGGTACTGAGAGAGAGGATTAATTGGGAATTTTTCCAGGAACACTTCCGGAAAAAGTATATTAGCCAAAATTCATTGACCAAAAGAGGAAGGAATTTTTTGAGCTAAAGCAAGGTCAATTGTCAGTGACGGAATACGAGCGTGAATTTGTGAGGCTCAATGGGTATGCACGGGAATGTGAGTCTTTGGAAGCCACAATGTGCAAAAGATTTGAGGATGGCCTTAATGAAGATATCCGAGTGTTTGTAGGCATCCTAGAATTAAGAGAATTTGTAGTGCTCGTCGAGAGAGCATGCAAGGCAGAAGAGCTAGTAAAGGAGAGAAGGAAAGCGATCATTGAGTCACAGGATTCAAAGAATAGATAGATAGGGAAGTCACATCAGTCCTTCTCCAAAAGGTTAAAGGAATTCTCCGTCCGATAGAATGCTTCGGCAGGGTATTCAAATAGAAACAAGAATCAGCAGAGCAAGGCATCTAGAGCCCAGACCACTTCGGTCGCGAGTGTTGGCAGTGCTCGGCCAAATAGGCTGGAGTGTTCGCAATGTAGGAAACGTTACTTCAGTGAGTGCCGAGGAAATGGAAGGGGCTGCTCCAAATGTGGGTCACTAGACCACTTCATCCGTGATTTCCCCGAATTGGATGACAAAGAGAGAAAATAAGATGTGAAAGCAAGTAGTGCTCCCCCGAGGGGTAGACCATAGAAGAACTCGGGCAGTGGGGCCAACAGCAGAAGTGCCCCTAGAGATACTGTAGTGGGGTCCAAGGGCAGGGCTCCTGCAAGGACCTATGCGATACGAGCCCGCGAAGAGGCAGAGTCTACCCGATGTAATCACGGGCACTTTTTCTGTTCACGATAAAATTGTTGTTGCTTTAATTGATCCAGGGTCTACCCACTCGTATATTTGTATGGAATTGATACCATGTATGAGCATGATAGTAGAATCCACTAAGTTTGTGATAAAAGTGTCTAACCCATTTGGCAAGCATGTGCTAGTGGATCAAGTATGTAGAAATTGTCCTTTAACGATTAGAGGCCATTATTTTCCGGCCAACTTGATGTTGTTGTCGTTTAATGAATTTGATGTAATCCTTGGAATGGGTTGGTTGGCCTTCCATGGTTTTGTAGTAGATTGTGGATGAAAAGTAATAGAGTTGAGATGTGAAGATGGGAATGTTCTTCGAGTTGGACCATATAAGTCAGAAAATTTGCCTGTAGTAATATTATCGTTGACTACTGAAAAATATTTAAAAAGGAGATATGAAGCTTATTTAGCTTTTGTGCTGAACACTCAAGTGTCTGAGTTAAAGATTGAATCAGTGCCGGTAGTCTGCAAGTTTACAGATATGTTCCCGAAAGAGTTACCCGGATTACCCCCAGTGAGGGAAGTTGAGTTTGAGATTGAATTAGTTCCTGGAACGGCACCTATCTCGATCCTCTCGTATAGGATGGCTCCAGCGGAGTTGAAAGAGTTTAAAGCACAGTTGCAAGAGCTAACAGACAAGGGTTTTGCGAGACCGAGCTATTCTCCGTAGGGTGCTCTGGTACTCTTTGTGAAGAAGACAGATGGGTCGATGAGGCTATGCATCGACTATAGACAACTCAACAAGGTAACAGTGAAAAACAAGTATCTTTTGCCAAGGATTGATGATTTGTTCGATCAATTGAGGGGAGCCACCGTGTTTTCTAAGATCGACCTAAGGTCGGGTTAAAGAGCAAGATGTGCCGAAGACTGCATTTCGGACAAGGTACGGGCATTATGAGTTCCTCATCATGCCTTTTGGCTTGACTAACCCCCCAGCAGTTTTTATGGATCTGATGAACCACATTTTCAGGCCGTATTTGGATAAGTTTGTGGTTGTCTTTATTGATGATATATTAATTTACTCGCGTGTTGAGTGTGAGCATGCGGATCATCTAAGAGTTGTATTGGAAACCTGAAGAGACAAGCAGTTGTACGCCAAATTCAGTAAGAGCAAATTTTGGCTTAAAGAGGTCGGGTTCCTAGGACACATTGTGTCGGGTGACGGGATCCTAGTGGACCCAAGCAAGATCTCGGCTATTGTTAAGTGAAAACCGCCAAGGAATATGACAGAGGTCTGAAGCTTTTTGGGTTTGGCCGGATACTATAGACGGTTTGTAAGCGGATTCTCTATGATAGCTACCCCGATGACTAAACTACTGGAAAAAGATGTCAAGTTTGAATGGACGAAAAAATGCCAGTAAAATTTCAAGAAATTAAAGGCTTTGTTAACAGAAGCCCCAGTGTTAGTGCAACCGGAGTCAGACAAGGAATTCGCGATTTTTAGCGACGCCTCTTTGAATGAGTTGGGGTACGTGCTTATGCAAGAAGGTAAGATCATAGCTTACACTTCTAGACAACTGAAGCCACATGAAAAAAACTACCCGACGCACGATTTAGAATTGGCCGCCATTGTGTTTGCACTAAAAATCTGGAGACATCATCTGTATGGCGAGAAATGCCGAGTATTTACCGACCATGAGAGCTTAAAATACTTGATGACACAGAAGGAGTTGAATTTGCGGCAACGCCGATGGTTAGAACTAATAAAATATTATGAGTTGATTATTGACTACCATCCAGGAAAAGCGAATGTTGTCGCTGATGCTTTGAGTAGAAAGTTGTTGTTTGCCTTGAGAGCCTTGAATGCTCAGTTGACAACGTCCAATGAGAGTTCGGTTCTAGCAAAGTTGAGGGCTAGACCAACATTTCTTCAATAGATCCGTGAACCTTGGAAAGGTGATAAGAAATTACAAGCTAAGGTGGCTTAGTGTGAATCAGGAATTGAATCAGACTTTAGTATTGATGCCGATGGATGTATAGTGTACCGGGACAAAGTTTGTGTACCCACGAATAGTGAACTTATACAAAAGAACTTGAGTGAGGCTTATAGCAGTGGTTTGTCCATCCATCCGGGAAGTGTGAAAATGTACAACTACCTTAAGAAAAAAAGAGACATTTCAAAGTTTGTGTCCAAGTACCTAGTATGTCAGCAAGTGAAGGATGAACATCAAGTACCTTCAGGTCTACTTCAGCCTATCATGGTCCCCGAGTGGAAGTGGGATCGGATCACTATGAATTTTGTGACGGGTTTGCCGCTAACCCCTAAAAAGAAAGATATAGTGTGGGTTGTTATGGATAGGCTAACTAAGTCGGTACATTTTATACTAGTGCGTACCGATTACTCCCTCGAGAAATTAGCTGACTTATATATTTCTGAGATTGTGAGGCTTCATCGAGTACCAATATCGATTATCTCACACTGAGACCCAATGTTTACCTCGAGGTTCTAGAAGAAGTTATAAGAGGCTTTGGGAACTAAGTTGAGTTTTAGCACGGCATTTCATGTGCAAATCGACGGGCAGTCGGAAAAAGTAATTCAAGTTTTAGAGGACATGTTGCGATGTTGTGTTCTCGAATTTCATGAAAGTTGGGAAAGATACTCACCATTAGTTAAATTCGCCTACAACAACAGTTATCAGACAAGTTTGAAATGGCGCCTTATGAGGCTTTGTAAGGACGAAAATGCCGAACGCCCCTATACTAGATTGAGCTAAAAGAAAGACAGATTCATGGGGTCGACTTGGTCAAAGAGACCGGAAAAAAAAGTTAAGATGATTCGTGATTGTTTAAAGGCCGCTTCGAATAGACAAAAATCCTATGCGGATTTAAAACGAAAGGAAATTGAGTTTCAAGTTGGTGATAAGGTATTTCTAAAAGTATCTCCTTGGAAAAAAGTCTTCAGATTTGGCAGAAAGGGAAAATTAAGTCCGCGTTTTATCGGGCCTTATGAGGTGATTGAGAGAATTTAGCTAGTAGCCTACCGGTTGAGATTGCCATTGGAATTGGAAAAGATCCATGATGTATTCCATGTATCCATGCTACGCAGATACAGCTCTGACCCTTCACATGTGATTGAGCTGACGGAGGTTGAGATTCATCCAGATATGACCTATGGAGAAGAACCAGTCAAGATTTTGGCTCGAAAAATTAAACAGTTGAGGAATAAGAGTATAGCACTCGTGAAAGTTTTATGGCATAATCATGGAGTTGAAGAAGCCACATAGGAACCCAAGGAGGCTATGAAAGAGCAGTACCCAAACTTATTCATCGGTAAGATTTTCAAGGACGAAAATCTCTAAGAGGGGGAGAATTGTAACAACCCGATTTAGGGCCTAGTTAGAACAGTGGTCTCAGAACCACAAATCCAAAGTTTGGAAAATTATTTTTATTATTATTTTGAGGTTATAATATGATTACATTAGTGTACAAAAAATTTGATGAGTTAATTTTGATCTTGTGAGCCCTATTGCAAAAAAGGACTAAATCGCATAAAAAGTAAAAGTTGCATTTTAGTGCCCAAATGTGTTAAATAGCTAGAGAACAAAAATTAGAGGATTTTAAAGCGCAATTAGACCCTTTTTAAACAAGCTGATCGGCCATGAGATGAATTGAAACAAATAGTCAAAGGTTTAGGTAAGTGATGTCATGATTTGGTGATAAAATAATGCCTAAAGCCTATCTACTATTTTTCTTCTTCTCCATATTTTCTCTCCACCGAAAATATCAACAAATATGGAGGTTTGAAAGCTGAAAATTTGCAGCAACTTATTCCTCTCGTAATGTAAGTGATCTTGATGATATCCTTGATGATTTTTACATTTTTGGAATGCTTATATTATGGGCTTTCAAATGAGAGGACTACTTTGCAAAATGGTGATAAGTCTAGGGTTTCACTATGTGAATGTTCATGTTATTTTCTAAAATTTTATGGAAGAATATGAGTCTTAGAAGAGTTCTAAACAACTTTTGTGAAAGGTGTTAGCATGAAAACACCTAAAGGGACTATTTTGCATAAGTTGCAAAATAGGTGATAAGTGTGTGAAATAGTGGGATTTTGGGGTTGCTATAAGAGTAAAAATAGTTCGACTAGGTTTGAAATACGAAGAAATTCGATAAAAATCAATTTTCGATCATAGGGATAAAATGGCCATTTTGCCAAAGTCTAGGGGCAACATGGTCATTTTACCAAAGATGTTAATTTATGGTAGTCTAATTATAATTAGTGACTAAATGAGTGCATTTTGTTATTCTAGATCAAGTTTTTCCAAATCTGAACCTAGACCGGGGGAAAGCCAAGCAAATCTACTAAACTAACCAGTCGAGTACATTTTGTAAACCTAGGTAAGTTGTACGTAAATGATAAAACTATATTATTAATATATGTATTTAAGTTATCATTGAATGGATATAGCATGAATTTCTTGATTTCATAATGTGAATGCATAAAGACAATGAGATGATAGAACTCTCGTTAGAACACTAGGTAATATATCGAATATTCTAACTGTGACTGTGGGTCACTTGTGTGAGCTAGAGTAAGACATGTCTGGGACATGCGTCGGCCACATTATGATAGCCAGTGTAAGACCATGTTTTGGGACATGGCATCGGCATTGAGATGAGTGTTAGAGTAAGACGTGTCAGGGACACGCATCGGTCTCGATAATGATAGTCAGTGTAAGACCATGTCTAGGATGTGGCATTGACTTGAGATGTGAGCCAGTGTAAGACTATGTCCGAGACATAGCATCGGTATCTTACCCTTAGATTGAGGTTTATAGAAGGACCGGAAACGTACTGAATGGTTCAATAGTGTAAGTATTTTTACGAGTTAATAATGAAAACATAATCATGTTGCGAGTGATACAGGTACCAAATTGGTACGTATGAGAAATGAGTTCATTAGAGAGCATATGACTTGTATGGATGGTAATGAGTAAGTCATACTTATGCTTATCCTGGTGTTATGAGCATGATGTTTATTGATAAATAGTTATTGTATGTTTATTTATATACAACTTACTAAGTTCTTATGCTTACCCTCCTTCCTTTCCATTTTCTTATAGTGCCGCCTATTTAGCTCAAGGATCACTTGGAGTCAGAGATATCAATCACACTATCATCTAAAAATTTCGGTATAGCTGGATTTATATTTTTGAATATGGCATGTATAGGGCTTAGACTTGATTATTTTGTGTCCTTAAGCATTGGCCTAATGAGTAGGCTTGGGATACGTCCCACATTCTGAATTTGGTCTTGATATTGACTATTACTCATTTTGTTTATACAAAGGTGATATTCCCTTGGTTGAGTATAATTCCTTAGGAAAGAATGTCTATTGTAGCTGATTTGGTTGCATGGTATAGACTAGAATTGATGTTGGTTGAGTTTGTGCTAATTGATGTAAATAAGGGTGGCAAATAGGCTTGGTAAATAGTCTTATTTTGTCCACACAGGTAGGTACACGGGCGTGTGTCTAGGTCGTGTGTGACACACGGTTAGCCCCATGGGCGTGTGATAAGGCCGTGTGTCCCCTGCACATAAAAATTTCAAGTCAGTATGCACGGTAATAACCACACGGGCGGAGACACGGCCGTGTGTCTCAGTCGTGTGGAGGACATGGCCTAGCACACGGGCGTGTGCTATGGCCGTGTGACATGTTGGGTGTGCTGACGTCAGAAATAGAATACTCAAGTTTTCTCACACGAGTTAAGACACGGGCTTGTCAAGGCCGTGTGACCAACACGGGCCAAGGACACGGGCGTGTGTCCAGGCCGTGTGAAGTCTGTACTTAATTTTTGTAAAATGGTGTAAACAAATTGGCCACACGGGTTAGGGACACAGGTGTGTCCCTAAGTTTTTAGGCCATGTGAGACACACGGGTTATCAACACGGCCATATTAGGATGGTCACACAGGCGTGTTACCTTCCTACACGGGCGTGTGCCCTGTCTTAAATGCAAAGTTTGCATAAATTAGATAAGGGTCCAGAAGGACATCGAATGGTTTCCAATGGTCGATCTAGGCCTCGTAGGCCCTTATTAAGAGGTTTAAAGTAGAAATTGAGAAAGTTTTAAATTGGACCGAGTCTTAGTGGCTTAAAACAGGTTGCATGTTCGAGATCAAGTAGGTAATTCCTTATACTCCGACCCGGCTTAGGTTACGAATATGGGGTGTTACACTAGATGTACAATCTACCACCCTGGGTTGCCAGACAATGATGGTTTTCAATCAATATCTTGACCCAATGGCATGCCAACTATATCCAACTCGGTCCGAACAACTAATAGGGTAACCAATTTTCGATTTCATTATGTAGTTCAATTTACATTCCAATATTCTTAATTCATCAACATTTCACAATTCCATAACATTTATAGCATGCTTCAACCCAATTTCATACCAATTATCACATATCAAGCAAGTCATGCAACTTTCTATTCTATTCAATTTAGTCCATATCTCGAAATTCGATCTCAATCATAGTAATTCAATTCAAATAGCTATTTCCAACTCACCTCAATACTATATAATGCAAAATATTATGAATATGTGATAAATAAATTGGTCCCGAATCATAGAAATATAAACTGAATTTTGAGTCGCTCGTCGATAATTTTTGTTTTTCCTTTCCCTCTCGAAGATTCCGCATTTACATTAGCTAAAAAAAACATACAACACCATCAATTTCCATTCAAATTACAATCAATTACAATATCAAGCATATTTTACAATTTATTCAATTTAGTCCCTAAATTTAGGACAAACATAACTTTCGATCTAGAACTTTTGATTAAAATTTGATTTCACATATATTCATTAGGGACCTCTTATTTTATATTCTTATCAAAATTTCATAATAGTTTTGTATTTTATTCAATTTGGTCCCTAGTGTATAAAACTATCAATTAAGCTTTGCAATTTAGTTTTTTTTTTTTTTTACAATCTAAGTTTAGTTTCTATCAATTTCCCATCAAATTCATCCATTTCTCAACAATGGCATCTTTCAAAAAACTTTAACAGTTTCACAAATTAGTATATGGGCTAACTAAATCAAGCTCTCATGATTCAATTTTCATAAAAATCAAAGAAAAATGGCCAGGGACTTACTTGAATTAGATGGTCAAATAGCTTAAACTCAAAAATGATGTCCTCCTTGTTTCTTTACTTTGGAGGGTTGGATAAGATGATATTTCATATCTCCTTTCACTAATTCCATGTATATATATACCTAGATTAAGTTTTAATTAGTCTAATTAACTATGTTTTAATCTTAATTAACCTTAGTTTACTTAATTAATTAACAAGCATTATTACTATCCACTATCTCCTATTTATAAAGGGTTTAATTATCATTTTAGACCTTTGGCTAATTGCAAATTAAGTCTCCAAGCAATTTTCTAATTAAAAATCTATAGCAATTGAACTTTGACAAATTAGACCCCGAGCCTTGATTGACTACAATTCAGCTAAATTACTAAACCGAATTTCAATTCATCTATACACACTCTGTAAATGTCCTTGTTTAATATTTACAAACTCAATTTACGGAAAAGAAGACCTAAAACCTCATTTTCTGACACCACTAAAAATTAAGTTATTACAATTATGAGTTGGGACAACAATATTACGTTGAAACTAGTGTGCAAATGTTTAGTGAAAGTATGTTGTCATGGGTAGAAGATACCAAGTTAACGTGTAGGTACATGTTAGAGAATAATCTACTAGATTTATCCATCATGAAAATGCTCTATTCTGATAGCAGCAATGATAGTGATCCTTGAAGTTGAGGTCACTATGGTGTGTTCTGGCACAATTAAAGGTTTTTCATAACTATAAAGGTGGTTGTTGGCTATATCATGGATCGTATTGTGGGATTTTGTTAAGACTTTAGAAGGACACTAATTAAAAATCCGAAGAAAAAAATGATATTGTAATTAAATGTATATTTGAGACATTATTTCATATATTAAATAAATTATACTGAAATGCTTATATAATTTACTTTAATATATATCAAACCGAATAATAGCAGATTTAATGATTTAGTGTGAATTACGTTTCTCAAGTTCAATTATCTCTTTCCTTGCCAAAATGTTGGGTTTGCGTAACTCTAAAATTCAAGTTTATATAAATATTAATTACATACAATATTAGTAAAAAGTATCCTTTCTTTAGTGAATTATATAAATACTGGAGAAGAACACAAATTTAATATGATTTAGTTCCTTTGATCTCTATGTTCACGAACCAAAAATGGATTAAATAAATTTGCTTACACGGAACTCCCAAACACAAACCCATTGAATTAGCATTTTCACTATATACTCTTACCTCCCTTCAAATTTATCATTTTCCTATGAAAAATCTGCAATAAAAGCTTCCTCAAAAATTGGGAACGGATGAAAGGAATTAGACACTTAAATCCAAAAATCAAATTAATTGATTCAATCCACTAAATCAGAAATGTTTCACATGAACCTATTGAATTGATAATAATAATATGGTAAAATACATGAATACAATACAAATATTTTGAATTGCCAGACAAGGCAAACCTTCATTAAATCATTCAGCCACCTTATGTCTTCACTCGGAAATCATGAAAAAACCTGACTACAAGCATTAGAAAGGTGTTCTTCCAACTATTTATTGACAGCAACAAAAGATGAAACCTTAAATGCCAACAAACAAGTAAAAAACGTAGTACAGCATGATATTATGGACCAGGCTTTGGAGTTAAAAGCTGATCCCAGCATGAAAATGATACAAACACACCAAGGAGCCACCATTGTCATTAGTGCTTTGAAATCATCTAGGTAGACTATTTGAAGGGAAATTTCGCAATGGGTTCTCCCTAAGTAATTCAGTTTCCCTGCAAAAGATTTTGAGATATCAGCTAACTTAGTGATCTTTGCCTTTAGACAATGCTTAAAGACCAGTAACCTCGAAATGTGTTTTACTTTTTTATGTTTCTGCCGTCCAACTCTCTCAGTTGCAGAACTGAAGTTCTGTCCTTCTCATCATGCACTTTTGGCTTTCTGATAACAACATTTTGATAAAATAAGCAATTCAAACACCATAGAACGTATAACAAGCATTGATTACATACCAACATTTTGAACAAATGATTCAGTTCCATATGTTTCTATTTTCATGTGGTAGAAGCATATGTTGGATAGGGATACTCAAGAAAAAATGAGGAGACGGAATAACAAAGTTGTATACATGCATGTCCAAACTTACTCTTCACATTCCTCATCAACAAAAACTTCAATTTGAGCACTTGCAACAGCCCCTACGATTCTAGGCACAGGTCTCTGCGGAATCTGAGAAGAATTTTATGAAGCTCAATGTCATTTTTAGAACAATCTGAACAATACATCACCCAGCAGCAAAAATATCATGTTTTGGGAGTTGAAGTAAACCTTGTGTGATGCCCACTTTGCAGGCATAGCATTATTTTCTTTGTTTCTCTCAGCTCTACCTCCAAGAGTGTGCCAAGAGTTTGAACCGGTATTTGGCTTAGAGTGATGACCCCTCATGACATCCATATTTGTATCATTGTAAATAGATAATGGAGTTCGATGCACCCTATGAATGAAAACCAATAGAAAAGCAAGTTCATAATGGAGTTCTTATGGCTATTAAAAATATTGCAGAACGGAAGATAATAGAGTGCCGTGATTAAAATGAGAGCTCCATGGTTAGAATGAAGTAGAGGAAGATGAGAGCTACATTGCTTGGGCTTTTCATTTTTCTTGAAGTACACGTGTTTGACATTTGTGTCTAAAACATGGATATGGAGATACGAATTCCAAGCATCCAAGTCCAAATAACACAAGATGAGAGCTCAAACTTAAGTATAGAAAGGTTCTTTTGCTTACTGATCTTGCTTCAACTTGTTTCTGCCAAGCTCAAAAGTTTTGATGGCCTGCCTTTCTGCAATCAGATGAACTTACATATTATGCTGTGGAAAAAGCTTTTAGATGGTAAATTGAAATTGACAAAGAAGAGAAATAGAACTTACGACTCTCTCCCCTGGCCAAGACAGTTCCGAAACTTCGGACTGGTAAGTCATATTCCTTCAACTCTTCCTGTAGTTTTGGAAAAGAATGAAAAACCTAACCAAGAAAATCCTTATAGAAGCAATTCAAATGTAGAGAAGACATTGAATATCAGTCCATAGTCTATACCTCAGTAGCATTAGATCTTCTCATTGAGCGAGCAAGAAATTTCTTGTATGCATCCCTCAACTTCTCTATTGGTTGAGCATTACTACATTTGCAGGAAAGCTTAATTAGATCAACAAATGTAAATTTACAAAAGTATAAATGGATAAAAAAATCTACACACAACCAAGTAAGCCTTGAGAGAAAAAGCATGTTTTAACATAAAATGAAATGCACTTCAGTATCAGTTGAATCAAATCATATCTCTTCCATCAAAACTAAATATGGAAGACAGCTTTTACCTGGACATCCCAAGATTGAGTATATCATTTGCTGCTTTCATCTTAGACTTGGACTCCATGTGCAAAGCATATGCTATATAGTAAGCTGAATGTGTCTTCCCAATATCATTGGCATCAAGAAAACTATAAATGACCTCAGCATCACTACAATGCTCAGCCTGCAAACACCATTTCCCAAACACTGATTCAGCATTTTAAACTCAGAGAAAACACCATTGCCATTTCAATTGGTATGCTTTCGATGTGTTCGTTTATAACATGTTAAGTAGCATATTTCTGATTAAATTGACATCTGAGCAAGCATAAACAACTTAAACAAACTATAAACATCACCATCTATGATTCTATTTAAGATGATTAAAAAGAAGGAAGGTGAAAAGTACCCACATATTCCAACCAAACTTTGAGGTAGCGGAGATCATCTTTATAACGATCCGAATGCCAGAAAGCACGAACGCATTGCTCATAGATCAATACCAGTCCTGAGAAGTCTCCACCTGGTGGGAATGCCTCTTGAACCCATTTAATGCAACTTAACCCCAAAAAAGAAAACGTACAAAACAAACAATAAGCCATTGAAACAATTTAACCATATCTAATTTGAAACAAGGACACCCTAATAAAACAATTGAATCAACAGTCAACACTACCCGCTTTCCATTTTTACTCAATTTCGAATTTCAATCATTCAAAATGCAAAACCCAAATTCATTTCCAACCAATAGAACATTTCAAGATTCAACTAAAAGTTATGTAATGGGAAGAATAGTTACTCAAGCCAAGGCTGGAGAGGAACAGTCAACACTACCCGCTTTCCATTTTTACTCAATTTCGAATTTCAATCATTCAAAATGCAAAACCCAAATTCATTTCCAACCAATAGAACATTTCAAGATTCAACTAAAAGTTATGTAATGGGAAGAATAGTTACTCAAGCCAAGGCTGGAGAGGATCGTCTCCTTGGTACTCATCTATTGCCTCGATCAATCTCCTAAAGATTCAAAGTAAGAAAAAAGGAAGTACCCAGAAAGAAAATGGATCAAATATTAAAAATAAATAAAAATAAAGTTAAAAAGAACACAAAATAATCGTAGATAAGGATTTTGGAAGAGACCTTCGGTTTTCAAGGAGAGATTTCTTGAGTTGATCATTGGTGTGAGCTTTGAGAGCGTGGTTTAAGAGATCGACGTTTCGGCCTCTCTTCAAAGGTCTCACGTTTTCTTTGAAGAGTTCCCATTCGTTTCCCGTTTGTCGTTTCGATGAAAGGAACTCGGTCTCTGGATCCATCGCTTGGCTGCACTTCTGCTCTCTTCTTGCTGAGTTTGAGAAATGGAAAAAAAAAAGAGAGAAATTTAGAAAAAGGAGATGAGATTTCAAATTTTGAAATGTAACAACGGCTCCTCGAAAAGTTGCCGTTATATGGGAATTAGATTTGGAATAAAATAACTTGACATATTGGGCTAGCCCGGGTCAATTCCCATCTTTCTTTTTAGGTTTAATGTATAGAAAGTCCTCAATTTTATTTTTTTTTTTTAAATCAGCTCCTCCTAATTTTTTACACTCAATTAGATTTGTTCAAGTGTCGGGTTTTTAAATTCGGGTTGAACTTAAGTACAATATTAACATGTCTTATATTTGTCTAAGTTTAGCCCAAACTAAAATATAGGCCTAAAAAGCCTGCCCATATTTCCAAAAGATAAACTCAAATTCGTTTTAGGTCCAATATTATTTTTTAAAAATATTTTTATTTTATTTTATTTTAATAATATATAATTTTATTTTTATATTTTTATTTATTAATTTATTAATTTTTTATATATTCATCTTAACATTTTTTAAATGTTTGCATTAAAATAATATTATATATTTGATAATACTCTAAAATGACATGTTTTTATATATTAATCATGTGTTTATTTTGAGCTTGAGCCTACTAATTTGAGTTATTTATGTCTTTTTATCTTTTAGGGACTAAATTGGAGGCGAAAAGTAAATTCAAGGGAAAAAGCGTCAATTTGGATATTAAATGGGCCAATATGCAACGTGGGACAAATATGGTGCCAAAAGTGCGAACATGGAAGGCACAAGGACTTAAAAGCAAATAGAAGAGATTTTATTTTGGAAGACTCTATTTTATTTTATTCTATTAGGATAATTAATATTAAGATAATTATTAGGATTATTCAAATTTAGGATTTTATTTTAATTATCTTTGTTTATCTTTAATTAAATGTATTTATCTTTTTAGAATTTAAGTTCAATTAGACTATCTTCCTAACACTATAAATAGGGGATGAAGTGACTCTATTTGGGAGCATCTTTTTTGTAAACACTCTCCCCCCAAAAGTCTTTTGTTCTTTCCATATTTTTTTCTTTCAATAAAATTTCTTTTTCCATAATTTTATTTACTTTCCCACCATTATCATGAGCGTTGATCTAGCATAGATTACTGGCTAGAGTCAGGTTCCCTAAAAATCGTAAGTCTAATCTTTGGAGCTGGTGGTCGTAGGCGTCCTCTTCCACTATAACTGGCTTACTTGAGTCGAGAAGGATCATCCAAAAGCCAATGATTGAGCCCAAGGCGGAATGAGACAACCGGAGGCTGGAACTTTCCCATAAGAATTTCTTTTCTCTTAAAACTCTCTTTATTATTTTTATTATTTTCGTAATCATAATTTCAGTAAACTTTAAATTCTGTTTTTATTTTATTTTTGCTTCCAAAATCAATTCTTAAATTCTGTTTTTTTATTTTTTTCCAGGAACGCAGGTTTTCTTGGGCACGATTCTGCCCAGGATTTTGAGAGACAAGCATTCGTATAATCCGGTCCCTGAGGATTCGACCCTACTTCCCCTTTACTATTTCTTTTTCATTATTTTACAGGGAATAGGATATTTTTGGTGCTCTCAACGACGCATCAATATTTAGTATAGATTTATTTTTTTTGTGATGCAAATTACATAATACATAATAATAATATAGTATAAAGTATTATAAACTTAAAAATAGATCAGGTCAGGTTCGGGCTTAAATGTGCTCAAGCTCAAGCCCATGCCCGGCTCATATTTTAAATAGCCCTAAATTTTTTGCTCAAGCCTATTTTTTGGGAATAATATTTTTGTCCAAACCCTCTTAAATTTCAGGGGAACCTTCGTTGGCTCATGAATAGATCTACACCTAATTGAGCTCATGAATAGACAATTTTAATTAGTGAAATCTTTTAACTAACGTTGGTTGTTGAAAACTAACGACAAACATAATTGTTAACGAAGGTCAAAAATAAAAATTTTAAAAAAAATAAAATTAAATAAAATTATTTTAAAAAATTAAATCTAAAACAAATTAATTCTGAATATAAAAAAAACAATTTTAAAATTATCTAAAACTATTAAAAAATTGCACACTTTCATATAAAATTGAAGAGTAATGAGTTAATTAAAACTAAACAGTTATTATGCTGTGTGTATTCTATTGTTTATTTATTTCTTCTTTTAAAAACACAATTGCAATAGGGATCATCTAACAAACATGTTCATTGATATTTCAAATCAATTAATTTTTTTATATAAATATTCAAAATATATCATTTTCAATTGAAATTTAAAAATATGGAATGTCAGTATAAATTAATGGCATGTAAGTGTACCTATCTATATAATAAGTTAAACCAAATTTAAAATATGGGGAAAGAATTAAGTGAAAATAGACTGCTTTTAAATTGAAATAAATGAAAAAAAAAAAGATTATGGTTGGATTGTAAATTTAATGGTTTTTTTTTACAATTTTTTATATTTTTTTATAATTTTGAAATGAAAACAAATTAATTTTTGAATAAACACATTTTTCCATTCATTATAAATTTATTTTTCAAAATAATTTTAAAAAATATTTTAAATCTTTTTACTTTTTGTTGACATGGCATTATCACACCAACATTTGTTGATTGATGTGGTGCCCATTAACGATCATGTCAACATTATCATTAGTTTCTAATGGTTAACATTGATCAAAAGATCTCACTAACCTATTTAGGAGCTTAATCCAATGCAAAAAAAAAAATTTGAGAGAAACTTAATTGATTTTTTTTATTTTTTTGAAGGTTTTTATCCATTATTATATCTATATATATATACACTGAATATTAAGAAGTTTTACAAAGTAACAATCATTATTTTGAGGATATTTATGCCTTTTTGTATTTTAACAAATCTAATAATATATATACACATAATAAAAAACTATGACATTTAAACACATGGCATCATGCATTTCACTATTTTAACTTAATCATTTCAACTAAAGTGTGAAAAAATTAAATACATGTTTAATTTTTTTAAAAATATATTAAATTGACTTAAAAGTAAATTTATTTATATATTGAGTTAGTACTAAGGTCTATGAATGTGTACTGAATATTTAAGGCTTAAGTTATCTTTGGCTAAAATTATTTTTTAATTACATAATATATATTATTTTTATATATATTATGTAACATTTTTTTATATAACTTATAACATATAAAAACAGTTTTATATAATATATTTTAAATTACATATATTTTAAAACTTGTTTGGAATGTATATAGAGCTTTTGTTTATCACTTAGTTGCAAAGGTGAAGGGTGTAATCAAAGAGGGCAAGTACAATGGACCTAGACTATAACTTAGTAAATCATGCGATCTTAAGTAATGTATCTGTCTTAAATTTATTTAAATCAACCTAAATATTGAAAATTGAGAATCTCAATGAAAAATTTCTAAGGCACTAATTATATACACAAGCAATAAGCAACAAAAGAAAAAAAAAAGGCACAACAAAACTTTCAAAGTAAATGCTCTTTCAATTTAATTACACAAAACTGAATTATTACAAATGAGGTGGGGGAATGCCTTTATTTATAGTTGAACTTCCCTACATTCAATGATACAGATTAAATTACATTAACGGCTTAGATTCAAACATATCTACAAGATAGAGTACTAAGAAATTTAAACTATTTGTATAATCTTATCCTTAGAATTACAAAATTACCTGGTAAAATATAAGTTATTAAAGTGTTTACATTTTCACTAGACTTCAAGTAGATAAACCTTGAATCTTTCTAGTATTGGACCAGTCCTGGTATGCAAGTGACCCCAAATCATCCATAAGAGCAACTAAGGTTATTAGTCTGTGCCTTGCTCACGGGCTTTTGTATGCAGCCCATGTCAAAGGCACGAGTCTTAACCCCCCTTGGCTAAAAGGTATAATATCTTTTTTAGTCCCTTTGAAATTTAATTATTCAATATAATTCTTTTAGCTTTTTAATAATATGGAAAAATTACGTTTTTGGTCACTTTCAAATATTAATAATTTAATTTCAACCATTTTAACATAAATAATTTTGAATTTGACCCTTCAAATTTTTTAATTTCATTTTGACCCTTCCAATACAAAGTTCCTGGCTTCGCCTATGACCTAAGTTTGAAGTACTCAAGCTTAAAACTCATTATATGCAATTATCATGTATGCGTCTTTAGTCTCACTATAACCTAAATTTAAAAAGCTAATAATGGTATTTATAGATCACTCGCAAAATGAAATTAACTTTAGGTAAATCCTAAACTTTGATACTTACAAAATACTAATGAATAATTAACCAACTCAATCAATTCAAGTTAGTATAAAATACCAAATGACCAGAAAATGCCCATTTCCAAAAAAATTACGAAAGTGGACCGTTTTTTCAAAAATAACGGGAATGGCCCGTTTTTACAAAAACGTACTGAGCTGACATTGTTTTCAGGGGAAACACAGAAAAGCGCATCTAGCTCTGCGCTTTTTTCCCTAATGTCAAGTAAAACACGCCATGTGGAAGCACTTTTCAAAAAAAATGTCCACATGGGCGCGCTTTTGCCCGTGCTCCAACAGTCAACTCCAATGGTTATTTGAACTAGCAGTTAGACCCCCAACAGTCAAAAAAAATAAAAAGATAAACCCCCATCACATTTTTCACACACAATTCTCACAAATTCTCTCCCAATTTCTCAAAATTCTCAAAAAGGTCTCAAATTACAATCCTAAATTCTATTTTTATCTTAGTTAATATTTTTATTATTCTTTTACAAGTAATTCCAAGAAATAGTATTTTTTTATTAAAAATTTGTCCGTATTCAATTTAGCAATGGCCGGGTTTCTAATTCGTCTTGATGACAAGCACATCTTCATCACTCAATTGCAAATGGTAAGAATAATTTTTAATAATTTTTAGATTTTTAAATTTTTTTTATTTCATAGTTATAATTGAACTTAATATTTTTTATAACTTTTTATGTAAACAGGTGGAAGATTGAATTTTGCAATGCCATATTCGTAATCTATCAGGTCCTCCATCACTGTTGATCGAAACATACTTGAGAGAAGCTGGTTTTTTCAACGTGACCTACTTAGGCGGAGGCTGTAAGTTGGACCTGAGACTCCTAAGTGCGTTGGTGGAGAGGTGGAGACCAAACACGCACATATTTCAGCTTCTATGCGGTGAGTGTACTATCACTCTAGAGGACGTGCAGTTATAGTCAGGGTTACCCGTGGATAGATCGGTAATCACCGAGTCTATTCAATCTGTTGATTGGGGGACCATTTGTTACGAACTTTTGGGTGTGGTACCAAAGATGATTACCGGAGGTCGAATTGAAATGGCTTGGTTACGAAATAATCTCGCGGAGCTAGCGGAGGATTCTACTAAAGAGAGAAGACTACGATACGCTCGGGCGTACATCCTTCAGATTATCGGGGGTATTCTGATGCCTGATAAGTCATGAAACTTTGTACATCTAAGATGGCTGCTGAAACTCATCGAGTTTAAACAGGCTGGCGAACTCAATTGGAGGTCTACAGTGTTGGTGACATTGTATCGGGAGATGTGTCGAACGAAAAAACCAGGAAAAATCAAAATTGGTGGTTGCCTTTTACTACTACAATCATAGGCTCGATATCGCCTTCCATTTTTACGTCCTTGAGTGGATTACCTGTACACATTTCCACTCGTAACAAGGTAAAATTTAGTATATATTACCAATATTAAATTGATTTAAAATAAAATTATTATGCTAATAAGTTATTTAATTAGGTGGAACCATGCCCTGAGTCACGTGGGATTACCTACCGAGTTTGAATATATATAACTTTTGTTGGACCAGCAATAGGAAGCGGATGTATGTATTTATTTATTTTTGAACTATATACAAAGAGCGTAGTCGATTTTGTATTTAGTAGTATATATATAACTAGTGTTTTTATCATATTCATATAGTTTGAATGGACACCATACGAGGACCCGACAATTGGGGCAGTAATTCTTGAGGAATTTTTTGTAAATCTCAACTCCTGGCATGTTAAGGCCTAATTAGTAGTTTATGCTATCGTGAAATGCACAAGGCGGATAGAGTGTTGCAACAGTTCAGATTCCAATAATCGATTTCTGTGGCACCTCAAGAGCTTGATGATTTGTATCGTCGTGGGTGACACAAACACATTCAGTATTTTTGTTCTATCAAGGTGGGTTAACTTCCCAACCACCTAGGTATAGACTGGAGGTTGCACGAATACAAGGATCTACATCGACCGAAAGTAGACCCCAATAACCACAACCTCGGCTAGAAGCTGAACCTAAAAAGAATCCAGTGTGTAACCATCAACCACTCCAATGTGACACAGATTTCGACCGGTATTGTAACACTCTATACCAGTATTCGATGCAGGAACAGGGTACAAGGCGTCATCGTACATAACACAACTATTCATACAAAATTGAGACATAAATTTTAGTCCAAATTAAAACTTTTTCATTTGCATTTATGTCGTCTCTATTATGGACCTACGAGGCCCAAAACATACAAAGGAAGTGGTTCGGGACTAAACCAAAAATTTTGGAAACTTTTGGAAAAAATTAGAAAATTTCATCATGAAACAGGGCCACACGCTCGTGTGGTTTGGACACGCCCCTATACCTGTATTCGATGCCGGAATATGGTACGAGGTGTTACTAGTATATGCACCGATAAATTGTAAATTGTATCATTTAAATTAATATAAATTCTTTTGAATATTTTTTTGTACACTATCTGATTTAGCTATCCATTAAACCTTAATCAAAATTCGAATTTACCTTGAATATTTTCATATAGCATTGCAATAAGATTTGATGTGAATAGAAATATCAAATGTTTTTGTTGAAAATTCACATGAACAAATATTAAATTTATTTTGGATTAACAATGGCTAACAATTCTCATGAAGACATATTACAATGTTTAACTTTGATGTGGACAGGAAAACATTGTATGACTTGGGTTCCTACACCACCTGCATAACCTCTATTGGTTTGAACGCTCACGAATATTCATGTTGTTGCGTATCCTGGTCGAGCACGATCAAACTTTTGGTTTGCGACGTAGGTCTTTATCGGGTAACAACTTAAATGGAGTAAACAATACAAGTAGCCACTTACGTTCACCTAGAACCAATGGGAATACGTGTCTTCACACGTTGTATGAGTTTTCTAATTTGTACAATTCATCGACAAAGCCCATTGGATTCAAACGAAGATTCATACAACCTGCAATTGCATGAGCACATGGATAACAAAGTGCATCAAATATATCACAATTGTAAGTCTATTTCTCAAATGTACTCGGTACACCCCTTAACAATACATTGATCTGACTTGTCGAACTCTGTCACTCGAAACCATATGTCATCGCACAAGTGAAAAAATTTGTGCACGCAGGTTGCTCATGCCTTACCTTTATTAATTTCTTCCACTACCGTCGGGCACTATACATGACCTCCCTACAATTGCCCGAGATAACTTTTTGCTTACTTTGGACAGTTTCGCTAGACAGAAGTATATCTTTTTTACAACTACGGCTATTGGCAAATGACGGGTTCCCTTTAAAACGAAATTGATGTATTTTGCCAGGCTCGATGTCATGTGGCCATATTGTAGCCCGACGTCGTATGCTTGTGTCCACTGTTCGAATAGTATGTTTTCGAAATATGCTACCCCTACCGAGTTGATTAATTGCAATATTGTCAACATTTCATGAAAATGGTCATTCATGATCTCATACCCTATCAATATAAATGCATAGTAACGATTACATACCAAAAAATATAAAAATACAAACGAAACATTACAAACCAAATAATACTGGTGGCAATCAGATACCCATGTTCATCACTTGTCGTAGCTCAATGGTAGACTGATATTGCTGGTAATAGTTGGATACAACATGCCTTAGACAGTACCAATGGTGTGTACGATCCTAGAGGTTCCCTTGTCGTTCAATTGCGGACAGTATTCCAGCTTCCTGATCCGAGATGACACATATATTAGGTTGAGGGCAAACATGCCTCATCAACCTAGACAAAAAGAAATCTCAGCCGTCTGCTTTCTACCCCGGTGTTATTGCAAACAAAATTGGAAGAATTCTCCAATTATCATCCTGTGTCACAGCCAACAACAGCCGATGGGTATATCTTCCATACATGAAGATACCGTCTATTTGTACCAAAAGCTTGCAGTACTGAAATGCATCTTGGCATTACTTGAAGGTCCAAAATAGATGTAACACCCCTAACCCATATCTGTCGTCGGAATAAGGTTACGAGGTATTACCAAACAATACATCACATTCTCATACATATATGCATTCAATATTGTATACTATTCACAAACAATCACAATGTCCCTTAAAAGGTTCTACGAGACCTTAAATCATGCTTAGAAGTGGTTCGGGGATAAACCAATCACATATAAAAAATTTTGAATACGTGTGTTGGGCTATGTAAAATCTAAGAAGGTTACTGATTTGGGTCACACGGCCGACTACAGGCCCATATGCCAGCCCGTGTGCCACATACAGCCAGTATACACACCCGTATGTCTAGACCGTTTCAAAACTATAGAGTATACTAACTTTAAATCGTAGGGTACCTCAGAGGACACACAGCCGTGTAACATGACCGTGTGTCGCACACGGCTGAGACACAAGCCCGTGGCTTTACCCGTGTGGACCAAAATAGGTTATTTGCAAAGCCAATTTGCCACCCAAAAGACAAGCACAAATAGCAACCAATATAACACCATTTCAATACATCTTTGAACAACCACAAACATACCAATTCATGCACATATTATGTCATTTATTCACAATCATATCTACTACTCAATTCCACAACCAAAACATACCATTTCACTATGCCAAAAACAGTAAACATACATAACTACTAAATGCATTTACCCATCAACTTAATACCTATTTCATACTTCAACATATACCATATAGTCATCTCAAATCAAACCACAATATACTAGCCTCCAAGCATAAGCACATCAGTTAATAACTAATCAAAATAACCAACCCACAATCATATCAAATAAGCCAACATATAAGGTATTATATACATTATATGATTATCTTATCAAACATATAACTTAAGCCAACTTAAATGTCAAATTCACAACAATACTTACAAGCCAAATCACATGGCTATAATTACAACTCAAAACATATCAAAATGACACTAGTCTATACATGACATATATCATATATACAAAGCTTCCAAAAATACCAACAAGATGATCGATAGTGCGATGATGTTTCCCGACGATCCCTGAGTCCGAGCTAGCTTCGATAATCTATAAAACATGGAAAGAACACACAAAGTAAGTTTTAAAAGCTTAGTAAACCATATACAAATAAAGCTATCTTATAAATCACCACATTTCCATCATTAGGCTAAGTACAGGTAAACATACATATACATACACAAACCTTTCTCTTTGAAAACATATTCATTCTATCATGTAACTCATCACTACTTCACTTTTCAATACTCGTATAAACTTCGTACATACATGAGTTCTTTAGCTCATTAACACATTCTTTCTCGACTTATCTTTGCCCGTTGAACCCTTCGAAATCATTAAAGATACTCGGCATTTACATATAACTCGTACAATGCCATATCTCAGATATGGTCTTACATGTTATCATATATCGATGTTGTTATCCCAGACAAGGTCTTACACAAAATCAATTAACGATGTCAATGTCCCAGACATGGTCTTACACGTAATCTCAATACAATTCCAATGTCCTAGATATGGTCTTACATGTAATCACATCTCGATAACCTAATTTCATGACATTCATATCCTATACTATTCCTAAGGTTCGTAAGGACTTTCGGATGTCGTAACTTTGTCAATTCTTGTTCGTAGTTGCTCGTTCTTACTTATTGAAATTCAATGACAAATAATACATATCTAATTCAATTTAAAAGCATGTATTTGCATATGAACTTATCTCGTAATCGGAATAAAAGGACAGGTCGACTATTCGATAACTTTTGTTTTCCCTCGATCTAAATCTGATTTCTTTCGTTCTTGATCTATATACATTCAAAATTAACTCTTTTATTCCTCAATTCATTCAATTTCATCCACAGACACATATTTAGGCATTTTTGCACTTTAGCCCCTAAAGTTATACATTTTTAATTTTAGTCCTTATTTCACAAAATCACAAATTACACAATTTTTTTCTAATTTCATGCTATTCGAATTTCATATAGCTTCATATCAATCCATATTTTCATTTATTTCACACATTTAACCATAAAATTTACACATTTCATAAATTAGTCCTTTTTATGAAATTTCACTAAAAATTATTTTACAAAACATGATAATCTATCAACAAATACTCATTTTCCATCATCAAACATTCAAAAACTCAAGTATTCATCAATTTCAATTTACAAAATCACCAAAAAATTCAAAAATTAGAGTACGGGCTAGCTAGTACTCAAAGCAACGATCACAAAAACGTAGAAATTATCAAAAACAGATCAAAAATCATACCTTAATCAAAAAGAACAATGGCCAAACCCTAGCTGAATGTAAAAGCTTTATTTTCTCTTCAATAATCGGTTATGGATGATGATAATGGAGTTTATTTTCATTTTGTTTTGTTTTAATTTACATTAATAACCAAATTACTATTTTAACCTTAATTAAAACATTAACAAAACATTTAATGGTTGTCCATTTATGTCAAAATCCACTAATCATGGTCTAATTACAACATAAGCCCTTCACATTTAATAAGTCATAGCAATTAAGCACTTTTAACATATAGAATGCAACTTTTGCATTTTACGCGATTTAGTCTTTTTTCTCAAATTGAGTTATTAAACGATAAAATTGGCTCACGAAATTTCCACCATACTTATTCACATGCTGTAAACACATAAGATAATATTAAAATAATTTTACAACCTCGGATTTGTGGTTCTGAAACCACTGTTCCGATTTAAGCTAAAAACGGGCTGTTACAACAGACACTTGAACACTCAGCACCGACGGAGCAAGCAATTGTTGTAGTATGCTAAACCTGTTTCAAGATCTGTTATGCAACCAAGTATGTACCTCTACAGCACTTGACACCACTGTCATACCTCATTATATGATGCGTCTTACACACTGTGCATATTCTCTAAGGCCTTCTGTTTAGCTATCCACGCCTTGCGGTATGAAGGCGTATAGTTGAATTGGCTGTGAATATTGGCAATTAAAACTGACACGTTAGTCCTCAGATCCGCTTTCACATCGGTAGTATTAGGCCCGCGATCATATCTGAATCCAGCTTCGGATGATCTCATGAAACACCTACAACCCAACGAGTATGTCAAATAAAATTAAAAATAACCCTAAACCCTAAATAAAACCCTAATAACCTAGTGATAATGTACCCAAGGCAATACATGTATGTGGACTGGTGAACTTTTTAATCATCCACAACCCCGTCTTCTTCCTAACAGAAGCCATGATTTTCCATGAACAGCTGTTGTAACACCCCCTTAACCCCAAACCGTCGGCTGGAATAGGGTTACGAGGCATTACTAGACAAATCAGACAACTTACAAAATAATTCATAAATAAATAATAATATTCATAGTATAATATAATAGTTAAGTCCTAATAATAGACATTTGAAGCCAAAACGTAAATTTAAAAGTGAAACGAAACTTGTTCAAATTCTCCATAAATTTTTCGTAATTTAATTTTTTTTTTCGACAGCATTTCTGCTTATTTTTACATAAAACCCCCTGCAAACTTTAAACCCAAAAATCCAACCAATATCAATACTCCAACCAATGATTAAGTATACTCAATTACATCCAATTTATATTAAAATAATAATTTAATACCTTAGTTTAAACAATATAACATTGTTAGTATGTATATGTATAATTAATAATATTTATTTCATTTCAATTATTTAATACCAAACCTACCATTTCACGACTTTATATCATATTCATAATCCAAAACATTATAATCATTTATATACAACCAAAATCATTTAACTTAATGTATACACATAATTTATATGCATTTACCTAATACATGCCACTTAACAAAAGGAAGGAATACATCACCAAAAATCTTCTTGTTGGAGTCGGGTTTGTTTTGGATGCTAAACCGGATCCGAAACTCTAATGACCTGCGCACGGAAACAACCGTACGCTGAGTATTTCATACTCAGTGGTATTACTATAAATCAAAACTATTTAACATTAATTAATTATAAACATCAACCATAAATTTTATAATCATTTAAACTAATTATATATATATATATTTATATTATTTCATAAATCTTAAATTCTTATTTCATTTTTCACATACCAACTCAATTCATAATTTAGTTCATGCATTATTTCTCATACTTTTCAATAGTGCCAAAAATAATAAATCCCATTTTCAAAATTTCATTTCAATTATTTACCCTATTAACAAGGCTCAGACTTTGACAGATACGTAGATTCCACCCAAACACACCAGAATATCCAACCCAAACACACCCGGAATTTTATAAATCCTCCATAACACACCAGTAAGGCATTAAATGCCTCTTCGGATAAACCGAAATATATAATAACAGAAACATCTTCTCGACCGAACTACAATCTCTTCATCACATCACAAATCCAATGGCATGCTATTTTGTATCAAATCTAGTCCGACAAGTTAATAGGGTATCATTTTACTTTTCTAATTTCAATTACATTTACACAAAAATTTTCAATACTCAATCAATTCAAATATCTATTATCTTAATTTATATACAAATTAATTTTCACACATACTTATATTTAAATTTAAATATAATACTTGCCTTATCTTAATTATTCCATAACTATAAATTCAATATACATTTAATAAATAGTTTGAGTTATAGTAATACAAACCTCGAATACGAGTTTACTCCTCCACGATCTTTTCTTTTCCTTTGGATGCCGATACCTCGTTTTCCTTGTTAGCTACGAAAAAAATATAATAACAATTTATATTATTAATTACAGCATTAATTTAATAATTAATTGAATTTTTATTCAATTTATTCTCTAATTTCCATTTAATCCTAATTAACTCTTTTATTTGTTTAACTTAATTTATACTTCATTTCTACTCAATTCCCTTCCATGTTCACCCTAACAATCTAATGTTCATTGTAAAACCCTAATTTAAAATTTCTTTCAATTTAATTTCCTAAAACACAAAACTTATAGCTTCTTTAACAATTTAATCCCTTTTTCAATTTCTAACTTAAAATTTATTCAATTAAATCCCTAATTCTTCTTTTTCTTCAACATGAACTTTGTTTAAAAGCTCATAAACTTTCAAACTATCAAATTAATTTCATCAAAACCTTGTTTTAAGACTTCTAAAACATCAAATTTGAGAGAAAAGGACTAAATTTAGCTTACCAAATAACCTTGAAGCTTTAAAATCTCAAATTTCCCCTTTTCTTTTCTTTCCCTTTTCTTCCCCTGTTTTTTTTTCGAATGTCTATGTTTCTTATTATGTTTTGTAGTTTGTTTCTTTTTCCTTTACTTTTGTTTTGTTTTATTTACTTTTACTTATTTTATTTGTTTTATAATAATATAATAACTTAATAAATATCTATTTATTAATCAATATATTTATTACAAATGTCATATTCTTATATTTACACATGTACTATATCATCATCATACATTTGTCATATTTTAATTTATTTATCACATAAAAATCTTATAATATAATTATTTAATAAATATCTATTTACTTAATAATAATTAATAAATATCTATTTACTTAAATAGTAAGTAATTTAAATTCATAAATTACAAGTGTATGCTTATTATTGTTACATTTGTATTTTATTTTTTTATTTTTTTTTACCATCCACTTGTCAAAATCATACTTTATTATCATAAAAAATTAATTATTTTAAATTGATTTAATAAAATATATAACTAAATTAAATATTTATATAATCATTGTTTTAAAAAAATCTTAGATTTTACTCCTTTTGTCATCATCTTCCCAAATAGGCTTAATTGCCTATTTGGTCCTTATTATTTCCTATTAATTTATAATTAGACTTTTACTCCTTATTCAATTTAGTCCTTTTTACTAATTACTCTAAACTAAGCTAAATTCACTTAATTTAAATCTAATTAAACACATCGCTAAACTCATAAATATTTCTAATAATTATTTTTGAACTCGATTTACTAAGACGGAGGCCGTTAATGTATTTTTTTCGATGCCCATGAATTTTTGGGTCATTACATTTCTCCCCCCTTTAATAAATTTCGTCCTCGAAATTTACCTGAGAATAGATAAGGATATTGTGCTCTCATCATTTCTTCCGGTTCCCAAGTCGCTTCTTCCACACTATGACTCCTCCATAACACTTTTACTAGAGGGACCCGTTTATTTCTCAGCTCTTTTACTTCTTGAGCTAATATCTGAACCGGCTCTTCTTCATAAGTCAAATCAGACCGAATTTCAATATTTTCAGTAGGAATAACATGGGAAGGATCTGATCTATATCTCCGAAGCATCGAAACATGAAAAACATCATGAATTTTCTGTAATTCTGGAGGTAAAGCTAGTCGGTAGACAACAGGTCCAATTCTTTCCACAATTTCATACGGTCCAATAAAACGTGGACTTAACTTACCCTTTCGGCCAAATCTCAAAACTTTCTTCCAAGGTGATACTTTGAGGAATACTTTATCACCAACAGAATATTCAATGTCTTGCCGTTTCAAATCTGCATATGATTTTTGCCTATCAAAGGCTGCTTTCAATCTGTCTTTAATCTTTTTAATTGTTTCTTCTGTTTCTTGAATCAATTCTGGCCCAATCATTTTTCTTTCCTTCAATTCTGTCCAACATACTGGTGATCGACACCTTCGACCATATAATGCTTCATATGGAGCCATCTGAATACTAGATTGGAAACTATTGTTATAAACAAATTCAGCTAATGGCAAATAACGTTCCCAACCTGATTCAAAATCAATGATACAAGCCCGAAGCATATCTTCTAATATCTCAGATTACTCGTTCGATTTGTCCATCTGTTTGCGGATGAAAGGCCGTACTAAAGTTAAGTCGAGTACCCAGAGAATCGTGTAGCTGCTTCCAAAATCTCGAAGTAAATCGTGGATCCCGGTTAGAAATTATCGATATAGGAATACCATGTAGTCTTACAATTTCCCGAATATAAATCTCAAAGAAGCTTTTGTAATGACCAATCGATTCATTCGCTATAAAATGAGCTGACTTTGTAAGCCGATTAACAATTACCCAAATAGCATTCTTTTTGCTTGCCGATATCGGTAACCCTGTAACAAAATCCATAGTGATACAATCCCATTTCCATTCGGGAATACTAATAGGCTGAAGTAGACCTGTCGGTACCTGATGTTCTGCTTTTACCCGTTGACATGTCAAACATTTACCGACAAATTCAACTATATCTTTCTTCATTTCTGGCCACCAATATAATTCTCGTAAATCACGATACATCTTTGTTCCACCAGGGTGCAAAGTAAAAGCACTATCATGTGCTTCTCGAAGAATTAACTCTTTTAGTTCAGAAGTAGCTGGAACACAAATCCGATTTTGAAACCTCAAACAATCATGCTCGTCAATACTAAAACTCTCGGTTGTACCATTCTGAACCATTTCTCTTTTCTTCAATAATCTATCATCTTTCATCTGAGCTACTCTAATCTGATCAAACATCATCGGCTTAACCCTTAACTCAGCTAACAAGCTCCCATCATCATTAATACTGAGCTAAGCAAACATTGCCCGTAATTCAATTGCAGCTTTTCTACTCAATGCATCCGCTACCACATTTGCTTTTCCCGGATGATAATCTATAACACAATCATAATCTTTTAGAAGCTCGATCCACCGTCTTTGTCTTAAATTCAACTCCTTCTGCGACAAAAGATATTTAAGACTTTTATGATCCGTGTAAATGTAGCATTTTTCACCATATAGGTAATGCCTCCAAATCTTCAAAGCAAAAATTACTGCAGCTAACTCCAAGTCGTGCGTCGGGTAATTACGTTCATGTGGTTTTAACTGTCGAGATGCATAAGCTACGACCTTCCCTTCTTGCATCAATACACACCCTAGACCGCTCAGAGAAGCATCACTATACACGACAAAATCTTTCCCCGACTCTGGTAATGTTAATACCGGTGCCTCTGTCAGTATTTGCTTCAAAGTCTCAAAACTCTTCTGGCACTGATCATCCCAGATAAAAGGAACATTCTTATGCAGTAGTTTATTCATTGGTAGTGCTATCTTCGAGAATCCATTTACAAACCTCCTGTAATACCCAGCTAAACCGAGAAAACTGCGTACCTCCGATACATTCTTTGGCGCCTTCCACTGAACAATTGCTTCGATCTTCTTTGGATCAATTCTAATCCCGTCAGCAGATACTACATGTCCTAAAAATACAACCTCTGATAACCAGAATTCACATTTACTGAGCTTTCCATACAACTGTTTCTCTCGTAAAGTTTGTAGAACTATTCGAAGATGCTGATCATGTTCTGCCTCTGTCTTCGAATATACCAATATATCATCAATGAAAACCACCACAAACTGATCTAAATACGGCTGGAAAATGCGATTCATCAGATCCATAAAAGCAGCTGGGGCATTAGTCAATCCAAATGGCATTACCAAAAATTCATAATGGCCATAACGAGTACGGAAGGCAGTTTTAGACACATCACTTTCCTTCACCTTCAGCTGATAATACCCGGATCTCAAATCAATTTTTGAAAATACTGAAGCTCCCTTAAGCTGATCAAACAAATCATCTATACGAGGCAACGGATACCGGTTCTTGATCGTCACTTTATTCAACTGTCGATAATCAATGCATAATCGCATAGAACCATCTTTCTTTTTAACAAACAACACTGGAGCTCCCCAGGGTGAAATGCTTGGTCTAATAAATCCACGATCTAGTAAATCTTGTAATTGCACCTTCAACTCTTTCAACTCAGTGGGCGACATTCGGTATGGAGGTATAGAAATCGGTGTTGTACCTGGATACACCTCAATAGCAGATTCAACCTCTCTGTCAGGTGGTAAGCCCGGTAATTCTTCTGGGAATACATCTGGAAACTCGCATACAGTCTTAATCTGACTGCACTGACTCCCAACTGAATCAGAATTAATAACGTATGCCAAGTATGCTGAACAACCCTGCTGCAGTAATTTATTAGCCTTCACCGCTGAAATAATGCGTGTCGAACCACTGGTACGGATGCCATTCACTTTAATTCTATCTCCATTTTCTGTCTGAATACTAAACCACTTTTTATAGCAATCCAAAACTACCCCATGTTCATATAGCCAGTCCATACCCAAAATGATATCAAAATCACCAAAAGGCATGATCAACAAGTCCACAAGAAACATTCTATCATGTATTATTAACGGGCACCTCCGACATACTCTATCTACTGACACCGTTTATCCCAAAGGGCTAGACACTTCTATAGAAACTCTAGACATTTCAGATTCTAATTTTCCCGATTCAACTAGTTTTGAATTTACATATGAGTGTGACGAACCCGAATTAATTAAAGCATAAATAGGCTCAGAATACAATAGAAATATACCTGTAACAACATCATGTGCATCGCCCTCCTCACGGGTCCAGACTACGTATAATCTGGCCGGCACTCTGGCCTCTGACTGTTGTGTAACTATATCGCTGTTTCTTCTGACACCTCCACCTCTAGACACAGAACTCGAATCACCCCTACTAGATCCTCTGCCACGAACAGTAGGTACTGATCTTTGAGATGCTGCAGGTGTGGCACTTTCACCTTTTGGACAATCTCGGATGAAATGATCTGTAGACCCACATCGAAAATATCGTCGAGTTATCCTCCAACATTCACCTAAATGTTTCTTTCCGCAGTGCTCACAGTCTGGAATTTCTATACTCCGGGATGGACCTCTCACACTACCAATGAGATATTGTCATCTGCTTTACCCTTGTTTCTTCCACCTGCATGCGATCTAAAATCAATCTCCAACCACTCTGTGATTCTTTTAGTCTTTTCGGCTGAGGATTCGAATTGCTAGTTTTCATACGCTTCCCAGCTGGTCGATCACTTTCAGTCTTTTTATTGAAACCTAACACTTGTTCTACCATTTTAGTTCGCTCAATCAAGTCTACCATTTCAGTAATACGTTGAGATACCAACTGTAATTTAATCTCATCTCGCAGACCCCGTAAAAATCTCTTACAACTGTCAGCTTCAGTTGGAATAAACTCTGAGGCATATCTGCTGAGTCTCGAGAATTCTCTCTCATAATCTATTACTGACATGTCACCCTGTTGTAACGTCAAAAACTCCTGTTTCTTGTCTTCGATATACATTTCTCCGATATATTTCTTTTGAAACTCTTTCTGAAATAGATCCCAAGTTATCTGATTCTCTGGTAAATGTCGAACCACTGATTCCCACCATAAGTAAGCTTCTTCTTGTAGCAACGATACAACACAAATCAAACATTCTCGGGGGGTACAATCTAATTGTTGTAAAATTCTTTTAGTCGACTCCATCCAATTTTCAGCTACTGAGATGATCGATCGACTCCTTTCGGACCCATAAATTCGGTGGCACCATACTTTCTCAATTCCTTTATCGGGCCCGTCTTTGAGTTGGGCTGAAGTCGTAGCAGGAACAATTTCTGCTACTTTTTGAAGTGCATCGGCAATTTTTCTCCATATATCAGAATTATCTCTATCATTTCTTCTTTCTACTCTAGGAGATTGGTTTTTTACAGGATTTATGCTAGGTGTTACCGACTCAGTTTCATCTAATCCATATGACTCTTCATCACCAGTATACATTTCTTGATCGGTATCTTCTATTCTTTCATCTGACATCTTTAATCTATAAAATAAAAACAAACAAATAGGTCAGCGTCCAAAAATCCCGACTCAATTTTTTGACTCAAAAGTGGCATGTACTATTAGACTCACTTTCGAGCTCGATTTAGCTCGAGAATCGGCTAAAACTGATAGCTCTGATACCAACAATTGTAAGACCCCCTTAACCCCAAACCGTCGCTGGAATAGGGTTACGAGGTATTACTAGACATATCAGACAACTTACAAAATAATTCATAAATAAATAATAATATTTATAGTATAATATAATAGTTAAAGTCCTAATAATAGACATTTGAAGTCAAAACGTAAATTTAAAAGTGAAACGAAACTTGTTCAAATTCTCCAGAAATTTTTCGTAATTTAATTTTTTTTTTCGACAGCATTTCTACTTATTTTTACATAAAATCCCCTGCAAACTTTAAACCCAAAAATCCAACCAATATCAATACTCCAACCAATGATTAAGTATACTCAATTACATCCAATTTATATTAAAATAATAATTTAATACCTTAGTTTAAACAATATAACATTGTTAGTATGTATATGTATAATTAATAATATTTATTTCATTTCAATTATTTAATTCCAAACCTACCATTTCACGACTTTATATCATATTCATAATCCAAAACATTATAATCATTTATATACAACCAAAATCATTTAACTTAATGTATACACATAATTTATATGCATTTACCTAGTACATGCCACTTAACAAAAGGAAGGAATACATCACCAAAAATCTTCTTGTTGGAGTCGGGTTTGTTTTGGATGCTAAACCGGATCCGAAACTCTAATGACTCGCAAGACGACAACAACAATCGTCTGTTGAGTATTTCATACTCAGTGGTATTACTATAAATCAAAACTATTTAACATTAATTAATTATAAACATCAACCATAAATTTTATAATCATTTAAACTAATTATATATATATATATTTATATTACTTCATAAATCTTAAATTCTTATTTCATTTTTCACATACCAACTCAATTCATAATTTAGTTCATGCATTATTTCTCATACTTTTCAATAGTGCCAAAAATAATAAATCCCATTTTCAAAATTTCATTTCAATTATTTACCCTATTAACAAGGCTCGGACTTTGACAGATACGTAGATTCCACCCAAACACACCAGAATATCCAACTCAAACACACCCGGAATTTTATAAATCCTCCATAACACACCAGTAAGGCATTAAATGCCTCTTCGGATAAACCGAAATATATAATAACAGAAACATCTTCTCGGCCGAACTACAATCTCTTCATCACATCACAAATCCAATGGCATGCCATTTGTATCAAATCTAGTCCGACAAGTTAATAGGGTATTATTTTACTTTTCTAATTTCAATTTCATTTACACAAAAATTTTCAATACTCAATCAATTCAAATATCTATTATCTTAATTTATATACAAATTAATTTTCACACATACTTATATTTAAATTTAAATATAATACTTGCCTTATCTTAATTATTCCATAACTATAAATTCAATATACATTTAATAAATAGTTTGAGTTATAGTAATACAAACCCGGAATACGAGTTTACTCCTCCACGATCTTTTCTTTTCCTTTGGATGCCGATACCTCGTTTTCCTTGTTTGCTACAAAAAAAATATAATAACAATTTATATTATTAATTACAGCATTAATTTAATAATTAATTGAATTTTTATTCAATTTATTCTCTAATTTCCATTTAATCTTAATTAACTCTTTTATTTGTTTAACTTAATTTATACTTCATTTCTACTCAATTCCCTTCCATGTTCACCCTAACAATCTAATGTTCATTGTAAAACCCTAATTTAAAATTTCTTTCAATTTAATTTCCTAAAACACAAAACTTATAGCTTCTTTTACAATTTAATCCCTTTTTCAATTTCTAACTTAAAATTTATTCAATTAAATCCCTAATTCTTCTTTTTCTTCAACATGAACTTTGTTTAAAAGCTCATAAACTTTCAAACTATCAAATTAATTTCATCAAAACCTTGTTTTAAGACTTCTAAAACATCAAATTTGAGAGAAAAGGACTAAATTTAGCTTACCAAATAACCTTGAAGCTTTAAAATCTCAAATTTTCCCTTTTCTTTTCTTTCCCTTTTCTTCCCCTGTTTTTTTTTCGAATGTCTCTGTTTCTTATTATGTTTTGTAGTTTGTTTCTTTTTCCTTTACTTTTGTTTTGTTTTATTTACTTTTATTTATTTTATTTGTTTTATAATAATATAATAACTTAATAAATATCTATTTATTAATCAATATATTTATTACAAATGTAATATTCTTATATTTACACATGTACTATATCATCATCATACATTTGTCATATTTTAATTTATTTATCACATAAAAATCTTATAATATAATTATTTAATAAATATCTATTTACTTAATAATAATTAATAAATATCTATTTACTTAAATAGTAAGTAATTTAAATTCATAAATTACAAGTGTATGCTTATTATTGTTACATTTAAATTTTTTTTTTAACCATCCACTTGTCAAAATCATACTTTATTATCATAAAAAATTAATTATTTTAAATTGATTTAATAAAATTTATAACTAAATTAAATATTTATATAATCATTGTTTTAAAAAAAAAACTTAGATTTTACTCCTTTTTGCCGCCTCATCTTCCCAAATAGGCTTAATTGCCTATTTGGTCCTTATTATTTCCTATTAATTTATAATTAGACTTTTACTCTTTATTCAATTTAGTCCTTTTTACTAATTACTCTAAATTAAGCTAAATTCACTTAATTTAAATCTAATTAAACACATCGCTAAACTCATAAATATTTCTAATAATTATTTTTGAACTCGATTTACTAAGACGGAGGCCCGTTAATGTATTTTTTTTCGATGCCCATGAATTTTTGGGTCATTACAGCTGTCGTCTAAGACTACACAATTCCCATCAAACTTCTCAGATTTGGATTTAATCACGTGGAAGTTAACCCAGTTTTGTCAACTCTATGTTCTGGTTAAAAGCCAATCGCGTTGTGTTCTCCAATAAAAAAGTCATGCCGTTCTCGGTGTCACAGACCTTGCTATCATAATAAATAATAGCATTAATTCGTCCACTCATTTTCAACCAATTTATCTATCGAGAAAAAATTAAAACACGAAAATTAACACAAAAATCAAAATATTATGCAATAAATATAATGCTTCATATAAATATTAACACGAAAAATCAACTTTTACCTTCAACCCCAACTTCTATACTTCTGAATTTCTTCAATTTCTATTGCTTCAACTTATGCCACCAGAGGCTGAAATATGGGTCATTTATAACCTAAGGGAATGCATCACACTCTTTTCTATAAAATACCCCGAATAGTGGGGGTTGAAATTTGTAGAGGAAAAACACTTCAAACAATACGCACTATTAGAAGCAGTACTGAAAAGGACATCTAGCTGGAAGCATTTTTAGTAATTTTGCTAATAGTGCATCCTGTTTGGAGTATTTTTCCTTTAGAAACCTCAACCACCACTATTCGGGGCATTTTTCACAAACCTCGTCCTGAGAATCCCGAGATATTTTTTCAAAACCATTTCATCAAATTTATTTTCTTAGAAGCAACAATACTGAAAAGGGCATCTAGTTGGAAGCGTTTTCAATGCTTTTGTTGACAGTGCATCCTGCTTGGAGCGTTTTTCCTCTACAAACCTCAACCCATCTCGTCAAAATTATTTCTTCAGAACTCATCCCCTTAAAACTATTTTTTCAAAATCCATTCTATACAAATTATTTTTTAGACCCTCTAAACCCTAAGAAATAAAAGAAATCCTAAACTTAAACACTTAAAAAAAAACCCTAAACCTTAATTTTATAAGCCTCAAATCCTAACTTTAACCCTAAATAATTAAAATTTTAAACAAAACCATAATTGGGAAACACAGGCAAAAGCGTGCCCACGTCGATGCTTTTTTAAAAAGTACTGAATTGGACGCGCTTTTCTGTGTATCTCCTGAAAACGATGTTAGTTCAGCTCGTTTTTTTGTAAAAATAGATCATTCCTATCTTTTTTTTAAAAATTGACCTATTTTTATAAATTTTTTTTAGAAAAAAAAGGACTTTTTTTTCTGTCAATTGATCAATATAAAAGTATTATTCAAATCCTACAAAACTATTAATCTCATTTGAAAAAGGGCAATGCCCAAAATCTAACTTGTTTTTCAAAATGGGCTCAAAACATTATTTGCTCTGGAAAAATTCAAATGGTAACTTTTAAAACTTTTAATTATATTCTTATTTTATAAATTATTTTTAGATTTTTTTATAATTTATAAATTTATTTTTATTTTTAATACATATAAATACCACCTGGCACTTTACAATTGTATTGAAGTGCTATATGAAACATTCTAATTGTTTCACATTTCTATTTTTTTTAATCAAAATTGGACAGAAGTGAAAAAAAATATTAAAATGAGAAAAATGATAGTTTAAATCTTTTAAATAAACCAAAATATTTTAAGTAAAAAGTGAAGACGAGAAGAAGAACTGGGGCATTGGCGTGGTCCTACTCACCATCACCATCACCAAACAAGCATTCATTGTTCTCTTTGAAACGTGTGTGGACTTTGCGTGATATATGTGGAGGAGAATGCTACTTGATAAAACCAAACACAAACCACAAATACAATAATTTATTCCATTATTTTATTGTATGTGTTACAAATATTTTTATTTATAAAAAAATAACAAAATAATCATTTTTATAATAGCTAAACAATATCAATTTTATGAAATAGATTTAGTTAAATTACTAACATGGTTTAATGACACGACTGTGTCACTATTAGTGAACAAAGTTGATTTTGTGCCACGTGATTTCTGTGAGATACACTACTTAGACACACGGTCGCGTGACTCCTATTTTGTATATTGACCCATAAATTTTATAAATGTTACAATTTTATCTCTATTTATTTTCGAGTCAATTTTAGAGTTTTCGTAAGCTTGACTAAAACTTAATTTTGCTTGTTATGCATGATATATCTATAATTGCATGTAATTTGATATTCTTGAATTTAATTTTTCACGTAACTATTCTATTAATTATTATAGCATTCTAGAGCTTGGGTCCGACGACCAGATCAGGTGAGTTCAAATATTGCTTTTAATCATTAAATAAAGTATAATATCAAGTCGGGCTAAATGCATAAATTTTTTAAAGTACAATGAGCTAAACGAATATATCACGTTATTTAAAAATACCACATTACCGATTGAGTCTTAATTCAATTGGTATGGGCATTGTTGCCAATGCAGGAAGATGTGAGTTCGCCTAGTTTTAGATATTATGTCAAGAAAATCAAATATGATCAGAACGTATAATGAAATTATTCAAAAAAAATATCACATAAAGACTAAGAGTATGATTTTACTACATTATCAAGAAGAGCAGATATGGTTTGTGTTAAGATTGAAATTTCAAAATTAAAAAATGTATAAGGACTAAAATGAACTAAATTAAAATCTAAAAATTAAATTTACAATTTTCACATGGTATAAGCACTAAGAGTATGATTTTACCATCTTTTCCTCATCAGCCTTAATGCTGATCACAATTCATCCAAACTAGTTCGTTGTCGTTTCATAAACCCTCTTTTCCTTCTCTTTCATCTATCTCTTCTTGAACATGACAAAGACCCCCTATTTCTTGATCAAACAACCCCCCACAAACTCCATTTAACCCCCCCCCCCCCCCAAAAAAAAAAAAAGGTTGTATACCAGACTTCAGGCATGGCAACTCTAAGGTTTAACTCACTGACAAGGACCCCAGAAAAGAACCCGACATCATCTTTTTCTTCAAATCCAAGGCTGTCTTGGGCTTACTTTCAATGTAATAACAAAGGTGAAAGACGGGCATCAAGAATGACAGTCAAAGCAATGGGAGCAGCCAAATACAAAGGAACTCAAATGAGGGAAAAGAAGCTAACTGAGATGATTGAAAAAAAAGTTACAGAAGCTAAGCAAGTTTGTGAAGGAGATGAGACATCTGATGAGTGCAAAGTTGCTTGGGACGAGGTCGAAGAGGTAAGTCAAGCTAAGGCTGATCTTAGGCTTAGACTTGAAATAGAAAAGAAAGATCCTTTGGAGTCTTTTTGCCAGGAAAATCCTGAGACTGAAGAGTGTAAGATCTATGAAGATTGATGGGAAAATGAATATCATTTTCTAGATCTGCCTATTGCTATTTAGTGGGAAAATAGTAAGGAATTAAGCACCTCTTTAGAACAATCGAACCAACTTTGTTGTTGGGGGATTGTTAATTTGTGGTTTTAGTTATTAATCTAAACTGTATGGTGTGAATCCTTTATTGTTTTGTTGTTTTCAATCAAGCCGAAACTTATGTTGTAAAAATAACTTTGTTGATTTTTTAATTTTAGATCATGTATTGGATTGATGCATGCCTGTTTATTTCCAGCAGTATAAGAATTTGAAGTTTAGGGTAGAGCCTGTCACAAACGACAATAAAGAAAAATTTGTGATGAAACCAGATAGAGTATCCATCAAAATCAGCTGAAATTTTGGACTTACCTCTGTTGGTTTGGTCCCCCCTGAATCTGAAGGAGCAGTAAATGGAGTTGGAAGATACAATTTGGTAAAAATTCCTTGCCAATCCCAGCATGAGGAATTGTTAAACCATGGTAAACTCTTAAGATCATTGCTTTGAAACGTACCTGCGTGACTCTAAGATTCTCTCACTTCAGCGACTAGAGCTTTCAGAGGTACCATAAAGACAATCTTGTAGTTTCTGTGGCTAATTTAATTGAACCATCAGTATCCATATTCAAGTTGATAGCATAGCAACGCAATAGGATGTCATCACTGCTGAAAAAAAAACGCAGTTTCATTCACTAGTTCTGAACCACGGTCAAGTGTTGCATCCCTTTGAAAGCAGTAGTACCCTGAAACCCAAAAACCATGTTAAGCGAATGATATAGAAAATTATGCACCTTAAACCAGTAACTCAAACCGTGAATATCTCAATGAACTTCCCCAACTGGCTTTGTGATTGTGGCACAACATAAGATACATACAGCACATGGTTGAATTACGTTTCATGCATGTCAGTCATTCTCCCAGGTCTTGAGCATGCCAAATACCGTCATGAGATACTATGCTGCCATGCATATTTGACTCCATTAATTCTCAAGCCTTTCCTGGAGTTAATGGGGAGAAACTAACTACAAAAGAAAGAATCAGTCAGCCTATTCTCCCACTCTGTGCTCCCAACCCATCTTGTTGAAGCCACTCTGAATGCATTGAAGTGGAACATATAATAATTAAATAATATAATTTTATATCAATAATTTATTTAAATATTGGGTGCTGCGGTGAGATACAGTTCACTTTAAAAAAAAAAAATTCAAACATTTAAAGATAATATTGTCTGGAATGTCAACTACAAGCCTAAAAAATTAAAGGTAAAACATTTGTTTTAAGATTTATTTGGATGAGCAATGACATCAACTATGATAAAATTAAAAAACACGAGATTAAAATGAGTATATAGATATAATAAAAATGAAAGATTATTAAAACCATATTTATATTAAATAATATTCTATAATAAAATATAAAATGAAATAATATTAACGTTAAATAGTAGTTAAAACTATTAAAATTACATATTAAAGTTATATTTTTTTGTTCATATATATTATAGTTAGGGAGAATAGTTGGCGCATTATCGGTGCATAAGTACTGTGCATCATCGATGAATAATAACATGATGTTTTATCATTAAATAAAACAAAAAATAGTGGAGGACCTAAAAATAAATACTAATAAATTTATTTAAACATAATTAATTATAAACAAACTATAAAACTCTAAACTTGAAATCTTAAATTTTAGACCATAGACCTTTAAACCCAAGATCCTAAATGTTATGATTAATGTTTAATTATTTTAAAATAAAATTATTAGTATTTATTTATAAGTTATCCATATTTTTTTGTTTAATTTAGCATGTTATTATTGTATTAAATATTATTTTTATAATTATATTAAAAAAAATTCATTTGCTTTTTCTAAAACTAAGAATCAATAAAAAATTAAAATAAGGTTGGCAAAAAGAGTAAATGAGAAATAAAAAAATTTAAGTTGCAAGCAATCAAAAAACCTTGAGCATGTTTTACTAATCTCCTCATTGATGAGATTCAAACATTTGACGCAATACTCCACCCATTCAATGGCTTTTCTCATTCAGTGTGAGACAAGACAAGTGAATTGGAGGAGTTGTCTAATGATTTTCAACCCATCACAGTTGATAGCTGTAGAACTAATAACAGTGTCTTTGTACGCATTCTCACCTTAACAAATGTTCTTTTACTCCTAAAACCCTTTGAATAGCAACATTCAGATGTAGGAGAGATATCTCCCGTTGAAATTGAAAAAGTCACGTACTTGTTTATGAATCCGACTGGTCGGATGTTATAAATAAATAAATGAAATGTGTTTCATGCAATAGTAATTGTTTTACATGAGATGGCTTGGCTATATCCTATGCCATGTTTATATGGATGACAATGTCGCATGCTGACTCACACACACGTCTCGCTGACAAGACGCGTTTCTTAGGTCAATAATTTTTTATAAAAACCATCAGCCTCAGCCACTCGTTTCATTCCAGGACTGCTCCAACAACAGTCCGTGTTACCTGAACACCAAAAAACCAAACATAACGTGAGTTAAGGGCTAAGGATGCTGACATCTCATGAAGGACCACACATCGATTGAGGAAATTAAAAAGATTTTGCATGCCATTGTCTTTCATTTCTTTTTTATTCTTACAGCAGTATCAAAATATTAAACTATCTGATCCAGCTGAACCAAATTTGTTTATTGTACAAAATATTTCCAATTCGGATAGAATCCTTTATTCCTCGTCCATAATGTTCAGTCTACAGTTTTGAGCTCACCCCAACAAACATATGGACCTTTACTAAGGTGTTTACCGCCCAAATCAATGTCTTTTTTCTCAGTAAACAAACAAAGAGACGGAAACAATCCCCTTGAAAAAGAGTAGGCGTCTTTGTTTTAGAATACCGCCCCCACTTCCCTTCGGCCACCTCTCAATATATTCTGCCTTACACAACTTCCTAACTTCTCTGTTCATTTTATTTCCTTGTTCTATTGATGGGTGCTAGTTTCTCTGCTTTGTTCATCGACCAAGATGGCGCATCATCATCTTCACCCTGTTTGGGCGACTTACCAGAGAGTTGTGTGGCATCAATTATTCAGCATTTGGATCCTCCGGAGATATGTAAACTTGCAAAGTTGAACCGAGCATTTAGTGCTGCTTCTTGGGCTGATTTTGTTTGGGAATCCAAATTGCCACCTAATTATCATATTATTGTTCATAAAATTCTGGGTTTTGTGCCTCAAAACTTGGGTAAACGAGACATTTATACAAGGCTATGTCGACCTAATACTTTTGATGGTGGCACCAAGGTACGGTTTTCTGTTCTGTTTTTTGTTTTTTCCCCCTTGGGTAGACACCGAGAAAAAAATTGGGTTTGGTTTCTTGGATTTATTGTATTGGCTGGTTTCTAGCTCAACATTCATGACTAGAGAATTTGGTTGGTTTTGCAGAAAGTATGGCTGCATAAGAGCACAGGTGGTGTTTGTATGTCAATTTCTTCAAAGGGATTACAAATAACGGGGATTGATGATCGAAGATACTGGAATCATATTCCTACTAATGAATCCAGGTAATGATTTAATAACTTCACGACCTGACTGTCCGACTCAGCCGGCAGACATTGGCTGTTTGGCAGTGTCTCTGGAGGCTCATGAGGTACCTATAGTGCTTAAGTAATGTATCATCATCATTGCTAGTCTGACTTTCGTTTGAAATTCATCATTTTGTATAAATTTCTCTTCAAAGGATCGATACTTTACCTCAGTTGAATGCGTGAATGCTTGATGTAATCGTTGTTCTGAATGTTGTTTAGTTGAACAAATACATCTTCACGCCACATGTTCAAAATCAAACTCTGCCCAAGTGATTTCAATTTCAATTTCATTTGTGATTTTAGGTTCCACTCAATTGCGTATCTTCGGCAAATCTGGTGGTTCGAAGTCAACGGGGAGGTGGAATTCCCGTTTCCGGTGGGAACTTATAGTGTTTTCTTCCGACTACAGCTCGGCCGCGCATCTAGGAGTTTCGGTCGAGGAATTTGCGACCCCGAGCAGGTCCACGGTTGGGATATAAAACCCGTAAGGTTTCAGCTATGGACATCAGGTGATAAGCATAGCACATGTGAGTGCAGATTGAGTGAAGCAGGCAAATGGTTTCACTACCATGTGGGAGACTTCAATGTTGAGAACCCCAGTTCATCAACAAAGATAAAGTTATCAATGACTCAAATCGATTGCACACATACAAAGGGTGGTCTATGCTTAGACTCAGTTGTTATATATCCAAGTGCATTTAGAGAAAGACTAAAACACAAAGGATTTCTGAAGTGCACCAAACCCTGTTGTCATATGCTCCACTCAATTTAAAGTGTGGCTAAAAAGCACAAATGGTTTCACTGTGCACCAACCAACCCCTATAATTAAAAGTATGGCAGTGTGTACGGAATATTCAGCTCCTGCTGTCGTTTCACTAATTAATATTTGTTCAAGTTACTCATTTTTTTCTGAAAAAATATATATATTTAAAATAAATCTACAAGTACTGAATAAAAAATAAATTTATTTCAAGCAGTGGTTAGATTTTTTTTTCCTATACTTAGATGATATCGGCTCGAATCTCGTCATTCCCCCCAAATTGTGATAATAATAATAAATAAATAAATAATATTGATTAAGTGTTATAGTTACATACTAATTAAAACTAAAATTTATCTCTTAGCACTATAACAAATGCATTAACAAGGCATTTTCGTTCTAGCAACATTTAAAAGTGGTGTAATCGAGTCAAGTCAAACCTGAATAGTGGATCGAAATTCAGGGTCCAATACTTAGCTCGAGCTTGAATGAACATCAATTTTTAAGCTCAAGCTCAACTCGATACATAATTGAGAGTTCTCTAATCAAGCTCAATTAAGTTCATTTATCAATTTTCATATTCGAGTTAATTCACATTCAAGCTTGAGCTCATTTGTACTCAAGCTCTTACTATATAATAAAAGTAAAATGTAATTTCATAATATAAAAAAAAAATATTAAAATGAAATACCCGATTAGGCTCGCGAGCCATTCTAGTTGAGTATTACAATGCTCGAGTTTAACTCGGCACAATAATTATCTAATCGAATTCTAATTTTTCCGACTCAAACTTGAATAGCTTGCAAGCATTAATGTCTCATTTACACCCCTAGTTCTCATTATTATATGTTATGTTTGATTTTTATTATTATTTGATGTTTGATACTTTTATTATTTGATTTTTAATAATATTATTATTTATTATATCAATAGTAATTTTTTTCTTGTGAAGTTGGATGAACGAAAGAAAGTTAAAACAATTCGATAACCAAGAATCCATATTGATCGAATATGGTGAATAGGATGATAGTTAAAATAATAAATTTAAGTAAACTATTTAGTTGTTGATTGAATTTTTTGGTATTTTTATTTTGATCATTCAAAATAAAATTTTTATAATTTGGTTACTCAATTTTTAAATGCTTCCATTTTAGTCACTTAAGTGTTCAATATCTAACAGTTAATTGTACACGCTATATCATGTTTGCACTTTCATTTTGGTCAGCTGATTTTTAGGTCGCTTTCATTTTTATTACTAAATATATATATATTTTAAGTATTGATTGGGGTAAAAATAATCAACGATTAAAGTGAAAAAATGGTAGAAATATACACAAAAATTGTCAAATTGTAATTGTTTATCCAATTGCCGAAGATTCTAAATTACGGTTTTGAAATATAAAATTTTAAATATTAAGATTCAAAATTATGGTAACAAATCGGTTGACATTATCAATAGAAAAAAAACTTTCAACAATTTATTTAGTTTATTTTGATTTTTTGAAGTTATTTTCAAAAATTATAAATGAAAATTATTGTCTTTAATAGTTGTCTATGTAACCCAATTTTCTTTTGATTATATGATTTTGAATTTTTCATGCTAAGCTAAAAGTACAGAAAAATCATTGCAATTAATTTAATTAATTAATTTTATCTTAAATTCCAAAGAAAACTCATAAATTTTTCATCACTTTCTTTACCTAGACGAAGAACAAGCAATTAATTGAATTAATTAATTGTGAATATATTTTCCTTTACTTTTTAGCTTAGCATGGAAGATTCAAAATTTCCTTCTGAAGGGTCGAACAAAATTTCCTGGTGCCTTACTTCATCTGGAACTTTTTCGGTCAAAAGTGCTTATAAGTGTTACAAGGGAGATGAATGGAATTCGAAGGATGATAAATGGAAGTGTTAGGATCGACTCGATTAAACAACGAATAAGAAAAATAGCGGAATAAATTGAGAAATTGAACACACAAATTTAACGTGGAAAAATCCCTCCAAAGAGGATAAAAAACCTCGGGCAAATATAATTTTACTATAATGGTAAAAGAACGAAGAGTATAAAAGATGAAAATAAGAACTAAACCCCAAAAACCTGAAAACAAAGAACCCTCAAAATGTAAACACAAAATTCTCTAAATGTGTTATGAGTTCTAATATCTAATGGGTGTTGTTTCTAAGGTTGTAAAAGAGCCTATTTATAGGCTAAATTCATAGGTCCAATAATAATAAAATAATTTAAACTAATTAGTGTTTGATTGAAACAAATAAACAGAGTTTAACTGAAAGATTAATTCTCAAATTTGACTGAAAATAGGAGTCATATTTAACAAATCTCCATCTTGACTCATATTTCCACAACGTCATCTTTGCCAAAGCCCGTTACGAGCCTACTTGAACTATGTAGGGAGTTAACTAAGTCGAATTTGTGCTTAGAAACTGGAAGACTTCTAGCCTTTGACTTGTACACAGCCAAATCAAAACTAACCCAGGTCTGATTTTCACAAACACAGTGCCCTAACTTTTCAAAACCTACATCCAAAAAAGAACCTCTCTTCAACGAAACGATCATACATTTTTCCCTCCTATGACCAAGTTGCCTCTGCTCCAAATGAGTTGACTTAGACTCTGTAAAGGACGAGGGACATCTGATTTCACCGGTCACTGTAAAACCTTCCAGAATATAAAGACTGCCAGTTCTTTTACCTGTTAACAAAACGAGAGCTCCACGAGATACTTTAATGTCGCTCAACTCGATGTTGATTCTACATCCTTTCAAGTCTAAAATACTTAAGGAGATAAGATTCTTTCGTAAATCAGGTACATACTTGACATCTGAGAGTGTCCTAATCGTCTCATCATGTATCTTAATTTTAACAGTAACAATACCAATTACCTTACTAGATGGATCATTTCTCATGCGCACAACTCCACCTTCAACCGAACTGTATGTGGAGAACCATTCTCTATTGGAACACATGTGGAAAGAACATCCCGAATCTAGGATCCACTCGGACGTGAGCTTGGAGTTATCGCTCGTTGACACTAACAAGAAATCATCACCGCTTTCATCGGCCAAATTAGCACCAGCTACATCTTTCTCGTTACTCTCAGCAGCTCTTTTATTTTGCAGTTTATAACAATCTGCTTTGACGTGACCTAACTTTTTACAATAGTGACACATTTTGTCTCGTTTCTTTGATGCTATCAAAACGGAAGCTTGTCTATCTGCCTTGCTATCCAAATAAAGCTCATTTTCGAGTTTATGTCTACTCAAAAAATGACCCTTCACATCTTCGAACGAGAGTTTGTCTCTGCCATAAATCAGGGTCTCTTGAAAGACTTGTATGAATGGGGTAAATAGCACAATAATAGCATAGCTTGATCTTCATCATCAATATGAACCTCAACGTTCTTTAAATTATTTAAAAGAGTAATGAATTGACTAATGTGATATCTAAGAAGCTCACATTCGTTCATGCGAAATGTAAATAGAAGTTGTTTCAACACTAAACGATTAGCCAGAGACTTAGTCACATAAAGAGTTTCTAACCTTTTCCATAAGGCAGATGAGGTCTTCTTCATCAATACCTCCTGCAATACCGTATTCGCGAGGCACAACTAGATTGCAGACAAAGCCTTTTCATCAAGCTCTTCCCATTCTGTTTTATTTAGATTCTCAGGCTTTTTCCTGGTAACAACCTTTTTCAAACCGGATTGTACTAGAATTGCCATCATCTGAACTTGCCACAGATTAAAATTTGTCTCACCATCGAACTTTTCAATTTCAAACCTTGTTGTTGCCATATCTGAATGGGCTGATCTATGAAAATTAAACTAGCTCTGGTACCACTTGTTAGGATTAACCCGATTAAACAACGAACAAGAAAAATAGTGGAATAAATTGAGAAATTGAACACACAAATTTAATATGGAGAAACCCCTTCAAAGAGGATAAAAAACCACGGGCAAAGATAATTTTACTATAATGGCAAAAGAACGAAGAGTACAAAAGATGGAGATAAGAACTAAACCCAAAAAACCCGAAAATAAAGAACCCTCAAAACGTAAACACAAAATTCTCTAAATTTGTTATGAGTTCTAATATCTAATGGGTGTTGTTTCTAAGGTTGTAAAAGAGCCTATTTATAGGCTAAATTCATAGGTTAAATAATAATAAAATAATCTAAACTAATCAGTGTTTGATTGAAATAAATAAATAGAGTTTAACTGAAATATTAATTCTCAAATTTGACTGAAAATAAGAGTCATATTTAACAGGAAGAGTGTTTGGAAAATTCCAAGACCACAAAGAGTTCGTGTTTTCATTTGGCTGGTTCTCAAACAACATCTCCTCAGCAATGTTGAAAGGGTTAAACGAGGTTTAGCGGATGATCCTACATGTTCTATATGTGGTTTTCATTCTGAAGATATCCTGCATATTCTCAGAGATTGTACTACAGTTAAGGATGTGTGGAATCAGATCTTAACAGGAAATCGTTTAACAAACTTTTTCTCTCTTAACTTACAAGACTGGATTTTTTTCAATGTGTAGGATTCGTCACTAGTCACGGAGGGAGGAGCTAGTTAGGCTTGTCTTTTTGGAATTTTGGTTTGGCGGATTTGGAAGAACCGCAATCTTTTTATTTTTCAGGGCCACCCTTGGAATTCAAGAGAGATTGTTAACAACTTCTTTTGTTGGGCTTTTCAATGTTTTTCACTCTCTAGAGTTGATACTAGCGGTGGTTTTGGTTCTCCCTTGGAAGAGCAAGTTTATGAGTCTACGATTTTCCTCAATACCGATAGGGCAGTACGCTCGGATACTGGAAATGCATCTATTAGGGGGTTGCAAAAGATATGAATGGACAGTGGCTCTTTGGTTTCAATCGTTACCTTGGAAGGTGTTCGATCTTCGATGCTGAGCTGTAGGGCATTTTTGAAAGGCTTAAACTTGCTCAAAGAAGAGGTCATGATTGAGTAATAACCATCTCGGATAGTTTGGATGTCATTCGGGCCATTCAAGGAAGTAACTGAGTCACATCGAATTCTGCTATAATCAGGCGTATTCAGAGTTTGCTATTTCAGGAAAATTCTTGGATTTTGCGTTATACCCCCAGAGAACACAATGAAGTGGTTGATTGCATGACGAAAGAAGCTTTATCCTCTATAATTGAGTTACAATATTTTGATGTTCCCCCTCTTAGGGTTCTAGCTTCTTAAATTTGGACCAGATTAGGGGATTTTTCTCAACCCTTTTTGGATGTAACTAGTTAGCTTTTATGCTTTTTTGTTTTTCACCAAAAAAAAATTATATAATGAAAAGATATTTAAGTTTCATAGAAAATTATTAAATATGAGTCATTTGAAATGATTTCATTAAAGATAATTTAGAAACATAAACTAAAATTTAAAATTTAAAAGGAGATTAAATTAATTAATTTTAATATTATAATACAACTCGGTTGATAATATTATCAATAAATAAAAAAATTTCAAAATTTTATTTTGATGTTTTGAAATTTAAAATTTCAATATTAATAAAAAAGAAGTTTAAAATTTGACAATTTTTGCGCATTTACTTTAATCATTTTTTTACTTTAAAAAAAATTTTTTTTGGTGACCAAAATGAAAGCGACCCAAAAGTCGGGTGACTAAAATGAAAATGTAAATATAATTTGGCATGCACAATTAACCGCTGTTAGAGATTTAATGCGCACCCCCAAAAGTTAGGTGACCAAATTACAAGGATTACATTTTGAGTAGGGGTGGGGTGAGCATTATTTCAGTTTAAACAAAATAACTGAACCAAATTAATTGACTTTTTTAGTTTAATTAGTTTTCGGTTAATTTGATTACCTAAATCAGTTTAAATGGTTAATCAAGTTCAATTTTGATTTTGAAAATCTAAATCGAGATAATTGAATAAACCGATTCGGTTTCTATTTCGGTTTCAATTTAAATAATTGTCATTCAAATGTATGCTTGAAACTTTAATTTTGATTTAATTATACACATTTAAAGAAATAAATACATCAATTTATTTTTATATTGGATAAGTATAATTATTTATGTATACAATATATAAACATAAAATAATGTTATATCAATAACTGTGTTAATAATTTACAAGAATTGAATCAAATCAAAATTTCATGTATAGAAATATACAAAATTAAAGTTCATGTATACAATTATACATTAAACCATAGTCTATGTATAGTTTTGGGATTTATCCCTAAAAAAAAGATGTGTTAGAAAAATGCCACTTCAATATTACCTAGTCACTATTAAGAGTTTAGACGGATCATTAGATTTAGAAAAAGGGTAAACTACACAAATAGTTATTTAATTATCAAAAACTTTTCTTTTAGGCACTCAAAATAAAAGGTTTCCAATTTAAGCATTTACATTATATAATTTGGTTATTTTTGTCACTTCCCTTAAAATCGCAAGCGGAAAACTGACGTGGAAGTTAAAAAAAGCAGTACAATAATAAATTTCTCCTTTAACTTTTACATATTATATCGATTTAGTCATAATTTTAAAAAATTAATCCTCAAAATTTATAAATGGTTTCAATTTGATCCTAATTCTAAAAAAATTCAAAGAAGTATATAAAGATACATAAATGTTTTCAAAATTTATATAATAATAAATTAAAAATATATAAATAAAAAATATTATATTAAAATAAAAATATATATTAGTATTAAATAAATAAATAAAAAAAGCCCTCCCCAACCCCGTCCCTCTCCTCTATTTAAACCATTTTTAGAAAAAAATCTTACTGCTTATCCTTATTTGTTGGCAAAGTTATTCATGACTCAATCCAAAAAACCAATATCCATATTTTCTGTTTATAATTTAGAATTTCTTCCATGGTTCATCCTAATTGGGAATTTCATTTCATTGCAGGACCCTACCGGATGAATGGTGTTGCTTTAGTGAGGGTGAATTAATCCTGTGTCATTGCAGCCAACATAATTTGTGAATAAAAAGATTTTAACTTCATTGGAACAAATCCAGTAGAACATAGCCCCTTAATCTAACTTTATTGGAAGGAAAAAGAATGACATCCGAAAGAGAGTAAAAAAAGAAAGAAAGAAAGTATACTAGTAGCAATTTTTCAGAGCATGCTATCAGCTCGAGAGGGCAATCTCCGGAAGAAATTGATCCCCGACGGTGGGAGGGATAGGGGCCGGGGGGAGGGAGGAGAGTATTTTATTTTATTTTATTTTATATTAATATAATATTTTTTTTATTTTGTATATTTTTAAAATTTTATTATTATATATTTTTGAAAATATTTATGTATTTTCTTATATTTCTTGAAATTTTTTAAAATTAAGATCAAATTGAGATAATTTATAATTTTTGAGAGTTAACTTTAAAGATTAAATTTTTATTATACAGATACTTTTAACTGCTGCTAAAATTACAAACTTATGCCTAAAATATAATTTTATTAATAATTTTATTCTATTAAAACTTTATTCCATTCTAATGAACTAAAGGTGGTAGGTAAAATATAATTTTTTTTAATAGTTGAATAGGTATGGGGGTGTGAAAGCAAAGACACCCTGTTTCTAGTTTCTTGTTGACCAGAATTATTAAAAAAAAAATTGAAGGTGAATATGATATACATATTAAACGTATAATGTTAATCATATCTAAAGAAATGGTATGGTATTTATTATAAAATTGTATGTCCTGGTATTTACCACTATACTTTATTGGAAAATAACTCACAAAACAATGTTGATTTAGCAAGCATGTATTGGATCTTAAGCAAACACCCAACTCCATCAGTTGACATTCAGAGTTGATTATATAATTCCTTTTATTTGTTCTTTGACTAAGTCTATAAAAAGGACTGATCTTCTTTTTCTCCTTTTTTTTTTTTTTTTTTATTTAATGAGAAGTTCATAACCATTCCACCTACTAAAACATAGATATATCAGAAAATGCTACAACTTTCTTACCAAACATGAGCCAATGAAGCACATACCATGAATTGTTAGCAGCTCCTCAGATAAATCAATCAAGATGATTAAATAGTAATAAATCCATAGGAATGTTAATATCTGGGTTTTATGACACTCATTCATCATCCTTTTCATTAGGCCAGATTTCAAGAACAGAAGTCTGGGATTAGCTTGATATACACCACAGTCAATGCAGCTTTCCACCAATGCTGCTATCTCCTATATCGTACAGATTCCTTATCAACCAAATTCTTTGTTGGTTCATGATTTCGGGTTTCCCCTAATATGGGGTCAAAGCCTTCTATTCCATATAATATGATGGTATTCTGAGCATGAATAAAATTCTAGCTTCAAATCAACACTTCAATGGAGAGAATTTTAGGTAAATCAAAATTTGACACCAAGATTCCAGACTTTCTACAGATATTGAACCTTAATCATTCTTGACTGTCTAAAGCTGAAAACAATGTAAAAAACCAAGTAGTTCTAACCTACTAAACTCCAGCCAGATTAATAGTGAACATCTATGAGTTACTCCTAAGCTACAGAATGAGTCTGACATTAATACCGTACAAGTCACTACAGAGAAATCATGCAGCAAGGTCCATTAATTATGAGCCTACCAAATTCCAGAGGAAAATTTTCACATGAAATGAACGGTAGAATGCTTTAAAGTTATATCCCGAAGGTCTGATTTTGGTCCGGTGAGGTTTTTTACAAACATAAATGCATAAACAACCTGCACAACAATGGCCATTCACATAACATAATCTCGAACAAAGGTACAAAGAAAAATAGACTCAAAACATATCAATCATAAACTCATATTTCCCTTCTTCATTCTTTTTGCTAACAAATTTGCACCACAACTAAATTCCAACACCAGGAAGATATTGTGCCGAATGACACCATATAACAAATAAAGTTTTAATTAACACAGTTGAACAAATCTATACACCACAACTGGTTATCCCATCAAAATCTCCTAAATTTCTTTAATATGATAACAGTATAATGTACTAATTCGAATATTGAATCATTCGTTATACATTATCAGACCATCAAATATATATATTTGCAACAAATATTCGCCTAAATCTACAACAAAAAATATCAAAATGCAAAGGACTTCATATAGAATGATTCATAAAATCAGAGGAAGTATTGAACCTAAAATCCCTTACTTCACTTTGGTTCCCATATCCATCAACAACGATTTTCAGCAATTCGGCTGCTTTGGTCTTCCCTTTAGCACTTCCATTCTTCGTCAAGTCAGAAATTCCTTCGATCACTTTAGCCCCCATTTCTTTCACTTCTTTCCTCCCCTTCTCGCCGCCGCAGCGCGCCAAGTTCAACAGAGCCGCCACCGCGTTTTCCCTTATTCTTTCACTGGCTCCAGTCCCTTCATCCAACAAATCGCCCAACACCCTAACCCCACCCGCCTTCCTCATCGCTTCTTCACTCTCTTCGCAACCCGCAATCTGCGCCAGCACCGCCGTCGCATCCTCGACGATCCCCGTCCTCGCGTCTCTGACTATCAACGACACCAGAGCGGGAACCGCCCCGAGACCCACCAAACTGGCCCGGTTCAACGGGTAAAGCGCGACCCCAAACAACGCCTTCAACGCATCCTTAATCGACCGAGGCGGCGCGTTGTTATCAGTGATGATAGATAGCAGAGTGTAAAGAATGTCACGTTTGGATCCAATTATTGGCCGGTAAGTGTCCTCGGCAATGAGAAGGCTGTAAAGGGTGGCGGCGCAGGACTGGACCACAGTGGGAGAAGGGGAATTACTGAGAGCGTGCGATAACGCGTCGAGGAAGCCGCGAGTGGACATGAGAGAAGCGCGGGAAGAAATGGAGATATTCAACAAAGTGGCGGCGGCGTTTTCTTGAATGGTGGGAGAAGAACCGTAAAGGGTTTCGGAAAGGTAAGGAACAGCTCCGGCATCGGCAATCAAGGGTCGGCTATCGGGATCGTGTTTGGAAATTAGGCGTAGTTCGCACAAAGCATCAGTTCGGGTCTGTTCGGAAACTGAGCTTAGTTTGGACACGAGATTTCGAGCTGTTCGGCGTTTAACTTCCATGGTTTCGAGTTTTTGGTTTGGTGTTGGCGTAAGAAACGGTAAAATAAGAGAAAGTTTCAAAATCAAGAGGTGCTAACTGCGATTTGAGGAAACCAAAACAAACTTTTTGACTTTCTTTGCTTCCTACCATTTTCTCTTCTAAACTTGGTTTTCACCCCCATCGCTTTCTATACCTCTACTTTTAATAAAATTGTCAATATGGCATCTTTATTTTTAATTTGTTCATTTTGGTACTTGTAATTTTTTCTATGAATAACCATGCCACGTGTCACTCATTCAAGGGGAAACATGTCAAATTTTGACACATTTCAGAAAGTACAAGTACTAAAATGAACAAATTAAAAATATAAGTACCACATTGATAATTTCATTCAAGTACAAGGATAAAAACTTGTTATTATTCCTTTTAAATATTATAGATAGATTATAGTCCCTTTCGGTAACAATTTTATTTGGACAAAATTTTAAATATTATAGATATATGATTGTTATTTATTTATAACACAATTTAGATCATATTTAATTTTTCTCAAAACCTTCAAATTGAAATTTATATTATTATTAAGAGAAATTTGTATAAATAATCACTTTTAACTTTCATAAATTTTTATTTTAAGTATAATTCTTTTTTCATATTAGACCCTGGTACGTGTCTATCTTCCAAATGAGAGCATACGAAAATTCAAGCTAGCATTCTAACTTATTTTTCTAATTTTCCATTTAGAATTTGAAGTAAAGTTCATTTTTAAAAAAATAATTAGGAATTTAGATGGATTTTTTTTATATTTAAAAAATATATCAATTTTGAAAAAAAAACAAAAATAAAAATTTACTTAAAATTTTTAAGTCAACAATAATTTTAAACTCAAATCACCATTGGATTGAAACAATCAGAAAATCAATCTCCCCGTCGATCAGAAAACACCGATAAGACTATCCAATACCCCAAACCCACAACTTGCTCCTCTCCATTAAGTGCCATCGTCTGTCAACTCCAGTGGCCTTCTACAATGCCAAAACGTAGACCCAAAACCACCAAGGGATCTCCTTCTCTTCTGTTTTCCCTTTTCTTTTTCTTTTCAAATACTAATGGTTTTCTCTTCTTATTTTTTTTGGCAGATTACAGTTTTGGATTTCAGAACAGGGAGTGCTTTTCTTCTTTCTTTTTCTTCTTTTGGTTATTGATTTTCGAATGTTGGTTGTTGTGTATTTTTGGTTTTACGGTTGTTATTGTGTTGGATTTTGCAGATGTAGGTAGATACAGCTTTTGATGGTTACGATGGGAGTGGTGGTCAAAGGAGGGTTATTTTTTTTATATTTTAATTAATTACAAAAATATTTTTTTATTATGTACGCAAATGACTTAAAATTAATATTAAAAATTGATGGAGTCAAAGAGAATGACGTCATCTGTATCGACATTGATTGTGGACATGCAAGCCCGATTTCAATACAGAGTGTCATACATGAAAGCATGGTGGGCAAAACAAATGGTCATGGAACAATTGTACGGCGACTGGGATGAGTAATACAATGAACTTCAAGAGTGGATTTCAACGATGTTGGAGTACATGCCAAGAAATGTCATTGACTTGCAAATGTTGCCTTACAAAAGCTTGAATGGGGGAGAAGAGTTTTTCATTGATTGTTTTGGATGTTCGATCCATCTGTTAGTGTAACAGCCCGTTTTCAGTGAAATCGAAATAGTGGTTTCGGGACCACAAATCCAAGTCCAGAAGAAAAATTACTTTAATATTATTTCATAGTCTGCATTATGATAGAAATGTCGTATGAAAATTTCATAAAGAATTTTTATCGGTTACATATCTAATTTGATGTAAAACACCAAATTACATAAAGTGCAAAAGTTGAATTCTAATAGCTAAAGAGATCAAATAGCTGTAGAATTCAAAATTTGATGTCCTTATATGGCAAATAGACCATTTAGTGGAGTTAGTAGATAAGGATGATTATTCATCATTGAAAAATTTAATAAAGAAATGGATTAAATCGGAAAGTTAACAAAATAAAGATGATAAATGAATTAAATAATAAACTATCCTCATTTTCATCATCTTTCCTAAATTAAAAAGATGGAAACCCTAGCCATGGAAACCTAAGTTCAAGCAAGCTTATTTGGCTTAATTAGGTATGTGTTCTTGTCCCGTTTTTAATAATTTTTATATTTCTAATATCGTAATAGCTTAATCTAGCTATCTCAGAGATTTATTTGTAAAACTATCAAAGTATTAGGGTTTTGCCATGTATGGATATGTATGAATTTTGAAGTTTTATGGTAGAAAATGAAAAGTTGTTGATAGATAAACAATTTTTGTAAAGTGAATTTTGATGAAATTACGATTTAAGGACTAAATTAAAAAGATGAAAAATTCATGGAAAAATTTTGAATTTTATGAAATATATGGACTTTTATTGTTACATGTGAAAATCGACTAGGCTTGAAAAAAGGATTAAATTGCATGAATTTCATTTTCCGAGCCTAGGGACAAAATCGTAATTAATTAAAAGTATGGGGGCAAAATAGTAATTTTGCCAAAGATGTGTATTGGACTGAATTGAATATGAATTATATTAAATTGAGTTAAATTCATTCGTATAGATCCTAATAGACATAATACGGAGTTAGATCGTGGAAAAGAGAAAGTATCAGATTAGTAGCATTTGTGTACACGAACACTTGTCGAGGTAAGTTCGTGTAACTAAACTGTATATTTAGATCTTTTAAATTGAACATTGTTGTATGTGAAATGTATAATTGCCATGTATAAGGCATTAATCACATATCCAGAAATATCTGACAAGTTACTAGGTCTCGTTTGAACCTAAGAAATTTCGATGGATACAAATGACATTGTCATTAAGGGTTCCCGATTGGTTGAGGTCTTGCATGTGTTGCGAACTCACCACAGCTCTTATGAGTGTTCCGTTATATAGCTCTCTTGAGTTTCTTGTTTATGGCTCGTATGAGCTTCTCGATTAATGGCTCTCCGAAGCTTCCTGATATTGGCTCGCATGAGTTTCCCGATTAATGGCTCTCCAGAGCTTTCCGTTTATGGCTCGAAAGAGCTTTCCGATTACATGCTCCTATGGGCATACTTGTATATGAATTGATGGATTACATATTTGTACACTTCGTGTGTACTACCCGCGTATCTAACGATATTTACATGTTTCAACGAGCAAAGTTCTGATATGAGATAATTTGAATCCGAGACGAATATTTACTGAAATATATTTGAAATATATGGATATGATTTGTACATGTTATATGGACACATGATGTGGAAATTTGATTATTGTTGAGCTCATACTTGTTTCTTGGTATTCCTATGAAATATATGACTAACATGGTTGATGAGAATATGTGTTAAGGCTTTTGGCCAATTTGATTTGTATATGCCTTGAATGTTTACTTTAATGTGAATAAATGGTAAGTTAATTTCCATGTTATACGAACTTCTAAGCATTAAATGCTTACTCTGTTTTATTTCCCTGTTTTATAGTAAATCAGAAGCTCGTTAAGGTTGGAAGCTAGTCAGAGACACATCACACTATCTATAGGCCTATTTCGGTACATATAGAAAACTAATTTTGTTTATGATGGCATGTATAGGGTAATTTGGCTAATGTTGACTTATAAGAATTTTGTTATAAGTAGCCATTAAAATGGCTTGAGTAGGACATATTTTGGTGTATATATATGTGTGGCATTATCATACTTGTTATGTGTTTGATATGGTTGAGTAATGGTTAAATTATAGGTATGTTGATGATAGGGTTGAACTAGTATGTTTGGTATGAATAAGCATACATATGAATTTGAACAATTTGGTAAGTTGGATAATAAGATACAAGTAGAAATATGTTATAACAAATCTTGAATTTGGCTTGATTTGAGTGCCTTGTTATGGTATATCGGTGTCCAAAATTGTTTGATTAGTTAATGGAAAATGTGAGGTGAGAAATATGGCTTGAAAAAGGCCTATTTTTGCCCACATAGGCAGAGACACTGGCGTGAGTCTCAATCGTATGTGACACATGGCCAGGTAGCATAGTCGTGTGTCCCCTGTATTTTAAAATTTGCATAAGTATGCTCATAATTGTTCACATGGCCTAACACACAGGCGTGTGGTTTGGCTATGTGTCCTTTACATCTTTAAAGTTTCAAAATAGAATACTCAAAATATTCACACAGCCTAGCACACAGGCGTGTGGCTTGGCCGTGTAACCCCTGCACTTATTTAATGCAAGTCAGTATGCTTACACGGCCTAGCACACAGGCATGTGGCTTGGCCGTGTGACCCAAGTCAGAGAGCTCCTTAGTTTGAACATGGGTTGGGACACGGCTGTGTGTCCCTATTTCAAATGCCTACACGGCCTAAGACACGAGCGTGTCTCTTGACTGTGTGAGACACACTGCCTGGCCACACGGGTGTGTGACCACTGCACCTTTGCAAAATTTTGATATTTTCTGAAAAATTTTCTGAGTACCCAGTTTAGTCCCGACTTATTTCTAATGTGTATTTTGGGCTTTGAGGGCTCCTATAAGAGACAATATGTTTGATTTTGAATGGTTTCTGATATTAATATTAAATGATATTAAATATTTGTATTTGATCTGTAAATTTCGGTAATGCTCTATAACCTTGTTCTGGCAATGGATATGGGTTAGGAGTGTTACAATCAGGGCCTTCTCTTACTGTAAACCCTTGTGTAGGTTGATGGAACATGACTTTATGGAAAATAAAAACAGATACTACTAATTATGGTTGCAAAAGACGGTAACCGAAATGTACTATCGATCACTTTCGCCATCGTGGAATTGGAGAATTTTTAGTCGTAAGAATTTTTCATTAGGAACTTGCAGAGGCATGTTGTCAAGCAAGACAATATTTGCATTGTCTCTGACAGATCCAAGGGTCTTGTTGCTATAATTCGGTGATCCGAGGTTCCATGGAGGTCTGTCTGCTGCATTCGTCACATCGCTGTCAACTTTCACAATGTTACAAGAACAAAGACTGGCGCAAACAAATCATGAACATGGGTACAAATATTGTAATTAAAACTGTATTTGTAAATATTTTGAGTCTATTTACTAAAAGGACTGTAACATGTTTTATCAATATACATATGTAGGGTACAAACTGGAACCACATCGATTTAGGCATAAGCTGGCGAAGTTAGAGATTAATATGACAGGGTTCAATCTTTCTCAAACAATGATTAGATAGTATGGAGTCGTGGTAACGGATTTAATGTTTTGATGATGGGTACCGATATGGTTATATGACGACAACCTCGTTAAGGCCGTTAATTTCGTCTTGAGGCGTACGTGTTCTTAGCTACATTTTATATGCTGACAACCTTCATGCCAAAAATGAGGTTGGACACTTGCACGTCGAAGATGTCAAGAAAGTCATGGAAGACAACATTTGAAGGGTGAAGTCCATGAATATAGAACTATATTCTACGAACTTGGAAACTTTCTAGATGACAAAGTGCATCAGCTGTTGCGCAAGGATTTACGTACATAATAAAAAAGGGGTCATGTTTGTATTTATTCAAAATTTTAAAGTTATTTTTATAAAAAAAGCCTGGCTAACCCCAACAACAAGTAAGTTTTTTTTTTCTTTTTTTTTATTTACATTAAAAAAAGCAGCCACTCTCTTTTTTGACTAGTCACGTCATTGATGCAGTTGACTTGATGTGACCAGTCAATAAGCTTTTTCATATTTATTTTTTGGGTTTTTTTTATTTCTTTTAAAAATGTCCTAGTATATATATATATATTTAAAAAAATCAACATTTTCTCATTCTCTTTTTCAGCCAACTCTCTCTCTCCCATTTCTTTCTTCTTTTTTTTCTCATTTTTTCTCAAACTTTTTTTATTTTTTGGTCCTCTCTTTTTTTATTTCTTTTAAAAATGCCCATTATCAATCGATTAATTCACATTACAGAAATAATTCAAATGAAAATTAGTTTTCATTGCCAACATTTTAAATAACTATCAATTTACATAATTCACAAATTATATTTTACAAAATATTATTTTACATTTGCAACATTCCAAAATAATTTCACTTAACTTATAATATATAATTTTACAACACGAACAACTTTTTCAATACTAAAAAAAATAAACGATTTTGTTCAAGACCGATAGCATTGTGTCCTACAAAATAAAAAATACAATGTTTAACTGCAACATGAGCAAGTCGACTAAGCAAGTTTTTCGATGCTATTATCTTGGATAAATATGCCAGAGCCCATGGCTTTGAATTTTTCTTTTTAAAAGCAAAAAAATTGATTTACATTTTTTTATATGCATAAGTGTCATCATCTGTTTTATTGCTTGAGTCTAATATTATTCAGGCTAGGAGTGGTATTTTGGTAAAACCCTCCCTATAATGTTGATTCTAAGATTTAAATATATCAGGAACAAGTTCACTCTCACTTTTTTCATCCACTTGCTGATAAAATAGACTTAGATTTTGATAATATATATGTTGTACAAAAATTCAACACAAATATACCAAATTTCAAAATTTATTTTTGCAAATTATTAATACATTTAAGTTTACATAAATATTAAATACTTTAAATACGATGGTCACACAATAAAATACACAAACATAGGGATAAATAAATTAGGGAACAAAGTTGGAATGTAGTTGCAGAGCTCACGGGCAATTCCCAACCTGGAATTTGGCACATCGAAAAGTATCCTATGGTTCTGTTGTTGCATATTGGCTATAACATTCAGCACAGAATTCATATTATCCGATGCCGTTGCCATCGCCAAACATGTGATGCTACCTGCTGTGCTGTGGATTAACAAGTTGTATTGTGGCAATGTCACATTTATGCTGGCAAACATGTACGTTATCGTTGAAGCCACAATCGAGACTGTATAACATGTGTCGAAACCGTCAAAAGATGTTACGTTAGCCACCTTAACTCATTTTTGAAACTCGTCTCGGACGACTACATAGGCTGGTTCAACTAGCCGGGTGAAAACAGTACCTAAAATTTTAGGTGCCAAAATTTTGTGTTATTTTAAATTAAGTTTTTTTTAGTTAAATTTCATGAAGCATTTAATGAAAATATTTTTAAAAGAATCAAAAGTAAGTACATTATATTCAATAGTTGCAATTGGAATACAATAATGCACCATGTTGTCATTATTATGTTCCCAACTTCAGAGACAACCGAAAAGATTGGAATTATGCACAACACAAAAAATGAGCTTAAATGCAACATTTAAAATTTGAATTTAATTTGATAAATTTATATTTTAATTATATAATATATTATATTATTTTTTTTATAATTTTGCATCACATAAAAATTAAATAATTAAAGAAAAGCAAATATTTTGATAGAATAAAAGGCAAAAATTGCCGGAATCAATAATGGTGCTAGCACCGGTGTTAGGATTGAAAGCAATGGCAGATGGTGGGATATCAACAACTTTGTTTCCAACTCTATTTCCAATCAAATTCACAAAGTAAAGCGATGGTCTCCTCGGGTTCTTCAGTAATGGGGTGTATTTGATCCTCACTGGCTGCCCAACTGGCCCAAGTCTCAATGACCCAGAAAAGTTGGCGGACCTAACATTAGGCAAACAGTATGAAAATGTGGATTGGTACAGGTCTTGGGTCTGAGACAGAAGGGACAATGGACCTCGGCCGAGCCCCAATAGACCTTGTGGTGGCACCGAGTTGCCGGTTGTCTTTTGCAGGCAAACGAAAGTGTAGCTCGAGACAGAGTCGTTGGCTAAGGTGAATGTGTCCTGTGAGATGTTTGCTGCAATGGTTGAACCCCCGTAAGTCATGTTGAATATGCAAGTGTTGCCACTGCCATCGCAGCTGGGATTTTGTATCTGAATCCATCACGTCATGCAACTGCTTTTAAGATATTAGATTGATAAGGTACATGGGAAGTTGTTAGATTGGCCATGGATCAAAGTGGTGCAGCTGTTGGGATTGTCTTGTCCAAATTCTGTTTCATTTCTGCAGGTGGATGTAATTAGTGGAGCTAATGAAAAAAATCAGACTGGACCCGAAATCAGTGGTGAATTCATGTCCAATGGGTATAATAAGTCAAACATTAAATCAGTCAAGAGTTAAAACATATTAAAAAAATCAATATTAAATATTTACATTTAATAAGTATTAAACCAATAAATTATTTCCCATTGAGAATTGAGAGTAATTTAATTTTGGATAAAATATAAAAATAGTATTTTTATTTGCCTTAGATTACATTTTAGTCACTTATGTTTGAAATGTTACGTTTTAGTTACTTAAGTTATCATTTTGTGACGAAGTAGTTACTGATCTACCGTTAAATTTTGTTCCCTCCCTAACAATATTCCTACGTAACAATCCAAATAGGTTTTAAATACCAACTTGGATATTCAATTGTTGGGATAAAAATAGGTTTTTAATTAAATAAATTTAATTTGGACTGCCACGTAGGACATCCTAACAACATTACTATGTAACAGTCCAAATAGGGTTTAAATACCAACTTGGATATTCAATTGTCGGGATGAAAATCAGTTTTTAATTAAATAAATTTAATTTGAACTGCCACGTAGGACATCCAAGTTGGCATTTTAAACTCATTTGGACTGCTACGTAGGACCATTGTTAGGAGGGTAATGGAACTTAACGGCAGAGTGACCATTTCGTAACAAAACAATAACGTGAGTGACTAAAACGTAACATTTCAAACATAAGTGACTAAAATGTAATCTAAGGTCAATAAAAGTGACTATTTTTGTACTTTACCCTTTAATTTTTATATTTTAATTTAATTAAATATAATTTATATATTTTTAAAATTTTAAATTTTTAATCTAGAATTAAATGGTACTAGTAAAATTTAATTAGTTAAATTCTACATTTAAAATGCATAAAGTTATAAATTTAATCCATATTTCTAATTGGATCATTTTTAATCATTATATTTTTTAAATCTAAAATTTCAAACGGCAACAATTAAATGTATTAACTGAATTTGTAAGTAATACATGAAAATAATAAGTAATAAACCCTAAACCCTAAACCCCATACTCTAAAACTACCTCACCCTTTGGCTGCCAAACTTTACAAAAATAACTTCCACATTTGGAGCAAATCTGTGTAAAATCTTAAGGGTACATTTGGTTCACTGTAATGGAATAAGGCTGTAATTGAATAGAGCTGTAATCAGTAATTCAACTGTTTGGTTGAATGGAATGGAGTAGAACTATAATAGTATTCTTGTATTTGGTTGAATGGAATGATGTTGTAATAGTATAAGGAAAAAAACTAAAATGATCAGAATATCCTTAGCAGAATTTTTTTTAGGTAGATTTATTGTTATTCTTATTAAATTTTAATAAGATTATTATTAAAAACAATTTGATAAATATAATAAATAATTTAACCATATTTTAACATAATAATTATTAAATATAATTTAATAAAATAATATATAGTTTAATAAAATTCTTAATATAATTATTATATGAATTAAAAAATCATAACATATAATACTATAAAAATAATATATAATCTACTTTATTATATTTAAACTACAATACATATTTAATGTGCTAAAATATCATTAGTGAAACAAATAATTTAATTATTCTATAATAAAAAACAAAATATTATAAGTAATAAATAACTTGAGAATTATATTTCTCATCCAAACATAATATTCATTTATTAACAAAAAGTTACATGATTTCATTAGTTTATATGTCATAATCCATATGTTATAAAATTTTATAATCTCAAAAAGTTACTACATTGTAATGACATTCTATAATGTCATTATACCATCCAAATATTCATATATTATACCAATAGCCCTTGCCCTGCAAAAGTTGCTGCTTAAGGCTCCGCACAAGTTCCTGAAGTCTCTAAATGTTCTGTTGTGATAAGATGATCTGCAACAAGTGAAATATTAGAAGTTAATCACAAATAGAATAGCCGGCAAAAGATATGTATCATGCCAAAAACATAACTTCATTATAATTTGCCTTTTGCCAGTAGCATATTGTAAAGGAAATAGCAATGCTCATTCATGGATAAGTGAATATGTGGGACTAGAATACCATAATTAGTTTCAAAATGAAACCAAGATTATCCAACAGATGCGACAATAGATAAAGGCAAGAATTTTATCAACAGAAATGGAACGTGCTATGTCACATTGTTCATAAAAAAGATTTTGTCTTCTTATATTTAATAAATAAACGAACCATGGATAGAAAGTTTTAAGCATGCAAATATTTTATTTTTAGTACAAGCAAGCAATTATATTACAGGGACCAAACCCTGTACCTCGTGCCAATCAAATTGAAACCAGCTAACCATGCAAATAGCAAATTCATCCAAATTAATTACTGTAATAGAAAGAGCACTGAAGAATATTCAAAGTCAAAAAAATAAAAAACAGAAAGTATAAATTAGATTTAAAGGCTGTAAATAGCGTAGTGGTGATGGTGGTGGTCTCAAGCATCAGTTGATTCTATTCACTATTTTTCAGCAACAAAATACCAATCAAATTAATGAATAAGCATGCATGATCCAAGTCCAACATTGAATTTAATTAATGCTCAACTGCAAGTTTTAAAATACTGGGTATTTGAAGTTGAAAATCTTAGTAAGTACTTGAATACAAATTCTGGGTTTTATTTAATAAAAATTATTTTCTTCATTTCAAACATAATATAAGGTAATTTATCAAATCTATAATTAAATTTCAAGAATTTCTTGATTGGACTGATTCAGATCCTAATAAACAAGTGTGCAAGCAATTTATGGGCATTTTTCATTCGTGTCAAGCATACAAATAGCAACTAATACCCAAAGTTTCAAATCAGAATTAATTACTGTAATAGAAAGAACACTGAAACACTGCTGATAAAATGGTATTATGAAATTATCTATTGTTGGAATATTCAAAGTAAAAAAACTAAGAAAATGGAAGTATAAATTAGATTTGAAGGCTGGAAACTGCATGGTGATGGCGGTGGTTTAAAGCATCTGTTGATTCTACTATACCAATCAAATTAATGGATAAGCATGCATGATCCAAGTCCAATATTGAATCTAATTAATGCTCAAGCACAAGTTTTAAAATTTTGGGTATTTGAAGTTGAAAATCTTAGCAAGTACTTAAATGTAAATTCTGGGTTTTATTTAATTAAAATGAAAATGACTATATATAAATAATTAGAGTAAGTTAAGAAGCTTACCAGTACTTTTTATAGTCTTCTTATCTATATTACAATGAAAGTGATTCCAGCTATTCCACCTGCAAACAATGATAAAATTAATCACCTTTTTTTATTTTTTTTATAAAATAAAAAGTATTCCCCATTGGAAGGGTACGAGCAACCCCATTGGCAATGAACATACCCATGAATTCTATGCTTGCTATGTCACACTATGAAGATGATAACTTGAGATTAAAAGTTTCAAAAATAAAAAAGATACTTCAGGAAACTGCGGAAGAACTGACACAAAAGAAGGCTAAATGGCAGAACTTAATCAAGGAAAATGAGGAGATGATAAATCACTGCAGATCAATGGCTGAAGATAAAGATGGGCTGCAAATGGAAATTCTGAAGGCAAAGAGAACTGTATATAGTGCACTGGTCAAAACTACAATGATCAGCTAATAAAGGAAGAAATGTATATAGTGCACTGGTCAAAACTATAGGCTTTTCTTGTAACAAACAATCACATTTACTTAAACAAAGACTCACTAACTCGAAATATAACCAAAGATTCCCATCACTAAAATCACCACCAACAATTTGCCTAATTAAAAACACTAACAAACTATCAATTCCTGTAGCAGAAACATTAATCATTTCTTTAGTAACCCAAATTAATTGTTCCTTTACCGAATCAACAAGCTTTCCATACAATTCATTAACAATTCCAACAAGTAAACTTAAAAACAGCTTATACCTATCAATGACAATAGCATGTAAGTGCTTAATATGAATTTTGGCGAAATAGGGTTCGATTAAAACACCATAGAGAATAGCTTGCCTTAGAGAGAGTTCTAGTTGATTGTGAGCTTCATAGGATGAGACTCTAATCAGTTGCGAAGCCATTAAGAGTATTTTTCATTAAGACAAAGCAAAAACTTAATACCTTGTCAGCAAACTACTTCACTCGATTCAGCACCAATTTAACATCTGGGTGTTGGATCGTTAGCCCTTTCCTCTTACGCTGAAGTTAGATTTTCTCAAGAAAACTGAGAAATCTGGATTTCAAGCTTCGTTTTTGTTTAGAGGAAATTGAAACCGTTGACCCTGATTTCAATCGGAGCTTGAGGATGAATTTGTGGAGCCTAAGAGGAGTGAGAATCAATGGAATCCGCCGATAGGTAAAATTTTGGTGGCTGTTAATTTGAAATTAAATTTGTGTTCAGGCTTGGATAGGGTTGGTAAAGATGCTTCAGACGTGAAAAAAAAAGGGAGAAGGTTGGAAGGAAATGGGAATCAGATGTGTAAAAAGAAGAAAATGCTCAGATGTGAGAAAGAAATGAGAAGGGTAAAGTTGAAAAATTTTCATGCTGAATTGGTATTCCGTGGGGGAGTGCCGAATTGTAAACGGCAGTTTTGCCTTGAATAAGGCTGTATGGAATAGGGCTGTAATAGCCCATTACAGCCAACCAAACAATGGAATAGGGATGGGCCCACTGAATTCAGTTGTAATGGCTTAGCATTACAGCCAACCAAACATACTGTAAGATGGATAGGGTTTTGGCATTCATAGGAAGTTGCGGAGAAATGAAAGGCTGGGAGGTTACCTGCTTGAATTGAGGAGCTTGGCAGCCGAGGGACTGGAAAGTGGTGGATTTAGCATTGTCAAAGACAGTAGAAGAGCAGCCAAGGCAGCCGGTGCAAGGTATCCAAGTGGCATCATTGCTAGTATCCATGCCATAAGCAAGGTTTGAGGTGGGGTTCCAATGTTGGCCCTTACGATATAAGTGGGACTTTGCACAATTTGCCTACCAAAAGCTATCGCCACCATAGGTTTCTTAGCCACCAGGCTCGACAAATATTGGAGCCTGGCTTGGTCCTTGGCTTGTGTTTGGAACACATCTTCTTCCCATGACAGTGGCTTTAAGAGCTTGAAGGGTGAGCAGGGACTGTAAATATGGAACACTTAGAGGTTTGAACCTTGGTCTTGGGTCTCACATTTGGGGTTTAATCCTTGGGCTATTGAAAACAAGAAGAAAACTAGAGAAAATGTGTGGGTTTTCATAGTTTTATCGGAATGTTTATAGAATAGAAGTGGGAAGCTTGCCTTTTAAGTGGATTGGAGTGTATGTATATACATTGTATATATGTATAATTATATAGAAGTGGGGAAACCTTTCAAGTGAAGTGGAGTGACATATGAATAATTATATCCATTTGTATCATTTTCATGTATATTATTCGCCTTATATTTATTTTAAAATATTTTTTAAAGTATTATATATTTATACAAAGTTTAATACTTTATTAATTTATGCTACAGAAAATTATGTGGTCTACAAGTAATCTTTTGTCCACTTTTATCATATTTTCAACACAAGGGACAAGCTTTATTTGAAAATCTATAGGAAAAAAATTTGGGTTTTTCATTTTTCCCTTGTGTGTGTGCGCACTCATGAACTTTTGCTTGTCAATTTAATAGAAAATTTAAGGGATTTTATTGCCACTTTACAAGTAGGAAAAAGTGGCTTTTGTTACATTAAGGTCTTCTCCCACAGCAAACCCTTGTGCAGGTTGATGGAACATGACTTTATGGAAAATACGTAAAGATATTACTGATTGTGGTTGCAGAAGGCAGTAACTGAAATGTACTATCGATCACTTTTGCCATTGTGGAGTCGGGGAACTTTGAACTGTAGGAATTTTTCATTAAGAACTTACGGAGGCATATTGTCAGGCAAGACAACATTTGCATTGTCTCTGACAGATCCAAGGGTCTTGTTGCTGCAATTCGATGATCCGAGGTTCCGTAGATATCCATCTACTGCATTCACCACATCGCTGTCAACTTCTATAACGGTACAAGAATAAAGACTGGCGCAAACTAATCGTAAACATGGGTACAAATATTGTAATTAAAACTATATTTGTAAATATTTTGAGTCCATTTACTAAAAGGAATATAACGTGTTTTATCGAAATACATACGCAGGGTATGAACTGGAATAGCATCGATTCAGGCATAAGCTGGCGAGGTGGAAATTGATATGACGGGGTTCAATCTTTCTCTAAAACAATGATTGGGTAGCATGGAGTCATAATAATGGGCTCAATGTTTTGATGATGGGTATCGATATGGTCATATGACGACAACCTCGTTGAGGTTGTTAATTCCATCTTGAGGCGTACGCGTTCTTAGCTACATTTTACAAGCTGACAACCTTGATGCCAAAAATGGGGTTGAGACAAACAAAACAAATGGATGTTAGGCACGTGCACGTCGAAGATGTCAAGAATGTCATGGAAGACAACGCTTGAAGGGAGAGAATTCAATGGATGTGAAACTATATTCTCGGAACTTGGAAACTTTCTAGATGACAAAGTGCATTAGTCGTCGCGCGGGGATTTATGTATATAAAAAAAGGGTCATGTTTGTATTTATTCAAAATTTTAAGGTTATTTTTATAAAAAAAAAGCCCAGCCGACCTCAACAACAAGTTTTTCTTTATTTCTTTTTTTTTTATGTTAAAAAGAAGCAACCATCCTATTTCTCGACTAGTCACGTCGTTGACGCGGCTGACGCGATGTGACCAGTCAATAAACTTTTTCATATTTATTTTTTGGTCTTTTTTTTAATTTCTTTTAAAAATGCCCTAGTATATATATATATATATATATATATATTTAAAATCACCCTTTCTCATTCTTTTTTTCAGCTAACTCCCTCTCCCACTTTCTTTTTTTTTCTTTCTCATTTTTTCCCAAACTTTCTTTATTTTTTGGTCCTCTCTTTTTATATTTCTTTTAAAAATGCCAATTATCAAACTATTAATTCACATTCCAAAAATAATTTAAATGAAAATTAGTTTACATTGCCAACATTTTAAATAATTATCAATTTACATAATTCACAAATTATATTTCACAAAATATTATTTTACATTTGCAGCATTCCAAAATAATTTCACTTAATTTACAATATATAATTTTACAACACGAGCAACTTTTTCAATACTAAAAAAAAATAAATGATTTTGAGTCTTACAAATAATAAATAATTAAAAGATTTTGTTCAAGATCGACAACATTTTATCTTACAAATAAAATATAATTAAATGATTTTGTTCAAGACCAACAACATTGTCTTACAAATTGAAAAATACAATGTTTAACCGCAACACGAGCAAGTCAACTGAGCAAATTTTTCGGTGCTATTATCTTGCAACTCGATGCCACTGATATTGATGATCTCACTCGTGTGATTCGATTTGGGATTCCTTAAAACCTTCAAACATCCCGTTGACCTAGAGAATCCCAAATAATCCACCCGTTGGTTGCATAACCAATTTGAACACGTTATCTACCACAGCCAGCGGAAAGACTTACATAACCAATTTGAACCTGTTACCAAATAAATAGCTGGCAACCGAGACCCTTAATTTTACTTGAAATTGTCGTCGAATATAATCATTGAATTTTTCGGTGTTGGAGCTCCACCAGATTATCATTAAACAAAACATACCTTTAAATTATAAAATTTTCTAAATAAATAGAAACAATAAAATATATAAAAAAAAACTCATCATCTCTCTTTCAACTTAGAGTGAGAGAATGACTTCACCAAATAAAATATAAATTTTAATTTTAATTTTAAATTTAAAAAAACACATTTAAAAAAAACTGACATAAGATATTGGTGGCGCCGTTCTCTATGGCTCCACCAAATAAAATATCAATTTTATTTTTTGTTAAATATGACTCATATTTTCAGTCAAATTTGAAAAATAATCTTTCAGTTAAACTCTGTTTATTTGTTTTAATCAAACACTTACTAGTTTAGATTATTTTATTATTATTTAACCTATGAATTTAGCCTATAAATAGGCTCTTTTACAATCTTAGAAATTACACCCATTAGATATTAGAACTTATAACACATTTAGAGAATTTTGTGTTTACATCTTTTGTACTCTTCGTTTCTTTTGCCATTATAGTAAAATTATCTTTACCCGTAATTTTTTATCCTCTTTGGAGGAGTTTTTCCGCGTTAAATTTGTGTGTTCAATTTCTCAATTTCTTCTGCTATTTTTACTTATTCGTTGCTTAATTGGGTCGATCCTAACAAGTGGTATCAGAGCTAGTTCAATTTTCATAGATCAGCTCATTTAGAGATGACAACAACAAGGTTTAAAATTGAGAAGTTCGATGGTGAGACAAATTTCAATCTGTGATAAGTTCGGATAACAGCAATTCTAGTTCAATCCAGTTTGAAAAAAGTTGTTATCGGGAAAAAGTCTGAGAATCTAAATAAAACAGAATGAGAAGAGCTTGATTAAAAGGCTTTGTCTGCAATCCAGTTGTACCTCACGAATACGGTATTGCAGGAGGTATTGATGGAGAAGACCTCATTGATAAATCGTCATTTATACATATTTTTACCCCATGCTTAGCGCATTTTATGGATGATTTTTCCTTAGAATTAGTGAATTCGATGCTCCTAATGTCTTAATTTCATGTTTTATACTTAAGTGAGCATAGGAGAGCTAAAGGAACGAGAAAAGGGCCAAAAACAGAGAAAATGGGCCAACGTACGAGATCAACATGGCCTGAACTTCCTCACACGGGCAGACCACACGGCCGTGTCAATTTGGCGAAATCGAAGCACGACTCACACAGGTAGACCACATAGTCGTGCCATTCTAACAGACTCAAAAACGGCCTGAAGTAATCCCACACGGCCGTGCCATTCTAACAGGCTTGACCATGGCCTGAATTAAATCGTACACGGGCGTGTCCCTGCCGAACCCAAGTTGAGTCCAATTCAGAAAAAGCTAATTTTGAGGGCTTTTAGGCATTCTAAAGCCTATAAATACACCTTAAAGGAGGAAAAGAGAGGACACACATAGGAGGGAGCAAGGAATTGCTCAAGGAAAGCTGATTGATCCATCTCAGAAGCCGGATTCACCGTCGAGACTGAAGATCTCCCTTCAATTCCCCTTCAAGAGTTTTGGGTTTTTCTTTATGTTTTGTATTCATTATTCTTTTGAGATGTTTTCCCTTTTAGTTATGAACTAAATCCCCTAAATACCTAAGGGGGATGAAACCTAAGACGAATCTTGTCATTATTTTTTGAATTGTATGATAAATATTTGACTTGTTCTTAATTATGTGTTCTTAATTCTTCTTTTGATATTCCAGGATATTGATTCAAGTTACGCTCTTATTCAAAGAAGGAATAGACCCTGTCTAAGAGTATAGTTGTCATAATTAAGCGGAGTTGATTGCGCGCCTAGAGATAGGGTGACAAGATTTTGCCGGATTAGGGTGAAACCTAATAAGGGATCTATAGATCGAGTTAATGTAACCCTAGAAAGTTAATTAGAAAGAGATTTCAATTATTCAACCTAGTGTTAGACGTTGTTAGTCTCGAGAGAGATAATAATATAACTTAGGGATTTCTACGGATCAAGTCAAATGAATAAATCGTCTGATTCGGAGTCAGAATAACAAGTAAAGTCTAGGTGGATTCTTCCTTGTGTATTGTCCTAATTCAATTGTTTTCCAAAAGTAATTCCCCAATTCTATTTTCTATGAATTCTTAGTTTAGTTAATTAGTTAGTTAAAACAAACCCCCTTATTCTTAGGCTAGATAATAAAAAGACAGTCATTACTAGTACTTTTAGTTCATTTGGGTTCGACAATCCGGTCTTGCTAAAACTATACTATTGTTCGATAGGTACACTTGCCTACATCGTGATAAAAGTTAGTTCCGAGAATGAGTAATTATAAATATTTAAAACCTGTCACAAAATAACACGATCACTCATCTACCTTGTGGAAAACGTTAGAAACTCTTTATGCGACTAAGTCTTTGGCTAACCGTTTAGTGTTGAAACAACGTCTATTTACATTTCGCATGAACGAATGTGAGCTTCTTAGAGACCACATCAGTCAATTCATTACTCTTTTAGATGATTTAAAGAATGTTGAGGTTCATATTGATGATGAAGATCAAGCTATGCTATTATTGTGCTCTTTACCCCCTTTATACAAGTCTTTCAAGAAGACCTTAACTTATGGTAGAGACAAAATCTCGTTCAAAGATGTGAAGTGTCATTTATTGAGCAAAGACAAATTCGACAATGAGCTTCATTTGGATAGCAAAGCAGATAGGCAAGTTTCTGTTTTGATAGCATCAAAGAAACGAGACAAAAGCTATCGCTATAGTAAAAAGTTAAGTCACGTCAAAGTAGATCGTTATAAACTGCGAAATAAAAGAGCTACTGAGAGTAACAAGAAAGATATAGCTGGTGCTAATTTGGCTGATGAAAACGGTGATGATTTCTTATTAGTGTCAACGAGCGATAACTCCAATCTCACGTCCGAGTGGATCCTAGAATCGTGTAATAGTCTGATTTAGATCTTAATCGAAAAGGAGGTTTCGAGACCACGAATCTGAGTCAAAATAATATTTAAATATTATTTTTCGTATTTATTATATGTGAATTTGCATGTGTGAAGGTTTCGTATGAAAATTTGATTGTTTGTGTGCTTAATTAAATAAAAGGGCTTAATCGCGTAAATTAAAAACTTGATAGTTAAAAGCTTAAGGGCCAAATTGTTAATGGCTTTGTAATTTGAAACATTTATGTTACAAGTAAACCATAAGCCTTTGTGATGAACGGTTGTCCCCATGTTTATAATGGTTTTCTATTTTATTATTAAAGGATAAATAAGTAAAATATGTTATATGTTAACATATATTATATTAAAACATAAAATAAAATTATACTCATTATATATCTCATCACCGAAACTTGATAAAAGAAAAAGAAACAAGAGTTTTATGATTTTCGGCCAATTTCAAGCTTGATTCAAGTTTAGTTTGGTTTTGATTTTTGATAATTTTTTCGTTTTTGAGATCGTTGCTTCGAGCACTACCCGACCCATGCTTGAAGTTTTTATTTTGGTGAATATTTTGAATTATGCCATTGATGAATATTTGTTTTTTGTGATGTTTGATGGTAAATTATAAAAGATATGTTTTGGATTAATATGTTTTGTATTGGAGTTTTTGATAATTTTAAGTAATTAGGATTAAATTGCAAAAGTAATAATTTGAAGGGCTAAGGTGATAAATAAATGAAATATATGAATTAGTATGGGAATAAGGAATATTCGGCCTAACTATGATGTGGTGAGATTTTGTGTATTTTGTGTTTTGTGCAATTAGGACTAATTTGTAAAAGAATGAAATATCAGGGGTAAAATGGTAATTTGCCCATTTATGTGTTGTTGGCTTAAATTGAATGAAATTGTGTTTAAATGAGGTTATTTTGGAATTGTATAGATCAAGAACAAAAGAAATCAGATTTGGATCGGGGAAAAACAAAAATAATTGAATAGCCAATTTATAACGTCCGTCGATATCCGATGTAAGTCTTTAAGCAATTAAACATTATTTATTTCGAACATAGAATGTTTTACTATGATGATTCAAATTTTATAGTCTATTAGTATAATAGCCGAATGTGATATATCATTGAATTAATGTGGTTGAGTTTTATTCGACTGATTTAAAACCTATGAAAGTGTGTATGTATTACATGGAATATTTGGACGATTCAATATATGAAATGTTATGGAATGTTATTATAATTGTGATATTTGGGCTTTGAGCCTAGCAAGCCTTGTGCTGGTGACTTTGATCGGGCTTTGTGCCTAGCAGGCTTAGTGCCGGTGAATAAATAAGAATCAGACCTTGAGTCTAGCAGGCCTTGTGTCGGTGTGTGATTCAGGCTTATGCCTAGCAGGTTTTATACCAGTGATTTATTTTCAAGTCTATGACTATAAGAGTTCAAGTTATTGTAGACATTGAGTAAGTGAAATTGAGCTAAATGACATTGTATATATTCGGCCATATAGGTATGTACACATGTGATGATATATTGAATTTGTAAATTGGCTACATGTGATGTTTTATTTAACTTGTATATTCGGCCACATGTGATGATATAGTGAACCTTGTATATTTGGCCATACATGTAAGTGTCTATGAGATGATATATTAGATCTTGTATATTCAGTTATATAAGTAAATATTTATGTGGTGATATAATTGACTTTGAACATTCGGCCAAGGTAACTTATTGTGTTAAAGTATAACATTATTGATACAATTCGGTTTGTTTGAATGTTTTGATTATTTATTTGAGTTGTTTAATTTGCTTAAGGCTTACTAAGCTAAGTTAGCTTACTCTATGTGTTTTTGTTACTCTGTTTTATAGATTTTGGTTGTAAGGTACAAGCTCGGGGATCGTTATCGAAGTCATCCACACTATCATCAACTTTTGGTACTTTTAAAAGTCTATCTTCAAACTTATGGCATGTATAGGCTAACAAGTATTTTGTTCAACCTTGGATATGTATAAACTTAGCCATGTGAATATGGCTTAACTTCAAAGTTTGAATGTGGTTATGTTTAGCAATGGTTTATTCCGTTTTGATTTTAATGTTATGTAAAATGAATGAAAGGTATATGTGATTGGTGCTATATGTTTTGGAAATAGCTTGAAAATGATTAGTGGACTTGGTTGTGGTTGATAACTCGGTCATGGTGTGTATAAATTTAAATAAATATGGTTAGATAATTCGATTTTGGTGTATGTTTAGTTAATTATAAACATGAGTTCATATGTTAAGCTTGTTTAAAGTATATTTAAATATGCATGATATAGGGTATGTTTTGTATTAATGAATGAAACTTGGTTCGGTTTGCATGGAAAGTGTATGTGTACTTCAAGTGGTTAATTGTTTAATTATATAGGTATGGTTAATAAAGTTAAATAAAGATTATCTATTGAGATTGTTTTGTTTAATATGGATTGTAAGTGAGATAAAGATAAATTACCAAATGAATAGTGATTTGTGTAATAGTACATTATGGGAATTATATGAATTTTAGCAAGATGTTAATTATATGTATATATACATGTATATGTTAGTGTATTCGAATAATGCTTTCCATTATGGTTTTGTTTATAATGAAAGTGTATGCGTATATATATATCTGCTAATAAATAAATGTTTTGTGATAATATTATTTGGTTTAATATACGCATGTATAGAATTAAGAAGTAAAATGTTTATTTTTTTTAAGTATTCGAATATCATTAAAGTGATGACCATATGATTCGTGCTATGTATTTATAAAGCATATGTTGTATGGCTTTGAGGCATGTTTATTGGTTTGAAAATATGATTATATGAACGGTATGGATTCGGTTAAAATTTTGAGGTATGATTCGTATATGCAATATGATTAATAATGTATGTTTAATATTTAATTAGCCATGTACTTTTTATATATGAATGTGACTTGTATGAATATGTGAATGTTTAGAATTATGTTTTTGTTCAGTAATGCCTCGTGACCCTAGTCCGGCGACAGATACGGGTTAGGGGTGTTACATTTTATTGGTATCAGAGTTACGATTTAATTGGTTCTAAGACTAACGTAGCGTGTGTGAGTCTAGCCATACATGCCATAATATATATACTGCAATAGTGTAATGACTTCTGACATTTGAAAATGAGCTTTCATATAGTAAATGGATCCCGATAGAGCTGTAACTGATGAATTCGAGAGCGTAGCACCTGCTCCGGCGCATGGGACAGCGCCAGTTGAGTCTCGACCTATCTCGAGTAGCCATGAGGGGGAGGCTAAGCAAGCCTTCTATCAAATGATGAATGATTGGTTTACTCAGTATATCCGGACTAATCCAGCTGTACAACAACCTCCACCCCAGAATAATCCATCTCCGGTACCTGTGGTACCTCCGATGATTGATCCAATGAGATTTAACAGGCCTCCTGTTGATAAAATCAGAAAACACGGGGCCGAAGAGTTTAAAGCTAATGATGATGATGATGCTGAGCGGGCTAAGTTGTGGCTCGATAATACTATCCGTGTGTTCAACGAGCTATCTTGTACTCCGGACGAATGTTTAAAGTGTGCCATATCCTTATTACGAGACACTGCATATCACTGGTGGAATACACTAGTATCGGTGGTTCCAAAAGAGATAGCAACTTGGGAATTCTTTCAGACTGAGTTCCGTAAGAAATATATCAGCCATATATTTATCGATCAGAAACGCAAAGAATTTTTGGAATTGAAACAGGGTCGTATAACTGTAACCGAGTATGAACAGAAATTTGTGAGAATAAATTGATATGCTCGTGAATGTGTTTCAACCGAAGCTATCATGTGTAAAAGATTCGAAGACGGTTTAAACAAAGACATTAAATTGCTAGTTGGTATACTTGAAATTAAAGAGTTTGTGGCACTTGTTGAGCGAGCTTGCAAAACCTAAGAACTAGGTAAAGAGAAAAGAAAAACTGATTTTAAAGCTAGATATTCCCGTAAGAGATCAACGAGTAAGACTTTTCACTCAGCATCGAAGAAATTCAGAGATGGTTCTAGTCAATTTAAAGCTACCTCAGACTTTTCTAGACGAGATCAAGATCGACCTCTTGTGAGTTCATGAGCCACTTCGATTGCTAGTGTTGGCAATGATCAAAAAAACAGACTCGAGTGTAAGTATTGTGGTGAATGGCATTCAAGAAATTATAGATTTCATGACTGGTCTTATTTTAAATGTGGATCAATGGATCATTTTATCCAAGATTGTCCGATGTTAGTCGAGCAAAACACTGTTTTGAACGCGAGACCGAGTAACATGTTAGTGCGAGGCAGACCACCCAGACATTCGAGTAATGTAGGTGGTAGTCAGAGAGGGACAAAAGATACAACGATTCTATCCGAGGCTCTTGCACCTGCCAGATCATACGCTATACGCGCTCGTGAGGATGCTTCTTCCCCAGATGTTATTACCGGTACTTTCACTTTTTATGATACTAGTGTTATTGCATTGATTGACCCTGGTTCGACTCATTCATATGTGTGTGAAACATTAGTATTCAGTAAGACTTTGCCTGTTGAGTCTACTGAGTTTTTGATTCGAGTATCAAGCCCCCTAGGCCGGTGTGTTTTGGTTGACAAAGTGTGTAAGAATTGCCCGTTGATGATTCGAGATTCATGCTTTTCGACCGATTTGATGTTGTTGCCTTTCGATGAGTTTGATATAATTTTGGGTATGGATTGGCTGACTTTGCACGATGCTGTTGTTAATTGCAAAAGAAAGACCATTAATTTGAGATGTCAAAACGACAAGATTATTCGGAGTGAATCTAATTATTTGAATGGTTTACCAACGGTAATATCTTCGATGTTAGCCTGGAAATATATGAGAAAAGGATGTGAAGCTTACCTTGCTTATGTGCTTGGTAGTAAAGTAACTGAAAAGAAGATTGAATCTGTACCAGTTGTGTGTGAGTATCCGGATGTGTTTCTTGAAGAATTGTTGGGTTTGCCACCTATTCGAGAGGTAGAGTTTGGTATTGAGTTAGTACCGGGAACGACTCCGATTTCGATAGCTCCATATCGGGTGGCACCTACTAAATTAAAAGAGTTTAAAGCACAGTTGCAAGAGTTAACAAATAGAGGTTTTACACGACCAAGTTTCTCTCCTTGGGGTGCGCCAATTCTTTTGTGAAAAAGAAAAATGGAACTATAAGAATGTGTATTGATTATCCCCAGCTAAATAAAGTGACTATAAAGAATAAATACCCGTTTCCACGGATTGATGATTTGTTCGATCAGTTGAAAGGGGCTTCAGTGTTTTCGAAGATAGATTTGAGATCGGGATATTATTAGTTGCGAGTCAGAGACTCCGATGTGCCAAAAACTAATTTTCGAACGAGGTACAGACATTATGAGTTTCTAGTTATGCTATTCGGACTTACTAATGCACTTGTTATTTTTATGGATTTGATGAATCCGATCTTCAAGCAGTATTTAGATCGGTTTGTGGTCGTGTTCATTGATGATATACTAATCTACTCCCTTAACGAAACCGAACATGCCGAGTATTTGAGACTTGTGTTACAGACTTTGCGAGAAAAACAGTTATATGAGAAGTTTAGTAAATGTGAATTCTAGTTACGCGAAGTTAGCTTTCCGGGAAATGTTGTTTCAGCATTAGGTATTCGGGTTGATCCGAACAAAATTTCAACAATACTTGATTGGAAACCTCCGAGAAACGTTTCTAAAGTCAAAAGTTTTATGGGACTTGCTGGTTACTATAGGCGATTTGTGAAAGGGTTCTCGATGGTTGCAACCCTGATGACCAAGCTACTGCAAAAAGATATTAAGTTTGAATGGTCAGAAAAGTGCCAGAAAAGTTTTGATCAGTTGAAATACCTTTTGACCGAAGCTCTAGTGTTAGTTCAGCCAGAATTGGGTAAAGAATTTGTTATCTATAGTGATGCATCTTTAAATGGTTTGGGTTGTGTTTTGATGCAGGAAAGCCAAGTCATAGCTTATGCCTCGAGACAGTTAAAACTACATGAAAAGAATTATCCGACGCACGACCTAGAATTGGCAGCTATTGTATTTGCGTTGAAAATTTGGCGTCACTGTTTGTTCGATGAAAAATGTCATGTTTATTCCGATCATAAAAGTCTGAAGTACTTGATGACTCAGAAAGATTTGAATTTGAGACAACGCCGATGGTTAGAGTTACTAAAAGACTACGAACTTGTGATTGACTATCACTCGGGAAAGGCTAATGTTGTTGCTAATGCTTTAAGCCGGAAATCCTTGTTTGCTTTGCGTGTAATGAATGCACATATGGCTATGTCAGATGATGGTGCGATAATAGATGAGTTAAAAGCAAGACCGTTATTTATTCAGCAGATTTGTGAAGCTCAAAAACTCGATAATGATTTGATAGTGGAACAGGCTCAATATGATTCAAATATGGATTCAGAGTTTCGAGTTTATGTTGATGACTGTTTGAGATTCAGAAATTGAATATGTTTTGAAAAATACAGAGTTGATTTAGATGAGTTTGAATGAAGCTCATAACAGTCGGCTATCTGCTCACCCAGGTAGTACAAAGATGTATAATGATCTGAAACAACACTATTGGTGGCAAGGTATGAAACGAGACATTTTTGACTTTGTTTCGAAATGTTTAGTTTGTCAGTAAGTGAAAGCCGAGCATCAGGTACCTTCTGGATTGCTACAGCCGATTATGATACCTGAATAGAAATGGGACAAATTCATAATGGATTTTGTATCCGGTTTATCGTTGACACCGAGCAAGAAAGATGCAATCTGGGTTATTATGGATAGATTGACTAAATCGACTCACTTTGTTCCAGTTCATACAGATTACTCGCTTGGTAAGCTGGTTGAATTATATGTTTCTCAGATTGTGAGGATGCATGGTGTGCCTATATTTATCGTTTCGGATAGAGATCCGAGGTTTACATCAAGGTTTTGGAAGAAACAGCAAGATGCATTAGGTTCTAATTTACATTTTAGCACTGCTTTTCATCCCCAGACAGACGGTCATTCTGAACGAATCATTCAGATACTTGAGGATATGTTGAGATGTTGCATTCTCAAGTTCGAAGGTACGTGGGAACAATATCTACCTCTGATTAAATTTGCATACAATAATAGCTTTCAATCGAGTATTAGAATGGCACCTTATGAGGCTTTGTACGGTCGTAAATGTCGTACACCATTGTACTGGACTGAACGCAGTGAAAATAATATACACGGGGTCGATTTGATCAACGAAACTGAACAGAAAGTGAAAGTGATCCATGAAAGTTTGAAAGCAGCATCAGATCGTCAGAAATCATACGCAGATTTGAAACGAAAAGATATAGAGTTTCAGATCGAGGATGAAGTGTTTTTGAAAGTCTCACCGTGGAAGAAACTACTCAGATTTGGTCGTAAAGGTAAATTTAGTCCGAGATTTATTGGGCCGTATGAGATTATCGAGCGAATTGGGCCGGTTGCGTACAGACTGTTGCTGCCACCTGAGTTAAAAAATATCCACAATGTATTTCATGTTTCGATACTTCGGCGATATAGATCTGACCCCTCACATGTGATTAGTCCATCAGAGATTGAGATTCAGTCAGATATGTCGTACGAGGAAGAACCGATTCGTATTCTGGCTCATGAAATCAAAGAGTTACGAAATAAGGAAATTTCGTTGGTTAAAGTACTGTGGCATAAACACGGAGTTGAGGAAGCAACGTGGGAGCTAGAAGATACAACAAGAGAACGTTATCTGAACTTATTCACCGGTAAGATTTTCGGGGACGAAAATCCCTAAGGGGGAGAGTTGTAACAGTTTGATTTAGACCCTAATCGGAACGAAGGTTTCAGGACCACGAATCTGAGTCAAAAAAATATTTAAATATTATTTTTCGTGTTTATTATATGTGAATTTGCATGTGTGAAGATTTCGTATGAAAATTTGATTGTTTGTGTGCTTAATTAAATAAAAGGGCTTAATCGCGTAAATCAAAAACTTGATAGTTAAAAGCTTAAGGGCCAAATTGTTAATGGCTTTGTAAGTTGAAACATTTATGTTGCAAATAAACCATAAGCCTTTGTGATGGACGGTTGTGCCCATGTTTATAATGGTTTTCTATTTTATTATTAAAGGATAAATAAGTAAAATATGTTATATGTTAACATATATTATATTAAAACATAAAATAAAATTATATTCATTATATATCTCATCACTGAAACTTGATAAAAGAAAAAGAAACAAGAGTTTTGTGATTTTCGGCCAATTTCAAGCTTGATTCAAGTTTAGTTTGGTTTCGGTTTTTGATAATTTTTACGTTTTTGAGATCGTTGCTTCAAGTACTACCCGACCCATGCTTGAATTTTTTATTTTGGTTAATATTTTGAATTATTCCATTGATGAATATTTTTGTTTTGTGATGTTTGATGATAAATTATGAAAGATATATTTTGGATTAATATGTTTTGTATTGGAGTTTTTGATGATTTTAAGTAATTAAGAATAAATTGCAAAAATAATAATTTGAAGGGCTAAGGTGATAAATAAATGAAATATATGAATTAGTATGGGCATAAGGAAGATTCGGCCTAACTATGATGTGGTGAGATTTTGTGTATTTTGTGTTTTGTGCAATTAGGACTAACTTGTAAAACTATGAAATATTAATGGTAATTTGCCCATTTATGTGTTGTTAGGTTAAATTGAATGAAATTGTGTTTAAATGAGGTTATTTTGGAATTATATAAATCAAGAACAAAAGAAATCGGATTTGGATCGGGGAAAAGCAAAAATAATTGAATAGCCGATTTATAACGTCTGTCGATATCCGAGGTAAGTCTTTAAGCAATTAAACATTGTTTATTTCGAACATAGAATGTTTTACTATGATGATTCGAATTTTATAGTCTATTAGTATAATAGCCGAATGTGATATATCATTGAATTAATGTGGTTGAGTTTTATTCGACTGATTTAAAACCTCTGAAAGTGTGTATGTATTACATGGAATATTTGGACGATTCAATATATGAAATGTTATGGAATGTTTTTATAAGTGTGATATTCGGGCTTTGAGCCTAGCAAGCCTTGTGCTGGTGACTTTGATCGGGCTTTGTGCCTAGCAGGCTTAGTGCCGGTGAATAAATAAGAATCAGACCTTGAGTCTAGTAGGTCTTGTGCCGGTGTGTGATTTAGGCTTATGCCTAGCAGGTTTTATACCGGTGATTTATTTTCAAGTCATGATTATAAGATTTCAAGTTATTGTGGACATTGAGTAACTGAAATTGAGCTAAATGACATTGTATATATTCGGCCATATAGGTATGTACACATATGATGATATATTGAATTTGTAAATTGGCTACATGTAATGTTTTATTTAACTTGTATATTCAGCCACATGTGATGATATAGTGAACCTTGTGTATTCGGCCATACATGTAAGTGTCTATGAGATGATATATTAGATCTTGTATATTCGGTTATATAGGTAAATATTTATGTGGCGATATAATTGATTTTGAACATTTGGCCAAGGTAACTTATTGTGTTAAAGTATAACATTATTGATACAATTCAGTTTGTTTGAATGTTTTGATTATTCATTTGAGTTGTTTTCTGTGTGTTTTTGTTACTCTGTTTTATAGATTTTGGTTGTAAGTTACAAGCTCGGGGATCGTTATCGAAGTCATCCATACTATCGTCAACTTTCGGTACTTTTAAAAGTCTATCTTCAAACTTATGGCATGTATAGGCTAATAAGTATTTTGTTCAACCTTGGATATGTATAAACTTAGCCATGCGAATATGGCTTAACTTCAAAGTTTGGATGTGGTTTTGTTTAGCAATGCTTTATTCCGTTTTGATTTTAATGTTATGTGAAATGAATGAAAGGTGTATGTGATTGGTGCAATATGTTTTGGAAATAGCTTGAAAATGATTAGTGGACTTGGTTGTGGTTGATAACACGGTCATGGTGTGTATAAATGTAAATAAATATGGTTAGATAATTCGATTTTGGTGTATGTTTAGTTAATTATAAACATGAGTTCATATGTTAAGCTTGTTTAAAGTATATTTAGATATGCATGATAAAGGGTATGTTTTGTATTAATGAATGAAACTTGGTTCGGTTTGCATGGAAAGTGTATGTGTACTTCAAGTGGTTAATTGTTTAATTATATAGGTATGGATAATAAAGTTAAATAAAGATTATCTATTGAGATTGTTTTGTTTAATATGGATTGTAAGTGAGATAAAGATAAATTACCAAATGGATAGTGATTTGTGTAATAGTACACTATAGGAATTATATGAATTTTAGCAAGATGTTAATTATATGTATATATACATGTATATGTTAGTGTATTCGAATGATGCTTGCCATTATGGTTTGGTTTATAATGAAAGTGTATGCGTATATATATATTTGCTAATGAATAAATGTTTTGCGATAATATTATTTGGTTTAATATGCACATGTATAGAATTAAGAAGTAAAATGTTTATTTTTTTTAAGCATTCGAATATCATTAAAGTGATGACCATATGATTCGTGCTATGTATATATGATTCGTGCTATGTATTTATAAAGCGTATGTTGTATGGCTTTGAGGCATGTTTATTGGTTTGAAAATATGATTATATGAACGGTATGGATTCGGTTAAAATTTTGAGGTATGATTCGTAAATGCAATATGATTAATAATGTATGTTTAATATTTAATTAACCATGTGCTTTATATATATGAATGTGACTTGTATGAATATGTGAATGTTCGGAATTATGTTTTTGTTCAATAATGCCTCGTGACCCTAGTCCGGCGACGGATACAGGTTAGGGGTGTTACAATTCGGGTGTTCTTTTCACATGTGTCCCAATAGAGAATGGTTCTCCAAGTACTGTTCGGTTGAAGGTGGAGTTGTGCGCATGGGAAACGATTCATCTAGTAAGGTAATTGATATTGGTACTGTTAAAATTAGGATACACAATGGGATGATTATGACACTCTCAGATGTCAAGTATGTACCTGATTTACGAAAGAATCTCATCTCCTTGAGTATTTTAGACTTGAAAGGATGCAGAATCAGCATCAAGTCGAGCGGCACTAAAGTATCTCGTGGAGCTCTCGTTTTGTTAAAAGGTAAAAGAACTGAAAATCTTTATATTCTGGAAGGTTCTACAGTAACCGGTGAAATTGGACTTCCCTCGTCTGTTATAGAGTCGAAGTCAACTCGTTTGGAGCAGAGGCAACTTGGTCATAGGAGGGAAAAATGTATGACCGTTTTGTTGAAGAGAGGTTCTCTTTTGGAAGTAGGTTTTGAAAAGTTAGGGCACTGTGTTCATGAAAATCAGATCCGGGTTAGTTTTGATTTGGCAGTGTATAAGTCGAAGGCTAGAAGTCTTCCAGTTTCTAAGCACAGATTCGACTCAGTTAATTCCCTGCATAGTTCAAGATAGGCTCGTGGCGGGCTTTGGCAAAGATGGCGTTGTGGAAATATGAGTCAAGGTGGAGATTTGTTAAATATGACTCCTATTTTCAGTTAAATTTGAGAAATAATCTTTCAGTTAAACTCTGTTTATTTGTTTCAATAAAACATTTGTTTCAATAAAACACTAATTAGTTTATATTATTTTATTATTATTTGACCTATGAATTTAACCTATAAATAGGCTCTTTTACAACCTTAGAAAATACACCCATTAGATATTAGAACTCATAACACATTTAGAGAATTTTGTGTTTACGTTTTGAGGGTTCCTTGTTTTCTGGTTTTCTGGGTTTAGTTTTTTTTTTATCTCCATTGTTTGTACCCTTCGTTTCTTTTGCCATTATAGTAAAATTATCTTTGCCCGTGGTTTTTTATCCTCTTTGGAGGAGTTTTTCCACGTTAAATTTGTGTATTCAATTTCTCAATTTCTTCTACTATTTTTACTTGTTCGTTGCTTAATCGGGTCGATCCTAATATTTTTAAATAAAAAACGCTTCTAAAATAATTGACACATGTTATAGGTTATAGTCATAAGACAGGTGGTGATAAGGCAGGTGGTTAGGCAGTTAACCAAATTGGTATTTGTTAAAGAGTTGTTAGCAGCAGTTAGGATTATTTCTTCTATATATAAGTCATGTATGCAGTACTGAAAGCAAGCTAACATTGAATAGAATAATACTTCTGTTAGTTACTTTATTCCTTCTTGATTTGATGCTTGGAGGATTGATTTTTCTTTTTGCTCTTAAGGATGAAGAAAATAAGTGAAAGAAAAATGAGTTGGAATTCCATGTGGGATTTCCATTAACTTTTATTGGGAAGGATGATCAAAATGAAAACAGATACAAACCATACTTCCTAAAATGAAACTTATGAAATTTAGGTGATTATCTGTGTAGTTTACCCTATTATTAATTAATGAGAGTTGGATAGTATATTTAATAAATTTGATAAATTTTTATAAATGTAATTCTAATTATTCAATATTATTTTTAATTAAAAAATATGATTAATATATTTTTATATAAAATTTAAGGTTTTCTTGAAATAATATGGCATAATATCTCTTTTGGTCCTTTTATTATAGATAAATCATCACTTTAGTACTTATACTATTTTTTATTAGTTTAGCTCTTATACTTTATTTTTGTTATAAGTTTAAGCCCTGTACTTTAATTTTAATTTTGTAATCTATGTTATCCCAACCCAAATTTTTATTAAAAAAATTAAACTAACCAAAACTAAAAATTTCACTTGAAAATTTTTAAAAAAATATAACAAAATTAAAAAAAAATCATTAGAAATCCAAAAAAAAAAAACTAAATAAAAAGTCCAAAAACAAAATTATAAAAAATAAAAAAAATCATAATCTATTTTTGAAAATTCTAAAAAAATTAAAATTACAAGTATGTAAAACTTTTTAAAAAAATTAAAAATTTCCATAAAGTTTAAACAAATGGTTTATTTAATATTCTAAATTTTTTCAGAAAATTTTTAAGAATTTTATGTTATTTTTTACTAAAAAAAACTCGAAATTTCTTAAAAATATAAAAGAAATTCTTAAAATTTTTAAATGTTTTCATAAAATTCTAAAATTTTCTAAAATCAATAAATTCCAAACAAACAAAATTTTAAAATGTTATGAAATCTTTTTCTATTCTTTTTTTTTTTTGCATACTTATAATTTTTATAATTTTAAAAAATAAATTATAGTTTTTTTAGTTTTTATAGTTTTCTAAAAGAAATTTGGACTTTTATCTTTATATTTTTAATAATTTAAATTTTTTGTTTTTATTTTTTAAGTAATTTTTTTGACACATTATGGTTGGTGTAAAGGCCCAAATTTACCAGGACCCAAGACCAAATAAATAAAATAAAAATAAAAATAAAAATAATTAACAATCTAAATTTTTACAAGCCCAAGATTATAAGGCCCGACGCTCAAAGCACTTAAAAATGTTTAGAAAGCCAGAAACCCTAGGGTTTCTGGCGCCACTGCTCTCATGCCACATCAACGCACCTCGTCCCAAGGCCTGACATCCTTTCTGCTGCCGTTTCAGCAAAGTAGCAAAAGGTCCGCTTCTCCCCTCCGTTGGCCGAGCGCTAGACCTGCAAAAGAAGATCAAAAGAGCACAGAAACAGAGCAGAGAAATAGTAGCAGAAACGAAAGCATAAACAGTAACAAATATAAAATCAAATGTACTATTCGGCTATAAAAGCCACCACAAGCCATGTAATTTGGACACGAGAATAATCAAAAGAAAAACAGATAATTTCAAAAGGTAGCGATTTTTCTATTTTATTTTCGAAATAAAAATAAACAATAGTAGGTAAATAAAAAGAAACGAAGCCGGTTACCTTAACCGCAGTAGTCGAAGGGTTTTCCGGTTTAGAGGGTGGCCGAGTCTGTGGGCTCGCCAAAAATCTCGTCGGCGGTGAATGGGAACCAAAAGGTCCCTTCGTTTTCTTTTGTTTTTTTTTTTTGAAATTTTGGTGGGTTGTTGAATGTTTTACCCTCAGATCGGGATCGGAGAGAGTGAAATGGCCAAAATGGCCTTTTTCGTGAACTCTAGCCGCCGTATACTGCGATCGCAGTCGTCCACACGGTGGCCCGACGACTGGAGTTCGGGGAGGGTGAGAGAGCAAGGGGAGAGCTCTCAAAAAAAAAATTTAAGAAATAGTGCAGAATGAAGTTTTAAAAAAAATTAGCTTTTATAGACCCTATAAAAAGACGTCGTTTAACGGTTGATTCCAATAGCCCTAAAACGACGTTGTTTTGACATGACCCGTATCTGACTCGATCCTTCCCTTAGGATCCGTGTGCTTTCGCTGGAGGGGAAATTTGTGCGATCAATCCTTCCGCTTTTGCAGCGCGTTTCAATTTAGTCCTATCTTATTTTTCTATTTTTTTAAAATTTTACCACAAACTTTTATTTTTGCTTCAATTCGGTCCTTGGACCATTTTAATGGGTAAGCACCTAAAACGGTGCCGTTTTGGGCCGACCCTTGGTCCGACTCAACCCATTCCAAAATCCGCATGTTTTCTTAGCGCATGGGTTATTTGCGCATTAGGCCCTTCCACTTTTATGGCCCATTGCAATTTAGTCTTTTTTTTCCTTTTAATTTTGCCTGATAATTTTATTTTATTTCATTTAAATCCCTAAAAGAAACGACGTCGTTTTGGGGACATGGAATAATTTCCCAATTGGTCCTCCTACCTTCGCGCGCGTTTCATTTTGACCCTTCATTCTCCCCTTTCTTTTATTTATTCACAATTTACCCCTTCTATTTCATTTTAATGTCAAGTTAACCCTTATTTATTTAGTTTGGACTCTTCCTAAATTATTTATTTTTATGAATTATTTATTTTTACTTTTCATATTTTGTTTTATTTATTTATTTTCTATTATTTATTTTTTGGTCTGTTCTTGTATTTATTGCGCATTTTATTTATTTGTTTTGGCCTTTTTTATATTATTGTTGTTGTTATCATTATTATTATTATTGCTGTCTTTATTTTTTTGATATTATTATTATTATCACTATTATTATTTTTCATTATTATTATTGTTCTATTATGCATATTATCGTCATGATTTTTTATTATCATCGTATTTTTATTTTTATTAGTTTATGTCGCATCACCATTCGTTAAACATGAGATTTTCACGTTTTGGCCATTTTTTCATATATACCATATTTTAATAAGCTAAATACATATTGTTTTAAATATTATATGTAGCGATGTAGAAATTTAGCTCGGTCGCTAATTGTGGCGATTTATTGAAAACTTGAAAACCGAAGTTTGATTTTAAAATAAGAGGGGAGTCGCCACCGATCCTTTTCATAGGTGTGATCGGGCACCTAAGAATTTTATTTTTAAAACAAAAGAAGGTCGAGTTTAGGTCCACGTTAAAATCAGAGTAAAGTAGGGTCCGGGAGTCGGTTACGCGCGAGGAAGGTATTAGCACCCTCGCGACGCCCAAAATTGGTATCTTGTTAAACAAGCATTGTCTTAATTTTCAAAATTGCAAGTTCAAGGTAATATTGAACCGTGATCCAATTGAAAAGACGAGAAATTTTAAATTTTGATCTTTGAGAAGGATATATCGATTTAGCACGAGCCGACAAATTCCATCCAACATAGCGATGAAATTCGATGACTTAATATTAAATCGGTACATTGCCTTGATTATTGAAATTAGAGAACATGAACAAGATTTCTCGAAGTATGCGAAGCAAAATTGATATAAACGGACGGGAAATAGAAAAATAAAAGAGTTAGAAATACATTGAAACAAATAATGAATATGACAATAATATTAAAAGCAACAATGATATATGCAATATTAAACATAATAATAGTATCAAACACGAAATAAAAAAAATTTGAATATACGTTAGCATATAATAATAACAAATGAAATAACGTAAACATAATATTATAAATACTAGTAGTGCTATATGTACATACATATTAAAGTATGTGTAATGATAAGAAGGAAAAGTGTACACATAGAAATACTAAAAAAATACATATGCAATATATATCTAATAATATATAAAAATGAACGTATGTGAGATACATTATAAATACTAATAATATAAAAATTATTCACATTAACAATACTACACAAATATATACATGATATGTGCATAAATATAAAATAAATATTAAAACGTATGTAAGTGACCTTTATGAAAAAATATATACATAATATTAAAATAAAATAATAAGCGATAATGGTGAAAATAATAGGTATAAATATAATGATATATGAAAGTAATACTATATAGAATATGTATACAAGAACAACGAAATATATGTACTAATATTAGTTATAAATATAGTAGGAATAAAATAAATGTGATAATAATATATACACAACATGGTATTAAAAATATACATGTACATATACTAGTATTTAAGAATACATACATAAGATAATGTGGAAATATGTACATGGAATAGTATATAAAAATATGACTAATAATATTGAAAAAAAAAATATATATATATATACATAATATATATAACACATAGACGATATATACATACACATTAGAAACGATAACAATACAAAATGAATTCATTAATACGATACATAGGCACATACGTATATGGGTATAAATAAGGGTGTTAGAAATACTTAACATATAATATTTGAAATATACGCATAATATAAAAAATATATATATATATAATGTAGGATCAAAATATATACACAATATATAATGTATTAAGAATAAAAATATTGATAATACTTCACAAATATATATACTAAAATATACGTAATAATATATAAAATATGATATTAAAAGTATATATATAACGTATAAAAATATATATACATAATACAATACATAATATAGACACATTAGAAATAATAATTATTATTATTAACATTACTTAAATATATTCATATAGGTGTTAAAGATATATATAATAACACATAATAATAATAATAATAATAATAATAATAATAATAATAATAATAATAATAATAATAATAATAATAATAATAATAACAAAGTAGAATAACGGAAAAAGTAAAAAGGACGAAATTGAATAAAAAACTAGTTATTGGGGCCGATTCGAAATAAAAATAACAAGAAGAGGACGAAATTATAAAACGCGCCTAACCTGGAGGGGCTAAAAGCACAATAACCCCTTGGTCAAAACGCAGCGCAGCACGGGGGGATTAAATTGAAAATCGTGAAAAGTTCTGGGGCCAAATTAAAATATAAAAAAACTTAATTGTAAATGCATGAAAAAACGGAGGGGCCGATTGCGCAAATAGCCCCTCCCTTAAAAAAACACGCGGATCCTTGATGGAGCGGGTCGGGTCGACCCGACCCGGGGCCCAAAACGGCGTCGTTTTTTGCTTGAATGGGGGGGACCAAAACGGTGCATTTTGGTCCCCTATAAAAGACTAATTTTTTGTAAAAAAATCATTTTGTGCAGGGGAAAGAAAAAAAAAGAAAAGAAAGAAGGAGGGGGAAGAGAGAGAGGGAAGGGAGGAGCTCGGCCAGGGTGGCTCCTGTCCGATCAGCCGACTGTCGCCGCCATGCAGGTGGTGGGAAAAAGGTAAAAATCTAGATTTTTTTATTTTTTTGTGTGTTATATTTTTATACTTTTAGTATATGTGCATTCATGAAAGATAACCCAAAAACGGAAGAAAAAGAAAAAAAAAGAAAAAAATAAAAATAAAATTACCTTAGACTTTTCTGTTTTTTGCCTTTTTGATATTTTAGTTTCCGATTTGGGGTTTGTTTTTTCTGCTTTGGTATTGCTAGGATCTATCCTTTGTTGTTTTATGTCTATTTTTTATTTCAACAGAAAAAGAAGAAAAGAAAAATCATGCCCCCGTTACAAACTGATTTCTAGACTTATATAGACTAAATTTTTCAAGCATTCAATATTTTATGAATAATGTCTTTTCTTTTACAGGTGAACAGCGGTGCTGCAGAGTTGGTGGTGCAGAGGGCAGTTGTGACAGACGGCAGAAGGAGTTGGTTCGGCGCCGCAGTCAGTGCAAGTGGCTAGGGTTAGGTATTTTTCTTGTTTTGGGTTTAGGGTTTCAATTGGGTTTGGGCTGGTGTTGGGCCTTAAGTGTTTAGGTTAGTTTAGGTATTAGTTGGGCTAATAGGGTGTTGGGTTGGCTGAGGTTTAATGTAAATGGGTTTAAGTGGGTTGAAAGTTTGGGCTTCGAGTTTGAGGATGTTTTGTATTGGGTCTGATGTTGGGTTGGGGTTTAATGGGTTTGAGTTTAATTGCTTATGTTTGGGGATTTGGTTATTGTAATTGGGCCCTAAAATTGGCCTACAACAGCTGCCCCTCTTTGCTCATTGTCGTGAAACGGGAATAGAGCAAAGACATAATGAAAGGCCAATTTTGCCCTGTCTTGCCGAGTCTTGACTTCATTGACGCTCTTCTTGTTCAGGCAATTTCTATCCAGTCCACTGCATCTTCTGATGTACGCCTTGTAACTTCCATCTACTCCAATGTAATTCCGAGGATATGAAATTTGTGGCTTCGATCTGCTTCACTGTAATTTCAGAAAAATAAGATTTATAGCTTCAATCTGCTCTTCTATCGCTTCAGTGAGATGAGGTTTGTGGTCTTCTCTTCTGTAACTTTAGAAAAGCAAGATCTGATATCCTCGATCAGCTCCACTACAACTTAAGGGAGACAAGACTTGCAACTTTGACCCGCTCCACTGCAACTTCAGGGAGGCCAAATCTGGTGTCTTCAATTAACTTCAATCTTTATTCTTTACTCGGCGTGTGATCTTGAGCTCAACTCATTTCTCGCAATATGAATTGACTCTTTAAAAACAGACATTAAAAACAGAAATTGAAAATAGCTCAACACGTGAGCCAAGGCTCAATTCACCTCTCGCTATTTGAGTTGGTTTTTGAAACTTAACTTGAAAAGCATATTTTAAAAATACCTCGACATGTGAACCGAGGCTCAACTCACCTCTCGCCATATGAGTTGATTTTTGAAAAAAACAGAAATTAAAAGGCTCAACTCACCTCTCGCAATATGAGTTGATTTTAAAAGCATAATTTGTAAAGTAGAAATTGAAAATACCTCAGCGTGCCCTGAGGCTCAACTCACCTCTCGCAATATGAGTTGATTTTTGAAAAGCATTAAAAAAACGGAATTTGGAAATATCTCAGCGTGCCCCGAGGCTCAACTCATCTCTCGCAATATGAGTTGATTTTTTTTTTGACAAGCAAAAATTGAAAATACCTCAGCGTGCCCCGAGGCTCAACTCACTTCTCGCAATATGAGTTGATTTTTTTGAAAAACAGGAATTGAAAATAACTCGGCATGTGACCCGAGGCTCAGCTCACTTCTCGCAATATGAGTTGATATTTTGAAAATAAAACATCAAAATGCCAAAATCTGGCATCTGGTGGAACTCAAGTGTCCTTTTTTGATTTAGTATAGCCATCATTCAAAATTTCTTGCTCTGCTGGAGTACCTGTATATGTCATGCGTGATGTCATCATGATATGCACATGTTGGTCTTAAATGCATTTATGCCTACATGATCATGCTATGTGCCTTGGGCTTGTTTATCATATGCCCCTTTTCCGTCATGATTTTTGATGATCTGCGTTCATTGTTTTAACTCTTGACTTTCTCTTTAGGCCCCGTACCCGTCCTCTAGCTTCACGAGTAATCTATGTATCTCAGGTATCGCTCTTTTGCCCCCGGTTGAGCTTTGTCCTTGCTTTGAGGCTCTTGTACTTATCAAGTTCTTATCCGGGTAATGCTTAACATTTCTTTTGTTTGGAGTATGTCATTCCACTATTTATCATGTAAACGAAATACGTAATAAGACGTAAAAAAATGGTCAGGTAGGGATAAAAGGATACCTGACATTTATTCATTTCAAGTGTAACAAACAAAGAAAGTCAATCAAATGATAGTAAAAATGTCACAAAGAGAAAAGGGATGGCATTTCAACAAATACAAATGCTCTAGATATTCAACGCATGAACTCTTCCACGTTCCTCGGTCAAGAATCTTTTCGAGCATGGGTTCTTGCGTGGAAGATTTCGAGCTTTCAGAAATGCTTCAAATACGGTAGTCTCACTATTTGACCCACCGTTCAAAACGCCTTGCTCTTTAAGCTAGTGCTTGCTTAATTAGAACGCCCTTTCGGGTTTTCATCCTAATCTTTTGTGCTAATCAAGACGCCCTTTTCGGGTTTTCACCTTGATCCCTTTTCTTTTTTTTTTCAGGCATAATATTTCTTCACAGCATCTGAATTCACTGGATTCGGTAACTCCTTCCCATCCATTTTAGTGAGGATCAAAGCTCCACCTGAGAAAGCCTTCTTCACAACGTATGGTCCTTCCCAATTTGGTGCCCATTTTCCTCGCAGGTCTTTTTGTATTGGGGGAATCTTTCTCAGCACGAGTTCTCCTTCATGGAATTCTCTTGGCCGTACTTTCTTGTCATGAGCCGCGATCATTCTCTTCTGGTACATCTGTCCGTGACAAATTACCTTTAGACATTTTTCCTCGATGAGGTTTAACTGGTCATATCGAGCCCGAACCCATTCTGCTTCCTCTAGTTTCGACTCTATTAAGACTCGTAGAGAAGGGATCTCCACTTCGATAGGTAGCACAGCTTCCATTCCATAGACCAGAGAGAAAGGAGTTGCACCCGTAGATGTCCGCACAGATGTGCGATATGCATACAAGGCAAATGGTAGCTTCTCGTGCCAGTCTTTATATGTCTCGGTCATTTTCCCAATGATCTTTTTGATATTTTTATTCACTGCTTCAACGGCCCCATTCATCTTTGGGCGATAGGGCGAGGAGTTATGATGCTTTATTTGAAATTGCTCGCACACTTCCTTCATCATCTTGTTGTTCAGATTCAAGGCGTTATCTCGAAATGATTCTCTCGAGCAAACCATATCGACAAATGATTTTCTTTTTCAAAAACTCGCATCGCATCACGATCTTCGTCACATTGGCAAATGAAGCAGCTTCTATCCATTTTGTGAAGTAATCAATAACCACAAAAATGAATCGGTGTCCATTAGAAGCCTTTGAGAAAATTGGCCCTATAACATCCATGCCTCACATAGAAAAAGGCCACGGGAAAGTCATGACATGAAGGGGCGAAGGGGCTGCATGAATTTTATCGTCGTAAATTTGGCATTTGTGGCACTTTCTTGCAAAACTAATGCAGTCGCTTTCCATCATCAGCCAGTAGTAGCCAAGTCTCATAATCTTCCTGGCCATAGTGAAGCCATTGGCATGTGTCTCACAAATTCCCTCGTGGACATCTTCAAGTATTTTTTTGGCTTCGGTGGTATTTACACATCTCAAGAGCATCTGATCTTTTCCTTTTTTGTACAGGATGTCCCCATCAAGAACAAATCCCGCTGCCATTCTTTTGATTGTTCTTTTGTCGTTTTTATTTGCTTGTTCGGGATATTTTTTATTCTTGATATATTCTAAGACATCATGGAACTATGGTCGTCCATCTGGCTCTTTTTCAATGCTGAAGCAATGTGCAGGGACTTCATATATGCTCATTTGAAGAGGCATTATTTCCGTTTCTCTGTTTGCTTTGAACATTGAAGCCAAAGCGGCTAGGGCATCCGCCAATTGATTTTCTTCTCGTGGGAAGTAATTAAAATTTATTTCTTTGAATTTTTTAATTAGTCCTGCCACTAGATTGTTGTATCTGACTAATTTTGAATCTCTCACTTCCCAATCTCCACGGATTTGGTATATCACCAATGCTGAGTCTCCATATACCTCTAAAGTTTTGATGTTTCATTCAATAGCTGCACGAAGTCCCATGATACAGGCCTCATACTCTGCTATGTTGTTGGTACAGAAGAAATTCAGCCTGGCAGTGAACGGGTAATGGTTCCTTTCTGGCGATACCAAGACTGCTCCAATCCCATGCCCCAATGCATTTGATGCACCATCAAAGCTCATCTTCCATGGCTTCTCATTTGATGACTTGGATTCCTTTTCTGTGATGCACATTAATTCTTCATCTGGGAAATCGAATCTCAAGGGTTCATACTCCTCTGTCATTTGAGCCGCTAAGAAATCCGCTATTGCACTTCCTTTTATCGACTTTTGGCTCACATAGACGATATCATACTCTGATAATAAGATTTGCCATCGTGCCATTCTTCCTGAGAGTGCAGGCGATTCCATCATGTATTTTATTGGATCCAGCTTCGAGATTAACCATGTCGTATGATACAACATATATTGCCTGAGTCTCCGAGCTACCCAAACCAGAGCGCAACAGTATTTTTCAATGGACGAATACTTTGCCTCATATTCAGTGAACTTTTTGCTGAGGTAGTAGATCGCCTTTTCTTTCTTTCCTGACTCATCGTGTTGTCCCAGTACGCAACCCATTGAATTCTTGAACACAGTCAAATACAATATCAGTGGTCTTTCCAGAATTGGTGGTACTAGTACTGGAGGACTAGACAAATACTGTTTTATCTTATCAAAGGCCACCTGGAATTCTTCGTTCCATTCTCCCGGATTATGCTTTCGAAGAAGCCGAAAGATTGGGTCGCATTGGTTGGTAAGTTGAGCAATGAATCGAGCGATATAGTTTAACCTCCCTAAAAATCCTCTGACTTCTTTTTGCGTGTGCGGATGTGGTAGTTCTTGAATAGCTTTTATTTTATCTGGATCAACTTCAATGCCTCTTTCGCTGACGATGAAGCCTAGCAATTTTCCAGAGGTAGCCTCAAACATACATTTGGCCGGATTGAGCTTTAGTTGGAACTTTCTCAGTCTGTCGAACAACTTCTTCAAGTTCACTACATGCTCTTCTTCCCCTCGGGATTTAGCAATCATATCGTCGACGTAGACCTCTATTTCTTTATGCATCATGTCATGGAATAATGTTATCAGAGCCCTCTGATATGTTGCCCCGGCATTCTTCAATCCGAACGGCATTACCTTGTAGCAGAATGTTCCCCACATCGTTATGAAGGTAGTTTTCTCCATATCTTCCGGAGCCATCTTTATTTGATTATAACCCGAGAATCTATCCATGAACGAAAACAATGAATGCTTGGCTGTGTTATCCACCAATGTATCGATGTGTGACAAAGGAAAATTATCTTTAGGACTTGCTCGATTCAGGTCACGGTAATCCACGCACATTCGTACTTTACCGTCTTTCTTTGGTCCCGGGACTATGTTAGCCACCCATTCTGGATATTTGGAGGCTTGTAGGAAACCAGCGTCAAATTGCTTCTTGACTTCCTCTTTTATTTTCAACAACATCTCAGGTCTCATCCGTCTTAGCTTTTGTTGAATGGGTTTGCATTCTGGCTTTAATGGGAGTTTATGGACCACCACATCTTCATCCAATCCTGGCATGTCCTGATATGACCATACGAATACATCTTTGTACTCACGGAACAAAGCAATCAAATTATGCCTGGTGTTCCCCGAAATAGAGGTCCCAATCTTCACTTCTTGCTTCCTTTCTTCAGTTCCCAGATTTATTGTTTCAACAGATTCCTGATGAGGCAAGATCTGTTTATCCTCTTGTTCCACCATTCTTAACAAGTCGGGAGACGAGACATAGTCTTGACATTTTCTTCTGACCAATTCTCCTAAACAAACAGCCTTCTCAAAATCGATTTCAAGACTCGTAACGGGTTCGTTCATGCCGTTGATATCTGAGCACCTGAAAGTTGAATGGAAAAGGAAACAGTAAGGATAGGCTATGAAATGAGAAAATGATTATGAAATTAATAATGCGAAAGATCGTGACAAAATGCATCTTCATTGATATTCATTTGAATGATAAAGAGCGAATGTAGGCTCTTACAAAAGAATTCTATTATATCTAATGACACAATAGAGGGTTAATGTTTGAGCATTACTCTGAAGACTTATAAACTACAAGAAGGTCTTCAGCAGTCTAATTGTTCAACATGAAACCTGAGGGACAAGGGCGTATCTTTGAGATGCCTTTACTTACGCCAGCTCCTTTGTCAATGACATTTATACTGACATTCTGGAGACCCCTTTCAATGATTAACAGTGTGCTTCGTATACTGTCCTGTTCGGGGTACATCATTCCTGTAGACGTAAATGTTTTTGACAAAGGAGGGTATGCTATGGGCTCCCATTCTATTTCTCGGCCTAAGGTCCTTACGATTTTTCTTTCCTGATCCTTCTTCCATTGTTTCCTTCTTTGGCGTATGTCCGGCTGAAAACCTAAACCGTATCTGGCTTTGTGGTGCACTGGTTTCAGAGCCCTGGCTATTCCTTGTAGATATCTCCCTAAACCTATTCTTGCTCGAGCCCCTCTTCCTACAGTCAACCTGACACTCATTTTGGTATTTCTTGAGAGTTTTGGTACAGGAATTCTATTTCCCTCGGTGACGAATGTGGCATTGACAAATTCAAGGGATCGAAAGGAACATTCCACAGCATCTTTATTCACTTCAATGTATGGTGCGTCGGTAGAAATAGATGCTACAATGTCTTCTTCTCCCTCGACGGTGACCAAACAGCCATCCATAATAAATTTCACCTTTTGGTGGAGGGATGATGGGACTGCTCCAGCAGAATGGATCCAGGGTCTTCCCAAGAGGCAATTGTATGACGGTGTAATGTCCATGACTTGAAATTCCACATCGTATATATACGGGCCCACTTCCAGAGGGATTTCAATCTTTCCCATGACTTCACGCCTCGTCCCATCGAAAGCCCTGACCGTGGAATGACAAGGCCTTAAATAGGACAGATCCATCGGAATCATGAAAAATGTGGCCAAAGGCATAACGTTGAGTGCCAACCCATTATCGATGAGCACATTCGGTATTATGTAGCCCTTGCAGTGAGTCATAATATGCAGTGCCTTAACTGAACCTCTACCGTTTGGTGGTATCTCATCGTCACTAAAAGAAATAAAATTATCCGCATTCAAATTATTTACCCACCGATCAAGCTTCTCAACAGATATGTTGTTTGCTACGTAAGCTTGATTCAGCACCTTCAATAAAGCGTTTGGTGTGGCTCGAGTTTAACATGAGAGATAGGATCGAGATTCGTCTTTGGGTCGCTTATTTAACTGTTCCACCACATTGTATTCACTGTGCTTGATAAATTTCAAGAATTCCTGTGCTTCTTCCTCATCCACAGGCTTTTTAGTTTCTTGTACGGGTGGAACTTCTTGCTCGACTTCGGCCTCATTCATCACTGCCTTTCCTTTTTGTTTCAAATTCTTGCTTTTTCTTTCTTTGGCTCGACTTCTTTAGAATAGCACCGCCACTTCGGGTAAAATGACCTACCTCTCCAACATCTCCAGTTGTGGCTTCGGACTTTCCACCTTCTGGTGTGACGATATTGATATCATACTTCCATGGTACGGCTTTGTCGTCCTTATAGGGGAAAGAAGATGGTACTTCAATGATCATCTTCGATTTTATCGGCTCCTTCTTCGCATCGTAATAAATTATTAACGGTCGGTCGGCACTATATGAGAAACCTGAAGATTGATTATCGGAGGCGCATATTTCTCCTCTATCGGTCTCTTCACCTTTATAAAAGATCTCGATCTCCTTATTATCCATCATATTTTACAGCAATCTCCTGAACTCTTCGTAGGACTGAATGTTGTGCCCTTCAAAACTATGGAATCCGCAATAATTTTGACCTTTTGCAATTTTTCTTTCGAACGTGCTGTTAGGATGACAAAGCAAGCCCTTCTCAACTAGTACCTCCCAAATTTTCTGCAGAGGTGCTCTTATTTCAGAAACCCATTTTCTACTTTGTCATTTGTCCTCTTCTCCCACTGCACTCACATTCCTTTCGGTGTGGTTTGGGAATGGGTTCCCGGCCGTACTGCCAGTACCATCAAATCGCAGAATGCCCGCGTCGATGAGTCCTTGAACTCTCCTTTTGAAGGCCAGACATTTTTCCGTAGAGTGCCCTTGGTTCCCGGTATGGTATACACAACTGGCATTCGGATCGTACCATTTCGGGTACGGGGGTTTCAGGGGTGCCATGTAATGAGGAGAGATGAATTGTTTCTCCAAAAGTTTAGGATATAATTCCCCATACGACACAGGGATGGGGGTAAATTGTGGTCTCTCGGGGTTAGGCCTTACTGGCCTTGGCTCATTTCTAGGTTGGCTTTGAGTGGGTACCGTGTTTTGTGGAAATGTGGTGACGGGTCTTTGGTGGTTCGTGGCGTATACGGGGTAGGAAGGAGGTGGTGCTTGGTAGTATGGGGTTTGAGGGGGATAATAGAAATTCAGAGGTGGATAGTTTCGAGGTCAGGGTTAGTTTGGATACGGATTAGGGGTATAACGGCTTCCCATTCCCACCATGTGGGCTTCTGGTTCTTTCTTCTTCATGGGTGCTGTCCTTCTTGAACTTTCTGAGCCTTCCATCCTCCCACTTTTGATGGCACCCTCGATAACCTCTCTGGATATTACGATATCCGAAAAATCCTTTGTAGCGCTTCCCACTAGTTTGTCATAAAACGGAGCCTTTAAGGTGTTGATAAAGAGAACGGTTATCTCCGTTTTTGTTAGTGGGGGTTCCACTTGGGCCGAGACGTCCATCCATCTCTGCGCATACTGTCTAAAAGTCTCTGACGGCTTTTTCTTCATCATTTGCAAGGTCATTCGGTCTGGCACCATATCCGATATATGCTTTTACTGCTCACAGAATGCTGATGCCAAATCTTTCCAAGATCGGATCTTTTCCCTACTAAGCTAGTTGTACCACCGAAGAGCAGATCCTACTATACAAAATCTTGAAAACAATGTATGAGTAGTTTGTCTTCATTCACATAGCCGGTCATCTTCCGGCAAAACATGATGAGATGCACTTTTGGGCATCTTGTCCCATCGTACTTTTCAAAATCTGGTACCTTAAACTTCGGAGGCAAAATTAGATCAGGTACCAAACTGAGTTCTTTAGCACCTAGTGCCGAGAAGACTTCAGTGCCTCCGATTGCTTTAAGTCTTTCCTCCAAACTCTTATACTTCTCTTGAGCCTCATGATCCTCCATTCTCAACCTGGCTATTTCCACTAGATCGTCCAAATCTTGAACAATTGGGTTGGCAGGATTGGCCCCAGGATTTGATATGAATATTCCTTGCCCTAAATGAGCAAGTGGCACCGGCCGTTGCTCTGGGTCTGTGGGTTCCTCTTGGGTGTACCCTCTTTGTGCTGCGTGGGCGTGTGGCGGAGTGAATCCGGGGGGATAGAGCAGGTCTTGATTGTGATTAACTCTTGACCGAGGTTCCTCGATGTCAGGGCTCTGCATGGGTCCTTTTCCTTTAACTAATGCTGACATCATCTCCATCATTTTTGCCATTTGATCTTTCTATTCGAGCGATTCTTCTCGTGATCTCACCATTAAGTCTCTCGTCTCTTGCTGTGACCTAGCCAATTGTTCTTGTAATTCCTTTTGGATTCTTTCCATTCTTTCAATCCTTTCATTGAATTCAGCCTCCATTATTCTAGCTTGTCGACGCGTTCTATACGAGTGGCGTGATTCCAGATTTGAAGTATTGCAACTGCGCATTATATGATCCTAACCTTAGCGAACGATTATGGAATATGCAATGAATGAATGAATGAATGAGATAAATGCATGACAAATAAATGTTAATTATGAATAAATATGCAAGAATTTGGTGTTGATTTCAAGATAGCCCCTATTTAGGCATTTCATTCATCAAAAGAGTTCATTACAAAAACATTTCATCATTTTGATTTGGCTATTACACGAATTTTCTAACTATATCACTATATTTCTTTATTCGCTCTAAGAATTCTGATATGCTCGACCGTTGACTCGGGGGGAATTGGCAGCTGAGATCCTCAGCTTCATCTGATAATTGTACCATGTGTATAGCCGCTTCACGGATTTTGTTGATCAAGAAGCCTAGTTGCATTTCTCTTTCTTGGAGGTCCGTTTTATAAGCGTGGACATCTCTATCGTATTGTTCGTTCTTTTCTTCCAAGGCTTTTAAGAGACTATCCAATTGTTGCTGACGATCTTGCAGTATGTCTTCTAAATCCCGTATCCTTTCTTTTAGTTCTTGAAATTTAGATCGACTAGTCATTACCTCGGCAGACACGGCTTCATATTCTACGTTCTTCTTCCTTAGCTCCGTCATAGTCCGTGCGGCCTTTTCCTCTTCCTTTTTCGCCTTTCCCTTCCAGAACTCCATTCCCCCTTTGATGTTGCTTATCTCCTCTTTCCATTCCGATGATGATTTGCCCAAACCGCTATTCTTGATAGTGACTTTCAATTTCTTGTTTTCCAGATGAAGGTCCCTTAAATCATTTCTTACAATTTCCACTTCCTTTTGCACTTTCTCGATTTTAGACCTTTCAATCTGAATCTCAATTTTTAACTGATAGTTTTCCTCTTGCAGAGCACTGAGATCCCTTGACATCTTGGTCTTTTCGCTTTCGAACTCTTGCCTTGCCATTTCTAACTCGGATGGCAATTCCTTTAGGAAGGGATTCTGAAAAGCGCAACTCATTGACGAGACTTGCTAACTATTTATCCGCTGATTTCTCCATACGTCATAATCTTCAGTGAGAGTGTCATCATACAAGGCCAACTCCACCAGATGAATTTTCTTCCAAGATTTTGCAGTGTCTCGGACCCTCTTCATGTATCCCTCACCCGCAAAAGTGAACTCGGACTGTGCTAACCCTCCAGTGGCGAGTATGAACTGTCACGAAGAAAATTGCCTTTGGACTAATAGCGGGGCATAGCCGACTCCTCCCCATAAACCAAGTAGTGGCACCCAGTCTTGATCTCCGACCTTGTATAACAGAACTGACGGGCGTATCCATGGTGCTCTCCATGTTATATCCTCGGCGCGAAGGTTTTGAAAAACTGAGACCCAATGTTGCTCGGTGACTTCCTTGGGCCATTCTTTCTTGAGATAGGCTTCCAATGGGGCAAATGTTTTTGAAAACATGTGGAACGGAGTGCACTCTACTTTCCAGAAATGGCTCAAAATCCAAACATTGAGTAACTGCGCGCATCCAATAAATCGTCCTTCCCCTTTTCTTCGACAACTACTCAGGGATCTGAAGGTCTCGGCTAGGATAGTCGGGACAGGGTTGACTCTTTGTTTTAATCTTTCAAAGAAATCAACTATCGCGACTTCAAGATGTCCGAGAACTTTCGGAAAGATGATCAAACCGTAGATAGCCAAAGCGAATAGATTCACCATTTTCATCATGTCAGGATGGTTCAGAACCAAATCTCGTAGGGAAGACCATGGAATGCAAATGGCTTCATTCTTCTTCTTTATTTACTTTTCAGCCCACACGTCAGTCATATATGTCAACCTCACTAGCTTCTTCTTAAAGGTCATCGGCTTAGGCTCCTTCACATATATCTTATAGGGCTGTGCATTATCAATACGAAGCAAAGTAGTATACTCCTCTATAGTTGGGGTCATGTCCTCCTAATTGAAAGTAAAACATTGGTAGGTCGGATCCCAAAATCTGATCATGGCTTGAATCAAACGTTCATCTATGTTGATAGTGATCAAGTGGGCTACATCTCCGTACTTCTCAATGAATATACCTTTAATGTCCGAGTCCCACTGATTCTAAATCCGAACCAAGTCTTCAAGGTTATTCTGGCGAACATTGACCGTTACGTGCTCAGGCAGATTGACAAAACATCCCTCCACTAGACTATCCCCTTTTTCCTTCTGAGTTCTTAGAGACCAGTCCCGAACCACGGCATTCTTCTCGACTGTTTGTATAATTGACTCTTCCATTAGAAACCCGTTTTTTGGCCACTAATCTTTAATCAACACCCTCTTAATGTGATGCCTATAATGCATGATGTAAAAAACAATAAGACAAAGGCAAACAACATTGATTAGTAATTAAGTACAGGCAGAAAAACATGGAAAATTCAACAATTCGAACTAGTTTATTAAACAGACCCAATCTCCTTTGTATAGAAAGTGAAAATGAAAAAGGTAAGAGGCGTTCCTTCCGTGCACTTATTTTGGTAACTATTAACGGACAGAGGTTCGGCATGGCTCTAATTAGGTGGCTCGTACGGTTCACTATATGTGGTTTCGGTTCTAGATGTGTATTTCGAATTGTTCGTACTATCATCCGCTAAGACTAGTACGAAGCCTCTGGTCAGTAGCCCATCACAGCTCACGAGTTCAATTCGAGGATTACATTTACTTATGCCTATGCGGAGGGACAAGTTAACTCACGAAAGCATAAGTCATATGTAACCCGAAAGTATTCACTAGCCTGTGCGGAGGGACGAGTTAACTCACGAAGGCATAGCGTTTACTTTCACTTAAACGGACGGAGCCCGGGTAGAGAGCTCATGTTATGCAAAATGCAAGTGCACAGTGTGTGGCGAGAAACTCACAAACCTTCACATTTATTTAAAACTAAACCGAAACTAAAACCATCAAAATTTAAAGTCGAAAAGTAGAATAGACGAAATGAATTAGAAAAAACATTTACAACATAATGCGAATGCATGACATTTTGAAAACACAATTTAAAGATCACGTCTAAATGTTAATTTGAACAAGGAATTTGAAAATTTTGACAACGCGAGTTTAATTCCAGACACGACTCTCAAAAGGGGTCCCCAGCGGAGTCGCCAGCTGTAGCGACGTAGAAATTTAGCTTGGTCGCTAATTGTGGCGATTTATTGAAAACTTGAAAACCGAAGTTTGATTTTAAAATAAGAGGGGAGTCGCCACCGATCCTTTTCATAGGTGTGATCGGACACCTAAGAATTTTATTTTTAAAACAAAAGAAGGTCGAGTTTAGGTCCACGTTAAAATCAGAGTAAAGTAGGGTCCGGGAGTCGGTTACACGCGAGGAAGGTATTAGTACCCTCGCGACGCCCAAAATTGGTATCTTGTTAAACAAGCGTTGTCTTAATTTTCAAAATTGCAAGTTCAAGATAATATTGAACCGTGATCCAATTGAAAAGAAGAGAAATTTTAAATTTTGATCTTTGAGAAGGATATATTGATTTAGCACGAGCCGACAAATTCCATCCAACATAGCGATGAAATTCGATGACTTAATATTAAATCGGTACATTGCCTTGATTATTGAAATTAGAGAACATGAACAAGATTTCTCGAAGTATGCGAAGCAAAATTGATATAAACGGACGGGAAATAGAAAAATAAAAGAGTTAGAAATACATTGAAACAAATAATGAATATGACAATAATATTAAAAGCAACGATGATATATGCAATATTAAACATAATAATAGTATCAAACACAAAATAAAAAAAAATTGAATATACGTTAGCATATAATAATAACAAATGAAATAACGTAAACATAATATTATAAATACTAGTAGTGCTATATGTATATACATATTAAAGTATGTGTAATGATAAGAAGGAAAAGTGTACACATAGAAATACTAAAAAATACATATGCAATATATATCTAATAATATATAAAAATGAACGTATGTGAGATACATTATAAATACTAATAATATAAAAATTATTCACATTAACAATACTACACAAATATATACATGATATGTGCATAAATATAAAATAAATATTCAAACGTATGTAAGTGACCTTTATGAAAAAATATATACATAATATTAAAATAAAATAATAAGCGATAATGGTGAAAATAATAGGTATAAATATAATGATATATGAAAGTAATACTATATAGAATATGTATACAAGAACAACGAAATATATGTACTAATATTAGTTATAAATATAGTAGGAATAAAATAAATGTGATAATAATATATACACAACATGGTATTAAAAATATACATGTACATATACTAGTATTTAAGAATACATACATAAGATAATGTGGAAATATGTACATGGAATAGTATATAAAAATATGACTAATAATATTGAAAAAATATATATATATATACATAATATATATAACACATAGACGATATATACATACACATTAGAAACGATAACAATACAAAATGAATTCATTAATACGATACATAGGCACATACGTATATGGGTCTAAATAAGGGTGTTAGAAATACTTAACATATAATATTTGAAATATACGCATAATATAAAAAATATATATATAATGTAGGATCAAAATATATACACAATATATACGTATTAAGAATAAAAATATTGATAATACTTCACAAATATATATACTAAAATATACGTAATAATATATAAAATATGATATTAAAAGTATATATATAACGTATAAAAATATATATACATAATACAATACATAATATAGACACATTAGAAATAATAATTATTATTAACATTACTTAAATATATTCATATAGGTGTTAAAGATATATATATAATAACACATAATAATAATAATAATAATAATAATAATAATAATAATAATAATAAAGTAGAATAACGGAAAAAGTAAAAAGGATGAAATTGAATAAAAAACTAGTTATTGGGGCCGATTCGAAATAAAAATAATAAGAAGAGGACGAAATTATAAAACGCGCCTAACCTAGAGGGGCTAAAAGCACAATAACCCTTGGTCAAAACGCAGCGCAGCACGGGGGGATTAAATTGAAAATCGTGAAAAATTCTGGGGCCAAATTAAAATATAAAAAAACTTAATTGTAAATGCATGAAAAAGCGGAGGGGCCGATTGCGCAAATAGCCCTCCCTTAAAAAACACGCGGATCCTTGATGGAGCGGGTCGGGTCGACCCAACCCGGGGCCCAAAACGGCGTCGTTTTTTGCTTGAATGGGGGGGACCAAAACGGTGCGTTTTGGTCCCCTATAAAAGACAAATTTTTTGTAAAAAAATCATTTTGTGCAGGAGAAAGAAAAAAAAAAGAAAAGAAAGAAGGAGAGGGGAAGAAAGAAGAGGGGAAGGGAGGAGCTCGCTCAGTGGTGGGCTCGGTCCGATCATTGGACCACGCAATGTGTGATGGTTTGAAAAGGTAAAAAATCTAGATTTTTTTTATTTTTTTATTTTTTTTGTGTTATATTTTTATACTTTTAGTATATGTGCATTCATGAAAGATAACCCAAAAACGGAAGAAAAAGAAAAAAAAAGAAAAAAATAAAAATAAAATTACCTTAGACTTTTCTGTTTTTTGCCTTTTTGATATTTTAGTTTCCGATTTGGGGTTTGTTTTTCTGCTTTGGTATTGCTAGGATCTATCCTTTGTTGTTTTATGTCTATTTTTTATTTCAACAGAAAAAGAAGAAAAGAAAATTCATGCCCCCGTTACAAACTGATTTCTAGACTTATATAGACTAAATTTTTCAAGCATTCAATATTTTATGAATATTGTCTTTTCTTTTGCAGGTGAACGGCGGTGCTGCAGAGTTGGTGGTGCAGAGGCGCTTGTGATGACAGCGCGAAGAGTTGGTTCTGCGCATGATCGGTGCAAGTGGCTAGGGTTAGGTATTTTTCTTGTTTTGGGTTTAGGGTTTCAATTGGGTTTGGGCTGGTGTTGGGCCTTAAGTGTTTAGGTTAGTTTAGGTATTAGTTGGGCTAATAGGGTGTTGGGTTGGCTGAGGTTTAATGTAAATGGGTTTAAGTGGGTTGAAAGTTTGGGCTTCAGGTTTGAGGATGTTTTGTATTGGGTCTGACGTTGGGTTGGGGTTTAATGGGTTTGAGTTTAATTACTTATGTTTGGGGATTTGGTTATTGTAATTGGGCCCTAAAATTGGCCTACAACATTACATTTGTTATTATTCAAAAAAGGAAAATTTAAAAATAGGTAATGTTTCGTATTTGGAGATTCGAGAAGTCGTATCCTAACTTATGGGGTTTCGATTTTCTTATTGAATCTAAATGACTAAATATCCTCTTAAAATCAAAATACACAATATTTAATTAAATAATAAAAAATGCGAACTTATTTTTCGAGATTTTAAGGTGTTATATTCTAACTTACAGGATATGATCTTTTGTTACCTCGAGATAAGATAACCTTTAACATACGTTTCAATTTATTCAATTGATTTTTAAGTAAAAATAACATTAATAAAGAGTGATCGTATTTTAAATTCCTTTCGAGTTTTCAACTTTTGACACTAAGACATCAAGTAATCAACTAGGTACCAATTTTGGGTGTCAACAGGGTGCTAATCATTCCTCGTGCGTAACCGACTCCCGAACCCATTTTTTAAATTTTGTAGACCAAAAATTGTTGTTTTAGTAAATCGAACCTTTTATTAAAACGATCAAATTACGAGGTGATCCGATCACACCTCACAAAAAAAGGGATTGGTGGCGACTCTCCTTTCCGTTTTCTTAAACAAAAGTCGATTTCAAAAAGAGTTTCAACAGTTAGTTTAATTTTTTTAACAATAAATCAAATTAAAGTAATGGACTATACAAAATAAAAACACATGAGTCAAATTCATCAAAATTGACCATTGCCAAAATGATAATTTAGTTACAGTACAATGGCCAATAGAAGTATTAAGTGCAATAATATTTAACTAAAATTCATTATTTTCATTTCACTTAAGAATATAATTAAATTTTATTACAATTTGAGACATAAGACTTTTATAGATAATTAATTTAGTACTTTATGAATATTGTTGTTATAGATGAATATGTGGTATAAAAGGTAACAATAAAATATAAAAATTGGTTTTACAATAAATTTAGTTGTTATAGTAAAATGTTATAATATAGGGTTAGTTGTACATATTCACTTAACCTTTGAATAAAATTATAAGATTGTACTATTTATAATCGGTCATATCACTGGTTTTCGGTTTAATCGTTTTGCTCAATTTAACTATTGATTTGGCTAATTTAAATATTAAAATAAATAAAAATTTTAAAAATAAGTAAAATATAGGAAATTTTTTAAAATTAAAAATAAAATAATAGAAATAGGAAATACCAATTGGAAATGGATACAATAAATAGCCCTATCTCTCCCATTAAAAAAAAAAAAAAAAGCACATAAAGCCATAAAGGAGAAGTCAAAATACATTAACAAACAGCTTAACTTTATTAACATTTTACAACGCAAACAAACAAACAAAAAGATTGTTAAAAAAAAAAGGCAGCAACGGCCTCACCTGAACTCGACGCCGCCTGCGGCAGTTAGAGACGACGGTGGTGACTTCCGAGCTTCAAGGCAGCAGATACAACAGCAGCTGGAAAGGGGCAACACCATAGCACAGCCTCTTATTTTATGCCTACAATATGATGCTATTATCATTAGGTTAAAAGGTTGTCGATATTACAATGCCCTTTTTAATTACATTATGATCAAGTAAGTAAATTTTTTTTTATTTTAAAATGTTACATCAATAAAATTAATTAAAAGAAATTTAAAACATTAATAATTAGACCTAATTTTAAAATTTAAAAAAATAAAAAGATGGATAATACAATGTTTAAGCCTGGACCCCATCAAGTTGACTTTGTGTATTGGGCGTAGGATACGACATTGGTATCACCAGAGAAAAATTGCTTAAAAGTAACAGAATTGGTTTGAAATTATTTGGTCATTCATTACTACACGAAACGATATTGAACCATCCTCATCCCTAAAGTCAACACAAAGTTTTGATTCTTTGACAATTTTTAGCCTTGCTTTCAAACAGTGGGGGTCCATCCATCCATATTTGAATATATAGAAAACTCAAAAGAAAAATGACAGAACTTTTAAGTCCCTTCACACTTTTAATCCAACCCCTTATTGTTGAATTATCAATCAATTCCCATCTCAGTGCTGCTCAAGGTTGAGCCATGTACTTCTCTGAAGAAATTGTCATATCCTCTTTCTTTGAGGCCTTGTTTGCCAACTTAGCCTCTCCTGAAACCCTCCACTTCGCCACTGAAAAACGGGTCCAAAAGGAACTTAACAAGCTGGAGACAGTACTGAGGACTGTCCATGCAGTGCTTGCTGATGCAGAGGAGAAGCAATTGAAGGACCAGCATGTGAAGATGTGGTTGTCCAAGCTCCGAGACTTGGCTTTCAACGTCGACGACATCTTGGACGAGTTTGCTACAGAAGCTCTTCGTAACAAGTTAAAGAAAGATCAACAAGCGCACCGAAGTAAGGTAAGGAAGATCATTCATAGCTTCACTGCAAGTTTTGGTCCGAATGCTTTCTTGTTTAGATATAAGATGATGAACAAGATTAAAGCCATTAGTTCTAGATTGGATGATTTGATCACTTGGAAAAATGAGTTGCAATTAAGAGAGTTTGATGTTGGTAGGCCTAAGAGAGTCATTGAAAGACCACCAACTAGTTCTTTGGTGAATGAAGCTCTTGTTTATGGTAGAGAATATGATAAAAATGTAGTGATTGATTTGCTTTTAATGGATGGTGATACTGATGTTCAAGTTTCTGTCGTCCCCATTGTTGGCATTGGAGGAATTGGTAAGACAACTCTTGCTCAACTAGTTTACAATGATAATATGGTCCAAGATCTTTTCGACGTCAAAGCATGGGTGTGTGTTTCTGAAGACTTCAATATCGTTAGGATAACAAAATCGATTTTGCAGTCGGTCACTTGTGATGCATCATGCAATGATGTAAATGATCTGAATTTGCTTCAAGTCAAATTGAAGGAGAAGCTGTCCAAAAAGAAATTTCTACTTGTTTTGGATGATATTTGGAATATGAGTTACAATGATTGGACCATCCTTCGATCTCCTTTCGAAGTAGGGGATTCGAGAAGCAAGATTCTTGTGACAACGCGAAACCAGAACGTCTCATCAGTTATGAAAACGGTTCCGGATTACTCATTGAAAGAACTGTCAAATGATGATTGTTTGTTCATTTTAGCTCAACATTCCATAGGAGCCAAAGATTTCAGTGGTCATTTGGACTTGAAAGAACTTGGAGAACAGATTGTGAATAAGTGTAAAGGCTTGCCCTTAGCGGCTAAAACAATCGGAGGCCTGCTTCGAACTCGTGTTGATCCAGATGCATGGAAAGTTGTATTGGAGAATGAGATATGGAATTCATCAGAAGAACAAAGTGGCATAATTCCAGCTCTAAGGCTGAGCTACTATCACCTTCCACAACATCTAAAACAATGTTTTTCGTATTGCTCAATTATCCCTAAAGACTATGAGTTCGGAGAGGAGGAAGTAGTGCTGTTATGGATGGCAGAAGGAATGTTGCAACAAGTAAACACTAAGAGGCTGCAAATCGAAAAACTAGGTAGCATGTACTTTCAAGATCTTGTGTCAAGGTCTTTCTTTCAAAGATCTAGCAGGAATAAATCTCTGTTCATGATGCATGACCTCATCAATGATCTAGCTCGATCGGTTGCAGGAGACATATGCTTTAGACTAGAGGGTGATGAGAAAATTTCGAGCTGTGCTCGATACACATCCTTCATCGGAAGTAGGTATAATGGATTCAAAAGGTTCCATACATTCGGTGATGCAGAGCATTTACGAACATTTATGTCATTTATGTTGCCAAATGATGGAGACTGCTACCTATCTAACAGTGTTCTTATCGATTTGTTGCCTAGATTGAGATGCTTAAGAGTGCTTTCTCTCGAAGGGTACTACATCACCAAGCTACCAGATTCAATTGGTAATCTGACACATATCCGTTACCTTAACTTCTCTTACACTAAAATCAAAAGCCTCCCCGAATCTATATGTACACTCTTCAACTTACAAACATTGTTGTTGAGAGGCTGCGATCGCCTTAAACACTTACCGTCTGATTTGAGACTTTTAGCCAATCTACAGCATCTTGATCTTACTGATGCAAATTCAATCGAAGGGATGCCGTTTGGAATCGGTGAATTGATTGATCTCCAGTCATTGTCCAACTTTGTTATAGGCCAAGGTGTTGGATATCAGATAAGGGAGCTGAAGAATTTATCTGATCTCAAAGGTCAACTTTCTATCTCAGGATTGGAACATCTTGTCAATGCTCAAGATGCAACGGAGGCTATGCTGTTCAGTAAGCTCAGCCTTGATGATCTAGAATTGAAGTGGAGTGCGGACGTGAAAGGTGATTTACAAAAAGCAGGAGTAGAAAAAGAAGTGTTGAGCTTACTTCAACCGCATAAGAAACTTAAGAAACTCTCCATCAAGTGTTATGGTGGTCAGACATTCCCGAATTGGGTCGGAGATTGTTCATTAAAAAATTTAATGTTCTTAGAGTTTGAACATTGCCACAAGTGTACTTCATTACCAGCACTTGGACAACTGCCGTTTTTGAAGGCCCTTTATGTCAAAGGAATGGATTATGTCAATAAGATAGGTGTTGAGTTCTATGGAGAAAATTGCTCAAATGCATTTCCAGCATTAGAGATTCTTTGTTTCGAAGAAATGCCAGAGTTGAAGGAGTGGAATACATACCAAGCCGATGAGAAAACCGGAAACTTCAATTGCCTCCGTGATCTCTCTGTCAAGAAATGCCCCAAACTGTTGGGAAGCTTACCAAGCTATCTTCCTCGCTTGGAAAAGCTTGTGATCCATGACTGTCAACTATTGGAAGTTTCAGTTCCAAAGCATTCCAGGTTGTATGAAATAGAAATTGTTGGCTGCAAAAGAGTGAGACATGATGGCTCTCTTGACCTTTGCTCAATCAAGAAGGCCACTCTCTCAAATATCACATGGTTTTCTTGTTTAAAAGGGTTGATGTTAGGCTTATCACAAACCGAGTTTATTCGGGTCGGTGGTTGTAGAGAGCTTCCTTCCTTGTGCCACAATGGAGCAGGATGGTTAGCACGATCAAGTTTCCTCCGGAATTTGGAAATCTTGAACTGTTCTCAACTTGTTTCAATGGGGATATCCCTAGGAGAGCAAAAAGAAGAGGTGCAACAAATGGAAACACTTTGCAGTCTTGAACATCTAAGAATCAAGCATTGTGGAAAATTAGAGAAGTTATCTGCAACAATGTACAATCTTACATCCCTTAGGGAGCTAGAGATTGTAAAATGCCCAAAACTGTTGTCATTTTCACACGATAACTTGCCTCTTACGCTAAAAGGGTTGGTGGTAAAAAATTGTGACAATTTGAAGTGTTTATTAGATGAAGATGGTATGAACATCAGCAGAAGATCTTTACTTAGCCATCTGATAATTGAACGATGCCATTCTCTAGCATCTTTATCATCAACAGGTGATTTACCTGTTAAGCTTCAACACCTGAAGATATGGAGTTGTCCAAAATTGGCCTATTTATCATCAAGTGGCTACTTACCTGTGGGGCTTAAACACCTGCGGATAGACACTTGCCAAATGCTGGAATCCATTGCAGATTCAGTTCACAACAACACTTGCCTTGAGTCCATTTTTATTGCCAGGTGTGAAAAAATTCAGTATCTGCCAGATGGATTGGACAAGCTCAGCCATCTGCAGCAACTGCATATTGAATGCTTTCGGAATCTGGTTTCGGTTTCCAGGTTGCCCTCGACCGGCCTACGTGTGCTGCATCTAAGCTGGTGCCGTAAACTCCAAGCTCTACCAAATGGCCTGCATTGCCTTACATATCTTCAGGAACTGGAGATATCAAACTGTCCATGTTTATTAACCTTTCCCGAAGAAGGTTTCCCTACAAACTTGACTTCGCTTACAATCTCAAAACCTGAAATTCTTGAAGGACTGATCCATTGGGGATTCCATAAGCTCACTTCTCTTAAAAGACTTGCAATCTATGGAGGATATTCAGATGGGGTAATGTTTCCACATGAAGGGAAAGGCATGATGTTGCCTTGTTCTCTAAGCAAACTCGCCATCAGTGATTTCCCAAATGTCGAAACCCTGTCTTCCAAGGCCTTTCAAAACCTTCCCTTCCTTGAATGTTTGTCCATTGTTAAACTTCCAAAGCTGAAATGTTTTCCCGGAAGAGACATGCTTATGTCTTTGTTGGAATTATATATCCATGACTGTCCATTGTTAAAAGAAAGTTGCAGAAGGGATGAAGGGAAAGACTGGTCCAACATTGCTCGCATCCCTTTTGTTCAGATTGATAATAGATTCATCTATGATTCAGAGGAAGAAGAAGAAAGTGATTCAGAGGAGTAAAAGTGATACAAGTCCAAGGTATATTAATATTACTCCAATTCTTCATTTTTCATAAATTCTTCAACACATTCGAAATACAGTTACGAAATATGAATTTTTAAATAAATTATAACCTTGTATATATTCATATATGATATTCATCCGAGTTTCATAGATTAGTGTAACTAATATCTGAAAAGAATTATTTATTTTCACTTCCTCTTTTGCATGCAGTTTGGGATTTGGGAAATGTATGATCCTATAACACCCTTCAGCAGCAGCAACAATTCTAAACTGTGTCAGCAGCAGTGACAACCCTGAATCCTGATATCCCAATTTTTCTTTTCCTCTACATTATTTTATGTCCCATACATTTATGTTTAAATCTTTTTATTTATTTGTATTCAAGTTCAGTTAAAATAAAAAAAATATAACAATATAAAATACTTTAATATAAATATTAAAAATATATTAAATTAATAAGTTATATTTTAAAAAATTTATAAAAAGTGATATCAACTTATTTAATCGGACTTAAATTAATTATTTACAAATTTAGTTGATTTTAAAAAATTTTAAAATATAATATAGAGTTAAATCATATTTAAACAACTATGTACAACATTGATATTATACATGAGTTTGATCTAACCTATGGACATTTTCAATCGAGCCAGCGCATAGCTCAATTTTTTGAAAATTTTACCTAAATCTATTCCAACCAGCCTTCAATCTTAAAATGTCCATTTCACTACTTTATAATAATAAAATATTGAAAGCATATTTATATATTTATACAATCAAATTCAAATAAAATTATTAATTTTAATATTAAAAATTTAATTCAAGTTAGTAGGAGTGAAATCAGAATTGTTAATAAGAGGGGTCATAAAATATACATATTCAAAGTATTTTTAAATTCGAGATAATTTTTATTATCAAAATTTAGAAAATAAAATTAAATGCTCAATTTGTATTAGATATTATAATTATTTAAGTTTTTTTACTTAATTAATATTTAAATACATTTATATTTAAATATTGCAATTATTAAATTTTATTTTTATCATATTAATATTTAGATACTAATTTGTATTCATTTTCCAAATTAAACTAAAAATATTACTAACTTTATAATAAAAAAATTTATAAATTCTATTAAAGGAATCAAATTTTAAAAAAAGAACTTTGGGGGATAAACACAAATTTATCTTTTTTTTAAAAAAAAAATACTAATTATAATATCAAAATAAAAATTTTAAAATCTAATGACTTAATAATTATTTTTAAAAATTTAAAAAAATAGGTCCTGTCAGCCCCCCTTAAATTCACCTCTATAAGTTGAACTGAATAAACTTGAACTATGTAATTCAGCTCTTGGATAAATATGCCAAAGCCCATGGTTTTAAAATTTTCTTTTTAAAAGCAAAATATTGATTTACATTTTTTTTATATGCACAAGTGTCATCATCTGTTTTATTGTTTGAGTTTAATATTGTTTAGGCTGGGAGTAGTATTTTGGTAAAACCCTCCCTATAATGTTGATTCCAAGATTAAAACTTAATTTAAATATCTCAAAAAGAAGTTCACTCTCACTTCTTCCAACCACTTGTTGATAAAATAGACTTAGATTTTGGTAATATATATGTTGTACAAAAATTCAACACAACTATACCAAATATCCAATTTTAATGTTGTAAATTATTAAAACATTTAAGTTTACATAAATATAAAATACTTTAAATACGATAGTCAAACACTAAAATACACGAACACAGAGATAAATAAATTAGGGGACAAAGCTAGAATTTAGGTGCAGAGCTCACGGGCAACGCCTAACCTAGAATTTGGCACATCAAAAAGGATCCTATGGTTCTGTTGCTGCATATTGGCTATCACATTCAGCACAGAATTCACATTATCCGGTGCCGATGCCATCGCCAAACATGTGATGCTGCCTGCAGTGCTGTGGATTAACAGGTTGTCTTGTGGCAGTGTCACGTTCATGCTGGTGAACATGAACGTTATCGTCGGAGCCACAATCGGGACTGTGTAACATGTGTCGAAACCGCCAAGAGATGTTACGTTAGCCACCTTAACTCGTCTTCGAAACTCGTCTCTGACGACTACATAGGCTGGTTCAACTAGCCGGGTGAAAATGGTACCTAAAATTTTAGATGCCAAAATTATTGTGATATTTTAAATTATGCTTTTTTTTAATTAAATTTCATGAAACATTTAATGAAAATATTTTTAAAAAAAAAATCAAAAGTAAGTACACTATATTCAACAGTTGCAATTGGAATACAATAATGCATCATGTTGTCATTATTGTGTTCTCAACTTTAAAGACAACTGATAAGATTGGAATTATGCCTAACACAAAAAATAGCTTTAAAAAATTCAACATTTAAAGTTTGAATTTAATTTAATAAAAATATATTTTAATTTTATAATATATTATATTATTTTTTATAATTTTACATCACATAAAAATTAAATAAATTTTTTTTTAAAAAGCAAATATTTTGATAGAATAAAAGGCAAAAATTACCAGAATCAATAATGGTGCCAGCACCGGTGGTAGGATTGAAAGCAATGGCAGATGGTGGGATATCAACAACTTTGTTTCCAACTCTAATTCCAATCAAATTCACAAAGTAAAGCGATGGTCTCCTGGGGTTCTTCAGTAATGGGGTGTATTTGATCCTCACTGGCTGCCCAACTGGCCCAAGTCTCAATGACCCAGAAAAGTTGGCGGACCTAAAATTAGGCAAACAGTATGAAAATGTGGATTGGTACAGGTCTTGGGTCTGAGATAGAAGGGACAATGGACCTCGGCCGAGCCCCAATAGACCTTGTGGTGGCACCGAGTTGCCGGTTGTCTTTTGCAGGCAACCGAAAGTGTAGCTCGAGACAGAGTCGTTGGCTAAGGTGAATGTGTCCTGTGAGAGGTTTGCTGCAATGGTTGAACCCCCGTAGGTCATGTTGAATATGCAAGTGTTGCCACTGCCATCGCAGCTGGGATTTTGCACCTGACTCCATCACGTCATGCAAGTGCTTTTAAGATATTAGATTGACAAGGTACATGGAAAGTTGTTAGATTGGCAATGGATCAAAGTGGTGCAGATGTTGGGATTGTCTTGTCCAAATTCTGTTTCACTTTGGTACCACATTCGTGCAGGTGGATGTAATTAGTGAAGAGAGAAAGTGAAAGTGGAGCAATCATTCATTAAAGCTAAGGATAAAAATCAGATTGGATCCTAAATCAGTGGTGAATCCATGTTCGATGGGTATAATAAGTCAAATAAACATTAAATCAGTCAAAAGCTAATTCAACAGCTAAAACATATTTAAAAAATCAATATTAAATATTTACATTTAATAAGTATTAAACCAATAAATTATTTCCGATTGAGAATTGAAAATAATTTAATTTTTGTATTTTAATTAAATTAAATTTAATTCATATATTTTTTAAATTATTTATTTTTAATCTATTTATTTTTTTGAATTTTAAAATTTTAATCTACATCTAAAAGGTACTAATAAAATCTGATTCGTTAAATTCTATATTTAATATGCGTGAAATTATAAATTTATTCAATATTTCTAATTACATCATTTTTAATTTTTATATTTTTCTAATTTAAATGTATTAATTAATTTTGGTGAGTAATGACATAATATTTTAGCCCCATCAAATTTACAAAAATAACTAAAAACTACTCCACTCCTGCACCCTTTGGCTGCCGAAACTTTACAAAAATAACTTCCACATTTGGAGCAAATCTGTGTAAAATCTTAAGATGGATAGGGTTTTGGCATTCATAGGAAGTTGCGGAGAAATGAAAGGTTGGGAGGTTACCTGCTTGCATTGAGGAGCTTGGCAGCCGAGGGACTGGAAAGTGGTGGATTTAGCATTGTCAAAGACAGTAGAAGAGCAGCCAAGGCAGCCAGTGCAAGGTATCCAAGCGGCATCATTGCTAGTATCCATGGCCATAAGCAAGGTTTGAGGTGGGGTTCCAATGCTGGCCCTCACGATATAAGTGGGACTTTGCACAATCTGCCTGCCAGAAGCTATCGGCACCACAGATTTCTTAGCCACCAGGCTCGACAAATATTGGAGCCTGGCCTGGTCCGTTGCTTGTGTTTGGAGCACATCTTCTTCCCATGACAGTGGCTTTGAGGGCTTGAAGGGTGAGCAGGGACTGTAAATATGGAACACTTGGAGGTTTGAACCTTGGTCTTGGGTCTCACATTTGGGGTTCAATCCTTGGGCTACTGAAAACAAGAAGAAAACCAGAGAAAATATGTGGGTTTTCATAGTTTTCTCGGAATGTGTAAATTTGTTTGATGGTTTAGAATGATCGAATAGAAGTGGGAAGCTTGCCTTTTAATTGGATTGGAATGTATGTATATACATTGTATGTATAATTATATAGAAGTGGGGAAACCTTCCAAGTGGAGTGGAGTGACATATATACTGACATATAGTTTAGTGGGTTGTTTTGCTTAACAGACTGTATTCCATTTGCTGTTTTTGGAGGCCCGGACCTCTCATCCTTGTCCAATTCTACCTAAAAATAATATCTATTTGAATCATTTTCATGTATATTATTCGCCTTATATTTATATAAAATAATATTTTAAATATTATATATTTATACAAAGTTAAATACTTTATTAATTTATGTTACATAAAATTATGTGGTCTACAAGTAATATTTTGTCCACTTTCATCATATTTTCAACACATTATGTCACAATGAGAGAGAAAGAGGGATTTGAGCATGTTCTAGGGGTCAAGCTTTATTTGAAAATCTATAAGAAAAAAAAAATTGAGTTTTTCATTTTTCTCGTGTGTGTGTGTGTGCGCTCATGAACTTCTGCTTGCCAATTTAATAGGAAAACTAGGGGATTTTATTGCCACTTTACAAGCAGCAAAAAGTGGCTTTTGTGATATGGTAACCCTTTTCTTTAATGTTTATAAATCAACATTTGGAGAATGATTTGGTAACACCTTTTTTTTTTTTTCCTTTTAACTTAAATTTAATGATTTGGTTCTCCTATAATATTATAATTTAAATCTTGATCTTATTAAATATTTCAACTATTTTATCTATATCATTATTGTTATAATTAGTTACTAATATTTCAACTATTTTAAGTATTGCAGATAAAATACTTAGAAGAAGATTGCGAGATCTAAGTATTGTTCAAAATTCTCCGAATTCGGAAGAAACAAATAGTGAACAACAAACTACTATTGGATCTTCGAATGTTTCGAATACAGCTGACGAACCTGCAGAAATTCAAAGTAATGTTAACTTTAATTTACATGCATGTTGACTTTTATTATTGATTTTTGTTTCAAATTCTTATATTATAATATATAACATTTTTTTAGCTGAAAGTGGTGGGACGCGCAAAACTCGAAGATGTACGCTATTAAAAGATTTATACGAGTTAAATTCTGTCGAGCGTGTCTGTAACAGCCCATTTTTAGTCAAATTAGAACAGTGGTTTCGGGACCACAAATCTGAAGTCAAAATAATTATTTTATTATTATTTTAATGTTTACAGCATGATTGAATGATTGTGTGAAAGTTTCTTTAAAAAAATTTATCGTTTGGTTAGTAAATTTTATAAAAAGGACTAAATCACGTAAAGTGCAAAAGTGATGTTCTAATAGTTAAAGATACTAAATGGTTATGGAATTATGTAGTTGAGGGATTTATGTGGCTATTATACCATTGTTTAATTAAATGGACAAAGATGGACATTAGATTAAGTGTTTTTAATATTAATAGCCAAGGTTAAATAAGTAATTTAGCAATAAAAATTAAAAAAAGTAAAACCAAAGTCCAAATTTTGTTCATCTTTCTTTTTAATTGTCGAAATTGAAGAGGGGAGAAACCATTTTAGGGTTTGAAGCATTCGGTCACTTTGGTGTTCAATTGTAAGTCTGTTTTTATCCCATTTTTAATGATTCTATGTTTTTGAGATCGTTGCAATTAGGTCTAGCTAGCCCAGGGACTAATTTAAAAAGATGTTAAAGATTTTGAATGTTTCCATTGATGAATAAACATGTATTTTAAAGTTTCTTGATAGATTATGAATGCTTGTTGATAGATATACAAGTTTTGTTAAATGATTTTTAATGGAAATGTAAATTAGGGGTTAAATTGTAAAATGTGTAAATTTAGTGGTTAAAATGTGAAATAAATAAAAAATTTGGGCTGCTATAAGCATGATAAATATTCGGCTAGGCTTGGATTGTGATAAAATTGAATGAATTTTGTTTTACGAGCTCAGGGACTAAATTGTAAAAATGTTGAAATATTAAGGGCAAAAGTGAAAATGTACTTTAATGAGTGTTTTGGATTTAAATTGAATCGAGAGATAATTAAATAAGCCAAATTTGATATTATATAGATCAAGAAAAGCGAAATACGGATTTAGATTGGGGAAAGAATAAGGTCTCGGACTAATTGACTTATGTCATCATTTTTACATCCGATGTAAGTTCGTATGTAATATATTTCATTATAAATGTATTTTAAATGTTTTGATATTGCATAACCTGTAATTACAAGACTATGGATATGTTCGACAATGATTCAACGACGATTTGGCATTCGAAATCCCCGTTAAACCTTAGGAATAGATTTGGATACTAGTGACATGTCATTAGGGGATTAATGTGATTATGTGCTCCGGGTGTTGGTCCTATACGTCCTACTAGTGGCTGAGTATACTGGCATGTGTTGCAGATACTTAACAGATTGTGTGAGTAGCACCGTGTAGCTATGTTTTGACCCACAGCTTGTGTGAGCAGGCCCGTTGATAGCTCTAGTGTGAGCAGTTTATATGATATGAGGTTGAGATAGCTTCAGCTATATATGTGGCACTTCGGGTGCGAGTTTCCCATGTATCCAATAGTATTCTGAATGGTTCAACGGGTAAATAAAAGATGTAGATGTGTATTAGATTGATACGAGATGGTACAGGTATGTACATGAACCATATAAGCTTAAATCGAAGAAGTTGTGAAGTTCATATATACGATTATGATTGAAAATGTGAAAGGTTTGTTAGTTAAATGAATTACATGTTGATATGTTCAAATTGATTATTTGTATATTCATATTAAAATTGAGTTTATTTCATACGAGCTTACTAAGCTATATAGCTTACTTTGTTTATTTTTTCATGTTTTTTTAATGACTTCAAAGCTAGCTCGGATTTGGGGATCGTCGGAGACTTCGTTACACTATCCTACTACCACTTTGGTACTTTTGAGCTTATGTTTTGGTCATATGACATGTATGGGATTATGGTCATTTTGGTTATAAATTGATAATGATTTTGGTCATTTGAATTGGCTTGTGAATGTTCTAAGTTTGGTTTATATATATAGCCATGAGTGATGGCTTATTTTGGGTTATTTTGGGTGATTGAATCATGTATATATATGTGTAAATAGATTGTGTGATGTTTTGAATGTAGGATATGTGATGTTTGTGATAAATTAGTATTATGGATAGCAAATGGTTGAAATATGAATATTGGTATGCTAATGAATCGAGGCATTAATGCACATTTGAGTTTGGTATGATTTTAGATGGCATATTGTGTACTGATATGTTTTGTATTGGTTGATGTTGGAAATGGTATAAATGATGTTTGTTTGAGAGCAGTTGAATGTCTATATGTGCCATGTTTTGTGCCAATTTGGTTTGTTGTAGGTTTTGCAAGTTTGGTAGCAAAATGGCTTGGTAAATAGCCTATTTTTGTCCACACGGGTAGAGACACGGGTGTGTGTCTCAACCATGTGTGACACACGATTATGTTACACGATCGTGTGTCCCTTGGTGTTGAAATTAAAATTAAGTCAGTATGCTCCACACGGCCTCACTCACGGGCATGTGACTTGGCCATATGGTATAAGTCAGTATACCCTACAGGTTTAGCAGGGCCTAGTACACGGGCATGTGTGTTGGCCGTGTGACCCAAGTCAGAGAGTTACACGAGGTCAGACACGGGCTGGGACACAGCCATGTGCTCCCATTTTGAATATCCACACGGCCTGCGACACGGGCATGTCTTTGGCCATGTAAGAGTGTGGCCGGCCACACGGACGTGTGTCCCTTATTTTTTTAAAAATTTCTTAGGTGTTCAAAAAGTTTCCAAAGTTATCAGTTTAGTCCCAAACCACTCCCAATGCATGTTTAGGGCCTCGTAGGCTCGTATTAGGGACAAATTGATTGTTGTGAATGAAATGTATATGATTTGATTAATTGTATGTGAATTGTATATTTAAAATGTGTTATAATTTCGGTAATGCTCTGAACCCTATTCCAGTGTTGAATACAGGTAAGGGTGTTACAATGTCAAAGTAGCTAGAAACAATTATGGTCAGCCTATTGGATCAGAATCTCTACTTTTAGTAGGATACTTGGGCATTATAGCACGAAATGCCAATCTGTTGCCTATCAACTACGAGTCGTGGCATCATATTCTTGATAATAACAAAAATCAAGCTCTCGACAATATTAATATAATAACATGAATGTAATTTATAATACTTTGGTTTAAGTTTCATTGATATTAACTTTTTAAACTTGTGTTATTTGCAGGAGAGATTTGCTTTAGAGGTCTAAGATAATTATGTGAAAAAGGCATTAGGAAAAAAAATGGAGAGACCATAAAAGTCCTTTAAAGAATGAATATTTTAGGAAAAATATAAGCCTCGAAGAGAAATTACGAAATGTCTCACCGGGAATGCCGAGGTACTAATGGGAAAATGCAGTTAGATTTTGAAATTCAAATAAATGAGAGGTATTACGTACTTCAAAACTCTTATAATTATTTTGGTTTATAGTATTTACTATATACGTAATAATAATTTCATAATGTAGGATCATGAGCAAGTTGGAACTACAAGTAGGTAAAAACAAAAATTCACGCACATAGTTGGGTAAAAAAATTTTGCTTGTGTAGCTGATGATGATGTATTTTGAATTTATTAATTGTGTCAAATATTAAATACTTTCTACTAAATAATATTTTTCCTACTATATTATAAGAATTGTAGTCTGGTCAAAAAGTTAGAGGCCTTCAAATTTTTGACATTACACATAAAAAGAAAGATGGATCCCCTATGACTACTGAAGCTGCAAAAATCATGGTATATTTACTTAACAAAATTTGAATTATTTTAAATATTTATCATATTTAATTATAATGGTTTAATTCGTCGTTTGTAATGCAAATAATGTTAAGTTATGTTGCATTTATTTTGATTATATATTTCGTTTCAAACTCTTTGATTGATTTATTAGAAGAAACTAAAAGATAAAAGAGCGGAGTATAAAGCGATCGCTTCGAGTGATAGTTCTGTTAATCTTGACGACATTGATAACCGAATTATTACTGAATTTTTGGGTCCTAAAAGGTATGGTCGGGTTCAATTTCAAGGATCTTTTGTTAGCCCAACCCAATATTTTGGATCCAGCTCGCAGCAATACATGCTTTCAGGGAATCAGGCTCAAGCTGAAGTTCAGAGGTTAAGAGACCAGATGGCTTAGATGCAAGTGAGCACAGTTAAGCAAATTGCTCAACTTAAAGCGGAGGCAGCATCGAGGGAAGTAGAGGCTCAAAGAAAATATGAAAAACTCCAGCTACAACTTAAAGCGGAGGCAATAGCGAGGGAAGTAAAAGCAAGCAGAAAATATGACGAACTTCAGCGACAGCTTCAAAATATGATGAAGATGTTTCAGCAGTCGTAGAATTTGCTATCTTAAACGTTTGTTTTCTTATTGTAAGAATATTTTAACATTATAACTTTTGAATATAATAAATTTTGTTATTTCATTTATTAATTTAGATCATATACATATTTCTTTCGTTGGATTTGAAGTATCATTCAGATTTGCAGTTTTTGGTTGGACTTGATGTTACAGGAAATTATGTTGACAATTCGGGTTCTATATAAATAAAAATGGATTGTCAAAAATCTGCTAAAGTTAGTGCCATTTTTTCCACAAACGCCATTAAAGGTCATGTTCTTTAGCAGCGTTTATGGTAAAAGCGCTGCTAAAGGTCATGTTCTATAGCGGCGTTTGTGGGAAAAGCGCCGTTAAAGGTCATGTTCTATAGCGACATTTTTGTGAGAAACGCCGATAAAGGTCATGTTCTATAGTGGCGTTTTTCCACATAAACGCATAAACGCCACAAAATTTAACGGCGTTGTCTATAGTGGCAATTTTTACGGCACTTATCAAAACACTGCAAATAGTTTCTAAGATGTTTCAATAGTTGCAAATGAATAATAAGAAATGCTGCTAAAAACCTATTTTGCTGTAGTGAAATAAGAATTATACACTATTGTGAATATTTTATAAGGTGTTTCAATAGTTGCAAATGAATAATAAAAAATTATGTCACTTTGTTATTAATTAAAAGTTGTCCTTAATTATAGTGATGAGTTATGACTCTTAAATTTAAAAATTATGTCATTTGATTATTAACAAATAGTCATAATTATTCAAGTAGATTTCTATTGAATAATTATGTTTATTGCTAAATATATGACTATCTATTTGGATAGTTATGTCCTTATTAAGAAACATGATACCACTTATAAATAGGAGTGAAATTTCATTTGTATAACACACCCAAAAATATAGAAACAAAGTTTCTTTTTATTCTCCCACCATCTTTTATATTTCTAGATTGTTCTATATTCTTTATAGAAATTGATATCCTTGCTATGCTCTGCTCAGTGCTTAGTAGACTGTTCAATGTAAAATGTAGATAATCATTGGGCTTCATTATATCATCAAGGTTCATTTGCCAATAACTCTTTTGCACACCATAATATAGGTAAGAGCGAATAAAACCTTAAAGAAAGTGGAATTAATACACGCCTTGAAGCCTTTGTTAATTTCTAATAAGTTTATTTTTATCCCTACACACCAACATTGTGAAGGTGGCGTGTGTCCAGGCCGTGTGGGAGACTATGTAACTCACTGTTTATCGATTTAGAGCCAACGGACAAGGCACATGAGCGTTTTTCCAGGTCATGTGTGGCCATGTTAGTGCAGGTTTCATATGAGCATGGGACACGGGCATGTGTCTAAGCCGTGTAACTTACTATTTGTGATTTAGAACCACACGGGTAAGTACACGGGCGTGTACCCAGGCCGTGTGAGTCATACGGGCAATGACGTGGCCATGTGTCCAAGCCGTGTAACAATCTGTTTACTTGTTAGAACCACAAGGGCAGAGGGCATGGGCATATCTCAGGCCGTGTGAGCTACACGAGAAAGGATATGACCGTGTGTCTAGGCCGTGTGGCATTGTAAAATAGGCCCGAAACTCTTTTTTTTAAGCCGTAAATGTTGTTTGTGACTGATAATGATTTCCCCATTGTATAAATGATCTAAATTTAACTGAATAAGAACTCTCTGATACTCTATAACAGACGTATAAATATTATAACTGTAAATGTATTGTAGATAATTATACTTTGCATTTAAATGGGTTGGGATGTTAAGAGGTATGAAGTAATCTACTCTGATTCAGTGGTTAAGCCACCATGTGAATTGTTTCGATTCTGGCACTTCGTCTCATTATGATCCAGTAACTAAGTTGTGTTACTGTAAACGTGTCAAACAGACACTTTGTGGTGTGTAGGGTTGGATGGGCATTAAATGTCCTTAACGGTGTGTTGGGATGGTCGAAGATAGTGTGTAGCGGATAGGATTTAGGAATATCTGCATCTGAATCTAATCTGCAATATATATATATGAGCTTGTATATAACTGATCTGTCCTGAACCTAAACTGTAAATAGTTCTATATTGAATCGAATATCTGAATTTGAAACTACTTTACAAATGCATATTAATTGAATAAACTTCTTTTACGCACTGTGTTCACAACTCATTTTGTTTTTTATTGGATTTTAAGAGATTCCTAACCTTGAACGGGGCAGCGTAGCAGATGCTCGGTCAAGCATTTATCTTTCTTTAAGTAGTATATTAAGACTTTGGTAAACATTAGTGGTATGAATTTGGAAGATTATATACTTAGTTTTATGATGAAGGTGTTATGAAGCATGCTTTAACTTTATCGTATTGTTGTTTTACATTTGGTAATCGACGAGGTAACTCTCTAAACTTGAACTGAACGTCTAGGCAGGGCTTAGGGTGTTACAATGTCTAAGGATAGAAAAGGACTCCAATGTAGCAGAGAGGCTCAAACTGGCTCATACTCAGGGCGAAGTGCCATGAATACTTGAATAAAGAGAATATGATCCTCATTGATTTTGCCTTAGGACAATTGAGTCCAGATCAGCTTCACTTTGGCTAAAAAGGCATTCAAAGATTGTCCGGGCTCTTGCTTGAGATTGTGCAATGTACTATATAGTTAGAAATAGTAAGCAAGACCAATGGTTCAATACCGAGTAGCAAGAAAATCCCAGATCTCTTTTTTTGTTTCAAACTCATCAAACTGTGCATAAATGTTAGGAATAGAGGTATTACAAAACCAAGTGATAATTTGATAATTCGTACTATCCCAATCTACCAAACGATCTTTGTACTTGGTAACAGTCTCATCCGTCTTACAAACAAGTTGAATATCATATCCAGTAACAATGCGCCACAATTTTCAACCAATAAAGAAGCTACGCATCTTGAAAGACCAAAGGTTATAATTTGTTCTATCCAGAATAGCATAAATGGAACGGGAAATCTCCATTTTCTCCATGATAGAGATAGATCAAATAGAAAGACTGTGAAGAAATAAGAGCTAAATAACGAAAAACGGTGGGAGCAATTGGTCAATAGGTAGAAAAAGAGGAAGAAACATGGGCGATAATGTTTAAAATAGGACCAAAAGAGTAGCGAAAAAAAGAAGAAGGAGAACTTGAGCTCTTGATACCATGTTATGAAACTTAGGAAAAGAAAGATTAATGAATTTCTATGTATCTATTGTTGTACAAGTACTAGGTATTTATACTAGTACCTAGGAACTATACATGGAAACAAACTAGACAAAATCCTAATTTGCATGCTAGAATCATATTTACATTAATAATACATATTTACATTAATAGAGGCTTATTCACCACTCAAATTCCCCTTAGGCCTCTATCCTCATTTGAAATATTTAAATTGTAAGAGCAGTCACTCCCGTTCTTTGATTATTTGGAATGCCTTAAAAAGTGTTCAACCCCTCCTTGAAATGGGCTTTAGCTAGTTTGTTTCTACTATATCCTCAATATCTTTCTAGTTTGATAATTAGACCGAACTTGGTCCTCTCAGAAACCAAATTACTTGACCCTTTTTCGATAATGGATTTGCTTTAATGGTGCAAGAGTTCTTCTCTGATATTTTACATTGATATTTTGCTTACACAAGTAGCAGTGGCATCCACTTCAACAATAATAGATCTATTATTGTTTGTTCTTTGGTTGTATATTGTAGGACTTTATTGGAGACCTTCTGATGTAGTCGTTTGCTTCATGTTTACAGAAAGGAAACTTGTGTGCTGATGCTTTAGAAAGAAAATGCAGCAACATCTTCTCTTCACAAAGTTTCTCCTCCCGAAATGCTTCTCTTGACTTTGTTGTTTATTATTATCCTCCTAATTTAATTTTATTAATGTTGATAAGGTTGGACATTTTATGTATCGTACCTTTTATTAAGTTTTTATGAATGCTCATTTATTCTACCAAAAAAAACTAAAAATAAAGATTGAAATATGTATGACATTTATGGATAGTGTATTCAAATATTTGTAGATTTATATATTGTTTTCTTTACAGTGATAATTTGAAGTCAAGTTATTTTTGGAATAGATGAACACCCTACCAATAGACCATAACTTAGAATTTGTAAATTTATATATTATTGATCCCAATAATATTTATATTTAAATATTCTAAATATTATCTATAATAAATTTAGAGTAAATACAAATATTAATAATTGAATATCAATTATCTAAATCACCTTTACTTTCAAGTAAATACACATTATTTGCATCAACTATAGTGGAGACCAATTCTAATGAGATTACATTAGAAATAAAATGTTTATAATTTCCACCAATTAAGTTCAATTTAAAATATTATTTAGTTAATAAAAATATTTTATAGTTGTCAAAGATATTTTATAGTTGTCAAAGCATTCTCTTGTTGCTAGGTTTAATTAAGAAATAAATATTAAAATTATACATAAAATTTTAATTTAATATATAATGTTATATATGAATTTTGATTTTGTACAATTAATTTCTTATATAAAATTTTAATTTGATTTAATTTTCATAAATTATTGGCAAAATTATTAAATTAGCACCATTTTATGTGATATTTTACGCACACAGACAATTATATTAATCCAAGTATCTATTCATTTTTTAAAATATGGACAGTTGAATCAAAATTAAAATTTCATGTATATATATATAATGCAATTTAAGTTTCATGTATATAATTACACCAAATTAAAGTTCATATATCAAATAAAAATTCATATCTATTTAATAAATTTATTTATATTTTAAATGTTGACATCATGATGATGGAAGAGTGATTTTCATTACCCGAAGACTAAGAGCATTCTCACCTTTGGGACCAAAGGGAATATACCTCTTAAATTAGTCTTATTTTGAGTCAGCCATATTATTTAGGAGAATCTCAATTGTAAAAAGGAAAAGTTGTAAGTATTTTTGGATCTAATTAAGTGTGCATTAAAATTATATATTGAGCAGCCTTTGAATATTTATTGATTAAATCTGCAGTCAAGGATTTACATCATTTGTGTTCCTTTCCTAAACCAGAATCCAAAGGAGGCACTTACCTTTCTCTATTTTATAATCTATTCTGTATGAATGCTATAACCTTTTTTAAATTCCAACCAACATCTTAGATTAAAAAAAAAAAATACTAAACTATTGATTTTATTTTATTTTGGTTATTAATTTATCAATTTTTTGAATCTAGCTACTAAATTTCTTGAAATTAAATATTTTGATCACTCTTTCGCGTTAGATGATCGATGAAAAGTTGATTTGAGCTTTCTTTAATAGTATAATAATAAATTTAGCTCTCTAATATTTACAAATTCTAAATATAAAATATTTAACCCTTAATATTTATAACATTTTTTATTTTAGTTTAAATTCTAAAAAATAATAAATTTAACATTCAAAATTTACAAAATTTATTAATTTAGTTATAATTCTAAATTAAAAAAAAAAAACATTTTTAACCTTTTAACTCACATTTTTTTTATCGTTTGTAAAGACAATAAAATTTTGGTGAATAGATTAAATTACATGAACAGTTAAAAAGGAAAAGATTGATTATTGCAATTGGGTGTAATGAATGTTTTCAACCATTTCATTAAGATTTGGTGTTGATGCTTTGGGGGATTCCATTTTCCAATACCAAACAAAAGTTTCCAGCACGGGACAACTACGATTAAAAAAAAAAAAACAAACAAACAAACCGATAGCTTTAGCCTACAGTAAGATGTAAGAGTCTGATTGAGATCTGTCAAGTGAATGCCATAAGCCGATTGAAGACTCTTCAGTTTAGTCATCTTCTCAAGTACTTGTTCGCTTTTGAAGAATAATGCTATTATGAAGTAATCATATCAATATTGTTGAAATATTAATGTTTTAATTAATATTTTTATTAAAAAAATAATTTGACTCTTTTTAAAAATTAATGATGAATTTTATTTATAAAAAAATAAAGAATAAAATTAATAAAAAATGAAAATATTAATGACTAATTTTATCATTATACCTATTTAAATATCAATTAAAAATCACTAAATTGAAGTAGCACGTGAAACTACAAATGTGAATTTGTCATTTTGGAATAAAACAAACAAGAAGTTGGAAGATTATGATATATGAGGTTGTTTTCAATTTCATAATAAGCTGTCAATCTAATCTTACCTTATTTTAAAACTTATACACCGGGAAAATTAGTTAATGACTGCACCCATTTTCTTTTATTTAAGATTTTTGGTATTATTTTTTAATATTAATTTTATTATAACTTCTTATAATATCTGTTTTTTCTATATATATATATATATATATATATATAACTTAAAATTATTAATCCCAATTTTTAAATAGAAGGATAATAAGTTTTAGTGCACTCGAACTCACATATTCCTACACTGGAAATAATGTTAATATGTCAATCAAACTAATACTCAATCGGAAATTTCTCCGAAATCAAGTTTTGATTTTATTTTATTTTTGAATGGTGTAAGGTAAGTTTAAATTATTAATTAATAATAATAAAAATATACAAAATATAATAATATGTTTAAAACTTATGCTCAAAAAGCCTTGCTACCATTCTTCGTTGGCAGTTGAGGAAGGCTCACAACTGGTTTGCCTTGTCTGACCCAATAGCAGTATAGCAGCTTTGCATTGAGAATAGTTCAATGTTCCATTCAGCGTCATCATGGCATGCTCCACTGGTTGATATTGTGCTAAATGCAATGGAGACGTCCCTTTTGACCATAACGCCGGCATGTTTGGTGTCGACGATGAGGCTTTAGTGGATGGATGGTTGTTTGTTGAGGTCACACAACCCCTTACTATTAGTAAGCTACAATTTTCTTTTGGATTGCAAAATCGAGCATTCAATTATCATATATATTGGAAAAATATAGAAATTGAATGGATAACAGACAATGCTACAATATTTCAACTTAAAAAATCTATAATGTTGCACTGTTGATAGTGGAGACACCACAAATACTATCTTGCCGGACTTCTGTGTTTGGTTACACAACTCACCGATACACCAAAATCAAATAATTAATAAAACTTTTCAGAATTGGATAAGTGATTAAATTAATTCCATAAAAAAATATTAAAAAATTATAAAAAATAAAAAAAAATTAATTTAATTTATTTAATTGAAATTTTAATCGATTCAATCGATATTTACTGATTTACGAATCAATTAACCTAACCTAATCTCTTACTTTGAACCGATATTTCCATCAATTCCTAACTCTATTCTGATTCCAAAAACCATAAAGTTGAACTTACTTCAAACACAAAAAAAAAAAACAAAAAGTTGAACCATGTGTCAGACAGGGTTCAAAGAGAAAATTAATGGTTTTTGTGCTTAACTAGGCCCAGCCCACTTAAAATATATGCACTATTTTATGTTAATGCCCTAATAATAAACAGTGATAAAGCCCGATTCATTTAAAATGTGGGGTTTTGGACTTAAGATGGATAAATATGTTCTGTCAGTTATGTCGGAATGTAATAGTAAAAAGGAATGAAACTTTTAGGTATAATTGTTTGTAATTACATATTTGATTAATCATTAGAATTGGATGTAATTGGAGCACTCCAATTCTTAAGGGGAAGGAGAGAATTTGAATAATTATACAGCTAATTACACCTAAATTTAATTTAAATGTTTTATTCAAGTTTAAGTTATAAATTTTTATATTATATACATAAAAATGTATATATGTTTGGATGGTTATAGCCAATGATTTATTATATTATAAATCTTAAAAGATTATATTATAAAGTAATGTATGTGCATTTTATAAAGTTATAAAGAAATTTATATTATTTAAATTTAATTAATTTTTTAACTTAAAATTTAAAAAATTTATTGTTATAAAAGTGTTATAAAATATTTAATTATAAAAAGTTATGATCGATAAATATGAACAAAATTTATTTATGTGTACATGCTATACATTTTCAAAGTAATATGCTTATTTAACTTATTTGTAAAAAAAAAAAATCTAAATTATGACAAAAAATTATTATTTATAAAAAGTGTTATATAAAAGTTGTAGGACACTTTATAATTTTTTCTATATATTATAAATATTATATTATTTTTACTTAATTTACATATTATAAAAAAATTATAACCTTATATAATTCTTTCTTAAAATTAAGTTTATATAATTTTTTATAATTAAAGCTACGGATTATTTGCACCATAAACTCAAATATTATATGATAGATGCTAATTATGTAAATACAAAAGATTTTTTTTATACTATATCGTGGGATATGATACCATTTGAGACAATGGAGTTAGACACAAATACCAGACACGACTCACTAACTCTTTAATTTGAGACATTTAAGGTTTCGACATATGATTAAGAGGATATTTGTTATTCTAAAAAAATATTTCTCATATTAACAGCATATAGTTTGCTCTTTAATTCAACGTGTATAGACTAATTTATCCATTTTTAATAAAGAAAACAAAATATACTCCAACTCTCGATATAAGATACATCTTATATTTTGGAAGGGTTGAAAAATTTATTAGGTTAGAAAATAACTTAGGAAAAAATGTTTCAACATTCAAGATACAAACTTTGTCCTATTTTTCAATTATGTATTTTACGTTTTATGGATTGTTATTTGTGAGTATGGGTGTTTTTTCAACCCTACAATTAAGTTAAAAAATTGTTATGTGTTTTACACATTTGTTTTTTATTTAGGATTTATTGGTATAAAAAGCTCGCAAAATATTTTAAAAAATTAATTAAGTCCTTTTAAATTTTTTACATCTAATTGAGCATTTTAACCGAAAAAATTGGTCAAATAAACCATTTGTTGATGTAATAGTTAATAGATGGTGAGTCAGCAGCTTTTGTATATGTGACAGTTCACATAGATGATTTTTTTGCACTTGAGTTCATTACGAATAATTTGTAATATATATAGCATAATTTAATTAATTATTTAGTAGATAAATTGAATGGTAAATTATTTATTGTTAATAAAGTTTTTAGATTGTTTGAATGACAACAATAAAATAACATATAATTATAATTTTAAAATAAAATATATTCTAAAATAAAAAAAAATTATTGTATAAAAATAATTTTTAAAACTTAAATCAAGTATGAGTATGTTCAGAAATTCATATGTTAATTGATTTTTTTGTTGTTGAAGATAACAGTTGGACTTTATTAAAATAAGGGTAAATTGTACCAACAGTTACTCAATTTTAGGTAGCTGACAAATCAATTATCTTGATTTCATTTCAGTCACTCAACTTTAGAAAAATAACAAAATAGTCCTTTTAACCGTTTTCCATTACAAACTTAACAGTAAAGTGGCATGACAGGTGATGGATTGCTTCGTGGCATTAACCGTCTAGCTGGCCGATTAGCACTAATTTTAACAGTCCCATACTGTATCTCTACAAATGAGTCCTCTAAACTCTAAATGTAACGAATCGTCATCCTTATCCCCTCACGTTCATCCTCCATTCTAAAATCAACATTCTCTCATCTAATTTTTGAAGCTTCAGTCTTTAGTCTATGTTGATTCAACTCCGTGTCCCATTTGACTCCTCTTAAACTCAAATTCATTGTGTTGTTTTATTATTATTTCTCCCTCAAACATTTTCTCACTTTTTTATGTCAACTGTATTTTCAATCATTACCTATATCAATTAAAAAAGAAGTTCAGCTTTTTGGGCTTTAAAGAACAGCGGTTCGGTACAGCTTAAGGTTAAGCTAACCACTGTTTCCTTTGGAGAAAAGGTTGTAGATTCCTCCTTGTCAAGTAGCTTACCTGCTGTTGAAAAGGTTAGGTCCTTCAAACCTTCAATTCTAGCTAGTAAGATTAGCTTATCTCGGGCTCAAAAGGACTTAGATGCTTGTCAGGGGAGCACTGTACAGCAACCAAAACTTGGAACTGAATCTTTAACATCCAAGTTGTTATCAGCTGCAGCTAAACATTCCGGGGTGGTTCCAACAACTAACTTGGATGAAAGCCTGCCATCTAACTCTGTATCTTCTGCCTTAGCTGCCACATATGAGGAATCTATGCTAGGCATTGCCAGTAATGAAGGTAGGAAGGAAAGTTTGGTTAAGTCCATCTCCATAAAAGATCATCAGAAGAAAACGAGCAAGAAAGGACTTATTCAACCATCAAATCAAGTTTTTTTCTTGTTTTTTCTTACAGTTGTTTTTTAACCACATGTATGTTTTGTTTGCATGTATTTATCTGCTCTTTCACAAATTGATGGAGATAAGCTCCAGGTTATTCAAAGGACTTTCAAAGGGACTTGGATGCTTGTCCGATGTGGCTTTCTCTTGCAAAAACAGCTCCAGGTTCAATGGTCTGTTTTTGTAATGGAGATAAGCTACTCCTATTTTCCTTTCTTTTCCTCTCCTATTCTTTTTTTTTCTTCTTCTACATTTTTCTTATTTTTCTTTTTACCCTTAACTAATCATTTTTTTTTTTACCCTTTGACTACTTGTCTAACGTGACAAGTTAACAGGCCACATCAACTAGTTAATTTGCCACATCAGCGGACTCGTTAAGACAACAACGAAAAATGTTAATAAATGATTGATTTGTCACTTTTTGATAACGTTAGTGACTGTTTTGTTATTTTTTTAAAGTTGAGTGACTGAAATGAAACTAATGTGATTAATTTGTTAGTAACCCAAAATTAAGTGAGTGTATATCTAATAATAAATTTTAATTTTAATATAATATTTAATTCCTAAAAATACTAAAAAGCTAAAAGAGAAGATGAAATCCAAAACATCTATTTAAATTAAATATAACTTAGATAATATGATATTTAATTCTTAATAAAATAATTCCTAGAAAAAAATATAAATAATCAAAAAAATATTAATGATTCTTGAAAAAAAAATTATTTAAAAAGAAGAGGTTGTGAGGAGGATATTAAATGAGTGGTTAACATAATTATAATTACTTTTAAAAACACCTCATCATTCCTACTTTTGGAAAGCACAGATGATAAGATATATTTTTAGAAATTGTTTCAATCAGACAGTCACAAATCTCTCTATCTACCTACCTCAAGTTACCAAAGATTTGCGTCTGATCAATTTCGAATTTTTTATTTAAATAATACAAAAAATAAAATTAATAATTAAAATAGTATGTTCATAACATTATTTATCAAAATGGTATAATTTTTATTAATGTCGCCTGTCAGATTGGTGTTACCGGACCGCAATAGGCGGCACTAAAATGAAATATAATGGTCTAAAGTATTTAGGGACCTGTGATGCAAAATTTCTATTTTAGTATGGCTGCTGAAAAGAAAGAAAAATGACACCAAAACTTTAAATAGGGCCAATTGCCTTTTAAACACTCTTTATTTATTATTTTCTTTTTATTTCCCTTCAACTTGCTATATTGTGTTAAAATAAACTCTTAATCTATTTTTGTAGTTAAATAAGCCCTTAACTTATATTTTTTTCTCATAAAACCCTTTTATTTTAATATTAAATTAATATATATTTTAAATTTCAAGCTCTTATCTTAATTTTTTATTGATGCAATAAAAATTATATACAACTTTAACATCAACATAAAACTAAAAAAATAATAAAATTTTTTGAAAGTATAGTTAAAAATATCATGTATATAATCACTCTCAAGAAATTTAAAATTTAAAATTTTTATTTTTTATTTAATAAATTATTCTCATCAAATTCACATCAACATAAGATGTAAATTAATTTATATTTTTTTAAATAGCTTTACTTTGGATAAAATATATTTATTTTAATATTAAAATATAGGGCTTTTATGAGTAAAAATAATAAGTTAAGAGCTTATTTAACTACAAAATGAGTTAAGGGTTTATTTAAACAGATTATAGTGAGTTGAAAAGGAATAAAAAAATAAATAAGAAATGCTTAAAAAGTAATTAGTCCTATTTAAAATTTGGTGCCGCCACCCTGTTAAGCGTCACCCTTTCCCTTCCTTCTCAACAGCTATATTAAAATAAAAAAATCGCATCAAAGATCCCTAAATACTTTAAATCATTACATTTTAATCTAGTGTCGTCTATTGCAGCCTGATGACGCCAATCTAATAGACAGCTCCAATAAAAACTATATCGTTTTAATAGGTAATTTTATCAGCATACTATTTTAATTATTAGTTTTATTTTTTTTGTATTATTTAGGTAAAAAACCTGATCAATCCCTTTCTCACCCTTCACTGCCTCTACATTCACACAAGTCAAACACTGTTGGTTCTTCAGAACCGGTCGATTAAAGTCCCATAGGAGGTGTGTAGGATACAGCTGTCTCATTAAGTAGGAGCTGCTCCAGAGCAGAACGCGTGGCACCCATGTAGAGATTGTGATTAATATTTCATCTTCAATGGCATCTATTTATTATTTTTCAAAAAAAAAAAAAAAAAAAGTCAATACTCAAGCAAGTAACTTACTCACTCAAGCAGAGGAGAAGCCTGGATAGAGTTCTGAGAAATTACAGAGCAATGGAAGCCATGGCAGCAGCGAAACCAGTGATCAAAGTAGCTGCCCTTTGTGGGTCTTTAAGGGAAGGCTCTTACAATAGAGGCTTACTTCGTTATGGTAAGGTTCTTTTGCAAATTGACGTCCAAATGGATGTTCTTGTTTTGGTTTCTGGGAAATACTCTTTTGGGTTTTTGTTTTTTTACCCCCTTCAGCTATTGACGTCTAAAGGAATATTCTTGTTTTAGTTTCTGGGAAAAAAATATTGATTTGGGTTTTGTGTTTTTTGTTTCAGCAATTGAGCTAACTAAGGAAGAGATTGATGGGATTCAGATTGATTACATTGACATTTCGCCGCTTCCTATGCTCAACACTGACCTCGAGGTTAATGGAAAGTATCCGCCTGTTGTCGAGGCATTCAGGCAGAGGATTTTGGCGGCTGATAGCATCCTATTTGCTTCCCCTGAGTACAACTACTCTGTTACTGGTATTAAGCATTCAAAAGTATTTCTTGGCCGCTAAAGTATTTTGGGATTTCATTTCTTTAAATTTTCTATTATTTATGCTATGATATACGCACAACTTCCTCCACAATGTTCAAAGTAGTCACCATGAATGTTAATTTTGGTGAGTTGGAAACACTTTTGACATTTCATCAAAAGTTCTAAAAAGAAAAGCTTAATTTTGACAATGTGGGGGAATTGTGAGTTAGTCAGGGTGTATTAAAGTGTAAAATAGAGAATCTTTTTTGAGCTGAAAATATGGTATATGTGAGGTTGGGGTGATTGTTCATTTAAGTTCATAGGTGGAAGAATGCATAGTTTTTATTTTATTTTATTTTATTTTATCAATACAAAGTTCAAAACTTTTTAGCTGAAGATGTAAAGAGTGAAATGTTTTAGTCTATCTTGATTTTAAAAGGATCTATTCATGTTTTTCACAGTAATCAGTTGGTTTGGAATATATTGAATATTCTCTTTTTTAACACAGAATAGGGTTTATTGGATTTTCTTTTCTGTTCAGAATAGGTGGGGTGTTAATATGATGCATCTTAAGAAGAGTGCCTCAAAGTATTAAATACTCAAACAGTAGAATAAAAACCCTAAATTTAATTTCATTTCCTTGGAATTCTTATGTGTGAAGAATTTTGATTAGATGTAAGCCTTTCGAGGTCCTGTAGTTTGAAACCACTCTACACTGCAAGCTGATAGAAGGCTGCTTGCCTTGCTTGGTTAGAAACTCCAATCAGTTATATGTAAGGCAATTAAATGTCAGGTTTTGAATACTGTAGATGGTTTAGTCTGTTCTCCCAATTTTGGATTTCATCCCATTAACGTGGTTACAAGCTTATTAACTGGTTTGACCTTTCTGTTTTTATGTGATATTTGTAAGTCAGCATTGAAAGTTTTACATAAACAATCTTGTTAAAACTATATTGTTATCTGCTCTATACTAGGACCCCTGAAGAATGCAATTGACTGGGCTTCTCGATCACCAAATGTTTTTGCCAATAAAGCTGCTGCCATTGTAAGTGTTGCAGGAAGCTTAGGTGGTGCGCGAGCACAATATCATTATCGCCAGATTGGGGTTTATCTTGATCTTCATTTTATAAACAAACCTGAGTTTTTCTTGAATGCATATGAGTCTCCAGCGAAGTTTGATAGTGATGGCAACCTTATTGATCCAGCATCCAAGAAGAGAATGAAAAAAGTTCTTCTTGCATTGCAAGCCTTTACTCTGCAACTCCGAGGTAAGTGCTGAGTAATCGAGTCACTTAGGCTTTTCTTGATTGTTTTACTGTTATTATGATGGATAATAATTTGCTGTTCCAGTAATAGTAATACTATGCATTGGACCATTGTCACTATCCACTGCCTTTCAAACAGCTACCGATTTTATGAAGTCATACACTTTGCCAGTGTGATGTCGGTTATTTCTAAGCCTTTGTTTAAGTCATAAAATTCTCGGTTATAAAAGATGCTGACCTGTATACTGCCACTATTTTCCTCGATCTGTTTTCAAACTTCGGTTAAAACTTAAATCACTGAAAGCAATGGTTGGAAAGTAATGTGAATTAAACAAAAGCATCCAAGAGGTAAAGATTCTGTTTATGCATTTACTCTCTGATTTTTGGTTTCTAAGGTGACATTTGTCAAGCCTTCTTTCACTCGCTAATTGACCTCTATTGATGCAGGCTGCAATTTCAATCTCTCAACAACATCCGAGTTCCCAAGGCAGGTTGGCAGATTATCCGAGGAAGGACATGTCTTAACACCATGCACCGAAGGAAGCCTTGCTCCACCATTCCCTGCTAGCACAAGGTACAAGCTTGGAAGAACATCTGAAACATATGATTGGTATGATTTGGAGACCTGCAACAACGAAAGAAGTGTTCTTAGTCAGTTTCAAGACGAGCATTTCAGGCTCAAGAATAAAAGGTACACTCCTAATGGAAGGGAAAGGATGTATAAATTTGGATTGGTTGCATCTTGGGTGTTTTTCCTTATCGTAATCATGCTCAATAATCGGGTTAATAGCATCGAGGATGCTTGCTGCAAGAGGAATGTGTTTGGCAGGAGCCTTGATCTCTGGGTGGCCTATAGTTAAGAATGTTACGGACAGTCACCATTTTAGATTCTCGGGTTCATATGCAGTCGATTTCGAAATAAAAAGCATGCATGAAAGCATTGCTAGAATTAAGCCAATCTATGAAAATACTTGGTTTAAGTTGAGATGCTGTTTGTAAGTAGAAGCATTGTTGCTGCTTTTGGCCTGTGCTTTAATGGAAGTCAACTTTTATAATTCCAAAAGTGGTAACTTTTCATGGTCAGCGCAATAAATACCTTCATTTTCATTTAAATTTTCTCTTCTCAGTGTAACTAAGAATTTTTTCCCACAATGAAATCAACTCCTATTGTGACTGAAGCTCAAGAATTAGGCTTAATTTGATTGACAAAGAGTTATGTAGTCAAGATATTAAAATGATTGAATTTCATGTGCTAACTTGATGGTGTTCATTGTGGTTGGGGGCTCGAATTGCGTCCTATTCTTATTAGGATTTTGCTCTCGATTTAATGAAAAAGTTGAGTAAGCTTTTGCTGTTATATACGACATTGTAGCTATTGTTCCTCTTTTGCAATAAATTTGTTTTTACCCGAAATCATTGCAAAACAAACTCCTCTCTTTAACTATTATCTTAAATCATTCTCCTAATATTTCTTTTATCCATATTTGATGATGTTTTATAAAAATTAATTAATTTAAAATTTTATGATTTTGGTAACGTGTTAGAAGTGCTTTCTTATCGAGGGGTTATTTGCTTTAGCAAATTAAAATTGTGTTTAAAATTATGACTAAATTGCGTAAAATGTAAAATATAAAGATGAATACCAATAATATTTATACAACTCGATTTCAGTCTACGTTTGCGGGGTGTTATTTAGAGTAATGATTCACTATATTTCTCACAGTATAATTAATGATTTAAGTCATAATATTAGTCTAACATTCACCAATTTAGTGACCTCACTATTATATAAATACTAGATCACTCACTCGAAAACTTAGTTTTGCAACTCGAGAGACTCTCACAAATATATATTCCTAACTTGCTCAAATTTGTACTCTAACAAACTCTCAAAATCTTGGGTTGCTCTCTTAATCTTTCTTTAACCTGTAGTTTACATAATATTTTTAACTTTTATTTGTATAAGAGTTATAATCTAATCAATTTTAAAGCTGAAAAATCAACTTTTTAATTTTTTATTTATTTATAAAAGTCTTGATGTAATTAGATAATGATTTTACTTGTTCCACAAGAGACCAATATTTAAGCTTTCAATTGGTTTTTATATTTTGGGTTTTAAGTTGAAAGCAAATAGCCCAATACATTTTCTTTTTCTAAAGTTTACCAGCTCTTAAGTATGGTAATAAAACAATGTCTATTATGTCCACTGTTTCAACTATAGAAACAACACAAAATTCACATTACCTGTCTAACATAGATATTTCATTTCAAAATTTTATTAATAATTAATGCAATTTAATATTTTAATCTCTTGATTTTATATTAACAAAAAAAAAAAAAAATTGTGAAGTCAACGGTAAACAATATTTAAACCTAAAATACATGTATTGACTTTTGTACTTTATGTTTTTAAGAAGATAAATGATTACAATTAATATACAATTTAGACAACCTAAGAGGAAAACACGATTAAGACATAAAGAACTAAAATTAGTCATAATTGGGAGGTTTTGAACAATCTAAAAATGGCAATTGCATTCATCAGTTCACCTTATCACCATTATAATTTATAATCTCCCACCAATTGTTTGGTTTCCTAGACATTTTAGGAGCTAAATCCGGAAATCACACGAAAAATTTTTTGTTTGTTTTTTTGCTCTACCCCATCCAAACCAACCCAAAAAGAAAAAATGAACAGAAAAATTTCCCAGAAACAAAGAGAGAAAAAGAAAAATGAACCCATTCCTCTCCAATCCAACAGCTCCCATTTCTTTGTAATTTTATTTTTCATTATTTGAAAAATACCCATTTCTTAAAGCCAACTTGACAATCCAAAAAGGAAAAAGAAAAAAAAAAAAAGATTGGATTTTTGGGTTGGGTTTTTTGTATTTCCCTCCATTTTCTCTCTTCGGGGGTCAATTTAGTGCTTTTCTTTGTTTCTTAAAATTTTCAAGTTCCCACATTGATGCAATAGGAAGACAGAAGAACAGAGATAGTTATAAATTTTTGATCTTTGGGTTTATTAGTGGTTAAAGGAAGGAAAATAGGAATTTGTAGTTTGAAAAAGGATAATAACCTTTTTATTTCTTTTATATATAGAATGAACAGATGAGCAAAAAACTTGGCTTTAGAAAGGCCTTGGAAACTAGACTAAAGAAATCACAAGTTGCTGCAAAGAAGAAAGCAATCAGCATATTTACAGCTATGTCTGTAGCTCATGTTGATGACGAAGAGTTAACCCCTGGTGAAGTTCGCAATATTGAAAAAGCCCTTCCAAGAGGTGATATTTATACAGGCCAATGGTGTGATAATTTGCCCCATGGTGATGGTAAGTTTTTATGGACGGATGGATGTATGTATGTGGGTGAATGGTATAAAGGAAAGATGACGGGGAAAGGCAAATTCTCTTGGCCTTCAGGTGCTACCTATGAAGGTGAATTCAAGAGTGGTTTCATGGATGGCAAAGGGACTTACACGGGTTGTTCAGGGGATACATACAAAGGTTCTTGGGTTATGAACTTCAAACAAGGAGAAGGGGCACATAGTTTTTCCAGTGGGGATCGCTATGAAGGCGAATGGCGCCGTGGGTTGCCAGATGGACAAGGGAGGTACCAATGGAAGAATGGGAACCATTACATGGGTCAATGGAGGAATGGATTGATGCATGGCAATGGAACCATGATTTGGAGCAATGGGAACAGATATGATGGTACCTGGGAAGATGGTTTTCCTAGAGGAAATGGTAATTTCAAATGGCCAGATGGGAGCCTTTATGTTGGTATTTGGACTAAAGATGGTAAGGATCAAAATGGAACCTATTATCCAGCTGGTTCTCCATCTGAGAATCTAGATTGGGATCCTCAGCAAGTGTTTTTAGAGGATTTGAAAGATGCCAAGATATGCACTGGTGAAAATGTGTCCATTTTGCCATCACAAAAGATGCCAAATTGGTCTGCCATGGCTAAGAGGAGTGAAGGGAGGCAAAGGAAAATGGTTGATAGGAAGTCCAAAAATCTTAGTTACGGTTCCGATATAACTGATGTTTCAACTGCAGGTGAAGGGGATTCAAAGGTTCAAGATGTAGTTGTAAGAAATCCTAACCCTGAAAATTCAGATATAAGACAGAGTAGGCCACAGTTTAAGAAGATAATGAAGAAGCAAGGCCAGACCATATCCAAAGGCCACAAGCATTATGATCTAATGCTCAATTTGCAACTAGGTATCAGGTACTAGTGATTTCTTTTACCTCTAATGTTGCATTGTCTTATAGCTTATGCTGATGCTTGTATGGAGTTTATGTCCTAATTATATTTTGTTTTCTCTGTTTACACTGTAGACACTCTGTTGGAAGGCCTGGTCCGGTTGTATCCCTTGATCTAAGGCCTTCGGCTTTTGATCCAAAAGAAAAAGTATGGACCAAATTTCCGCCCGAAGGATCCAAACACACTCCACCACATCAATCTTGTGATTTCAGGTGGAAGGATTACTGTCCACTTGTGTTCAGGTTAGAAACATGACCATCTACCGGAGCTTAATTGTGAAATTAGTTGTAAGCAAATGTAAAAAAACCAATTTGTTAGATGATAGTAGTATTTCCTGACATCATATGGTTTTGTACATTTCCAGGACCCTTAGGAAATTGTTCAATGTGGATGCAGCTGATTACATGCTTTCGATATGTGGGAACGATGCCCTTCGGGAATTATCATCCCCCGGAAAAAGTGGAATGTTCTTTTACTTGACCAATGATGACAGATACATGATAAAGACAATGAAGAAGGCAGAAGTAAAAGTGTGTTGTACTTGTTTCTTTTGCATTTTTGTAGTTGAATTTGGAAACTATAAGCTAGCTTTGCAGTATGAACTATAAATTGACTAAATTTCGTAGATGACAATAGTTGGTCCTCACCAATCAGAAGTTCATGAATTTTCTGATTTCCGGGAACTGTTTGTATAAATTATAAACTGCACTAATTACTCTTAATGATTCATGTTGCAGGTTCTTATAAGGATGCTCCCAGCCTACTATAATCATGTTCGGTCGTTTCAGAACACTTTAGTCACCAAATTTTTTGGTCTTCACTGTGTGAAACTAACCGGGACATCCCAGAAGAAGGTAATCTCAATGTTACACAATTTTCAACATCAAACATAAACATGCTTCAAAGTTGTAAGATTTTAGAAACCAATCTCATACTTTCTTCATTTGGGATCGATGAGTCAGGTGCGCTTTGTTATAATGGAGAATCTGTTCTGTACTCACTATGCCATTCATAGGCGCTTCGACTTGAAAGGTTCGTCACATGGTCGCACATCTTCTAAACCTGAATCAGAAGTTGATCCGACAACAACCCTCAAAGACCTTGATCTCAATTATATATTTCGATTGCAGAAACTATGGTTCCAAGAGTTTTGCAGGTGATTATCTTTTCTATTAACCTCTTTCTAGTACTATGTCAATATTCCTCTCTTGTTCGGTCCATAACATTTGTTTTGTAACCTGCATCTGAATTGATACTCGGTTTAATTTTATTGAAAATCTCTAAAGGACGCAGTTAGCAAAGGCCAAACCATTGTTTGAATCAATTGTGCATTCAAAGTTTGATCAGATTTCTTGAATGAAAATATAATCTTCTTTGTGGTTGTTTTGGGTGACTTTCATGCAGGCAAGTCGACCGTGATTGTGACTTTCTCGAACAGGAGAGAATTATGGACTATAGTCTGCTGATTGGTTTTCATTTTCGAGAAGTTTCCTCGCCTTGTGGTTCTGACGTTCCCACGCCTACTGGTGATTTCTAGTGTTCTTTGGAACTTAAATTTTCCTTGACTATGTTATCAGGGATTTCTTATCTGATTGAGATATATTTCGGACTTAACTTGCAGGAAATCAAGATCCTCTAACCGAAGACGCTCCTCGGCTATCTCAAGCTAGCAAGGATCAGTTTCCTAGTGATCGGTAATATGAATATCTTCATGTTTTACCTGTGTTTGTTTGTGTTCTTCCTTCTTTTTGTTCAACAACAAGAAAAAAAAAAAACAGAGAAAAGTCGAATTTGATGATCTTTCAATATGATTGCAGGTGGTCTTCCGTTAGGTTAGGTACTAACATGCCTGCTCGGGCCGAAAAGACGGTGAGAAAATCGGATTCTGATTCTCAGCTGGTTGGAGAACCAACTGGTGTATTCTATGATGTAATCCTCTTCTTTGGTATAATCGACATTCTACAAGACTACGATATTACCAAGAAGCTCGAGCATGCATATAAATCGATGCAGTACGATCCGACATCGATTTCAGCTGTTGATCCTAAGCAATATTCAAAACGCTTTCGGGACTTTATTTTCAAAGTTTTTGTAGAGGACACTTGAGAAAAGAGTTATATTTCAACCAGATCTTCAACTTTGAAAAACGGTGTCCTTTCATGCACATTCAATCAGTTTTATGGAGGTTTGAGTGTTTAAATGAAGAAGATTATCACCTCGGTCATTGACATGGCTATGGAGGACGATTCATGGCGGCACTGGACACAATTCAGGGTTAGTTTCTCAATACACTTTCTTCATCTCACTCACTTTACAGTTGAAGATATATGATAGGTTATTGTCAAGTTCTATTTTACTCGAACTCTGACATGAGTGTCGGATACGGGTATGTTCAACTTTCCTAAGATTTTCTTTTATGTATTGGAGGGTTTTTGGAGGGTGATATCCTCGTACCCATATCCAGATATGTGTTGGCTCAGAAAAACAAAGAGTCGGGGCGACATAAATCAAATTGTATGTTTACCCTTGTAACAAGACTCACTAAAGATTGCTTCCAATGTGTCAATGAATTGGCCAAAAATATTAATTTGATTCATTTTGTATCAAACCTTTCTTCTTCTTCTTTTTTTTTTTTCTCTTAGTAGGTGAGGAGACCTTGAGTTCGGCTTGAGATAGTACTGTAGAGAAAGAGATCTAACATTTAGTTGCTTACTGAAGATGGAAATTTTTTGTTGCATCTTGTATATAGTATATAGGGTGTAAACGAAATTCTTTATCAATTTTTTCGATTTCGATTAGAGAAATTAAAAATTGAGCTTAGCTTATGAGCTTTAAATTTGTATATTTTAATGTTTGATTTGAGTGATTTGATTATGTTTTTGTAATTTAAAAATATATTTGAAGTCGAATAGAAATTTAAATTCAATATAAATTATGGATCGATAATTTAAGTCCTAAATTTTGATCATATAAATTATTAATTTAAAAAAGAAGTTTACACCTATAACTATAGGTATAATCACAAATGATACAAGTTCGATCAATTAAATTAGAATAAATTCAATATAAAATACAATGAATTAAAAATTGGAATAAATCTGGACTTATGCTAAAATAAATATGCATTTACGTATGATGGAAATCATATTTGATCACTCAGAATTTTACGACTTACGGAAAGTAAAAATAAAGTAGATAAATTTCGAGTGAATGGATACTCAGAAATAAAACGAGAAAAATTGAATTTGATTAATTCAACTAACAAGATTTTGAAACAATTAAAAAAAAAATGAAACCATTTATTATGAACAACAAAGAGTGATTAATCAAGTCCAACAATGAATATTTTTTTTGGTGACAAGAATATAATTAAAAAACTAGCTACAAGAACTTAAACCCTTCCCCCAAACGGGAGATCTTCAAATAGTTGCACCCCATGCCTTCTCTCATGGACCATCTTTACCAATTTATCCACATCTTGATTATCTTCTTTAGATATGTGTATAATACTCCAATGACTAAATCAGGGCAGTATTTGTTGAATTCTCTTACTCAGAGCGGAATTGGGACCCTCCAAAGAACTATCCTACAAGTCTTTAATCGCCTCAAGACTATTAGACTGGATTAACACATTATTATAACCCCGATTGAGTAAAAGGGTCAACCCATACAAGATGACCCACAACTCCGTGTAAAAAACTGAACAACTCCACAAGTATTTGTTAAACCCAAATATCCACTCCCCATAACGATCCCACACAATTCTTCTTGCTGTAGCAAAACTCGAGTCATAATTAACTGAACCATCAGTGTAAAAATGAACCCAATTCCCGACAAAATTTTGACAAGATAACACAGTTCAACTCAATCACCATCTCTCTGTCTATCGATATATACTGTTTAGCTCAACTATAAGAGGCCTTAATAATATCACTACCGCTCCCGGATGTGCCTTGAAAAATGAAGAGGTTCCAATTCTTCCAGATAAACCATGTTATAATCCCAAAAACGCAATTCCAATCAACATCATCGATCCAAGGAAAAATCATGACAATCCTGTAAATTGGCATTAACCCATTCCTGCAAATTTCCATAATAAAACCGATCCTGCCTTACAGGGATTAACTGATATGTAACACGCCCTCAAAACTATGCCAACAATGAATTTTCCAACAAGCATTACAAAAAGTTCTAGGAACTTTGAATAGTTCTTTAATAACAAGTTACGTTTACACACCATTAATACTAATATTGGCTTTTTTCAAGTGATGAGAGAAATAACTAATTAGAATTTCTTTTACCTTGTAGGCATTATTTTTTTCTTCCAAAAAAATAATTAAAAAAATACTCATAGTTGAAAGTTAATTAATATTATCAATTCAAACATTAAATTTATTAATATTATTGCACATTATAAAATATTATATATATTAATATTTTATTTGAATGGTTGAAAATATTTTTATAAAAAAATTTAATTTATATTAAATTTTACATGCATTATTTATATAATTGGAATATAAAATATTATAAAAAAAACTTTAATTTTATTAAAGTAATAAATTTTATCAAATACATTTCAAAGGCTTTTTTTTTGTACTTAAATAATACAAAAAATAAAATTAATAACTGGCTTACCATAATGGTATGGTTTTATTGGTGTCACATGTTAAATTGGCGACATCGGATTGGTGCCGTCTATCAAATTGGCGGCACCAGACTGGTGCAGCCTGTTAAATTGGCGGCACCATATTGAAATGTAATGGTTTCTAAAGTATTTAGGGATTTGATATGCAATTTTTCCATTTTGAGTGGCTGTTAAAAAAAAGTGAAAGCGTGCCGCCTACAGTGTGGCGGCACCAAACATTAAATGTGGCTAATTGTCTTGTAAGCCCTTCTTATTTATTATTTTATTTTTATTCCCCTTCAACTCACTATATTGTGTTTAAACAAGCCCTTAACCTATTTTTGTAGTTAAATAAGCCCTAAACTTATGATTTTTACTCATAAAAGCCCTTTATTTTAATATTAAAGTAAATATATTTTACCTAAAGTAAAGCTATTTAAGAAAATATAAACTAATTCGCATTTTATGTTGATGTGAATTTGATGAGAATAGTTTATTAAATAAAAAAATAAAATTTTAAAATTTCTTGAGAGTGCTTATATGCATGATATTCTTAATTACTCTTTTGAAATCTTTGATTACTTTTTTAGATTTTATGTTGATGTTACAGTGTATATAATTTTTATTGCATCACAAAAAATTAAGATAAAAGCTTTAAATTTAAAATATATTTACTTTAATATTAAAATAAAATGGCTTTTATGGGTAAAAATTATAAGTTAATGGCTTATTTAACTACAAAAGTAGGTTAAGGGCTTGTTTAAACACAATATAGTGAGTTAAAGGGGAATAAAAATAAAATAATAAATAAGGAGGCCTTACAAGGCAATTAGCCGAATTTAAGGTTTGGTGCCGCCACACTGTCACGCGGCACCCTCTCACTTTTTTTCAGTAGCCACACAAAATAGAAAATTTGCATATCAAATCCATGAATACTTTAGATTATTATATTTCAGTCCAATGCGGCCAATTTGACAAGCGCCGCTAATAAAATCATACCATTTTGGTAAATAATTTAATAAGAATGCTATTTCAGTTATTGTTAAGTATGACTCCTATTTCAGTCAAATTTGAGAAATAATCTTCTAGTTAGATTTTGTTTATTTGTTTCAATTAAACACTAATTAGTTTAGATTTTTTTTATTATTTGACCTATGAATTAGCCTATAAATAAGTTCTTTATTTTCAGGGTTTAGTTTTTATCTCTATCTTTTATACGTTCTTTTGCCATCATAGTAAAATTATCTTTACCCGTAATTTTTTATCTTATTTGGAGGGGTTTTTCCACATTAAATTTGTGTGTTCAATTTCTCAATTGATTTCTTTATTTTTTTATTTGTTGCTTAATGGAGTCGATCCTAACAGTTATTAATTTTATTTTTTGTATTATTTAAGTAAAAAAAGCCATTTCAAAAGAAGTTGACATTATGAAACTGTTGGCATTGAGGAATTTTGATTGGATGATAAATTTAGAAAATAAATTAAAAGAGAGATTTAATTTTGTTTAGTTAAATAAAATATAAAGGAAATTTTATCTGTTTAAAAAGACAGAATTAAACAGTGTTAATACTTAGGAAAGAAAAACTTATTATTCTTATTTATTTATTTATTCATAAATAAGGTTGAGATGATGAAAGTCTCAACTCAACCAAGAAAAGGGACATCGGTTAACTTGCCATTATCGTCGACATAAAGAGCAACACGATTGCAGCAAAAATCATCAGGTTGCGGTCCTGGCGGAGATTTATGTTTGCCTCTGGATTTTGCCTTTCGATTATTGCTTTAGCCGCTTCTCCATTCGTCCCCAACAGTTCAACCCAAAAAAACTTATTACGTTCTGCAACAATCAAACAATACAATTTAGATTGCACCTTAATAAGGATTAAAAGAGAGGACTGGATTTACCATGAGCGCAGCAAAGAATAGTTGAGCAATCTCCGGAAGCACAAGGTGGATAACGAGGCCAAGCAGACATGTTTTCCCCCCTTCTTACCACCTTTCTCTCTTATTTATACAATTATTCTAATTTATTTATAAATTAAAGTTTGATTTATTTCCATAAATGGCTTTAAATATTTCCCAAATTTGTTATATAATAAATTTGAATTGTATATTATCGGGAAAGAATTCTGAATAATTTAATCCTTGCCTTTCATTCCTAACTTATATTCTGAGATGTAAGAATAGTAGGTTATTTATTACTCATTTAACACTGCTCTTTAATATTTAGGGTAAATTATGAAAATAGTTACTTTTATTTGTCTTAAGAAATATTTTATTCACTAAGCCGTTAATTATCATTAATGATATAACGGTAACCTGACGTGACATATTAAATTATCATTTCAAATGAAATCCGCCTGTCATGATTCCATTTCTTTTTGTGTAAACACATTTAAGTTATTCTAATCCACGTTAAACTTACATTGATTTTTTTATAGAATTATACTAATTTATAGAAAGAAATATATTTATTTCCTTTATAAACTGAACTTTGACGTATTTTAATCAAATGTTTGAAACCTTATACCCCATATTCCCGAAATTGTAATTATACCATTAATAAAATATTGGGTCAATTATCTATTTAGTCACCCAAGTTTGCTTATGTTTTTATTTTGGCTATTCATTTAAAAAACTTGTTATTTTAGCTACTCCGGTTAGATAGTTTATCAATTTTAGTCACTTTATCATTAAAATGAGTTTGATCATCAAATGGAATGTTGACGTGACTTAGTATAATAATAAAATTAGCCCTCAATGTTTATCTATTTTATTAATTTAATCTTTATTTTTTAAAAAACTACAAATTGAACCCTTGATATTTACATATTATACCAATTTGGTCATGACTCTAAAATTAAGAAAATATTATTTAAAATTAAAAATTATAAAAAAATTATAAAAATATATAAAATACTCAATAAATTATATATATATATATTTAGAAAATGTTAAATTTTAGTGTTAAATATAAAATTGGTACCAAAACTTATTCTCTTCTCACAGATTGGTAGTTATAATTTTTTTTTATTTCAAATAGGTATCTGAATTTTTTTTCCGTCCACTAGTTTGGTACCTTAGACTAACAATACTAATTTTTTACTGATGTGATAGCGCTGACCACTCATGCACCACTACGTGGCATCCTCTTATTCCTCCTTTTTGTTTTTATTTTCTTATTTAATTTTCCCTCCTCTTCACTTTTTCTTTTTCTTTTGTTGGGCCTGCTTATATCCCCTCACTTTCATCTTTCTCACTATCCAATTACCACCAAAATCCCCCTTTTTGCTATTGTATATCCCGACTCAAGCTTCAAATTTTTCCTCTACGTAATCCATGGAAGCCTATTTCTTCGATACTCTCAAGGCTCAACCTTTTTGAGTTATTTTCCTTTTCACTTTCAGTTTTTTTATTGCTCTTGAAGTTTTTACCTGATGTAGAATGTAAGATTGAAATTTTTTATGTTTGATGAACATGTTTATGGAAAATATTGAACCCCAAGACAAAATCAAGGTTTAAAATAAAATCTTTGAAAAACTTTTTCGAATATTACAAAAACTTGCAAAACAAGAGAAAAAAATAATTGATCGAAAAATCAACAAAAAAAAAATAGAAACTATTAGAATACCAATTGGCTACACAATATCGGAACAAAAAAGATAGAAACTCGAAAAATCAACAAAAAAATAGAAACTACCATAATATTAATTGGCTACACAATCTCAGAACAAAAATAATAGAAACTTGCATGCATGTTAAGCTTTTAGGGTTTGAGGGGATTTTAGCCTCGATTTTTGAATGACAAAGGGAGGAGGCTCCGATGATAACGGTCTCTGTAGATTTGGTGAGCCCTAAAAGAAGAGCAAATTTTGGCTATTTAAGTTTCAAAATTCTTCTTGAAAGAGAACAAAAGAAAGATTTTAAAAGTGAAGAAAAGATTTAAAAAAGAGAGATTATTTTTGCTGGCCACCATGCACTGTCATTGGAAACCGGAGAATATTGGGTTCTCTAGTTGTAGAAGCTCGCCAAAAAAGAGAACAATAAGCAGAAGATGGAGGAAAATAAAAAGAGTAGTAACTGGTGCTACTGCTGTTATCTTCATCGCTGAGTAGCACCAGCTGTTTAGCGATTGCTGCCATGTCTGAACATTGAGAAAATCTTGGGGGATTTTGAGGAGGAAAGAAGAAAGAAAGAAGTGTAGAAGGCATGCCTAGAAAAAAAGAAAAGGAAAAATAAGAAAAGAAAAGAAAATGGAAGAGGAGGAGAAAAAAGAAGAAAAAGAAGGCCAAAGAGGACCCTATGTGGCGATGCATGAGTGGTCAGTGCCGTCATGTCAATAAAATCTTAACCTGTTAGTTCCAAGTAATAAACTAGTAGACGGAATAAAAAGTTTGAATACTAATTTAAAAGTTAGACAAATTCGAGTACTAATTTTATATTTAACCTTAAATTTTAATATATTTTCACAATTAACGCCGGTTTTTCTTCCTTGTTCTCTTGAACATTTTCGTTGCTTACCATTTTTTAACTGACATAAGTTTGAATTTAATTTTTAATTGTAAAAATAGATTAATTTTCACCTAAGTTTTCATTGACAATTTGAATGATTTATTGAAATCAAGGTGGATTTATGAACTTTTAAAGTTTGAAAGGCAATTAATTAGATAATGCAGCTAAATAGGAAATTAAATTCCATTGCAAATCACTATTTGTTAAAATGACAGACTGTGATTCAATTAATATAATAATAACACTATCTTCTTTACCTTGCAATCTAAAATCATCTCATCCCCACCATCTTTCCACTATTATTTCTTGTTCTTATTTCCCACCTTTTCACCTTGATGGTTCACTCCAACCATTGCTTGTGCCACCTTTTTCGCCAACTTCTCTTACAATATCTTCACATCTTTGCTCATCGAACATAATTTGTAAAACCACAAGTAAGAAACGACGACGCAAAATTCATACAATAAAAAAAAATTTTAAAAGGAAAAAGTAAAGAAAGAGGGAACCTGTCATGGCATTGCTCAAGGGTTGACACCTTTTTTTTTAAAATAATTTTTTGAGTATTTTTTTATATATATATATTTTTATAAATTTTAATAATTTTTGAATTTTTATGTATTTTTAAATTTTTAGAATCATGATTAAATTGGTATAATGTGTAAATATTAAAAGTTGAATTTGTTGTTTTTTAAATCAGGATTAAATTAATAAAATGGGTAAACATTGAGAGTTAATTTTGTTATTATACCAAGTCACGTTAGCATTCCGTTTGGTGATCAAATCTATTTTAACTGTAGAGTGATTAAAATTGATAATGTATTAATTGAAGTAACTAAAATTGACAACTTATCTAATAGGAGTGACTAAAATAATAAAATTTTTAAATGAGTGACCAAAATAATAGCACCGATAAACTCAAGTGATTAAATAGGTAATTTACCCTATTATGAATAAGGCAAATGATATAATTGTTTGCAATTAATAGATTATAACTTTTTCGAAATAAGTAAAATTTTGGAGGACGTTAGTTTATAAAAACAAAATCAAGTACAATCGTGACTTTAAATAGATTGTTAGAGTTGTGTGATTCGAATTCATCACTTGTTAAAGAAATAAAATACATGGACAAAACAAAGAAATCATATAGATATTTGATGTTGATTAGAATAGGATTTTTCAACCTTTAAATAGATATAGTCGATTTCCTCTTATATCATTCAGTTTTCAACATTAATGAATTTCTCCTCTTCTAACAGTGATTTTTTCCCGAGAGGGTTTCCACATAAAATGTATGTGTTTTATTTTTCTTTTCTTATTGTTTTGCAATCGTTCTATTGCTATATTGACGTTTATTATAATAATCGTAATACGGAATTTAATTATTACTATTTAGACTTATTATTGTAAAGAGATTTTCAATGGATTTAATCCATCTTCCCTTGGATACGATCCTTAGAATGCTTCCTTGTATTCCGTTGTAACACAAACACTATATTACAATTTGACCCGTATACTTGTAGATATTGCTGCTTTAATTTTATATATTTTTAGTATAATATTTTTCAGTCAAATGTCTACACATTTGACGATGATCATACATAAGCTAGTTAAATTAAGCTCCCATAATTATAAATCTATAAAAATTACATGAAATTAACTTAATTACCTTATAATTTGAATAGGCCGAATGTAGGAGAAGTTTGAAGTTTTTTCTTCTTTTCTTCTTAAGGAAGACGGTGGAACAAGATGATATTTTTACCTTTCATCTACTAAGGTAATATTTATATTTAATTTAATCTTTAATTAAACTAATTAATCTATTTTTATTCTTTAAAGATTATTATTAAAGCTAATGTAAGTATCATCAATTCCCACTAACATATGAAAAAAATGGTTAAATAATCATTTTGGACCTTTAGATAATTGTTATCTACGTGTCCAATCATTTTCTAAATTAAAATTCAATAGCGATTAGACTTTTACAATTTAGTCTCTAAGTTTTGATTAATTACTTTTTCTCTTAAATTACTTAATCGATATTTATTTTATTTTCATATTAACTCCGTAAATATTCCTATTTTATATTTATAGACTCAATTTATAGAAATGAGGTTCCGAAACCACATATTTCAACACCACTAATAATCGAATCATTACAATTCCCACCCTTAAAAAAATTTCTTCCTGAAATATGATGAAGATGATGTACTGCTATATGAATTTCTCTTCTTTGACTATCCCTTGCAATTGAGCCACCACTGATAATTCCCTTACCTCTAACTACAGAAGTAGATCTCATAGCAGCAGAAACGTTGTTAATTATCTATTAGATTATTAGTAGAATGACAGTATGGTGTTCTTAGTATTATGTTGATAATATTAAATATATATATTATAATGCATGTGTTTATATTATTTATTAATTAATATGAGGTGATTGTTATTATATATATATATATTCTAATTTAATTTTTGATACTCTAATCAAAGAAAAGATTGTAGAAAATTGTGATTCCACGTCATCCATATCCTTTTCCAATAGGAGGATGACAAATTAGATTTTTCTCCTAATTTTTAACTTTTTCAGTTGTATTTGAAATTTTCAGGAGGAAAAAGCTGAGAATTAAGAGGAAAAATCTAATTTGTCATCTTCCTATTGGAAATGGATATAAATAACGTGGAATCACAATTTTATACAATCCTTTCTCTTCTAATCATTGTAAGATTGATGTGAGTGTATTTAGCTTGCTATTCGCTTCATATTATTATGTATGTACTTGGATATTCGTTTTAATCAATTTTAAAAAATAAACTAACATTTTCTAAGTTAATGTAATTCATGGTTCTTTAATTTTGTCAGGATTATAATTAAAAACGAAATATCCTTCACAAAATCAAATAAATATAAATAATTAAAATATAAAATTTTTTAAATTTCCTCAATTTAAGAGACATGAGAAAGTATTATTTATTTATTAATTAGAAAATCCAATTCACTAAAAAAAACCTTCCTAATTGTTTTAATTAGGGATTATAATTAAATCTTGAATTTTGAACTTGTATTTTTCAAGACTTGAGACAACAGGTAGTTAAAAGTACCAATTTTAAGCTACTTTCCCCAGGTGTAACTTACTTTCCAACTCAATTTCATTTCACTCTGGTTTCTAAATGCAGATAAAAAATTATCTTAATTTAAGAAAAATGATAATTTCATAGATTGCCAATTGCACCTAGCATAAACATTAATCACCACTCCTATATTCTTAATTAAAAATTAAAATTATTCCTTCTTTTAAAATTATCGCTTTAAACTTGACTTAGGACAGGACCAAACAAAATTTGGTTATTACATTTTTTATTTTGTATAGTTTAATAATTAAAATTTAGTACACAAACATTGCTTTAATCACTATTTATGTACTTTAACCTAAAAAATTATGCCTTAAAATTAATTTGACAAAGTGTTGGTTGGTGCAGACGGTGGCCATTAAGTTATTTTGATTGGATATGTAAATTTGTGAATTAAAAAAAAAAGGGATAATGTATTATTTCCAGTTAACAAGACGGAATTAAACACTGTTAATACTTGGAAAAAGAAACCTTTTATTATTGAAAAATTTCATTATTATAATGTAAGGTTGAGATGATGAAATAGTGGGGTTGTGTGAACTCAACCAATAGTAGGGATATTGCTTACATTGCCATGAGTGTCGACAATTACAAAAACACGATTGCAGCAAAAATTAGGAGGTCCAACTCTTCCTGTTGTCAGTATTTCAGCTGTTACTTCTGGATTTTCTTTTTCGATTGTGCTGCTCCATTTTTACCCAACAGTTCAGGCCACCTCATTTTATGTCCTACAACATTCAAACAAATACACACAAACATATATACATAATTGAGATTGCAACTTCAAAGGGGGAAAAATAGGAATTGAAAAGAGGGGATCGAATGTACCATGAGCGCAGCAAACAACATCAGTTCAAGCACCACTTGTTTTCTCCTTTCTAGGTACCCTTTGTTATGTTCAGATTCAACAGGTTTCTCTCTTATTTATACTACAATGTTGTCTATGCTTGCTTACGGAAAGAAATATATTTATTTTGAATTTGAGGAATAATTTCTGAATAATTTAATCCTTCGGTTTCATTCCTAAACATTTTTGTGTAAATGCATTTAGGTTACTCTAAACTACATTAAACTTGCATTGATTCTTATCAAACTGATAGCGTAAGTTGAAGTAAAATCTTTTTAATAAATGCACTTTTTAAATTTGCAGCCTATATGGAAAGCTTGATATCTCCGCTTCAGAATGCCTTTGTTAGCAATAGACAGATCTATGATACTGTGATTGTAGGAGTCGAAATTCCACAATTTGGAGGAAAAAAAAGTTAAGAAACATTTTAAATCAATTATGTAAATAACTAAATCATAAGAAAATTCGCGACACATGAAATGCACAATGAACTATAAGCACCCATCTCATGGTTGCAGATCCATTAACAAAAGAATTTGCACCTAAAATGCACAGTGAGCATGCATCTAATATGGGTCTAACTAATTGTTTTTAATTAGACTCATGAAAGCTTGTTCCTGTCTACTTGTGCAAATTGCATTTGACTGGAATTCCATTCACAAAAGTATTTTTGCAGCTAAAATGCACAATGAGCATGCATCTAAACGGAAAGGAATATCGGATAGAGAAGAGGCAGTAGTAAATGCATCACTTTCTGATTCTGACATCAGCAACAGAAAGAAGTTGATTCTCGGGGAAGCAAAGAAAGCTTGGGAAGTCGGAAAAAGGTTGGGATTTAGTATTAGAGGGGATGATTGTGAAGTAGTAGATGAAATAATGATGTTGGAGGGGCTGTAGAGTTGTGAAGCACAGAGAGTTTGGGGGTTGGGCAGAACCAAAATAGACAATATTGAGCATTTGATTATAGAGATTGGAGAAAGATAATTGAGAGTAGGGAAGTGGGTGAGACGGAAAGATCTTATGTGCAGATTAAGTGTGGTGTCCAAGCTTATGCATGTATTATTCTATTGGTATGGTTTTCGGATAACTTAGTTTGCCCATTCTGGTGGTCGCTTTTTGTTTCAAGATGAAATTAAATTTTAGGATGTGATGTATATAATAATTAGGTAAGTATGTGATTTAATTGTGACTTTGTGTGGTTATGGTTATTGTGGGGTGGCTTTAACTTGGGATGATAGAATGGGATGTGGAGAGTTGAGTGATTGAAGGTTTTTGCATTACTTGCCAATGATTAAAAATGTGGTTTTGTTGCTCGGTTTTAGTTGAAGTGTGTTTGATGTGAAGTTAATTTTGTATTTGAGTTTACTGATATAGTTAGAAATTAAGAGGATTGTGAGATCAATTTTTATTCAATTTGAATTGATTAGTTTTGGTAAAGTGGGATTTTAATTTTTGAAAGTGTGCTACTTACTTTCTCTTCAGGTTGTGGTTCTCAAGTCTAAGTCTAGTGGTATTTTTGATGGGTAAGCTATTAATATTGTAATTACAATTTAGAGACAATTGCCTTTAAATAATCCTTTGCGGTGTAGGATATCATTGGCCTCTATGGAAACATGCCTGGGGTGCTCAAGCCAATCGTTCATCCTATCGAAAAGTGTAGGGTGGGCTGATATTGATTTCGGAGTCAAGTTGGAAAGCGTGGTTAACACGTAACGATAAAGTGTTCGTCAGAGCACCGACGACTATTGATATATTGTTGTTTCATGATAAATTGAGATCTCTAATATGGGCAAAGGTGGTTCATGAGGACATTCATTTTATAAAAGGATCTTGATGGTGTGGGCCTGCGAAATGTAGATCTTTGAGAAGCATTGCCAACAGGATTGTTTTTCATTGGAAACCTTCTCCCTTCGAGTGGATGAATTTCTACGTGGCAGGTGTTGTAATGGAAGATGAAGCTGGTTGTGGTGGGGTTTTGAGTGATAAAAAAGGAATGGCATGTGCCTTGTTCTCTGGGTTGAGGCTATAGGTTAGGAATTGGCGGGGGTAATAGTCATTAAAACATCATTGGGGTTGTTTATTGGCATGGGTAGGCATGTGAAAGTCCTGCAAGTTATTGAAAATCTAGTGCGTGTGTTGTTTTGGAGTGATTGTTGGTAGGGAATTATTGACTGTGGATGTTGCAAAATCTATTCATTGGTATCAACTATGGTTCTAATTAGCTATTTCGTGTTCAATTCACAATCATTCACTGGCTAGGAATAGTGTCGAGGATCGATCTGATTAAGCAACGGACAAGTAAAAATAGCAGAAGAAATTAAGAAATTGAACAGACAAATTTAACATAGAAAAATCCCTCCAAAGAGAATAAAAAAAGGGCAAATATAATTTTACTATAATGACAAAAGAACGAAGAGTACAAAAGATGGAGATAAAAACTAAACTCTAAAACCCTAAAAACAAAGAACCCTCAAAATATAAACACAAAATTCTCTAAATGTGTTATGAGTGTATTTTTTTAAGCTTGTAAAAGAGCCTATTTATAAGCTAAATTTATAGGTAAAATAATAATAAAATAATCTAAACTAATCAGAGCTTGATTGAAAGTTTAATTAAAAAATTATTTTTTAAATTTAACTGAAATAAGAGTTATAGTTAAGGAGAGTTTTGTTTTTTTTAAAGGCTAGTGGTGAATATTATTTGCTACTTATTAATTTTGTTTGGGTTGATGGGTATTTGAGAGAATAATTACATTTAATCTTTGAAAGAGGTTGGAAGATATTTATCCAACTCTCTCTTTTTTGTTGGTTTTAATCAACTGAGCAACAAAAAGTTTGTTGTAATGTGAAAGCATGTTAAAATTTCCAACTACATTGTTGCAACACTTGTCACAATAATATCATTTATTACAAACTAACTAAAATAAGAAAACATGTCTTTTCATGTCATTGTTTTTCCCCCTTATTCATCTAAACTCAATAGACAAAGAGGAAGTGATCAGTTAAAGCAAAAGTGGAACCGAATTAAATTAAAAATATTTTTAGTAACGATATGTTTACCATTTTGGTTTAGTGTGATTAAAATTTTATCTTTTAGACAAATTTTTAAAAAAAAAATTGATTTATTTACTCCTTTAATTTAAAAAAAATTATTTTAGTTATTCATTTAATATTTTACCTCATTTGACCCTTAAACTTATATTATTTATCAAATCACCCCAAAATGGATGGAGAAGTTAACGTCTGTTACCTTTATTGATGTGCTATGCATGTGGCTATCCATGTATATGTCACGTTAGTAATTAGTTAATTTCTAAAATATTAAAAAAATATTTTTAAACTTTTTAATAATTCTTAATTTTAAATTTTAAATAAATTTTTATAATTGTTTAAACGAACTTTAAACGAACATAAGCAAGCATGTTCATAAATATAAATGAACTGAACAAGTTTTATTCGTGTTCAATTCATTTTATAAACGAGATTTAAAATCTTGTTCATACTCATTTATTTAGATTAATAAACTAATGGAAACCAAACCGTTTTTCAAAACCTTTGTTGACTTGCAACTTTAGTATAAAACATGAGAAACAAATGCAGTGGCATATTAGTACTATGAAAATAGTGGAGTTGAACAATGCATTACAAAACCATTCAGAATACTTGTTAAAAGTCAAAAGTTAGTAGAAAGCGAATTGGTTTTAATTGTAATAATGCCTCAAAAATAGGGGCGGAGTCAGAATAATATTTTAGGGGACCGGATGAAATTTTAATATTTTATAGTTTATATATTTATAATTTGTAAACGATTAAATCAAATTTTTAGAGGGTTAAAGTACAATTTTATCTTTACTAATTTAAAATTTTTAAAAAATTTAAAGGTTTAAATAACAATTTTACATTTTAGAGGAGCCGAGGCTCATTACAGCCCCTCGTTTCCCCCCTGCTCAACAATATTTGCTGATACTTGTTCCAGTAATTGTTTCAACTTGGATCAGATTTGCAGAATCGTAATATGTCAGTTATCATAAATTGTCGTTGGAGTGGCCAAAAAGCACCTGCACTTCTTGTTTTATGGTCTGTGGCACTCCCATTCCCACTCGGTTTACCATCCACGGATTGTGGCCTCATAGTAGTCTTGGTTTACAATGTTCGGACAGCTCTACTAATGTGAATATCACTGTGAGGCTGCTCAATATCACCTGATCAAATGTCGACCTTTCGTTTATATGAAACTATTAATTAATTTGTTTGCTTGTTAGGTAGCTAACAGAAATTTCTTGTTTTTCCTCTTTGTTTAAAAGCACGAAATGTGGACGTATCAAACACACTCGCTAACAGATTTATGGCCAAACTTGAAGGAGAACTTGGAGCCGGAGAGCAAGCTTGTTTTTTATGCAACATGAATGGAATGTTGACGATACCGGTTCTTACTTTAATGCCGCACCTATTCTCTATTGTAGTTGTAATGCCCAAAATTTTAAGTTTTTTATTTGTTAGATTTTTTGTAAGAGAATCATAACGCTTCAGCAAAAAAATCTATTAGATGAGGATTAGGTTGTTGAGGGAGTGGTTAGTTGTGATTTTGTTTGTATTGTTTTTATTTTAATTTTATCTTCTTTTCTTTTCTTTTCTTTTCGACCATTTTATTTAAAAAGGCTCTTTTCTAAATTTAATTACGGAAATGGGCCATTTTTTGGGTTATTCACCGGATTAAGTTATTTTCTACGAAAACGCGTCCACGTCAGTGCATTTTCAGAGTACGTGTCAGCAAAACGCTTCCCTAGAGGAGCGTTTTGTCCACGTCAGCAGAAAATGCTTCCTTGAGGGCGCACTTTGCTGATGTGGACAAAACACTCCCTCAGGGAAGCGTTTTGCCCATGTTTTTTTAGGGTTAGGGTTTAATTGATTTAGGGTTAGAGTTTTTTAAGATTTAAGGTTAGGATTTTTATGGTTAGGGTTTTTTAAGATTTAAAATTTAAGGGTTTTAGGAAAAAAATTAATTGAATTGGGGTTTAAATTAACTATTAATTTTAAATACTAAATACTAAATTAGAGTTTTGGGTATTAGGGTTAATTGATTAAATTAGAGATTGATTAAATTAGGGTTAATTGATTAAATTTAGAGTTAATTGATTAATTTAGGGTTTATGGATACATAATCGTTTAAACATACTATTTTAATATTTTATTTCTTATAATATTTTAGTAAAAAACCTTTAAATAACTCTTAACATGTAAACAACAACTTGATAATTCGATTACTTTAGCGTTTAGATTTTTTTCCCCTTATCAATGGCTTAGATCAATTTATTTTTGATCCACCCGGCTAAGTTTCTTTTACCTTGTAACAAGCTCATTTCTATTTTTTTTTAATTATTAATTTCCAATATACATACACAAAAAAGAAACTCTCAAAGATAATTGCAGCATATATACATACTGGCGCTATGCTAAGTTTAGGGTTTTGGGAAAAAATTAATTGAATTAGGGTTTAGGGTTTTAGGGTTAATTCATTAAATTAACTATTAATTTTAAATACTAAATACTAAATTAGAATTTAGGGTATTAGGGTTAATTGATTAAATTAGGGTTTAGTTTTTTTAAATAAATTTGTGTTTAAGGTATTAGAAAAAACATATAAGCAATATAAATTATTTGTCTTAAAGTTTAGGGTTTCTGCAAGAATAATTTTGAGTAGACGTTTCTGAACAAATAGTGTCGAAAACGCTTCAAGCAGGATGCACTATCAGTAAAATTTTTGAAAAAAGCTCCCACGTGAATGCTCTTTTGCTATAGTATAGTTCGTAGAAAAATAATTCTGAGTAGACGTTGTCGAAACCGTTTTTAATTTTTTTTAAAAAAATGGGGGATCGACTTTAAAAAACGAAAAATATGGAGTCGCCACCGATCTTTTTGTTTTGGTGTGATCGGATCACCTAAGAATTTGGTTATTTTAATAAAACATTTTTGGGTTTACTAAAACAATGATTCTGGTCTACGAAAATATGAGAAAACGGGTTCGGGAGTCGGTTACGTATGAGGAAGGATTAGCACCCTCACTACGCCCAAAATTGGTACCAAATCGATTAAATACTGTCCTCATGTCTAAAATTAAAAAAAAATGTTTTTGAAATGTGGTTCTTTGTATAAACATTTGAATAGCCCGAATTGGTCTTTGAAATTCTCTTGTTTCAGATGAATATAGCACCACATCCAGCACGATAGGACATGATCCTTTAAGCCCTCGAAAACATGATGAATTTTGACTTCCAAAAATTTATATGTTGAAAACCGTAAAAAGGGTGCCCAATTATTTAGTCCAATGAGAAAACCGAAACCCAGCACAGTAGGGCACGGTTCTTCGAATTTCTAAACATCGAGCATTGCCTTATTTTTTAGAGTTTTTAGAAAACGTGAGTGAAATTCTGAAGGAATCTTCGATTGTTTTGGACAAATGAAAAAGCGCAACCCAGCACGATAGGGCACGATTCTCAAATCGCCAAACATCGAACATCGCCTTCGTTTTGAAAGGTTTTTAATAAACATGGGTGAAAACCTAAAGGAATATTCGATTACTTTGAGCAAACGAGAAATTGCAACCCAACACGTTAGGGCACGATTCCGCGAATTGCCGAATATCAAATCTCGCCTTCGTTTTAAAGAATTTTTAAACGAATAATTATAAAAATAGCTTAAAATGTGTTAACACGACTCGAAATAAGACAAAATTCATAAACCAAGTGGGAAAACAATGATATGGGGTGATAGGCACACATGAGATATGATACTTGATGAATGAGAATGTTAATCAACTAGCAGAATAAGCAATTAAATATAATTAATCTAAATTATAACCTAATTTCAATCGCGTATGAATAATAATTGACATATCAACAAGATGAATACCATGCAATGATAAAGTATATGCTACAATATGGAACAACCAACAAAATATATGCAAAACGAAATAGAATTTAAAAGTCAAAGTAGTATAAGACGATGTCGAAACAAAGGTGATCTAATGAACCAACAATTTATACGACATGCGAATTAATGAATTGGTGCATTTTAAATCTATTTGTAAAAAAAAAGCTAGGGATATATACTTAATACATATTATAAAATGAATGTTTTAATCGAATATCATACCAAAACATTAAATAATATTGGTTTTAAAAAATAAAGATTTATAGTATGAAAAATTTAAAATATGTGTAAAATATATTAAAAATAAAAAAATAAAAATGTATAATACGATATAATCTTTAAAAACATAATGGTTCTACAAATTATATGTATATATAAATAACTTTTAAAATGATTATTTGTAAAAACATAGAAATACATGCATGCTTAGATTAATTTTATAATAAATTATATAATAGTTTTAAGAACGTGCTTATATATACATATATATATATATATAAAGAAAATGATGTGTATAAAATTCATAAATTTAATAATATACATATAGGTCAACAAATATATATATAATAATAGCTTAAAATATATATCACGTAAAATTATATAATAAGAGATGAGAATAAATTTAAAAGCAAATATATGTGTAAAATAATATAATATTAATGATATGCATGGAATTGACCTTATTATAAAGTATATATATATATATGTATATAAAAGAACATTTTAAACAAACAAGTTTAAAGGAGAAAAAGAACATTTTAAACAAACAAGTTTAAAGGAGAATAAAAATAGATATATGGTTACATATAGGGACATATATAAATATATAAATGAAAGTGTGACTAAGGAACTAATACCATGCAAAACTTAATAAAATACTCTAAAATAACATATTAAACGGTGACTGGTAAGCAAAATTTTTTTAAAAATAAAAGGGTTTCAAAAAAAGAATGCTGAAAATAATGAATAAATAAGAAAAAAAACCTCGATTGAAATAGAAGTAAAACCGAGGGGACAATTGATAAATAAAATAAGTTGCTGAAACAAGAAGAAGGACTGAAGCTTAACGCGCGCGAATGGATGGGGACTAAAATTGACAATATACCAGATCCCAGAGTGTTGCATTTAGGCGTGGACCCGATTGCAAATGAGCGCAAATTACAATCCAAATTAAAAAAAGGAAACAAGACAAATTGGACGCGATTGACCATGCATGCGAGAAGGGAGGGTCTGACGCGCAAATAACCCTCAAGGACCCAGTGTTCGGGTTTCAACCTAGCACGGGTCTGGTCATCGGGTATAAGGCTTGCCAAACGGTGTCGCTTCAAAGCCAATGAACTTTGGCTTGAAACGTCGTCACTTTATGCACCCTCACAGACCAAAAACAAAACCCTAAATGGGACTCCTTCCCCTTTTCTTCTTTTTCCAAAAAAAAAAAAAACCAAATTAAACAAAAAAAAAAAAACAAAAGCCTATTGCTCCCATTCGGCCAACCCCAGGATCCACGCAGTCCAACCGCCACCACTGCAAACAGTGGAGAACCACATGCGTGCCCCTCGCCTAGAACCTCGGCTTAAAGACCACCGATTTCAGCCCCAGAAATCCCACCCCAAGCTTCGATTTCGGTGAAGTGGAAAGGGATTTCGATGGCCCATTCGCACAGGTAATCCCTTCTTTTCTTGTTCTTTTATTTCTTAACAAAAAAATGATGGAAGGCTCCAGGAGAAAATGAATCAATTCATAGAAAACTAAAGCAATTCTGAAGAACTAAAAAAAAATCACCTTTGCTCTTTGATTCCTTCTTTTGTATGCGTAAATGTATAAACGTTCGTATTATCTCTCTGAACGTAACCTTTACAAAGATTAAAAGCTGGGCTTTTATAGCCGAAAAAAGAAAAATGAACTGAAAATATACAATATATCTTTGTTTCTATTCGCTGCTGTTTTTGTTTGTCTTCTTGCAGGTACGGGTGTGCGCTGGCGTGTGTACGGGAGCATGGCGTGGCTGCTGAAACGTTGGGGCGTACGGAGGCATGGAGCTGCTGTCCAGTTGCTGTTGCGACACAGGAGAAAGGGGGTGATTTAGGGTTTGCCGAAACTTGGCTCAATTTTCGGGCCGTTTGGGCCTGTTCCAGTTATTGGGCCCTTGTATTTGGGCTATGGGGCATTGAGTCAGATTATGTAATTGGGATTGGGTATTGGGCTGTAGAATATTGTAATGATTTTGTAACACCCCCTACCCGTATTCCGAGCCTAGAATAGGGTACGAGGCATTACCGAACTTAATATGATCAATCATGTAAAAATCAGCCATAAAATTTCTTCTAAATTAAAAACTTTCATATATATATTTAACGTCCATTATATGGGCCTACGGGGCCCAAAACATACATTCAGGGTGGTTCGGGACCAAATCGTAAACATATGAAACTTTTGCAACACTTAGAAAATTTTCACACTTTGGAGAGTCACACGCCCATGTTTTCAACCCGTGTAACTCTCTATTTATAACTTCATCACCCTTGACAGTCGTACACTTCATATAAATAACAAGAAACGTGTATGGGCTCAATTCTCAATAAATTTCTCATATATATACACAATTTCACGTTATGTAATCATACAACATATATCATCCATATCTCTGTAATCTAAATATGTTTTCATAACAACTTATCTTGATTTCATACTATTTCATATTTAAGCTTAAATAACCAAAGTATTTAAAATATCATCTTTATGCAAATAGTACACATGAGGTATATAATTCCATAATTATGAATAAACACATTTATCAAACATTTTCCATATTCATATATCAATCTCTCATGTCTCCATATATCAATAACTGTCATTTTCATGAATTCCGAGTTCAATTTCATAATTATTTATCTCGTGTTCAATTTATTCCATGTCGAAACTTATTCATTAAAATATTTGAATTATCAATACATATGGACAGTACATTCAAGATGAACAATTATATAATCACAAATGAATTCATTTATCAACCAAGTTCTATACTCATATCTTATCAACTCGTACTTCCTTGTATCACATAATTCCATGTAACACTTACCAAACTTTGTCAAATTAGTGAACGTCTTATGGAATTGAGTACTTCGTTTTCTTGATGCCATAGTTCAACTATGGTCTTACACATCTTCACATAATGATGCCATAGCCCAACTATGGTCTTACACATATTCATATATCGATGCCATAGCCCAACTATGGTCTTACACGAATCACATATCTCACTGACGCCATATCCCAGATATGGTCTTATACAGTAGCATATATCACACCGATGCCATATCCCAGATATGGTCTTATACGGAAATCACTTGTCACTTGTAGTCGAAGCTACCACTATTCACTGATCAAGTAGCCGGAGCTACCATTTTTCACTGATCAAGTAGCCAGAGCTACCACTTTTCACTCGATCGGTAGCGTGGCTACCACTTTTCACTTGATCGGTGCCGAGCTACCACTTTTCATCGATCGGTGCGTAAGCTACCACTTTTCATCGATCGTAGCCGAAGCTACCACTTTTCACTTGTCATTTGTCCTTGATCGGATAAGTGTAGCCGAAAACTATCACTTATCACTTCCATTTGTCCTGATCGATAAGTGTAGCCGAAGCTATCACTTATCACTTGTTGCCATGGTCCAACCATGGTCTTTTCCTTCAATTCATCTTGTCACCGAATCAAATACTCAATTTGATCATTTATTCAATTTTCATGCTTTTACATTATTCACGATTTTATCATCAATACATATGAAATAACACATCATGAAATTCATAAAATTAACAAATAATCACTAAAATTTAGCCATATAAACTCACAAGTTCAATTTTTGTATTATAACAATAATTATAATTTCATAATAAATATTCCAAATAAAACATTATATCATTTCTAATCCAACACTTATCGATTATAATCGGGCATGTGATCAATTTATACACGAGTCATTCATATATTTGTGTACATTTTCTTCCTCCTCCTCTCCATCCACATCCTTAGTATAAACAACATACTTGTAGGTAACATTATCCATAATTTTCACTATCTACTTAGGTGAATATTCAAGCTGTCCATCTGTGTCATAGTCACTAAATTATTTATATCTAAAGCTACGGAACTCAAAATTAAGATCCGCTAATTTTTCCTGAAACTAGACTCATATATCTTATTACCATAAAAATTTAATAATTTTTGGCTGGGCCAATTAATACAGTTTATTCATTGAAATCTCCCCTATTCTGCTATCTGACAGTTATGACCCTTCTTCACTAAAAATTAATTATCTCCTCGTACAGAATTCAAATGATGTTCTCGTTTAATTATATTGAAAATAGACTCATTCAGGATTCTAAAAATATAAGTATAAGCCCATAATTATTTTTATCCAATTTTTTATGATTTTACAAAGTTAGAACAGGGGAACCCGAAATCATTCTGACCTTGTCTCACAAAAGTTATTGTATCTCATGATTTACAATTCTATTGCTTACATAATTTCTTTTATAAGAAACTAGACTCAATAGATTTAATTTCATATTTTATTAATCCTCTAATTCCATTTATAAAATTTTTGGTGATTTTTCAAAGTTAGACTACTGCTGCTGTCCAAAACAGTTTTAGTGTAAAATGTTGATTTCCATTTTGCCCCAAATATCACAATTCATACAATTCCGTCCTTACTCAATTAACCCCTCAATTAAGATAATTTTCTCAATTAATAATTTTTCTAGACATTATAAGTTACTTCATAACTATTGAAATTCAGAATTTCCACATAAAACTCTAACTTCAAACTCTTTTACAATTAGGTCCCAAACATTCACTTTCTATTGAATTCTTTCAATAAAATCAGAATATAAACAATTTAAAGCTCTAATTCCATGCCAAATCATCATATATTTCCAAAACTCATCCATAACAACTTCAAAAATTAGCCATGAAATCAAAAACTAATGAAATAATAAGTTGGTACCAATTGTAAAAGTCCAAAAACATAAAAATTTCAAGGAGAAAGCAAGAATTAAACTTACATGAAGCTAGAGTATGAAAACCAGCTTGAACCCTCCTCCATGGTTGTTTTTCAGCTGATCAATATGAAGAGAAATGAAGAGAATTCTAGATATTCCAATTTAGTCCCATTTTTATTTAGCCAATTTTGGCAATTTTCTAATTTTTCCCTTATTTCACCCATTTCCTGATTTTTCTCAGTTATTGCCGCCCAAAATATCTCCTTTGGGCTTATTTGCACTTTAGGTCCTTCCTCATTTGACAATTGAGCTATTTAATCATTTTAGCAACTTTTACACCTTTTTTAATTTAGTCCTTTTTATTTAATTAACCACCCAAACGTCAAAATTTTCTGACTAAATTTTATTATTACCTCACCAACACTCCATAAATATTTCTAAAAATATTTATGGCTCGGTTTATGAAGTCGAGGTCTCGATACCTCATTCTCGACCCATTTTAGCTAATTAATTCTTTTAAATCACCAAATTCACTAATTCAAAAATGCTTTTATATTCATATTTGACTCATAGGTATTAATTTATTAAATTTTTAGCTCACTCGTCGGATTTAGTGATCCCAAATCTCTATTCCCGATATCACTGAAAATTAGGCTGTTACAGACTGTAATAGGACATTAAATTTTTATTTGGGTTTTACACTTATTGTTTTTTGGTTTATTTTGTTTTGTTTTGTGTTCGCAATGGGTCGGGCAAATTGGCCTGTTTACAGACGTTTCTGAATAAATAATGTCGAAAACACTTCAAGCAGTATGCACTGTCAGTAAAATTTCTAAAAAAAGCTTCCACGTGGACGCTCTTTTGCTACAGTAGTTCCTAGAAAAATAATTCTAAGTAGACGTTTCTGAACAAATAGTGTCGAAAACGCTTTAAGTAGGATGCACTGTCAGCAAAATTTGTAACACCCCAAACCCAGCCCAGACATTATGGCCGAATCTAGTGTGTCACATTGAAGTGTTTTAACGAAAACCATGTTTTCATTGAAAACCCTTCTTAAAATAAAAGAAATCTTAATTAACTTAAAAAAAACACCTTTCAATTGCAAAAACCTTGTTTGAAACATTTGATTTAAGAAAACTTATCATTTAAAAATTTAATTGTGGAAACGTAGAAAACATACTATAATTTAGGAAACCCATGTTCAACTTGTTGTAAATTACAATGAAAATAATAATAATAGTTCAAGTAATAATAATATAATGAAAACCTTATTACAATCTGATCTAAAACGTACTTAACTAAATAAAAACTTATATGCTTAAAAAAAACAAGTCCAAATTATCTTGCTAGCTGGCCACCCAGAGTCCCTCCAAACATCGAACCTTCTACTGAGCATTACTTGAAAATAAAATAAAAGAGAGGGTGAGTTTTCGCAAACTCAGTGTGTACAACCCTCGAAGAAAACAAACATTCAAAAAAAACATCATTCATCATTCATGCAATGCAATCCCATCCAAATTATCCATCTGCTATACACCGGCTCCGTCCCCTGTCACACAATGTGGGGATATAAATATCGACCCACCCAACCCACACACCAATGGTAGCCCGATTGCGGAACTACCTTCATTTACATATTGGACTTTAAAAGCCGTCAGTGGATCCACGATTGTCAAGCAACCATGTGATCCTCATATACTTCCTCCGCTCCATAATTCCCAACCCATATGCAACCTAAGCAGAATATCATATGTATGCATGTCACATCCATAAAACCTACATTCAACACCTAGGGGTATTTTGGTCATTTTTGCCCTTAGGGGCATTTCGATAATTTTCCCTTTATTACGGTTTCCACTTACCTTGGCCCGTTAACAAATCCCGTGAGCTAAGATGAATGAATACTATGCACCAGGTAGGATTTCAGAGAAGAAGAGGTGGGTTATTAAGTCTGCTTAAGTACCAAGCTCTCCCTAGATCCAATCCTAGACATGCATATACCCGTTGCAACACCTTAACCCTATGACTTGTCCACGACCTATGACTTGTCCACGATCATAATATATTAATTAAGTTTTATGTAATTATCATATACTAGGCCCACAACCCCTTACAGAGCCCAATCAAATTCATATACTTGTATCTGGCCCATTAAGCCCAATCATATTCATATGATCCATTAGGTCCAAATCACTTGTATATGGCCCATTAGGCCCAAATCACATTTATATGGCCCGTTAGGGCCAGTCACATTCATATTCATGCTCACATACAAATTCCTATCATAAAGCATCAATATTCAGTTTTTGTCTATTATGGGCCGAACAGCCCATCGGGCCCATTTAGCCCATTTCGGACCATATGGCCAAATCACAACTTAAGCCTACGGAATTGCCTGTGGGCCTCAAGCAAACTATCGATTTCCCTCTTATGAGTGTTCGCGCACTCGCAAGACTACCGTAGCCAAACTTTTGGCTTTTCGACATTTTAGCTTTTCGGCTTTTCAGCTTTTTGGCTTTTGCCGAATCATTGTGTGTGTGCAGTGTATGTACAGACCTGATAAGCAAGCGTGATGCGATCTCCTTAGCCCAAACCTACAATCAATATCATTCTTCAATTAATCGAATGCTTAATACTTATTTACTCAAAAATTGAAACCTAACCTTAACCTTACCTTGAGCCCAATCCTTAATCACTTTTTCCTTGATCACATATTTCCTAGATCTGCACAAATCTTAACTATTAAAACCCGAATAATAGGTGACTCATATCCAACACAAGTCTCCTTACCATAACTTTGACCATTCGACCACCTTAGCCAATGGGAGAAGAATACTTACCAAAACCGCAACACCTTAAGGAGCAATTCGGCAGAGAGCTAAAAACCAAGGTCCGATACTAATTCCCTACCAAAGTTGATTAGAAAGAGTGAGGGACAATAATCAATACTAAACAAAGAAAAATCAATTGGAAGAGCAACACGTACACTAGATTCAGTCAAAAAGTATTCGACCTTTAGAAGATTCGATTTTTCAGCTTTTCAAACTAAGTATGGTGAATAAGGTTTATTTGGTACAGATTAAAGAAGAAGAGTAGTAGAAGAAATCGACAAAGAAGATTGTGTAGAGGAGAATAGAAATCAGCAGAAAGAAAATAAAATAAAATAGAGGGTTTTCGGCTTTTGGATCTTGAAGAGAAAAGGGTTTCTGGCAACAAAGTGAAGAAGAATTTCGGCAGTAGCCTAACAACCTTGTATTTGGCCCCTATTTATAGCCTTTATAACCGAATTTTCCATGCCCAATTCCCAATTCGACTCCATCACTTCTCTCTTCTCATCTCCTCATTTTTCTCCCTGATAACCCCTTGATCTTTCCTTAATTTTCTCTTCTGAACACTCCCCTTGGAGTCCATCTTCACTCCACTTCCATCCTTCTAGAAGGCCAAAATTAAACTTTAAAAAATGCTAAGCTAGGATTCGAACCTTGGACCCCCTTGCTAGCTACTGACGCCACCTCACTACACTTTATGTGGTGTCACTTAGCCACTCCACCACAGGCTCTTTTTGTGTCCAATTGTTTCTTCATTTATTCAAAAGCCCACCTATTTGCCAGCCCTGATTCTTTTAATTATAATTTCTTCTACCCCTTAATTCGAACTCAACCTTAGCTAAGACTTATTAAAATTATCGCTTGGATAAGAATATTAAACACAGTTTTTATCACAATCGAAAATAAAGAAAATTTAAAATTTCGGGATTTTTAGATTTTGGGATTTTTTTAAGTTTCGGGATTTTTGGGCCGTTACAAAATTTCTGAAAAAGGCTCCCACGTGGACATTCTTTTGCTATAGTAGTTCGTAGAAAAATAATTCTGAGTAGACGTTTCTGAACAAATAATATCGAAAATGCTTCAAGTAGGATGCACTTTCAGTAAAATTTCTGAAAAAAGCTCCCACGTGGATACTCTTTTGCTACAATAGTTTGTAGAAAAATGAGGCTATAAATGAGCCAAATTTTATTCTCAGGTTGCATAACTTACAGCAAAAAAAATTAGAGAGGCTAAGAAGAAAAGAAATTAAAGATGAGTGAACGTATTAGTGCTGTTATTTACTATGATGGTGAGGTCTGTAACACTGAGAATGGTGTTGATTTTTATCGGAGAACACTGTGAGACTGGTTTTTAACCAGAACATAGATTTGACAGAACTTCGTAAAAGAATTAGGCGTAAAATCTTCGGAACGACTCCAATGAAAGTTTTATCTATTAAGTATCGATTTTGTACTTCAGTTGATCCTGTGACATATGACTCATTCGACATCAAAGGCGCTCGTAGCTTGGAGGCAATGGTGCAGACTCATCTGGTTGTGGGTGTTGGAAGGGTGACCCACCTTGATAGAATAATGACTGCGGCGGTGTTTGCATCACCCATGGTGGAGGTGTTTGAATCTCGTAAGGTGATGAAGATTTGTAGAAAGAAGAGCTCCCCGATGGCGCCTTGTGCAATCCCTCATGCGACGGCGGCCTATAGATCAACGGTTGACTCGGAGTAATCTGGAACGGAGATGAACCGGGCCATGGATTCCAACCTGCCATAGGACTAGGAAAAGAAAACATATAAGGGTTAGGATACATATAAGGGATAGGATACGCACCTAGCATAATCTGAAAAGGCTATGATGTGGGTGTCGTCAGTTGAACTGTTGGGCCTGGTGATTGTGTGGGCGCTGTTAATTGGCTTACATCGTCGTCCCTTCTTCTTGGATTTAAAGGGCCTTGTCATTCTCTTTGGGCACGAATTTGTCGTCACCTCTCCTCTTCTGACAATAAATATGGCTTGCCATGGATCCTAAACCATGTCATGTATTCCGGTACGCACGCTAACTCTGGAACGATGATATCGATTCCCGAGTAGGTATATAACCATATCGATTTTCCTACATTTTGATATAGTGTGACCAAAATCTCGGCCAATCAATATGTGGTTGCCGTAAGTCGACTTTGTGCTCATCATCAAACACCTCAGGTGCCACGAAAATCTGTTGTCAGAATCTAAATTGCCGCAATACTCTATCTGACTGGTGCATCTCCACGGTAGCATAGTTCACCAATGGAAGCTTCACATGCCAAATGTTTGGATTTTGGAGGAATTCATCAGGAATTATTGCCCAAATTGCCAGGTCCTCGTATGGTGTCCATTGAAACTATATGAACATGATAAAAATATTACTTGTATACATAATATATAATTCTAAATACTAAATACTAAATACTAAATACGAAATGACTATTTTATTATGTTTATATATATATTTTATTTAATACTTACTTGTGCTTCTGATCGTTGGTCTAATAGAAGCCGTATATCTTCGAGAGAGGTAGGTATTCCGACATAACTCGCTGAATGGTTCCACCTAATTAAATAAATTTTTAGCATATAATTCTACGTAATAATTGTAAAATCTAATATAAAATTTACCTCACTATGAGTGAAAATGTATATGGATGGTCCACTCGAGGACGTAAAAATGAAAAGCGAAACCGTGCCCATGATTGCAGTAGTGATAAGCAACCTCCTATTTTGGCTTTGTTCGGTCGCGTCGCCCCGTACATTTCCTTGTACAATGTTGCCAACACGGCAGACCCCCAACTCAATTCTTCGACTACTCTAAAATCTACGAGTTTTAGTAGCCATCTCAAATGTACGAGGTTTCGTAACAAGTCCGACATCAGATAACCTCCAATCATCTCAAGAATGTATGCCCGAGCATATCGTATTCTTTTGAGTTCAGTCGAATCATTACCCGAATCCGGGAATATGTCTCGTAACCAGCCCATCTCGATCCGACCTCCGTTAATATTATCCGGTATAGCACCAAAAAGCTCGTAGCATACGGCTCCCCAATCAGTAGATGATGCGGACCCGGTGACTGCGTACGCATCCACCGGTAATCCCAATTGCAAATGCACGTCTTCTAGAGTGATAGTACACTCTCCGCATGGAAGATAAAAAGTGTGCGTCTCGGGTCTCCACCTCTCTATTAACGCACTGGTTAGTTTCGGGTCTAACTTGCACCCCCGGTCTATCGTGGCCACGTGCCAAAATCCCGCTTCCCGCAAGTAATTCTCGATAAACGGTGATGGAGGACCAAACATATTACGGATGTAGCATTGCAACACCCGATCTATAGACTATTATAAAAATTTATAAAACAAAAATTAATTAAAATTACATAAATTAATTAATGCAAACATCATAAATGAAAAAAAAATCAAGCAGTATTGAAATTTTAATTATAATTGCATAAATGAATAAAATATCAAATAGTATTGCAAATTTAATTAAATTTGCATAAATTAAAAAAATATCGAATAGTATTAAAATTTTAAAATTATCACTTACCATTGTCATTTGATCAATGGAAATGTGCTTATTATCGAGATGGATTAATTCTCCGGCCATTGCTAACACTATCAAATTTTTTTAATTTAAAAAAAATTAAATTTAAAAACAAATTTAAACAAATAAATTTGATAGAATTTTGATAGAATTTTGAGAAAATTTCAATGAAATTTGATAGATTTTTGAAGGGAATATTGAAAGAATGTTGAGAATTATGAGAGAATTGTGTGGAAAATAAATGAAGGGAAAGGAATTTTGAGAGAATTATAGAAATTGTGAGAGATTTGTGTGAAAAAATAATTTGGGGGGCCTTTTTATAGTTTTTTTTTGGGATCATTGGAAGCCAACGGTCAAAACGCTTCCTTAGGGGAGCGTTTTGCTGACGTGGACATTAAAGCGCACTGAAGTTAAAGCGTTTTCGAGGAAAACGGCCTGATCCGGTAAATAACCCAATAAACGGCCCAATTCTGTTATTAATTTTAAAAAACGGGCTTTTTGGGTAAAATGGCCTTTCTTTTCCCAAAGTTGCTCCTAATTCTTCTCTCACGTCTCTCACTCCCCCTTCTTGGTTCGTATGCTTTTTCTTTTCTTTCTTTGTTTTTCAAATTTTCTTTTTTTTGCTTTGCTTTGTTTGTTTCCTGTTAAACTTTCACTTTTTTTGTTATTCTTTCTTCGCCAATCTGTTTCCTGTTCGTAGCTTGTGTATTTTCTTCTTTTGTTGCTCAAACTTGGACGATTGTGTTGTTAATAATTTACTTGAAACCCTCTTGGGTATTTCAATTTCGGTTGGGTAAGAGAATGATATTTCTATAGTTGTTATGGTAATTTTGGTTGTTGGGTTATCAATTGAAAGAAGTGAATTTTCTATTAAGTTTTGATTTTAATTATATCGATGCACTTCTAGGAGAAGATCGAGGGGTGCTTGGTGATCCTCCAGCGACTTAGGCGAGGTTAAGTTGCTGTTTCATTCTAGAGTAAGTGTTCTCGTCGTTGTAGGGGCTGTTCTGTTTCTGTAATTGGGTTTAATTGATGGATTTTTTTTATCAAATTACTCACTCGAGTGTGGTAAAAATCATGTGTTTAATTTGTGAGTTGTGGTTTATAGGTTATGGTGTTTTTGTTCTTGAATCTACATAAAAAGCAATTTAGATATGTGTGTTTCTAACTCGAAACCATCACGAAAGAATATGAAAAATTTGAAAAAAATACAAAGTAAAAATGATATTGTTGTTCGTCACATGACCGTGTGGGCTATGTGGGTGCGCAGGGGTGTGTGCAATTACACGGGCAAGACAAGTAGGTCATGTGAGTCACATAGTCGTGTGTCAGGCTGTGGTGTGAGTCACGAGCATGTGTAGACTGTGTGATAGGCCGTGTGGGCCACATGGGCTAGCCAATTTGGATCGTATGGGCCACATGAGCGTGTGGACCCAATTTATGAAAATGTACCACTTAGGGTTGTATAAATTTATAATCCGTAATTAGACCCTCCGTAAGGTCCACATTGTTTAATTAAGGCTTGAAATATGGTTAATGCTATTATGTTCAGAATATGCATTACATATATATATATATATATATATATATGATATTTGTTTAATAATTTTGGAAGCATGACTATTTTGGAAGTATGTATAATTACATCCATATTCTGTTATCTGTTAATATGATTACATTTGTATTATGTGTATCTATTAAAATGATTACATTTGTATTTTGTATATATGCTAATATGATTACATGCATTTGGGTTGGGATAAGATATGTTGAAGGAAGTGTGGACAGTTTAATTTATTTGCCTTGTTTGTTGGCTCAGCCACATACATCTAGTTCTGGCGAATTACCGCATTTCGTATCTTGCAACATAACTGCTCCGATTTTGTCTAGTGACATACGTTCACTTCTTGGTGTGTGGGCATGGATGAGTATTTAATACCTTAATTGGTGTGTTGGGATGGACGGAGATGGTGTGTACCGGATGGGGGTAGGACCTATATTTGTATCTGTCTGTATCTGTTTCTTAAAATGGTTATGCATTTGATTTGTAATTGAACAATGTCTGAAATATGTAATTGAGCATGATTTGATAAGTGTTCCTTGTAATATTTATGTATATGATATATTGATGAAATATTTCGCACACTGGGCTTGTAAGCTCACATTATTTTTTGTTTATATTCTTTCAAGTAATTAACAACCTTAGGGCTGGTCAACGTAGCGGAAGCTTAGTTATTAGTTGCATTTTGTTTAATACCGTTAAGTTATAATTTATTTTTTGGGGACTGTTTAATTTGGAATTTTAGAACTATTTTGGTTTGTATTTATACTTTGCTTGCTATGATTTGGTTTTATTCTGAACGTCTTCATTTCAAGCTAAAAAGAAGTTGGGTTTTCAAAATCAAAATATGGTTTTCAAAACTATGCTAGTTTTAGAATTTCCACCGCAAGAAAATTAAGAGTATGATTATGTGGTTCTTCAAAATATAGTGACAGCTTAAACGAGGAGTTTTCTTAAAGATTTTGAGTAGGGATGGAAATGAGGTTTGACTTTGATTTATACTGAGATCAAACTTTGGTTTTCAAGATGAACTTTTGTGACACCTCAGAATTTGACCATTATGTCTAGACCAAGTATGAGGTGTTACAGTTACTCTATCTTGAAACTCTTGAATGGCTTAGCTGCTAGTAACCATACTTGATTTATACTTGGTTGTTAACTCATACATATATATAATATTCCACTTCCTAAATTGTTTCTAATTTGCTTTACTTGTTGTTGGTCAAGCCAAATCTGGGACTCAAATACACAAGTGGATTAGCTCTTGCACGGCGACAAATTGAAATAAGGCTTTTCAATAATATAGTGGTTAACCCTAAAATTTAATGCGACATAAATAAAGGAATCGAAATATTGCAATTGTGGGAGGTTCGCATATGCTACTCTAGGCCAACTTCACTAATCGTACCCCTTAGTGCGACCCTAATTCAAAATTGTCCAGGAAAAAGATATTGACTCGAAAGCTGTTAATACGCAAATACTAATTTATATATCCTTTAACTAGAGCTACTTTTTCACTTCCTCTTCCCTAACCCATAATGTATTCTTTATATACCTACGTACGGTACGAGTGTTTATATTTTCATACTCTCATAATTAAAAATAAATAATGAAGCATGTGATAATGTATTTAGGGGTGAGCAAAACTCGATTCGACTCGAAAAAAATTCGAATCGAGTTAAACGAATTGAGTTATTCGAGTCAATTCGAATTTTTTTTGAATTTCGAGTTCGAATCGAGTTGAGTTTTTAAATTCGAATAACTCAAATAATTCAAATAATTCGAATATCAAACTATAATATTTTACAATTTTACCCAAACTCCCAAACCTTTTTACTTTTCCCTCAAAACTTTTACTCCTTCCCACTTTCCCCCTAAAACTTTTACTCCCCTTCCATCCCAACCCCCCAATCTACCCAAAATCCATTTCCTACCCAAATTTTACTCTCCTATTTACTTTTTTTTCAAAATTTTACTCCCAAAAACTCTCAAAACTTTTTATTTTCCCCTAAAATTTTTACTCCCTCCCACTTTCCCCCTAAAATTTTTACTTCCTTCCTATCCCACCTCCCATCTACCCCAAATCCCTCCCTCCCAATTTTCTTTAATATTTTCCCTCCAAGATTTTACTCCCCTTATTTACTTCCCCTCAAACTTTTATTCCCCAAAACTTTTTATTTTCCCCCTAAACTTTTACTTCTCACCTTTTACTCTCAAATAAAAAATCAAAATTATCTAAAAAAAAATCACTAAACATAAATAGTAATAATTTTATTAATATCTACTATTTATATTATTAACTTAAATTTCACATTTTATATTATTTATGTTATTGAATTGTTTAGTCATATTGAATATTTATATTAAAATTGAATTATTAATTATGCCATTAAATATTCATGTTAAAATTTTATATTAGTATCAATTTCATATTTTATCTTTAAAATAACTTTTATTAAAAAATCACATTTTTACATTTAATATATTTTTTAATTCCAAAATACATAGTGACAAGAATCTGAAGATAATTGAAACAACTAAGCAAACAAAGAAGCTAACCCATATATAAAAGATTAATAAATAAATTATGAGGTGATGAAAGTTAATAAAAATTTTGATTAAGGTGGATAAATTTTATTACGATGGATGACAGTGGTTACAAGGACCCAAAATTATTTTATAAAATTTAGCTCGAACAAATATATTCGATTCGAATTCTATCTCACTCGACTCGATTCGAGAAAATTTCAAATCAAATTAGGATGATAAAATATGATTCGTCGACTCGATTAACTCGAAATTTTTTCATTCGATTCGATTCGATTCAATCGAATGCTCACCTCTAAATGTATCGACTTTAATAAAGTGATTTTTTCATTAATATCACCATATCCAAACACAAGATCAAAACACTAAAATCAAATATACAAGATAAACCCAAAATTGTAAATCATTTAATACACGAATACCTTGCACTGCTTCAATGCATCACCAAACAAACACTTGACACACGCTAAAACTAGATGTCAAAGCACTTTACATATATAAATAAAACTCTTGCAAAATAACCCGTGTTGAGGTCACTATGTGAGCAATGACTCATGACCCAACCTTGTAGGGTCATGGCAAGGTAGTGTTGAATATCAACACCAGCTTATTGGAGAATATAAAAATTAACTTTGGTGAGTAGTATTTACTAAATTTAGCCTTAAGTTTTATGTTAGTAGGGAAATGGATACCATATTATTTAGGAATAAAAAAAGCAAGGGATTGTGAGTTTATATAAAAACTCATATTCCACATTGCTTAGAAAAATGAAAGTAATGAGACATTGAATCTATATAAAGACTTATGTAGTAAATGTTAAGTGCATCAAACCAAATATTGAGGGGTGTTTGGTAAATAAAGTTTTGGGCGTTTTCTAGTTGATTTGGGCACAAATGGAGGATTGAGTAATTAAACCCTTTAATTGTACGTAGAGATCCGAAGTATCAAAGTCAACCCAATATTTTAAAAATTCTATAGTTTGGTCCTTATTTGATCCCGAGTTACCTTAAGAGCTTTTGTAAGCTCATAAAGGATCCGAAAATTAATGTATATCATATTGTGAATGAATATTATAATTAATAGCATGTATACATGGTTAAATGGAATCGTAGTTGCTCCAACAAAAAATGCGGCATCCTGTAGCTCAGACCGGATGATTGGGTAAGTATGGGGTGTTACACTATATTTCTTTTTGGACATAATTATTACTTTCTTTAATTGATGGAAATTCACGATATAAATTCTATGGTAAGTGTACAATGATTATCTCTCTATAACAACATATTATAAGTGTATACCAACCACTTCTCTATAACAATCAAAATCTAGTAGACAAATAGAGTTGTTATAAAGAGAGTTGACTGTACAAATTTTCTTTACCCGTGCAATGCGTGGGTTGATTATTTGTATTAATTAAATTACATTAATTATTTCTTAATTTTTTTCATAACTTTTGTAACATTTAGTTTATAATATGGTTATGGAATTAAAACATAATGATATATAAATTTAATTTTAAAAACATGATATTTGACCGAATTTAAATAAACAACATTTTGAAATTATTTTTACCATATAAATATTATAATAATAAAAGAATTTCTGAGATACTAACAAGAATTGAATCTTGTATAGGAAATTACTCCAAAGACTACTTTTACTAATCAAAAATCAAAAATCAAAAATCAAAATCGTATTCTATAATTAATAATAAAAGTATCTTTGTATAGACTACATACTGAATGAAAAAAAACTCCTAAGTTTATTAAACTCTAGTTAAACTAAAGCTTATTGCCAACTAACAACCATAAAACTTTTAAACAATTTGCAAGACTTAAAAAAAAAAAAAATCCTAAAATTCGAAATAACTACCAAAAACATACAACTTAATAAATATAATATTGGGCTTCTATATAATCAAAATTAGACATTACAAGTAAGTGCAATATATTTAAACATGAATTTAAAGTCCAAAACTTGTAATTCCAGTACTGACTCGTCTAAATTTTCTCCTCATTGAGTCTTCACTAAAACATCCATAACTTGAGATATCGGATTTGGTATACGGTGATTCAAAACAAATTTTGAAACTAAGAGATAGATCTTTCATCCACCAGCAGACATCTCGAACAAAAAATACCATAATCCCATCCCAAAATATGTCCCAAGTCAACTAATTTCTTAAACTTAATAATTGATAGCTTTGATAGATTTAATTTAATATATTTCACCTCATACGTACCTTCATCACCCAATCTAAAAAAATGACAAAGAGCTTTGTATTAATGGTCTTCCCATCTCGGCACTCAATAATTCATTAATACAAGAAAGTTTCTAACACCTTTCAGCATGGTTAATCAATTTATTTAGTCTAATGTTACAACATCTCGCCCCTCTCCCTCATTTGCCCATTATCTAACATTATTTGGTTTCTACTCCACACTTCGTGTTCATGCTTCTTTTACTTAACTCTCTCCCATGTAAAATACTTTCCAAACCCACAAGTCATTTTCCTTGGAAGTTTCTCTACCAAAGCTTATTTATTGCAATATTTTTTCACAATTATATTTTGAACCACCCAGCTTGCACCTCTATAAATAGAGCCAAGCTTGTCTCGCCAAAAGTGCTTGATTCATTGATTTGGATTTTCGAATCCTCTATCCTCTTTGAACCTACACAACCATTCCCAATTCTTCATGTGAATTTTTCTCTTGCCACGACTAGTATGCCAATGAAAGTCTTTGGCTATTTTGTCAAAAGTATTACAAACATTATCCAACGCCTTAAAACAAGCTAAATGGTAGATATTGGAATATTGCTAAGAGTAATCAACGTGAATTTTTCCCCTGCTGAAAAATATTTGCTTTCCGACCAAGAAGCTGTTTTTGAAGTCTATTAATCAATGGTTGAAATTGTTCCACATTTTATCAAAATCAAACCCCAAATGCTCGTTATCCCTACTTTCACCCCAAACCTTGTCTAAACATTTTCATAAATTTCGAAGGATAATTTCTGCTAAACCTGACCAGACATAAGGCAGTACTTAAATCCATATTCGCCATAACTTCCGCCACAAAGTTCCAACTAAGTCTGTCATAGGCTTTGTTTGTCCAACTTCAATGAGCCAAAAATTCCACCTTTACTTCTTTTTTTTCTCTAAATTGTGCTCAGAATTTCGAATCCTACAATCACATTATCATAGATCTGTCTATTGTTAACAAAGGCATTCTGAAGCGGAGATATCAAGCTTTCCATAATTGGTTTCATCTTCTTAACCATAATTTTAGCAATTAATTTATACAGACTGGAGCATAAACTTATAGGTCTATAATCCCCGGCCATCTCGTTCTATTCTTTCTTTGGAATTAAGACAATAAACGTCTTATTAAATTCTCTCAATAAAGGGTGTTGTTGTGGTCAAGCTAATTACAGTTCCACTGAAGAGGTCTCTAATAAAAATATTCTGCAGAATGGAGATGATAATGTTAAGGTTTCTTTGCATAAAAGCTGAGGAGATGAATCGTGTAGGACCTTTGTTGAAGATGATAATATTAAGGCTGTTGAAAAGATTGCTAATTAGGTGATAGGGATTAGTTTTTTATAATAGGATAATATAAGTTGGAATTTTAAAAAGTACATATATTAAAAAGATTTTACTTCAACGCTGTCAGTTTGATAAGAATCAATGCAAGTTTAATGTAATTTAGAGTAACCTAAATGCGTTTACACAAAAAAGTTTAGGAATGAAACCGAAGGATTAAATTATTCAGAAATCATTCCTCTCTTTCCGTAAATAAGTAGACACAACATTGTAGTATAAATTAGAGAGAAACTTGTTGAATCTAAACATAACAAACGGCACCTAGAAAGGAGAAAACATGTCTGGTTGGCCACGTTACCCACCCTGTGCAAGTGGCACTTGCACTGATGTTGTCTGTTGCGCTCATGGTACATTCCATCCCCTCTTTTCAATTTCTTTTTGTCCCTCTTTTAAGTTGCAGTCTCAATTATGTATGTACGTATTTGTTTGAACGTTGCAGGACATAAACTGAGGTGGCCTGAACTGTTGGGAAAAAATGGAGCAGCGGCTAAAGCAACAATCGAAAAAGAAAATCCAGAAGTAACAGCTGAGATACTGACACCAGGAAGAGTTGGACCTCCTAATTTTTGCTGCAATCGTGTTTTTGTAATTGTCGACACTCATGGCAATGTAACCAATATCCCTACTATCGGTTGAGTTCACACAATCCCACTAGTTCTTATTCTCAACCTTATTTATGAATACATTATAATAATGAAAATTTTCAATAATAAAAGGTTTCTTTTTCCCAAGAATTAACAGAGTTTAATTCCGTCTTGTTTCCTTTTTCTTGTTAATGGAAATAATTTTTATTAATTATCCTTTTTTTTAATTCACAAATTTACATATCCAATTAAAATACCTTAATGGCCACTGTCTGCACGAACCAACACTTCGTCAAATTACTTTTGTAAAAGGCAGAATTTTTAGTGTAAAGTACATAAATGTCATTAAAATAATGTCCCCATTCTACTTTAGTCATTAATTTTTTTTATTTTTACTATTTTGACCACTAAATTATACAAATAAAAAATGTTATAACCATGTTTTGTTCGGGTCTTGTCCTAAGTTAAGTTTGAATCAAGATTAGATTGAATTTGAATATTATGACTATCGAGAGTTAACTTGAGAATATTTTTTTATTAAAATAAATTTAAAATTTTAAAACATTGAATTTTTAATTAAAAATATAAGAATCTGATCTTTTATATTAGGTGTGATTGGTCACCTATAAAATTATTATTTTAAGAAGAATTTTTTAAATCTTTTTTAAAATAAGATAATTTTTTGTCTACATTTGAAAATTAGAGTGAAATGAAATTGGGTTTCAAAGTTAGTTTTGTGAGGGGAAAGTTATAGCACCCCTTTATGCTCAAAATTTGTACCTTTTAGCTACCTTCTCTCTTAAGTCTTGAATAGTAGTTGTTCAAAATTCAAGATTTAATTACAATCCCTAGTTAAAACAATTAGGAAAGGGGTTTTTTTTTTTTTTTGTTTAGTGAATTGGGTTTTCTAAAATATGCATAAGTAAATAAATAATATTTTCCCATGTCTCTCAAGTTGACGAAATATAAGAAGTTTTATATTTCAATTTTTTATATTCATTTGATTTTTTGAAGGACATTTTGTTCGTAAATATAATCGGTGATGTAACATTCCAATAGATAGGTTTGAGTTACAAGATGTCACATTCGTTGCCAACAACTGCAATTTAATTACATTCAATTTATACCATTAATCATTCATTTACGAGTTTAAAACACATGATGCAATACACATTCATTTTTAAGTCTTATACGAGCTTACAAAAGCTCTAATACCAACCCGAGATTGAATTAGGACCAAACTGTAAAGATTTCATAGTATCGGGTTGACATCGCGACTTCGGAGTTCCACATCACAATGCAACTCACTGACTAGACTTGTTGTGACCTTAAGTATACATTGTCGTGACGTAACTTTCTGTTTGTTCTTTGTCACGACGTTGGAGTACGTCGTCGTGACGTGACTCACTATTTCCAAAAGGGCCAATTTTGAACAAGTTGAAAAGACCTGAAATAACACTTAAATATCCTAATTATAATGAATTCAACAATATACCAATTGCATTCAAGCCAAAATATGGCAAAATGGTACTTCAAGATAACATTAGACAACCAAATTCCAAATTCGACCATTTACAATACCGATTCTTACTTAAATGCAGCACCTATTCTCTATTGTCGCTCTTCCTTGGAACTCATGAATGGCTTAGCTGCTGGTAACTATATCTTATTTATACTTGGTTATTAACTCATACATATGTATAATATTCCACTTCCTAAATAGTTTCCAATTTGCTTTACTTGTTGTTGGTCAATCTAGATTTGGGACTCTTAAACGGATACACAAGTGGATTAGCTCTTGCACGACAACAAATTGAAATAAGGCTTTTCAATAATCTAGGAGTCAACCCTGAAAATCAATGCAACATTAATAGAGCAATCGGAATATTGCAATTGTAGGAGGTTAGCATATGCTACTCTAGGCCAACTTCACTAATCGAAACCCTTAGCACAACCCTAATCCAAAACTGTCTACAAAGAAGATATCGACCCGGAAGCTGTGGATGCGCGAATACTAATATATATATATATATATCTCTTAACTAGAGCTACTTATTTCTCTTCCTCTTCCCTAACCCATAATGTATTCTCTATATACCTACGTATGGCATGAGTGTTTGTATTTTCATATTCTCATTATAATTAATGAAAATATATAATTAAAATAAATAATGAAGCATGTGATAATGTATCAACTTTAATGAAGTGATCTTTTCGTTAATATCACCATATCCAAACACAAGATCAAAAAACTAAAATAAAATATACAAGACAAGCCCAAAATTGTAAATCATTTAATAAATGAATACCTTGCATTGCTTTAATGCATCACCAAACAAACACTTGACACACGCTAAAAGCAGATGTCAAAACACTTAACATATATAAATAAAACTCTTGCAAAATAACCAGTGTTGAGGTCACTATGTGAGCAATGACTCATGACCTAGTTTTGTAGGGTCATGACAAGGTAGTGTATATGGCATGTATTTAGAGTTTAAGCCAGTTTTGTAAAGAAATGATTTGTAACACCTTTAACCCGTATCTGTTGCCGGAATAGGGTTACGAGGCATTACCAGATAACACGCTTCATTCACATAGAATTATACATTCATACTCAAAATCTATTTAAAATATTCACAATGACCCTTGCAAGGCTCTACGAGACCTTAAAACATGCTTAGAAGTAGTTCGGGACTAAACCGATAACATTTGCAAACTTTAGGAAACTTAGAAAACTTACATACATTTAAGGGTCACAACAGGCTGTGTGCCTTACACAGCTAGCAGACACGCCCGTGTCATCTCACAACCTCAGAGATATCCAACTCAGCTAACTTTTCAAGCGAATAGTCCGCTCGTACTGGAATGAAATGAACTGATTTTGTCAACCGGTCAACAACAACATAGATTGCATCTTTCTTACTCGAAGATAGAGGCAAGCCAGAAACAAAATCCATAGTCACTCTATCCCATTTCCACTCGGGGATCATAATCGACAGCAATAAACCATACGGTACCTGATGCTCAGCTTTAACTTGTTGACAAATCAAATATTTCGAAATAAATTCCAAAATATCACGTTTCATGCCATGCCACCAATAAAGTTGTTTCAAATCGTTATACATTTTCGTGCTTCCTAGATGAACAGATAAACAACTACTCTGTGCTTCATTCAAAATCATCTGAATCAACTCTGTATTTCTCTGGACACGTATTCGACTTCTGAATCTTAAATAGTCATCGGAATCAACTTAAAACTCTGAATCAGGGTTCCAATCACATTAAGCTCTTTTAGCTAACATTTCATTATCAACTTTCTGAGCTTCGTAAATCTGCTGTACAAACAACGGTCTCGTTTTCAACTCAGCTACAATCGATCCGTCATCAGATAGAGCCAACTGAGTATTCATTGCACGTAGAGCAAATAAAGATTTCTGGCTTAATGCATCAGCAACAACATTTGCTTTTCCTGGATGATAATCAATTACTAGCTCGTAATCCTTTAGCAATTCTAGCCATCTTCGCTGTCTCAAATTCGAATCTTTTTGAGTCATCAGATATTTCAAACTCTTGTGATCAGAATAAACATGGCATTTCTCACTGAACAAATAATGACGCCAAATCTTCAATGCGAACACAATGACTGCTAACTCTAAATCGTACGTCGGGTAATTCTTTTTGTGGGGCTCCAACTGTCTCGAGGCATAAGCTATGACTTTACCTTTCTGCATCAAAATATAGCCCAGACTATTCAACGATGCATCACTATAAATCACAAATTCTTTACCCGATTCTGGCTGTACTAACACTGGAGCTTAATCAAATGAGCTTTCAACTGATCAAAACTTTTCTGACATTTCTCAGACCATTCAAACTTTACATCTTTCTAAAGCAATCTCGTTAACTGTGTTGTAATCATAAAAAAGCCTTTCACAAATCGTCTATAATAGCTAGCTAGTCCTAGAAAACTGCGAACTTCAGATACATTTCTCGAAGGCTTTCAATCCATTATTGCAGAAATCTTGCTCGGGTCAACTTGAATACTCGATGCTGACACAATATGCCCCAGAAAACCAACCTCACGTAACCATAATTCATATTTACTGAACTTTGTATATAACTGCTTATCACGTAGAGTCTGCAATACAATTCTCAAATACTCGGCATGCTCATTTTCATCTCGTAAATATATCAAAATATTATCTATGAACACAACAACAAATTGATCTAGGTACAGTCTGAAACTCCGGTTCATTAAGTCTATAAAGATAGCAGGTGCATTTGTTAGTCTGAAAGGCATAACTAAAAGTTCATAGTGACCATACCTTGTTCTAAAAGCTATCTTTGGCACATCAGAGTCTCTAACTCACAACTGATAATAACCTGATCTCAAATCTATTTTTGAAAACACTGTAGCCCATTTCAATTGATCAAACAAATCATCAATCCGCTGTAGAGGGTATTTGTTCTTGATCGTCACTTTATTCAACTTTCTATAGTCTATACACATTCTCATCGTGCTATCTTTCTTTTTCACAAACAACACGAGAGCACCTCAAGATGAGGAACTCGGTCATGCAAATCCTCTATCAGTTAGTTCTTGCAACTGAGCTTTCAATTCTTTTAACTCTGTCGGAGTCATTCTGTATGGAGCTATCTATATCGGCATTGTACCCGGCATTAACTCAATGCCAAACTCAACCTCTCGGATCTGTGGTAAACCCGGTAAATCTTCGGGAAACACATCTAGATACTCACACACAACTAGTACTGATTCGATCTTCTTTTCAGTCACTTTCGTATCAAGTACATAAGCAAAATAAGCTTTACAACCCTTTCTCGCATATTTCTAAGCTAACATCGATGAAATCACTGTTGGTAAACCATTCATATCATCTGACTCAATCTGGATAATCTTATTATTCTGACATCTCAGATCAATCATTTTTCATTTGCAATTCACAACAGCATCATGCAGCGTTAACCAATCCATACCCAGAATTATATCAAATTCATCAAATGGTAAAAACATGAGGTCAGCCGAAAAACAAATATCCCGAATCATCAATGGACAGTTCTTGCACACTTTATCAACCAACACGCGCTTGCCTAAGGGGTTCAATACTCTAATTACAAATTTAGTAGACTCTACAAGCAAAGTCTTACTACATACTAAATTCACACATATATACGAATAAGTTGATCCTGGATCTATCAATGCAATAACTTTAGTATCATAGAGAGTAAAAGTACCAGTGATAACATCTGAGATGACGCTTCTTCGCGAGCGCGAATAGCGTAGGCTATTGCAGGTGCTCTAGCATCAGATCTCGCAGCAGTGTCTTGTGTCACACCTCTAGCTGCAGTGTTACTCGACCTAGTATTCTGTACTGTATCTTGCTCAGCCAACTCCAGACAATCACGGATAAAATGATCTAATGATCCACATTTAAAATAAGCCCTATCATTCAATCTACAATCATCGGAATGTCGTTTACCATAATGTTTACATTCAAGTCAGTTAGGTCTCGTACTCCAAACACTAGCTATCGAAGTAGCTGGAGCATTGAAGCTCGACTGTTGTCTCACTCTATCTCTGTTTAAATGTCCCACTGATGTATTAGAACGATTAAACGAGTCTTGGAATTTCTTCTATGCAGATTGGTACGGCTTACTCATTGATCTCTTTCTCGAATCTCTAGCTTCTTAGTTTGCTTTTCTCTTTTCTTTACTGAGATCCTCGAATTTACAATCCTTTTCAACTAAAACAACGAATTCTTTGATTTCCAGAATCCCTATTAACAGTTTTATATCTTCATTCAGCCCGTCAACAAATCTTTTACACATGATCTCTTCAGTGGAAACATATTCCCGAGCATACTTACTCAATCGTACGAACTCTCTTTCATATTCAATGACATCATCCGACCTTGTTTCAGTTCTAAAAACTCTTCATGTTTCTGATCGAGAAATCGTTGACTTATGTATTTCTTTCAGAATTTAGATTGGAAGAACTCCCAAGTAACCCGTTCTCTAGGAACCACAGATGTCAACGTTTTCCACCAATGATATGCATTATCTCTAAGCAAAAATACAACACACTTGATACATTCATCCGGAGTACAGGACAATTTATCAAATACTCTGATTGTGTTCTCGAGCCAAAACTCTTTTTTCTCAGCATCATCATCTATTGTAGCCTGAAACTCATCAACCCCGTGTTTTCGAATCTTATCAATAGGTGGCTTACTCAATCGAATCGGATCTATCACTTGTGGCACAACTGGGACTTGTTGAGGAACAGGTGGGGGTGGAGGTCGTTGAGTAGTCGGATTCGTTTGAACGAACTCCGTAAACCACTCACTCATCATTTGGAAGAAGGCTTGCTTAGTCTCTCCCCCTTGGCTACTAGTTACAAGTTTAGAATCAGACTGCACTAACCCTTGAGCGGGAGCAGGTGCATTACTTTCAACATCGTCAGCTACGGCTCGATCGGGATCAATTTGCTATATAAAAACACATTTTAATTGTTAGGAATCATCACACTATCACAGCTTATATATATGGCATGTATAGCTAGACTCTCACATGCTACGTTAGTCCTAGAATTGACTAAACCGTAACTCTGATACCAATTAACTGTAACACCCCTAATCTATATCCGTCACCAAAATAGGGTTACGAGACATTACCGGATAACACACTTCATTCACATACATTTATACATTCATACTCAAAATCCATTCAAAATATTCAAAATGTCCCTTGTAAGGTTCTATGAGACCTTAAAACATGCTTAGAAGTGGTCCGAGACTAAACCGATAACATTTGCAAACTTTAGGAAACTTAGAAAGTTTTCAAACATTTAAGGGTCACAACAGGCTGTGTGCCTCACATGGCTACCAGATAAGCTCGTGTCACATGCCGTGTGAAAACAGGGCATACATACTAACTTGTACCACCGGCCGGAGACACGCTTGTGTGCCATGGCCGTGAGAAAATTAGGAAGGTTACTGACTTGGCCACACAACCGGCCACACACCCATGTGCCAGCCCGTGTGCCACACATAGCCAATAGACACGCCCGTATGTCTAGACCGTGCCAAACTTGTAAGGTATACTGACTTAATTCAAAATGGTACCCCAAGGGACATATGGGTGTGCAGCATGATCGTGCGTTGCACACGGCTGAGACACACGCCCGTGTGGAAAAAAATAAGCCATTTATAAAGCCAATTTGCCACCCTTCTTTCGTACACACAAAGTAACCAAAATAGTACCATTTCAATACATATATAGGCAGCCAAAACATGCCACTTCATACAAATATCATTCCATCTATCTTCAAACATTTCAACTACTCAATTCCATATTCAAAACATACCAAATCCTTAAGCCAAAATCATCACAACTTACATAAGTTCCAAATGTATTAAATCATCATCTTATCATCTATTTCATGTCACATAACCTATCATATTATCATATCAAAATCAAACCACTATATGCCAACTTTCAAGCATTAGTAGATCTATTAAATACTAACCCAATTGAACAACCATTTAGCTATATCAACAACTACGACAAACATACCAAAACAAGCCAACATATAAGGCATTATATACATCACAATTATCACTTATCAAACACATAACTTAAGCTAACTTAAATGGCTATACACACCAACATTTATAAGCCAAATCTCATGGCTAAATCATAACTCAAAACATACCAATATGACACTAGCCTATACATGCCATGTACCATATATACAAAGCTCCAAAAGTACCAACGAGATGATCGATAGTGTGATGACATTTCCTGACAATCCCTGAGTCTAAGTTAGCTTCGATAATCTATAAAATAGGGAAAGAACACACAAAGTAAGCTTTAAAAGCTTAGTAAGCCATATACAAATAAAGTCTTTACATAAATATTTGCATATCAATTCAAATATGCTAAACATAGCTAATCACATACAATTTCACAAACCTTTCTCATTGAACATATATTCAATATCTTAATCAAGTTCATCAAATACTTTCCCATTTCAATGCTCGTATGAATTTTGTACGTACCTGAGTCACTTAGCTCATTCACATATTCTTTCTCGACTTGACCTTGCCCATTGAACAATTCGAAATCATTAAGGATACTCAGAAATCACATAAGCTCGTACAATGCCATATCCTAGATATGGTCTTACATGTTATTATATATCGATGCCACTATCCCAGACAAGGTCTTACACGAAATCGATTAACGATGCCAATGTCCCAGACATGGTCTTACACATAATCTCAATATAATGCCAATGTCCTAGACATGGTCTTACATGTAATCACATCTTGATAACCTAATGTCATGACATCTGTATCCTATACTATTCCTAAGGTTCGTACGAGACTTTTGAATATCGTAACTTTGTCGATTCTTGCTCGTAAGTGCTCCTTCAACATTAATAACATTTCCATGACAAGTAAACACATGTAATTCATTTTAAAGGCATTTATTTGCATATGAACTGACCTCATAGTCGGAATAGAGGAACCGGATCCACTATTCGATAACTTTCGATTTCCCTCGATCTAAATCCGATTTCTTTCGTTCTTGATCTATATACATTCAAAATTAACTCTTTTATTCATCAACACGTTCAATTCAATCCACAAACACATATTTGGACATTTTTACACTTTGCCCTTAAACTTTCACATTTCTTACAATTTAGTCCTTATTTCATAAAAACACAAATTACATAATCTCTTTCTAATTTCATGCTAGCAGAATTTTCCTAATGCTTATATCAGCCTATATTTATCATTTATTCACACATTTAACTACGTATTTTCACATTTTCACAGATAAATCCCTATTTGACATTTTTGTCAAAAATCATTTAATAAAACTTGATAATCTATCATCAATTATCCATTTTTCATCATCAACTATTGCAAAGCTCATAGATTCAACAATAGCACTTCATAAAATAATCAACAAATTCAAAAATTAAGACACATGCTAGCTAGAACACGAAGCAACGATCACAAAAACATAAAAATCATAAAAAATCGAGCTAAAACCGTACCTTAATCAAAGCTTCAAGTTGTTGAAACACTAAACACATTCAAGATTTCTTTTCTTCTTCAAATTCGGTGCAAAAAAGATGATAATGTACTTGTAGTGGGCCAAATTTGCCCGGGCCTAATAGACCCAAAAATAAAACAAAATATAAAACCAAAAAAAAATAAAAAAAATCCAAATTCTAAAGTCCATTAAACAGTCCAATACAAGCCCAAAATAATAAAAATCAATAACCCAAACTTTAAACCCAATTACAAAACCCTAAACCAAGCCCAACAATGTAGCCCAAAATCAGAAAAAGCAAAAAATAACTAAACCCTAGGTGCACCGCACCTAGGGTCTTTTGATTAGCCGCCATTGGCCACCGCCCTTTGCCCTCTGACTAGCCTGCTGCATTGCCATTGTCATGGCTCTACCCACTTGCTTGCAAAAGAAAGCAGAACAATAAATTAGCAAACAAGTTGTAAAAATGGCTAATAAAAGCTGTATACAAACATTGTAATTTTTTCGGATCATCAAATGCAAACAATATTCAAACACAAAAAAATAATAGAGATTGAATACAAAAAAAGAGAGAAGAACAAAAAAACAAAATAACATCAGAAACTCAAAGAGGTGATTTTTTTTTATATTTTTATTTTATCTTTTTATATTTTCTTTTGAATCTATTTTTTTTATAGATATGTATATATATAAAAAGGGTGGAGAGGTTCATACCTTTTTTTGATCGCTTAAAAAAGGGATTTTTTTTGCCCTCCGGCCACCGTGCACGACGGTCAACTGCGGCAGAGCCGTAGCGGTCGATGGCCGGTCCGATGACTAAAAATCACAGGAGGGGAGAGGGAATGAGAGAGTTTTCTCATTTTTTTTAAAGAAGAGTGCAGAAATGAATTTTTTTAAAAAAAATTGACTTTTATAAGGATCAGAAACGACGCTGTTTTGGTCCACAGCCTTCAGTGCCAAAACGACGTCGTTTTGAGCTGAACCGGACTGACCCGACCAGAACCACCTAGGATCCGCGTGTTTTTGGACGAAGGGGTTAATTGCACCCTTAGTCCTTCCGCTTTTGAGGCTGGTTACGATTAGATCCTATCTTATTTTCTTTATTTTTAATTTTGTCACAAATTTTCATTTTTCTTTCAATTTGGCCCACCTTGAAGCTGCGCGTTTTGGAGGGTGAGATATTGCCCATTTTGGTCCTTCCTTGTTATTCGAGCGTCCAAATTGGTCCTTTTCCTTTTTATTTATTTTTGATTTTCCTCAAAATTCTGTTTTAACATTCAAATTAGTCCTTTTTGTTATTTTTTGCTATTTTATTATTAAATTAATTAATTTAATATCATCATTATTATTATTATATTTATTATTATTACTATTAGTATTATATTTCTTTTTTGTATTTATTTACTTATTATTATTTTTAATATACTTATTCTATTTTATCATTTTATTAATTATCTACTTATATCCTTTTATATAATTTCAATCTTTAAAGTTATTTAATATTTGTATTATTATTTATTATTATTATCACTATTAGTAATACTATCATTTTTAAACCATTTTGCTTACTATTTATTTACGTATTTACTTTCTATTGTTTTTTAATTTAAATTTTTTAGGCTTTACCTATTATTTATAATCAGCTTGTTTATTTATTTATTTTATTTTATTCTCGTCCTTTTATTGTCATTCCCAATATTGCATTTTATATTATTCTGTTACGCACATTAGCACTGTGATTGGTTTTTACATTTTTATTACAAATTCGAGTAACATTAATCTTTATCCGATACATAAAGTTTCGCTTTTTTTTAAAACAAGCAATCTTTTGTAATTCAAGATTCGAAAAGTCATTCACTAACTTACGGAGTTTCGACTTTCTCGAAAAATCCAAATACTCGAACATTTTTTTAAAGCATAAATTTTAAATAATCTCAAAAATTACGAAAAGATCGTGTTCTAACTTACGGAATATGACTTTCTTCTAAAATTGAGATAATTGAACATCTTCTAAAATAAGTTTTTCGACGTTTATTTGCATATTGGGACGCAATTCTCACGGGACACAATTCTCTTTCTCGATTAACGTGAAATATGCTATTTTTCTCAAAAATTTTCAATTAAATATTATTTTAACAAAGGATCATATTTTTTTTTAAATCTTTTCAAATTTTCAATTTTCGACACTAAAGACATCAAGTAATCGACTAGGTACCAATTTTAAGCGTATCGAGAGTGCTAATCCTTCCTTGTGCATAACTGACTCCCGAACCCGTTTTTTGAATTTTGTACACTAAAAAGCATCGTTTTAATAAATTCAAACTTTTATTAAAATGATTGAATTACGAGGTGATCCGATCACACCTAAATAAAAAGGATTGGTGGCGACTCCCATTTTTCGTTTTCAAAATAAGTCGACCCTTTTTTTCAAAAAATGATTTCGACAGGACTAATTTCATGTTTGTTTTATTTTAATTAAACATTAATTCTATTTTTACCATTTTAACCTTGGTTTATAAAAACTTAAAACATCAAATATAAGGCCATTAATGTCCATCTCCACTATCAATGGTCTAATTACAACATAAGGACCTTTTATTTAATAAGCCATAGCAATTAAATACCTTTATCAAATAGAATGCAACTTTTGCATTTTATGCGGTTTAGTCCTTTTCTCAAATTAACCACTTAAACGATAAAATTAGCACACGAAACTTTCACACACATCTAATTTCATGCCATAAACACCAAAAATAATATTAAAATAATTTTACAACCTCGAATTTGTGGTTCCAAAACCACTATTTCGATTTAGCTAAAATCGGGCTGTTACATGATTAGTATATGTCATGTACCTAGGGTTTAAGCTGGTTTTGTATCATAAATGGTAGAATTTGGAATTTGGTTGTTTAGTGTTATCTTGACTCCCAACGTCGTGACGAAGAACAATAAGAGAGTTACGTCACAATGATGTATACTCAAGACAGTAACAAGCCTAGTCAGTGAGTTGCATTGCGGCAAGAAAGTCCCGAAGTTGCGATGTCAACCTGATACTTTGAAATCTTTACAGTTTGGTCCTTGTTCAACCTCGAGTAAATATTAGGGCTTTCGTAAGCTCGTATAAGATCTAGAAACGAATGTGTATTGCATCATGTGTTTTTAATACTCGTAAATGAATGATTAGGTATAAATTGAATGTAATTAAATTGTAATTGCTTTGGCAATGAATGTGACATTTTATAACTCAGACCTGTTGATCAGAGTGTTACATATCCAATTATAATTAAGAACGAAATGTCCTTCACAAAATCAAATGAATATAAACAATTGAAATATAAAACTTCTTATATTTGGTCAACTTGAGAGACATGGAAAAATATTATTTATTTACTTATGCATATTTTAGAACATGCCCCTGATAGGTTTGTAAAAAAGCTTATGGTTAGTGGTGATTGTGGCGTCTTGTTGGACTGTATAGCTATCTCGGAATGGTAAAGTGTTTGAAATGTTGGTTACAACTCTTGACGCTTTATTGTTTCATTCTATAATGAGAGCATTAATGTGAGAAAGAGTTGCCATAATAAATGTATCTTCTCATAAAGTGATTGGTGGAGCTGGCTGGTAAAATGTTGTGTGGGTAGAAGATCGATGAGGACTCGGGACTAGTTTGGGATTCTCCTCCTATGGCTAGGATACAATTCAATGTGGCAGGGGTTGTTATGGATAAGATAGAGGCTTGTGAAGGAGCGTTGAGGGATGATAAAGGGGTGGTTTCGACTTTATTTTTTGGTAGATGTGTAGCGGGGGGCTTGGAAATGGCGATTCTAATGGAAATTAAAGAGGCTGTAAAGATGGTTATAGAGTTGATTCTAAAGAAGCAGGTCCTTTTAATCATAGAATGTAATTCAATTACTGTTTTAGATTGGTTGAAATATAGTTGCCTTCGGTCGTGGTCATTTAGGAATTTGCTTGTGAATATTGAAGGAAGTTTAAGGCGAATGGCTGAGGTTCGAATTGAAGTCACAAATCGAGGTAAGAATGGAATGGGAAAAGCCTTGGCTAAAGCAGGTTTGTCGAGGAATACCTTGTTTAGAGAATATTGGTAATCTGTTTCGGGATTTGTTGTTTTTTTGGTTGTTTGTGCCATGTTTTGGCATAGTTTGGCTGCTTTTGATTCTTTGTTCGAGCTGGTATGGGTTGGGTGATCCAATGCCTTTTCCTATAATCAATTGACTGAGAAAAAAAAGAAAGAAACCCAATTCACTATAAAAAAACCTTTCCTAATTGTTTTAATTAGGGATTGTAATTAAATCTTGAATTTTGAACAATTATTGTTCAAGACCTGATATAAAATGTAGCTAAAAAGCACCAATTTTGAGTGTCATGGGGTGCTATAACCTTTCCCTCATGTAATTGACTTCTGAACCCAATTTCATTTCACTCTGGTTTTCAAACGCAGACAAAAAAATTATCTTATTTTAAAAAAGATTTTAAACTTTCTTCTTAAAATGATTATTTCATAGGTGACCGGTCACACCTAACATAAAAGATCAGTGGTGACTCCTATGTTTTTAATTAATAATACAATGTTTTGAAATTAAAATTTATTTAAAAAGAATATCGTCAAGTTAACTCTCGGTCAAAAAAATGGTTTTGATAGTCATGAAATTCAAACTCAATCCAATCTTGCTTCAAACTTGACTTAGGATAGGACCCGAACAAAATGTGGTTATAACATTTTTTATTTTGTATAGTTTAATAATCAAAATAGTAAAAATTAAAATTTCCGTAACCAAAATAGAACACAGATCACTTTAATGACCATTTATGTAATTTACTCTAAAAAATTATGCCTTTTTTAAAACTAAATTGACAAAGTGTTGGTTCGTGCAGACAGTGGACATAAAGGTATTTTGATTGGATATGCAAGTTTCTAAATTAAAAAAAAAAAAAAAGGAGAATGTATTGTTTCCAATTAACAAGAAAAAGAAACAAGACGGATTAAACACTGTTAATACTTGGGAAAAAAGAAACCTTTTATTATTGATAAACTTCATTATTATAATGTATTCATAAATAAGGTTGAGATGATGAAATAGTGGGATTGTGTGAACTCAACCAATAGTAGGGATATTGGTTACATTGCCATGAGTGTCGACAATTACAAAAACACGATTGCAGCAAAAATTAGGAGGTCCAACTCTTCCTGGTGTCAGTATCTCAGCTGTTACTTCTGGATTTTCTTTTTCGATTGTTGCTTTAGCCGCTGCTCCATTTTTTCCCAACAGTTCAGGCCACCTCAGTTTATGTCCTGCAACGTTCAAACAAATACGTACATACATAATTGAGATTGCAACTTAAAAGAGGGAAAAAAAGAAATTGAAAAGAGGGGACCGAATGTACCATGAGCGCAGCAAACAACATCAGTGCAAGTACCACTCGCACAGGGTGGGTAACGTGGCCAACCAGACATGTTTTCTCCTTTCTAGGTACCCTTTGTTATGTTCAGATTCAACAGGTTTCTCTCTTATTTATACTACAATGTTGTCTATACTTGCTTACGGAAAGAAATATATTTATTTTGAATGAGGAATAATTTCTGAATAATTTAATCCTTCGGTTTCATTCCTAAACTTTTTTGTGTAAACGCATTTAGGTTGCTCTAAACTACATTAAACTTGCATTGATTCTTATCAAACTGATAGCGTTGAAGTAAAATCTTTTTAATAAATGCACTTTTTAAGATTCCAACTTATATGGAAAGCTTGATATCTCCGCTTCAGAATGCATTTGTTAGCAATAAACAGATCTATGATAATGTGATTGTAAAAGTCGAAATTCTGAGCACAATTTAGAGAAAATAAAAAAAAGTACAGGTGGAATTTTTGGCTGATTGAAGTTGGACATAAACAAAGCCTATGACAGACTTAGTTGGAACTTTGTGGCGAATATGGGTTTAATTGAGAAATGGATTCATTTAAGGATCACTTGTATCTGCGCTGTGAGCTATCAACTCTTGGTTAATGGTGACCAATTGCAACATTTTTTTTCCAGAAATGGGAGTGAGACAAGACAAGCCATTATACCCCTATATCTTTATCTTATGCCACATTAATGAAAGCTGAAGAATCAAATTCCAAATTCATGGTATTTATTTTTGAGCATGACAGTTTTATCTTTTTTAGAACGAATTTTTAGGAGTGCCAAATTGTTAAAAATATCTTGGATGAGTACTATCGTATGTCTGGTCAGGTTATAAATATAGATAAGAATGAGTTGATGGTTAGCAGAAATTGTGATTCGAGATTTATGAAAATATTTAGACAAGGTTTGAGGTGAAAGTAGGGATAACGAGCATTTGGGGTTTGATTTTGGTAGAATGTGGAACAAAGCTAATTTTTTCAACCTTCGATTAATAGACTTCAAAAACAGCTTCAAGGTTGGAAAGCAAATCTTTTTCAGCAGGGGAAAAATTCACGTTGATTACTCTTATAGCAATATTCCAATATCTACCATTTAGCTTGTGCTAAGGCTTTGGATAATGTTTTAAGGGAGAGGGACGAGATAGTGCAAGAGGCGAGATATTGTAACATTAGACTAAATGAATTGATTAATCATGCAGAAAGGTGTATTAATACAAAGCTCTTTCTCATTTTTTTGAGAAATTTATTAATTTAAATTCACTAAAATTCTCAATTTTTAAGTCTAAAAAATCAGTTCACTTGTGACGCATTTTGGGACTAGATTATGGTATTTTTAGGTCAGATGTCTTTTTGTCCATGAAAGAACTATCTCTTAACTTTAAAACTTGCTTAGAATCACCTTATTTCGAATTTGAGAGCTTAAGTTATGGATGTTTTAGTGAAGACTCTAAGGTAGAAAATTTTATCGAGATTATTATCAGAATTATAAGTTTCGGACTTCAGATTCATCTTTAAACAATATTGTGCTTACTTTGAATGTCTAATTTAGATTATATAGAAGTTGAGTATTGTATTTATTAAGTTCTATGTCTTTTTGTATCTATTTGGATCTTAAGATTTTTTTTAATTCTTGTAAATTGTTTGAAAATTTTATGGTTTTTAGTTGACAAGAAAATTTATTTCAACTAGAATTATTTCTTATTTTAGTTTAACCAAATTAGAAGTTTAATAAACTTAGAAGGCTGTTTTTCATTCAATTTGTAGCAGGCACTTTCATTATTCATATAGAATACGAATTTGATTATTGATTAGTAAAGTACTCTTTTGGAGTAATTTTCTTTGCAATATTCAATTCTTTCTTAGTATATATCTAGAAAAATTTTTACTTAATTTTGTTCAAGATTTTTGGGGGAAATCTTTACACTTCGAGTTGTTAAGATTTTTTTTTTTAGAGAATTAATTAAAGTCATTAATTAAATTTATTTAGAATTTTTTCTTTGAAGATTCAATTGTACTTTTACCATTCTATTCCACAATCCATTGGTTTTTTCATTCCATCTTCCAGGTTTTTTTTTTTTCTTTCAACTTCATCAATTATCTTTATTGTTGGTCCAATTTAGTCATATTGTTTGCTCTTTTTTTTTTCTTAGGTATTAAGAAAGGCTTATTTAAGTCGAAATCATCATTCAAGGGGCTTCCAAACTTTCGATTATCTCATCCCTCTTAAACCAACTTGCTCTTGTCTTCTTCTTCAATTTTTCTTTGCCGATCTTTACTATTTCTTTGCTGATTTATTTTATTTGTTTTTCTAGCAGCCATTCAAACCTTAAAAGGGCTTAGTACCCTATCAAATTCTTTCTCCTACTTGAGAATCACATTTGGCAGCCTTGGGGTCAATCTCCTACTCAGTTTAGGGGTCCTTCCTCAAAGCTGATTCTTCTGCTTCTCTCTTCTTCTCTTTTATTTGTTTTATTTCATTCAAATATCTAACTTTGGGGTTCTCATCTTCTTGCTGACTTGTTTCAAGTGCCATACCAAAAACTTACTGCCCAAGCAATCTTGGAAAAATTGGTTTACAAAATGGTGAATGTTGCACATAGAAAGTTTAAATTTTTTTCTTAAAATTAAGTCTGATTATATTTATAGTAATAAACATTTAATTAAATTATTATTGGTTCCTTGAAAGAGACGAACCAAGTGCACAGAATAAAAACTTTGATTAATTTTTAGTGGAAGAATTAATTTCTCTCTATGAGAACTAGAAAACTTTGAGCCTAGCATAAAGTATAGAATAAATTTTCACTATTTTCACATAGCAACAATGCTCAAATAATGTTTCTATTAGGTCATCTAATAGTTCCTATTTATAAGAAAAAAGTACAAGAAATTTACTTGAACAATGGATAATTTAATAATAATATTTTACTAGAAAATACAATACTCTTATCTGGAATACAGAGGTAGCAACACACCTTATTGTGCACTAGGGATTGTAGCCCCTCTTATATGCGATGGGTTTGTTGGGCCTGTCATGTGTTCTGGGTACGATTATATGTGTTATATGAACTTTTAACCAACTCAATAACTATTTTTCCTATTTCTCAAAATATTAATTAATTAATTAAATTAATTAAATTGTCCAATTAAACTATTTTCTCAACTCATTTCTAATTCGATTAAAGTTCTCTAATTCGGTTAAAATTATGACAACTTTACCGTATTAGAATCTATGAGAAATTATATTTAATTATCCCGTTTAATAAAATTATGATGACTAATTAATTTAATTTTCACTTTGAACTACAATTATTTAATTCCAATCAATTAAATTATCCAAAGAAATTAATTTAATTTCTAATTCATCTTTTGTATTTAATGAGAAAGCACATTCACTGTGGATAGAGATACATGCGCTTTTTTTCTCTTAATCGTCATTTTCATTCAATTCATACTATCAATTCTACATGCAATCCATTTTGGGTTATATTAAACTAGTGGAGGAAATGATTGGACATATATAATTAGAGCTTAAATAAGTTGTAATTTGTTAGAAAATATGGACATCAAATTTATAATAAGAGTAATTATATGTTATTATTTACTATCATAAAAGGCTAATTCAGATTAAAAGTGATCTAATTTGGTTAAGGTTTATTGGGCTTTAGTTATTAAATAAAGTTATATGGGTTAAATATGTGTAAATATTCTAGTAACTAATTTCTAATTGATGATGGGATAATTATAAATTAGGGTTAATATGCAAAAGTTATATATTAGAGTTATGGTCCCAAAATTACGCATAGGTAACTTTTCTAATATTCCGTCTTTAGAGAAGAAAGAGTCATCTTCTCTAGGTTATTTGTGTGTTAATTTGAAAAATCAAAACCATAAGATCTGAAGATTTCAAGAAATCGATGAATTGAGATACGCTTCCGCATCTAGTTTTGTTTTTGATTTATTCTTGATGATTTTACATGACAGACCCTGACTCATAAAATTTTGTATAAAAATTTTACGGTTCTAACATAATTAAGTTTCATCTCTTCATCTATTAATTATAACATTATTTAATTGATATTGTGTTTAGTTGACACAATTTTATTTTTCATTTTAATTATTTTTTCCATGAATTCTACCGATTTTGACACTTACTTGATAATTGCTACGTAGGTACAATATTGTTTAGTGCATTGAAAAACAAGTCAAATTGTAGACTGAAATGAAGATTTTGCATGAGGGTTGAAGTGTAGCAAAAGATTCTCGGACATTAAGGTTATTTTAATAAATTTTTTATTATATTTATTTATTTAATAGTTTAGTTAAGGAATAGATTTATCTTGAAGGACAAGGAAAGATGATATATATATTACATTTTAGTTATTATTATTATTATTATTATTATTATTATTATTATTATTATTATTATTATAGGCGTGAGAAAGAAGTCACGCACCAGGAGATAAAAGTATCCGTAAAGCTATTGATGTGGGCAGTTGGTCTCTTATTAGACATTCCCATGGTGGTCCACCATTATCTCATCTTTTCTTTGCCAATGACTTGATTCTTTTTGGTTATGCTAATGAAAATCAAGCCAGAGTTATTAAAAGTATTTTAGATAAGTTCTATGATTATTTGGAACATCGGATTAATTTGTGGAAGATTAATATTTTTTTTCTCAAAAGGTGTAGACGATAATTTAAAGGAGTGCATTAGTAATTTCTTTGGTTTTCAAAAAGTTACTAATTTGGGTCATTACCTTGGAGTTCCACTCTTTCATGATAAAGTCACCACCAGTGCCTTGAATTTTGTGGTAGAAAATGTGCGTAACAAATTGTCTAGTTGGGATGCTAGTCAACTTTCTTTACCTAAAAGGGTTACTTTGGTGCAATCTGTTCTCTTGTCAATCCCAAGTTACTTCATGCAAACAATGATGGTTCCCAAAGGTGTCTGTGATGAGATCGAACGTATAGTTCGAAAATTCGTCTAGGGAGTTCATAATGGTAGCATAAAGACGACCTTGGTTAGTTGGGATTCAGTGTGCCAACCTAAGTCTCATGGAGGTTTTGGTCTCAGACAGCTGAAGTACCACAATACCTCTTTCATGATGAAGGTTGGTTTGAACATCATTTCTAATACTAATGCCCTCTGGGTTCAAGTACTTCGATCAAAATACAGGATCCCTAGTGGTTTTCCTGATGACTTCTCAAGGAGTCGGTGTTTTTTTTATGGAGATCCATTTCTAAGGTGTGGCCCCTCATTTGTGAGAATTTAATCTGGTCAGTCGGAGATGGTAATAATATCATGTGCTGGCATGACCCCTGGATTCCCAATTGCGGTCCCTTATTTAAGTATATCCCTTATTCTGCTAACCTTTTTCTAGATTATTCTTTTAATAGTATGGTTGTAGGTGATGGCTCATAGAAGTTGGATCTTTTCAGACCTTGAGCTCCTGAAGAGATTATCAACAAAATAATAAGCATCCCACCGCCCTATCCTTCGTCAGGTCCTGATTGGATTATTTGGGGAGCTAACTCGACTGGTTCTTTCTCTCTCAAAAGTGCTTATGAGAAGGTTTATAAAGGCACTTTCAACTTGAAAGAGCAGCTCTGGGAAATACCATGGACGTTTCACGGCCCTTATCAGATCCCTTTTTTCATTTAGTTGGCTCTAAAACAACGTCTCTTAACAAATGCTGATAGGGTAAGACGAGGCTTTGGAAGTAGCAGTGCATGTGGCCTTTGTGGGCATGATCATGAAGATGTTTTACATATACTCAAAGATTGCAATGCTACTAGAGACATTTGGGACAAGCTTATTTCACAGCAGGATCTTTCTAGTTTCTATTTTGGATCTCTTCTTGACTGGATGAAGAACAATCTTCAGAGCTATTCTTCTTCTTGAGGTGATATTGATTGGCAATGTCTCTTTGGGATTATCGTGTGGCGTATTTGGAAAAATCGAAACCTGTTCATTTTTCAAGGTCTTACATAGAGTGCTGATGAAATTATTAAAATCTTTTATAGCTGGGCGTGACAATATTCCTCTATTTCAGTGACTGCATCTCATAAAGCACGAAGTCATCTTCATAATTGGCCTTTACCTAATAGTTGGGTTAGTTTGAACACAGATGGTTCGGTGAAGTTTGATGAAGGCTTCGCTACGGATGGTGGCTGTGTGAGAGATCATAATGGTGAATGGATCATTGGGTTCGCCAAATATTTGGGCAATTGCACCATTTTGGAGGCAGAGCTTTGGGGAATACTAGATGGGCTGACCCTTATTCTAGATAGGCGCTTTTGGAAAATCCTAATCCAAACTAATAGTATTGAAGCTATTAATGTCATACTGGAGGATTCTTCAGAAAACTCTAGCTCTACCTTGGTCCGAAAAATTCATTTTGTCTTGAGGAAGATGGAGCAGTGGAAAATTCAGTATATTCTCCAAGAGGAAAACTTAATTGCTGATAGTCTGGCCAAGTCAATTCATACTAGGAGTCTTGGTTTAAGATTGTTTGAAGATTCTCCTTTGAGGGTCTAAGTTTTTTACTTTGTATTTCTTTTCTTCCACCAAAAAAAAAAAAACAAACAAACAAATCTTTGGTTTGAACTTAGGGATTTTATATTGTAACTACACAATATTTTGGATTTTTTAAGTTTTCTTGAATTTTGAATTTTAATTTTAATGAGCAATTTTCTTTCAATTTTTTTGTTTATTCTTGAAATTATGAGTAGCTAAATCCTTTAGGAAGATAATTAATTTTATTTTTGAATTATGAGTTAGAAATCATATATATATTTTTCAATTCAGTATTTATTAATTTTTCGATTTAGGAGATAGACTCAATCATCTCACAATGTTGTTTTAGTATTGAAATCGAGTTGGGTCTCTTGATTTCGTGTTAGATGGCATGCAATTGGTGAACTAGTACGATCTGTAATTGTCATGTTTGGTCCATTGAAAAAGAAATTGACGTGACCAATTGAGTAAATGATTGGATCCATCAAGAGAATTAATGATCAAGTTTAAACAATTTGCGTAGTTGAGGCCGTTGATTTGAGTCGGATCCTTCTAGTTCGCAAAGCTACCAAGAAGTTAAATTGTAGAAGCTGATTTCAAGGTTATTCACTTGGTAAGGGTTAGTTGTCGAGTTGTTCCCGCAGTTAATTACATACAGAAGGGTTGGTGGTTTGAGGTTGTTCCTCAACCACTATAATTGACTTATCGGTTGGAGTTGAAAATTCATTGTCTAGGATTTGTTCAAAGCCGGAGTTAGAATCGTGCTTAAAGCTGGAGCTTTCGTTATATCAATTTACTCAATTTTAATTTTATTTGTTTATTTTTCCGCGTTCAATTTATTTGTAGTATTTATTTTATTTGAATTTTAGTTATTTATTTTATATTTAGATTTAATTCCCTCTTCTTTATTTTTGCAGTTTCACATAAATTTTTTATCATAAGAAATAATTAAACTTAATCAATTAGTTTTTGTGGGATTGACCCTACTCACTTTACTGCAAAATTAATTTAATTTTAGTTTAGGCGTAGGAATTTATTTTTGATGGATTCGACACCCATCATTAATCATGGATTCATTCCACTAAAGTACCATGATTGAACTTTCCCTTATTATATAACATTGCGAAAACAATCTAATAAATGTTTGTCCAGTTATATTGTTATAAGTGTGTTACCTTCATAGGGTATTCTTAATCTTTTTGGGTTAATTTTGTTTACCCAATATTACATCTTCCTTCATGAAAAAGTCAATTACTATGAAATAGTAATGACTCATAGTCACATTATTTTTTTCATCTATTATATAATGCTAATGAGAGATATCATTTTTCCTTTATTGGACTATGAATTCCCTTATTGCAAATAAAATTATGACATGCAAAAGTCAGATACCTAACGTATCAACTTTCAGCTCATTAGTTATTTGGACTCGGGAAATTAATATATCAAAATATACGAGTCATGCACACATAGTCTGTAACACCCTAGACCCAGCCTAGGAGTCTAGACTGAATCCCCGATGTTTCATTGATCACCGAAGTGATCGTAGGTAAATTTTTCACAAAACAATTAACATGTCGAATCGTAAAATTTAATCGTTTAAAATCCAATTAATAAAATTTCAATTAAAGTAGTATATTTAAGCGGAATAAAAACGAATAAAACATAAATCGGAATTTATACCATAGTTTCATAAAGCTTTACATTTCGAAACTGAATAATAGAGTACAAACTAAAAACACAACTAATAGTTTATCTCCCATTGTGACTGTCTGAGACCTTCGCATCCGAGTCCAGCGTTAGAATTCAAAAATGTACCTGAAAAGGAAACACTAAGAGGGGGTGAGCTACGCGAGCTTAGTGTGAGACTAAAGCAAAACTAAAAACACTTTTTCAGAATTTAGACCAGTACTGCATCAGACTTACAGATAAACACCACGTCAGAAAGAAACTTGGAAGTAACACCCCAACAGAACAGAAATCACACTCCCATCAATTCATAAACAGACAGATAGAATAAAGTTAAACAGTCAAGCACCCAGAACATACAAATTGACATAGATGAAATGCAGTCAAATAAAACCCGCCCATCCAGCCAACACACCTCTCCGTCCCCTGATCACACCCCATAAAAGCTACTTAAGCTCATCCAGCCGAAACACACCACATAGGACCTCAAGGGCCCTTCCAACCTTACACACCACATATGTGGACTAAGCCACTCAGATAACAATATGCAGCAAAGTTGGCATATGTACCGTACAGTGCAATGCGGTAATCCGTTGTACAGACAAGTTGTAGCCTTAATTGCCAGAACAGATAATAGTATGCAGCAAAGCTGACGCACCTATAGTACAATGCGATAAATCACTGTAAGAGTAAATTGCAGTAAAACTGCTAGATCATATCAGAATCAGACTCCCTTCTCTTCATAAACCCACCCAAAATCCTTAACTTTATGCAAGTGTATGTTTGCACACAAATTCAGAGAACAGAGACATTTACAAAGTCAGTCAGACGGAATAGATATGCAACACACTCTACAAACCAGATTCAAAATCACACATCACACACAATCATCACAGATATCGAATCTAGAACACTCTCACTAAATTTAGTTAAGGGTCAAAGCACCCACACAAAAACATATTCAGATTAGAAATGCACATAGAACCTATATAAGGGTCTTAAAACCACACGCCCGTATGTTCTGGCTATGTGGTAATGCCTAGGCGATGTGGGAAATCAAAAGCCCGCGTGAAGAGGGGTACACGGCCGTGACTGAGGCACACGCCCATGTAGACCAAGGGCATTGCTGTGGGAATAGGCCGTGTAACTCTCTATCCATTCATACTAAATTAGAGTACAGGACTGACACAATCATGTGAGGGTTTCACACGCCCGTGTGCCCACCAGACACGGCCGTGTGTCCAAAACACACGCCCATGTGGGATCCCTAAATCTCTAAATGAGCTATACGGCCGCGTGGCCAGGTCGTTTGGCACCAATTCACTCAATCCCTAATTCCCAATCATATACGCCCGTGTGCCTGAAGGACACGGCCGTGTGAAAATTGACAAAATCCCCAAATCGGCCACACAACCGTGTGGCCAGGCTGTGTGGCACCCAAATCAACCCAAAAACCCTAATTCCTAATTCTACACGGCCAAGTGCATAGGCACACGCCCGTGTGGCCGCCTATGTGGTCACGAAGCCACCTTTAAATAGCCTGCAAAACGTGAATTTCACCTGCAAGTACTCTCTAACCTCAAATAAATTTGACACATACTATAGTAACCCGACTTTTATGCAATTTAATATCAAATAATCATTACGAATACCCCATTATTGAAATCCACACACGTATTTTCCCTATCCCACCTCATTTTGACACCAAATTAAACAATTCACAAATAAAGTTGGAGAGTTTTGAACCCACACCTGATTCGTGATCGGAGATGTTCAGGCACTAACCAGAGGAGCGAAACTCTCCCAAGATCCGCCAGTAAAAATCGTTTTCCAAATAAGAAGGGAAAAAGAAAGAAGGAAAATAAAACCAGAGGAGAGCAAAAATAAAAACGTCCAGAAAAAACAAAAATAATAAAAATAAAGCCAAAAATATTAATAACAATAATAATAGGAAGTAACTAAATAAGTAAATACCTTTAATAAGACAAATTGAATTAACATAAAAATAATTCTTCAAAACACGCTCAAGGACTCAAACCCGTAACCTCAAGGTTCATTATCACTCATCCAACCACTAGACCAGCAGGCCCATTCTGACTCTAAATTGTGAAAACTAAACATAATAACGCAATCTCCTAACTGACCCTAACTACAAAAACTCAACACTTCTAGCCTTAAAATTTGGGGCGTTACATAGTCATCTACTTAGAATTGCGATAACCTATACTATGAACGTCACAAGTGAATTAATCCAAAAATGGATCTAAGATTAATTCTGATTGAAACTTGTCCGATGTATTATCAGTACAGACAGTCGCATCTATGTCTCTATCTTCTGAGAGTCATCCACTTCAATACCCAATATAAGATATCTTCCCATTTGGACTTAATAGACGGCATAATAATCCCTTAATTCATTTGCTCAATTTTAATTCATCAGACTGTTAACCTTTTAGATTACCTATAATACAAGTTATCTTCTCGCATTATGATCCATCCACATAATGCCAGTGTAACTGACATGAGGTTGGGATCAATGGCACAAGCATATAAGAGGTGTTAAAGATGGACTTCTATAGCCTCAAATACGAGAATTAGGTGCCATCTAATTTCAAGAAATGAGATATTTTTGTTTTCATTTTCTAAGAAAATGAAACAGTAAGGAAAATGTGTTCAGTTGAAAATTTTGAAAATGATTTTTAAAAAATGAAAAAGCATGAAAATTAGAAAATAATAAAAATTGTTTTCATTTTTTTCTTAAAAATGTTTTGTAAAATGGAGAAAAGTTAAAAAAAATAATTTTAAATTTTAAATTTAATCAATAAATTGCATGATTCAAACTCATGTAATTCAAAAATATTACATTTTTAACAATTTTTATATAAGAGAGACCTCAATTCGAATCCATACGTAGTAAATTTTTTTTTACTTTATTCTCATATTTCTATTATAAGAAAATAGTGTATCAAACATGTTTTCATTTTTTCATTATCAAAAATAGATTTTTATTTTTATTAACCAAATGTGCCTTTCAATTTCTAAAAATAGAAAATGGAAACTATTTTTAAAAAATAGAAAAAAAAAATTTAGAAACCAAACACAACCTTAGTTTTCAATTTCCTTTGTTTGATTAACCCTTAATTCGGTATAAAAACTTGACAGTGCTTGAAAAGATCCCAAGGGAGGTGTTAGCAATTTCGCTTATTGTTAAAGTAAGTGTTAGCCTTGTTCAAAGGTCCTTTATGCAATTAGCTTATCTTAAGTTATTTTCTTTTCACAAAAAAAAAAAGAAAAAGAAAAGGATACAGTCATTTAACAACCTAATTTTGGAGAACTTTTGAAAATTCTTTTAAGAGGTATAGATTAAAATATATTAGGGGAGGGATTCACTTATACCTGAATAAAATTATAGTAGTTTTACACCATTTTGTATATTTTTGTATGGTTGATATTTTAATTATCCATTCGTTAAATTTATTGATATAATTGTACTTGCCATGTATGTAAATTTTTTAACCAATTCGATATATCTATCATGTTGATCTAAAAAAGTGTCTTTATTAATACCTATTGAACGATTCAAAGTTTTTTTTACATAAAATAAATAGTTTGAAATTTTAATTTATGTCAAATTTGACATGCATGATCTATAATATGAAATATGAAATATAACAGTTGGATAGTTAAAATATTATTCATACAAAAATATATGAAATGGTGTAAAACTAAATTAGTTTTACACTGTTGTAAGTGGATCCCTCTCCAAATATATTTATTAAGTTGTTTATATTTAAAATTTTAAATTTTTTATAAAATTAAATATTGTTATGAATATCTTATTAAGTGGATGTCCATCATGATCAAGATAAAGTTTTGGTATATTTTAAATTCTAATAGTTATTAGAATTAGATCTCTACTTCTTTCCTACTTCTTATGCCTATAAATAGAAACTTTGATGAAGCATTGTAACCACCCTTTTTTATCAATAAAGTATATTCTATATTGCTTTCATATTTTCTTTTTTCTTTATTCTTCCCATCTCTCTTTATTTTATAACATGTTATCAGCACGATCTTGCTCAAAGTGATAGTTCCTTTTATCAACGATCAAATTTATCCTTCATGATTTTCAATATCTTTGACAGCAAGATGCAAAGTTTTTACAGAAAGTTTCTTTTATTTAATGTTTTATATCTAATTATTATTTTTCATTCTTCTTTCATTATATGTTATCATTATTTTGATTAACTTATTTTACTTTTTGTTCTTAAGGATGGTGAAAGATTTGATATCATTATCCATATGAAATCAAGAATATTTTCGAACTATCTCATACCTTCTATTGATGACGATGATGTTAAATATCTTCAGGTATATTTTATTATGTTTTATTTATTATTTATTATAATTGGAGACTAACCATGACAACATGCATACATAGATTTTGATTTGAAATCTCACGCATGTTTTCAATGGTAATTATGAAATAAAGAATCTATTGAGATGTTTATAAGTCCGTCCTACTAGATTTGTTGCATTCCCCGAAGTGAATGTAAATATAAAGAAAATAAAATATATACTCATGGACCACTAAAAGTGGGAACATAGTAATAAATAAGAGAACAATGAGAGTTCTCAAGATAACTTTTCAAAAGGTAAAGATAACTTATGTTATCAATATTATATGAAAAATTATTGGCCACATATGTGGCGTATGCCCAAATATTTTGTTTCTGTTAATATTCTTTGAGGAATGATATGAAAATGTAGTGATGAATTGTAACACCCCAGACCCGGCCTAGACGTTATGGCCGAATCTGGCGATGTCACATGCAATGGAAGTCAAAAACAAGTTTGTTGAGTTAAAACCATTCCAATTAATTAGCCTTAATCTTAGTTCGGAGTAAAACACATGATCTTTATTATAACTAAAATCATACCTTTTTAGCGGAAGCTTTGAAACATTTATTTTTGGAAAGTCCATTGGTGTTCAAAGAAACCGTTGTTTTAAGAAAAATCAAGTTTTTACCGTCTAGCCGTTTTAAAACCGTAAAACAGTTAAAAATCCAAAGTAAAAATCCAGAATAGTCCAAAGTCCCCAAAATTTACATCAAACCTCAAATAATTAATAAAATCCAAAATTTTACGAGAATAGTCTAAATTTACATGTGGCCACTATCAAGTCCTTCGCTACGCTGATTCGTCAAGTTTGGGGATTACCTGTAGAGATTAAACAGAAAAGGTGAGTTTTCGCAACTTAGTGTGTAATCCCCACAGAGAACATGTACTCAGAAACACATCGGAATACAGTCAAATACAGTCTGGGCCAGAGCCCATTATAGATTCAAGTTGAGTCTTAGCCCAATCAGATACAGTTTCAGATATATATATATATATATTAGAGCCTTGGCCCATCTCAGATACAGTATGCAATAGTAGAAAAACAGAATCCTACCCACCAGCCTCTACATACCATCTCTGTCCATCCCTACACACCATGTGGGGATTAAATCAACCCACCCATCCCTACACACCATGTTGTACCAAAATGCGACACAATAATCAGAAATTTGCAATAGAGCTGCTAGATAACAGGCTTAATAGCCTTTCAGACGCTTCCTCCAAATATCATCAATAACTCACCCCGATGCAATGCAACATACAAAAGATGTCATGCTATTATACTGTTACAGTACATACAATCAGATATCATAATTCATGCTCGACACAGAAATCAGACAAACAAACCACTCGCATAAGGTCTAAATAGGGCTAACCGACCCTCCAGTAGGTTCACAATCGACTTGGGCGACCTGTGCAACCTTAGACCACTTTTCAAAAACATGAGCTCACACGCCCATATGGCCTGCCCGTATGGGCCCACACGCCCATGTGGCCCACACGGCCAAAACTGGCCATCCACACGGCCTGGCCCAGAATTCTACACGCTCGTGTGGCCCACACAGCCCAAATCAATCTGGCCCGTGTGTCACACACAGCCTACCTGGCCATCACATAGTCGTGTCATGTGCGTACGGCCTGGCTCGTTAATCACACGCCCGTGTTCTGTAACACGACCTACCATACGGGTGACCACACACCTGTGTGGCGTCGACAGTAAGCTTTTTCAGCTTTTTACCAAACCCCGTTATCTGTATTTTAGATACACACCTAGTCTTGTTTCGAAGCTACCACAACTACGAGTCCTCCAGAACCTAACAAATGATAAACCAACATCCAAAAACCCGATCAATTTCGATTATGGATGCTATTCTTTTTAAAACCCCAAACGTAAAAACTGAGAACTAAGCCAATTAACGTTTCAAAATATTACCAAGACGAATATGATAACCAGCAGTCACCACACACTAGAAAACCTGTTTAAAACCTTCGAGCAACACCTAAACGTGAGTAAAAACAAACCTTCTGTAAATTGCTTAATCACAATAACGATAGTACTATAGAAAAACACCACTTACTGATCAAGCACGATTAAAATGCTGCACCAAAAAGGAGGTTTTTTTCCCTTGATAACATAAATGAACGAAAAAGAAAGAAGAGAGGGAGGGAGAAGTGAAAATTTCAACAGAGAGGGAAATGGGAGAACAGAATTTTGCAAAAAGAAATCAAATGAGAGATTTCGATAACCCCCTATCTCAACTTCCCTTAATTCCCTCAACCTAACTCCCCACCACCCAGAACTCTATCGCAATTAAAACCCTCTAGCCCAGAGCCGAACAAAAATATTTCCAACACAGAGATTCGAACTCCTGACCCTCAGCAACCTAACACTCCCCTTATCCACCAGACCAGTAGGTCGATTCTGATATAAGCTTACAAGCAATTAAATAAAAGCTACTGCGCAAGGTCAAGGCTTTATTTAGAAAAATATCAAAAATTTCCCAAGGCAAAACTTGAACTTGGGACCTCCTCCACACACCCAGAACACTTAACCACTAAAGCAAATACACAATTGTGTCACAAATTAGCTGAAACAAAAATATAAATTTTTGAGGTGTTACATGAATTCTATCATTACATATAGAAAATATTTATCTTATTTGGTACTGAAACAAATAAATATTAATTCAATATTTGATAATACAAAATTAGTTGAAAGCTCCAAAAGAGCTAATATATCACTATCTAAAAAGCACAAAATTTGTGATGGTTAATGCATTACTTTTAAAAGTTATTTGTAATGGATCTCATATTAAGATTGTGAATGAGGAAAATATTATATTTCGTATGAATAAAAAAAGGGAATTGAATTATTAATTTATTATATTTATGATATTCTTTTGTCATCATCCATATTAGAGGGTTGAAAGCAAAATATTTGACTGTGAAAGATCTACTCATGAGCGATAAAATATGATAATTCTATCTAAAGCTTATTATGGTTGGATGCACCTAAAGTTGCAAGTTTTTTAAAAAATCTGTGAGTATAACTCTACAGTATTTAGAATAAGTTCTCAATTAAAATTACGTGGTAAAATATTACTGATGAGAACTTGCAAGAGAGAAAACTTATGTATGAAAAGTCATTGGTTATATACTTGTTGTACACTTGGAAAATAAGATCCACTCTCAAATTTTGCTATTAATAGATTTTTGGGCATTTGAAGATTTTTGCATATTCCCTAAAGTGAATATTGCATACAATTATTCGGAAATTATATTTATTGACTTGGTGGCATTATGGACCTCATATTGATTTAGACATTTCCAGTAGTAAATGTCACAATAGTACTTATATGTGAATACAAATTAAAAGAAATGATAATAGAATTATTAATTTGTTACAATTTAGTACAACTGAAACACATGTTAAAGTAAACCAGAAGTTTACTAATACAAATGTGTTTACTACTTGGCGTGACCAGTTAGACTATCCTGGATCGTATATGATGCGAAAATTAATTGAGAATTCATATGGACATCCATTAAAGAACTGAAAGGTTTTTAAAATTTAAAGAATTTTCATTTGTTGCGTGTTCTCAATAAAAATTGGTTCTTAGAAACTCACTACCTAAAGTTGAGATTTAATGTCTTGCATTTCTAAAATGAATATGGGCTCATTCATCCACCATGTGATGGTTTTGATATTTTATGATTTTGGGAGATGCATATAAAAAATAATCACATGTGTTGTCAACTTGCAACCTGTCGTTTGTGAGATTGCTTGTTTAAATGATTAATTTCAGATTATGCAATTAAAACAATTTATCTTGCTAATTTTGGTGAGTTTACATCCCAAGTTTTCAATGATTATTGCATGTCAATTGGGATAAAAGTTGAACATCCTATAACTCATGTTCACACATAAAATGATTTAGCTGAATTGTTTATCAAATGTCTCCAACTAATAGCTAAACCATTACTTATTTGAACAAAACTTTCTATTTCAGCATGAGATTCATGCTTGTATTGATTTACATGTTGTACGCATCAAGCCAATAAATTATAAATACTCCCCATTACAATTAATTTTTTGTCAAGAGCCAAATATTTCCCATACAATTTTTGGATGTGCGGTATATGTTTCAACTGCTCCACCACAACGCACAGGTCATAATAAGATATTGAGAATGTATATTTATATGAGTCTCCTTACAATATTTTTGAGCAATTAATTCGAGATTTAATTGTGACATGAGTTGTCAGTTTTCCCAACATTAGGGGGAGAGAAACAATAACTTGTAATGAGTTAAGGGGAGAGTAATTGAACCAGAAGTTCAATAAGGATAACTCATTACAAGTCAATTGTTAGAGATGTATTTACAACCTTAATGAGAATAACCAAGTGTTATATACCATCTAATATTTTAATTTGAATCAAAGTCCTAGTAGGACAATCAGTTAGAATAAATAATAGATTAATCGGTTCCAAAGATGAAAATTATTCTAGATGGTCATATTGTAGAGGTGGGTGCTCTAAAAGAGACCCAAGACATAACTAACAAGTAAAACTTCAGAAGAGATTTAGGTACCTAAAACTAAATTTTAAAATAATAAAAATAAAAGATCTCGATAAGTTATGTCAATTCGAGAAAATGTGGAACCGAATAATAAAAGTAGTCAACAATAATTTTGCATGCAATATTATTATTAAAATAATGAAATAAAAGGAAGATCTTGAATAAATCTATTGAGAAATATAGATATGGAATAAATTGATCAAAATAGAAAGACGCAACTCAAGTACAATTAAATTCGAGGAGTTTTTGGACCAGTAGTCCAAATATCTAAAGGTATAAAGCCAATGAGGGTGCAAATAAAGTAGTTTTGCAAAAGCAGAAAAATAATATAAAGTTTTTTGCTAAGTACTGGTATTGATTACGAAAAGATATAATATTCTTTTGTGGTGGATGCAATAATCTTTAGATATATTATTAAATTGACAATTCATAAAAGGTTTAACTTGCGCTAATGGTTGTTGTTACAACCTTTATAAATCACTATATAGTAAAGTTTATATTAAAATCATTGAAGGATTTAGAATGCTAGAAGCATATTGAAATTCTTGAGAAATTATTCATTTATATGAATTGAAATAATTTGAATATATGTGGTAAATTTGAGTAGTTGAAGGAGGACTATAAAATGGTCCAAAATACCTATTTGTGTTTTTATATAGGAATCATGATTAAAGTTTGTTATGATTATTGTTGAATCTCCTGAAGAGATCAAAATATATTTCCCCAAATTTTCCTCACTCATGACATTTAAAAGAATGGTAATATAAATGCTTAGCAAATACATTCAAATAGTCATTTGAAAAACTAGTATCCAAGATTGAATATGTAGAATATGATAACATATGTGATGTTTTCATGAGGGGGAGTAAATAGGCGTTGTACTCTTTTTCCCTTAACCGAGGTTTTGTCCCATTGGGTTTTCCTAGTAAGATTTTTAATGAGGCAGCATGTTATGCGTATTATAGATTGTGTACTCTTTTTCCTTCATTAGGTTTTTACCTCACAGGGTTTTTCCTAATAAGGTTTTAATGAGACACATTATCTACCAATGGACATCTAAAGGGAAGTGTTATGAATGTCTTATTAAGTGGATGTCCATCATGATCAAGATAAAGTTTTGGTATACTTTAAATTCTAATAGTTATTAGAATTAGATCTCTACTTCTTTCCTACTTCTTATGCCTATAAATAGAGACTTTGATGAAGCATTGTAACTATCCTTTCTGATCAATAAAGTACATTCTATATTGCTTTCATATTTTCTTTGTTCTTTATTCTCCCCATCGCTCTTTATTTTATAACAAATATTAAATTAAAATATCATTAAATATTTTTTGAAAAAATAGATTATCTAAAATGGATTTAGATTAATCATTTACAAATATAAATAAACTTGAAAAAAATTTAAACCCATTTTTTAACTCGAATCAAAGTTGAACAAAAATAAATTATGTTGGCCAAGAACACCTCATCAAAGGATTAAACTACTTGGAAATAATTTCTAAATTATTTCTTTTCCACAAGAAATTTTTAAATTGTGAAGATTATTAATAATCCAAATCTATTTGATTTTATATACATATACTCACCCTTTCATTTGATTTTATATAAACTCTTTATTTGAGATATTAAAATATAAAAAATATTTAAATTTTTTAAGAAAAGATTAGTTTACACAAAAAAAAAATTATTTTTATGAGAGAAAAAAGTATTTTATTTTACTGTTAAATAATATGTTTAAAATAGTCATTTGATATTTGAGTCACAAGTCAACTAGTTGAAGAAAATTAATGATTTTTTAATAAATTTAAATGATGTAGTAAATAAGGTTTTTTTTTTTTTTTTTTTACATAAGAAGGTGATATACAATTTAACCATTCCTTTGTGGCAAGGGAAGGAAAGTTGCAAGTGGATGGACGAGGAACATAAATCCTATCTCAATACATTGCATAATATGTCTAATATCTTTTACCCATCCCTCAACAATCTTGAATGAGTGCTAAGCAGATGAGATTCTTCACAAAGCTTAGTTAGAAAATGAAGGACTGTCAAAGCATCCAGTTCAACAATTAAACTCAAGCTTTCTCGACTACCCCACAATTTCTTCTTGCAAACTATCTACATCATGAAGCCCCTAACACCATCACCTCAGTCGATACTACATTGAATTTCGAATGAATTGCCCCATCGGTGCTCAAATTAAATGAAGGCACTAACACACAGATTTTTCCAAGTGTGTTTATCCTTTTAATCTAGGTGTAAATAATTTAAATTAATATGTTTGTTCTTTAATTTAATAAAAAGACATAAATAACGGGGTTAGCGAAATGTGAAAACTGAACTAAAATTAAAATTTGATGTATATAAATGTACAAAATTAAAGTTAATGTGCAACATTGCAAATTTTATTAAAGTTCATATATAATTTTGGTGTTTATCCCTTTATTTACCAAATTTTCCTTTTCTACAAGTTAACAAACATTTAAAGGTTGACATTCAATTAGTTGATAATATTAGGATCAATTTTAAAATTATACATTAACTTTAATTCAATGTACAATTTGATGCAAGAATTTTAATTTCATACATTTATACACTGATTGTGATTCAGATATATTCATGAAACTTGAATTTTGATTCAATAATACACATTTAAAGAAATAAATTCATTAATTTTTTGATTGAATAAATATAATCTATTTGTGTATATAAACATAAAATGATGCTACATCAATAATTGTGTTAATCATTTATTAGAACTAGATTGAATCAAAATTTTATATATAAAATTGCACATTAAACATTAATATTGTACAAAGTAATATATATGTATATATATTATTATCTTTAAATAACAAAACCAAATTGAAATTAGGTGTTAAAACCTATTATAAAAAATTATTGGTTACATTGTTGAAACACAAATAATATAATTATTTTAGGTACCAAAAATTAATATTTATAATTTCAAAACTTAAAATATTTTAAAATAAAAACAAATTTATTATCTTAAAATCAAATTTCAAAAATGAGATAAAATTTTGGGATTCACGGCCTATAAAATGAGATTTTTGATGAAAAATAAGAAAGAAAAGTGAAGTGAGTTTTGGTATAGAAGAAAAAGAATGAGAGGAATTTCAGTTACATTGTTAGTACTGGTATTGTGGACATCATGTTTGAAGGCTGTATTAGGTTGTGATTGTAGTTGTCATTGTTCCATGTCCCAATCTTCTTCCTTCAATTCAGCTGCACAACAACAGGCTTATGTTATTTCACAACAAGACAATTCTTGTACATGTTTGTGTTGTACGCCACCACCAGCCTCGGTTACACCCATTTCGCCACAACCACCATCACCAGTGATTGAACCAAAACCGCAACCACCACCAATTCCTAAACCAAAACCGCAACCAGTGCCTGAACCAAAACCACAACTACCACTAAACTCGCCCTCTGAACCAAAACCACAGCCACCACTAGTGCCTGAACCAAAACCTCAACCACAACCACCACCGGTAGCTAAACCGGACCCGCCCTCTGAACCAAAACCACAACCACCACCAATTCCTAAACCAAATCCGCAGCCACAACCACCAACAGTGGCTAAACCTAACCTGCCCTCTGAACCAAAACCGCAACCACCACCAGTGCCTAAACCTAACCCGCCTTCTGAACGAAAACTGCAACCACCACCAGTGACTAAACCTAATCCGCCCTCTGAACCAAAACTACAACCATCACCAGTGCCTAAACCTAACCCTCCTTCAGAACCAAAACCGCAACCACCATCTTAGGAGCCACCGGCACCGACTAAACCAAGTCCGTCATCTCCGAAACCACCGGAGAAGCAGCAACCCAATTGTCCGAATCCTTCAGATTATTGCCAAGTACCAGAATGGGCTCCGTATATTGTGAAATATCGTACACAGTGTTGGTGTGCATTGGAGAATTTCAGAGGTTGTTTCAGAGAGATTTGGGGAGCAGCATTTAATAATTATATGATCGTTGGTAAACAATGTTGTGAAGCCTTTGAGGAAATGGATGGAAATTGTCATCGTCTAATGTTCGGTCGGAATAGGTGGTTTGTTTATAAGCTCAGACAACATTGCTCCCAGTTTTATTAGATTGAAATGATTAGGGTTTTTAGATTTTTTAGGCAGCCAATTTTGTTTTTGTTTTGGTAGCTTTAATAAGGTTTTCTAGTTTTTTTTTAATTAAATAAATAAAATGAGAGTTTATTGTTTTAAAATTATTTCTAGTGTCTAAACCAATAAAAGTAATTTATTTTATACTAATTTTAAATTATTTAAAATAATTTTATGTTTTGTAATATATAATAAATATTTAACCATATAAATTCAACTCACAAACACAAGATTGGTTAATAAAAAAACCCGACTAAACAGACTAAATCTAATTTGATTTTATTTGATTGATTTTCTCAATTAAAATTGATTGGATGGATTAAATTAAGATTAAATTGATTCAAAAAAATTTATCGAACTTTGCCAATTAAATAGATTTTTTTTTTTTTTACTCAATCAAGAAATTTCAAATTTCAGCATTTGCAAGAAATGTTAACATACTACAAAATGCAAAACATTCCCCCACCGAAAGTATCCCCTACCCAAGAATCAAAAACCAAACACACACTGATAACAGCAAACAACCACCCACCAGAACCCCACAATCCCCATATGTTAAACAAAGCTCCAAACAGAAAACAAAACCAACATAAAAACCTCATAATTCCACAAAACAGCTTACCAACTCACCTGAGGAAAAACATCAACAACACTCCAAAATTCACTCCAAAAAGCACCACCATACCTTAATCAAAACAAGCCTTTTCAAACCTGAAAAACGCCCAATTAAACAATAACCCCCAATTAAAACCATCATCGTGCCACTCTCAACCATATCAGGAACATTTGATGCAGCAAAACCCCAAAAAAAAAATTCTTGCGATACCCTTCTTATCACCCAAGACTCCTCCACAACCAAAACTCAAACCACATTTGCAATCCCACACACAAATAACTTTAAACAACCATGTGGAGCATGCCAACCAAATACTGCATCTGATTGGAATTACATAGAATCAGACCAATTCCAAAACTGCCAAATCCACCAAAAATCTCTTGCCAACATAACTTCATCATCTCAATCAGTTTTCTTATAATCAATCCTCCCACTTTACTTCACAAAAACCCCTTTTCTTGAAAACATTCACACACTTCCTTTTTCAAAATAAGCAAATCAAAGAAGCCTTGTGAAACCAACAGCAATATGACCAAAGCCACACCATGAAACATTCCAAAACAGCAGTGACAAGACATTCCCTAGCTCCCATCTCGACGGCTCAAAACCTGCCCATATATCAATTCAATTATCCATTGTAATTACCAAGCACACTCCAAACAAACAACATTTCAAAAAAATTTGCAATCCAAACTCTCCAAAATACACCAAGGTCCCATATATCCCTGAATCACCTCCCATAACAATCGTCTTCTATATAACAGTATTAAAAACTTCACTTAATATCCAGGAAGACCAAAACTATTACGTCGCTCCTTCAACTCACCCCAAAGAACTTTGAACAGAACAAGCATACGATGCAAAAACATTAATCATTGTCCCTTACATACCATCGCCCATCCATTTACTCTCCACAACAAACAATCTGACTTCACAAATTCAAATTGCCTCAAAGCAATTCAATCCCATATAGATATTACCCCACCCAGTCGCCCATTAACAGACAAGAAAACAAAATTCAAAATTAGCAAACACCAACACCTCTTGATTAGTACCTACAAAATCAACCTCCAATTTCTTCCCCAAAATCTGGACGAGGTTCTTCTTCTCCCAAAATTTACCTCTGTTGCCTGATCTCCTCTTTCTCCATGACTTCTAAACTTTGTTACTGAATCTCCGCTCTCATAATTTCTTCAATTACATCTTCTTCATCACCACGAACACTGAACCCCAATTTCTTTCCGATTGCTTAAGTGTTATTTGCTTCCCTAATAATCACCCTCATTCTATTGCTAATATCCAAATTTGATAGGGATAAATTTGCAATCCTCTCATCATCTTTACGAAATTCCTTACCTATTTCCTTCTGCAGGGCTTTGTCTCTCTTCTTTTTCTCCTTAATTGTTAAGTTGTTGTTCTGATTCAATTTCCTGATCGCTATTGTTTCCTTCCACTGAATTTGTTTTTACTTCTAAATTGGTTTTATCTGTTTTCCTACAGCCCACATCCATGCTCAATCCATTAGCCATAACCCTATCTTTTGTAACTTCAATTAGATCCTCTACAACAGCCAAGCCCGTATCCCTTACTTCCTCCAACGCCCGACCCAAACATTTATCCACTCCATCTACTTTTCCCATTTTAATCACTTTGGAAATAGACTCTGCCTCTGCCTCTTTATTTGCCATCTCCATCATTCTCTGACAGACATTAATATTATTCCCATTTTCAAGATTGATATCTAATAGCTCTCCTGACTTGACGATTTCTCTTCCCTCATATGGGATCTCCAGCTTTGTTCTCGCCACTGATCCAGACTCCGATAAGCTGTCACATTCAAATTTCTTCCATCTATCCTTGAAAATTAACCTGTCATCTTTCAACTCCGTCAGCCCCCTTTCCCTTACTCTGACTGGGAAGAAAGCATCACCAACTTCCATACTAACCAGATCATCAACCACATTCGATTGAGCAATAGAGATCAGTAGCTCTATTTTTTCAAAATTGTGAACCTTTGTTAAATTTTCACCTATAGACACCAACTTTCCCCATAACCCAGCAACTCGTTTAAAAGTTTCATAGTTCCAACAATGCAATGGAACTCCTGATACTTCGATCCATGCCACCCTCTCATTTATCTTCAATTTCTCCGACCAAGGCTCAATTTTAATGAAGAAATCTTTTAAGTAGGACCATTTTGTTTGCCTTAACAGATCCAACAGTTCTTCATCTAGTATTTCAAGCAAAAATGTCTTCCTTGAATCCTTCTTACTATTATTTCCCCAAGACCAATTTTTGCAATACGATCATTAAGACTTTTTGAATCACATATCGAAACTGATTCGCACACCAGGCATTTCTGAAGATTCCATAACCATTCTTCTTCCACATGACCTTGCACAACTCTTTTATCTATTTTCACTTCACTTTTTGCATCATTTTCGAAACTTTCTTCACTTTTATCTTCTTGAACTAAATCTACACTCCGTTCATGTTCCTTTTGAAATGAAGCTTTCCTCCAAAACTTTCTTCTTCCATTATATCTAGCCATCTTCACCCTAATTCTCTTTCCCAACAAAAAGAAACCATTTAATCTCATTATCACCCTTTGCGCATCCCTTTCATTAGAGAATCTCACAAAACCGAACCTTTTACCATTTCTACATCTTTTTGTTGGAATGAAAGCATCAACAACCTCTCCATGGTAACCAAATAATGCCCACAAGCCTTTCCAATGCATGGATATCGGATTATTGTAAACAAACACAGTTACCACGTTTCCATTCTCCATTTTTAGTATTCTTCTCCCCAATCGTTGGAACAAAAATACAACTAAAGCAAAAAACGAAAAATACTGAAAAAAAAAACCCAACAAATCAACAATAGCAACACCCTACAAAGGTATCAATCCAAATTAAAATATTCCCTAGCTTTTGCCATTGGCTAGACGATCCGCAACCACGTTTATACATCTGGCAACATGAACAACAGAGCATTCCTCAAACTTGAGACCAATAAATTTGACCTAGCTGACCACATCAGAGATGTCGCATTAATCAACAACGAACTTGAATGGCTGGCTGCCTTCAATTCGGCTCCGCAAAGAAAGTGTAGGCTTGCGTCTCAACAAAATAGGCATCTACAATATTAATACATTTGTAGAACGTAAATAAAACGGACCCTTCATGATTTCGCAAAATTCCATCGATACCAACAGTCACTGGTTGGCCACAAACGCTGAATTTAACACAGTAAACTGTAGGGAGAACCGACGTCATCATGAGTCAGTCTTTTTTCTGCTTTTTGCAGGTTTAAAAGAAGCGAACGAGCTGCAAATCTCATCAGCGGAATAGCTTGTATTCTTCCATTTGTTATGTCACCACCAAGCTAGCCTTTGTCTACAATTTTCCACAAGTTGCATCCCCTCAAACAATTCGCTTTTTTTATAAAAATAACCAAATTAATTAATTACTTAAATAATTTATTTTTTGATAAAATATAAAAATAACTCAAAATTTACAATAAAAGTTAGTGGTGCCAAAATGTACACTATAAAAATATAAAAAAAAGTACACTATAAAGTGATGGAGCCATTCTAAATAGCTCCACCAAATAGAATATTAATTTTTAAAATTTTAAATTTAATTTTAAAAAACATTTAAATATCTTTAAAATTAATTTAAAAATTAAATTATATTTAAAATTTTAAAAATATTTAAAATATTATAAAATAAATAATAAATTTGAAAGATCATATCTTTAAAAATAATGTATTTTAAAAATATTTTAAATATTTTAAATATTATAAAAAATGAAAATATTTAAATTTTAAAATATACATTTAAAATATTATAAAACTAATAATAATTTGAAAAGTCATATCTTTAAAATATTTAAATTTTCTATATTATTAAAAATATATTTAAATTTTTAAAAATAATATTTAAAATTTTAAAAAAATTCAAATATATATATTTAAAATTTTAAAAAAAATTATAAAACATTTCAAATATACATTTCAAGTTTTTTAAAATTAATAATAAACAAATAAATAAGGAAAATTAAAAATTAAAAAAAAGTAAATAAATACTTAAAAAGAAAGAAAAATTTAATAAGACAATTCAAAGAATCTGACGTGAAAAGGAAAAAAATAAATAAATAATTGGCCTTAAACTGTTTGAATAGGGAAATAGGTGTAAGGAGCTAAATTTTTTAAATATGGTGGCGCCAATTTATTTGGTTCCACCAGAAAAAAAAGTAAACTTGCTAAAATCTCCCCTTATACTTTTAAAAATTATGGTATTTCTTTAGTATTTATACAAGTAGCACCATTCTATATGACTCCACCAAAATATTAATTTTTTAATGTAGATTGCTGACGTGGCATGTTGGTAGCGCTAAATACTTTGACTCCACCAACTTTTACTGTAAATTTTAAATTATTTTTGTATTTTATCAAAAAAATAGATTAATTAATTAATTTTTTAAGATTATTTTTATAAAAATGCCCAATTTATTACTAAACAGGATATTGTTTCTGAAAAGCCATGAGAACCAAGTACTAGCATAAAAGACATCTTCCAGACTTCTTTTGCCTCCTCTTTAGGGAAAGTGGACCAGAAGTTGCTTTTTAATCTCGTTTATCATTAAGTTGAAAAATCACTTCTCAACCCAAACTTTGACTTTAAACAAAAAAATAAATAAATAAATAGCTCTTCAAATCAAACATTGATTTTAAATTGGAATTTTAATTCAAGCAACAACCAAAAAAAAAAAAAACTCTAAATTTTAGCTTTTGAAAAAGTGTCTCTAGATGAAGTTTTATTTTTATCCCCCATCAAACCTTTTACTTTGCAACATTATGTCTAAAATTCACATTATATTTTCTTAAAATCACTCTTTTAAAAATAAAGGTAAACACTATCAAATATTTCAAAAAGCAGTTCGGTTGGCATTAATATTGTTACTAGTGCAGAAGGACATAGGTTTGAGCATGTTAAAGTGCATTTATCCTCCTATTTAAAGGTTGGAAGGGTCGTTATAGATAATTTTAGGTATTACATCAAAAAATATATATCTCAAAAATACTTTTCAAAAACTATTTTTCACTGCACTTTTCAATCTAAATAGTAAACTAGCCCTTAGTGATGGTTGATTAACTTAAAAATACATTTGTGATTATTATATAAGTAGATAGTCTAAGAGATTCCTTGGACAAAAACATAAAATTAGATAAATCAAATATTGTAAGACGAGTATTTAAATTAAATTGGACCAAAAGAAAAACATTTTGGTGAAGTTAAAGCATGCAGTTTAGTCATTTATTAACATCGACAAAAATTCAATTAATCTTTCTAATTAAGTGTCTCCTTAATAGTGTGTAGTTGTCTACCCCGCCGAATTAAAAAAAAAAAAAAAAAGATTGTAACGTGCACATATTGCCTTTTTCTCAATCCAAATCATAAGCCCACAAATTATCTTCAATGTAGATTGTATAATATTTGCTAAGCTTCTTGGCAATGAGAGAGATCCAATTGCTATTACATGGTGGGTATAGAAATGCAAATACACATGACAGATGAAATGTGTTCAAAACATTATCTGCTTTGACTGAAGATAGGTAGAGAAGAAATGATGGAAAGAATGTAAAAATTATTCGACAATTCATGCATTATGCCTCACAATGTTAACATGGTAGTAAATAGACTTATTCATAAGTTGAGTTATCTGTCCAGATTTAAAGATCCGCTTGAAATTTAAAAGGGTTTGAGCAAAAATATTAAGCCTAAAAATGGGTTTGAGTAAAAAAAAGTAAGTCTATTTAAAAAATAGGTCGAGCTTAAATTTGAACATTTAAGGCCCAAGCTCAACCCCGACTCTGCCCAACTCATTTTAATTTTATAATACTTTATATTATGTTATTTTTATATATTATGTAATTTAGAACACATTAAAAAAATAAACGTATACTAAATATATAATATTACTCTAATGTAAACATTAAAATAATGTTAAGATAATTATATAAAAAATTTCAACAAGTAAAAAATGTATAAAATTATAAAATATTAAAATTATATAATATAAATATTTAAAAAAATAAAAATAATATGGGCGGACTTAAAATGGGCTTGAGTTAATTTTTTACAAATATGGACTGGTTTGAGTAAAATTTTAGACCCAAATTTTGGGTCGGGCCAGGTTTAGATAAACATAAAGTATGTTGATATCATGCTCAGGCCCGGTCATTGATGGAGATTGAAACCACCAAAAATAATTCCTACAAAAATAACTCTAAATAGTAGTAAATAGTGGTAGTATGATCGAGTCCACAGGGATTGGAAGTTATAATCAACTTTTGCGTTTATCTTGTGAACAGAACGTTTGTCGTGTCGAAGGTCGTGGCAAAGGTCGTGTCCACGACTCCAAACGGACCTGCAAAAAAAATTAACAAATAAATCTGGGGGTTTTGAAAATGTTTAGAAAGTAAATAGTCGAATCAGCGTAAATAAACTATTAATTAATATTAGAAATAAATTTAGATTGGGAAATAAATTCAGACTTTTGTAAACAAGAGATAATAAGTCTTAGCCTTAAACTCGGTAGATTCTGTATTAAGAATCGATCCTTGAAAATTAAACTTCTCCTCCAAACGATAAGTTGGTTATAGTAGTTAAGAACGTTCTAACCATCAATTCTTCCTCTCGTAGCTGGTCCCGGTATGACCTGCAAACCAACCCTTACCGATTATCTAATTGAGATACATGTATTCCTGATTCAAGATTTCGGCAGCCTTGCGCTTTGAAGAACCCAACTCGAATCAACGGCGTCAACCGTGTGGGTCGTTTAAACCCGATCACTTCTTCCTTGATTTGTTCTCGGATATCTGAGTACAGCACGACCAACTCTTTTCTCCAACTGTCAGCAAATACGACTCCAACCCAATGTGCACTTTGACTTGAAATCGAGTTTAACTTTAAGGGATGAGTTATCTATTCCGATACTTAGGAAAAATATGAATACTGATTGGAAGGATTTTTAGCACGAATTTAGTGAAGCATGAAATTATTCATGCTTTCTAGATTTTGAAAGGTGATTTGATGATGGTGTTGAAGAATGGGAAAGAAAAGTACTTGGAAAGCAATTAGACCAATTTTGAAAAAAATATAAAGAAATAGAAACAAAATACTCACGCCAATTTGAAAAAAAAAAAAAGGAATAATGGCTGTTTAAATCCAAATTGAAATCAAATGTAAAATTAGATGTGTCTCTTTTAAGCACATTAAGACTCTATTTATATACATGAAATTTACTAATTTTGGCCTTAACCACTTTAACATAAAATAAAAAAAATAAGATTCTTTTTTTCTATTTTTGGCTTTTACAAAGTCAAAAAAATTTGATGAGTCTTTGGCTTTCTCCATATTATTGTGTTTCAATTTGGCCCTTTTCTGCATGTTTTTTGTCTTTTAGCGTCCCAATTGTATCCCTGACAAGATTAAAACATAAAAGCACATAATTTAACAGGGATCAATTCAGAAATAAACCGAATTAAACATAAAATATTATACAAATTAACATATTATCAGTCATCTATAATTCTCACATCAATGTTGATTTGTTGAATCCATCTGCTCATCTAGTTATTTCAATTAAAATTGTTCTAGAGGAATTTTGAGTTGACACACAATTGGGCCAACTTATTTTTCTTAATTGGGCTTTTGATTTTAACTTCTAATTTTGTTCTTTGGATAAGGCATTTTTTATGTTTCAACTTGATTTTGGGCTAATTAATTTTTAAACCCATTATTCACTTAAATTTTGAGTTTTAATTTATAATTATACTTACTGACCTATTTTATTAATGAAACAAATTTGTAAGCCCAATTACAAGTTAAAACCCAAAGCCTAAGCCCATTATTCTATACTTGATTAAGGTTAATTCTATACTTATTCAATTTTTATCACTTAACTTATTAATGAAACAAAATTGCAATGTTAAATTTTAGTTCTTTCTATTATCACTTATTTAAGCATTTTATGCATGGGATATGTTACTTGTGATAGCCCATTTTCGCCCAGGCCCTAAAATAGTAACCAAAATAGAATAATAATAAATAAATTATTAAAGTCCATAGTCCATTACAAAATATTATAGCCCAAATTTCCAATGGCTCAATATGGCCTAAAACCAAATCAACCCTAGCCCACAACACAAATGTTTTCAAAAAAAAAAACCTAAACCTTAATCCATGTGCACCGCACCCCCTTCCTCGTGCTTTTACAACACGCTCGTTATCCGAAGTCTGACATGCGTCTGCGGCCTTACACCAAAATGGCAAGGGTCAGCCTTTCTCTCCTCCGTTGACTCTACTAGAGATATCTGCAAAGAAAAAAAATGAAATAGAGACAGGAGAGCAGCAAAAACAACAAAAGGAAAAAGAAAATATATGTTGTAAATCGGCTATAAAAGGCACCATCATCAATGTAATATTTTACCCACAACATTAATCAAAAACTGAACTCAAAATTCCAAAAGGTGATTTTTTTTTTATATTTTAGTTTCTTACGAATTTATTTGATAAATAAAATATAAAACAAGAAGTAAAAAGGGTTGAAGCTTACTTGCCTCTTCGTACCACGCCACTATCAGAGGTTTCCTCCGTTTACGAAAGCCATAGAAGCCCTTTAGGGTTTCGTTCGGGCTTCGTAAAAAAGGGGTATATGAGAGGTCGAGAGGCAAAGAAGGATGTTGGCCAAAAATTTATTTTTCTTTTTTAGGCTTTCGCCTTTATATCTAAATCTAGGTTTTAAAGGGGCCAAAAAAAGGGATATTTTCGGCATTTCTCGACCACCGAGAATGGCAGAGCCCATCGCCGGTAGCCGGTGACCGCCGTGGGACTCACCGAAACTCTAGGCCGAAAGGGGAGAGGGTTTTGAGAGAAAAACCAAGAGAAAGAAATTTTCTTTTAGAAAATGAGGGTAGAAGTGTTTTTTTTCTTCTTCTGATTTTTTCTATTTATATAGGTGTCTATACGGCGTCGTTTTGGACTTAAGCATCAATTGCCAAAACAACGTTGTTTTGCTTAAAACCCGAAATCTGACCCGATCCGCCCAGAGGATCCACCGGTTTTTAACTAATGGTCTATTTTAGCGATAGGTCCTTCCGCTTTTGAGGTTTAGTTTGATCAAGTCTTATCCTTTCTTTTATTTTTTATTTTTCCAAGTATTTTTATTTTGTTTCAATTTGGTCCTTGGACTGTTTTAAAAGGGAAAGCCCCTAAAACAGTGTCATTTTGACACGACCCGCGTCTAACCCGATCCTTCCCCTAGGATTCGCGTGTTTTCCCTAGGTAGGACCATACCAAACCCTAGTGGTCACCCGGATAGGTGCTCTATTTATTATTTCTTGTTTGCTTTAAATTCTAGCTTGGTATGAAATGTACTAACTTGTTTTGTTTTATATTGACTGTGATTGCATGGCATTTTCATCATAAAAAATGTATTGATTCACGTTCAGTTACTAAATAGAGAGCTTGCCATGGAAAAGGGATTTCTTGATAAAATGGAAGATAATGCGGCTGTCCGAATATGGTCCGAGAAAACATAAATAGAGAAAGGTGATAGTCTGAGGGAGGGGTACGTGTCAAAATTGTGGGATTTCACTCGCATCAGTGTGACTCAAAGCAATCTCTAAGAATTGAAAGAAATATAGGACCAATAGGAAGATGAAACTAAACAGTTATTCTACTATAACAATGATGATACCATATTTACTTAATGTCAAGGTGGATAAGCACTTGTTTCAAGCTCTGGCTCAATTTTGGAATCTCGTCTACAGCTGTTTTGCCTTTGGGAAGGTAGATTTGGTACCTACTGTGGAGGAGTATACAACTTTGCTTCGATGCTCGAGGATTCAAGCCAATAAAGATTACTATAGAGCCGCCAATGTCCCGACTTTCTTAAAGAATCTAATGAGCATCACGGGGATGAGTGAGCAATGGGTCACAGCCCAGATCAAGCAAAAAGAAGATAGTAAATGTATCCCTTGGAAAAGTTTACGAGATTTGATTTTGGCACATCCAGACATAAAGAAAAGGGTTGATATCTTTGTCTTGAGTATCTACAAGTTAGTAATCTTCCCTAAAGCACTAAGACACATAGATGAGGTAGTTTCAAATTTGTTTGATCGGCTTAGTAAAAAGGTCACGCTCGTCTTGGCAATCTTGGCAGAAACTTTCAGATCTTTGAATGCATACCGGAAAGCGAGTGAAGGAAAATTTATCGAGTGTGCGCAACTTTTGTTAGCATGGTTCCATAGCCACTTTTGGAAGGTAGAAAATGTCTATTATTAAGTATTCTCCGAGAACTACTCTCCATTTAAAGAATTAGTGGCTAAACCGAGGTGAGACGACATTTCAGAAGAAAAATGGATGGCGATTCTCCAGAATCTCCAAGACGAAGATGTTGAATGGAGGGCTCCTTGGATGATCCCTGATGAGATTTTGTATCGATGTGGAGATTTCGGCTGCGTCCCTCTACTCGAGATATAGGGAGTTGTTGGATATGCTCCTCTACTTGTGTTGAGGTTGTATAGATCGAGGCAGTTCATACCAGCAACGCAAGGGTTGGCTCAATGTGAGTTTTCGTATAAGGGTGATAATTATAAGAAAAAGGTTTGAGAAATATCTAACACTTGGAACCAAACCCACAGAATGAAAAGATTTGCTGCAAGTCCCTTGACGACCCCCGAATATGACTGGTGGTGGGGTAAAAGAGTCAATAACAACATCCTTATGCCAAGTTAAGAAGGAATGGAAGAACACCTACAAGTGATCCCGTCTGAGCTAGAGATCATAAAGCAGGATTTTGAAAAAAGAATTCGGAGCTAGTAAAGAATATAGAACAATTGGAGGAGGAAAAGATGCAATTAGGATTAGATGTTGACATCTAGAAGTTAGAAGCTGAGAAATTGACAAAAGGAAATAATAAGGCTGAGGAAGACTTGGACAGTCTAAAAATAGATTACAAGAAGTTGCGCTTGTTGATGTGGACTGCTGGTTTGGGAAAACATCAGAACAATGGCAACAAGAAATCAAAGAAAAAAAGAGTAGATCCGATAAATGGGAAAAGAAATTTCAAGATGCTTGAGTTCGAGAAAATACTCTAAAAAAAGACCTATTGGAAAGTCAAAATGAAAAGGTAGGACTAAGAGCCCGAGTAACAGAATCAGAGAGGTCGCTGCACCAATATCGTAGTCGTAATTTCGCGATTGAGTTGAGAGCAAGCCTAAACAAGATTGAAGAGTTGAAAGGAAAGATAGGAGAGCTTGAAGTCGCATTGCAAAATTGTAAACTTCGAGTTAAATTTATTGAAACAAACAATGAACACTGGAAAGAGTAACTCTAACACTCTCAAGGTCAGATTAGGGATAGAGATTACATCATGGGTGAAGCTGTGACTCAAGTACAGGAAGTAGCCGACCATCTGCAAACCCTAGCAGTTCAAACCAACATATTGAGCTTAAAATACGAACTAGAATCAGATAGAGGCCAAGAAATAGCTTGGCTTCTTAGGAAAGTTAAGGCTTTGAGTATTAGGGCAAAGCCGTATATGTAATCCGTTTTATGTAAAGAAATTTGTTTTCTAGTAAAGTTGTTCTAATAGAATTGAATCAGAATCAATGCCTCTTTTTGCATTCATTTCATTAATCTGCATTACATTTCATCATATGCATTAAATTTCATAAAAAGACTCTAATTAATCAAAATTATGACAGTTGCCCTAGAAATCAACAAGAGTTTACCAACTGAATATCGTTACGGTACTCGTGGCAAAACCAAATTAATAGATTAAAGATTAGAAAAACTAGAACAGATTCAGAAGGACATGCAAAATCAGTTGCAAGTGCAGCTGCAAGAGCAATTAGCGAAAGTACAACAAGACATGAGGGATTAAATACAAGAATCCTAAAGAAGTATGTTAAGCCGATTGACGTAGTTGCTGGCTAAATAACTTGAAAAAGGGAAGAGCACTGTGGTCAACTCAGAGGACGATAATGAAGACCCTGCCTATCCCCCAGATTTTACCCCGATAAATGTCCAGGCCTAACCGGATGCGTACCTATAAAGGGTACCCGTCACCATCAGACCCCAACAGTATCAAATCGGTATCTCAGCACCGATGAACTATCCAACAGGTTTAGGTTCCAATCTTGAGGATAATCTGACAAATCCCGTTGTTCTTAATCTAAACGATATGACAAAAATAGATAAAGTAAGGGTAGAACTGTCAAAACAACTAGAAGATCGGTACAAGTGGTTGGCAGAAAAATTCAAAGAAATGGAGAATGTTGATTACCATTGCAGGATTGATGCTAAGGATTTGAGTTTGGTCCAAGATCTAGTATTCCCACCAAAATTCAAGACTCCAGATTTTGAAAAGTATAATGGGACTAGTTGTCCTGAAGCTCACATCACTATGTTCTACCGAATAATGGCGGGATTTGTTAATAATGACCAATTATTAATCCACTACTTCTAGGATAGTCTGATCAGGTCAGCTGCCAAGTAGTACAACTAGCTGAGTAGTGCCAAAATCAACTCATAGAAAGACTTGGCATAGGTTTTCATGAAGCAATACAGTCATGTAACAGACATGAAACCTGACAGAATTACGCTGCAGAATATGAAAAAGAAGTAAAATGAAAGCTTCAAGCAGTATGCCCAAAGATGGAGAGATGTGGCAATGCAAGTCCAGCCACCTTTTCTAGAGAAAGAAATAATAATGATTTTCATCAATACTCTAAAAGCTCCGCTCATCAACCATATGTTGGAAAGAGCTACCAAAAGTTTCTCAAAAATAGTAATATCTGGCGAAATGATTGAAAACGTTATGAGAAGTGGGAAAATAAATACGGGAGAAAATGCCAAAAAATTTGCCCCGAGAAAAAAAGAAAATGAGGTGAATAATGTGAGTATATATAATAAAGGATATTCCAAATCGGTCACTGTAGACTAGCCAAGAGCCATAACTACCAGCCATCACGGCCCCCAAGGTAAGAATCTAACTCAAAGTCAAACATAGAAATACTCTAGTTCACATCTATCCCAATGACATATAGGGAGCTGTATCAGAGTTTGTTCGATGCACATGTAGTATCTCCATTCTACTTGAAACCCATGCAACCTCCGTTCTCAAAATGGTATGATGCGAACGCTCAACAAGAGTACCAAGCAGGAATAACAGGACACTTATTGAAAACTGCACCGCATTTAAAAAGTTTATTAAAAGGTTCATTAAGATGGGAATTGTAAAGTTCGATAACTCATCAGGACCTAATGTGGCAAGAAATCTGTTACCCAGTCATTCTGATAAAGGGGTAAACGCAATAATTGAGAGTAGAGGTAAGAGAACCAAAATTGATGTGGCAGAAGTAAAAACCCCACTAAGATGGGTTTGGAAAAAATGGTAGAAAGAGGATTAATCGTGCAAGATTTAGAGGAGAAACTTAGAGGAGTGAGGAACTGCTATGAGTTCTATGATGAAGAGAGTCATAAGATCCAAGAGGGCATTGAGTTCAGGGCCCTGGTGCAAAATCTAATGGATAATAAAGAAATGAAATTTTATGAAGATGTCAAGGGTTTGGAAGGAGGAAATGTTTATGCTTCAGAGGAATGATCAATGGAGAAAGTCCACAAGGTCAATCATTCGGTAGTGATTATTTCACAACCAACAATAAAGTGGGAGTACAAATGGCACCATAGGTCATAATTCAAAAACCAGTAGTTTTTCCCTACAAGGACAGTAAAAGAGTTCCATGGGATTTTGACTTCAACGTGACGATCCCGAGAGAAGAGAACCCGGTTAGCACTTCAGAAGAGAGCCAGAATGTGGGTTTCTACACACGTAATAGGAGGCATTATGATCTATCAAATGCAAGAACTGAGCCCATAAAAGGAAAAGCCTTGGCGATTTAACAAAAGAAAAAAAAGACGACCAAACTTGAATCACTTGTTAATGAGTCGATAACTGAGAATGAGGCTAAAGAATTCTTGAAATTCTTAAAGCATAGCGAATATAGTGTTGTAGAACAACTACACAAACAAGCAGCTCGCATATCAGTACTAGCCTTACTCTTGAGCTCAGAGACTCATCGTAGCGCGTTGATAAAGGTGCTGAATGAAACTTATGTTATTAATGATATCTCTGTGAATAAGCTGGACTGTCTGGTTAACAATATTTGTCCCGACAACTTCATCTTTTCATTAATGATGAAAAACCTCCGGGGGTCACGGGATCCACGAAGGGCCTACATATCACTACCCGCTGTAAAAGATGTACATTGCCAGGGGTGCTAATAGACAATGGCTCTGTACTGAATGTCTTGCCTTTATCCATGCTGAACAGATTACTGGTGGATAGCTCTCACATGAAGACATGTCAAAACATAGTGAGGGCATTCGATGGTACATAAAGGAAGGTGATAGAAAGGATTTGGATACCCCTTTTGATTGGTCCAAACATGTATGAGGTAGATTTCTTGGTGATGGGCATCAAGCCTTCTAATAATTGCTTGTTGGAGAGGCCATGGATTCACTCAGATAGGGCAATGTCGTCATCACTACACCAAAAGCTAAAGTTTGTAACAGAGGGTTGACTGGTAAAGATAAATACAGAAGAAGACATTATTGCATCTGTAACCAGTGACACGCTATACACAGGGGCAGACCATGAAGGGATAAAATGTTCCTTCTAATCTTTGGAATTTGTGAATGCAACTTTTATCGTTGAAGGGAACAAGGTCCTGATACCCAAAATATCCAAAACTACGAGGATGGGCCTATAGCTGACGGTTAGGAAATGAGTCTTACCTAGAATGGGACTCGAGAAATACCTCCAAGGAAGAGTAAAGGTACCAATTCTGATGGAAAAAGAAAGGTTGCTTTGACTTGGGATATAAGCCAGATGCAAAGCAAAAGAAGAAGGAGCTGGAAAAGAAGCAAGAAAGGAGAAGAGTGCGATTAAATAGAGGAGAGGTCAAATGGGAACCAATGGCTTTTCCCCATATATCCAGAACTTTCGATTTAGAAGGAACTATTCACCCTGAATAGAAGATGTCAAGAAAAGAAACCACAAAAGAAATGTTGGGAAATCTAAACATCAATGCCATATCTAAATGAGGAATTGAGAGAGAAAATTTATCAAGCATCTGCCCTTACGTACTTGGAAGTGTTCTGAACAATTGGATTGCGGAAGAGATTTCTATAGTTTTTAGAGCTAATTCAGAGCAATGTTCAAAACACGCTTATTGCTCTAAGCCTAGGAGCAATAAGAATCCTTTTGTGAAATAGGCTTATGTCCAACATCTTTATTTCAATAAAATACATCTTTGTGTATCATCTTGAGCAAATATTCTTTTATTTTTTCCATTTCATTCATAATCATACCATACAAATAATTATTCTTAAATTTTTTTTTTGTTCTTTGGATCTTTTTTCATCCCTATAATAGGTCTCCAGATATTAATGATATTAGCGACGCTGCTACTAACTCAGAGTCTCCTTTTGAGCAAGATATGTGTATGGAGGATTCTCAGGATTTTGAAAATGATCGAAACTGTAACCTATCTCTTGATTTGTTGAGAATGGTAGAATAAGATGAGAGACAAGTCCTACCTTACAAAGAGTCAATGAAAATTGTGAGCTTAGTAGAGAAACAAAAGGTGAAGATTGGAACTTGTATTACCGTAGAGACAAAGCGAGACCTCATTGAGTTACTCCAAGAATTCAAGGATGTATTCATATGGTCATATCAAGACATGCCCGGGTTAAGTACTGATATTATGGTACATCGGCTCCTCATAAAGAAAAAGTGTAAGCCAGTTCAATAGAAGCTCCGAAGGATGAGGCCCGATGTTTTGCTGAAAATAAAAAAGAATGTCAAGAAGCAATTCAATGTTGGTTTCTTACAAGTGGTTAAATACTCAGAATGGTATTCAATATCGTTCCAATCCCTAAAAAAGATGAGAAAGTACGAATGTGCGTAGACTACAGGGATTTGAACAAAGCCAGCTCGAAAGACAATTTTTCATTGCCTCATATTGTCACCTTAGTAGACAACACGACAGATTATCACTGTTCTCCTTCATGGATAGTTTCTCGAGATAAAACCAGATAAAGATGCATCCTGAAGACATGGATAAGACCACATTCGTAATCATGTGGGGAATATTTTGCTATAAGGTGATGCAATTTGGACTGAAAAATGCGAGAGCAACGTATCAAAAAGTCATGGTAACCTTGTTTCATGACATGATGCACAAAAAAATAGAGTTTATGTCGACGACATGATTGCAAAATCCAAAACGGAAAAGGAATATGTGCAAGTCTTAAGTAAATTGTTCTTAAGGTTGAGAAAATTTCAGTTAAAGCTCAATCTAGCAAAATATACCTTCGGGGCTAGGTCTAGAAAATTACTAGGATTCGTGGTAAGTGAAAAAGGGATTGAGATCAACCCAGATAAAGTCAAGGCTATACAGGAGCTACCTCTGCTGCGTACCTAAAAAGAAGTTTGAGGTTTCTTAAGGAGGTTAAATTACATCGCTCGTTTCATTTCACAACTAACGGAGAAATGTGACCCCATATTCCATCTCCTTAATAAACACAATTCAGGTGTATGGGATGGGGAGTGCCAGAAAACTTTTGACAATGTCAAACATTACTTATCTAACACCCTGTGCTGATGCCACCCAGTCTAGATAAGTCACTGATACTATACTTGGCAGTATTTGAAAATTCCATGAGATATGTACTTGGTCAACATGATGAGTCAGGAAGAAAAGAAAGAACAATATACTATCTCAGTAAGAAATTCACTAAATGTAAGACAAGATACTCGCCAATTGAGAAGTTGTGTTGCGCCTTGACCTAGATAGCCCGAAGACTGAGACAGTACATGTTGTACCACATAACTTAGCTTATATCAAAAATGAACCCTCTAAAGTACATGATGGAGTCGACTAGCCAATGACTATATCTTGGATGGAGAGATCCTATACAAAAGAAGAAAGGATTAATTACTACTAAGATGTATGGACACTGTTGAGGCTAAGAAAATCTTGGAAGAAGTTCATGAGGGTGTTTGCGGAACACATGCTAATGGTTTTACAATGGCCAAGCAAATCATGAGATTCGGGTATTATTGGTCCACCATAGAAGAAATGCCATAAGTGCCAAATTTATGGAGATAAAATTCATTTGCCTCATTTACTTCTTCATGTTATGACTTCCTCATGGCTTTTCTCTATGTGGGGCATAGATGTCATTGGGCTGATCTCGCCAAAAGCTTCTAATGGGCATCGATTTATCTTCGTGGTCATTGATTACTTTACCAAGTGGGTAGAGGCCACTTCATATGCCAACGTAACAAAGTCAACAGTCAGCAAATTCTTGAAGAAAGAGATCATATGCCGGTATGGGATACTAGAAAAGATTATATCTGACAATACATTAAATTTGAACAATAATATGATAGCAAAGGTTTGTAGTCAATTTAATATCAAACACCACAACTCGTCACCATATCTCCCAAAAATGAATGGTGAGGTGGAGGCAGCCAATAAGAACATTAAGAAGGTTGCAGGAAAAATGACTGAGACTTATAAAGATTGACATGAGAAGTTACTAATTGCCCTCTACGCCTATAGAACGTCTGTCAGAACATCCACCGGGGCAACGCTTTTCTCTTTGGTTTATGGAATAGAAGCGGTTTTGCTTATTGAAGTCGAGATTCCTTCCCTCCAAGTTCTGTCAAAACTAAAGTTAGATGAAGCAGAATAGATCTATTCTCGATATGATCAGTTGAACTTGATCGAAGAAAAGAGGCTAAGGGCTATCCGTCATAGTCAGATGTACCAAAAATGAATGATGCGAGCTTATGACAAAAAGGTTCGCCCTAGAAAATTCCATTAGGGGGACCTGGTATTGAAAAAGATCCTTCCCATACAAAAAGACTTCAGAGGAAAGTGGATGCTAAACTGGGAATGAACCTTATGAGGTAAAGAAGGCATTTTTCAGAAGAGCGCTAATTTTGATCGAGATGGATGGTAAAAACCTACCTAATCTTATGAATTCAGACTCAGTTAAGAAATATTTCACTTGAAAAAAAAGGGATAGACCAAGGCGAAAACTCGCAAAGGGCGCTTTAAGACCAAAGGGGTTTTGAGTTGAAAATCGAAAAAATGGCAACTCAAATTTTGATCGAAGATGGGGCATGTAGTAGTCTTATCCCCTCGAAATTAACAAAGAGGAGGAACGTTACATCTTAAGGCATCAACAAAGTACTCTAGATCTCCTAAACACATATCAGGCTTAAAATGATTCTCAAGAAGTTTGTGCAAAGAAGCTCATGTTACGATATTTGAGGCACCTAATTTCATCTTACTCATTTTGTATTTTAGCAACATTTGCTATTTTGATTAATTCATTTCGAGCTTTGCTCCCAATAAATTTCAATCTTGTCCATTATTACAATCTTTCTCAAGCATTTTTACATTGAAATAACGATTAATGGACTAACAATATTCAAGTAAAAGAATTTCTTGCATATTGCTCTGAAATTTTTCTAAATAGTATAAGGACCTAAAACAGGACCACTAGTCAAAACTAACCAAATCTAAGAGTTGGAAAGGTTTGGGAACGAATAGTTTAAATTATGATTATTTCTTCGGGTTTTCTGTCAAAGATACCAGCTGAACAAGAAGGCAGGGTAATGTGTCACTGATAGAATGTTGATGAACAACGAGCAATGTCAACCTAAGCATTAAAAGGGGATCATTCTCGAAAAATGACATTCTACATTCATGGAAACATCACTCATACACATCTAGTTAGGAGTATTTGATTCATCCTAATCATGACATCCTAATCACTAGGCATAAATATGCCCATGAAATGGATTTTACAGATCATGTTCCCTAGAAAATTGTGTAACAGATCAAAGAAACCTTAAATCTTATACCCCTAAAGTTACAAAGGGACGGATTGAGGTCACCGTGACGAAACTTATCTCCTTGAAGTTGTAGTAGAAAAGATTAAAGTCATATATTTTATCTCCCTAAAGTTGTAGTGGAGTAACTACAAATCTCATCTCCCTAAAGTTGCAGTGGAGTAGATGGAAGATAGCAAATCTTATTTCCCTGAAGTTGCAGTGGAGCAGATGGAAGATAGCAAATCTTATTTTCCTGAAGTTGCAATTGAACAAATTAAAGCTACAAGTTACAAATCTTATCTCCTTAAAGTTGCAACGGATCAGGTTGAAGATAGCAAATCGTATCTCTCTAAAGTTGCAGTAGAGCAGATTAAAGCTATAAACCTTATCTCCCTAAAGTTGCAGTGGAGCAGATTGAAGTTACAGATCTTATCTCTCTGAAGTTACAGTGGAGTAGATCGAAGATAGCAAATCTTATCTCTCTGATGTTGCAGTGGAGCAAATTGAAGCTACTAATCTTATCTCCCTGAAGTTGCAGTGGAGTAGATTGAAGTGACAAGTCCTATACCTCTAAAGTTGTAGTGGATTGGATTAAATCTATCATAGCAAGTCATATCATCCTGAAGTTGCAGTGGAATAGACTAAAATTACAAGCAACAAATCTTATCTTCTTGAAGTTGCAGCGAAATAGGTTGAAGATACTAATATCTCCTCGAAGTTACAATAAAGTATATTAAAATTACAATTCCTATACCCCTGAAGTTGCAATGGGTTGGAATGAAGCTATTTAAAGAAGAGGAGCACCAAAGAAGTCGAGATTCAACGAAACTAGGCAAAATTGGTCATTCTTAAAAGTCTTTGCTCCATTCTCGTTACACGACAACGAGCAAAGAGGGGTAGTTGTGATAGCCCATTTTCACTGGAGCCTTAGAACAATAACTGAAATAAAATAATAAATAAATAAAATATTGAAGTCCACAATCCATTACAAAATATTACAGCCCAAATTTACAATGGCCCAATATGGCCCAAAACCAAATCAACCCTAGCCCACAACACATAAATGTTTTCAAAAAAAAAAAAAAACTAAACCTAAATCCATGTGTGTTGCACCCCCTCTTCGCGCCTCCGCAGCACGCTCGCTGCCCGAAGTCTGACATGCATCTGCAGCCTTGCACCAAAATGGCAAGGGTCAGCCTTTCACTCCTCCATTGACTCCGTTAAAGATACTTGCAAAGAAAAAGAAATGAAACAGAGACAAAAGAGCAGCTGAAACAACAAAAGAAAAAGGAAAATATATGTTGTAAATTGGCTATAAAAGCCACCACCATCAATATAATATTTTACACACAAGATTAATCAAAAACTAAACTCAAAATTCCAAAAGGTGATTTTCTTTTTATATTTTAGTTTCTTACGAATTTATTTGATAAATTAAATATAAAACAAGAAGTAAAAAGGGTTGAAGCTTACCTGCCTCTTCGTACCACGCCACCATCGGAGGTTTCCTCCGTTCACGAAAGCCATGAAAGCCCTTTAAGGTTTCGTTCGGGCTTTGTAAAAAAAGCGTACACGAAAGGTTGGGAGGTAGAGAAAGGCGTCGGCTGAAATTTTTTTTTTTTTAGGCTTTCACCTTTAGATCTAAATCTAGGTTTAAAAAGTGCCAAAAAAAGGGCTATTTTTGGCATTTCTCTACCACCGGGAACGGCAGAGCCCGTCGTTGGTAGCCGGTGACTGCCGTGGGACTCGCTGGAACCTTAGGCCGAAAGGGGAGAGGGTTTTGAGAGAAAAAACAAGAGAAAGAAAAAAATTTAGAAAATGAGGATAGAAGTGTTTTTTTTCTTCTGATTTTTGCTATTTATATAAGGGTCTATACGGTGTCGTTTTGGACTTAAACATCAGTTGCCAAAACGACGTCATTTTACTTAAAACCTGAAATCTGACCCGATCTGCCCAGAGGATCCGCGCATTTTTAACTAATGGTCTATTTGCACGATAGGTCCTTCCACTTTTGAGACTTAGTTTGATCAGGTCCTATCCTTTTTTTTAAAAAAAAAAATTTGCCACGCATTTTTATTTTGTTTCAATTTGGTTCTTGGACCGTTTTAAAAGGGAAAACCCCTGAAACGGTGTCGTTTTGACACAACCCGCGTCCGACTGATCCTTCCCCTAGGATCCGCGTGTTTTTGCTGGAGGGGATATTTGTGCGATAGGTCCTTCTGCTTTTCAAGCGTTTTTGCAATTAGGTCCTAGTCCTTTTTTATTCTTTAGAAATTATACCACATGATATTCGTGTGCTTTAATTTAATCCTCGGTTCGCTGATCTCCTGGAGAAGGGACGCATGCCCGTAGGATCGGGATAATTGCTTATTTGGCCCTCGTTTGTTTTTGCGATTCTCACTTTGGTTCGCTATTTATTTACTTTATCTTAATTTATCCTTTTAATTTGGTTTGGGTTACGATTAAGTCCCTCAATCAGTTTAACTTTTTATTTCATTTACTTATGGGAAATATTCAATTTTTTTTATTTTTTTTTCACCGAGCCTTTGATTATATATTTATTTTATTATTTGTTATTATTATTTTGTTTATTCATTTATTTATTACTCCTTTTTACCTTCCTAATAATTTATTTATTTAATTTCAACCTTTTCATGGATTTTTTATTATTTATTTATTTACCTATTTATTATTATTGCCTTGCTTTTATTTTAAAATTCATATTGTTCATATTTGTACATATTGTCATTATTATCTTTTTTGTGTGTGTTATTTTAGTATTCCTATTATTATTTTTGGCATCTTCAAGTCGTTTCTTTTCAATAATGTATTTTTCGTTTATTTTAAGTTATTTTATCGTTTTAAATACACATCGTTTTAAATATTACACTTGTTATTTTTCAAAAAAAAGGAAAATTTAAAAATAGGCAATGTGTCGTATTTGGAGATTTGAGAATTCGTACCCTAACTTACGGGGTTTCAATTTTCTCGTTGAACCTAAATGACCGAATATCCTTTTAAAATTAAAATATATGAGATTTAATTAAATAATAAAAAGGCGAGCTTATTTTTCGAGATTTCAAGGTGTTGTATCCTAACTTACGGGGTGTGACATTTATTACCTCGAGATAAGATGGCCTTTAACATACGTTTCGATTTATTCAAGCGATTTTTAAGTAAAAATAACATTAATATAAAGAGGGATCGTATTTTAAATTCTTTTTGAGTTTTCAACTTTCGACACTAAAGACATCAAGGAATCAATTAGGTACCAATTTTGGGCGTAACGAGGGTGCTAATCCTTCCTCGTGCGTAATCGACTCCCGAACTCATTTTCTGGATTTTTGTAGACCAAAAACATTGTTTTAATAAATCAAATCTCTTATTAAAACGATCAAATTACAAGGTCGCCCAATCACACCTCTTAAAAGTGATTGGTAACTGCTCCCATTTTCATTTTAAAATAAAAAGTCGATCTTTCAAAAAAAAGGTTTCGACATTACTAATATACCTTGCCAACATTTCTATATGATACATATTATGATTTTAAACTATACTCTAAAATTCCATGTGATGATCTGATAGTCAATGGTATTCACCGTTCCAGGTAAAATCTAGGTTCAAGTCACACTAATTATGTTTGTTGTTTGGACTTTACCTTATTATTATAATTCAAAAAAAAAAAAACTATACTCTAAAACACATTCCTCATATGTTATTATTTATTCATTATAAATTCTTTGATCTCTTACTTCTACTTTGGTCCTGTTATTGCAAATCTTTTTATTAGATCCACTTTTCTTTAAATATTAATGGTGAAATTATACTTCATGTCTTCAGTTCCAATTTAGTCCTATTGTCATCTTTCACTATTAGTATTATTATCGATGTGACGATGTCGGAATTTTGACAACATTACATTTCAATGTGAGTTCAGAAAGCAACGGTGGCCTTCTCAATCGGAGATCGCGGCACTGACAATAGAGAATAACGGTGGCACAGAGCACTTTAGGTTATTGTTTTGAGAAAAGCTTTTTCCTTTTTCTTTAGTAGGTGAAAAGAATGAAGAGTTAGCAGAAAAATGGTTACTTCAGTCTGTAATTCTATGATTAAAAAGGGTGGAAGTGGGGGTCTTTTTGCCAATAAAAAGAAATTAGTAATTTCTTTGACTTTATTTTTATTATCTATCATTGAGATAATGAGCTTTGGTTTAGGAAAACGTGAATGGGGGTAGGAGAATAAGCACTTAATGCATTTTAAAAAAAAATCAAATTTAATAATTTCCTCAATTTAGTTTGCTTGCAAAACGGGAGGGGTAGGTGAGGTGTAAACTGATTTGCATGATGAATGTTTTTTTGTTCAGTTAATTTCACGACGTACGTTTTGCATGATTAATTTTGATTTGGATTTTTGGTTCAACCATTAACTTAGTTAGTATTAGTATTGGTATTGTTGTTAAATGAGTAAGAGTAAGTGATAAAAGAAAAATGAAAATAACAAAAAATTAAAGATAACTATCGAATTAAGAAAAATTTCAAACACAATATTTTTAAAGGGAAAAAAATGTAACATCTCAAAAACATATTAGTCGTAAAAAATATGTAATAAATTTTTAATAAAATAAGGTATTAGTGAACGTCATGAGATACTCAAGAAATTTAAATCAAGAAGTTGACGTGAATTATTAATTTAAGATATGGATTAAATCGTAAAAAATATGAAAGTGTTGTGGTTTTAATGTAAATATTCAAAATTTATGCGGTTAAAACATAAATATGGAAATTTTGAATGACCAAAAGTGAAAACGACCTAAAGGAGGAAATGACTATAAGTGTAAAATAAATTGGTAAATGGGGACTAAATTGAAAAGGTGGAAAAATAAAAGGGACTAAATAAAAATTTTACCAAAAGTGAGAAATGACACCAAAGTGATTGTTGTGTGATTACAAGGGCAAAATCATCATTTCTCAATCAATATAATTTTCATGAATTCTCATTATAATAATTGTTGAATTTAGGTATTGAAATATAATTGATGGAATATTTTATTATAAGATATTTTAATATTTTAATTAATTAAATTAAAGGATATATTTGTATGGAAATATGAAGAAATTCCTTTATACTCTCCATGCTCCAACGTCGCCAGCACCATTATAAAAGGGGAGAAGTTCTCATTTTCTTTGAAAAATTCCGTAAGAAGCAGATCGGAAAGATGAAGTAGAGATCCTAGAAAGTATGTTCCAAAATTTATAAGCAAGAAATTATTATATGGAAGTTAAGAAAATTAAAGGAAAAGAGAATAATAGTGATGAAGTTGAGAAAGAAATGGAAGAGAAGCAAAAGAGAAAAAAATTATTGTCAAAAGAGGTAAGTTTTCATATTAACTTTACTTGTATTTCTATGAGCTGAATTAAATATGTTATGAATAAAATGTATGAGTTGTGAATTTTAATTGAAATAGTAGATATAGAAAGTATTTGCTGAAATATGATATATAGAAACACTAAGTTTTCAAGTGAAAGAGAAGAATATGATTCGTATTATGAGAAGTTTCAAGGTAAAGAAATGAATATGATATCAACATATAAATCTAAATGACTAAATTGAATAGTAATCAAAAGCATAATGATTATGTATGTATAAATGAAAGATAATACAAAAAACCACAGAAAAGTAAATATTATCACTAAAATAGTTTCTGGATAGCAACAAGTAGCTTAACTTTAAAAATTTACCAAAAAAATGTAGAAGGTGAGTCTAATTCAAGAGAACTAAACAGAAATGTTATACGAATTTTGTACAAAAAGATAAATAATATTTAGTAGAGAAGGGTCAGAACTGTCTAGCAGCAGAACATGGGAAAATTTGAAGAAAAATTGGTATTAATCTACATTGAACTAAATTCTAAAATTTTGAGTTAGTTTCAAAAACAACTAGCTAATCTTATTTTTGATTTTTTTAGGTCAAAATAAAAATAATTTAGTGATTGCTATTTAAGTAGACAACTCTGTTAAGAGTATAAGGTAACTAGTAAAAGATATTAATTAATATTATATATAGGCATGCTATACTAAAAGCCAAAGATTTTTATATATATACATGTACATATAGGATTTGGAATGAAGAGGAGGAAGAGGAAAATTAAATATAGAAGATTTGTAATGCTAAGAATATGTTACAAGTGATGAAATTGCTAATACATAAAAGAAGTTTAAATGAGATTGTTGGGACATTAAGTGATAATTGCTATATGACGAATTAATGAAGTTTTAGTTGATAAATTGAAGTATTATATAGATTTAAATTGATTGATACACATGTGTGGAATTATGTGATATTGATCTTAATACGAAAATGAAAAAATTTTGATTTATTTAATAAAAGAAGACTCAGGGTCGTGACACTGGTCATAAAATGACGCGACATGAGCAATTAGAAAATTTAGTGTCGCAACAATCCCATGAAATCGCGACATAATGTATGTATGTAAAAGAAAATAATGGAGAATCTTTTAAAAAACAATATTTATATAAATAGAGAAAAGACGAAAATTACAAATTTAGTTGAAATGGATTTTTCCTAATAAAAAAAAAGATAAAAACAACATTATGATGATTTTAAACTCAACTAATAATTTCAAATTTCAAAAACTAAATGATGAGATAATAAAAATAAAAAATTTAAAAGAAACGAAATAATAAAAATTGAAAGGAAGTAAAGAGCTTCCGTGGCCTATAAAATTAAGTTTTTGATGAAAAATAACAATCAAAAGTGGAGTGAGTTTTGGTAGAGAAGAAAACAACGACAATGAGAAAAAGTTTAGTCATTACGTTGTTAGTTTTGGTGTTGTCGACAGCATGTTTGAAGGCTGACGCTGAAGCAGATTGCGGTTGTCATTGTCATTGTTCCTTGTCACAACAAGAGGCCTATGTTATACCACAAGAAGAAAAATCTTGTGTATGTTTGTGCTGTACGCCACCACCAGCCTCGGCTAAACCAGTTTCACCGCCTCAAAACAAGCCACAACCATCCCCATCAGTGGCTACACCGAATCCTCCCTCTGAACCAAAACCACAACCATCCCCATCAGTGGCTAAACCGAATCCTCCCTCTGAATCAAAACCACAACCCCCACCAGTGGCTAAACCAAACTCTCCATCTGAGGAGCCATCGACACCGGCTAAGCCAAGTCCGTCATCGCCCAAATATCCGAATCCTTGGGATTATTGCCACGTACCAAAATGGGCTCCGTATATTGTGAAATATCGTGCACAATGTTGGTGTTCATTGGAGAAATTCAGAGGTTGTTTCACCGAGATTTGGGCAGCAGCATCGAATGATTATATGAATGTGGGTAAACAATGTTGTGAAGCCTTTAAGGAGGTGGATGAAAATTGTCATCGTCTAATGTTCGGTCGGAATAGGTGGTTTGCTTATAAGCTCAGGCAGCATTGCTCTCAGTTTTAGTAGAGTTGAAATGATAGGGTTTTTAGATTATTTTAGGCAATCGGTGTAACTAGTTGTAATAAGGTTTCATAGTTTTATGCCATGGACGCATGCGGTTGTCGTGGACATGATATATCGGGTAGCGGTCGACGTATAGAACTGTGTTTAAGCCATTTCAGTTAAATAAATAAAACGAGAAACTTATTGTCCTGTATTTGGTTTTTATAACAAAATGCACCATTAATTTGTTTAGTTAAATATTAAAAATTCGACATAAATTTAACAAGCAAAATAAATATTAATTTTTTTTCACATTTAATTACCTTTAAACATGTTATTATCATTAAAATTCTTATTAAATTTGTCGAAACTGTTTTACTCTTATCTCATTGTATAGAAAATATCTTTGATCATAATTATGAACAGTAATTAACGGCTCAATAATTAAAATATTATAATATATTAACATAATTGATTAAAACATAACATATCAAATATAAATGACAAAAATAACTATTTTAATAATTTGTATTTGTTTCTAATATAACTACAACATTAGTTTTTCTTTTTCTTTTTTTTGTTTTACTTTTGTTGTAATTGATGAGTTCAGGTAAGTGCTTTTTACGTTTTTCTTTCGGTGATACTTACTTATATCATACATTGAATTTCATTTGTTAAATTAATTAATGATTTTATTAAATGTTATCTTAAATGTCTGGTAAGTCTTTATTTCTAAATTAAACAATTTAACAATATTTATATGCATTTTAAAAATATTAATTTAGTTGTTATTATTTTCAACGTTAATAAATGTGAAGTAATACAATTATATTTTTAAATAATTTTTTTCGGGTGTATTTCCTATCGTAACATTTTTTTGATATGATTTAGAGTTACGTGTTGGAAATCAGAGTTCAACACTTGTCACAAAATTTAGAGTTGATTTGAATTTTTTATTTAAATATTGTTGAACGATTAAATTGAAAATCAATGAGTTGACCAGTTTAATAATCATCAATCTAGATGTTACAATATTTATATTTTTTTTATTTAGTTACACCTATAAATTTAACAAAATGATTTCAATAATGTTAACAATTAGACTTGTACCTTTAAATTCAAAAAATAGAGAAATTAAATTATTTGAAATAAAAATAAAAGACCTAAATTCCAAACTTATCAAGAATTATGGGACTTCAATCTATTTTAACAAATAATAATATGTATGGACGAAAACAAAAATCAAGATTTGTCTCTACACAAAAATAGTAGGGGGTCATACTCTTCTGATACTCAAAAATTGGGGAAAAAATTAAAATTAAATAATCTATATATTACAATTTAAGTAAGCAATCCCACATTGTTTAAGAGTAAGCTGCAAATTTATTCTTGAGTTTATATATAGACATATCTTATATCCCACATTGCTTAAGAAAATAAGTGAAATGAGATTTTCGGTCTATATAAAGGCTTGTTTTATAAGTTTTATTTTCACATTAATAAGTAGTATAAAAAAATTAGTGTTGTCATTCTTAGTATTGATGTGGCAAAACACGAAAAAAAGCTTCCCATTGGATTTTTTTTTTATTTAGGTTTTCAATGAAAATGACATCAATTGAGTGCGTTTTAGTAAAAATTAGCCCAATTTTGTCAAATGAAAGTTTTTTTAAAAAAAATTGGTTCTTTTATGATAATTCAGTCCATAACTTACATAAAGAAAAACAGTAATTATTTTTAATATCAATCGACACCAACAATGGGCACCTGTCAACTTTTTTTACACGAGTACAATGGGTAAATTTCAATTCCAAACCTTTTACTTTTTTATATTATAAAAATAGTTAAATTTCAATTGTATCCTTATATCATTCTCAAATTGAAGATTTAATTTATACATTTTAATTTTGACATAATTTGGTACCTCAAAATTTAAAATGTATTAGTTTAAATATTTTATTCTAATTAAAATGATTATATGAATCTTTAAGAACTATTAGCACTGTTAAAATGTTTTATTAAATTTAGATACAATATTATTTTTTATTACATGAATATCAAGTAAGGTTTTTTTTTTTTAAAGTTTAGACCAACAAATTTAATAAAAGAATTTATCAATATTACTAAATGAACTTCAAATTTTAAATTCGAAAAGTATAAGAATTAAATTTTTATTTTATAAAAATTAAATTTTAAATATACGAAGAGTACAAAATTTTTGAGTAAATTATAACATTTAAAATTTTACTCTATTATTTAATAAATTAATAAATAATTATCTCAAAGCGAAATGTGAGTGAAAACCTTCTTAAGAAAAAAAAAGAGCTTAAAATGTTATTCGTATAAAGATAATAAAATTAATTTTGTTTGATTGCAAATTTAAATCCGAAACTTGGTTGTATCTAGACGTGTTCATGGGTCGAGTCGGACCGGGTTCGGGTCGGGCTCAAAAAATGGGCCTAAAATTTTGCCTAAGTCCGACCCGGATAAAAATTCTAAAATCCGGGCCCGGCCGTATTAATTTTTTATATTCTTTTATTATTATTTTTAAATATATATAATACATCAAAAATACTAAAAATATCAAAATAAATATTTCCCAATAAATTGAAAATAAATTTTGAAAAATATGTAGACTTAAATAACACTAAGATAAATACAACTTAACAAGCAATTGCTTCTAAAATAATAAAAAAATTAACAAATGCCTTTAAAATAATAAGAAAATTAACAATAAAATAAATTTTATACAATATCCAAACAATAACAACAAAATAATAGCAACATAATAGTAAAATGGTAGCAAAATATGGAGAAAACAACAAGAAAATAACATTCAAAAATAAAAAAATACAGATTTTTTTGTCCTTTAGTGAATTTGGGCCGGGCCAGGCCGGACTCGGGCTAAAAATATTTTACTCGAGGCCCGGCCCATTTTTTAAACGGACCTTATTTTTTTGTTCAAGCCCATTTTTCGGGCTTATATTTTTATTCAAACCCTTTCATATTTCGAGCGGGCCTTCGGGCCGGGCCGGATAGCCCGGCCATGCACACCTCTAGTTGTATCCTGTGGTTAATGAATAGGTTTTTTATTAAAATAATTAATTTTTTTTTCAACGGTTGAGATGTATCCAACAACTTATCTAATGGTGGCGATAGGCTTTTCTAGAAAACTCCCAAAAGTCATTCAGAAAAGGCGGTGAGTCGGTGGCCGCTGCCTCTTTCTTCATTTTATTGTTAATAATCCGACCTACAATTTATTTAATTAATATTTAAATAATAAAATGGAATTTTGATCAGTCAAGTTTGAAAAAGGAAATTAAGTTGAGATTTTATTTTAAAAATAGTATTGTGTTTTTAATAAGTTTGAAAATAAATATATTAAAAAACAAAAGGAAACAAAAATTCTTGCTTTGATGTTACGTCCGCATAAAGCAAAAGCTCATTCCCACCATTTCCTTCTTTATCTAAAACAACAAAAAGAGAAAAACTGACAAAGAAAAAAGAAAAAAAAAGCAGCCATTAATTTCCATCCATTCTATTCAAGAAACTGATTTTTCCTTTCACTCATTTCCCAAAAGCTTGAATTTTCCGATCTTGGTCGATGGCAGAATTGGACAATAGCAGCACCAGCTCATCATCGGGGTCGACGCTCTTCAATCGCTCCTTCATGATGCACGCAAACACAGCTGAACCTGATGCCGCCAAAGTTCATCTTCTTCTCAACAACCCATCGTCTCTTAATCGAGCAGCTTCCATTTCCAAAATTTACAATTCAATCGATTCAGTCAAAGGTAAAGTCAAAAAGCTTTGCAATTTATTCGAGTCCGCGAAATCTTCATCAACCAGTAAAGAACTTTCCCCTAAAGTTGTTTTAAGACCCGCGAGATCAATCGGGTATTCATCTTCGTTTTCTTCGAGTTTTAATAACCCATTGATAAGATTACCCGGAACTGAAAATCGGATCGTTGTTTATTTAACTAGTTTACGAGGGATTAGAAGGACTTACGAAGATTGTTATGCTGTTAGGATGATATTTAGAGGGTTTAGAGTTTGGGTTGATGAAAGGGATGTTTCCATGGATTCAGCTTATAAGAAAGAGTTACAAAGCGTTTTGAGAAAGAAGAACCCGAGTTTGCCTCAGGTTTTTATAAAGGGAAAGTATGTTGGTGGTGCTGATGTGATTAAAAGCATGTTTGAAGTTGGGGAATTGGCTAAGATTCTTGAGGATTTTCCAAGGATACAACAGCCTGGGCTTGTTTGTGATTGTTGTGGGGATGTCAGGTTTGTGCCTTGTGGGAATTGTAGTGGGAGTCGGAAAGTGTTCGACGAAGACGAAGGGTTGCTTAAGAGATGCTTGGAATGCAATGAAAACGGCTTGATCCGGTGCCCCAATTGCTGTTCTTAACACTTTGATTGCTGCTGCCTGCAGGATGTTAAGGTATATATACATAATGAGCTTGGTTTTTTTTTTTTTTTTTTTTTCGATTGTCGAGGTATATCAATGATAGTCTGATGTGTATTGTGTGAACCATTTCATTAGCATTTAGCTGATGATCGTTTGTTGATGACGATATTAGTGTCATCACGTAATCGAAATGCCGTATTTGGTTTGGGCATTCGATAGTGAAGGAGATCGTTTAGTTCTCCTATCCTATATGTTGCTGTAAATATTTATTTAGTGCTATCTTAATGTAATGCACTTGCGTGTGTTGCAAGTGACAGATTGTGAGAATAGACTAAAATTTATGCTTATGGAGTTATGGTCCTGAATTCACTTTGTAATCGAAGAAACTTCGGTGCCAATATATAAAAATTCATTCCTTGATACCCATTGTGGCAATGATTTCTGGTTTGTTGTTATCTTAATGGAAGTGTTGACAGTATGCAAAATCTGGTTTGAGTATTGAGTGCATATGTGGTCCCAATTTCTGCAAATGTCAACTATCTACTTTAGAGAATGAATTGAACTCATATCTACTTTGTCCCAATTTCTATCAGGATTTAGAGAGATGTTCTAATTGATGGATTATTTTAGGTTGTGTTTTTTGGATTCAGGTGTAAGTGTCTATTACGAATATGTCCATACCATGTTTAATTAATTATTAATTGAAAGAATAAGAGTGAGGTCAACATAAATGTTGGCAAATTACAAGTGGATGATGAAGAATACTATCTCTGTTTTTTTTTTTTTTTATTTGTTTAAGAGTCATGAGTTACATGAGTAGTGCTAACTGGATTTCTGCTGGTCAATGATGTATTTTTCTTTAAATTTTAGCTTCACTTTGACTTTAAATTTTGCTGTTAGTCAATTCCAATTAGCTGTTCTAGTTTCCGGTTTTGGATTCATTTTTTATTACTTTTGACTCTTCAATTCTTTGGAAATACTATCTTTTATAACTTCTTAAAGAATTAAAAAGGGTTAATGTACTACTTGCCTCCAAAATTGTATCTAATTATCACTATGACACTTACAAGAATTCTTTTATCAATTTGGTACTTGAAGTTCCAAATTGTGATATATGTTACCTCCAGCCGTTAACGCATGATGAGGCATGCTCTTAGTGTGCCGCATCATTCAATTCATGTTTTCTCTATAAATTGTCACGTTTTTTTTTTTAAAAAAAAAAAAAAAGAAAAGAAGAAGAAGAAGATGACAATCAAAGGAGATTCAAGAATCTTGAAGAAATTTGACTAAAAATTGGAGGCATATTGGGTAGATGGGAGGGAGATCGACGGTGGAGAGAAAAGGGGAAAAAAAGTATATTACTATTATACGAGCCAATTTCTATCCATACATCTTTTGAGTTGTATTAATACAAGTTTGTGTGCAATACTTCTAATAGCTAGAAATTATTTCGACATTTGTAATGGTTATAATTTTTTCTCATGTTATATATACAGATTAAGAACATTTCGAGACTTCAAGATACATGAGATGAACATAAGTATAGAAATTCTTTATTTTCTCTTGAACATATTTATTGAGAGTATATTGTGATATACTTTCTCTTTTAAATCTTTATATTTAGAGTTTCAATTTGTAAAGGCACACTTACTAGGGGTTCATTATTAATTTGCTCATCTTCACTTTGTTGTAAAAAGCATACTTAAGGTTTTTGAGGTATAAAATCTTAAATAGATTGTAAAAAGTTTCTAGTTGAGCCACAAAAGTTAGAAAATTTTAGTTAAGCTACAATAACTAAAGGAAATGTTCTATCTTACAAGAATTAAGGACGATTGTTAGACCTAATTTTTGCCCGGCCCAAAACCTGTTAAAACTCAAATACAAAACAAAACACAAAGCCCACATAAAACCTAGCCCAAATACCAATAAAACAAAAAAATGAAAACCCTAGCAGCTAACACTTTCAGCTGCCGCAACCGTGGAGGTTCCCAAGCACCGCACGTCGTGTGTCCCTCCACGTCGTGCGCCCCTCTACTAGGCCACATCTGAGACGTGCTCGACTGAACCTACAAACAAGCAAGAAATGGTTGTAAAAAAGGCTATAAAAGCCTTCGAAAACATTGTAAAAAGGACTTCTTTATTGGCTCATTATATAAGTACAATAGCAAAAATTATAGAGGAAAAATCAGTAGTAAATTAAAATCGGGTCTAAGGTTTGAAAGGTGATTTTTCATTCTTCTTCCTGTAACTTTCTTTTGATTCGTATTTCTTTTTTTTTCCTTTTTGTTTTGTTTATAGACTGATTTTAAGTAAAAAAAAAGAAAGGAGGGCTTACCTGGTCTTGATCCGTGAACCGGCTGTGGGGTGGAGGTGCGTGGCACCGATGATCCTCCAGGGTGGCGCAAGGCTAGTTTGAATTTCTAGCAAAAATGAAGAGGGAGCAGGGAAGAAGAAGCATTCTGCTTTTTTTTTTTTTTTGAAAAAATAATAGAAAAATGAAAAATAAAATGGGTCTTTTAAAAAAAATGGCAGGGGCCCACACGTTTGACTCCAAAATGGGAAATTTTCGCATTGAGTCCCCTTTTTTTGCTCTTGCACTCAATCAGGCCATATTCAACTTTTTTAACTCTTTTAAATTATTCCTAGAACTTGCGCGCCATTACAAATCAGTCCGCGCTGAAACGTACCGTTTTGAGGCGTGGTTTATTTTCATTTTCAGTCCCTGTTTGTTTGCACGCATTGTATTACAGTCCTTAATGGTGTAAATTGGCCTTCTAATTTTGTTTTTTTTAAATCGGTCCTTTTTTTCTTTTTTTCCCCCTTTTCACTTTATTCTTTATAAATTCACTATTTATTTTAATGTATTATGATTGCATTACTTAGTATGTATGTATATATTTATGCTTACTTTCAAATCCATTTATATTTATAATTTATTTTTTTTCAAATATCCTATTTTACAGTTTTTTTATCTTCTAGACATTTTCATCTATTAGTGTTTTACATATATGTATGATTTATATTAGGTTTTTCACGTTTTGTATTATCAATGGTTGACGGATGATTTTTTTTATATTTTGTGAAATTCTTAACTTCATACTATATAGATTATTATTCGTGTAGGTTCTTTTGCATATGTTTATACGATTATATGTATATAATTTGTGTTAAAATTTTGTTGTATGTGCATGGTTCGTTTCTCCGAGCATATTAATACGTTTACATGCATTTTTTATATCACATCTTATTCATAAATTTTGATGTATATGGCACTAATTTTTTTTTTTAAAAAAACTTCTTTCTATAGTATTTGTCTTGAAATTATGTGTTAAACTTGTAATTTCCTAGAGTTTTACCATATACTTATATTTCTTTGTTTTAAAATTATTACAATATTAAATTCAAATACTTCTAAAATTATTTTTATATATGTACACACAACGTTATTAATTGTTTCATATATATATATATTTTATTATTGATTCTATATTATTCTACTTATATTTTGTATTTTTTTAAATTATTTTTCCTAATTATACGTATACAACTATTATTATTTTTTTGAAGATCCCGTTTTAAAATTATATTTTGTTTGTTTCGACTATTTTCTTATTATTAATAAGTATATTATTAGAAATCTTTTTTCCTATTATCTTTTGTTTTATATATTTATATACTTGTTTTTATTTCTTTTTGTTTGTACCATTATGTTACCACACCATTTTATTATTTGTCATTAAACCTCTTTTTGCTACTATGTTTTATTGTTAATATACATCGTTTAGTTTATTACGGTAACGTTATTTGTATGTGTCATACCATTATTTTCGTTTTTGTTAAATTTTTAATTGCCCAAATTCATTTATTCACAGATTTTTTCTCAATTGTTTTTAAAATAATGGTAATGTTCGGTATTTAAAGAATTCAAAGGATCGTACACTAACGTACTGGGTTTCGTTTTTTTTGTTTGATTTGAATATTCGAATATCCTTTTAAAGCTAATACGCACGTTTTAAAGGCAAGATTACATTTGAGGGTCAAAAAAATGTTGTGTCCTAACGTACTGGATGTAATGTTTTACCTCAAGGTGAGATGGTCTTTAATACCCATTTGACTTATCTAAATGTTTTAAAAGCCAATAAAAGAGGATCGCATTTTGAACTTTGTCCAAATATTTAATTTTCGACATCTAAGACACTAATTAATCGATTAATTACCAATTTTGGGTGTGTCGAGGGTGCTAATCCTTCCTCGTACGTAACCGACTCCCGAACCCATTTTCTTAAAATTCGTGGACCAAAATGATTTATAAGGTGGCCCAATTACACCTCAAAAAAAAGGATTGGTGGTGACTCCCAACTTTCGTTTTCAAAAGTCGATTCCCTTTTTCAAAAAATGGTCTCGACAGCTTGGCGACTCCACTGGGGACGAATAAGAGAGCCGAGCTGCAAATTGATTATTTTCTGTCTTCTTGTCGAAATTTAGAAATTCGGTTTTTCTAAAAATACACGATCCTCGCTTTGCATTTTCTGTGTCCTTGTTGAGTTTGTTCTTTTCGTTGAATTTTTTTATATGCTCTTGCATCATATCGCATGACCGTTGTGGTCACACCTTTTAAGTGGGAGTGAGAAACTATGCTTTCGTGAGGTTTTCACCTCCGCATGGCCTAGGGGATCGCTTCTAGAATACATCCGTACTTATGTCTTCGCGAGGTTTTCACCTCCGCACGGGCATAAAGAAATTTATTCCCCTCAACCGAACTTGATCCATATGAACCTATAATGGGCGAGGGTCGAGGAATCTACTGGTTCAGGTACCTTTACTCTAGAACTAAACCACATATAGTGAGCTGTAGGAACCCGCCTTAGGTAGAATTACACCTAGCCTTACTGGTTGCCCAAATAGGCGTTTGATAATTTCTTGATTGCTTTGATTTCTATTCTTATGCATGATTCTGACTTGTGTTTTTCCTTCTTTCTTTAATAGTGATTGCATAACATTTTTATCATAAAAGGAGGTGTCAATATACGGTTCGGTTACTAATAGAAAGTTTTGCCATGAAGAACGAATTCCTTGATAAAGTGAAAGACAACGCGTTTGTCCAAAGATGGTTGGAAAATGCACAGTTAAAGAAAGGTGACAGTTTGACAAAGGGGTACACGTCGGAGTTATGGGACTTTACCCGTATTAGTGTGGTACAGAATGATCTTCAGGAGTTGAAAGAATTATGGAGTCACTGGGATGAGGAGATGAAGCAGCTACTCTACTGTAATTATGGTGATATTCCTTATCTCCTCGATGTTAAGGTAGATAGGTATTTGTTCCACGCCATGACTCAATTTTGAAATTCCGCCTACAGTTGTTTTACTTTCGGAAAGGTGGATTTAGCACCTACTGTCGAGGAATATACAGCCTTACTTCGTTGTCTGAGGTTTCAAGTTGATAAGATTTATTCTAGAGCTGTCAATATCCCAACCTTTGTAAAGAGGTTGATGAACATCACTGGGATGAGTGAGCAGTGGGTTGCAGCTCGAGTCCAGCAGAAAGGCAATGGAAAGTGCATCCCTTGGAAAATTTTGAGAGATCTAATCCTGACACACCCTGATATGAAGAAAAGAGTTGATGCCTTCGCCTTGAGCGTTTATGGTTTGGTTATTTTCCCTAAGACTTTAAGGCATATAGATGAAGCAGTCGCCGATCTATTTGACCGACTTGGTAAAGGAGTCACTCCTGTTCCTGCAATTTTGACTGAGACTTTCAGATCTTTGAGTGCATGTCGGAGGGCAGGTGAAGGCAGATTTATTGGGTGTGCACAACTCTTATTAGTATGGTTTCATAGCCACTTTTGGAAGGTAGAAAAGGCCTCTTACCGACCTTTTCTCGAAAATTACTCATCTTTGAAGGAGATAGTGACCATATCGAGAAGAGATGACATAACAGAAGAAAAATGGATAGCGATACTTCAAAATCTCTAAGAGGAGGATATCGAATGGAAAGCCCCTTGGATGGCTTTCGATGAGATTCTTTACCGATGTGGGAGTTATGATTGGGTCCCTTTGTTGGGGATTTGGGGAGCCGTTGGATACGCCCCTCTGCTTGTATTAAGGCAATATAGATCGAGACAATTTATACCAATGACGCATGGGCTAGCTCAGAGTGGGTTCTCGTATAGGGAAAAAGACTCCAAGAAAAAGAGCTGCGAGATTTGTAATACCTGGAACCAAACCTGCCGGATAAAGGGAGTTGTTGTGAATCCAATAGTGACTCCTGAGTATAATGAATGGTGGAGTAGAAGGGTTAACGACAATATCCCGAGGCCAAATTTAGAAGAAGCTCGACCGATAGAGGAATATCAACGAGTGGTCCCCTCCGAATTGGAAATCAAAAAGTAAGACTTCGAAAAGAAAACCTCGGAGTTAGAAAAAAAATAGAGCAGTTGGAGGAGGAAAAGGTGTACTTAAAACTGGATGTTGATGTTCAAAAATCTGAAGCTGAGAATTTGAGAAAGAGAAAGAGAGAGGTTGAGGAGGACCTGGACAGTCTGAAGACTGATTACAAGCAGCTGCATAAGTCAATGAGAAATGCTGGCTTGGGTAAAACGTCTGAACAGTGGAGGCAAAAATTCAAGTGGAAAAGGCTAGGGCTGATTGGTGGGAGAGAAAGTTTCATGATGCTCAGGTTCGAGAAGTCGCTTGTAAAAAGAGTTTGGACGATAGCCAAAATAAAAAATAGATGTTAAGAGCTCGGCTGGCAGAGTTAGAAATGGCACTACAGCAACATCGGAGTCGTAACTCAGTGATTGAATTAAGGGCTAGCCTAAGTAAGATCGAGAATTTGAAGGGGAAAGTAGAAGAACTTGAGACTACACTTCAGAACTATGAGAATCAAATTGAATTATTGGAAGCAAATAATGAGCAACTAGGAGAGCAACTTCACCGATCTCAGGATCAGGTCAGAGATAGGGATTACCTCATGGGCGAAGCTATAGCTCAAATACGAGAGGTGGCTAATCATTTACAGACTTTGGTGATCCAAGCAGATGTGCTAGGAGTTAAATATGAGTTAGAGTCAGATCGGGGGAGAGAGTTAGCCTGCCTTCTTAGGAAAGTAAAAGCTTTGGGTGTTAGGGCAAGACCGTATATGTAATTCATTTTATGTAAAAGATTTTGTTTTTCAGTGAAGTTTTCTAAATGGAATTGAATTCGAATCGACGTCTCCTTTTTGCATTCATGTCATGCATTTGCATTGCATAGCATTATAAACATTAAGTTATACAAAAAAACCCTATTAATTAGCGATAATTTATCTAGTTACACTGGAACATCGCTACTATACACGAAGGAAAACAAAGGATATGGATCAGAGGTTAGAGAAGTTAGAACAAATGCAAAAGGAGATATAGGAGCAACTGTAAGCTTAGATGCAAGAACAGCTGGCTAGGATCCAACAGGAGATGAGGGATCAAATGTTGGAGTCCTAAAAAAACATGCTGGAATCACAGAACAACATGATAAGCCAGCTAACACAGCTGTTTAAGGGAGGGTCTGACAAAGGAAAAGACCCTATGGTTGATACTGGGAATGACAACGATGACTCTGTTTGTCCTACAAGCTTTGCCCCAGTAAGCATTCAAGCATAACCACCAATGGTGTCTATTAATGTTAAACCTCTGTATCAAGCCGGCACTTCGACACCGGTAAACTTCCCAACGGGCTCGTGCTCTAACCCTGGAGACAATATGGCAAATCTCAAGATCCCTAATTTCGATGAGGTTGAAGGGGAAAAAGTAAGGGCGGAGCTCCCAAAGTAGCTCGAGGATCGATGCAAATAGATAGAGGAGAAGTTCAAGGAGCTAGAAAGTGCTGATCATTATTGCGGAGTTGACGCAAAGGAACTCAGTTTAGTCCCGGACTTAGTATTTTCGCCGAAGTCTAAGATGCCAGAATTTGAAAGATATAATGGAACCAGTTGCCCTGAGGCTCACATTACAATGTTCTGCCGGAGAATGACGGGATATGTCAACAATGACCATTTGCTGATTCACTATTTTCAGGATAGTTTGACTAGGGCCGCAGCCAAATGGTACAATCAGTTGAGCCGTGCTTAGGTCAAATCATGGAAGGATTTGGCGTAGGCCTTCATGAAACAGTATGGCCATGTGACCGATATAGCACCTGACAGGATTACATTACAGAATATGGAGAAAAGGTCAGGTGAAAGCTTCAGGAAATACCCCCAGAGGTGGAGGGAAGTCGCTATGCAAGTCCAACCACCACTGCTGAAAAAAGAAACGACTATGCTGTTTATTAATACCTTAAAGGCACCTTTCATTAATCATATGTTGGGGAGCGCAACTAAGAGTTTCGCAGACATAGTGATGTTTGGCGAAATGATAGAAAATGCAATAAGGTGCGGGAAGATAGAAACGGGGAAAAGTACGAGAAGGTCAGGCCCAAAGAAAAAGGAAAATGAGGTAAGCAATGTGAGCTTAGGCTATTCAAAACCTATCACCGTTAATCAATCGAGAACGGTAGTCACAGGCCAACAAGCTTCACCAAGACAAGAACCCTGCACTAAGAGAGATATGGAGAGGATACAGTTTACCCCTATCCCAGTGACATATAAGGAGCTGTATAAAAGCCTATTCGATGAGCATGTTGTAGCACCATCCTATCTAAAACCGTTGCAGCCCCCATACCCCAAGTGGTATAACACAAATGCTCAGTGTGAATACCATACGGGGGTTGTGGGGCATTCAATAGAAAACTACATCTCGTTTAAGAAGTTAGTCGAGAAGCTCATCAACTTGGGTGTTGTGAAGTTCGATGACACACCTATGGTAGGTAACCTATTACCCAGCCATGCTGATGGTGGGGTAAATGCAATAATCGAGAATATGGGGAGGAGAGTTAAGTTGAGCGCGGATGAGATAAAAACTTCGTTCAAGGAAGTTTGGAAGAAAATGCTGGAAATGGGGCTGATCACGCAGAGTTCGAGGAGCAGCTCCGGAGAAGTGAGGGACTATTACGAATTTCATGGTGAGAAGGGCCATGAAATCTAGAGTTGCAAGAAATTCAGGGCTTTAGTCCAGGGTTTAATGGACAATAAAAAGTTAGAGTTTTTCGAGCTTACCGGAGAAGAAGACGTATGTGCTTCTAAAGAGAAGTCGATAGAGAAGGTTTGTGAGGCTAGTCACCCAGTGGTCATCATTTCACGGCCAAAAATCAGTGAAGCTGAAGCAAGGGTGGCACCAAGAATCATTATCCAGAAGCCCAGGGCTTTCCATTTTAAGGATAGCAAAATGGTGCCTTGGAATTATAACGGCAGCAGACATTCCCTAAAAGGAGAGCTCGCCTCGGTACACTGCCACGTGTTTGAACCTATAAAGAAGAAGTCTTGTGTGATCAGACAAGGGGAAAAGATGACAGAACCACTAGTTAATGAACCAGTAATGGAGAATGAAGCCCAAGAATTTTTGAAGTTCCTGAGACACAGCGAGTATAGTATTGTGGAACAATTACACAAGCAGTCGGCTCGCATATCAATATTGACTTTACTTTTGAGCTCGAAGACGCACCGTGATGCACTGATGAAGGTGTTGAACTAAACTTATGTCGCTGACGATATTTCGGTAAACAAACTAGACCGTCTTGTGAGCAACATAAGCGCCGACAACTTCATTTCCTTTAGTGACGATGAAATACCACCGGGGGCATGGGATCTACCAAAGCTTTGCACATTACTACTCGCTGCAAGGGGTATACGCTACCGGCAGTGTTGATTGACAATAGTTCAGCACTGAACGTCCTGCCTCTGTCCACATTAAACCGATTGCCTATAGATAGCTCTCATATGAAGACATGCTAAAATATAGTGAGAGCATTTGACGGCACTGAAAGAAAGGTAATGGGAAGGATAGAGATACCTCTTCTGATCGGGCCAAATACTTACAAGGTAGACTTCCTAGTAATAGACATCAAACCTTCCTATAATTGTTTATTGGGGAGGCCGTGGATTCATTCAGCAGGGGCAGTACCATCATCATTGCATCAGAAATTAAAGTTGGTGACGGAGGGCCGGCTAATAACAATAAACGCTGAAGAGGACATTATCGCATCCGTTGCTAGCGATGCACCGTACCTTGACAGTGATAGCGAAGGGGTTGAATATTCGTTTCGATCATTAGAGTTCGTGAATGCAACTTTCATCACTAAAGGAGGTAGGATCCCGGTGCCCAGACTCTCTAAAGCTACGAAGATGAGTTTACAACTGACGGTAGGAAAAGGAGCGTTGCCTGGAATGAGATTTGGGAAATATCTCCACGGACGAGTGGAAGTGCCAATTTTAGCAAGCAAGTGGGACCGTTTTAGCTTGGGGTATAAGCCAGACGCACAACAGAGAAAGAAAGAGTTGGAGAGGAAGCAGGAAAAGAGAAGAGCAATATTAAGTGGCGCAAAGGTCAAATGGGAGTCGATGACCTTTCCCTATATATCCAGTACATTCGTGGCAGGAGGAGTTGTCCATCCTGAATTAAAATTCACAGATGAAGAAATGGGTGAGGGAATGATGAAGATTCTGAGCATCAATGCCGTATTAGAAGAAAGATCGAGAGAAGCAAACCTAGTGGGCGTTTGCCCCTATGAGCTTGGAAGTGTTTTGAACAACTGGACTGTAGAGGAACTCCCTGTAATTTTTAGAACTAATACAGAGTAATGTTCAAAACACGCTTATTGTTTTTTAGCCTAGGAACAATAAGAAATCTTCTGTGAAATAGGCCCATGTTCAAATCATTTATGCTTTCAATAAAGATGCATTTTTCATACCTCATCAAGCATTTTTATTTTTCTTTTCTTTCTTTCTTTCTTCTCTTCTTCATTCCATTCATACCACACAAATAAAATTCTTAGATATTCTTTCATACCTGCAATAGGTACCCAGATGTCGATGTCATGAGCAATACTGTTATGAATTCAGAATTCTCTTTCGAGCAAGACATGTGCCTACGAGGATCACAGGTTTTTGAAGATGACGAAGATAGTGGTTTATCTTTGGATTTGCTAAGGATGGTGGAGCGGGAAGAAAAGCAGATTTTGCCTCACGAAGAGACAATTGAGATTGTGACCTTAGAAGTGGGGAAGAAGGTGAAAATTGGCATTTGTATAAAGGAGGAAACCAAGCAGAATCTCATTAAGCTATTGCAAGAATTCAGAAATGTTTTTGCATGGTCGTATCAAGATATACCAGGGTTAAGCACTGATATTGCGGTGCATCGCATCCCCATAAGAAAGGAGTGTAAGCCAGTTCAACAGAAGCTCCGAAGGATGAGACCCGATGTGGCAGTAAAGATAAAGGAAGAGGTCAAGAAACAATTTGATGCTGGGTTCTTACAAGCGGTTAACTACGCATAATGGGTAGCCAACGTTGTCCCTGTCCCTAAGAAGGATGGAAAGGTGCGAATGTGCGTAGATTATAAAGATCTAAACAAGGCTAGCCCAAAGGACAATTTCCCTTTGCCTCACATTGACACCCTAGTGGATAATACGGCAGGGTATTCACTGTTTTCTTTTATAGATGGGTTTTCTGGATACAATCAGATCAATATGCACCCTAAAGACATGGAAAAAACCACGTTCATAACCCTATAGGGAACGTTCTGTTATAAGGTAATGCCCTTCGGGTTAAAGAATACGGGAGCGACATATCAAAGAGCCATGGTAACCTTGTTCCATGATATGATGCACAAAGAGATCGAGGTCTATGTAGATGACATGATCGCAAAATCTCGGACAGAGTAGGAGCACGTTCAAGTTTTGAGGAAATTGTTCTCGAGATTGAGGAAATTTCAGCTAAAGCTTAATCCAACCAAATGCACTTTTGGAGCCAGGTCAGGAAAACTACTTGGTTTCGTGGTCAGTGAAAAAGGAATTGAGGTTGACCTAGATAAAGTCAAGGCTATACAAGAGCTGCCTCCGCCCCGCACTCAGAGAGAAGTTCGAGGTTTCATGGGAAGGTTAAACTACATCGCCTGGTTTATTTCACAACTGACAGAAAAATGTGATCCCATATTCCGTCTTCTCAAGAAACATAATCCGAGCGTGTGTGACGATGAATGTCAAATGGCTTTTGACAAAATCAAACAGTACATGGCTAATACTCCGGTGCTAGTGTCACGGGCCAGAGTTCGAAGCCCGTGACCATCGAACCAAATGCGTCCGATGGAGGTCTATTACTTAGATGGGGATCATTTGGCCCACGTGAGCTGGCCCGATTCAAGGAACTGTTGGAGAAGCTTTGTCGATTGAAGCTGGTTGGCCCGATAAATGAAGATATGGCAACTTAGGCAACTATGGTAACTAATCTTAAAAGATAGAGGGAATCATATCTTTTAAGATTAGATAGGATTTGATATGGCAATATCTTGTAAATCCCATAAATTAAGGGATATGGTTAATCTCGTCCGTCGATGTAATTGTATCTTGTCCGTCGGTTTTGGGGGAGCTCAAGTATAAATAGAGAGCCTCCCCCTCATTTGTAGAGAACTCCATTCATTGTTTCATTATTCTTTATGAATAAGAGAATAGAGAGCATTTACTCAAACACTTTGTGAGCGTCCCTTTCTGTTGTTCTTTATAAGCTTCTTTTGGCATAAGTTTGCTTCATTGCTCGATTGGTGCCTTGGAGGAGTTCTTAAAGAATCCTCATACGAGTAAAGGCGACTTGGGCGAGTTTGGACGAGCAAATCGCCTAAGGCCGCATGGATTGCGAGACGAAAGCTCTAGCCCCGTGACAAGTGGTATCAGAGCCAAGGTTCGAACCAAGTGATAGCCGGCCGTTGGTTCAAAACACCGTTGGGATGTCGAAAGAAGAGTCCGAACAAAGATTGGTGAGAAAAAGTTTGAGGAGATGTTGTTGGCGTGTAGGAACGTGTGGGTAAACTCGAGGATCCATGGAGGACGTAAAGGAGGCACTCGATGGGTTCGAGGGTCACATAGACAATCGGAAGGATCGGTCTAGAGACTATGTAAAGATGTCTCTTAATGCGACCATGGATAAGGTAAATGAGTTGTTTGATTCACACAAAGATAAACCGCCGACAGGAATGATGCTCTTGAGGCCATGATGATGGCTTGGAAGGAGGAAACAATGGCCACGACGTTGGCTTTGAGCACAAGAATAGAGGAGCTCGAGGTAGAGCCGGCTTTGTGTCAAGCAACGGTGGGGAAAGGAGTGGCAAATGCAAAGACTCAATAACGAGGATGTCCCGCCGAAAGAGTTTGTGGGGATAAGGTCCGCATGCGATGTGGACAATTTCTTGTGGAGGATGGAAAACTACTTCCGTGCCAAAGGCATCGAGGATGATGCGGGTAAGGTTAAAACTGCTTCATTATTTCTTACTGATATTGCGCTTTTATGGTGGCGAGGTAGGACCACAGATAAAAGGCAAAATGAGATTGGAACGTGGCAAGAGTTCCAATGCGAGTTGAAGGGACAGTTTTATCCGAAGTTTGCCGAGGAAGAAGCTCGGGCAAAGTTGCAAGGAATAACGCAATGAGGCACAGCGGGGGAGTATGTTCGTGAGTTCAAGGAACTCATGCTCCAAGTTTCGGATATGACCGAGAGAGAAGCAATGCTTGCTTTTCAAGAGGGATTGAAGCCGTGGGTCAGACAGGAAGTGGAACAAAGAGGTGTCCAAAAGCTGTCGGAAGCCATAATGGTAGCGGTATCCGTGGTTAAGCTTGGTCTAGGGAAAGACAAGCTTGGATCTTCCAAGTCCGAGGAAAGAGGCGTACGTGAAGGGAATCACAAGGAAGATACGGATAATTATGGTAATGGCATCGGCGACAATTGTGGTAATGGGAAACCACGAGTTGGGAAGAAGAAACACAAGAGGAAAAGGGACAAGCTGAAATGCTTTCTCTGCGACGATCCACATATGTTGAAGAAATGTCCGACGAAATCCGTGCTTAGGAAGAAGCCGGAGGATAAGGCCTTGGTACTTGGTTCGAGCGCAAGAGGTGTCGAAGCCAAGAAGGCCGAAAGCGAGAAGAAGCCAGTCGAGTGCTTCTTATGTCATGGTCCGCATAGATTGCGGAAGTGTCCGAGGAAGTCTGTCATCGAAGGGAACGATGGAGCAGACAAGGAGCCCAAGAAGCTTGGTTCGAGCAAGGATAAAGCCAAAGCCAAGAGGGCAAAGAGGAGCAATAAGAAGCGAGTAAAGTGCTTCTTGTGTCGTGGTCCGCATGAGTTGCGGAACTGTCCACAGCAAGCCGTAGTCAAAGGAAAGGCAACGTCCGAGCATGGTGAGTCATCGGAGGGGCTTCCACCCAAGGAAGAGGTGAGTTTGTCATCGAACTTAGAGGAAGAAGTTACGATGAAAACAGTGAAGCTGGGACCAAAGAGGCTCGAATTGAGTGAAGCGTCGGAGTTGGCCGAGTCATCGACAAGGCTTCCACCTATGGGAGAGGTGGGTGGTGCGTCGGACTTCAAGGAAAAAGAAGTGATGCATGTGGGACAGTTGACCCGAGTAAATGCGAAGGTACATTCGGAACACTCTGATAGTGTTTTGCATTCTAACTTGTGTACTTGGCGAGAACGTAGTGGCCCTTTCAAAGTTCTTGAGCAAGGAGGCCGAGAGACTGTGGGCAAAGCGAAGCCAAGTATGGTGAATCACGAGGATTCCATTCGAGGAGAGTTAGAATGTGGGCAAGGGAGTGACATAACTCCTTGTCGTCGAGATGTACAAACGAGTAAGACGGCTCGAGTGAAGAAGCGACGGAAGCCGAGGCAAAAGTCCCGAAGGAAGGGAAAAGCCAAAGCAACGAGAGGGATCCGAGTTGAATCAAGCCGCGCCATTCGAAGTCGCAGCGAGGACGCTTGCGAGAATGGGTGAGGAGAATGTCACGGGCCGCAGTTCGAGCGTGACCATCGAACCAAATGCGTCCGATGGAGGTCTATTACTTAGATGGGGATCATTTGGCCCGCGTGAGTGGCCCGATTCAAGGAACCGTTGGAGAAGCTTTGTCGATTGAAGCTCAGTTGGCCCGATAGCGAAGATATGGCAACTTAGGCAACTATGGTAACTAATCTTAAAAGATAGAGGGAATCATATCTTTTAAGATTAGATAGGATTTGATATGGCAATATCTTGTAAATCCCATAAATTAAGGGATATGGTTAATCTCGTCCGTCGATGTAATTGTATCTTGTCCGTCGGTTTTGGGGGAGCTCAAGTATAAATAGAGAGCCTCCCCCTCATTTTTAGAGAACTCCATTCATTGTTTCATTATTCTTTATGAATAAGAGAATAGAGAGCATTTACTCAAACACTTTGTGAGCGTCCCTTTCTGTTGTTCTTTATAAGCTTCTTTTGGCATAAGTTTGCTTCCGTTGTTCGATTGGTGCCTTGGAGGAGTTCTTAAAGAATCCTCATACGAGTAAAGGCTGACTTGGGCGAGTTTGGACGAGCAAATCGCCTAAGGCCGCACGGATTGCGAGACGAAAGCTCTAGCCCCGTGACACTAGTACCACCCAGTCCTGATAAGCCTTTGATTCTGTATTTGACCGTGTTTGACAATTCAATGGGATGTGTGTTGGGCCAACATGATAAGACATGAAAGAAGGAAAATGCGATATATTACCTCAGCAAGAAATTTACTGAGTGTAAAATGAGATACCCGCCAATTGAGAGATTGTGTTACGCCTTGGTCTGGACGACTCAGAGGTTGAGGCAATACATGTTGTACTACATGACTTGGTTAATCTTGAAACTAGACCCTCTCAAGTACATGATGGACTCAACCGCCTTGAATGGGAGAATGGCCCGATGGCAAATTCTGCTCTCCAAATTTGACATAATCTATGTGAACCAGAAGGCTGTGAAGGGGAGCGCAATAGCAGATTTTCTAGCCAGCAGAGCTCTAGGAAACTATGAGCCCTTGAACTTTGATTTCCCCAATGAGGATCTAATGTATGTGGCGACTGTTGAAGAGGACACGCCCGAAGATCATTCTCGGAAACTGAATTTCGATGGGGCATCAAATGCCGTTGGTAACGGAGTTGGGGCAGTCTTGATATCCCCAAATGAATATCATTATCCATTCACTTGTAAGCTGGATTTTAACTGCACAAACAATATGGCAGAGTACGACGCATGTATTATGGGAATTCGAGCAGCCATAGACCTCAAAATCAAGGTGCTAAAGGTATATAGAGACTCTGCATTGGTGATCTATTAACTTAAAGGGGCATGAGAGACGCGAGATCCCAAGCTGATCAGTTATCAAAAGTTAGTTCTGGAGTTAATTGAACAGTTTGATGATATCAACTTCTTTTATCTCCTACGTGATGAAAATTAGATGGCCGATACCCTGGCTACATTAGCTTCTATGATTAGAATAAATGAACAAAAAGATATGAAGCCAATCTAGATGAGTATTTGTGAGTCTCTGGCTCATTGTTGCAATATAGATAAAGAAGAGGAGAGAGATGATCATCCTTGGTATCATGACATTCTAAAATATGTAAAGAACCGTGAATACCTAGAGCAAGCAATTGAAAATGACAAGAGAACATTGAGAAGGCTCGCCAATGACTATGTCTTAGATGGGGAGATCTTGTATAAAAGGAAGAAGGATCAGGTGTTGTTAAGATGCGTTGATGATGTCGAAGCAAAGAAAATCCTGGAAGAAGTCCATGAGGGTGTCTGTGGGACGCATGCTAATGGTTTTACAATGTCTCGACAAATCATGAGATTCGGGTATTATTAGTCTACGATGGAGGGAGATTGCATCCGTTACGCTAAGAAGTGCAATAAGTGCCAAATTTATGGAGACAAGATCCATGTGCCTCCTTCACCTCTCCATGTTATGACTTCCCCATGGCCTTTCTCAATGTGGGGCATGAACGTCATTGGGTCAATTTCGCCAAAGGCCTCTAATGGTCATCGATTTATTTTTGTGGTTATTGATTATTTTACCAAATGGGTTGAAGCTGCTTCATACGCCAATGTTACAAAGTCGACGGTTAGCAAGTTCTTTAAAAAGGAGATCATCTGTCGCTATGGTATGTTGGAAAGAATCGTATCTGACAATGCGTTGAATTTGAACAATAGCGCGATAGTGGAAGTCTGCAGCCAGTTCAACATTAAGCACCACAACTCGTCACCATACCGCCCGAAAATGAATGGCGCGATTGAAGCAGCTATTAAAAATATCAAGAAAATTGTGGGAAAAATGACTGAAACCTACAAGGATTGGCATGAAAAGTTACCGTTTGCCCTTTTTGCCTATCGAACTTCTGTTAGAACTTCTACGGGGGCAACACCTTTCTCATTGGTTTATGGGATGGAGGCAATTTTATCCATTGAAGTCGAAATCCCTTCTCTTCGGGTTTTATCAGAGCTGAAATTAGATGAAGCAGAATGGATCCAATCCCGTTATGATCAACTAAACTTGATTGAAGAAAAGAGGCTGAAGGCTATTCGTCATGGTCAAATGTACCAAAAGAGAATGATGCGAGCTTACAACAAAAAAGTTCGCCTCAGGGTATTCTATGAGGGGGACTTAGTATTGAAAAAGATTTTCCCTATGCAAAAGGATTTCAGAGGAAAATGGATGTCAAACTGAGAAGGACCTTATGTAGTGAAAAAGGCCTTTTCTGGAGGAGCATTAATATTAGCTGAAATGGATGGCAAGAGTCAGCCTAACCCAGTGAATGCGGACTCAGTCAAGAAGTACTTCACCTGGGGCCAAGGTGAAAACCCGCAAAGGGAGCCCTAAGTTCAAAAAAAACGGAGAGGCTAAGGCGAAAACTAGCAAAGGGAGCTTTGAGACCAAATGGGCTTTGAATTGAAAACCCTTAAAAGGGAAATTCAAATGTTTGATGAGAAATAGGGCATGCGCTAGCCATCTTGTACCTGAGTTAACAACAATGAGATATGCTACATCATAGGGGCATCGACAAAGTACTATAGATCTCCTAGACATGTGATGAACTTAGAGTGGTCTTCAAAAAGTTCGTACAGAGAAGCTCAGGCCGAGATATCTGGGACACCAGTTTCATTTTCCCATTCTTTGTATTTTAACAATAGTTGTTTTCTTTGCTCAATCCACTCTTTACGGTTTTTGTTCATAATAAACTTCAGTCTTATCCATGTCTATAATCTTTTTCAAGCATTTCATATTGAAATAATGATTAATGAACTAATAACGCTTTCACAAAGGAGGTTTTGCATATTACTCTGAAAGGTCTCTAAATAATACAAGAACCTGAAACAGGACAATTATTTAGAACTCACCAGGCTTAAAGGGCTGGAAACGTAGGAGAGATAAGGGTCCGACCACCTCTCCAGGTTCTCTACTATTAGTTGAATGAGAAAACATACGTCAAGGATATTACCTTAGCAAACAGCAAGCAATGACAAATTAAGCATTAAAATGGATCATTCTCATGACATCTTGCATTCTTTCATTTAAACATTCATAATACATTTAGTTAGGAGCATTTGATTTATTCTGATCATGGCATCCTAGTCATTTGACATAAGCATAGGCCCCAGGAAATCACTTTTACAGGTGGATTCCCCAGTGGACAACGCAGCAGGATTGACTAAAATTCAGCAAGCTTTAACTCTCTAAGCAATATGGTAACAAGCTGAAGATTACAGATCTTATCTCCCTAAGCAATAGGGTAACAAGCTGAAAATTACAGATCTTATCTCCCTAAACAGTAGTGGGGCAGATCAAAAATAGCAGGCTTTAACTCCCTAAGCAATAGGGTAACAAGCTGAAGATTGTAAGCTTTAACTCCCTAAGCAATAGGGTAACAAGCTGAAGATTATAGATCTTATCTCCTTAAGCAATAGTGGAGCAGATCAAAGATACAAGCCTTAACCCCCTAAGCAGTAGGGTAACAGGCTAAAATTTACAGATCCTGGCTCTCCGAGCGGTGGTGAAACAGGTCGAAGACTCGCCTTAACCCTCTAAGCAGTAGGGTAACAGGCTAAAATTACAGATCTTAGCTTCGCTGAGCAAGAGCGGAGTAGATAAAGTTTCAACAAATCATATCTTCATGAAACAGCTATGAGGCATTTGGAAGCAATAGGATGCAGTGGGTTGCGATAAGGTTATACCAAGAAGCCAAGATCTGACAGGACCGGGCAAAATTGGCCCTTTTAAGTCTTTGCTCTATTCTCGTTACACGATAATGAGCAAAGAGGGGCAGCTGTTGGACCTAATTTTTGCCCTGCCCAAAACCTGTTAAAACCCAAATACAAAACAAAACACAAGCCCACATAAAACCTAGCCCAAATACCAATAAAACAAAAAAAATGAAAACCCTAGCAGCTAACACCCTCAGCCGCCGCAACCGTGGAGGTTCCCAAGCACCGCACGTCGCGTGTCCCTCCACGTCGTGCGCCCCTCTACTAGGCCACATCAGAGACGTGCTCGACTGAACCTACAAACAAGCAAGAAATGGTTGTAAAAAAGGCTATAAAAGCCTTCGAAAACATTGTAAAAAGGACTTCTTTTTTGGCTCATTATATAAGTACAATAGCAGAAATTATAAAGGAAAAATCAGTAGTAAATTAAAATCGGGTCTAAGATTTGAAAGGTGATTTTTCATTCTTCTTCCTGTAACTTCCTTTTGATTTGTATTTCTTTTTTTTTTCCTTTTTGTTTTGTTTATAGACTGATTTTAAGTAAAAAGAAAGAAATGAGGGCTTACCTGGTCTTGATCCGTGAACCGGCGGTGGGGTGGAGGTGCGTGGCACCGATGATCCTCCAGGGTGGCACAAGGCTAGGTTGAATTTCTAGCAAAAATGGAGAGGGAGCAGGGAAGAAGAAGCATTCTGCTTCTTTTTTTTTTTTTGAAAAATAATAGAAAAATGAAAAATAAAATGGGTCTTTTAAAAAAATGGCAGAATGCCATTCAATGGCTTTTAATGGCGGGGGCCCACACGTTTGACTCCAAAATGGAAAATTTTCTCATTGAGTCCCCTTTTTTTGCTCCTGCACTCAATCAGGCCATATTCAACTTTTTTAGTTCTTTTAAATTATTCCTAGAACTTGCGCACCATTACAAATCAGTCCGCGCTGAAACGTACCGTTTTGAGGCGTGGTTTATTTTCATTTTTAGTCCCTGTTTGTTTGCACGCATTGTATTACAGTCCTTAATGGTGTAAATTAGCCTTCTGATTTTGTTAATTTTTTTATAATCGGTCTTTTTTTCTTTTTTTTCCCCTTTTCACTTGATTCTTTATAAATTCACTATTTATTTTAATGTATTATGATTGCATTACTTAGTATGTATGTATATATTTATGCTTACTTTCAAATCCATTTATATTTATAATTTATTTATTATTTTTTTTCAAAGATCCTATTTTACTGTTTTTTTTTTATCTTCTAAACATTTTCATCTATTAGTGTTTTACATATATGTATCATTTATATTAGGTTTTTCACGTTATGTATTATCAATGGTTGACAGATGATTTTTTTTATATTTTGTGAAACTCCTAACTTCATACTATATAGATTATTATTCGTGTAGATTCTTTTGCATATGTTTATACGATTATATGTATATAATTTGTGTTAAAATTTTGTTGTATGTGCATGGTTCGTTTTTCCGAGCATATTAATACGTTTACATGCATTTTTTATATCACATCTTATTCATAAATTTTGATGTATATGGCACTAATTTTTTTTTTTAAAAACTTCTTTCTATAGTATTTGTCTTGAAATTATGTGTTAAACTTGTAATTTCCTAGAGTTTTACCATATACTTATATTTCTTTGTTTTAAAATTATTACAATATTAAATTCAAATACTTCTAAAATTATTTTTATATATGTACACACAACGTTATTAATTGTTTCATATATATATATATTTTATTATTGATTCTATATTATTCTACTTATATTTTGTATTTATTTTTTTAAAATTATTTTTCCTAATTATACGTATACAACTATTATTATTTTTTTGAAGATCCCGTTTTAAAATTATATTTTGTTTGTTTCGACTATTTTCTTATTATTAATAAGTATATTATTAGGAATATTTTTTCCTATTATCTTCTGTTTTATATATTTATATACTTGTTTTTATTTCTTTTTGTTTGTACCATTATGTTACCACACCATTTTATTATTTGTCATTAAACCTCTTTTTGCTACTATGTTTTATTGTTAATATACATCGTTTAGTTTATTACGGTAATGTTATTTGTATGTGTCATACCATTATTTTCGTTTTTGTTAAATTTTTAATTGTCCAAATTCATTTATTCACAGATTTATTCTCAATTGTTTTTAAAATAATGGCAATGTTCGGTATTTAAAGAATTCAAAGGATCATACCCTAACATACTGGATTTCGCTTTTTTTGTTTGATTTGAATATTCGAATATCCTTTTAAAGCTAATACGCACGTTTTAAAGGCAAGATTACATTTGAGGGTCAAAAAAATGTTGTGTCCTAACATACTGGATGTAATGTTTTACCTCAAGGTGAGATGGTCTTTAATACCCATTTGATTTATCTAAATGTTTTAAAAGCCAATAAAAGAGGATCGCATTTTGAACTTTGTCCAAATATTTAATTTTCGACATCTAAGACACTAATTAATTGATTAAGTACTAATTTTGGGCGTGTCGATGGTGTTAATCCTTCCTCGTATGTAACCGACTCCCGAACCCATTTTCTTAAAATTCGTGGACCAAATTGATTTATAAGGTGGCCCAATTACACCTCAAAAAAAAAGGATTGGTGGCGACTCCCAACTTTCGTTTTCAAAAGTCGATTCTCGTTTTCAAAAAATGATCTCGACAACGAAATTTCAAGTATAGTGAATCGGGGAGTTCTTAGTTGAGGTATACTAAGATAATAGAGATAGGCGATTGGGGTCAAACAACTAAAAATCAAATTGTTAAAAGCTTTAATTCTTTTTCCTTATCATTTAGAAAAGTTTATAGAAATTTTTAAAATATCAATTCACTTCTTCATGGTATTTTTAAGTCTAACAAAAATAAATGCAAAAAAAATCTAAAAAATTCAGAAAAATAAAAAAAAATTATGAAAATCTCGAAAATTTTAAAAATTAAGGAAATTTATAGAAAAATTAGAATTTATAAGAACGAAATTTCAAAAAAAATCATTAAAATATAGAAAATAACACAAAATAATATAGATATAGTACTTTATATTAACAGTGAAAAAAATTTTCTTGAAATTTTGCTTTTAATTTTTTTAAAAAATCATAAAAAATACTCAAAGCTTGTCACTTAAATTTTAAAAAAAAATAATTATAATCTCAATTCTATAAAATAAAAAAATAAAAAACTATTATTACTTAAAAATTTGTTGAAATCAATTCCGGATTTCCATCCATTAAAAAAGTTAAAATATTAAATAATTACAGACTAAATGTATTTCAAAATAAATATCATTCAAATGAAAAATAATCGCATTTTAACTCTAAAAATTTTTACTTGTAACCAACTCATAATTCTTTAGATTTTAAATAAATTAAATAAAAAAAAGTGAAGGGCTTTTTTTTAAAATTTAATTTAACAAAGAATTTTAATTATTTGGTAATTATCATTATTCTTTTCAAAATTGATACTAAATCACTATAATTTAAGCTAACATTTTATCAATTTACTAAACTGTTACTAACACATAATACTTTTGCTATAAAAAAAATTTACAAGAAAGTTATTTTTTTCCAAAACAAATGCCTTATAGAAGAAATAAATTATCATATAACTCTATATTTTTTTCTGATTTTTTAAAACATTTTTTAGATTTTTCTGAATTTTTTTTATATTTTTTATTTTTTAAAAGAAATTTTTTAAATTTCTGGAATTTTTTTTTATAAATTTTCATATTACTTTTTCTGATTTGTTAAAAAGTTTTGATAACTTTTATGAATTCGTTTGACAATTTTTTTTTTTTTGTATTTTTTGCTTTTCCTTTGTATTTTATGTATTTTTTAAAATAAAAATAAAAATTTTTAAATTTCTGGAAATTTTATATATTTTTGTAATTTTTAAAAAATAAGGATTTTTGTTAAATTTTCAATTTTTAATTTATTTCAAGAAAATAGCAATTAGGTTATGTGGCGCATCATCATTTTTAACACAGTTAAAGGGCGGAGTAAAGTTGAAAACTTTAATGTACCAAGATGATGATTGGGGGCAAATACTACATTAACCCAATAAAAATAAAGATATATGTATTGGACAATTTGCACTGAAATCCAAGTAAATTAAAATTTTTGAAATTACACCTAAAAATGGGATGCTTATCACCTAAATTCTTCCCCAATATTTTGGTTTAGATATGATGGATAACAAGTATCCAAAAGGTTAATACACATATTTGTTGCATTCGAGTTTTTTTTTTTTTTTTTTAGGTAAAACCTTATATAGAAAACAAGAAAATAAGAAGAAGATTATGAAGAAGATGACATCTTTTTTAATTTTTTACATAACAAATGTTATTTCGCAGATTAATATGGAAATATTGTTACAGCTGGGTTGAAGCCAACTTTCTGGATCTGGTTTTTACATGAATCCATCCATCAGATACCAAATCCTTCATGTACATCCACTTCAATTTTTCAAAATGGGTTTTTTCCTAATTTACCATCTCAAAATATTTCCGACCGCTATTGAGTAAGCGGAACGCATTCGAGTTCCATCTCTAATGTCCCTCTCTCCACATTTTGTAGCCTAAATGAGATTTCCTGTTTAACTTTCCCATCTGCTAAGTTTATGATCCCATCTTTTAGGAAGTTGTTGTCCCTGTTCGCCACGCATTTCCCCAGCTGCATCGATTCTTGAATCTCCGACTTCTCGTAGGCTTTTGCCGCTGCGACCAGCGGTTGAATGTCGATCTCCGCATCCCCCATAAAGTCATCGGTCGTGAATGTATCTTTGTCGTACACGATCTGCATACAAAACTCGGATATCGTTTTACGAAATCCCGGACAATTAAATTTCACATTTTCCTTTTCCTTTTTAAGAATCAAACTCACCACTCTCAAAGGAGGAATGTTTTCTGGAATCGACAACATTAAGCTTTCATTCCAGACTGGGTTTAGGTTGTTCTTTATGACGCGAGTCTTGACCGACTGCAAAATATGGAAATACAATGAACTCGGAATACTACCTCGACATGCTGACTAGTCTTTGAAGATCATATTCCATATTCATACATCCAATAATATCAAAGTAAATTAAAATTATATAAGAATATTAGTGAGAAAAAGAGGCATACTTGATGACCCAAGGCAAGAATAACGTAGGGATCGCTAGAGAGCATATCCCGGACGGCTAGATTGGTGCCTTTCACCACATTCACTTTAATCAGCCCAACAAATTCAATCATACCTGCCTATAAACAGGGCATTTGTAGAAAAATAAAATAACATTCAGTAACACACTTCAATAATAAAAGTCACTTTGAAAATTTAATTTTATATGTCCTAAATAAAAACATTGAAAATTTTTCATATTTATGATATGGACAAGCCAATTAATGAAGAAGTCAAAGCAATGTATACAGGGAATAAGCAACTGACGAAACCACAAAAAAAAAAACAAAATAGTTACCAATGAGTTGCTCTTCTTACTAATCTTCAGGTGATCACTATCTTTTCTTCCCCAGCTGTTTCTAAATCTGTGCCCGATTCGATGTCTGCTTTGTTTCTCACTGTGTTTTTTCTCATTAAGAAGTGGGTAGCCGGGAGGAAGTGGTAACGTAGACGATGGAGTTCGATGATGCGGCTGAAGGCGGCAGCTCGTCTGTTCGCCTTCCAAAAATTGCTGCATCTCATATTTTCTCCTGAGCATGCAAGAAATAGAATACTGAGAAAAAATAGGATTTGAAAAATTAAAAAATAAAATACCAAAATTTTAATTTGGCATTATTACTTGATGAAATCAGAGCGTTCTTCAATGGATGAATCTGGTCTGGGTTTTTTGAGGTTATTAGGAAGGAAAGCTTCATACTTATTGTTTACAACAATATTGCCTCCCAAATTTACTAGACCATCAACTTGGTCTTCCGTCCATTCATCTAGCTTCACTGATAAAACCTAGCACAATTGCTTATCAAATTAGACAATTAATGGATAAAATGGTATGGATATGGTCCTCTTAAAACCATATAAATGCATTGAAAGAACTTTTAAATTTTTGAATATACCCATCTCAAACATTTATCTACATAATCAAACACCTGTCCAAGTAACATAGACTCAGCATGGACGCTTCTATTTGTGATTGCATGTGTGTGCATGAGAAAATCAAAGAACTATAATCATGATACTATACCAAGTATTACGGAAATCAATGATCAAGAAGTGATTGAATAGGATATTTGGCACCACATTGCTTTGATTCATTTTTCCCAATTGTATCCGTGTAATCAATATCTTTGGGTTAAATAAGTTCAAGATGTCTCGAAAAACGTTTATATTATTTTACATCAAGAGTAAATGACAAATACGGTAGTTATTTAACATAGATATACTCCATTTTTTCATATAATTCGAAGGATCATAACTTATATTTAAATATGTGTTAAATATAAATACTTAAAAGAAAAAGAGAACTGGGGGTAACATGGTAATAACATCAGTTACTTAAAAACTTCATTTAAGTGGAGTAAGGGAATCTTAGAACCATACCTTTGATATATGCGATCCAAGGCTTCTATGAACACCAGAGCATTTGATACAAATAAATACTCCAATACTTAAAGATCTGATATGCAGAAAAGAAGAATATAGTCAAAAACAAGAGCAATGCTAATTTGGTATACTAAATTTAAGCACCAAATTTAAAAAAAAAAAAAAAAAAAAAAAAAAGAAGGAAAAACTGTGGAAAAGAGGGGAAAATTTATCAATATATTAAACTATATATTCATTTTTTTCCCTCCACAAAAGAAGAAACAAGCAATATCTATGTTACTCGGATTCAGATATCAATGTCGGATATGGATATGTACATGTGGGGAAGCTTTTTGGACAATGATATCTTCGCACATTGGCATGAGCGCGAGACATGAATGTTTCAAGAATGTGTGGACAAACTCACTCCTGAAGCTCAACAAAGAAATGGTTGTCTTTGCTTCGAGTAAATTGTTTATTTGGAAGAAAAAGGAACCATATGTTTTCAGGATTTTGACAACTTGCTTTAGAGGCATAGATTGAGGTATCCGACATAGATATGGAGATATGATCCTCAAATGATTTTTCAAATATACAGGAAAACTTAAATTCTACTCTCTTTTTTTTTATTATTTTGTTGATCCTTCAAGAACCCTCCAATATATGAAAACCTTATAAAAAGAATAAATATCCTCATATCGAACGCATACTCAAATCTGAGAAACATAACCTAGAAACGAACAAATTTAGAAAAGACAACACTCTAATAAGTCAGAAAGATGAGATACTTACACCCATTTAGGATCCGGGGATCCGCAATCTGCACAAACACGATTCCCAGTGTCTTCCAACATTCTCTCCAGCCTGGCTTGTGGACCTGTTCAATGAATAATACAAGTTAAAAATGATGAAAACATTCCAAGTCAAAAGCATCAATGTCATACGTTATTCATATCCGACACTAGTACTCAAATCTATGTTATATACTTGTACCATGTTAGATGGATACGATACTTCAAATATAAAATATGAGTCAAAAGGGATGATACCAAAGGATCTCCATGTTTCTTTTCTGAGAAGCCAAGATGTAGTGTCTGCATCACTAGGTCGATCCCACCGTGGTGTGTCTGAACATAATAGATCGTACAAACAAGACCCTGATCCTACAAATCCAACATAATCAAAATTAACCTAACATATTCTTACAAGACATCAATTTTTGGAAAACATGTAACCAAACTGTAAATTAGTGGAATCACTATCTTGGTACAGGGATATCATTCTCTAAAAAAACCTTCTAAATACATGGAAATCTCGAGAAAATTTGAACATACCTATATCGAACACATACCAATATCAAACATTATAAAAAAAATTTAGGTTTCTTTATGTATTTAGGGATCATTGAAAGTTAGATTCTCATACACATATATCAAAAACAAATATCAAAGACGAGTCTTTTAAAAGAAATAGAAGGTCATGACAAAATAACTTTCCAGATGACATAGGAAGTTCAATACAAGATGATAAACAAGCAATTAAGCACAAGCTAATAGACCAAGGTGATTGATGATTATGTTAATATGGCTCTTTATTTTTTCGAATTATTTGTTTTATATTCATGCGCGGGGATCGAGTGACAGAAGTTTTTGAGTGCACATGGGTATAATCCTCCAACGAATTTCCAAATACATGAAAATTTATGTTACCGATACATTCATTGCTTTCACATCCTTCTGGTGTATGCCATAATCATCCATGGAAGAAAATATTTATATATAAAAAAAAACGACAGTCTTTTAGTCTGTAAATCGTTTGTATAAATGAAAAATTACCAGAAGGAGGCGTGGGATCCGATTTTTCGTACTGGGTAGACATCTCCAGCTTCCAAATTGAAGACCTAATCATTAATCATTAATCACTCTTCTTATTTGGATACTCCCAATTGTTAGCTCCTTAATCTGCATTTAAATGACATAAAACATCCATTAAACAAATAAAACAAAAACCCAACAATTTGAATTCAAGAAACAATTCTTACATTCTAAACATCTTGGGTTTTTCATGCGAATGACGAACGAACCATTGCCTGCATTGGAATTACGTTAGCATTCATTAATCAATAAATAAAACCCAATCATTTGAATTCAGAAAAACAACTCTTACCTTCTAAATATTTTGGGTTCTGAATTAAAAAAAAAGAGATCATTTGAATGAAGAATGAAACCTTTGATCAAATTCTCCTCCGCATAAAAAATATTGTTGAACAGTAAAAGGAAAAATTCTAAAGGAAATCAAAATATTCATATTAAAATCAAGAAAAGAAAAAGAATATAAAACTAAAGCTAAAAACAAGAATTAAAAAGGTTGTTCTACATTGTTGGGAAAAAAACAAATGTCAAAGGAAGATTTGCAGTGGCATTCGAGAGGTTAAGCAACTGGAAAAAGAAAACAATTTTTTCTAATTTGTCAGAAAAAGTTGTCATAATTTGTTTTTATTAATAGACTGTGGAGAATAATAGCCTCCAGACGCCAACAATTCTGGGAGTTAGTTAAAGCTCGTTGGTTTCTTACCAGAACCCCATTGTTCGACGCGCGTATCTAGCACGTCATTGCACTCGCTCACTTTTGTCTTTTCTTTTTTTTTTTAAAATTTATGGTACCTTAATTATATTTTTTTAACTTTACGGTTTTGAAATATGTTTTTATTTTTGGGATAAGTGAACATTTAGGTACTAAATTTGACATTTTTTTCAATTTAATCTCTAAATTTTTTTTGTCTGTCTTAATTTTTGAATTTAAATTTTTTTTAATTTAGTTCATGCAAATACGACACTTTAAGATTATATCACATCATCACCTAAATTTTTTATTAAAAAATTATGTTTTTTAAGTGATTGTGTAACATAATATTAAAGTGTTATGTCATCACATAAACTAAAATTTTAAAAAAAAATCAAATTTTAAGATTAATATAAACAAAAACAAGTTCAAGGATTAAATTAAAAAAATAATAAATTCAAAGACTAATATTGCTTTATCCCTTTATTTTTAAAAAATATATTTGCAACTTATTGATGATAAGGATTTGTTATAACATTCAAGTTTTATATTTTTTTTGTAATTTAGTCCCTAAGTTAGAATATTTAATTTTCTTGTAAATTCTTCTTGTTATGTTTTGTTGTGCTATAAGATCGTATTAGTAGCCGCTTAGACTCTATCGTGTATATTATCTATTGCTTAATTGTCATCTCCTTTGGGTTCGATCCTTGGAATGCTCTGGTATTCTATTGTAAAACTACAAATATTACAACTAACTTGTATACTTGCAGTAAAGTCGTGCTTTAAAATTGTTTTATAAAAATCGTTTGTTTTATGCACATGTGCAAACACAATCAGCAATATATGTATGTTGACTAAAATTTCTTGAAACTATTTTCCTAAGTTTAAAACGAAAACAAAAATATTTGATTTGATATATAGTGATTAATGTGGCACGCATAATACTCTTACATTAGGTGGAAAGAAATATTTTGTTACTTTTATTCATGATTGTTCTAAATATTGTTATGTATATTTATTGCATTCAAAAGATGAAGCGCTTGATAAATTTAAAATTTATAAATCTGAAGTTGAATTTCAGTGTGAATCGTTTATCAAGTGCTTAAAATTGAATAGAGGTGGAGAATACTATAATCCAATTTATTTTGAATACATTGGGATTATCCATCAAGTTTCAGCCCCTTACACACCACAATAATAATAAAAATAGTGTATCTGTTAGAAAAATAGAGTCTTAATTGAAATGATAAATTCAATATTATCATATTCAAGTCTTGGATAAAATTTTTGGAGAGAAGCTATTCTAGCAGCTTATCACATATTGAATAGAGTTCTTAATGAGAAAACTAAAATAATCCCCTATGAACAATGGAAATCCAACCCTAATTATTTGAAGGTTTGGGACTGTAGAGTTATTGTTAAAGTTCCAACACCTAAAGGTAAGTGAAAGAAGAATTAAATGTATATTTATAGGATATGCACATAATAGTAAAGCATATAGGTTCATGGTAATTGAGTCAAATAATTCAATTTTAATTAATACTGTTATTGAATCTAAGAGATGTTATTTTTTATGAAAATAGATTTAGTTTTATTTCAAGATAATTACAACAACAATATTTAATTCATTTTTAAATGAGAACAAAATTCTATTGGAACAAGCTGATAATAATGATGAATCTTATAAAGAATTAATAAGAAGTAAAATGATTAAAATGACAAAAATTTTGGATCAAATTTTATTATGTTCCTTGTAGAAGGTAAAGGTAAAAGTGTAGCCAATAAGATACATTATTGTTATAATATGGAAGTTGATCTTATTACATTTGAAGAGACAATGAAATCTCAAAACTCTGCTTTTTGGGGAAAAAAAAACTATAAATGACGAGATGGATTCAATAATGAAAAACCAAACTTGGATCTTAATTGATCTTCCACCAGGTTCCAAATTAATAGGTTGTAAATGGATCTTCAAAAACAAAATGAAGGTCAATAGAACTGTTGATAAATTTAAAGCAATGTTGGTAGCCAAAAGTTTTACACAAAAACAAGGTATTCATTACTTTAATACCTATGCTCGTGACAAAAACTCCCCAAAGAGTATGGACCTTTTTGTGGCTGCTTGTTTGGAATAAACTATTGACAAATGAGGAGCGCACACGGAGATGTATGACTTTTTTCCCTTTTTGTGAACAATGTGGAAAGGCAATGGAATCAAAAATTCATGCTATGAGAGATTGTGATTTCGCCCGGTCTGTGTGGAAGTTCTTAATACCTATGACCAGTTGGAATGTTTTCTTTAATTTACATGTTGGGTGTTGGGTACACTAGAATATCTTAAATGAAGGGAATTTAAGTTTTGACGGGGCAAATGGCCAACTTTTTCTCAATTGTGGCCTAATTTCTTTGGAAAAATTGTAATAAATTCATTTTTAATAATGCTAGTAAAAGTAGTCATGAACTCATTGCCTCGACTCTTGCTTGGGCAAAGTCTTTTGGTTTTAGTGATAATATGGAATAGTTAGCCTATTTTTCTGAAACGGAACAAGGGTGGTAGCATCCTGATTTAGGCTGGATCAAGATTAATGTCGATGGATCAATATACCAATGAGCAATACCAAAGCAACAATAGGAGGAGCCGTGAGAGATTCAAATGGGAATTGGTTAACGTTTTTTGTAATGATAATAGGGGTGTCCAATGTCTTTCAGATTGAAGCACGAGCGGTTGTTGAAGGGTTGAAGTTGGCTTGGTCAAAGGGTTTCAGTCAGGTAAAGGGTTGTTGAAGGGTTGAAGTTGGCTTGGTCAAAGGGTTTCAGTCAGGTAAAGGTTAGTGCACTAAGGACTGGAAAGTAAAGTTTAGATATGCTTTGAGAGACAGTAACAGGGTGGCTAATAGTTTGGCCAAGGCAGCAGTAGAGAAGTTAAATCAATTAGTTCTTCTCACAGATCCACCACAGTATATTACGAAATTGATGTTAATAATTCATTGCATGAAGAGGCCTCTATCCCCATACATTCCTAGACTTTAGGCATGTATTTTCTATTTTCTATAAAAAAAATTTAATAATTCATATTATATAAATTCTAAAATATTTATTCGTGTATTTCTTTTATTATCATGTTATATTTTTATTATATTATATCCAAATAACCAAGCAATAAAAATCCGAACAGCATAAAAAAGAAGAATAAAGAAATGAAAGTAAATAAATTTATATCTTACATTTAAATTGATTACACTAAAGTAGTTGCAGTATCAACAACACTCAACTTCTCCACTAAGCACAAATGAGAAGAGAGCCTAAATTACAACAATAAATTTAAGCCACTGTTCCTTTTTATACATAAGAAATTACAATCCGCAGTCTAAAAAAAAATTATAGAAATCGAAATTCAAACTCAAAACCTATTAAACTCGGGTAGAAATTGCAGCCTGCAACTTCAAACTCTAGACCGGTTAAATGCCACCTTTTACGGTGGTGACATGAACCAACCGAGCTAGTTTATGCTATCACTAAGCCTAAAACGGGGCGGAAAATTCAAATCATCACTGCATTTTTATACATAAGAAATCGCAGCCTGCAGTTCAAAAATAAAGAAAAGGATTGTAGACGTTGAAATTAGAACTCCAGACCTGCTAAAGGTTACCTTTCTAAAATGACTGCATCAACTAACTCAGCTAAATTTAAGCCACTGTTACTAAGTCTAAAAGAGGTGGAAAATTCAAACCATAGCATAACTTAACAGGTTAACCTAAGACTAGTAATCTATCGTTGTGAGAATAATATACTGCTTACAGTTATAAGTCTTCAATCTGCTCCAGGGAAGAGAAATGTGCATCAACTTTGTTGAGAGTTTCTTGATCAATTTCCATCGATGCGAACAATTTCGGCATTGGATAATTTGCTACTTTTCCAGGAGTTGTGTCGTTCTTTATGTCCTGCTCGCTCAACGTGTCGGGATCTTTAATTTCTGTTGGAGTAGAAACTGCGCTTTGATTGTAAAGTTGTGCTTTCATCTCTAGACAAGATTTTATATCCTCTTCATTTCGAGCTTTGGTCAACTTGTCCATGATATCACTTAACATCGAAGATCTCTCGACCCACAAGGGTTTTGCTTTCTTCAACCTATTATCGAGTTTATTTTGATCATCTGGATCAGTAGCTCCATTGTTAGGTTCACTTTGCTGAAGCTTTTTTATTCCCTGATCAACAATTTGCAGTATCCTCTTTCTGGTGTTATCAGATCTCACAGGATTCGATCTTAGTGCCGACTTCAGACCTGAAGTCATTGCCAAGGTCTCGTCTTCCTGTGAAGTGGAGCTAGGCTTAGACTCTTCATCCTCATCAGACCCGTCTTGCGTAGGTTTTGTAGAAAAGACTTCCTCAAGTAAACTAATATTCTGCATGTACCGGTCAAAAGCATCGTATTCAATTTCAATATTTCTGTCCTTGAATTTCTTCAACTTGGAAAACCTCCATTCATTTAAGGCAACAGCATCCTGAAATAGTGCACAGGTTAAGGCTTATAAAGTAATATATCAAGCTTGAACAAGAGTATCTGTTCACAGTAAACAGCACCATACCTTTCTTGTCAGGTGTTTCTTCGTGCGTACCTGCAGATTGTCAAACTGTGCAAAAGCATTGGAAAGTTGCCGAAATGAGGGAACCCTTAAGGGAGTCCTGAACAACATTCATCATGTGAGAAGTCAGCCACAAGTCAAATGACAAACTCAAAAATCAATTTAAAGCTCAGAAAGATAGCGTTGAAAAACTCGTGCAGACAATAATGAAGTCAGTAACTAAAGAGTGAAAAACAGAACACTATGGGGGTCCTGAAGGCTTTACAAGAAACCAAAAACAAGTGAGAAACTACATGCATGCCTAACAAAGTTTGGCAACTATATTCTTCACAGTGGCTGTTTCACATAGAAAGTGACATTGCTTGTAGAGAAATATGCTTCTTCGATTTTGTCCCATTCTTTCAGTTTTCATTGCTAGATACAATATAGACTTCTATGCCCAAATCAAATATGAAAACTACATGCATATTGTTAGTGGATTTTTTATACTTACGCTTGAGAAGAAGCCTGAGTTGACTTCTGGTCTGATGAGGGAGTGCTTGAAGACGGTGTCTTCTCTGGAAAAGCTGAATTTGACTTTAAAACTGAAATTGCAATATAAATCAGAAAGTTAGTTACTTACGATGCTCATTGCTTCATTCCTTGACAATACATATATCCTCTCAACTATCCAGTCTTCAAAAATATTTGCAGCTTCATTTTGTAGACCACGACAACTAATTATGTTGTCAAAAATTTCCCCCTTGATATTAAGTAAAAGGGGGAAACTATATGACCATGCTTTTAGAAATAAGTACAAACCTAAGCTTATCATATTGCTAGCCTTGAATAGGAGATATGGCCATTCCAACAAAATTAAAACGTTTAATCTTGTGACTCAAGGTACATGACCTGACCTATGTTGCTCTGACTCTTTAATTTGCTAGAAGTACTCATATCCAACACTTACACCCAACACATTTCTGGACATAGGTATGTGGATATGACCCTTCAAAGACCCTCTAAATACTTAGAAAAACTTAATGAACATAACCGTATCAAACACTCACACTCAAGTCCAATAACATAGCATATGACTACCAAGAAGAATCCTTGTGTCTTTATAGTGTGTTCCAAGATAACATCCCTTCTAGCCATCTTCAACATGATTTGTACTTTATATCCACCACCCACAGACCCTAAAACTCTGACTTCTTCTTGATAAGTAATCACAAAATTGGATATCATCCCGTTACCAAAAACATCTGATTTGACAATAACAAAAATGAACTAGTTTTTCAAGTTTCTTGATTGATAATATGTCCATACCATGAATATGGCATGGATTTTGTGCTTTCGAGCAACAACTCTTGCATGAGCGATACGGACACCTGCAGAAATAATTTGAGAAACAAGAGTGATTTGATGGGTAAATTTTAACAGTCATTGGATTGTTGTACACTCTTTCAAAATAAAATGATAATAATAATCGAACAGCTAATTCAAGTAATCCTGTCAACTTCATAAGTTAATTACATAATTATTCAGTAGACAGATATCAACTATAAGTTATTTGTGGAGATTACATGGTTTATTACTTGCAACTTTTAACCAAACAAAATCCAAATAACAAAATTGACAACCAACCTAAGTAACAAGCATCTAGCTTAGGGAGGTCAAAACAGGTTTTAAATTAAAAAAACTTGGAAAATACCAATAAAGTAAGCCAAAACAAAAACAAAAAACGGCACAAGACCAGTACAGTACTATCTATTTTGATCTTGCTGTTTCAATTGATAATATTTCCTAGAATCATTTGTTCTTTTGTGGGAGGGGGGGGGGGATACTAAATTCCAAATTGAAATAAACCTAAATCCCAATTGCCACCAAAAAGAACTCCTAACTAAACATATTCTTCTCTTTAAAGCATTATATGAAGATAGAAAAAGAGAATTTGTATTACCTGGAGCGAGCAACATTGCCACACTGAATACATTTGGGTTTATTAAGCCCTCGCTGTGTCTTAGGCGGAGTATCCATACGCTGAAACGGTGGAGGAGGAAGAGGCGTCGCTGTTACCCCAGCAGCAGCAGCTGTAGCAGTCGTCGTTGTCGACTTGATAGCGGCGGGGGTTGTTTCGCTGATGCTTTTCGTCACGGCTGGCGAAGAGGCCGCCATTTTTAGGCACGTGACTTTCGTTCTTACTGTCTTTGATTCTTGTTTGATGAATCGGATGTGATAGCACGTGACCTATCTGGAATTAAAATCTTCGGAGAGTTTGGGATTTGGGGAGGAAAATTTGATTTCACAAAATAGGAAAGGAAAATTAGGGATTTTTTAAAATTTCATAATATGGGCTGAGCCTCCACCCATTTTTCCTCATAAAAGAGACCCAAAACAAGGCCAAATTTTTTAGTTCGTAAAACCCATTTTTTTTATTAATATTTAGTTGATTATTTTTTTGTGTTAAATTATAAAATAAAAATAAAAAAATCTCTAAATCCTTATATACTTCATGCATTTGGAATCTAATTCTTTTACTTTCCGAATTTAAGAATTCAAGTCCAATAGTTACCATCATTAAATTTCTTTTATTAAATTCACGAGATATTTTAAAATTAAAAAAAATATCCACTTGATTCACATGTAATAATAAAAATAAGTTTAAAAAATTCTGATCTAGATTTCTAAAAATACTTAATCGAACTTATCATGATAAAATCAATTTTTTTGTTGGAATAGTCTTAAAAAAATTGATGTCATCCTTAATATTAACTATTATAAAAATATATAGACCAAATTATGACAAAAAATTATTATATATAGATTAAATCTCAAGTTTCAATATAGTATAGGGGTCATAACTGAAATTTGACTATAGTATAAAAAAAAATGTAATCCTCTAAAACCCTCATGTATTCAAATTACATATAATCAATAATATTTTAATTGAAAATTTACTAATATTAATTTGAACTAATTAATATTAGAAATTAGGTATAAATATTAAAGCTTAAAATTTGACATAATAGAAGGACGAAAGTGACATTTAACCATTTGTTTATAATGTTGAAATATAATACCAATCCACGTGTCGACAAAAGGAAAGTCCGTTAACATTATATATAATTATTTATAAAAGAAAAGAGATGTTTAACCTAGATGGAAAAGCAGTCGCGGAGCCTCATTTAAATTTTTTATAATTTATAAAATTTTTAATTAATAATGATAAAATTACATTTTAGTCTCAAATTATAAAAATATAATCGTGAAATTGCGGCTGTGCCTCTCTACCTCTTAAACATGTTCTGCAAACTTGCCCAATAAGAAGGCGACGTAGAGTGAGTCCTTTAATTTGTCCAGGAACTGAAAATATGCACATCTCCAAGAGCGCTTCTACAGTAAAGCAGTAAAAACTCCCCAGAACCCCATCCAGAATCCAACTCCCATTCCTGCATAAAACCATTTCCTGAATTCATATCCATTTTCAAGCTTATCATCTTCTGTGCATTGCACCGTAATTTGAGACCCGCAAAGTGCCCGATTACCCACAAATGCTGAAGCATCAAAAGTCTGGAGTTGAGTGCTTGATGTGATTCTTCCTGCTAAGTTATTATACGACAGGTCCAAGTAACTCAAGAAAGTTAGATCAGCCATGGTGACCGGGATTCTACCTGACAAATGGTTTTCTGACAAATCAAGTGACTAATTGTTTCAACTGATTGATGTTGTGAGGGATCAAACCAGTCAAACTATTTCTAGACAAGTTGGGTGCAACCAGTTCAAACAGACTTGTTATCTCATTGGGAATCTCTCCAGTTAATTTGTTGCTTGAAGATCAATGACTCTGAACAGTCCAAGATATCTTTCATATTCATACTCGTTTCCTTTCCATCTATGATCTAACCCTTGCCTTTTCAACATAGCTGTAGCCTGTACGCCTAAACAAGAAACCGACAACATACTCGAAAATCCGACCACCACCATAGGTATAAACTCGTTTTTGAGCCATGGCGGATGGCTGTAAGATTGTTTAGGCACGATGGTATTGTTCCAGAGATACTGTTTTGAGATTGGTCCAAGATCTGCATGTGTGCCAGCCAGCAAAAGTTGGTAGGTATCCTTCCATTGAAGTCGTTAGCTTGTAGGCTAAGGAATACCAAAGATGGAAGGTTTTAACCTATCCAGGCTGGTATATTTCCAGACAATCTATTACTGCTTAGGTCCAAAAAGATTTAAGTTACTGCAATCCTTCAAAGATAGAGGTATCTCTCCAGAGAAACTGTTATTGTGTAAATTAAGAGCTTTAAGTGAAAACAGTGATCCCAAAGATGCCGGAATTTCCCCTGAGAAGTTTTTATTATCTAAATTCAGAACTAGAAGTTGAAACAAGCACTCAGAAGGCTCTCCAGACAAAAGGTTACCAGAAACCTCAAGAAAAGTCAAATACGTAATCGTGATCTTACAAACAGGATCGAGCGATCCGGTGAACCTATTTTTGGCAAGATTCAACACATTAATATAAGGTAAGAGTGGCAACGGACCATCAAACATGTTAGAACTCAAGTCCATTTCAGTGATGAACAGAGTGTTGGGTGATAATAGGTCTGACAGAATGCCACTCATCTGGTTATTAGAAAGATTCAAGAAATACAAGTACGGAGATGTGTCCCATAACCAAGCAGGTATGGTGTCTGAAATTCCTGCACCAGAGATATCTAGATGCTGTAAATCAGTTTGAGCTTGAAGCCATTTTGGGAAGTATGGCCCCACTTTGCAAAACGATAGAGAAAGATGTCTCAACCGAAAGGGGGCAACCCAGTCACTTCTGAAATTCAGAGTTAAATGGCTCAAAGATAAGTCGAGTGACAGCAATTCGGTGAGATTTTCAAAAAGGGTTTTAGATATGATACCTTCCATGGAATTCCAAGAAGCAAGCAAATGCTTAAGCCTAGACAGGCACCCCAAACTTTCTGTCACTGTCCCGTTGAACCTGTTGTGACTGATATCCAACTCTTACAAAGACATGAAAGCATTATTACAGAAATTAGGTAATGGACCAGTAAGTTGGTTGCCATCCAGGACCAAGACAACAAGCTTGGAACAGTTGGAAGAAGCTAGACTAAAGCCTTCTGATAAAGAGCCATTCAATTGATTATGGGAGAGAGAGAGTGTATGTTGTCAAGGAAGGAAACCTTGTAAAATCAGGCAATGGACCTTGAAGGCTGTTCCAATCCAAGTTGAAAATCTCCAATGAACTCTCTATGCACCGAGGCAACCGGAGAAACAAGCCAGTCAAGTTGTTACGGGAAAGGTCCAATGTTTTTAAAGTACATATGTTCCCAATAAATCCTTGAATCCCATCTCCAAGTTGATTGTCCGTGAGATAAAGATGTTTAAGGGAAGCCATGTTCCTGAAAATCCCTGGAACTGAGGCTTGGATCAAGTTATTATATTCAAGGTTAAGTTCAGCAAGGTTGCTACTTATATTGGTCAACCATTTCAATGCAGAAGAAGAAGTAAGCCTGTTTCTGGAGAGATTAATGACTCTAATAGGAGATGCAAAAGAACCATTTAGAGGTTGGGACAATATTATACCATGAAGGCCACACAACCTCAACTGCAAATTCTCTAGATGAAGAGGGAGCTTATTCACTAATTTCAGCCAACTGTTTTCTCCAACATGGTTGGAACTAAGGTCAAGATATTTTAGAAAAGATAGATGGTAAAGCCAGTCAAAGCTTGTAACGCTATAATTATTGCCACTGAGATCAAGGAACTCCAATCTTGAAAGATTCCCCAGCTGGTTAAGTATTCTCCGACTTAATCCAGCATTGGCAATGTTTAGGTACCTTAATCTGCTCAAGGAACCATTGAAATCCGGAAACTGACTGCTCCCAAAATCATTATCACTGAGATATAGAAAATTCAAATGCTGAAGTTGAAGCAATGAAGGATTAATGGTACCTCTCAGCGGTTCATCACTAAAGGAAGGACGAAGATCAAGCTTGGTTCGCTGGTTGCATCCGACACCTTTCCACTGACAACAATCACGAATTCCCCAAGAAGAAAGTAGTCCATGATCATCGACCAGGCTTTGCTTCAACGCCAGTAGAGCTTGTCTCTCCTTGTCTTCGCAGAGGAGTCTATCTTCTTGTGCACTTAGGTTAAAGCCATTAGCAAATTTGATGCGCAAGAATATCCCAAGAAACAAGACTAGAAGCTGAAACAACCTTCTGGAACTCATTCTCTTCAGATTCACCAAATTGCTACACAAAACAAACATTATGACTCTTTGCTTAATTTTAAGACTTTCATACAAACCAAATCAATTGGGTATATCACCACTCATCAACCGAGACTATATGAGCAGTGAAATTATAGAATCCCATTCCTTTTCACATAATAATAACAATAAATATTAATACTGTACATAAAATCTAATACATATATAATAAGATTTGAATCTAAAACAACATAATTTTTAGTCATTCAATATTTCCATTTCAATTAAAATCTCATTTCTTTTATCAATTATATATATTCGTTATTTTTCACCCTTATAATCTAGTATAACTTATATACCTAACAATATGCTTAAGTGTCACTTTCTACATATATATTGTTCAAAGTTCAACTCGGGTTACATGTTTTGTTGTTAAAAATATTATTTATAAATATTTTTATAATTAAATTTAAATTATAATTTTTTATTATATCATATTAAATTTTAATTTTAGTTCAAGATTCAAATTACCTATTTTATTATTTAAAAAATACTTTTATCTGAGCCTTTTTTTTGTAGGATCCAATAATATTAACATAAGGAATATAGGAAATGGATAAACTAATTGGCATAAAAATATCAAAACTACATCTTCCAATTATATCTCATACATGCTGCATAAAGCAAAGAGAGCTTGCCTCCTACAAAACCCCAAACAAATTACATGACTAAATGATACCCAAATCAAACATTCTACTTGCCATCACAACATGACAGATTCAATGGATACTACAGCCCCCATCACTGCTCTTTCCATATCCGTCCTGTCACTCTAAGCTTCAATTCTTTCCGGTCTCCCCCAGAGAAGAACAGAGCCATGTTGCGTTGTATTATGAGACCATCGAAACTGTCACGCACCTTTCTATGACTATCCCTTATGCTTCTTGGCACCCCTTGCCAAATCATCTTCCTCCCATTCCCACCCACCTCGAGGCTGTAGCTATAGTTCTTTGCCTCGTTATCGTCACCCATAAACCGCAAGAATGCTATGTAGACGGGAGAGATTCCAAGCTGGAAGGCTTCGAAATGTAGGCAAAAGTACTGACCAAAGCAACTGAAAACCTAAAATTGTGCAAACAAATCCAACTATCAGTGACATACTTCCTCTCAAAATCTTTTAAATTAAAATCCAAAACAACAAAGTTAACTCTATTGACCATCATTGACCAAAAGAAAGAATAATTTATTATTCAAGTAGAAATCAACCGTGTAAGACTCTCCAATTTTTTACAGGAAAGTTTTGTTACTTGAGAGTAGGATGCTAGTGTCTGACACGAATATAAATTTTTGCTAAGCTTTTTCCATGTACTTGAAGAGTCTTGAGGGTATGGGGACTCCAAGCAACATAGAAACAAAGCCACTTTAATAATTTCAGATCTCCACTGATAAGGTTGTTTTCAATGGTAGAATAATAGGGGAAACCATTGGTATATACTTTATATGATTCTCTAACCATTGTGAACCATATCTTTTATAAATTTCAGACCCCCACTATGATTGTTTTCAATGGTATGTACTTTATAATTTCCAGTTCTTGAATTTGCATAAAGGGTAGAATAATTCCTCTTCTAGAGGGTTAGAGAGAAACCAAAATGTGATGAGAAATGCTGAGCAAGGATAAAGCAATAATACCGTTAGCATCCATGTAGCATTCTCAACTTCATGCGGGTTTGATTTGACATAACGGTGATTGAAAGTACTCCCATTGTGCATGTCAACTTTGTGATCATCTTTCAGATGGGCCACAAGATAAGGAATATCACCTATGACAGTGCATTCTGACCCAGCATAGGGGCAGCTATATGGTCTATAAGAACATTGGGACTCATGTTTTAGCTTACTGTAATACGGGTATATGCCTATGCACCCAAAACTCTGGTATTTGCAGGGAAGCTCAAGAGATGCAGCAACCTTCTCCAACGCAAGACACCTAATATTACCAAGTTCATGCCTGCATGTGGGGCACCGGTTGTGCACCCTTGGCTTGCAACCAGAACACAATGTGTGTCCATTTGAACACTGCAATAAAAATAAAAAAATCAGCAGTTAGCCTACAATGTTCATGTTAATTTCACTATTAAGAGATGCAACAAAATACAATAATACAAAATATATTCACAAGCCAATAAAGAGCACAATGATAAGGGAATTTCATTCCATGGTGCTGCTAAGTATACATTACAGCTGGGATGGATGCTCTCATTATCAGAGTGGATTTGGCTCTTCTGACAGAAGAAGTTTCCATTTAGCAGTCCTTCAAAAGGAGCTATTTTAAATATATATATATAGAATAGGTTCTTGATTGGATCCATCCTATGGAATGCTAACATGTTTTGTCTTAGCTTCTTGGTTGAAACCATGAGGGCTAGGAAAGTAATGATCAGCAACTAGAAGTAAAACAAGAAGAAAAACGTCAAAAGAACTTCAACCGTAAAATATTGAACCTATGTGACCATATTAATGTGTGAGGTTAAATCAATACAGCCGATGGCAAGTGTGTGCAGAATAGAATCAACTTGTAAATAGACATTGTTTGCTAAGAAATCCTTAAGATGATTTGTACATGTAATGTAATTTGAAACTGATATTATGGATAGAAACCGGTTCCACAAGACAAAATATAGAATGTGCAAGTAAACAACTTCATGGAAGTAATCACTGGTTATAAGGTTTCATATGATCAAACCTGATGAATTGGCGGGTACATTGCATTTAAGCAAACAGGGCACTCCAGCAGCTCACGAACACTGCTAGACACAGTCAAATTAGGTTTAATAGCAGCTTGAGTAGGATCATTAACGGCTTCGCAATCCATTATGTCTTCATCTTGTGGAGGATCAATAACCTCAGGCTTACTTTGCAAGTCGTCAAAAAATGGATTCACAGATGCCATGATAGTAGCAAAGCACGTCTAAACTGAAAATACAAACAAAAATGCAAGAAATCAGTTAGCATTCTGCTTACTACAAAATGTTTTATACAAATCAAATTCAAAGATCAGTTCATTGTTCCACCCATCATCACTAACCCTCGTGAAACAATATCAAATACTTAACAAGTAATGGGTAAAAAACATGTTCCTTGCTTAAAAAGGATAATAATGTCACATTTAGATGAAACTAGTGTAGGATCATTCTTAATAACAGTTTAATACAATCCCTTCTACGAAACCAACCTTAGGACAACCGAACACAAAGGTCAATATTGATATTCTTTTAGCAAGTCATTTAAGAATCAACAGCATGAATAAAATTAGTCAGTATATGATTCTATGAATCAAACCAGCCCATATTTGATCATTCATAGTACTAACCAATTCATACAATCCTTTTTCTACTAACCTGACAAGCAGGGTATCCAAACACAAAGATCAACTGATATTTACCTTTTTAACAAGTCATTAAAGAATCAACAACATGAATATAACTAATCAGCATTTGATTATTTGAATCAAACCAAGCTATGTTTGATCTATCACATAGTAAACATTACATATAATGCTCAATTATATAATTATTTGAACCAAACCTAAAGATCAACAATTACCAAGTCATTTATGAATCAACAACATGAATATAATTAATCAACATTTGATTATTTGAATCAAATCTACCTATTTATCATTCAATAATAATAACTAAGGTTCATCAATGCACATCATCAAAAATCAGTTTCCACTAACAAAAAAGCTGATAAATAATTCAATCATTAAAACAAAATATTCTTACCACCCACTTTTTAAAACCTCGATCCTTCCCTTTTTTTTTTTCTCTTAAATGTCACCAACCGGTCTGCATTCCACCTTAATTTACCACAAAAATAAACATTCATCAAAAAATCAGATTACAATTTTTTTTACAAAAAATACCTAACAAAAAATTCATAATTGTGAAGATCACAGGTTACAAACAATGTAGGTGGAATAATCAACAATCTTCCAAAAAAATCATTACCAAAAACCCTAAAAGAATCAAACAGATCTACAATATTCCAAAAGAGGAAACTTTATAACCAATATACGAAATATTAATCCAGATACCAAAACACACAAAAAAGAAAATTACACACCTTCAGCTCAAAATCGAAAACCCATTTGAATTAAAAGGAAAAAAAAAACAAAGAAAGAGGCCCAAGATGAAAACAAAGAAGTAGTAGCAGTAGTTTTTGAAGGAAATGGGCGGAAAAAAAAATATTTTTCCCCCTTAGGGGTGCGTTATGGTGTAATAAATAAGGACATAAATGGAGAATTTCAAATTAAAGAGGGAGGGGGAGCGTGGTGGGGATGCTTGGGAAATGGATTGGAGAGAGAAATTTCTCGAAAAATACAAAAAGAAAGAGAAAAAAGAAGTGTTTGAACTTGTCTGGCTTTTTGGTTTCGATAACTTCTAAAGAAAAAAAAAATTATTTTTCTCTTTGAATGAATATAGAGAGGGAGAGTTTCTACGTGAGTTCCCCGCACGCAAACGTGTGCGATTGGGATGAAGGATGTCACCCTTTAACGAATTGGGTATATTCAATTAGTCATGACTTTCCATCATTTTTCTCAAGTCTTAATTTGAACCTTTAAGAACATCTCATCAACTTTCTACAATCAATTAGTCACTCATCTTTCTCTTAAGCAACAAACATCTCCTCCGAGCCTTAAAAGTGAAAAAAGGTATATTCAATTAGTTATAATTTTGATGTTTCACTACGTTTTATATTGATTGTACTTCTTATACTTTTACACATAATATGTTTTCACTAGATCACTTTATAATTTGTCCCAAACTTGAAAGGGACAAGTGTTATATTGGAATACTAATTATACTAGTGTAAGGTAGCTTCATGAAGCTTTATGCATCCTCGAGAAACCTTTTGCACTTCCAATGGTTACATACCATTTGTACCTCTAATGGCTGCACACCACGTAGCACTAGGTGCACCCAATTGCATCTTCCACTTTCTCAACTTGTGTAACTTGCATCCCACTAGAACATTTTTTATAAATAAGAACATGTCCCTTCATTGAAACACACTTTAGACACCACCATATCACCTCAAAATACTCTTCTATCATTCATTTCTCACACATTAGTCTAAAGAGGAGAAGCTCTCTTTCTCGAAATTCTTAAGTTTTCTTTACATTCTTTGTTAGGATCGACCCGATTAAACAACAAGTAAGAAAAATAGCGGAATAAATTGAGAAATTGAACACACAAATTTAACGTGGAAAAACCCCTCCAAAGAGGATAAAAAATCACGGGCAAAGATAATTTTACTATAATGGCAAAAGAACAAAGAGTACAAAAGATGGAGATAAAAACTAAATCCCAAAAACCCGAAAACAAAGAACCACAAAACGTAAACACAAAATTCTCTAAATGTGTTATGAGTTCTAATCTCTAATGGGTATGATTTCTAAGGTTGTAAAAGAGCCTATTTATAGGCTAAATTCATAAGCCAAATAATAATAAAATAATCTAAACTAACCAGTGTTTGATTGAAACAAGTAAACAGAGTTTAACTGAAAGATTATTTTTCAAATTTGACTGAAAATAGGAGTCATATTTAACATTCTCTTTATATTTTTATTTGATCATTTACTTGACCATTGAAGTGTGCTATAAAGGAAAACCTCCAGTACCCTCTAACTAAATATTAATCTTGTAGAACTATGGTAAGGGGAGTTGTTATGATCGATATTATCATGATGACTCCACCACTCACCTTCCAATAAGATCCATTTGGTGAGCCCCATCACCATCGTCACATTCATCACGAATGTCAAACATATTCACAACATTTATTGTTTAGTCGTACTCATTGTTGTAGGCTAAGAACTTTCTCACTCGCAACAATACTATAATGTGAAGGACAAATATGCTAGTTGTGAAGTAATGCCAACTCAGTTTAGTACAATGTAGGACTCCTACTTAGACCAACAACCAATAAGAAGCAAGTTCGGGGACCAAACATAGGGACAAGAGGCATTATCCCCTATGAGGGATCATCTGTCTCTTATCATTATCATATATTACCGATATCTTCAACCTTATTATTGACTTTTCTTTATTACCACGCTCTTTCACTAACTTAAGCATTAGAGAATGTCATTTTCCAAGCTCAATCCGTCTTAAAGTGAATAAAATTGATGCAACAAGTTTTTTTAAAAAATGGATTTAATTTAATTTTTTAAATATTACAAGTACGATTATAATTACAAACAATAAATATCTAAATCAACTATAATTAAAATCAAGCATTACAAAAGCATAATCAAACTAATAACCTTACTATATCTGGAGCTAAACTAGAATAATTCTAGAGACAACCGACACATGATTTAAGCAAAGTGGGAGTTGAACCTAGAATTTCAACATCCCAAAGCCTCAACATTTTACCAACATTGCTAAGATCTCATTAGCTAATTTAATTTGATTATTGATAAGCTTATCAATTAAAGTTATGCAAATCAAACATCTTAATGCTTATTTTGAGTAAATGCAAAACTAATTGAGTATTTCAAAAAATTTATTGATTTGAATTTAACTCGGTCATTATTGATATAGTTAAAAAAATCGAAAATCAGTTCAAATAATAGTGTTTAATTTTATTTTAGTTTGGTTTTATTAGATTCAATTCGATTTTAGTTTAATTATTCCTTAAATATATTTGAAAACCAATCCAAATCGAATATCTATCAACCCTATTTATTGAGCTCAAGTGTTAGAATTATCAATTGAACTAAATTTAATTATTCTAATTTTGAGTTAAGATCCAAGTTATTACTTTTCATTCATCAATATCTAATACATTAACCATTATCATAAAAATGCGTAGAACCCGTTTATTAATATGAAAATTAAATACATGAAGTAATAGAGGGAAGACAAACCCTTAAATTGTTCTACTTAAAGTAGCTTGCAAGGCTAATCTAAAACATTTTTAATATGAAAATTTTAAACTTGAGTTGAGGATTGAGAATAAGCACATTTTTTATCCGGCTAATCAAGCGTAGAGAAAGAAAAGGAAAAACACCCGCCTATTAAGGATTGAGTAGTGGGTTGGGCCTTGCTATGGATGACATTGCCTTCCCTCATTTCCGGTCTTTCAAACGCCTGCCGACATTTGTCAACTGTGTGCAAAGTCAAAACTTATTTATGAAAATCTTATTTCTTTAATGAATTATAACTGAAATGACAAATGTTTTATGTATAAAATTTTAATAATATTGGGTTTGATTCTTAAATTGTTTTTAGTTATTTTATTATAATAATATTTTTTATTTTGTTGATATATTGGATCAACGGACGTAGAGATTAAAGGGAGATAATTCTGGTCCAAAAGTAGAGGAGAAAAATATCCTCCTTCTTAAGATATCTGTCGCACTTAATTCTATAGAGTCAGATCCTTAGTCGAATTGTTTTTATTATAATTATATAACAAATCTCTTCTTCTTTTTTAATTATTTTTATTCTCTAATTGAATTTATGTTGAATTGATTCATGTTGTGAATTTCATTAAAAGCATTATAATGGTACATATTAATGTAATTGTACATATCAATTAAACAAGCTCAATTATATTGTTAATTTAAAAAATGAAAGAAGAAGAAGAAGAAGAAGAAAAGCAAAACAACATGCAACATGCAACAATTATAATATTAGTTCAAGATAAATACGAATGTTATTTAAAATAAATTAATAAACACGATTGTTTGCTTCATATGTTATAAATTTATAAAAAAAAATTTAAAAAATAATATCATAGTGTTATATTATCTTGAAAATATTATTTAATCACTCTCTAATGTTATTTTTGTTCGAATATAATTCAATTTTGTCTCTTTGAAGAACCATTGCTTTAATTCTTCATTATTTTTTTATATGATTTTAACTTATTAATCCTAAAATTCTTCATATTTTACTGGTAATTTTTCTTAGATGCTACTTAAATAAATGTACCTAACTACGGAATGTTATTTATAAAGCTAACTTAAAATTTAATTGGTATATAGCTTTAATATTAATTAAGTGATAATTAAGATGCTTAGAATTCTATTAAAATAATTACTTTATTTTACATCAATAAAATTAACACAAATTTTTTAAGTGGAAATTTTTAACTAATAATTGTAAATTAAATTACAATTATCATATTTTTATCTATATTTTATATTTAAGAGTTCTATTTAAGTAATAACTTTATTTTTAAATTAGCAACTTTTTACACTAATAATTCTAAGTTAAATTATAATTATTTTTAAAATTAATCTAGTAATATGATGAAAAATAAAGGACATTCTCATCAGTTCAAAAGCTTTTCCAAACTCGTGTTTTTATATATATTATAGATTATTTTTTAATTTTTTTACAATTTTTTTCGATTTTTATGTATTTATTGACATGACAATACCATTCAATTGATGATGTGGCATGTATGTCACATGATTGGTCCACATCATAAAAATGTTATAAAAACTAATTAAAATGTGTTAACGGAAGTCAAATTCAAGAATTGAATTGAACTAAAAAAATTAAGTACCAATTTGAACATTGAAACTAAGTACATGTACCAAAAAATATATTTACCCTATTATTTTCTACCACAGAAATATATGAAGAAGCATACAATCCTGATCACTTCAATAGCTTCTCCAATGAATCAAATTAAGTATTTCTTATTGACTTACTGTAAAAATTGGGTTAATAGTTTGTTAGAATTCTATGACTCTAATGTTTCTAACAAAATTCACCCAAATGCTATCTGCCATCCAAAATTGGGGTAGATTTCATGATAAAATGCTACCAATGCTCTATATGGTTGCGTTGACAGGCAAAAGAACAAAGAATCTCAAGACAAAATCAATGGACTTAAATGCAATAGGAAAAAAGGAAAGGTGAAGGGTCTAAATGCAGTAGAAAAAAAAAGAAAAAAAGAAAGGAATAAAAGGGAGGTGAAGGATCAATTGCATAAAAACCGAGGCCCTTGAAAAGAGAGAATAATTCCGTCAGACTACATATGAGAACAATAGTTAAGATTCTTTGTTGACATCCTGATAATCAGGATTCAAATTTTGTTGATGTAATTATTTCTCCATTAATCTGTAACTTGATTTGAAGAATTCTTAATATATATATATATATATCGATCTTAGGAGATTAATCGCTTTATTTTGTACTTTGATTATTAAAATACATTACTTTCATTAATATACTAACATAATCAAGTATAATTTATCTATAAACTATATATAAAACGTCCTTCATTAATTAAGCTTTAGTTTGATTAACATTGATATTGTTATCAGTGCAGAAAGACGTGAGTTTAAGTGCGTTAAAATACATTATCCTCTTATTTAAAAGTTAATAAGGAACTATAGGTACTTTTAAGCATTATATATATATAAAAAAAAACCTTCCTTGTGACAAGTGTCCAAGTCAAGTTTTTTTTTTTTAAATTTTTTTACATTATAATATAATGATTTAATTTCAACAATGATCCCTCTATTTGTTTTTTTTTTATAGATATTTTAGTTTTGGTCGATATATTATACTCAAAATTTAATATCTATTCTTTAATTTTTGACATAGTTTAGTACCTTAACTTTTTACAACGTCATTAGTTAGTATAAATATTTTATTCTAATTAAAATGCTAATGTGATTTTTAAGAATAGCTAAAATCGTTAAATTTTTTTTAGCTATTTAGGTCAATTACAATGACTTTTTTTTGTCAAATGTCTAGAAGTGAGTTTTTTTTTTTTTTGCACAATGATTTGTTTGACTCTCAAACTTTATAAAAAAATTATTTTAGTCGTTTATTTAATTTTTCATCCCTTTTAGCCTTTGAACTTGTGTTATTTGTCAAATTATCTTAAAATGGATGAAAAAGTTGATACATATTAATTTTTATAACGTGGCATCCATGTTTATGCCACATCAACAATTAATTATAATTTTAAAATCCAAAAAAATAAAATTATTAAAAAAGCATAAAGATTATAAAAATTATTTAATAATAAAAATTATAAAAATATTCTATAATATTTAGAATTTTTAAATCATTTTAATTATTTGCTGGCGTGACATACACGTGTACGACCACGTCAACAAAGTTAACAAATGTTAACTTTTCCATCCATTTCGGGGTGTTTTGACAAAAAGCACTAATTTAAGAGATAAAATAGCAAAAAATTAAATTAAGGGCTAAAATGACTTTTTGTAAAGTTAGAAGGCTAAATAAGTTATTATGCCTTTTTATTTAAAAAAAAATTTCAAGATGCCACATCAACAAATTTAATAGAAGAATTTTAATAATGTTAACAACTAAACTTAAATTTTTAAATTCAAAAAATAAATAGACTAAATTCTTAAAAATAAAATTATGAAAACTAAATTCCAAAATGTATGGAAAATACAAAAACTTGAAGCGTATAATAATATTTTAATTTAAAAATTATACATTATAAAATAATGGTTAAATTTCAACTATGATTCCTCAACTTTTTCTTTTTCATATTATATAGCAACAGTTAAATTTTAGTTTTGGTTATTATATTATGTTTAAATTTAATCAATATGTTTTAACTTTTTATATAATTTGGTACACTAATTTTACAATGTCATTAGTTAGTTTAAATACTTTATTCTAATTAAAATACTGATGTGAATTTTACGAATTGTTAAAATCATTAAATTTTTCGTTAAATTTAATTAATCAAGTTCATTACAATATATTTGTTATGTCACATAATAATTAAATGAGTATATATATATTTTAATTTTAAAATATCGCACCGATTAATTTAATAAAAAAATATTAATGATGTTAGCAAATAGCAACTAGATTGAAACTTTTAAATGTAAGAAATAAAATAACTAAAATTTAAAAATTAAAAGTAATTGATTGTAATTATAACATCCTTATGGAATTTGTTCCATAAATTCTAATTTTATTTATATAATTTAATTGAAATGAAAATTGAATTTAAAAAAAAAAACCGAAGCCCAAATCGTTTCATCATGTGGGAGCTGCCTACCAGACCCGTTAAAGACTGTGCTGCGTAACGGATGGCCAGGTCAACTTGGTCGACAAAAACCATTTACATGATCGGATTCGAGTATGGATTCTGGATTTTTGAAAAAGATCCGATAACCCATTGACCCGTTTTTATTTTCATTTATTTTTTAAAGAAAAATAATAATAAAGTTTCCGAACCCAAGCAAAAATAGCTTTACAGTAACAAGTTAAAAGAAACTCCCTCTCCCGCATAAACCCTAATTCTCCGTAAGTGATTAATCCAATCAGCTCTTTCTTATCATTTCTTTTAAAATTTTACTTTTTCTAATTTATGAAAATTTATTTTTTTGGAATTTATTGTAGCATTTTGAAGAAGAGAATTTTGGCGATTAAAAAAAAATGCCAGACACGCAAGCTCTCGTCAATGATTTTCTTAACAAGCTTAAAAAACGGTGAAGTATTTCATTTGATTTTCATTTCATATGAATTTAAAAGAAAAGGTTAGATATGAACTTTTTGTTTGTTTGTTTGTTTGGGGTGGTTGGGCAGTAAGATTGAGGGTTCACAAGCAACAGCGAAGCAGACAGCGGAACTGCTTCGGTCAGTGATTTCTCAAACTCGAATGCCTTATACGAACCAGGCTGCTGCTTTGATTCATTCGGTTAAAGCTGTTGGAGAACGATTGATTGCTGCAAATCCTGTCGGTGTGTTTTTTTTTTTCATTTTGGGTTTAAATTGATTTTGTTATTTATGTTTGAAAGTTAATGGTTTGTATTTGATATCATTTTGGCTTATGCCATTTTTTTTAATTATGAAATTATTGGCTGACTTTGATTCAGAACACTGAAACATTAAATGGTTATTGGAGTATGCATAACAATTGCTGTGTATGTTTGAGGACCCTGTTATTTTGTGCTTGATTCTGTCCGTCTTTTTAGCTATGGAATGATTATGGGACAGTGTTCTGTATATGCTTGAACTGGAACTTGAATGGAAAATTTTAACCCCCATAATATTTCCTTTGAGTTCTCTTGCATTCTGTTTGGTCCGACTAAAGAAGGCGCAATAAAAAGTGATGTTAAAGTAGAGTTTTTTGGAAAAAGCATTGCCTCAAATTAAAACTATTTCTAATAGCTTAGAATACCTTTATGTTTGAAAATTCTATATAAATTTATATACTTCTCATTTTTTCAGAATGTAGTTTAGTTTAGTTTAGTTTTTTTTTTGGGTCTATCTTTTTGTGTTTCTAGAGTGGAGAAGCTGCTTCAAATCTTGGCCAAACATACACTATAACTTTCAAATAGGGATTGTTGATACTTGATACTTTTGCTCTGGCATTCTGCTGTAAATTGTTAATAGTGCATGCATGTGATGGCAGAGCTTGCCGTGGGTAATGTTGTGAGGCGTGTTTTGCACATTATCAGAGAGGAGGATCTTTCTCTGACAACAGCTGCTATGGCTGGATTGAACTTATCTGCTGAAAGTGACGATGAAGATGACACTGATAGAGACAACCACCCAGCATTATCGGCTGCTGCCATTGCTGCTGCTTCTAGAAGCACTTTACGTCCACCTTCCTTGCAGACATTACTTGAGGATGTGCCTGACTCTGCAGCAGTTCCTCATACATCTTCTTCTGGCGGAGATTCTGAAGGAAAAAGCAAATGTAAACTCTTCCTCCAGACACTTGATCTATCTTCATTCTGATTGATGAGACGAGATTTTAATTTTTCTGATATTCCCTGGGACTATTGTCTCTGGAAGTAGTTAAGTATTGGTTTATGCAAAACTCGCTTCTTGTGGTGATAACTGATAATCATGTGATATTAGATCTTCTAGCGTTAAGTATTATTTATGAGTATTGATACTTAAGGGTACTAATTTCCTGTTAGCTGCTGACAAAAGTTCAAGAAGTCGGAAGCTGAAGCATGATGTCATTGAAGCAGTCAATGAGCTTATTCAAGACATTAGCACTTGCCACGAACTGATTGCTGAGCAAGCAGTAGAGCATATACATCAAAAGTATCTTTTCTGCCTTAAGCTTTTAAATTTTTTTTGTTTTTCCTCAATTTTAAAACACCATTATTCATTCTTTGAGCAAACTACAATATTCATATTTGATAGTCTGAGGTGTTATTTGAATTTGCTTTTAGCAAGAGACTCTTGCTGTCTTATCTTCCCCCAAAAAAAAAAAAAAAAGAAAGGAAAAAAAAACCCAACAGTCTATCACTTGCTGAACTATCCTTATCTATGCTAGTCGTTTCTAATCGTCGTTACTGTTTAAGTTTTCATGACTTATTAAGGTTTGAAGCAATTTGGCCTGTGTTCTCACATTGTTTTCTACCTATGATTGTTTCAAACGTCAACTTACCCTTTTACTGATTATATTTAAAACATATTGTCAGTGAGGTGATATTAACTTTAGGCAGTTCAAGAACTGTGTTGGAATTTCTTTGTGCTGCAAAAGAGAAGAAACGATCATTTCGGGTATTTGTTGCTGAAGGTGCTCCAAGGTTTGTACTAGTGGCTATTATATTTTGCAAGGCAAAGACATTTCCTTTAAGCTGCTGCAATTTTGATATCCTGCCTGTAACAACTTAAGTTTTTGTTTGTTTGTTGTTTTGATTATTTTTTATTATACTTGGCGTTGACTTAGGTATCAGGGGCATCTTCTTGCAAAAGAATTGGTTACGAGAGGTCTACAAACTACTCTGATTACTGACTCTGCAGTTTTCGCCATGATTTCCCGAGTAAACATGGTATATGGTGTTGAGTTCTTCCTAATTGTTGATGGTTTTCTTATGCTGTTGGAGCTTGATATTCTGTAAACATGAAGGTTATTGTTGGAGCTCATGCGGTCATGGCTAATGGGGGGGTCATAGCACCAGTTGGGCTGAACATGGTTGCCCTTGCTGCTCAGAAGCATGCTGTCCCATTTGTTGTACTTGCCGGCAGTCACAAGGTACTTTGGCATAATAAATGCTTTACCGCCAAACTTCTATACATTTTAGTGCAATAATAAGTAAAATCACTATTCTTGTTCACTTCAACTTAGATTAACATTTTGTGTCATTTGTCTCCATGGTGGTATGAATTTCTGATTTTATATGGTTCAACTTTTTTTCTTTAGATGTGATAGCTTGAGGTGTCATGCATGTGAACAATAGGATAGAATTTGAGAGGGCTTTAGTACAAGATAGTACTGCATAAGATTTCAATTGATGTTGCAAGATAGGACATAGAATACATATGTACAAGCATGCTTAAGGGTGCAAAAGACAGGGTTGAGCGTACCAAGTGTGTGATGTAGCAGTATTATATACCTGGCAAAGTGAGGTAAAGAGGGAATAACATATGTTGTTTAAAGTGAAGGAACATATCCTATATTGGACTCTGAAATTGATGTCTGAGCTACAGAACATTCTTATCAAAAATAGAGAAGGGAGAACATGGCTATGTGCAGCCTATGTTACTCAAACTCAGGTATGAGTATCAGATATGGGTATATCCCTCACACAGGTATGTTCATTTCTTTTTCCTCAAGTTTTTCCATATATTTGGACAGTCCTTGGAGGGCCAGACCCCTATACCCATGTCCTTATATGGTCTGACATGAGTTTTAGACACAGGTACTTCAAGAAAATAAAAAATCATTTTGATTTATATCTAGTGGGTCATACATATGGTCTGCTTATGATTTGTTTTAAGCATCTTAGAAAAATGAAAGAGTGGAGTAACATGGTAACAGTCTCCTATACTTGTTAGAAGAAAGCTTTCTTTTATTTTTCCAGTTATTACTACCTCTTGTAAGCCACCCAGGTTTTATCATTTTGAGGTGGTGCTTCTTTTGTTGCATATTAACAATCCGATAAATGTATTTTCTGTGCTGCATCCGCCAGTCAATTCATTTGCAAGCCAGGATCTCGTGACATTTTGTCTGCCTTCAAGATTTTCATCAGATATTGTAAATTCCCTACTTCAAAACCAGACATAATTTGAGAGCAAACTTTTAATCTAAGTTTGAACGAAAATAATGGAGTGTAGTTGTTGAGGTCAAGCTTCATTCCAAAGAAATCAACAAAAACAACTACGTAAGACATGAGGTTGGTCAGAGAAATGGCCATATAGTTCAAAGGCACACAGATGGTTAATGCTTGCTAATGCTGATATTATAACCTGGTTTCTTTTGTCCCTGTATTCTTTAATTTTGCTTTATTTCCTGATTGTCTATTGTTAATTCATTTGTGGTCTACTTGACAGTTATGCCCCTTGTATCCGCATCACCCTGAAGTGTTGCTGAATGAATTGCGGTCCCCATCTGAGTTGCTAGATTTTGGAGAATTCTCGGATTGCTTGGATTTTGGAAGTGGCATTGGTGCCCCCCTTCTTCATGTTGTCAATCCAACATTTGACTATGTGCCACCGAAGCTTGTTAGTCTCTTTATAACTGATACGTAAGGTCACGGAGTTTGAAAGATTTAAACTTCTATCCTTTTCATTCATATTTGTTATTTGGTAACTGTTTGATGTTTACTTAATTTCATTTTAAGTTACCAAATCAATTACTTTTCTGCATTGTGGAGTACTATTGATCCGTTGATATGACATGGGGATGGAATGCAATGCATAGTCCTCTTTTCTGATTCACATTGATCTTAAGGAGAAAAGATATTGCATTTAGTTGGCTCTTCTGTTTCAGCCATTTCTAGAAGTTTTGGTTTTCATGGTGCTCGATTTTTACCTTTCCCTGCTATCACTGATTGCTTTGTGTCTTTACAGCGGAGGGCATAATCCATCATACATGTACCGCCTGATTGCGGATTATTACTCTGCTGATGATCTTGTACTGGAACGAAGAACTGCTTCAGGAAATTAAGTTTACAATGCCAAGTTATACCGGTAAGTGCTTTTATCTGGTTGTTGTGAGCCAATTGCAGCTCAATTATTAGTTGTGTGCTAATATGCCCCATACCTATATTTTAAACTGTAAAAACCAAATACATGTACTCAAGTAATCGAATATTCAGAAATGTATTACTAGATTAATTCATAAAAACGACTCCTTAGCTTCAAACTTGATGAAATATTAATGCAGCTCTACTTCAGATTGTTTGTATGTGGAGAAGATATGAATTCAAGTCGGAGACTATGAAAACTAACTGCACTGAGCAATACTATTTCTGGAGGGAACTTCATTATATATCATCAATACAAGGAATTGACTTGGACAAACGCAACGATAGAAAAGTGGGTTTTTGTGATTGTGGAGAGAGATAGGAGTAGGAAGTAGGAGAGAGAGAAATGAAGGTAATATATCTTTAATCTTTGTATCGCCATGAAAATTCCTCAACATTCAACTGTATGAAAACTCATGCGTGGAACTACTGTTGTATTACTGTTGGCTTGAAACTTGATTGGTGATGGTGGTACTGGAGATGCATCTCCCTTTTGCATTTTACCTACCAATTTTCATAAATTTCCAATAAATTTATATACAATAATGGAAGGTCTGCCCATATGGATTGAGCTTTGGAACGGGACTTTTGTGAATTCAATTTTCAAAATTATTTTTATTTAAATTCAATAATAAAAGTATTATATATATATTATTACTTGAACAAATGGTTCAAGCTTGATTATGATATAATTATCAAATGATTCAAGTTGTCACGTTGATTATATAGTGGAAATGACATCAATCGTACTTCAATTTCCATTTTTAATGAAGTTAGTATTTCAAGAAAAAAAATCGGATTTTAGATAAATTGTTTAATTTCATATTAAAAAAAAAAAAAAAAACTGTTCAAAGTTTAAATAAAAATGATTAAGTACATATTTTTGGAAAATGATACGGAACGGTTGAGTAGGCCTAAATTATCCATTTAACTTTACAAAGACAAATTTTAATATTTTATCTACTTATTTCTTTTTAATCTTATAATTGCTCATTTATTTAGATTTATACACAAAATTATTATATTGAAACTCTCAAATAAAAGTTTAGGTTAAATTTTGCTATTAGTTTCTATATTTTGTGAATATTGTGGTTTTAGTCATTGTATTTTAATTTAATCATTTTAGTCTTTGTATTTTTTAAAATTAGTAAAACTTTTTGAAATTTGAATTTTAGTCTTGACCCAAACAATTAAATTCGTTTGGTTAGATTCAATAACTAGTCATGTACTATGCGCACAGTTGTAGATTTTTTTAGTCACAATACTTTTCGAATTTTAAAATTTCAATCTTGATGTAAATAAATCTAGTTAATCTAGTAACTAGATTTTTAGTGAGCAATATGTGGAATTAACAAGTTGGCATGACATTATATATATGATAATATGTTCGACTCATCAGGTTTTGGAAATAGTAGAACGTAACTAAATAAATTTAATAGTTATCATTTAGTGAGGACGGAACTTTTAATTTTGAAAAGTATAAAAATTAAAAATGATCAAATTAAAGTAAAGAGATTAAATTCATAACTCTCACGAAGCATGGGACTTAAAAGAAGAATTTAACCAAAAACTTATAAACAAGTAGAAGCTATAATAGCTGGCATTTCCACTACTATTTTACGAAACAAAATCACATCATCACGCGCAAAACGCAAATCTTTCCTCCACTTTCAAAAGAGGGTGCTGAAACAAAACTAATTACATACATGGTGATATTCATAATCTTTATCTCGTAAAGGGCATGAATTTAAGATTTTTATGATTAGTTATCCTGAAGAAAAAAGAAAGCTAAAAGGCATTTATAAATAATTGAAAATAGTTATGCTGAGTCTTTTTAATTAATGTCTGTATAATTCAATAAAATAAATAAATAAAAGTTAGAATTTAATATATCAAATAAGTGTTTAAACTTTGTTACTTTATTTAACTAAGCCTTTATACTTTTAGAACATTCAAATATGTCCTTAATTTTCACTTATATCCAATTCACCCATTGTTGTGCAAAAATATTCTATTCTATTTTAAAAATATCCTTTTGTATTTAAAATAAATTATATTATTCAAGAATATTTTAATCTACTCAATAGAATATAATGAGTTTTAAACCCACACTAATTGTATTCGTAAAATCTTGAATTTACCACTCAATCAAAATTTTACTTTGAATTTTTTTTTTTACATTTTAATTTCATTATGCACACTTTATTTATTTTTTATTCTTTTTGAATAATCACATTATAAGTGTTGATCATATTTGCTATTTTCTGACACAATGTCTAGAAGTACCTATAGCCCACCTCCAACTTATGAATAGGAGGATAATACGCTTCTGTGCACTTAAACCGATGTCCTCTTGCATTGGCAATAATACCCATGCCAATCGAGCTAAAACTTAATCAGTATTTTAGACACTTTATTGCCTCTATCATTTTTTATTTAAGTAATTGACTACATTGGTGCCACAAGTCAATTGGTGGACACCAACTTAGTTAGAAAAATTACAAAAATTTCCTGTAATTAAAATAAGTTACATTATTCTTGGGTATTAGGATCAATAAAAAATTTGCATGTGGTTGGAGTTGATCTTATGCTATTAGGATCAGTAAAACAATTGTAGTGCATTTAGTATTCCTAATTTGATGTATTTCAATTTTATTTTAATCATAATTTAAATTACAAGAGGAAAGCAAAGCCATATTAGCAAAACAACTAGCGCGACTTGAATTCAGACCACACTTGAGATAGTGAAAATTCTGACCGTCGGCCAACACTTGGACTTCTATTGTATAGTAATTTTAAAAACACTTTTTTTATATTTTAAATACGTAATTTATACATGCATATACATGTAATGATGAGTTTGTGTGAATGCTTATGAATGCATGTTTGTTAATGTAAATGCATAAAATTATTAGTAGCTTCACTGTCATGCATGTATATATGGAGTTAAAAGTTAGGTGTTTTTTTTATAATTTGTCTCATGGTGATATTATATGTGTTCGTACATGTAATAAATTTTGTAGATATATACCTTGAAATATATATGATGTTTACGTATAGAGGACTAGGTTCCGTTGGTGTTTATGCATACTCATGTCTGTGTTGGGATACATTAATATGGTCCCTATGCATAGAATTGTTCAAGAATTGAGTAATTGATTTGCTTTCAGTAGAATTAGGTTTGGATAAAAAAAATTTATATTAGATTCGAATTTAATTTAAATAATAAAAAATAATTTTAATATTTTATTAATTTTTAAATAATAAAATGAAGTACTTTTTGGTGAGTTGAATTAACTTAAAAAATAAGCTTAGACTTCAAAAAAAAAAAAAAAAAATTAAAACTAAACTTCAGTTGAGTCCAATTTATGAACACTATATACCTAAATAAATTTAGGTGGTGACATTTTATATGTGTATGTTTATTCACATTCTTCATATTACTTAAACATTTGTTCACTTGGTATTAAAACCGTTTTAAAGGCTTTTTTTTTTTTTAAATTATTAATATAAATTGTGAATTCATTGCCACGTTGGGTGAGATCTCATTGGTTTTAATTAAAAATGGAATGCATTTTTAGAAGTAAATCAATTTTCTTATCTTTCAATATTTTTGCATTAAGCGAAGAATATTTGAAAATATTTTCATTTTAAATAAAAATGTGATTTACTCTAGAAAATATATAAAATAAATGAATTTTTATCAATTAAATACTGAATTCAACATAAAAAAAAATTAAGACAACAAACGTTTAACAAAATACTAATTTTGGTGTTAAAACTATGATGATGCAAAATTGAGTCACAACCCAAATCTTGGTTAGGATTTAAAGTAAGGGTGAGCAAAACTCAATTCGACTCGAAAAAATTAAAAAAAAATTAATTTTTTTTTTTTGAATTTCAAGTTTGAATCGAGTTGAGTTTTTGAATTCGAATAATTAGAATATCAAATAATAATATTTTACATTTTTACCCTAAACTCCCAAACATGTTTACTTTTCTCTCAAAACTTTTACTCCTTCCCATTTTTCCCCTAAACTTTTACTCCCCTCTCATCCCAACCCCCCAATCTACCCAAAATCAATTTCTCACCAAAATTTTACTCTCCCATTTACTTTTTCTCAAAATTTTACTCCTTAAAACCCTCAAAACTTTTTTATTTTCCCCCAAAATTTTTACTCCCTCCCACTTTCTCCCTAAAACTTTTACTCCCTTCCCATCCCACCTCCCATTTATGCCAAACCTATCCCCCCTCCCCCCAATTTTTATTTAATATTTTTCCTCCAAAATTTTACTCCCCTATTTTACTTCTCGTCAAACTTTTATTCCCCAAAACTTTTTATTTTCCCCCTAAATTTTTACTTCTCACCCTTTACTCTCAAATAAAAAAATCAAAATTATCCAAAAAAAAAAAATCACTAAACATAAATAGTAATAATTTTATTTATATCTACCATTTATATTATTAAATTAAATTTCACATTTTATATTATTTATATTATTGAATATTTATATTAAAATTAAATTATTAATTATGCTATAAAATATTCGTGTTAAAATTTTATATTGATATTAATTTCACATTTTATCTTTAAAATAACTTTTATTAAAAAATCATATTTTTACATTTAATATATTTTTTAATTTCAAAATACATAGTGATGAAGATAATTGAAACAACTAAGCAAGCAAAGAAGCTAACCCGTATATAAAAAAATTAATAAATAAATTATGATGTGATGAAAGTTAATAAAAATTTTGATTAAAGTGGACAAATTTTATTACGACGGGTGACAGTGCTTATAAGGACCCAAAATTATTTTTTAAAAATTTAAATCGAACAAATATATTCGATTCGAATTCCACCTCACTCGACTCGATTCGAGAAAATTTCAAATCAAATTAAGATGATAAAATATGATTTGTCAACTCGATTAACTTAAATTTTTTTTATTCGATTCGATTCGATTTAATCGAAAGCTCACCCTAAATTTGAAGATAATTCATTTTAAAAGATGATTTTGTAAGTGTGTGATGTATAATTACTTTAATTTATAAAAGAGAGTGTAAAAAATAAAATAAAAAGAACAGACACATTTGACTTAATTGCCTGATGTATAATTACTTTAATATTTTTGGATTATTTTCTAATTGTACCCTAAAAAATACACTAAACTAATAATGTCCTCCCAATAACCAAAAGCCAGTGTGGTTATATTTCAAAGGAAGATTTCTCATTCCCTCTGCTTGTTCATCTCCCAAATCACAAGAAGCCAAAAATATCTGAACAGAAAGTGCTGAAATACCAGAGATATCCATTTCGACTTTCTCAATCACAACCAAAAAAACCCAAAAATATTATCTCCTTTTAAAACATATACAAGATGAAATAAAAGAAATTAAGCTCCATTTTTGGGTATAATTCTACCCAAAAAAAACAAAACAAATATTCCAATTTCATTAACAAACTTAGAAGTTTCAAAACTTTCTTCATTAAGCCAACACAATAACCAAAACCCATTTCATCTTTGACTTCAAAGATTATTATTATTATTATTATTTGTTTCAGCTGGAATTTTGCAAAATTCAAGCCCTGGGTCATTTTGTTTTTATATCAGATCTGTTTATGTTGAAGCTTCAATCGGATCATTAGTTTATTTTTATTGGATGGTAATGGATTTGGATGATTTCAGATCGGTTCTCGAAACAGCAGGTGTTGATGTGTGGACATTTATTGATACAGCAATCCTGGCAGCTTCTTTAGATTATGGTGAAGAGTTGAAGCAAAGGAGAGATGGGATTGTGGAGAGGCTTTATGCTACTTCCATGGTTAATGGATGTAAAACCTGTGATTTTGGTGAGAGATCAAATGGATATTCAGTTAATAAAGAAGGCAACCTCCATGAAAGTAAAGGTCGGGAAGGACGAAAAGGGTCACCTTTTAAACCTCAATCCGACAATGAAGATGATGATGTGGACCCTTGTGGAGGCGTGTTTGATGTTGAACAAAAAAGGGTCCTTGAAATTAAGGACCTTCTTGAAGTACCTGATCAGGTCTCTGAATCTTTTTTTTTTTTTTTTTTTTTTTTTTTTTTTTGCAAATGTATTGTCGGTTTAATATTTATGGATTTTGATTTGAATTATTGCTTTTTATACAGTCTGAAGATTCTTTGGTCGATTTGCTTCAAAGCTTGGCGGATATGGATATAACATTTCAAGCTCTCAAGGTAATTATTAAGTGGAATGAATTTGTTTTCATTCATTTTTTTAGTTTCCTTTTTTAGTTTGATCCATCACCATCACCATTGTCATGTTTTGATTCTATCTTCAGGAAACTGATATTGGGAGACATGTGAACAAATTCAGAAAGCATTCATCAAATGATGTTAGGAGATTAGTGAAGCAACTTGTCAGGTTTTAAGCTTCAACTTTTTATTTTGCTAAGTATTTGTGTCCAACACTCGTGTTTGATACAAGGTGCGGAGATATTATCCTCCAAGGATGCCCTAAAACATGTAAAACTTCAAAAAAATTGATTATATCTCGTATCCAACAATGACAGCCGAGTTCGAGTACCATAGCATAGCATATACATATGAATGTTTTATTAAGTTTGTTCTAGTTTGAAAGACCAGTTCAAGGAAATTCGGTTATATGATTTGGTTCTTTGTTTTTTCAGGAAATGGAAAGATATTGTAGATAAATGGGTAATGGTGAATCAGCCAGGAGAACATGAATCTGCTGCACTTATGGGTAAAATTATATTATCTATACTGTAACATGAAGAACTGGCATCCATTTCAGACAATTTTTCACATGGGTATGAAAATATGATTTTCTGAAGATGAACTTATTTATATTGAATACATACTCATATTCGACAGTCTCAAATTTAGAAAGCATGGATTTTTAGTTTTTGTGAGAATATTTCAAAGGTGAATGTGAATTGACATTTCATCAAGAGTTAAAAATGTGATATGAATATTGTATGAACAACAGATAGAGATTCACCACAGCAAAAGCTTCCTCAAAATGGTGGTCAACAGGTGAAAGAAATTATAATATACATAATATATATGTATATATTTCATGTGAAAATTGTTTGAAAATTATGCTTTAGTCTTTCTAAGATTCTGCTTTGTTACAGGTTCCTGATGATGTCTACTCTCCAAACCCGCATAGTGAGTACAGAATTTGATTTGATATTTGCTTCGATCACTCATTTTTCTTGAAGTATTTGTGTTCGATATTTATGTCCAACGCATAGATACGAGAATTAATCTTTAAGAATCAACCAAATACATGAAAATGCTTGGAACAGTCTGATCATAGTTGTGTTGGACATGTACTTATATACAGCACGAATATTTGATTCCGAATAACATTGTTTTGGTTAATCAGCCTTCTTTTTAATGCGATTTTGGATGACAATTGACAGACGGGAGTCTGGGTTTAAACAAGAATAATTCAGAACCTGAAAGGAAGTTAAAGTCAATCCCTCATCGAAAAGATCCTCCAATTAGACATACTCACTCAACTCCTCCACAAAATGTGCAGGTATTAAATAAATGCCAAATTAAAGCATGTAATTGCATTTACATGTCTTGACCATGCTTTGATTTTTTTTTGACAAGTATTTTGCCAAATTGAACCGATTTCCACATTAGACACGAGTTCGATACTTAGATACTTATTGATAGAAGTGTGCATGCTTCATAGAATTGCATCATTATGTTGTTGATAGACAGAGAGGTTTGATACCAAATTTATTAGAAGCAAAATACTTTCAAAAGGCACTTTGACATGTATGTTTGTCGAGCTGCCGTTCTGCTACTCGGAATGGAAATGGGGATTTGGTCCTCGAAGAACCCTACAAATATATGAAATGCTTAGGGAAAAATTGAACATACTCATGTTCGAAACTTACATATGAATCCAAATAACATATTGTTTTGGAGGATTTTGTAGAGACAGAGAGAAGAAAAGGAAAGCAAATTTGACTCTGACAGGCTGGCTTCTGCAAGGAAAAGGCTTCAAGAAAGTTATAAAGAAGCTGAAAATGGTTTGCTTTTCATCACTTGTTCCACAATTTCTTTAAATCTTTGAATCCCTCATTTGGGATTCATACTAAATGTGATTATGTTATTTTTGAAGCCAAAAGGCAAAGAACAGTACAAGTGATGGACATTAATGAGCTACCAAAACCCAAGAACGGTTTCTTTGCAAAAAACAAAGGAAGTGGCTCTCAAGGGAGGCACTGGTGATTTGGGTCATTGAATTTGGCTTTAAAGGCATCACATTTTTGTGTTTTTCTTTCTTCTTCTTCATGTTTTTTGTTTTCTTTTTGATCATTGTATTAGAATAGGGGCCACTCTTTATAACTATTATAGGTTACCTTTCTATGATAATAGTGATTGGGTGAATAATTTGGCTTAAAGGCATCCCATTTGTATGTTTTTGTTGTTTTTCTAGATCTTTTATAGGTCACCTTTCCATGTTCACGGATGTATGGTGAATTATCTATTGATCATTTGAAATTATTGAGGGCCATGGTCATCCATAGCCATTCTATTTGGGGATGTCATACTTTTTGTTTATATCCGGATTTTTTGTTTGGCCATGATCATCAGATACATACTAAATTCTTCAAATAAATAATTAAATTTAAAATAACAAACGCATAACCTTAATTATTTAATCTTACTGAACTTTCACATACACATTTTATGTGTTAAGACTTAGATTTTGTAGATTGGATTCGAATGTGAGTACTTTTTTTTTTTTAAAGAATTTAAGATTATTGATGATTACTTGAATTTAAGCTAAATTTAAATATCCTAACACTTATTCAAGCACCTCATGAACCTAATAGAAGTTTTTCTTTTGTCTTTTTTTAAGGTGGCAACTAATAAAGATGGTAAAATTTTTAAAGTGAGAATTAAAGTGATCTTAATCATTAGATCAAAATAAATGGTTCTAAGTTTTAGATTTTGTATTTATTTTACATTATCAAAATAAAACCAATAACACATGATCTTTTCTTCTTTTTTTCCTTCTTTTCACCGTGTAATTAAAGTATTATGGTTTTAGATTTATTTTTCTTTTTGGGAAGCAAGAAATTAGGTTATTAAGATTAATCAATTTGGTTATTAAGTGTTTATTTTTCTTTGATTGAAAAAATTGATCGTAAATTACACCAACAGTTATTCAACTTTGGGGTAACTGACAAAATAATCACCTAGGTTTCATTTAGTCACTCAACTTTAGAAAAGTAACAAAACAGTCACCAACGTTATCAAAAATTGACAAATCAGTCAGTTATTAATATTTTTCGTTACTATCTTAACGGGACCGCTGATGTGGCAAGTTAATTAGCTGATGTGGCTAGTTAACTTGCCACGTTGGTGAAGCAATGGAAGGGTCAAGGTTTGACACTGGTTTAGGGAAAAAAATCTGAATAGTTGGGTTGGTTTAGGGCAAAAAAATAGAAATTGATTGTGGTTAAGGGGAGGAGGAAAAGAAAATCGGTTTGAGAAAAAAATAACAGGGATTTGGGTTAGAAATCGATTCGGGAATCGACTAACAAGGTTGGTTTAGGGTTAGAAAATTGATTCAATAATCAATTAACATGGTCTAGGAAAATCGATTCAATAATCAATTAACATGGTCTAGGGTTAGAAATCAATTAATATTTTCTATTTGGGGAGAAAAGAAGACAAAACGAGGAACCTATTAGTGTTTTTAGTTCTCAGCTACAATGGTCAATAGAAAAGAAGCTGCCAATGTTGTTACATAAATTGTAACAGGTGCATTTCTGTATTTAGTTTTTGAATTTTTGGATTTAGGGTTGTCTAGATTTAAAATTTAAAAAATGTTGCATCCACATAGGGTTATTTCAATTTAGTTTTTGATTTTTTGGGTTTAAGGTTATTTCAATTTTGGTTTCATTTGTTATTAATGAGCATCTAAAAAGATTTTGATTTCATTTGTTATTAACAAGCATCCAGAAAGATTTTGATTTCATTTGTTATTCATATGGGGTTTAGGATCTGCTTATTAAAGTGAAAGGTAAATACTGTGTATGGTATGCCATGTGCATGATGCTGCGTATGTCATGTTTATTGTTTGTATCAAACTAATGTTGTGTATGTATGTCATGTACATGTACATGAAGTTGTGCATGTGATGTTTATTGTTTGTATCAAACAATATCAAGTTTGGTTATTAAAAGATAAATCTGTTCCTAGTTTCAAATATCAATTGGATTGAATTTGTTATTTAGATTCTATATTGTATTGGTTTTTGTCTACCATTGCCTAGATTTAGGGTTAAAGTGTTTGGTTATTTTCTACCACGTGCATGATAGAAATGACTGTGTTTGTATTAAATTATTTTTGTATTGATTATTGTCTGTCATATTGTATTAAATTGTTTGGTCATTGCCTATGTCGTATTAAATTGTTTGGTTGTCGTCTGCCTTTATTGACTGTAAATTTGTTTAGCAGGTTTAATTAATGATAATTTTAATGAGAGTGAATAAGAAATATCTGATTTTGATGTGTTTGATAGTGATGTGTCTGTTAATGATGTACTTGATAGTGATGTGTCTAATAGGATAAGGGTTAATCTAGATAGTTTAAACATGGATGATATAGAAGCAGGGGAATTGTGTGATAGTGATGATTCTGGGAGGTTAGATAGTGCACATGGATGTGACTCAAATGACCAAAATTGGCCTGAGTTCAACCCAGACAATGACATGAGTAATCCTAAACTTCAGGTTGAAATGTTATTTAAGTCCAAAGACAATATAAAAGAAGCTGCCAAGCAGTATAGTAGTTTAAATAGTTATTTTATTAAGTTTCCAAAAAATGATCTAAAGAGGTTAAAGGCAGCCTACAGTGAAAAACAATTTTGGTTCATATGGGCCTTTAGACTAAACCCTGATGACTAGACTTGGTAAATTAGGAGTTCAAACCCTAACCATACTTGCTCTAAAGTCTATAAAAATAAGAATGTAACCTCAACTTGGATAGGTCAACATTATAAAGAAAAATTCATTGTTGATCCTGGTTATTCTTTGACATCATTGCAACAAGATGTAAAAAGAGATTTCTTTTGCCTTGTCTCACTAACCAAATATAGGAAAGCTAAACTTAGAGCATTGGAATTAATTGAAGGAGCTCATAAGACTCAATATGATAAGATTTATGAATATTTGTTAAAGGTTAGGACTCAAAATGAGGGGACAACAACAATCTATTATCTGGATAAAAAATTGTTCCAAAGGATGTATGGCTGTCTGCAAGCATGCAAAGATGAATATAGGGTTGGTTGTAGGAGAATAATAGGTTTAGATGAATGTTTCTTGAAGGGCTACTTTGGTGGCTACCTATTGGCAGCTTTTGGATAGATGAAAATAATGACATCTATCCTATTGCATATGCTGCTGTCAAAAGTGAAAACCAAGCATCATGGCTCTGGTTCTTGGAGTTGCTCGCACTAGACTTGGAAATTGTGAGCTCATACCAGATATCTTTCATGTCTGACAAGAAAAAGGTAAAACTCTATTTTTCTATTTTGTTTTATATTGTTTCTGTTTAGGGTTTATGGTATGTCAAAGAATTAAACTGTATTTGTTCTATTTGCAGGGGCTTTTAGAAGCAATATATATGTTGTTTCCTAATGCAGAAACAAGTCACTGCGTTAGACGCCTACATACTAATTTTAAGAAGGTTGGTTTCTGAACAAAGAAATTGAAAGATTTGCTTTGGAAAGCTGCCATCGCAAGCACTCCAAAGGATTTTGAGGATGTCATGGCTGAATTGAAAAATACCAATCAACATGATTATGATTGGTTGAAGGGAAAAAACCTTACTCACTGGTCAATGTCTCACTTCTCAATTGGTAAATAATCTTTCTGAATACTTTAACAAGGTAAACCCCTATTTTTTTTATGTTATATACTAATCATTAAGGACATGCAGTTCACTAATTCTTTATGTTGCTTACTGGTAGGTGATATTGGAAGCAAGAGGGAAACCTATTCTGACCATGATTGAAACAATTAGAACTAAGATTATGTTGCTGATTGTTAAGAAGAAAGAAAAAGCTGATAAAATTAAAGGAACCTTATGTCTAAAGATCAAGAAAATTTGGATGTCAATATCAAAGATTCACTAAGGTAAATTTACCATTTTTAATATATTGATGCCTTTATTCTGCCTCGTGTATAATTGCTAAGGGGGTTGATCACATGTTGTTGGACCAATATATGTATGTCTTTATTCTGCCATTTTTTAAATATATTCATGCCTTGTGTATGATTGTTGGTGGGGCTAAACATCTTAATATTGTTTTAGTGACTGTTTTTTAGGTGTATTCCATCACATGCTGGTAGAGATAGGTATCAGGTTGAATGTGGTCTAGGCAGTCAGCATGTAGTGGACCTAGTTGAAAATTTCTGCTCCTGCAGGAATTAGGATCTCACTGGCATCCCTTGCATGTATGCAGTGGTTGTCATTCATCTAAAAGATGAGTTTTCAGAAATCTATGTACAAACCTGGTACACCATGCAAACCCAGCTTGCCATTTACTCCAACTTTATAAGGCCAACAAAGGGTCCTAAGCAATGGGCGTTTGTGCCAAACATGCTATCAATATTGCCTCTTACACTAAGAAGGCCACCTGACAGACCTGATAGGGTGAGAAGGAAAGAACTTTATGAACCATAAACAATAGAAAGGTTGAGCAAAAGAGGGGTGGAAATGAGGTGCAGTAAATGCAACAAAATAAGCCACAATAAAAGGAGTTGCAAAGGGGAAGTTGGTAAAAACATTCTATTAAGTCATCTGCCTTTGTTTCATTATATTACTTAAGTTATGAATTTTTTTGATGGATTTCTGATGATCGTTTTATGATTCACTAAAATAGACCACGATCACGACTAAGGCAAGCGCACCTATCAAATGGTAGTATAGTTATGGTGAGTCTAGAATATCATATCCACAAGGACTAAAAGTACTAGTATTAACTATCTTTCTATTATTTAGCCTAAAATATGAGAGATTTGTTTTAATCTAAAATTAACTAACTAATTAACCATTGAACGTGGCAGAGAGCGAATTGGGATAATTACTTGAAGAAAACTTATAAAGAGAATAATACCCAAGAAAAAATTCACCTAGACTTTACTTATTATTCTGGCTCTGAATCAAATGATTTATTCACTTGTCTTGATCCTTAGAAATCCCTAAAGGATGTTAATATCTCTTTCGAGACTAAAAACAACTGACTCTAGGTTGATTGATTGAAATCTTTTTCTAATTAAAACTCCTATTGCCGTATTAACTCGATCTACAGATTCCCTTATTAGATTTGACTCTAATCTGACAGATTTATGTTGTCCTATTTCTAGGATTGTAAATAAATCCGCTTAATTATGCTAGATCTACTCTTAAACAGGGGCTTTTGCTCCACTGAATAAGCACATCAACTTGAATTAATATCCTAAAAATATTATATCAAGAATTAGGAACACATAATTAAGAACAAGAACAAGTATTTATCATTATATTCAGAACATTAAATAATAAGATCCATCTTAGGTTTCATATTCCCTAGGTATTTAGGGAATTTAGTTCATAATGTGAAAAGAAAACATCTCAAATTTGAAAAAACAACAAGACATAAAAAACCCAAATAAACTTCGAGAGAAATTTGAATGGAGATATTCAATCTTGAAGTGGATCTGCTTCTAAGATGATTCCAACGGCTTCCTTCGAGTAATTTCTGCTTTCTGCTCTGTGTGTCTCCCTTAGGTCCTCTTCTAGTATGTATTTATAGACTTTAGAATGCTCAAAAACCCTAAAGATTGGCTTTTTCTATGTGTTTGGGAAACCGGGAGCGATATCGACACGGGCTACCACATGGGCGTGTGTGTAACACCCCTCGCCCGTATCTGACGCCGGGACAGGGTTCAAGGTGTTACCTTTCTTGACTCAACCAACTATACAAAACCGGACCATAAAAAAATTTCAAACAATTTAAAAACTTCTCTTTTCTCATGCAATCTATCTCATATACGGACTTACGAGGCCCAAATCATACATCTGGGGTGGTTCAAAACCTAATCGAGAACTCATGAAAAACTTATAAAAGTTCATGCATCAAGACTCCACACGCCCGTATGGATATAGAACATACGCCCGTGTGTTAAGGACACGCCCATATCCCGAACTCGTGTCTAAAAACCTGGGCATTCTGCCAAAACCACACGGCCCAAGCACACACTCGTGACCTATAACCGTGTCCTTCACATGGCCAAGACACACGGCCGTGTCTCTTGCTCGTGTACTACTAGCATGCATACTAACTTTATGGCACAGCCTGGGCACAAGCCCGTATGGCTTACCCATGTACTAAAATGACTTTAAAGTTTTAAGTGCAGGGGACGCACAACCAAAACAGACACCCATGGGCGTGAGCTGTGTGTCACACACGGCTTAGACACACGCCCGTGTGGACAAACTAGGCTATCTTCTAAGCCATTTTGTCACCCATTTTGTACAACCTACACAAGGTCATTTCAATATACAAATTTCATCATAATGGACACCAACTCATCCATAGAAAGAACATTATATGCATTCATCAAAATGAATAATAGCCATGATTCCAGGCTTGATACAAAGTGAAGGGCTTTTGACTTGAGCCAAAATACATAAATAATTCTCTTAATCCAACATTCTAGTCTAGCCCTATACATGCCACCTTCAAAAAAATAAATCAAGCTATACCGAGTATTGCAGCTAATAGTGTGATTGATATCTCTGACTTTAAGGGATCCTTAAGCTAGCTTGGTGACACTGAAAGAAAAAGGAAAGGACAGGGAGTAAGCATAAAGCTTAGTAAGTTGCATATAAATAACTATACTACAATCTCACCATTTACTATATGCTTATAGCTCAAAGGTAAACATAATTTAACTTACTCATTATCATCTACTCGAGTCTCATTTTCTAAATTAAGCTCGTTACTCATGCTTATCATATGGGTACCTGTAACACTCACAACATGATCATCCTTTCTTTATCAAAATTGAACTATAACTTTTACCACTGAACCGTTGGAATAATACTAGACATTCCATGAACCTTCAACATGGGATATATTGCCGATGCCATGTCCCAGACATGGTCTTACACTGGCTCTGATTTATGCGTGCTGATGCATGTCCCAGACATGTCTTATACTAGCACAACTCCTAGCCGATACGTGTCCCAGACACGTCTTACACTGGCTATCTCTGTCGAGGTCGATGCATGTCCCAGACATGGTCTTACACTAGCTCTCATAATGTGGTCGAAGCATGTCCCAGATATGTCTTACACTGGCGCACAAATCACCCAATGTCTTGGCACAAATATCTAGTTCATATCCTGAGGTTTCAACAGGATATTTTTACTATCTCAATATTACAAGGCATTTTCAATTTACAACTTAACAACTCGTAAAATATCAATTCAATGACAATATGAATACAAGTATTAACAGTGTAGTTGTATTATTTACATACAACTTACCTTAGTTTACAAAAAGTACTTGACTAGCCAGCTTAGTCGGATTGCTTGGCTTTTCCACATTCTAGGCTCGGTTTTGGAAATCTTGATCTATAATAACAATATACATCCATTTAGTCACTAAACACAATTAGGTATTCATAAATTCACAAATTTGGTAAAATAACCATTTTGCCCCTAGGCCTTAGTAAAATGACCATTTTACCCCTATGCCCGAAAATCATTTTTTATTGAATTTCCTCGTATTTCAAGCCTAGCTAAACTCTTTTTACTACTAGAGTAATCCAAAATTCTCACTATTTCACACACTTACCACCTATTTTGCAACTTATGCAAAATAGTCTCTTTAGGTGTTTTCATGCTAACACATTTCACAAAAATTGTTTATAACACAACTAGGACTCATATTCTTCCATAAAAATTCAGCATATGACACAAATACATCCATGGAAAAATCTTAAACTCTGGACCATTTTGTAAGATATCACCCTCATTTGAAAGCTCATGCTTCTAGAGTCTCAAAAATATAAAAATCTTGAAGAAAACTCATTAAAATCACTTACTTATGAGTGTTTTAAGTTGCTGAAGATTTTTGAGCTTTCAAACCTCTATTTTTGCTGATATTTTCGGTGGTAGAGAAGAAGATGAGAAGGTGATATCATCTTTTTATTTTATTTTATTCCTATTTTAGTCAAATTAGCCACCAAACCCAACCAAACTTGGACTTTTTGACCAATTTGTCTCCCATGGCCAGCCAAGCACTCTAAAAAGGGTCTAATTATCCTTTAAATACTCCAAATTTGATTCTCTAGCTATATAACACATTTGGGGTACTAAAATGAAACTTTTTCTTTTTATGCGATTTAGTGCTTTATCACAATCGGGCTTGAAAACATTAAAATTAACTCACAAAATTTTTCATGCACTAATATAATAGTACCATAACCTCATAAAAATAATAAAAATAATTTTTCTATTTTCGAATTTGTGGTCCCGAGACCACTGTTCTGACTGGGCCCTAAATCGGGTTATTACAGTGTGGCCAACCCGTGTGGATCACACGGGCGTGTGCTCAACTTGTGTGGAATTTGTCTTGGCTGTGTGGATCTTTCAATCAGCCCATTTTGTCTATTTTTGGCCTGTTTTCTGCTCCTTTTGTTCCCCTGTACTCTTCTAAGTATAAAACATGAAATTAAAGGATTAGGAGCACCTAATTCACTAAATTATATAATAAACCATCCAAAAATATGCTAAGTATGAGACTAAAATGTGTTACTTTTATGGTTTATCAAATATCCCCACACTTAAGCGTTTGCTTGTCCTCAAGCAAAATCCTCAATTCATAATTAAAATTAATTCTTCTCAACTTATAATTCTCATCAATAATGTTTTATCATATTTTCACAAATAATCATACATTGATAATTCAACTAAAAGAGCACTAAATGCACAAGCAATCCCAATCTACCATTTTTAAAGCATGAAAATATAGGTATTTCCCCATATCTAAGTAATTACCTTTAATTCAAAATCGACAAGAATTGACATCCTCACTAAAGATTCACTCAAAGCACTCAAAGTGTTTAAGGTTCAAAAATTAAGCACTCAAGAGTCAAATATGAAAAGTTATTACTATATGCTTGCATGATAATCAAATCTCCCCTACTATAAATAAGATGATACACAAATCAAAAGGTCTTTAAAGGGTTGTAATGGGGCTTGGGTTAAAGGTGTGGATAAAGGCTGAAAAATAAGGTTTAGAATCGAGATCGAATTGATAAATTAACTAACTAGAAAAACTACACTAATACTGAATAATTACATCAATCGAATAAATTAAAGAAAAATATGAGCCCTTTCTAAGAATATGAAATTAACTACTTATGCTCAAAACAAAGAACTAATAAAAATCAACATATATGTAAATTTTTTTTGAATGAGTGCATGAATAATAAGAGAAAATTTATACAACTAAAATAAAAGAACATAGTTAGACAATTAACCAAATCAAATCTTGACAAAAAGGGAGTAATAAAATAGGAAGAATTCTAAGTGAATCAAATAGTATGATGTATGGGTTAATATTAAGGATTAAGAAACTGTTTATTAGGCTCAAAGGGGTTCACTAAAGGTTAATTGTGAAGGTAGGCTTTTTGTGGGGTAAGTGGGTTAAAACCTAGGTGCCTTTATCATCTCAGTGTATCAAATCAAAGGTGTGGTCTTGACATGTATAATTGAAGCAAGTTCTAGAATAACAATTCAATATTGACACACTCATAACCGATAATAAAGTGAGTAAGAAAAATATATGCTCTAAAGGCTCAAAATCTCATAAAAATTATGGCTTTTGATGTCAATCTTGCAAATTTCAAACTTCAAGGTAATACCTCAATTTAGGGAAACATCTTAAAAAAAATTTTAATTTTGAAAAATAGACTTGTCATGCTTGATTCTCTAATGTCTTAAAGTTTAAACAATCAATGCACAAGTATTTATGAATTTAATCTAAAACTTATCAATGAAAATCACAAATTAATAAGAGTTCATTCTAAAAGTACTATGAGAAAATTACTTAAACACAAGGCATAATTCAAGTATTTTCAAATAATCATATAAATAACCTCCCCACACTTAAGATGTACATTGTCCTTAATGTACAAACAAATATAAATCATAATAGAAACAAAATATCATAAGATAGGGAGATAATTGAAACTGCCCTGAATGGTGGATGAATTTTTCAGAATAGTGAAAAGCGGAATTGTAGATAAATATAGAGGTAGTGCAATATTCTGAGCAACTGATAAGAAAATAAACACAATATTGAAGATGATTAAGAGGGTTACTTGATTAAAACAACCATAATAATTAAAATAGAGTTCAAAATAGAAAAACAAAATAAACATAAAAAGAAAACTAAAATTAAAAATAAAAATAAAGAAAATAAAATAAAATAAAATAAAAGAAAATAAAAATAAAAATAAAAATAAAAAATAAAGTTAAAGATAAATGGACTCAATGGCCCTCATCATCAGACTGATTAGTGTCACGAGCCGGTGGTGCTGGAGGAGCGATATGGAGATATTGACAGATCTGCTGTAAAGTCGCATCAATATTGTCGAACCTCTGAGCACAGTACCGACAAAAACTAGCAAACTTCTCGGAGGATACTCCTAGGGAGCTAACAGCAGAGGAAGCATGTCGGTGACTCGATGGTGGAGGTTGTGGTGGGTCCTCGTAATAGGGAGGATCATCATCAGTGAAATCCTCTAGGTCATGCTGAATGTCAAACTGGACTAGTCTGTACTGAGGGGGTCTACTCCACGTCGCCGCTCGATCATCCTCATGTGGATCATACTCGAGATGCCCTGAGGTGACATCTGACCGACTAGGGTAAGTGTTGATGACTGCTTCGGTGTGTTGAGTAAATCGAAGTGTCGAGCGAGACGAGTCATGTAAGGGTCGAGACAGATGAGACCCTTCTGATGGCGTTCAGTCTGATTTCGGCAAGCGAGTGCGATGAAGTACGTTAAATAAAAAATATGTCCGGTAGCCATGCTCTACAGAAAATATGCGTCATAGGTACTAACCACCCTAGTGCTCTCTTTCTGTCCTGTCAAAGTCTAAGCTAGGAGAGCGTGAATATACCGTAGGGTCGGAGAGAGATGCGTCGCCTTTGAGCGACTCGCGTCATAGTTAGTTACACCGCCCGTGAGCTCAGTCTAACATCGCGAAGGCGAGTAGTGAATATGTCGATGAAGTTGAAGAAAGTCCTCATCGCTTATGAACTCCTCTGTATAAAGTCCCAAAGTAGCAAAAGGTGATGGTGCCGAGCTCGTCATGGACTGACATGACCTGCTGGACTAAAAATCTGACGCTGAACTCTAAGTGGAGCTTTGAGTATGTGGCCTCGATGATGGTGAAGAACCTATCTCACGGGGTTGTGGTAATAATTGTGCGTACATCATCAGCCAAACAGACCTGCTCTAGCGCGACCCAATCAATGTAACGACCTACACTTAGGGGTTGTACTCGATGAAGCTGGTACAGTTCCTCCTGAAGGCCTGTCACAAATCGGAAGAAAGAATGGCGAGCCTCGGTAGATGCGCTAGAGGAGGAGGTCCTACTGGGGCCTTTCTGCTATTTCAAAGCGGGGACGGCGACTTTAGACTTGCCTCGAGTGTTCGTCATGATATCTGCCGTAAAGCGATGAAATAAATCAAATGGATGAACTAATCATAATGTAGACATGCTAAAAAAAATAAAACTTTGAGTGGAGCTCAACAGTTTTGACTACACTACTAATGATATTACTAAGTAAAATACTACCTTCAGAAATGAATAAATAATACTAATAATGATCAACAAAAAGTGAATGAAAAAGAATAGCAAGAAAATAGAAAATCAACTAAAACAAACTATAGGCATAATATTGTTGAAAGAAAATAAAAGCAACCATCACCAAGAATCAACTAAATTAGTCCAATAACTAAAGCAAGAATCAGTTCAAAATCAATAATTAAATGAACAGGAGGAAAATTTAGCAAGAAGCATAGGATTAGTTGTAAGAGAAAATTGAACCAACTAAGGATGAACAAATTAAGAAATAAATGATAATAAGCAATAATCCAGTAATAAAGCTAATAAAAATAGACAAAGTAAAATAAAACAATAAGAAAAAAGTTAATAAATAAATAATAAGAGTAATAATAAATGAATAAAAAAAGGGAAATAAAATAAAAATCGATAGGGGTGACCGGAGTGGACACGGACGGTGGTGGATCTGGTGGGCTTGGGTGAAGGGGCTGTGCGCGGTGTGTGTGAGCATGGGAAGGTGCTGCTCCTGGGTCAGAGGTTGGCCGTGTGGCGGTGGTCGTGCGTGGACGAGAGAAGAAGAAAGAGAGGCGCTTTAATTAAGATAAGAGAGGGGGTTGGGGTGCGGATGATTGGGGAAAGAAAAGAAAGAGGAAGGAATGGGGAAAGGGGAAATTGGAAATGGGAAGAAAAAAGATTTGGCGAGATGGGGGCGAGTCACAGTGGCTGGTCGAAGGACGGTGTGTGAGAGGAAGGAGCGGCAACGAGTAATTGAAGAAGATAGGGGGATAAAAAAATAAAATAGAAAAAATAATTTAGGGTTTAGGGGGTTTTAAATTGGACACGGTCGTGTAACAGTCTGTGTTGGGCCATACGACCGTGTCACATGCCCGTGTGGCTCGAATTCTAGCCCGTGTTTGTTGAGGAAAATAATAGCCCACTCGTCACACGGCTTCAGACACGCCCGTGTGTCCAGACCGTGTGGTTACACAGCCATATCGCACAGTCATATGTTACGTTGTTCATTTCTCCCACGCCCGTGTGGTCTCCTACACACTCATGTGTCCGAACACATGGCCATGTGCCTCATCCGTGTAACTCTCTAACTTGTTGAAAATTTAAAAATTTAGCTCCAGTTTTCACACGGCTTAGGACACGCCCGTGTGTCCAGGCCTTGTGATCCACATGGCCGTGTCGCACGTCGTGTCTTTGTCAATTTGTTTGGGGAATTTAATTCTTGTTTCTACACTGCCAAGGACACGTCCGTGTGTCCAGGCCATGTGTGTCACACGACCATGTTGCCAGGCCGTGTAAATCACTGTGTAACCTCTATTAGAGCACATGGCCTGGGAAACGCCCGTGTGTCTAGGCCGTGTGGGTCAAAACCTGTATTTAAACATAAATAATTGATAAAAATGAGCTAGTTAGTGGTGTTAGTACTCGGGTTGCCTCCCGAGAAGGGCTTATTTAAAGTCTAAGCTTGACTTACCTCAATTTCGCATGGTCACGATGGTTTAAGGAGTTGAGACTCCTCATCCCTACTATCAATTCTATTATTTAGATAAGGTTTAAGTCGAGTACTATTTACCTTAAAAGTGCCGAAATGAGAATGGGTTACCTCGACTGTACTGTATAGAAAGATATTGAGTATCGTCAAAGGAGTTGCTCTGTTTGTGTTAAACTTTGAAGTTACAACTCGAAGGTCCGTTTTATCCAACAGTACCTGATCCCCGACCTTAAAGTGATTCGTCTCATTCTTAAACTCGACATGGTGTTACTTCTACTCCTCCTTGCCATAAGTCTGCCATTCATTTAGTTCATCTATTTGTTGCAGTCGTCTTTCATGGATGGTTCCATTGTTAGTGTATGAACTAGAACATGGCTTATTTATGCTTCTCGAAAGTGTTTCCTGCAAAGGGGATTGGACCACATGATTAGTCTTATTAACCGGATTTACAAAGTCATTTTCATTACTTGATATCTCAACTGAATCACGAGCCTGAAGAGTAATCGTTTCATCACCTGCACGAAGTGTGAGTTCACCTGTACCAACATTAATAATAGTTCTAGCTGTTGCTAAAAACGGCCGACCTAGAATTAAAGGTAAGTCACTATCCTCATCCATGTCTAGAATAATGAAGTCGACTGGGAATATAAATTTATCAATCTTAACGAGTAGTCCTCAATAATACCCCTAAAAAATCTAATAGTTTTGTCTGCCAGTTGAATACTCATCCTAGTTTGTTTAGGTTTCCCAAGACCTAGTCATTTGAACATTTTATAGGGCATGACATTTATACTTGCCCCTAAATCAGCTAAAGCATTATCAATGTTTAAACTACCAATTAAACAAGGAATAGTAAAACTCCCTGGATCTTTCAACTTGTTGGGTAGTTTGTTTTGTAGAATTGCTGAGCAAACTGTATTTAATTCCACATGCAACGAGTTATCTAACTTCCGTTTGTTTGCCAGAAGCTCCTTTAAAAATTTAAGTTGGGCATCTACGAAAGAACTTCAATAAACGGTAAGTTAATATATAATTTTTCAAAAGGTTAAGAAATTTACCGAATTGTTCATCTGTGCTATCTTTCTTTGTCGCATTGGGGTATGGCACGCATGGTGTATATTCTCTGCTCACCAATTTTTGTTTATTCTGGCTCTTATCCACCTTATCTTGACTTACCACAGTCTCTTGCCTTGGGTCTGGTTTGGACTCAACTTACCCTCCTTCATATTGAATACTAATCGCGTGGAGCTGTTCACTTGGATTAGTCTCGGTGTTGCTAGGTAAGCTACCTTGTGGTCGTTTTGAGATCAGCTTAGCAAGCTGACCTGTTTGATTCTCAAGCCCTTAAATCGATGCTTGCTAATTTTTAAGTGCTGCTTCGGTGTTTTAGAAACGTGTTTCTGACACCGAGATGAACTTTGTTAGTATCTCCTCAAGGTTCGACTTCTTTTCCTGCTGGTAAGGTGGTTGAAAGCCTGGAGAGGGTTGTGGTCTTTGATTGCCTTAACCACCCCAAGAGAATTTGGGATGGTTCCTTCAACCTACATTGTAAGTATTACTATAGAGGTTATTCTGAGGTCTAGAATTGTTACCCATATAGTTGACTTGTTCGTTCGTGGTGCTAGGGTTATAGGCTAGGCATTCTGAATTATTTATTCCTCCTCCACTTGTATCACACTACATCACCGGATGTATTTGCGTAAAAACGCATAAACCATCAATCTTTTTATTTAAGAGCTCTACCTGGTTTGATAACATGGTGACCGTGTCGAGGTTGAAAACACCAGCGACTTTTATCGGCTTTATCCTCATGATGTGCCACTGATAATTATTCAGTGACATCTCTTCAATGAACTCATAAGCCTCCTTAGGTGTCTTGTTATTCAAAGTACCATCGGCGGCTGCGTCGATTAACTGCCTAGTTGAGGGGTTCAGACCATTGTAGAAAGTCTAAACCTGTAACCATAAGGGCAACCCATGGTGAGGACATCTTCTCAATAAATCCTTATACCTTTCCCATGCATCGTATAGGGTCTCTAAGTCTATTTGCACAAGGGAAGAGATATCATTCCTCAACTTTGCTGTCTTGGCCGGTGAAAAATATTTCAACAGGAACTTTTTGGTCATTTGCTCCCATGTAGTGATGGACCCTCGTGGTAGAGAGTTCAACCATTGTTTAGATTTATTCCTTAATGAGAAGGGAAATAACTAAAGGCGAATGACATCATCAGAAATGCCATTAATTTTGAAAGTATCAGAGTACTCCAGAAAGTTAGCTAAATGAGCATTTGGATTATCATCTTGCAAACCATTGAACTGAATAAACTATTGGATCATCTGAATGGTGTTCGGCTTCAATTCGAAGTTATTTGCAGCAATAGCCGGTCTCACAATACTCGATTCAGCCCCCGCTAAATTAGGCTTGGCGTAGTCGTACATAGTACGAGGAGCAGGATTCTGATTTATAAGATTCGCGGCAACCGCAGGAGGTAGCGGATTATTCTGATTTTCAGCCATCTTCTCGGTAATATTAGTATCGTCCTCTTGTCCTTCCCCTATATACTGTAGACTCTGCCTTATTTCCCTATGATTTTTGCGAGTTGTGCTTTCAATTTCACTGTAAAAAAGTAGAGGTCCTGACAGGTTTCTTCTAGTCATAAACCACAAGAACCTACCAGAAGCAAACAAAAGAAATATTAGTAATTAAAAATAAAACTAAAACAAAAATAAAATGCAATAAAATAAAATGGCTAAATTAATAAAAATCAAGCGTTCCTAATATTTTAGTCCCCGGCAACTGCGCCAAAAACTTGATGATTGTTTTATGATTCACTAAACTAGACCACGATCACGACTAAGGCAAGTGCACCTATCGAATGGTAGTATAGTTATGGTGAGTCCAGAATATCGTATCCATAAGGACTAAAAGTACTAGTATTAACTATCTTTTTATTATTTAGCCTAAAATATGAGGGATTTGTTTTAATCTAAAATTAACTAACTAATTAACTACTGAACGTGACAGAGAGCGAATTGGGAGAATTACTTGAAGAAAACTTATAAAGAGGACAATACCCAGGAAATAATCCACCTAGACTTCACTTATTATTCTGGCTCTGAATCAAACAATTTATTCACTTGTCTTGATCCGTAGAAATCCTTGAAGTATGTTAATATCTCTTTCGAGACTAAAAACAACTGACTCTAGGTTGATTAATTGAAATCTCTTTCTAATTAAAACCCCTATTGTCGCATTAACTCGATCTATGGATTCCCTTATTAGATTTGACTCTAATCCGGTTGATTTATGTAGTCCTATTTCTAGGATTGCAATCAACTCCACTTAATTATGCTAGATCTACTCTTAAACAAGGACTTTTGCTCCACTGAATAAGCACATCAACTTGAATTAATATCTTGAAAATATTAGATCAAGAATTAGGAACACATAATTAAAAATAAGAACAAGTATTTATCATTAAATTCAGAACATTAAATAATAAGATCCATCTTAGGTTTCATCTTTCATAGGTATTTAGGGAATTTAGTTCATAATGTGAAAGGAAAATATCTCAAATTTGGAAAAACAACAATATATAAAAAAACCCAAATAAACTTCGAGAGAAATTTGAATGGAGATCTTCAATCTTGAAGTGGATCTGCTTCCGAGATGATTCCAACGGCTTCCTTCGAGTAATTTATGCTTTTTGCTCTATGTGTCTCCCTTAGGTCCTCTTCTAGTATGTATTTATAGACTTTAAAATGCTTAGAAACCCTAAAGATTGGCTTTTTCTGTGTGTTTAGGAACTCAAGAGTGATATCGACACCGGCTGCCACATGGGTGTGTGGCCAACCCGTGTGGATCATACGGGTGTGTGCTCAGCCCGTGTGGAATTTGTCTTGGCCGTGTGGATCTTTCAATCAGCTCGTTTTCTACTCCTTTTGTTCCCCTATGCTCTCCTAAGTATAAAACATGAAATTAAAGGATTAGGAGCACCTAATTCACTAAATTATATGATAAACCATCCAAAAATATGCTAAGTATGGGACTAAAGTGTGTTACTTTTATGGTTTATCAATTTCACTTGTTCCTATAGGTCAAAAGATACAAAGTTGGTGTTCACAACCAAGTGGTTGCACTAACTCAGCAATAGTCTACCCCAACTCAGTAGGAGGTTGCCCCAACTCACTAAACTCACGAACAAGATGCTGTCCCAAGAGAAAAGCTTCAATTCAAGAGGAAACTAACCACTGTTAGATGAATGTCTTCTACTCAAGAGTCACTTGTGACAGACCAATGATGACATTGTGAACAAGACTTTATTTTGTTAACTTTTTGAACTTGTGTAAATTTACCTATACATGCTACTGATTTATTAACTTAGGCAATTTTTTTTTTTGTAAATTTGCCTATGATTGCTACTGTTGTCTAAACTTAGGCATATGGTCACTGAATTTTTTTGCAAATTTGCCTACAATTCAAATCTGTTCAATTGTATTGAATTGTAGGCAAATTTGACAATAGTTTGACCTTCCTTTTGTAAACAGTTTGACCTTAATATATGAGCATTGATCCATGCAATTTGGCAATATTTTGCCTTTCCAATATGTTTCTATTTTTGTTTTTCATATGTTTTATCTCTTCTAACATATGAGAATTGATCCATGCAATGTAAGAAAATAAAAAACAATAACCAAATACTCTTTCAAGTCTTAAAAGAAGATTAAACATTTAGAAATTCAAATGAAATGAAATACAAATGTGTGAAAATACCAGACCATTACAATAACCAAATATTCTCCCATTACAATTAGCAAACTTCTACCGTTTACAAGTCATTACATTTAGAACCCAACTCACCATGAATGAATAACAAAACAGTATACCAGTAGCCATATAAGCTAGTTTTCGATGCTAACAACAACAACATAAGATGGTTTAAGGTTTAGAAAACAACAACAATATTACAAATACAAGCACCAAAACCCATTTTTTTCTCTCTCTCCTCCTTGCATCCTCCAATGTCCTCATTTTTTTCAAAAGACCCAACAACACAATTTGTGAACGAGACGTTAATGGTGGATCAAACTAGGTGAAAAAACGACATGGTTTTTGAAACCTGCTCCCAAACTTCTTACACCCAAAAAACCTCCTACTTGGGTTATCATTGGACCAAGCCATGTTTAATTTGGTTTGGTTTCCACAATAACACATCGAAATCATGGTCGACATCTCCATTTTTTCTATTCTCCTCTTTCTTCTTATTCTTTTTCTCTTCTTCTTCTACTGCCTAAACTTTAAATTGGTGCTAAAGGGATTGTTTAAATTGGCACTAACCGGCTAGTTGAACGATTAATGACACCATGCAACCTATCATTTGCCATGTCACTTTGCCGTTACATTGTAACGGAAAATGGTTAAAATGATTGTTTTGTTATTTTTTTAAAGTTGAGTGATTGAAATGAAACCTAAATGACTATTTTGTCATCTACCCCAAAGTTGAGTGACTGTTGGTATAATTTACCATTTCAAGTACTTTAAGAATTTCAAACATATCACAAGAAAAATAAGGTAAGTTTTAAATTTTTATGCTTGAAATTCTTTGAGTACTTGAAATCAACAAAGAAAAAAATTCCAAAATTTTTAGAATAAAATGGTCGACTAATTTTTCAATCAAGAAAAACATGTAGCTGATACTCAAATAGATTAATTATATACTAATCCTAATCTCTTACTTTTCATTTCAATTCCTTTCCTAAAAAGAAAAGAAATTAAATTTGAAAGTAAAATTTATCCAAATTTTCACTTTAAGACTTCAATTACCTGGTGAAAAAAAATAGATTGAATGTAAATAGTTTTATTTTAATAAGGTAAAATAAATACAAAATCTAAAATTTAGAACCATTTATTTTAATCCAACAATAAAAATCATTTTACTTCTCATTTTAAACTTCTCATTTTAATTGTCACCTTTTTTTTTTTTTAACTATTCAATTTAGACCTCAACTTGATTCTTAGGCATTTTGGTTAGGAAGAAAGTAGATATGTTTGAATCATGAATTAAATCTAAAATTGAGGTACATGAACTGAATTAATAAATAAAGAATAAAATAAGAAAATAAATAAAAGATATTTAAAAAGAAACAATGAAAGAATTGAACCAAGGAAAATTGGCCAAAGATATTTAAACATTGAATATCGTAGCGAAACGATTGTATTTTATTTACTCCAAAATTCTATGCCAAAAAGCAAAATCATAAAAATTGAGATATATTTTCTTTAAAATTGCTAAATATCATAAAAATTATTTTTAAAAAAAAGCAAAGAATAATATATAAATTTAAAGAAAAGAAAATTACAAAAAATATAATATAAAAATATAATAAAGTGTTAAAAATATATGAAATTTTTTTTATTAAAGGCCGAGTTTTCCCGTTATGGTTAACAACACAACACAAATTAAAACATAATAAAAACTTCATTTGATCCATCAAAACATTTGTTTTGTTGATCCTTGTTGTGCTTGTCCACTGTGAATAGCCCCAAAACTTTCACTCCATTCACTAATGTTCTCCCTTCTACTATCATCTCATACCCGTTAATCGTCGTAAATATCATTGATGATAGTGTTTTCATGAACAATGTCAATATTTTCAGTTCAATTATTATTATTATTATTATTATTTGTAATTTCTATTTATGTTTTGATTGATAATGATGATTATAAAGGGATATATATATATAAAGAAATTTTCTAAAAGAAGAATAATGAATATGAAGAGATAACGTTTTGAGATGCTAAATTAAATTAGTAAGATGGGTTAAGAAGATAAGTGATAATTAATACAATATATAAAATATAAAATATAAAATATAGATTCTTGTATTTTTATAACTTTTTTTAAAAAAATTATAAAAAAAAAATATTTTTCGATAAAATTTTAATGACATGTGATGTAAATGCTGTAAAAGTTAAGGATTAAAAAGCTGACTTGAAGGGTGAAATTAAATAAATTTTCAGAAAAAAATCCGAATACTTTTTAAACTCTTTAAGCTAAAAAACCAGGATCCATATATAGTTTTAAAATTTAACCCATAATGAGGTTTAAAATAATAGATATTTTTATAAATTTTGATATACTAGTAACTTAATAATTTTACCCGTGTAATAATCGCAGTTCATATTTTTATAAATATTGATACAGAACTTTGGTGGTAGTAATTAATTTGTGAAGATGGTGTACATTTTGAGATCTTTTTCTTTCCTCAAATTTAACCAAAAAAGGTCATCTTACCTGGTCCAAAGAAGAGGACTGCAGTACTTGATGGTTGGCCTTGCCATTGTAGCTGGTAACACATTTTGATATAGATACAAAGTATATGAAGAAAACGTCAAATTAAACATTTACGTACCAAACCAAGACTAGTCTGAATTGGAATCCCACGTAGCATAGGTAAGCACAATACTATGTATGAAGCTTAAAATAGAAATGGCAAATATATGTATCCTCCAAGATTTATTAAATATGTGGTGACCGAATAACATGGCAAGATAAATATAGCTTAAAACTGGGAGTAAGGAAGAATAGAAGTAACATGACACATATTCAAACATAAATATACGTATCTAGCAATGTTCAAGATTAGATGACATGACACACATATTCAAGTTGTCTCCAGGGAGTAAGTCAGATAAATAAAACCAAAATGGAATTCAAAACACAAGCACCTTAGCAGTTTTTGTGTACAGATGCTGATAAAAGATGTCCACAGATTCTTGAAATGATAATGTTTGAGTCGTGTAACTAGGAGGACGCTGATGACTGCGAAAAAGATTAAATGGATCAACTCAGCTGATAAGAAAAGAAATACCTCTCGAATTACCAGCAAATCCATATAACAGTCCAAAGCATGAATTTTATACCCATAGAAATATTAAAGGGAGAAATTACCTTTATAAAACAATTCTAGATTTCATTGCGAGGCCTCTACCTCCTCAGGTGCACCGTCTGCAGGTCCATAAGTCGATGCATTCTCGGAAGTATCTATGCAAGGGCTGTTCTTAAATTGCTCCACTGGTTGGGAATCCATCAATGGGGAAGGAACTTTTGATACCTGGTGCGAAAGGTTTTGTTTAACTTGTGATTTGTCTGACACGCAACCCCTCGGCAAACTCATTAAACCAGCAGATTTGTGTTCAAATGGGAATTTTACAGAAGCAGGCGATTCAGGTGTCTCAGTATACTTTCCAGACAACTCCAGAGGCCGATGGAAGAGTAAATGAGCAACAGCACGGTCAATTGGATTGGTCTCAGTTTCCGCCTCTGACATCCTGTACCATTATACATTCAAGGAAAACAAGATGAGACTTCGGCCTCCAATTCAATGAAACAAGCATAAAATGCTGCATTAAGGGTTTAAAATGGGCCTTTTAAGTCAGAGAAGGCTGTTGGTCCAGGGAAAGAACCTCGAAAGTTCAGAAGAATGACTTTAAAATGATATAATACCAAATAATTAACACCAAAGGAAACCATATTAATACTTTTAAGTTTTGAGTTTATTTGAGGTGACCGGATCGTGGAAACTTATGAAGTTTAAGAAGAGAAGCAGATAATCCATAAACACAATGGAGTAATCATGTACATCTTTAACTTACACAAAGAATATCACCCTGGCAGAAGATAACGTGAAGTCATTTCCTATGTTGCTCCTACTCTTCATTTCCCTTGAAATACTCGTGTCTGATGGATATTGGGACATGGGAATGGGGATATGATCCTCCAAGGACCCTCCAAATATCTTTGAAAAGTTTAAACATACCCATGCCCGACACTTGGACCCAAATCCAACTACATACATCTTAGCAGACACTAACTAGTAACAGGGAAAAAAGGTAATCGAATGTGGACAATAGTTCCCTCCCAAGACACTGTAATGAAATGGGACGGTGTAGATTGATCCTGCTAGAGAGAGTTCCATTGCTGTGTTCACTAGGACCTAGAATTCTAATTGTCAAACACTCTAAGAACATATTCTCTGTTAAGTGTCCGATACTGACATAAATATTGCGGATTTCAGTTTCAACTGGAAATACTTAAAAGTTCTACTATGCATAGTTTCATTAATATCAATGGCCGTTTTTAATCTACGTTTTCATCACAGGAAAGTGCAGACAGACATATTGCTATGCCTTGCACCCATTTCCATGTCAAAGCATGACACCTTCAGTTATATGCTTCAAGCACAGGCCAAATTCAAAAGTTAACCAAAATTTGAGTTTCTTCCACAAAATAATGTAGCATAGAACATTCAGTATCCCCTGCAAATTCTTCTCATTTGCAAATGAATTTCCTATATTTACGGTCGTAATTGAGTATTCTTTGACATTTTCATATAGGTATATTAAATCTTATTGGTTGTCGATATGAGCTAGAATGGATCTATTGGGCACTATATTATGTTGAATACCTTGAGAACACATAAGCAGAACTCTTTGATCAGGTTATCTCATAAGGTATAAATTATCTCAAACCTAAGCTATTAATCATGGCTATGGTCTTGAAGCAAACCCTCAGAAAGGAACTGATACAACTAAAGTCTGATTTAATCGTAAGCTACTAACTATGGTTTGATCTTCAATCAAGTAAAAAGGGATAGAAAAGATAAAAAAAATATTAAAATGCTCGACTAAAATTGCATGCATACAAAAGGAATCTACTGTTATCCTTCCATGGTTGAATCTCATTTAATGGAAAAAGTGGAACTGGAGTAATAATTTAAGTGACAAAATGGACATGAGAGGTGCTGAGCTCTTCAAAATTTTAGCTGTAAGAGAGATGACTGAATTCATCCTTTTCGAGAAGACAGCATTCATTCTAATGATAGAAACTATGTTTATTTAAAACGTATGAATCAGAAAATTGTCATAAAGCAAGAGAAGAGCAAGATCCTCAATCCATCAACCTAGAGGAGAAAAGAAAGGGGCCTTTTTATTTATAATTTTCATCTTTTCAGAAAGAATACATCCATCAATGGGGGAAACCTTAGTTAATCAAGTGCTATTTAACTTTAGTAGAACCAGTGTAAATTTCAAGACATAGAATAACCTTTCCAAGAACAACAAAATATGTTAAAATGGAATATGTAAAGACACTAAAGAAGTGATTGGTTTCAAGAAATAGAGACCATTTTTGCTTTTGTTTTTTTGGAAAATGAAAAACACTACATAAAATCTTTTATTGAAAATTTTAAAAAACGAAAATATATGAAAATTAGAAAACAAATAAAAAGTTGTTTTCTTCGTTTTCACTAATAATCTTTATAAATCTGAAAAAGTTGAAAATAAGGGTCTTTTAACTTCAATTTTAATTAATGACTTGTCCCTGATTCAAACCCATATGAAGGCAAAATTTATTCTTTTTCAATAATTTTAAAATATCAAAACTCTTACCCTAGTTTAAATCAATATAAATGTATAAAGTTTTTATTTTATTTTATTTTATTTTATTTCTCATGATTCAAACCCATATGAAGGCAAAATTTATTCTTTTTCAATAATTTTAAAATATCAAAACTCTTACCCTAGTTTAAATCAATATAAATGTATAAAGTTTTTATTTTATTTTATTTTATTTTATTTCTCATGTTTCTTTTAGAACCAAGGTATCCTTCATGCTCGTTTTACGGTCCAGAGAGATTAATCATTTCAGATTTCATGACAGTCCCGTCCAACAATATTATATCCACAATTCGAACTTGAATTCTCTCCCTTTACAATGTGCCTCATCACTACACAACACTTGTTGAAAAATGGGTTCCAAACATGTTCTCATATTTTATTTTGTTGAAAACATTTTAATTTTATTTGCTAAAAGTGTTTTTCAATTTTCAAAAAATACAAAATGAAAATTATTTTCTAAACCAAACAGAGCCTTAGTTTCACTTTTGAGTTAAATATAAATGCAATAGCAGAGAGTTTACTAACCTGTTATAATTCTTATTTTCTTCTTTCGCAACTTTATTTTCATCCCTGCCACTTTTGTTATTGCAGCTAGTGCCATTAGCATGATGTCTCTGTATTGCGTTTTGAGCCAACCGGTACAAGCTATCTCTTATGCAAAGTCTAATTCTCACATCCAACTGCAAAAGTTGATTTGTTGGTGTCAAATTCCCTATTAGTCAGCAAGGGGGAAAAAAACTTTACCAGTAACGTATGCATACCTTTGTGATTATATCTTGTAGCTGATAAAGTACCGTTTCCTCCAGTGAACAGTCATCAATTACAACAGAGACTGTGTTAGAATCATCTTGCTCTCGAGGTGAGGCTGGGTCAAAAGAGGCAGGAACACTATGATCTTCAATAACGGCTCCTCCAATGTGAGGAAATTGATTTTCTTGAGTGGATTTTTGAATGATAGAGTGATTGATACATGGAACTTGATTGGTAAACTGCTGCTGTTGTTTCTGAATGGCAAACAGTGCTTGCATTTGTTGACGCCGCCTCAGCTTTTCTATTTTTTCCTGAGGTGTCATGCTCAAGGGTGTAGCAGCAGCCTTAACTGATCTTTTTACCTGAGTCGCCTTTCCAGGGGAAACATTATAACAAGAAAGTAAGGGTTGCTGATAAAATTCACCAGACTGGATGTTGGATAAAGCAGGTATTGCAGGACATTGGTTTAAAAGATTCCCATATGTGGAAGGGGCTACAAATGAATTGGAGATGTGTTGGTACTGCAGCGAGTCAGATTCTCGAAGCTGCTTCTGCTGATTTACAATCGAAGTTGGAGAAGATTTTACCATGGAGGTAGCCAACTTATTTTCATATTCAGCCAATGGGTTTCCAGATGGAGTCCAGGTATCGTATAAGTCCTGTACCAGTTTTGTCTCACCTATTTCTTCAGTTCGTTTTTGTAATTTCAATAGCTTATTCAACTTGCCTGCCTGCACAGAGAAGTATCAATCTACATTGGCATCTTGAAGACAACACCTAAATTTATGCTACTAAATTAATGCAATAAGGTATTGCCTATTCATAACATCCTCCCTAGGGGTGTGACCGAGCTGAGCCAAACTCAAGCAGTAAGAAATTTGAATTAAGTTATTCTAACCATCTATTAACTACTCTGAATTATATCTCATCTACCAAAAGCTAGAATAAAAAACAAAAACATTGCCACAGGGGCTTGAAAGATATTTTTGTTCACTGGAAGGAACATAATCACAGTTACAATGTCAAAAGTTAAATATAACATCATAAATATACAAGGAGAGGCACTTCCGGTTCAGATTGTTTTCATTAGATAAAACTGTTACAGATCTTCCATGGACAAAAAATACCAAGCAAGACGCACTAATTTTCAGGCACCTGATGAATAAATTCGATCCATCTATCTTGTTTATAACTAACAAAACCATTTACTTAGTGTTCTGCGCAGAAATATGCTAGGCCCTCTCTCCCCTCCCCATAGATCGTACAAGAAAGGTTCAATAAGCTTACTCCTATAGTTCTGTAAATGCACAAGGAATTAGACATCATAAAACTGGCAATTCCAAAGACCATGGAAAGCAGTACTTTATCATAAATCTTGAAGAGAAATACCACAAACCAAGATAATTTGAAAGATTAAGTATTAAGAGTATGATAGTAATACCTTTTTAGCCAATTCATCAAGGGTCACAACTTTTTCAGCATTGAGATGAGACTTTGATGCACTTCTTTTCCCTGCAGTTTCCACGTTTATCTGTGAAAGTCGGAATGATACATTATTACTTTGGTTTGATTGACAATATTGAAAGCATAACAAAGAATTGATCATATGGCATGTTGATATTTCACACCTGCCCCTCAGTTACGGATTTTCTTTTATCTCCAGGAAATTCTTCATTGTGCAGACCATGAGATGTAGAACCACCTGGTTTCCCATAGCTAAGGGCAAATAACTGGTTATCTTGTTCCTCATACTCACTTTTGATTTCCAAAGGCTCAGATGTGCTCTTTAATGCTCCAATCCCTACGCTAGGAGAGTCCAAGGTAGTAGGAAAGGATTTCCCTGGGCTGTCTGTTACCTCTTTAGATGTGGACCATAACTCATAAGCACTACCAAAACTTACATTGCCAAATATTGGGTCATCATTACTGCAAAATCATCACTTGTGAGAATATTGAATCAGATGGATGTCATGATACATGACAAAAGGAGAAATAAGAAAAAGAACATTATGATTGGAGTTCTCTTTTTCCCCCCAGAAGGGGGGGAGTGCTGTAGAACTCCTCCCAAGTTTTGTTATACCAGTTCGGAGAACTGCTAAAAAATCAAGGGGTACAGCTAAAAACAGTATACAAAATTGGACAACCTGAGTGATCAAACTAGTTCAGGAGTTTCAGGTTCTTCGGTCCCACATTTGAGGTATGAAGAATAACTATAACTTAGAGCAAATGAAAGTAGAAACTTTTTAAAGGGAAATTCCATGAAAATAGAAGGTCATTTATGTGAAGACATGAAGATTGTTAGTTCCATGCTGAGATATAAACTTGTGGTTACTTACTAAGTTCAAAAGGAAACATGAGAACCATACTACTTGCCTGACTGCAGAAATACCAATCTTCCAGACAAGATTGTCAAGACAATGCTTTCATAAGCTACAATTAAGGTATGAATTGTATTTACCTAAAAATTCGATCAAGATCATCAAAACTTCCAATGTTAGCCCAGCTGTAGTCAACTAAATCACCTTGTTCTTTACCTTCACCGGGATTTTGAAAATTTTCAGGGTCTTTACCAAGTTCAGCTGTCTCTGCTGTTAAGAAAAGTGGATAATTAGGGTTAAAAAGCAATAACAAAGAAATAAATGCTATTGTCTTTAGTCTGAATAACACTAATATTCTTACCATTTTCTGAACTGCATTTAGTTACTTCAACCAAACTGTTAGATACTTCACTACCCATGGAAGTCTGATCAGTTTTTGCTGCATTAGATAAAGATAACTCTGGCCACGAACCAATGCCAACTCCTGAGGTGTCAATATTGGAACTGCCATCCAACTTTCTTTCACAAAGACCAACTTCATCTCCAGGTTTCTTTTGCTCATTAGGCTTTATGACTGTAGTTGCTTGACTCCATTCCTTCTTACTACAACAGTTTTCACTTCCCTCTTGGTAAGGTACTATAAGGCTGTCAGTCTCACCAGAATCATCCCATATTATATTCTTTAGCTGAAAATATATAACCACTCATATCACCATCAAATAAGGTATTATTATATATTTAAGCAGTCAAAATAATTGTATTGAAGGAAAAAGAAACTGAAAAGCTAGCACAAAGCTGAAGCTCCATAGGATTGCCAGGTTAAATCAATGCCTTTTCCATGCTCTCTAACATCAATCAGAGACAACAACAATAAATTCCCACAGAAAAACACATAGAAATCATTTAGAACTCTTAAGATACAAGAAGGATACTTTACAAGTTCCTTGAACGAAAATTATGAACAATAATCTTCAAAGTCTCTCACCAACCAAGATAGTTACTTTGTTAACTTTGCGAAGCCTCTTAACGCTCTCTCCCTTTTCTCAGATGTCTAGACTTCATTTAGAATCCACTAAGTCTTCCTTCAACATGATTTGGTTCCATTGGAATTTTATCCCTCTGGATTCACTCAAAATCCACTAATGCTTAAACATCTCTCTATTCTTGTTTGTAATAGGGTAGGATGTACTAAATAGATCGCTCATTTTTTATTGGGATTTTATCCCTCTTGGTTTATTGTTCTGTGGTTGTATTCCTTTATGGACTGTTGCTCAGGTGTCATATTCTTATTATCTAATAATAGTTGCCTTTCAAAAAAAAAAAAAAGATTTGGCTCCAAAAATGACTTTGATCTCAAGAATTTTTGCTTTTCCTATGTTACCTAATATAATTACTTCAAATCAAATTTCAAAGCATCCATCCCAAGAATTTAACCTTAGATAACACTAATTTCAAGAAGCATACAAAGTAAAAAGTTGCAAAAATAAAAATGAAGTACCCTACTTTTTGTCCCACTTGGATGTCAAGCTAATGCATTCAAATCATAAGTCAATTGCTTATTGATAGAGCAAACACAAGTCAGGTCATATGTTAACCAGCCATTGTTACCAAGCTTATAATGCTACTTCCCATGCACCTGCAGACAAGTTTTAGACAAGCCACAGCTGCAAATGGTAAGGAAAGGACTATATTCAAGGATTTTTCTTTGAAAGTTACAATAATTAGCTCACTTACATACGTACAAAGTTGTGACTCTCCCAAATGTAAGGCAAAAGAGGAGAAAAAGAAAAAGCAAAGTCTACCTCAGGCTGCAAAAAACTAAGAACTAGCAAAGACAAGAAGCAGTCTTTTACAGAAGTCTTAACCATATGCTATAAAGAACCATGGATGTCTGCCAATCTAATATGTCAGTCCAATAAAAACCAAGGCAGTGTAATAGAAAGTTAATCTCCCCAGCAATCCATGATTAAGGTGAGATGAAATTTCAGTTAAGAATAAAAGGAATTCTCCATCATATACATACTATCACCCACTCATGATGTATAACAAGTTTCTCATCAAAACACTTGAGAATTAATATGTAATTTTTTAATGACATTTCTAAAAATCTCGATACTCAATTCTCAGCATCAAAACTCTCCAAATCTATATACTCAATGCTAAACCCCAACGTTACTTGAAACTATAATAATATGGGGTACTATAAAATCATTTTTTTTCAAATAAAACCATAATTCTTCGAGTTTGGAAAACAAGTAAAATACTATTATCATTAAAAAAAACTTCAAAAATCATAAAATTATGTAAAAGAACACAATTAACATTTATAATATAACATAATAGCAATATGGATATTAAAATAATCCCCCAAGTAGCTTCTACCCATCTTGGTTCAATAGGGCCAACCATAAACATGCGTCCAACCACCCTAGAGGGTTTGGGCAGGCTCCCTTAGTACTTGGGAGCTGAGAACTTTACCTATTAAAGAAAACTTCTCCTATAAACCGTTACGTGGTGTTATCCAACATAAGTTAAATATTGGGTTTTCCTATTGTTTATATTAAAGTTGAGCCCCTCTACCTATTACCAGTTGGCTTTTAGGTTGGATGCTTTAACACAGTACTTGTTATGTTGTTGTAGCTGCCTAACCCATCTGAGGTTCCAGATCAGATTGTTCACAAGAGAAGTGTTAAGTGGTGTTATCCCACATCTGTTAAGTATATTATGTTTCCGCGTGTCTTATATGAAAATTTAGGCCCTCCACTTATTGTCCTAGAACCAGTACTGATCAGAATGCATTTGATCACAGCATTCTTTTACTTCATCTAGATTGCAGCTTTTGAGATGCTACGGAAGATGGGATAAACTCTCCATAAACATGCACTGTTTACGTAATAGCAAAATAGTTCATGTCCTATTGATCCGAACCCCAATAAACTCTTTGTAATGAACTGATCTAACATATGATAAAGACCAAAGCTCCACGCTAAGTTAACCCCATAAAACATCCTTCAAAAGAATTTGAGACTAAAGTTATCCTTAGGGTTCTCCAAATCCAGTACATAATTACATTTACCTTGCGGTCCACATCTCTAACATCAATCTCATTCCCATGTCAAACATAGAAAATTTTCTATACCTAAATCCCAGACTGCTACTTTTTGCTTTCAACTCAAGCAAGAAAAGAGACTGCCTTTTTAAGCAGAAAATTTCTAAGATCCATAGTTTATCATGACATTATTGCTAATATGAAAACAACAGGGTTTGAACCCTGATCTTTAGCCAACAAAGGCTTAACCGCTAGGCCAAGAAAGCTTATATTGACTAAAATAAAAGAAAACTAGTTAAATGCATGAGTTGATTATAGTTACTATAATTGATAATTCTGACACAATCTTAATAGAAAACATTTCCTTAAATAGAAATACCAGGGAAAACCTAAACATAATCATTCAGTTATTGTAGTAAAAGTCAACCGGCAAAGCACTGGTTTACTTGGTTCCATCTTTGAACACTCCTGCCCCTCCCCTTATTAAAAAAAATCCAGTTAAATTATTTCCGAGTACAGCAAATTTAATAGAAAACATCCATGGCAGAGTACATACAGTAAATATAAACAAACATTTTCAATTAAATATATACCAAGTACAAAAAATATTATTAAAGAAGTGTAGTTTACTCTTAACAAAATTCCCAGAAATCTAAAGAAAAATACAGAGCAACGAGAAAGAAATCTTATTTTAAAAAGAAAAATAAAAATAAAACTTAGATCTAATTACCTCTTCGTCGTTCCAATCAAACATCTCCAAAGAAGCCGCAGCTAATCACGAATCCAGTTCCGAATCCCAATTCAAATGCACGTGATGAAATTGCTCCACACATAGCCAATTTCCACCAAAAAATTATTTTTTAAATACAAAACAAATTACAACGAGAATAAATAAAACATATCCAAATAAATAAAAACCGAATTTTTTTTTTAAACTTTCAACAAAGATTAACTTTTTCTTTTATATTTTTCAAAAATCTATTATTCCGAGAGGGGAGATAAAGCAAATGGAAGAGTTTCAAGTATAAACATTAAAGAAACAGAGACAGAGAGAGAAACTGAAATTAGAAGGAAAAAAAAAAAAGAAAGAAGAATTTTGGGTGAGGATGGTGGGACCCAATTGACATGACGTGGCGTTATAGTGGCCGAGAAGACGAAACGTGTACAGTGGCGTATCTAAACTTGTGGTTAGGAAATAAGCCGATCTATTGCCAAGTCCTGATTGGGGCAGCCCTCTAGTTTAGGGGACAAATTGCATTTGCATCCTTTACACTCAACATCTTTGCATATACCACCCTATAATTTTCTCTAGTTTCTTAATCGTTTTTGATTTCAACTTCCAACCTATTTGACATCTATGCTATATTAAAATTCTTAAATAAGTTTATCTCACAAGTTAATTAAATATAAACACAGAAAATATAAAATAAGCCAAATTATAAATTAAAAGTTATTAGTATAGTTATACAAATAATTTAATTTTTTAAAAATAAAATAAAAATCAGTCTCTTACTTTTAACCAAAACTAGTGTGAGAGTTGAATTGGGATATTCAAGATTCTAAAGTCTCACACAACCATGGTTCCATTCATAAAATTAGGAAACTACACTCAAGGTCATTAATTTATTAGTAAATTTATATTTTGGTCACTTAACTTTAAAAAGTTATAAAATAGTCACTAAACTATTTGAAAGTGTTCATTTAAGTAACTAGATTGTTAAGTTTTATATATATATATATATATATATATATATATATATATATATAACAATCCAACTAATGAGCTCCAAATGATGATTTGATGATCAATATAATAGATTAGTATCCATTGACAAGTAGAAAAAAGTACCTTAGATTCAAGTCGATCTGATGGTCAGTGTCGAAGATCGAAGAAGAAAGTTGTTTGAATTTTGATTTGTAAATTTAAAACGTTCAAAGTTGTTTCATGAAAAAAGTTGAACTGTAGAAAAAAAAAAAAGGGAAGAAAAGCTTTCAATTGATGCAGACGATGTGAACAAAGAAGACCATAATAACCTAGTGACTTAAATGAAAATTTTCAAATATTTCAATGACCATTTTATTATTTTTTAAATTAAATGATCACAACATAAACTTATTAATAATTTAATGACAGTAAATTTATTTTACCAATAAGATTATTTACTTTTATATTATTCTTCATCTATTTCACCCACTTTCTGAGTGTTCGTTATAACCTTTTGTTGAATTCATAAATATATCTTTTTTATTGAAATAGTACTAATTAATCAAACACTAATTTAATTAGAGAAAGTTTACAAATTTTTAAAAAATATATAAACAATTAAAACATTTATGTCTTTCAATAATTATATATTTAAATTAAATAGCTTAAACTACAAATTTAAGAAATTATATTATTATACTTAAAACCTTTTATTTAGTTGGCTTCACGAGTCAATCGAATATTAACTCAATTTAAAAATGACTAAAAAAATCATTTTTTTGCATAATATATTATGAAATTATTTTTATCTTTTAAATTCTTATGTAAAATCAATAAAAACAACAAATTGCGGGACTTGAACATAAAATATTATGGTTTTTAAACCTTAACTCTACTATTTCTAGCTAGTGGTTAAATTGAAAGATTTTGTATCCTTTTAAGTCTAAATTCAAACCTTAGTGTTAATTATATATGTTATATATTTTTTTCCATTCACATACGGTATAGTCTAATAACTTCTTAAAGCTTTGTTTTTGTTACATTGTACAAATTTATACATGAATAATAAATCACCACAATGTCACATGTTAAAAAATCTTAAACAAATATAGACAATTATAAAATATTTAGTACTTAATTAAACTTTTTTTGGTACAATAATGGAGGGAAACACCTTAAACAATTACTCAGGAATCATACGGGTATAGGCGACGCCCACAACATTAGTTAACATTTAGGACATCTCGTGGCGGTCGATCAAATACATACAACTTTTCAGTTCCAAGTAGCCCATTCTTTGTTAACCAATCAGCCACAAAATTTCGTTCTCAAGGGGCGTACTTAAACTCTTATAGTTATTCATTTCTTAACGATGCCTGAATGGATTCAACAAGCCCAAAATAAGGGTGAAAATGGCTCACCCTGTTACAGATCATATCCATTGACATAGTTGAATTCGACTAAAAAATGATTCTCCTAATGCATGCTGTCCAAGCAACCCGAATATCATGGTGAATGCCCCATAACTCAACAAGAATAATGCCACAATTCCCACATAAGGCAGAGAAACCTACCAACTAAGTGTCAGTAATGTCCCGAATCACACCTCTTGCCTCTTTTCTCTCATCCCTATGATCCCAACTACTGTCAGCATTAAGTTTATACTAGCCAGTAAAAGAACAACATGCCTCGTCCGCAATAACTGTTGACCTAAATTAGATTCGGCATGCATCTCTGTCAACAATTTGGTCACAGCCTAAGTTTTGAAATGCAAAGTCAAAGACGAACCCACAAACACCTCTCCATTTCTCCACTTCCAAGCATACCAATACATAATTGAAAACACCAATAGCCAATACCAATCCCCAAGTTGTAACACCCCTCACTCGTATTCAACGTCGGAATAGAGTTACAGAGCATTAAAGGACTTACAAACACATTTACAAATACATTTCACATACAATTAGTCAATTCAAATACAATTCATTCACAACCAATCATTTTGTCCCTAATACAAGCCTACGAGGCCCTAAACATGCATTAGAAGTGGTTCGATACTTTAATCACACACTCAGTAGACTTAACAGGCAAATTCTTACTAAACACTAAATTTATACAGATATATGAATGAGTCAATCCAGGATCAATCAAAGCAATCACATTAGTGTCGTAAAGAGAAAATGTACCAGTGATAACATCAGGTGACGACGCTTCTTCGCGAGCGCGAATAGCGTAAGCTCTAGTAGGTGCTCTGGCCTCGGATCTTACTGTAGAATCTATCGTAGTACCATGATTACCACTCGTATTTCCCGTATTTCTTGGTGGCCTCCCTCTAGTGGCTGTGTTACCCGATCTTGCATTTTGAATATTATCTTTCTCTATCAGTTCTGGGCAATCCCTTATGAAATGGACTTGTGAACCACATTTGAAACAAGCCCGATTATTCATTCTACATTCACCAGGATGACGTCTTCCACATTGCTGACATTCAAGTCTATAATTTCGCACACTACCAACACTCGATACTGACGTAGCTTGAGATTTAGGACTTGAGTATTGTTTTCCACGATCTCTGCTCGAATGCCCGATTGAAACATTTGGACGAGTGAACGAATCTCTGAATTTCTTTGACGAAGATTGATATGGCTTACTCATCGATCTTTTTCTCGAGTCTCTAGCCTCTGAATCTGCTTTTCTCTTTTCTTTTTTAAGCTCCTCGGCTTTGTAAGCTCTATCAACCAGGACAACAAATTCTTTCAATTCTAGAATTCCAACCAGAAGTTTAATATCCTCGTTCAACCCATCAACAAGCCACTCCCAATGCATGTTTAGGATATCGTAGGCTCGTATTAGGGACAAATTGGTTGTGAATGAAATGTATATGATTTGATTAATTGTATGTGAAATGTATATTTAAAATGTGTTATAAGTTCGGCAATGCTCTATAACCTTATTCTGGCGTTGAATATGGGTGAGGGGTGTTATATAAGTCGTAAAGAATGACACTGATGCGAGTCTCGGGGCCCAATCTAAGGTCAATTGGTGTGATAAGCTTTCTTTAACGCAAGGTTCAATAACAAGGTTAAAAGCAAATCAGACCAAGGAAAGATTGAATGGGACTGTCTAAGACCTTGTTACAAAGGCTTTAGAACCGCATACGAGGAGAAACAAAAAACAAAAATCATTTTCTTTCTTCAAGAAAGTCAAGAAATCGAATCTTGGTCCAATTTTGCTATTTTGGGTAATTTCAAGAATCAAGAAAATTAAGATTTCAAATCTTGGAATTTTTGGTCCAAGAAACCAAATCTTGAAGCCAGTGCGTGATGGGTTACATGTACGAGCTTAAATGAGCCAATTTCTAGAGAAAACAAATCACAAGTCCAAGTCCTTAAAAATCAGTCCATTGGGATGTCCACAGGCCCATCATTAAGTTTAAAGGACTTAATTGAAAATCAGGCCAAATTGCCTAAGTGGCCCAATTTGTAAACCTTTTAATTTGTCTGTCCAAAAAGCCTAGTTAACCTATTGGTCGAATTTCCTTTCATATTTCCACACTTAGACATTTTTTATGTTAATTAGTTAGTTAGTTGATGAGTTGCCATGCTTAGTTGGAATACTTATCACATTCCTTAAATTTAGGAGATCAGTTAGGGCTTGGGAGGCTATAAATAGGGTGTTTCCTCCTTTATTCATTCATTCATGCTTCACTTTTGAGTTAATAAAACTCTCTTTAAGGTTTTTTTTTTAACTTTCTTTTAAGTTTTCTTTTAGAAAAGTTTTAATAATCCTTTTAGATTGTGGGAATCATTTTTGCCAAGGATTCTTTCTCGGGGAGAAAATTAAAGTCATTTGAAAGGGGTTGTAGATTCATCTTAATTCCAAGGCTCCTTAGGACTTCTACATACCATCTCTATCTTTTTTCATCTTTATTCGTTCTTTTCTTTATTTTTCTATTATGTTCTTTTTTTTAGTCTAATCTTTATTTTTATTAAATTCCAAGTCTGATTTCATTCAAGAAGGGTGTTCTCCTATCTTTCTCATCAAGAAACATCCAAAATAGGAGTTCTTTCTTTCTTTCCTTGTGTCGAACTCATATTGCACAAAACAATTTGCTTTTGGCTTAGTTAATCATTCTAACATTTTGTTTGGTGATTTTAATTTTAGCTTTGGTTGGGGCCTACCTTAAAGTTCAAGACTGGTTTCTTTTGACTCAAGAAACCCTAATTTCATCATTCTTGAACTCTCTTCCAGCCGCCACTCTCTTCTTTTCAATTCAAGTTTTTTTTTTCATTCAATTTTAATCGATTACTAATTTGTTTTCTTTCTCTTGTTTATATTTCAATTCAGTAGCTTTTCCTCCTTCAAGAACATGTCAAAACATCATCAATTGATTGGTTCTTCATTATTCTTGGTTGGCCGAACTTGATTATTCTTTTTTCTCTTGTTCCTATTTGATTTTAGTACTTGATTTCTTAAATTTTTTTAACCGATTATATTTTCTTTGATTCAATTTCCTTGTTCTTGACATATCTATTATTTCATTTTATTTGTTGTCCTTATTTTATTTAGATCTAGCCTGGTTAGTTTGCATTTCAAGTTGTGACAAACTCCAACCTTCCTCATTAGCCTAAAGCCTTAAGTCAAATTTGCAACTTGGACAAACTTGTGATCCTTTTCCACACGCATCCCTATCAGACACTCAATTAAATTAAAAAACCACCATTCATCCACAGAAAATGAGAAGAATGTGGCAACCATATTAGCTCTTAATAGCTTATTCCAAACCTTTATGAAAAAAATAAAAAAACACAGGATGTGGTTGGTCCTCTCCTAGGCATGACCGCAAAGTGGACAGCTCGCATTATTAGTTAAGCATCTTATCTGTTGATTTACATTCGACAACAGCCTATCTCTCAAAGCTAACCATAAAAACATCCTAATCCTTTACAACATAAGAAGCTTCCAAATTGCAGCGACTACCTAAGACATGGATACATTCACAGACATAGACAAATCATAGGCCATTTTCGTAGAAAAAAACCTTAAGCAAACCCCTCTCATATAAGTCAATCATCAAAGGCTGAAGAAACTCTAGTTGGGCTATCTTTGATGATAGCCACAACTTTCTCGAGAAGCATTGACTCAAAACAATTGAGAACACTAATCAATATTATCAAAATACTCTCTAACAATCACTTGAGCTAAATTATTGGGGACACCTGTAACACAATGTTTAACTAAATGACTAGTCAGAGTCCATCTATCCCACCAAAACTGTGTTTGGCATCCATTATTGACTCTCTAAATTAGACCCTTGAATAATAAATCATGCCAATCTAACAAGCTTTTCCATGTAAATGAATAGTTACTTCGCCTAGGTAATGCCATAAACTCAACTCCATTAATGTATTTTATGCGTAGGACCTAAACCCACAACTTATTCGCTTCATATAAAAACTGCCACCCTAACTTAGCAAGGAGAACCAAATTCCAATGGCACATAGATTTAATTCCCAAGCCACATGTAAAGGGTCCCTCAATCTATAAGATTCACATTCCACCCCTGTAAGAATCTCCTCAATATTTTCTCCAGCTAATCGCACACACCAGTTGGTACCAAAGATGTTTGCATTATGTAAGTAGGCAATGTAGCAAGAAAAAATTTAATAAGTACCTCGCTCCCAACTATTGATAATCGATTAACCTTCCAATTGGCAACCTTATCTTGTGTTTTCTCCACCAAATACCAATAGGACTTCTTCGTGACCCTACCATGAAGCAAAGGCACACCTAAGTATTTTACCAAATTACTAGTTAACCCAATCCTCGCCATACAACTTAACTTTCTTGCATACTCCCGAGACAAGTTAGGGGGAACATACAACTTGGATTTAACAAAACTAATAGACCAACTACACCATTCATTAAACTCCTTCAAGCATTCATGAATAACCTATATTTACTGGTCCTCACTTGAAGAAAACAATATCAAATCATATACAAAAAAGAAATATGAAATACATGGCCTTCCTCTACTTGATCGAATTGGATTCAAACGACCCTTACTCTTATTATCTTGGAATATGTGAGAAAGACGCTCCATGCTTAGAACAAACAAATACGGGAAGAAAGGGTCCATTTGTCGCAAACCCCTAGACGACCAAAAAGAAATAATCACTTTCTTATTCCACAGAACACAGAAAGAACTGGAGGTAATACAACTCATGATCAATGAGATGAAAGAACTTCCAAAACAAAATATCTTGTATAAAATCCCCGTTAATCTTATCATACACTTTTTTCAAATAAAATTTCCATTTCATGACCCCTAACTTACCCTTGTTTATTCGTATAAAGTGTTACATCTCTTGAACAACCACGATATTATCAGTAATCTGATGACCTGAAACAAAACTACTCTGGTAAGGAGAAACCAACTACAACAACATCAAATTTAGCCTAGCTACTAATAATAATCTTATAAACAACTTTATACACCACATTGCATAGGCTAATAAGGCACAACTAACTAATATGTTCATGGACCTTAACCTTTGGGATGAGTATAATAAATGTAGAGTTAATATCCTCTGGCACCACCCCAACCCGAAATGCCTCTTGCACCGTTTTACAAATATCTCCCCAACAATATCTCAATTCCTCTGAAAGAACACTTCTTAGAAACCATCCGGGCTTGACGCTTTAAAGGCACTAATACTTTTCATAGCATCACAAATTTCACTATCAGAATTGTTCCTATGCAACTCCTTCAAAATCGATCTTGGAATAACCGGGAAGCCCACTCCAATATATTTTACCTTTTAGATTCATTCCAAGATTTCATATACTGGTTTCGAAAAAAACTAAAAACTAAAATTTTAAAACAACTTGATCAATAACCCAATTACCACTAACATCCATAAGTGCTCGAACTCTTCGACGACTCCTTTTAACCATGTAACAGCCCATTTTCGGTAAAAATCGGAACAGTGGTTTTGGGACTACAAATCCGGGCCCGAAAAATAAAATTATTTAAATTTCATAAAATGATAGGTATTATGATAGGAATATTGCATGAAATTTTTTATCGAAAAATTTTATCAATTATGTGTCTAATTGCAAAAAGGACTAAATTGAATAAAATGTCAAAGTTGAATTCTAGTAGTTATAAGGATTAAATAGCTATAGAATTAAAAGTGAGAGGTCCTTATATAGAAATTATATCATTGATGAGAAACATGTAGATATTTTAGTGAATCATTCATGGAAAAATAGAAAAAGGTAAATGACTAAATTGGAAAGTGGAAAAGTTAAATGATATTAATTAAATTAAATGAAAAATATATCATTTTATCATATTATTCCCCAAAAATTCCATGGAAACCCTAAGAAAGAGAAAGAAAGATTTCATGGCCAAATTAGGTAAGTTCTATGTCCCGTTTTTAATGATTTTCATATTTTTATGATCGAGAAAGCTTAATTTCTCTATTTGGGGGATTAAATTGAAAGGAAATAAAATTTTAGAAAATTAACCATGGAGGAATATGCTGTAAATTGAAAGTTTATGATAGAAAATGAAAGGTTACTGATAGAGAAATCACTTTTACAAAGTGATTTTTAGTGAAAACATGTGTAGGGACTAAATTGAAAAGTAGTGAAATTCTTGGAAAATTTTTGAAATTTTTGAAATGCATGTGCTGTAAAATTTATATGGAAATTTTTATTAGGCTTGGAATAAGGAGTAAATTGTATGAATTTCATTTTTCGAGCTTAGGGATGAAATCGTCATTTATTAAAAGTTTGGGGACAAAATGGTAATTTTGCCTAAAGTGTAAATTGTACCAAATTGAGTTTGAATTGCATCCAAATTTACTCGTATTGATCATAATAAATCAAATGTGGAGTTAGAACGAGGAAAGGAGAAAATGCAAGATAAATAGACTTTATATATATGAACATCTATTGAGGTAAGTTTGTATAACTTAACAATGCATGTCTTTGTGCTTGATTTGAATTGTATTTGTGATTTTATAAATGTACATGTGAAATTATTATATATCCGACAAAGCCCGATGATTGTTAATGTTTGAAATAAATGTTAATACTCGTAAAATGATCAATGACTAAAATGTCATTGTTGAGCTTGAGTTAAATGTGAAATTTAAATTACATAAATGTGTAAAAGTATGAGATTGGACATATATCCAACAATTTCTTGATAAATGCTAAATCTCGTTTGAATAAATGAAAGTCAATGGATAAAGGTGATTACCGATATGAAATGAGATCTTGCATGTGTTGCAGAAAGGTTGTCCCGAAAGGGTAATATTTTGATCTCATTATGAAAAGGAAATGTAAACCTTGTGTGTACCATGAGTGAATGGATAGTTTTGACTATCGAATGTGTAAAGGGATAGTTTTGGCTATCGAATGTGAAAAGGGATAGCTTCGGCTATCGAATATGAAAAGGAAAGATATACTTTATACATACCACATGAAAAGGCTATGTACACTTTGTGTGTACACTTAAAAAGGTATACTCTGTGTGTACCAATTGAAAAGGAAAGGTATACTTTGTGTGTACCATTTGAAAAGGAAATGTACACCTCGAGTGTACGACTAGAAAAAGAAATATCCATCGATGTTTTCAATGATTCAATTGGTAAAATCGTGACATGAAAAGAAAAGAGATTGTTACATGTGTTCACTTGGAAAATATGAAATGATGTTACATGAAATAGAATATGTAAATATGAGATGTTTATGTTTGAATATGAATGGTTTGATGAATACATTTATTCATGAAAATATATTGCTACACTTTTAGCGTATCACCCGAGTGATTATCAGTACTTCAATTGATTATTAAATAAAGTTCTGACAAGAAATATACTGGAAATTGAGATGAAATGATATGAAATGTATCTGAAATACGTAAAAATAACTGACATACATGTTATATGAATACATGAGGTGGAAAAACGTATGTGTATGAAAATCCTAATATGGATGAGCTTGTATATGTGTTTATTATGGTTTACATGAATCATATGACTAACATGAGTGATGAGAATGTGTGATAGGGCTTGAGAACAAATGGTATAATTGTGCCTTGCATGTTTAATTTTAGTAAGAGTGGTTGGTAAGTTGATTACCAAGTTATACAGACTTACTAAGCATTATATACTTACTCCGTTTTATTTTTCCCTGTTTTATAGTAAATCGAAAGCTCGTTGGATTGGAAGCTCAGCGAAAATCACTCACACTATCCATCGTTCCAATTTGGTAGAAAAGGTATAACAATTGTAATGGCATGTATAGGTTAAATGGACAATGATTAACATGTAAATACTTGAAAGTGACTAGCCATTGGAATAGCTAGCTATGGACATACCTGGTGTTATGTATAAAAGTCTATATCATGATATACAAGTTGAAATGGATAATGAATGAATAAATTAAATTTGTATGTTTGGCACAATATGCATAAATAAGAACAAGGAATGTAGATAGACAGGAGTTTAAATTGTCATTTGAGGTACCTACGGGTACATTGGTTGGATGTAGTTATATGACATGTATAAGACTTGATTTTGGTATGAATTAACTATCTTGAAATGAGTTATCCATACGCATATGTGTTAGTGTAAATAGATAACAAGTTGGGTGAGAAATATGGCTTGGAAAATAGTCTAATTTTGTCCACACGTGCAAGACACACGAGCGTGTGTCTAAGCCGTGTGTGACATACGGACAGCCAACGGGGGTGTGAAATGACCGTGTGTCCCCTGCATCCTTAAATATGAAGTCAAGATAGTACACGGGCAAAAGACACGGCCGTGTGTTTTGGTCGTGTGAAGGACATGGGTTTCAAACACGGTCTTGTGTCAAAATCATGTGAAAAAGACTTAAAAATGGTGAAAAATCAGTTTACCACACGGTCTAGCCACATGGGTGTGTGGCCAGGTCGTGTGCCTCTTTGATGCTTAAGAAATTGCAAGTCAGAACTACCCACGGGCTGACCACACGACCATGGGAGCCACAAGGGCTAGCCATACGGGCATGTGCCCCTAACTTTAAGAAAAATTGTTTTCAAAGTTTTCCAAAGTTACCAGTTTAGTTCCAATTCACTTCTAAAGCATGTATTGGGCCCCGTAGGCCCATATTAGGGACTTTATAGTGAAATTTGAAAAGTTATGGTTTGGAATGTAAATTTATGACTCGGTTTTATACAAAAACAAGTGTATAAGTCCAGTAATGCCTCGTAACCTTATTTCGGTGACGGATACGGGTTAGGGGTGTTACAAACCAGCACTAAATTTTAAGAATACGAGGTATTTCTATCATTGAAATTCACCCAATGAGTACGAGCTTTCTGAAACTATAATAATTTCTCTCATTTTTGAAAGTCCATATACTCATCTTGTAACTCTTTTTCAAGCTTCGCAAGGTGCGAATTATCAACAATCACCCTCCTATCTTGCACACTTTTAGGCCTTATTAAGGAATGAAAACAAGTTGACTAAAGCAAGGGCTTGCACTTCATACTTAGCAATTCTGTTAGTTAGCTGTTCTATTAATTAGCAGTTAAGGCAGTTAAGTGTGGTTGTAATCTATTAAGTTTTAGTTAGAGTATTAGTCAAGAATTTATTAAGATTTATTATTAGCAGAAGTTCTTGATTGATTCATTCACTCTCCTCCTGTAAATATTCATAAGCTTGATCCTATTAAGATCAAGTGACCTCAAGATATAAAAAAAGTATATCTTTTCTTCTTTTGATGTTCTTAGTATATCCAAACATGGTATCAAAGCCAATGTTTTTCTTGTCTGCATAAAGAGTGTTTCTGGTTCAAGGAAAGTTAATTTTTGTGTTTGAGTTTCATGGCGCTTGAAGTCATCTTTGGAAATGGAGGAAGTTAACATCAATCTTCCTCAAATGTTGCAGAACCAATGGTTGTTGTATGTAGAAGGATACAACAGTTTCCAAAACATGAAATTGTTAAGCTAAATGAGAATAATTTTCTTCTGAAGCATCAAATCATGCTCATTATTGAAGGGTATGGTGTTCAAGATTATGTTTTAGGGACTATCAATGCTCCTCAGTTTTTAGTAAATGATGATGACAGGTAGTTGACAATCTTGAGTTTTTGTTGCATAAACAGTATGATAAACTATTAGCATCCTGGCTACTCTCCATTATTTGTGATGATATACTAGTCTATCTAACGAGTGCTAGTACAAGTTTTGAGATATGGTTTATTATTGAGAAAAGATTTGCCACTCGATCTAGTATGAGGATTTTGAGTCTTAAGCACATGTTGTATTCTCAGAAAACAGGGCAATTAACCATAAAAGAGTATCTATTCAAGATAAAGAAAATGTGTGATATTTTTTCTACAGCAGGAAGTCTTGTATCTGATCAAGAACAAGAAAACATCATTCTTACAGGTCTTCCTATTAAACATGAATCTATTAGAGTAGTTGCCTCAGCCACCTTAATTCCTCTTGACCTTCTTGTTGAAATGCTTATCGATTATGAATCGAGACAACTTGAATTTGTCGCCTCTATTCCTATGCAAGCAAACTTGGTTCAACAGAAAACTAGTCATGCAGGATAGGTCAAGAATATATATTCAGCCAGTGGTTCTAACAAAAGTTATAATCAAGGGTACAGAACTCAGTATCGAGGAGGCAGAAGCACCTATCAAAGCAGGAGTAGAGGGGGTCATTTTTCACATAGTTGACCTCAATGTCAACTATGTGGCAGGATTGGCCATATAGTACAAAAAATTTACTATTGATTTGATGAAAAATTTACTAGGGTTTTTTATTTGGATCAAGACGGCCAGCTGCAAGTCAATTTCTATTACCTTGGTGATCAAGGAAAATGACACTGTTGTGCTAACAAAATATAAGGAAATTTATCTTCTCCTTTGACTCAATCAAATATTTTTCATCACAATTGGCAGCATTATGGCAAGTCTCAGGCCAACAACCGTTCAGGACTTTCTCAGTGAGAGTGTCATTTGTCAATTGATGGCTCTAGTGGCCAAGTCTGGTATTTAGACTCAAGAGCAACTAATCATATGACTAATAACATTTTCACTCTTCATAAAGCCACTGAATATGCAAGTACAAGTCAGTTGGTTATGGGAAATAGTAGTTCTGTACCAGTTACACATGTAGGTCTTCATTGATTCTTTCTGGTAATATAATCTTGCATCTTAAAAATGTTCATCATGTTCCTCATGTTTGCAAGAATTTGTTATCTGTTACATAGCTTGCCAAAGATAATCAAGTATTTTTTAAGTTTCACCCCTTTTCATTATTTTGTGAAAGATTTACAGACAGAGAAAGTTTTGTTAGTGGACCACATTCATAAACGTTTACATAGGTTCATTTCCTCATCTCAACAAGTGTCTGTTGCTACTTATTCTAATAAATGTTTTAGGAGTAATAAGTCTCTTAATCATGCTTGTTTAGCATCCAAAATAGTTGTTAATTTGAGGCATAATAGTTTGAGGCATCCATCTAATTAATTTCTTTGCAAGTTTTTTGTACTTGTAACATTTTTATATCAACGTCTAAGTCTCTTGATGTATATTCTACTTATCAACTTGGAAAATATCACAAGCTTCCTTTTTTGTCTCTGAAACTATGTAAAGACATTTCCTTTTCAGTTGATTGTATCAAATTTATAGGATCCAACTCATGTGAGTTCTAAAGGTTGCTTATATTACGTCTCCTTTATTGATGCTTATAGTAGGTATACATGAATCTACTTACTAAGTAATAAAGCAACCACACTTCAGAGCAAAATGGCATTACCAAGAGAAAACATAAGCATATTGTTAAAACTGGTTTAACTTTACTTGCACAGGAATCTTTACCTATATACTTATGGGCACATGTTTTTTTAAGTGCAATATATCTAATCAACAGGCTTCCCATACCAGTTTTGCAAGGGAGGGATCCTCATGAATTGCTTCATCAAGTCAAACCAGCTTACTCACATCTTCGGGTCTTTGAGTGTTGCTGCTATACTAATTTGAGGCCCTACAATACTCACAAAATTCAATTTTGATCTAAGGCCTACACATTCCTTGGCTACAACAGTTATCATAAAGGATATAAATGTCTTGATGAATCAGGTAAGATTTTCATCTAACGACACCTTTTTTATAAGCATAAGTTTCCTTTTGCCTCCAAACTACTCAACAGCTCTCAAATCTCTCCTTCTCAGACATATTAGAAGTCTATTGTTCCTATTGTTTTCTCTCCAACTGTTTTTTCATCTATTTCAGCTATGAATGGTAGTTCATCTAATGTAAATTTTCCTGAATCTACAGACAATATAGTCTCTCGAGAACGTATAGACAGTGGGGTCACTCCAGAACCTATAGATGTGATGGCCAATCCTGAACCTGCAAATAATATAGTTACTTCAGAACCTGTTTTGCCTTTAGCTGGTTCTAGGGGTGAGCGTTCGATCGAATCAAATCGAATCGAATGAAAAAATTTTGAGTTAATCGAGTTGATGAATCATATTTTATAATCCTAATTTGATTTGAAATTTTCTCGAATCAAATCGAGTGAGATGGTATTCGAATCGAATCGAATCGAATATATTTGTTCGAGTTAAATTTTAAAAAATAATTTTGGGTTCTTGTAACTATTGTCACCTATCATAATAAAATTTGTCCACCTTAATCAAAGTTTTTTATTAACTTTCATCACCTCATAATTTATTTATTAATCTTTTATATATGGTTTCAGATTCTTGTCACTATGTATTTTGGAATTAAAAAATATATTAAATGTAAAAATGTGATTTTTTTAATAAAAGTTATTTTAAAAATAAAATGTGAAATTGATACCAATATAAAATTTTAACACGAATATTTTATGGCATAATTAATAATTCAATTTTAATATAAATATTCAATATGACTAAATAATTCAATAATATAAATAATATAAAATATAAAATATGAAATTTAATTTAATAATATAAATAGTATATATAAATAAAATTTTACTATTTATGTTTAGTGATTTTTTTTGGATAATTTTGATTTTTTATTTGAGAGTAAAGGGTGAGAAGTAAAAGTTTAGGAGAAAAATAAAAAGTTTTGGGGAATAAAAGTTTGAGGGAAAGTAAATCCGGGAGTAAAATTTTAGAGGGAAAATGTTAAAAAAAAATTGGGGGAGGGGGGATGGGTTTGGGGTAGATGGGAGGTGGTATGGGAAGGGAGTAAAATTTTTAGGGGGAAAGTGGGAGGGAGTAAAAATTTTGAGGAATATAAAAAGTTTTGAGGGTTTTTGGGAGTAAAATTTTGAGAAAAAGTAAATGAGAGAGTAAAATTTTGGTTGGAAATGGATTTTGGGTAGATTGGGGGGTTGGGATGGAAGGGAAGTAAAAGTTTTGAGGGGAAAGTGGGAAGGAGTAAAAGTTTTGAAAGAAAAGTAAAAAGGTTTGGGAGTTTGGGATAAAAATATAAAATATTATAGTTTGATATTCGAATTATTTGAATTATTCAAGTTATTCGAATTCGAAAACTCAGCTCGATTCGAACTCAAAATTCGAAAAAAACTCGAATTGACTCGAATAACTAGATTCGTTTAACTCAAAATTTGAGTTTTTTTTCGTTTTTTTTTGGTCGAATCGAGTTTTGCTCACCCCTAGCTGGTTCTATCCAAACTAACTTTGCATCACCTGTCACCCTTGCTCCTCCTCCAGTAGTTTGCAAGATTCATCCCATGCAAACTTGATCAAAGAATGGTATGTTCAAACCAAGAGCCTTTTAAGTTGACTTGTCTACACATGAGCCCCTTACAATTGAGGATGCGTTCACCAATCTTGAATAAACATAGGCTTCTAAGCAAGAATATGATGCCTTGCTCAAAAATAATATATGAGAGCTAGTTCCTTTGCCTCTCAACAGAAAAACAGTTGGCTATAAGTTGGATTTTCAAACTTAAGAAGAATGCTGGTGAAACCATAGCTAGATTCACGAAAATTTGGTTGTAGAAGGCTATTTTCAAGAAGCCAAGATTGATTTTTAGGAAACTTTCAACCCTGTGGTCAAACCAACCACCATAAGGGTTATTCTCACTATAACAGTGACCTATGGTTGGCAACACAAGCAAATTGATATCAATAACGCCTTTTTAAATGGTGACCTCTATGAAGAGATCTATATGAGTCAACCACCAGGTTTTGAGACACATATTGATGGTCAACCACTTGTTTGTAAGTTGAAAAATGCCTTTTATGGCCTGAAGCAGGCACCTCGAGCTTGGTTTCACAAGCTCAGGTTGTACTTAATTGCTTCTGGTTTTGCCTTATCCAAAACAAATGCCTCATTGTTCATTAGAACTTCTAACAACATGATTCTTTATGTTTTAGTATATGTCGATGACACCATTGTCACAAGAAACCAGTCATCTTTTGTGGATGCTTTTGTCAAGACATTGGATTTACAGTTTTCACACAAGGACTTTGGGCAATCACATTTCTTCTTGGGCATTAAAGTCTCTTACAATTCAAATGGCTTGTTTTTGAGTCAAAGGAAATATGTTTTAGAATTGTTGAAAATGTGCAATATGGATCAATAAAAAACTTCCCCTACACCAATGGTCACTTTCAGTAACTTGTCAGCTTATTGTGGCAATCCAGTTGAAAATGATTCGGGATACAGAAGCATTATAGGTGCTCTACAATTTTTTATTATTACATTTCAAGGCCGTTCAAAGAATCCTAAGGTACTTATGAGGGATTCTTGATTATGGTATCACATTCAAAGTAGCCTCTCATTTGTCTCTAGTAAGATATTCTGGTGCAAATTGGGGAACAAATTTAGATAGTACAAGGTCCATAACAGGGTTTTGTGTTTCTCTAAGAGACAATCATATTTCATTGGGGTCAAGGAAGCAACATGTTGTTGCTCACTAAAGCTGAGTATAGGGGTTTAGCTCATGCTACAGCTAAAATCATCTGGCTTAAGTCCTTGTTGGCTGAGTTACCAGTTAGTTTTGATGGTTGAGCTACTATTTGGGGTGACAATTCAGGAGCAGTAATAGTGTCAGCAAATCCTGTACTACACTCCAAGTTTAAACACGTTGAGTTGGATCTATTTTTGGTTCGAAAGAAGATTGTTGTAGGCAAATTGATGATTGGCCATGTGCTTCAATAAGACTAGATTGCAATGATTCTTACCAAGCCCCTTTTAGATCCATTCTTCAGTAAGTTTAGATTTAGTCTTGGTGTTGCTAGTAAATATGAACAACAACAAACGCAAGTTCAACAAAGCAGACAATTGAAGCAAGGGCTTGCAGCTTCATACTTAGCAGTTCTATTAGTTAGCAGTTAAGGCAGTTAAGTTTGATTGTAATCTGTTAAGTTTCAATTAGAGTATTAGTCAAGAATTTATTAAGATTTATTGTTAGCAAAAGTTCTTAACTGATTCATTCACTCTCCTCCTGTATATATTCATAAGCTTGATCCTATTAATATCAAGTCGGCTCAAAATATAAAATGAGCAAATCTTTTTATTCTTTTGGTGTCCTTTGCACATCTAAACAACTCTCGCAACAAGCATTCGTTGATGCTGAAAAATATTACCAAACTAGAAGTGGTTCCGAAGTTTTAAATCGGTAGCCACTACTGCCAACTTCTCATTAATAGCCCCACCCGAATGACTCTAGCTCGATCGCAGAATCTCCTTAAACTTAGAATGCAAAAACCAAGCTCCTTTAAAACAGAAAGGAGTCCTCGCTCTTGTCGGCCGAGCAAAACCCTTGATATCAAGTAGAATAGGAAAATGACCAGATTTAACCCGCAACAAATGAAACACAACTACGTTCGAAAATGACGACTTCTACAGCGCATTACAATAGACTTTACCAAGCCTCTCCTTCATCGAATTCCAACTATTAGGCGACTAATATCAAGAAAACTTTGGACAAATAAAACCCAAATCTAACAACTCACAATCCTGAAGTACCTTCTGCATACGTCGACACCGACCACAATCAGCTTGCCAAAAATTCGATTTTTCCAAAAATATAGTTATACACAATCAATTTCATTAAAAAAAATCTAAACAATCTTTTATAACTTATTTTCTTCTCGTAAATAGACGGATGACGTGAAAAATCACATATTTAGTAAAATACATATACATATATATATATAAATGGTATAATGTAAATCACATTCAAATATGATTTAACATAATAAGCAAATTCAAATAAAATCACAATAAATGATAGTGTTATTTAGTTTTTTAATATAAAAAGTAAAAATAAAGAGGGTATGAGTAAAGTCATTATTATTTTTCTTCTTTTTGCTACTCTTTTTCATGCTTTAGGGTTTTGCTTGAATTAATTCTTTTTTTTTTTTTGGAAATTGAATTTGTTACTTTGACTAGAAAGTCGGGCTTTTGTGGTTTCGGCTGATTTCAACGTTGCTTTCATGGTCCGTTGGAAAGCTTTAATCTTAAGTCTTATGTGAAAAAACTTTCCAAGTTTTTAACTACAATTGATTTATTATATAGTTATGACGTTCCAATTCATTTTAATTTTCTTTTCTTTTTACTAAACTGGATTTTTTTTTTTATAAACGTAAATTTAAAAACTTAAATATTCCCACAATTATAACATTTTGCATTTAAATATAAAATTTATTATTCATAACAAATTAATATATTTTAGTCCCCTTAATTCAGAGAAGATGGTTGTCTGCCGTTACGATATTCTAGAAGAAGAGGAAAAATATTATGAGGAATTTAAGAATTATATACTACATATAACTTCAAATATTTATTACATGGATATTATCAAAGTAGTGTCTGATACACAAAAAAAAGAAGTTGAACAGAAAAAATTAAAATTAAATAACTTAAATGAAACAAAACAATTTAACTAATGATAATAATGTAATACGAGGATAGAACATAGGATAAATTAAATACATTTAGACTTGAATATTCCAAAAATTAAGGTCTAATCATCCGATTAACAACCATGAAGGCATGAACCCCCTGAGATAATTTTATTCAATTTCCTTTTATTTAAAGCCACACTTGCCATCTCTTATCAATACACAACATTCCAAGAAGGGTACCTAAAAAGGGCATGGATTCCCTTCATGGTAAGGTGGCATACCACCAAGAGTTCAACTACTAAAACATACCATTTTTCTTAAGAAACTAAGCACTAATGCATTGTTATAAACTACATAAATCTAATTATTTGCATAAGCATCATGGCTTATTCCTAACTAAAAGGAAAAACCGAAAACATTGACCATAATCGGTCAATCCAGGTATCCTACAGTGCAGATTGGAAAATCATCTCTGCAAGTTCCTGCATCAAGACAACCAAAATTTTCATTTTAGATTTGGTTCATACTGGCATTACATGCTATTTTCTGTTTATAGATTGTATACGGGACAGACACAGGACGGATCGCTCCGTAATGGAGTGTATATAAAAGGTAACACTGAATAAGTCGAAAAGGTTATATGAAAAGCATTGCTTTCTGTCATGTTTTATAGTTAGAAATTATATTGTTCGTAACGTAACAAACAATCTAATATGAATAACTCGCTATTTGGTCGGTTATGGGCCATAGGTCATCACAGTATAGCATGAAGTTAAAAAAAAAAAAAAAAAAAAACTTGTAAACATCTTTTTTTTAAGTAAAATGTCTAACTACCTGCTTGGCTGAAGCAACCTTGGGCTCTCCCCATTCCATGGCTTTCTTCTCAAGCATTTCAAAATCAGCTTTACCAGCCTGCTCGATGATGGATTACTTATATTATCGATTCTTCAATGGGAAATGCCGACTTTAAGCCAAAGGAGATGTTATCATTTAAAGAAAAAAGAAAAAAGCATCACCTCAATCTGGGCACCAAGTTCTGTGTCAAAGCTAGAATATCGTTTATGAACAAGCTCAGCCAAAGAACCATCCTATAATAAGGAAAATTATTAATTAATATATCAAAGCTGGGAGAAAAAGGCATTTGGTTAGAAAGCGGAGGGATAACTTTGATATCGTATTACCTCAATCAGTTTAGCAGCATTTCGGAGTCCACGAGCCAAGGTGTCCATTCCACTAATATGAGCAATGAACAAGTCCTCAACATCTGTACTCTCTCTCCGTCTATAAAACCATAAAAGGTAAAAAGATCATCACAAGTGGCTCAAGATAACAAGAATCTAGGTAAACACAACACAACTGTAAGAAAATAACGAAGGAAATGTTTACACACAATTTTGCATCGAAGTTGAAGCCTCCTGGTGCTAATCCTCCCTGCCACACACAAATGTGAAGTGTGTAAAACAGTAGAAAGTCGAACAGTCTTTTGAAGTTTGAACTATCAAAAGAAAATAAAATAAAAGTCCTCCGTATACATTTCTTATCACACTTATCATAACCATGGTTGCCTCCCCAACATCAGTCAAGAACTGATCTGTGTCCCAACCTGTATCACAAAGAAATCCATATCTTCAATGCTAAGAAGATTGTAATCCCAAGCTCATAAACATGAAATAAGAATACTTTGTAAACACTAGGAAGTTTTTAAGTTAATAATTGATCGTACCAACTTGAGGATCCCCAGTGTTTGCATCAATATTTCCTAACATTCCATTGATTCTTGCAGTCTCAAGATCATGATGGCAGCTGCAAATTACATAAGCACCATAGGTTGGCAGAGGAATTTACATGCATTCAGTTGTGGGGAAATTTTACTTAGTAATGATATGCAAATAAAATTCGAAGGCACAGAACACAACAAACCTGTGACCAGAGAGTGTGGCATGGTTACACTCAATGTTAAGTTTGAATTCCCCTGCAAAACGAAATAGTGAACAGTACGTTAAATGTAACCGCCTACCAAAAGAGATGATACCCAGATAGATCATAGCTGGACGATGCCTTGTTTTCCTTCTAAGTGAAAATGGACCTGACCAACTAGAAATTCCAATGTTCTGGAAAGCAGCATGGTTTTGAAGCCAAATACTAAACAAAATTATCTAGTTACTTGGCTCAGGTTTAATTGCTGGATATAAATATGCGTTCAACATTAGATATGTTCAACTTTTTCGAAGTATGATCATGTATGAGAAGGAAGGTCCTTGTAGGCACGAGTGTCGGATACAGCTTCTTCAAGCAAAGTAAAGAGTAAGCAAAATAGGGTTCTAGATCACAAAGTATTATAAAGCCTAATAAATTCCAATTTAGTAACTCTCTGGACTGAGGACTACAATCTCTCATCATATAATTTTTTTCTCAGCCAGCTGATTTTACCCTGTAATCATCAGGTTCTTCAATTTTTCTGGTCCTGGTATAAACTAGACCTAAACACTTAAGGTATGCTTTTCAAACCGTGCATGCAGTCTTGTTCATGAAATCAGTTATTGTTTTACCAGGCAAGAGTTAACCATGAAACAAATCCCTTCAAATACACAAGTTTAGATATTACTTTATTTAGCTATGCAGCAGTTATCAAAAATCGTCTAGCTGGCAATGTTAGATGCCAGACAAGAATTCAATAGAGCTCACCAAGCAGCCCATATTTACGCAAGAAGTTAAGTGTTGTTGCAGCATCCCAGTCATACCTGTAAATAAATCAAGCAATAATTCATATAAAGAACAGCGAACTTGACTGCCATTACTAATTGAGAAAGGAAGGGATTGTCGAAACATACTGATGTTTGGTAGGTTCTTGAGGCTTAGGTTCAATCAGTAGAGTTCCTGAATCAAAGAATATTCCGTCAGAATTCCACGAAAAAAAAAAAACTACAGAAAGACAACCCTGTGGCCCAGAATAGCATAATTTTTTTTGTCCCCCTCCTCACCACCTACATTTGCTGGAAGGGGAGCTAGCATACAGTCTTAATATTGTTATAATGGAAAATTACCATTGAATCCAATCTTCTTCTTGTAGGCAGCAGCAGCTTCAAGAAATTTTGACTGTCAAAATAAATAATTGAAGTTGCATAGTTAATAACTAAGACGCCACATTGGAAACTTGAAGAAGAACGTTTAATCAGGAAAAATGCATAAAATAGAGCACACATTTTAAGTAACATGAAACTAACAGCTGACATTGAAAAACTTTATTTAGCAGATTTCCAAGAAATGACTAACAAATATACCATATGATCAAGCTCTCTTTCCATGTCTGTGTTCAAGAGTGTTTGGTATCCCTCACGACCACCCCAAAAGACATAATTTTCTCCCCCGAGATAATGTGTCACCTATAGGAACAGAAAGCAAAATATAAAGCAATTACCAGACATAAGACCAACATAACTGTAATCTAAACACAAAATGCAATAAGTTTAATCTCAATGTTATATAGAAGTAAAAGACCACCTCCATAGCTTTCTTAACTTGAGCAGCAGCATAGGCATAAACACCCAACTCAGAGCTGAAAAGCAAACACAGAAGTAAGAATTAAGATCATCAAGGGATATATGCAAATCACTTAAGTAAGGATACCTTGTAGCAGCACCATGCATGTAACGAGGATGCATAAATAGTTGAGCAGTACCCCACAGTGGACGGATCTTGTCCCCCTGCATGGTTAAGTAATAAAGATATTCGGGAAACATATAACTTAGTCTTGTATCAAACAAGAGGGTTTAAAATTTTGAGAAAAGGGGAAAAAGAAAAAGAAAAAAGTGGAGGATAGGTCTCTACTTGAGACAAGCAATTTAAAACTTTTTGCAAATTCAGAAATTACCTGAAGTTCTTTAGCAAGTGCCACAACTTCATCCAAGTTTGAATTAGTTTCCTACAACGAAGACAATAGAAAATATGATCGATAAACAATTGTCAAAAAACCAATAGGAGAGGAGGGCAGTTAAGAGAGTTTAGTCAAAACCAGTTCATATTCAAGCATTTAGATATGAAAAGCAACTTGAAGAGTCAATAAGAAAAATATCCAACCTTTAGTGTTTTGCCATCAGGAGCAATGTCCCTGTCATGGAAACACCACCTATCAACTCCAAGCTTGTTTAGGAATTCGAAGTTGGCTCTCACTGCAATCGTTTCAAAGAGGAGCAGAGAATGTTACCATCCTGCAGACTAGTATTAATCAATAAGCACAGATTGGGAGGAAATAACTATCAATCTTACTTCTTCTTTTGGCCATAGCAATGGAATTGGTACCATCTTCCCATGGCCAAGACTTTGTGGGTGCACCAAAAGGATCGGCACCTGTTCCACGAAATGTATGCCAAAATGCAACACTAAATCTCAACCAGTCCTAAACAATTGACAACAAGATAGCAATCATCAACATCTTGATAAATCTTATACGTGTTAAGAATGGGAAATTTGAAACTAACCTTCATTTTCTTCCCAAGAATCACTTCTTCTGCGTTGTACCATTTGTATGAAAGTGGATTCTTGCTAGAAGGACCCTGCAGTCAAAATTACTATTAAATAACAAGTATTCGAATAATTAATGCTATGGTAATCAAAAGTGCTTTGAGCTAAGAATGTATTCCAAATCTCTAATAATATATCTCCAAAAGAGAAAGATGCAAGGTTTCAAAACACAGAATATATTCAACCCTTTAAATTATTCAAATTATATTCAACCCTTTAAATCCTACAGGGGAAGTAACCCTTTTTTTCGCTGTTTTGGGGTTCCGACTCTAGAGAGTCGATATTCACCGATATTGACTATGATAACATTCATTTCCTCTGCAACTACAACAAATAAGACCTAAGTTAAATCCTGCAGGGGATGTAACTCTTTTACCTCATACTTAATTTTGGGAACTCCAGGGAAAAATTCCCCTTCCCATTCACCTTCTTCACCACATTTTCCACCGAGATCAGCAGGGCATGTTTCTGGTACAGCATTCTACAGGCAAAAACAATTCCAATTCACAAAAAATAAAAAATTGGAAGCAACAAATACATAAAGAATACATTTAAACATCACAAATTAAAGTTCTTTTACCACTATGAAAAAGACAGCATTCATAAAAAGAACTAGTAATAAAATCCTCCCAGCCATACTTTTATGCGTTACTATTATGCGAACTGAACCCTGCAAAAAATAAAAAAATAATAATAACTATAAGTAATCCAATCAAAGAAAATATACTTAAGAATTATTCAGATCACCACATATCAAGTTAGCATCAAAGGAAGAAAAAAATTTAAACACCAGAAATAATAGTCGGAACAACCAATAGTGATGCCGACAGTGACAAAAAAAAATCACTTTGCATGCTAAAAAAAAAGTCTTTCTTTTTTCTGATGAATACCCATCATCAGATACCACATAAAAACAACAATTTTTTTTAATGACTAAACCCATAAAAATCATTGGTTAATAGCAAATAAAAAAAAGACCCTTTGAAAATCGAAAAAAAACAACAACATAATAATCGAAAGAAATAATGGCAGAAAGTGTTAAACAAAGATAGAGGACATACAGATTTGATTAAGAAAAAAAGGGTTTTGATAAGAAGAACAGAAACAAGCACTGAGGATGATGACTCTGTACTTATAGCTACATTGAATTCATAATTATATAAAAAATTATTACATTTTTTTGGATAAAGATTACGTGTCTTACTGTCACCGTTTTCGGTTCTCTTTGTCTAAAAATCTTTTAGCTAATTTTTAGGAATTTACATGTTTTTCTTTTTGGTAATCGGATTCTACATGTTTTTAGGTATAAGTTAGCTGCTAAAACATGTTATTCTTTTTAAAATAATAATAATAATCATAATAAAACACTAAAAAATATATTTTTAAAAAAAGTTAAAATTTTTTAAAGAAAAAAAGTGTACTTTTTTAATATCAAGTTGTTTGTTTTTATCACTTGATTTATTTTGTTATTATAATGATAATTTTGATTATCTTATGATTTTTTGAATTAAATTAACGGATATTATCAACACGTAATGAATTTATTAAATTTATTTATTTTTAATAAGTAATGTATATTAAAATGTATTGATAATATTGAGTATTATTTTTTTTGACAAAGAAAAAAATAAAAAGGACAAATTACGTCACATAACTCATTTCTCCAAATGGGGATATTTAGAAAATTAGTAATCATTGACTATCTAAATAAGCCAATTTGACCGGTCTATCAGCTTCTTGGTTCGCTTCTATGGGGATATGACAGATACTCTAATGTTGAAACCGAGGCACCCACTTAGGAATTCTCATAATCAAAACAGAATTTGATCCTCTTGTGAGTTCTTTCTGTATGACAGTAGCTTCTTCAAGATTATTCATCTCAACTAACACATTATCGTAGCCTCAATCAATCAAGATGTCTAAGCCATCTAAGATGTCTTCCAATTTAGCCTCGAATATTAAGCAACTCCCTAAAAATTTGTTAAAATTAAAGATCCAATTCTCAACTTCGTCTCGCAGAATTCCTCCTGCTGAAGCAGAGTCATCCTCAAACCTTACGAAACCATCAATATTCAAGTAGACACAGTTTCCATGTAGATTGGAACACAAAGTTGGAGCCTGGAGTGATATTGTTAGGTCCCTAGCTGCCATCATTAACTATTTGGCCCAGCTATAGGAGACTTTAATAGTGTCGATACTATTCCAATACATCCCTTGAAAAATAAAGAGATTGTAATTTTTTCATATGCGCCATATTAGGATCTCAAAAAAGCATTTCCAATCGACTTCTCTAAATCTCAATTCATATTTGTTATGCAAGTTTGAGACGATCTATTCCTACATATTACCTATTTATATAACTTTTGGTTTATTTATATATGTATAAACTTGTATTGTGTTTATATAATTTTTTTATATTGTATTGTATTTTATTATATTTTAAATATTATTTTAATTTGGTAAAATATATTATTTTAATATTATATCCGTGTTGTACCTAATTAGTATCATATAAAGGATTATTAATTTTTTAGCGTTTTTCTAACTTATAAATAAAGATATTTTTTTTAATTCATAGAAAGAGTCCATATTTATTTTTATTCTTTAAAATTATAATATATCTAATATCTAATTTAATATGTATGTCTAATATTTAATTTTGATAGAGATTCATTTACATAGGTGTAGAATTAACTTTTATATATTTTTTACATTTAATATTTTAAAATTTTAATCGTTGAATTTATTGATATAATTATACTTGTTACGCATGCAGATTCTCAAACTAATCTGGTATATTTGTCATATTGATCTATATATATTAACATTTATTGAATGGTTGAATTTTTTTATATAAAACAAATAGTTAGCAATTTCTCATGTACGTCAAATTTGACATGCATAATATATATGAATGGAATATGAAATATGACAGTTGGATCATTAAAATATTAATCATACAAAAATATACAAAATGGTATAAAACTAAAGTAGATTTGCACCGTTGTAAGTGGATATCTCCCCTTTAATCTAATCTTTAATCTAATCTAAGGTAGCGTTTGATATGGTGGAAAGTGATAACTTTTTTGAGAATTTAATCCATTGGAAAGTGATTCTAATGTTTGATATGTCAAAAAAAAATTATTTTCTTTGGAATCTAACTTTACTTTAGGAATTTCCTTCCCATAAATATGGGAATGTGATTCTCATAATAAAATGTGGGAAAATTACTTTCTTGTGTAGGTTGAAAAGTTACTTAACATTACCAAAGAAAGGTAATATCCATGCTTCCTTTCTCTTTACAATTTATGTTGCCTTATATGCTATAGCAACTTGGAACTGGCTTCCTAATAGCCAGTGTGATTCATTCAGTAAGCAGGAAGACTGCAATCCTTCTAAGAAAAGTTGTCGAGATGGTTGAATTTGATTTGGACCAAACAATCTTTAAAGAGATAGTAAAGCACGCTGAAAAGATACATGGTAGATCCTTCCTACCATTCCTATCCCTGATTTTTCAAATCTTGCACAAGCAAAACCCGCGAGTTGTCCGTGCCACTAAGTAATATGAAAAGCCTGTCCCAGAGCTCAAATTCTCCCATAAGGGCCTAGAAGGCAAGCACACAACCAATGAATCAAAGGAGGAACCAGTTTGCATTGATGATTGACGTATTGCCAGACTTCGAGCTGAAGCCAAAATAGTAAAGAAGATCAAAGACAAGCAAAAGAACCTTCGTGCTGAACTTCACTCTCTTCCTGATGAAGATTAAGTTGGCAATCTTGTTGATAAAAAAGGGGAAATTACTCAACGGGATATGCTGGTGAAAGGGTTGATATGGCGCTACTATTTATGCAAATGTTGTTTTTTATTTAAAAAACTTTTATTTGATTTTGGGATTTTTTAAGGATTCTAATTTGAACTTAATGCTTGTGGTGGATGAATATTTTTGTTTACATTGGTTGTTTATAATTTCCTATTAATTCATTAGCTTATAAGTATTGATTCCAATTTCAAACTAAGCATTGATGGTTAAATTATTTAAATTATTTTCTAAGTTAAGTAGATTGGATCAAAGGGAGTATGGTAAGGGGAGTTGTTGATTGATTGTTGAATAAGTATCTTGTCTTGTATGTGTTTTGCTCAACAAATTGCCAAATGGGGGATTATTGAGATATTTGAAGTTGTTGCAATGTGCTAAGAGAAGTGTCCATTTCCTCAGCCGCTTTGGAAGACTAGCAATTTATTGAACTATATCTTTGGGTTTTGTTGATGTTATGGAACAAATCAAACCCATCAATGAAGATCAATTCACTTGTAGAAACTTATTTGGAAAGTCGAAATAGATCAGATTGAGTATATCAAATTCCTTAGATAGAGGAAGTTGGATCGGACCAAAACGTTAATGACTTAGCTATCAACCGTCCATGTTTACCTTGGTTGTTAATATATATTATATTTAGCTATTTTAGCTTTTGCTTAGTCGAGATTGTGATAAATCTTTATTATGTTAGTCTTGAAAACTTTATATACTTGAGAGACTTGTATAGGTGAATTGATTATTGAAAACACTTATTTGTTCAAGTGCACTTGAGTTTGTAAAACCTTAAAGTTGTGGTTTTACAGACTAAGTTCTTAGGAGAGAATTTGGTGATGAAAGATTTAGTCTTTGAGGTACAAGAGTGAGGATTCTTCACTTGAGTGTGTTAGAACTATATTCACGTTGTTGTATTTGATTGGAGATAGTAGATTCTTCTCACTCAGCTAGACTTCGTAAACGTAGGGAAACTAAATTGCATAAACAAACTTTGTTGTTCCCTGTTTTGTTTGTGCTTGTCACGACGCTTGTTGAAGTGTCTACTTTCGCTATCACTTTTTCTCCTACTTTATTTGTTACATAGTAACTATTTCTGGCCAACATTTACTTTTATGTGAAAGTGATATCTTTGAATATATATATATATATATATATATATATATATATGAGCCAAATACGTAGTCAGCTCTATATGAGCTTGTCACAGAGATTCAATTGACCTATAATTTATTCATTTATTAGCAATGTGAAATTACTAGACATTGCAATCTACCAATAGATAGTTTGTGGTTAGCGTGGCAATGAAGAGGATGGAGGTGATGAGAAGCGAATTAGTTGGTGAGGGAGCTATGGCGTGATTTAGTAGGTTGGTGTTAAATGGAGGCTTAGATTTATAGATTGTGTCGAGAAGTGGAGGTGAGTAGGATTGTTATAGATGTAGTGATTATAAAATAATTTTTTTTTTAAATTTAATGACCTAACCATAAATTTATGTAAATATAAGTAACTAATTTTAGAATTTATCCTAAATTTTATATAATCAAATCATCTAAAAGCTTTTGTAAAATTCCAAGATATCAAAAGCTAGAAACATGTAACATTGAAAAAAATACAAAAAAACGACGACTTTATTCATCATTTTCCAAATATAGATGAAGATATTACAACGTACACGATTCTCAAAAAAAAGTTGTACACGTAAATTTCTCGTGATAGTTTTATTACAGAGCCAACTTTCAATTTATAATTTATTTTTATATTATAAAATTTTATGTAAAAAATATATTTTTGAAAAGTTATTTATTATATAAATAAAATTAAAGTGTTAACGACTAACGACTTGTGTATACTTTTTTTCCTTTTTCTTTTTATTATCAATTTTGGGTTTCATCTTTAAGTTTAGCGACAAAGCAAGGTAATTATTTTAGGAAAGGTAAAAAAATGAATTATAAAATTTTGAAAGGATTAAAATAAAACTTTATTATTATATTAATTTTTAATTTTATAAAATTTAAAGGGTTAAAACGATAATTTTACCATATTAGGGATGGAAGGTCACTTCTCATCTCTATCAACGCGGATGCTTTTTTTTTTAAATTGTTTTATTTAAAGATTTTATATAAAATTAAAAAATAAAATAATATTGATTTGTTATGAAATAAAATAGAAAATAAGACAAATATGAGCATAAAAGACAACATATTTTTATTGATTAATAGAAATAATTTACAATATTTTTCTGAAGTCTATAATTATTGACATAAAAAGTATATATGATATAAAATTTTACTTCTAATGATTGTTAGAGTCCTAAAATGCATTAAACTTATCTTGATTTTGATGAACATCCATTTAATAATAAAATATTCATGACATTATTATTATTTTTAAATAAATAAATTTTAAATTTTTTTATATTTGAGTTAGTACCAATTAATTCATAACAAAAATCCAATCATGAGCATTATAATATCATAGATAACTATTACATAGTTTATAATGAAAAACTTAAATTTAAATTTAAATTATCAAAATCCTTTCAAAAAAAATAATTATCAAAATATATAAATAATATAAAAGTATTTTTAATATTTTATTATTTTAAAATAGTATAATAGATTTTTCATGTTGGCCTTGGAAAAACAAATACTCGATTAATCCAAACTTATAACATATTTTTATATAGAGGTATAAATATGTAATTTGATTTATTTTTAATATATGGTTAATTATTGGTAAAAAGTTTTTCCCAGTGCCTTTTAATTTTGAAATTGTGTAAATTGGTCTCTCTCGGAAAAAATCAAAGCAATTTAATTCCAAACTGTTTCGAACGTGAGTAACTAAAGACAATTAATCATGATGTTAATATATTTTGTCAATTGTACATAATTTTAATTTGTATAACAACAAATTTAGCCCTTAGTATTTACATGTTTTGTCAGTTTGGTCTTAATTCTAAAAAATTCAACAAATTTAACATCAACATTTACACAAATGTTACAGGCTAAATTTGTTAAATTGGGACCACATTGATAGAATGTCTAAACTTTGAAAGCTAAATTTGTTATCATACCAATAAAAATTACGTACAATTAACGTAAAATATTAAGTTGAGACTAATTGTCCTTAATTGCTCACTTTAAAAATTAACATAGATTAAATTACTCTGATTTTATTTTTTTTAGAGGGAAAAGGGCAAAAGGAATGAAAGTTGATTTTATTAAGGAGAGATTAAAGCAACAGCAATAGAATAGCCTTATAAGGGCAAAGATGGGCAGAACATTTGACGTGGGCAATGGAGAAACAACAACCATTTAAAAAGACAACCACCAAATTAAAATAGAAATTGAAGGCATTTAGTTGACCATTCATTTCCTATCATCTGCTAACACACCAAGCAACACATCCTTATAGGCTCCTTTAACTCTCTCTTCTATTTTGTCCTCAAACTTTGCAGCGATTCCCTTCAAATCTACGTCTTCTTGTGTTGCAACCAAGCGAGTCAGTGCTTTTTTTGCATCTTCCTTCGCATCCTCTCTTAAAGCTGTATCGAAAACCTAGAAATAAAGAGAATTTATCAAGATCAAATATGCTTATGAATTAGATTAGATTTGTTCTTGCATCCAACTGGAAGTAAAACATATTAAAATGTAATTTGAGCCAACTTGAATCACTAAAAGAGCACGTAGCTTAAGGTTTAGACGTTAATTATGTTACCCTGGTGAAATATGTTTGAGGGGTGCACAGGCATTCCACTGTCTCTTTCAAGAGCAACTCGACTTCAAGGTCCTAAACCAAAAGCAATACAAATACATAAGAAATTAAAAACTCCATTGATGGATGAATTATCTTGTATTTTTTGGTTTTGTTTTTTATTACCTCAGTGATGGTTTTGGCAGAAATTTTCTTGTATTGTTCATAGACTACTTTAAGATGAGGCTTACTCCTTGTAGTTAGAATCCAGATAACTTCATCCTCCTCCATAGCCTTCTTCTTATGATCACCATTATTATTCTTGATTGCATTTAAAAGTGCTTTGGCCTCCGATTTTGCAGCGTCTTCCTTGACCTTTGGTCCTTCATATCTGTAAGCACTCACCAATGCCACCAACAACTGCTCAAAACAACACATAAATCTAATTATTCCGCAACAAAACAAGTTTAAAATATACAAATGTGTAAAAAATGATAGATGGACCTTGCGCTCGGAGCCCTTAACGTGGGAAGCAAGATCTTCCTCGATGGAACGGTCGAAGAGGGAATGGTAGGCTTTTCGGGCACCCAAAAGTTGATCGGATGATCGGGTGCATGCTATTTCAACAATCACGTTATAGTGTGGAGGTCCCTTCTTCAACGCCTTTTTCAACAATCGAGCATCTCTCTCCCATGGATGCATCAGCGAAAGCACCACAACATCCTGATGTTTATATTCATAATATATAATTACTACAAATTATTTTATTTAAGCTTTACGATCACAAAGTCAGATTATACAGCCAATGAAATAGATAAGAATATATACCTTAAATAGCTTGAATTCAGCTTTAAGACTCTTGATGGCACTGTCGTTCCATCGCTCAAATTGACGTTCATCCTCAAGGAAGAATTTGGAACATCCTTTCCTCATGGATTTCTTGTGCTCATTTTGTGATTTTGTCAGTATTGAAACTAGTGATTTTTCATCAACTCCAATCCCTAAATTAATTGAAAAAACAAAATTAACTAATCTATAGCCTTCGATACTAAAGATTAATTAGCAATAATTTGTCACAAATGATGACATATAATTCTTGTAATGCCAAATTTAGTAGGCTTAACTTTTAAGGACTTGGCTATCCGTCTAATCCAGGGCCTTGCATAGGGTTGATATGAATTTGGGTCGCCTCATTTTCTTACACAATATTTTGTTATTTTCTAATACTAGTATGAGTTCGATTCAAGCTACTCATTAGACTAAAACCTTGCTTTACTAGTTGAATTTATAATTAAATTCATGCTGTAAACAAGTTTAATTTGAATATGATGAACAGCCATTGTGGACTACAATGTTAAATACTAAAAAAAAAAAAAGCTCAACAAATGTTTAGAAAAGAAAATGTTTCATTTCCCCCTCCCCTTTGGATCTCAATATTGGAACAATGCAAAAATTAATTAACTCCAGTCGATTGAGTCTTAGCTCGATTAGTATTGATATTATTGTTAGTGTAAAAGGACGAGAGTTTGAGTGCACTAAAGCACATTACCCTCCTATTTAAGAGTTGGTAGGTATTGTATAAAAAAATAAATATTATAAGAACTTATAATAATATTAATGTTGAAAAAACTAATTAAGCCCAAAAGAGATAATAAATGAATTTAAGTTGAAACTTTGAATTTCACATGAAATCATTTGTAGTTATCATATGCCACCTAAAAGGAATTGATGATATCAAAAAAGGAAAACAAAACATTATATTACTTAATAACCTATATATATAATTATACCCTTAGAAGATTTCTAATCTAGTTAAGTAATACCAATTTAATTAGAAAAAAGTAAAATATAAAATTAATAAATATAAAATTATCTAACTTATATAAATCACTGGTTAAAATTTTTATCAAACATTTCTTTTAACACGAATTCAATTTATGTCACTTATCTTTTATCTTTAATATTGTATAAAAAACAAATTAGACAAAAAGTAATTATTCATTATAAAAACAAACTCAATTTACTAAAAAATTATTATCATATTTTATGAATATATATATTTATAAAATGCAACTACTTAAAATATATATATATATTTGACCTACATGTCAAATCATATATGCAATTGACACACTTACTATATTTATAATTATATATTCTTTATTTCATAATTTATAATTTCCTTTCCAATTTTGATATTGGATTAATTCAAAATATCTATATATATATATATAAAAAAAAAAGGTTATAGGGAAAGAAGATATGAAGAACCTGACAAGGCATTGTTGAGAACTTCCACTTCACAAGGATTAGCCATTTAATTTTCCTTAATCTAAAATAGAGTTTTGGAGTATGAAAGAGAAAGACTTGACACTCTATGCATGGCTCAAATGCCTTCCATTTATATCAACCTATGAGGTTATTTTTGTCAATAAATTCCCTCAAATTTAGGGTATTTTTGGAAGATTGCATATGAGAATTAAAGGAAAAAGTAAAAGAATATATATAAAGAGAGAATAAAGAAGCAATAATAATAATGTTAGTAATAACTTATAATACATATATAAGCAAGTAGTTTATTATGCAAATCTAAAATTCGTGCATGTCATAATACCTTTAATACTTATAATAAATAGGTTTTGAAAAGCATGTATGTTGAATAATAAAAATAAAAAGAAAAAGAAAAAGCAGTTGCATGTACATGTACATGTACATGTGCATGCCTTTACACTTCTTTTTACTATTAATTTAACAAATAGTTTCCTTTTTCTTTTTCATATTATACTAATAATTAGCATGCAAAATTATTTAACATTCTACTTACTTATGATTTATGTAAATGCGATGCCACATATATTATATATTATGCAAATGAGATGCCATTTTTTTTTTTACAAACATTTTATTATTACGTTGTACGTTTCTTGCATCTCTCAATCTTCCTTTCTTTCCTAATATATATATATATATATTATGTATGATACAGATTCTTGTATTAAAAGTTGAATTATATTTTATTTTTTCTATTTATAAAATAAGTAAGTTAATCTTTATATATTAAATCAAAGAGTAAATTAATTATTTCTGTTTAAAATTTTCATCCATTTGTACTATTAAAAACTGAAGTAATTGATAGAACAAAAAAAATGACATACAGTACTATGCCATGTGTACCTCATTTTAATTTACAGAGATCAATTTTAACATCATAAATGTTAGACAAAAAGACTAATTTATTTTTTAATATAATATATACGAATTTATTTATTAATAAAAAATAAAATATAATTCATAGATAATTTTACGTATCATGTATATAGGGACTTAGCCGTGAAGCAACATATAGATCAGCGACATCTAATCATATGGGGGCATTAATTTATTATCGTTTTATATAAAATTGAATTGGAGCACTATTTTTTATTACACTTCCATTTCAATCTTGGTTTTTGAGTGTCAAAACGAGGAGCTTTTAAGTCTTTAATTACTACGGTAAGGGTGTGTTGACTTATTACGTAAATTTAACTTTTAACAACTATATATGGATTGTTATATTCTCTAATTAATAATGGATTTTGTGACTATTTTTTTTTTGGGGGATTTAGTAAAATTTTTAAAAAAATTTAAAAGTTTAATAAGAATTATTTTAAAAAATTAAGAGTTTGATTAAATTTTTTTGAGGTTAATAAGAAATTTAAAAAAATTTAAGAGAACTTAATTAAAATTTTTAAAAAGATTAAAAGGTATAAAATTTTTTAAATAAATTGAGCAGACCTAATTAAAACAGTCTGCCTCTTTGTTTAAAATAGTGAAGTAAAAAACACTTCACAAAAAGTTTTAGATAACTACATGGATACTCACACGCCCATGTGACCCTGGGACACGCCCGTGTGACCCTGGGACACGCCCGTGTGACCCTGGGACACGCCCATGCTGCAAGCCGTGTTCGACCCTGTGTAACTTTCTAACTTATACGCACGGCTGTGCCACACGCTCGTGTGTTAGCCATGTGGTTAACTAATTCAATTCGAAATTAGATGTAAGTTTCACACGGCCAAGACACATGCCCGTGTTCTAGGCCGTGTAGCACACACGGCTGAAACACACACCCGTGTCTCTACCTGTGTGCTCAATTCTGAGCATTCTGTTTCTCAAAATTAAAGTGCAGGGGACACACGGCCTAACTACATGTCCATGTACTTAGTCGTGTGTCACACACGACCTAGACACACACCCGTGTGTCTACCCGTATGGATAAAATAAAGCCATTTCCTAGCCTCATTTGTCACCTAAATTCACCATTTTCTTGCACCAAAACATACCAAGTACAATTCAACCATTCCAAGCATTCAAATTAGGTAATTTCCATCATTCAACATGGCATATCATTGCATGCATACATTTTTACCATCTTACCTTGGTTCAATCCATGTGTTAAACATATTTTGATCAACTACTTAACATATATGTAGCTATCATAGTTTGACATTACATGTATATCAAAACAACTTATTACTAGTCATTCCGATGGCTAGATTACAAGCATCATTCACATTTACATGCCAATATAGCCAATATAACCTATACATGCTATTGTAACCATAATTGCTTTACCATATTGTACCGGCATTGGCCGATGGATAGTGTGAGTGAACTCCGTCGAGCTTCTAATCCAACGAGCTTCCGATTTACTCTAAAATAGGGAAATAAAACTAAGTAAGCATAAAGTGCTTAGTAAGTTCAAATAACATGGTACTTAATTTACCATTCATTCTATTTTGAGGTAACTATGTAAGGCATAATCAATCAATTTAACCTCAAGCCCTACACACATTCTCATTGCCCTTGTTAGTCATATATTCCATAATAACATCAAAACATATATGGGCTCAACAACAATCAAGTTTCCAAACACATATGCTTTCCACAACATGTATTCATTCAACATGCATAATTCATCTCATTATTTCAAGTATAATTTCATAATAGTTCATTTCGAGTTTAGACCATTTCATATAAGAACTTTACTCATATTACTCGGAATATCAAGGTCACGATTAGTACACTCAAGGTGTACGAGTCTATAATCAAGAATGAACATATATTTATCAAATAAAGTCCATGTACAAATATCATCATCTCATGTTTTCATATATAATTTGTCATATGTCATCATTTGCTTGTATTTCAGACGGATACGTGTAATAACTCATTTCTTATCCATATCTTTTCATGTCAAGATTTTTACCCGTTGAATTTATCTAAAATATCGATGGTTACACAGGTAGTACACTCGAGGTGTACAAATCAGGATCCGTCAATTCATATTCAATGGTACTCATAAGGTACTATTTCAAATAGTACACTCTCGAGCCACACATATATACAAACAATAGGATTACCAGTCCAGGCTAAATACTTTTTATGACATATGCTCTAAAGAGCTTGATCTGGATTACCCGTCCGAGCTAAATCCAATACATAACATGTGCTCGAGAGGACTCACATCAGGATTACTCGTCCGGGTTAAATCATTCCATAAATGAGGTCAATAGGATTACTCGTCCGAGTTACATCCCGTCGGCAACAAATGCAGGACCTCATTCATTTCGGGAAATCACATATCCATCGATTTGCCACTTTATTCAACCGGGATTTGAACATTTTTCTCAAGCATTATCGGGCATGTGATTATTTCATACATCCGCAACATTCATATAATTCAAATAAATACATTCCACATTCATTTCAAGCATATAAGTAACATTCTCATTATTTATCCTTTATCATTTATCGGGCATTATCATTTAATTTAAACATTTTTATTTATCGGGCTTGATCGGATATGTAATCATTTCACATATTTATAAAATTTATACAATTTGCATAAATACAATCAATGCAAGCATGTAAATGAACACAATTTAGTTACACGAACTTACCTCAACAATTGTTCGTGTACGAAAAATCTACTAATCCGACTTTTTTTCTCTTTTATTCATTCTAGCTCTGAATTTGATCTATCCGGATCTATACGAGTAAATTTGACATCAATTTATCATATTTTATATTCAAGTGGAATCAATTTTTATCCTAGGCAAAATTACCATTTTGCCCCTAACTTTTCCATAAATTCCCATCTCATCCCTAGGCTCGGAAAATAAAATTTGTGCAATTTACTCCCTATTCCAAGCCTAACCAAAATCCCATTAAAATTTTACAGCACATGTATTCATAAAATTTTAGAATTTTTCATCAAATTTCACAACTTTACATTTTAGTCCCTAAATCATGTTTTCATCAAAAATTACTTTGTAAAAGTTGTTTATCTATCAACAACCTTTCATTTTCTACCATAAATTTCATATTTCCAGCATATTCATCCATGACCAAAATTTCATACTTTGATAACTTCTCAAATTGATCCCCCAAATAGATAGATTAGACTATCACGGTTTCAAAAATATAAAAATTACTAAAAACGGGGCTTGATTACTTACCCAAATAAGCTTGATAAGTCTTATTCCTCTCTCCTAGTGTTTCCATGTATTATTTTGGGGAAGAATATGATAAAAATGATTTTTATTTCTATTTAATAATTTATCATCTTTTAATAATTTTGATTTCCAATTTAGTCCTTAGCCTTTTTCTAATTTTCCATGGATGAATCATCCAAAAATATCTACTAACTTTTCATTAATGGTCTAATTATCATATAAGGACCTCTAATTTTGAATTTCATAACTATTTAATCCTTATAGCTACTAGAATTCAACTTTTGCATTTAATGCGATTTGGTCCTTCTCGGAATTAAACACATAATCGATAAAATTTTCTTTTCAAAATTTTCACATGACATTTCTAACATAATACGGATCATATAATAAAATAAAAATAAATTTTATTTTCAGCTCGGATTTGTAGTCCCGAAACCACTTTTTTTATTTCACCAAAATTGGGGAGCCTTGCAACTTGGAAAATTTTTGAAATTTCGCGAAAAATTCTTAGAGTTTCCGCTTAAGTCCCGACTTAATTTTGAAGCTCGAATTGGGTCTCAAGGGCCCAATTAAGGGACGTTTTGAATGATCTCGATAAATGAGTAGTAATTTACATAATTATTTGTAAAATGTTCTAAAAGTTCCAGTAATACTTCAAAACCCTGTTCGGACAACGGATACATATTAGGGGTGTTACATTAGTGGTATCAGAGCTACGGTTTAGTTAGTTCTCAGACTGAACGTAGCATATGTGGAGTTTAGAAATACATGCCATTATATAACCTGTGATAGTGTGATATCTCCCGACTCTAATGAAAATTGTCTTACAAATAGACAGAGATGCTTTTCACCCGAGCTAATTGCAATACTGCTGGAAGTGATACTCATGTACCTGAGTAAAAATGTTACTCATGATGAAATAAAATTCGAAAAGGCACGGATAAATGTTTTATAGTACATAAGAATGATAAATGTTATGTTATATGAGTATATATATGAAAGTTAAAATTTAAGACTTACGATCTCCACCCCCTCACCAGTACAGTTTTATACAATGAAATTTGCAAGATTTATATTGATTAAGTTCATAAGTGTGAAAGAAGAGTTCAAAGGCTGAATGATTAATGATGTAGTCAGAATTGAGAATGGGTTAGTAAGTAAAGACGGTATTAAAAGAGATGTTAGATTTTTTTGAAGATTATTCTGAATATGTGATGTCATTGTTAAGGAAGAAGATTATTCATGAGTAATCGACTTATCCAGATATGATATTTATAGAACGGATTAGCCAAAATTTTTTCCAAATTGACTCTTTCAGTGAACTGAATAATGTAATATTATTGATGACTTTATTAGTCAGTGGAATAGTAATGAAATTGCAAAGATATGTGAATACAGCTGTTATAATTGAGTATATTACAACAATCTCTTCTGGGTATTCTACATGTTCTGTTATTCTCAGAGGCATATGAAATTATGCATGTACAGATGCAATATTTATCGTATTGAAAAGCTAGTAAATTATGATAGATGGAATTACTGAAAGTCTGGTTGACTCATGGGCAATATTGCTCTATCATACTCGAGTTTTCTAATTTATCATGATTGATATAAGATTAAATGATAAGGTTCATATGATATCATCTTCTACTTCTACTAATTGAAGCCCTGACTTGCGAATATGCAAGTTATATTGTCTTTATCACAGTTGTTTCTACTGAGTATGAATGATATTACTCTACTGAATTTTCTCTGAGATATCATTAATCTCTTTATTATATAAACATGGGTTATTTGTGAAAGGTATTCTTTGATCGGAGGTAATTACATTTATTACCGTTATAAATATTGACTCGATCATGAGGTATGGTGATAAAGATCACAGATTATAAAAACTGTATTATTGCATTGGTTATTATTGGGGCCACTGTCGATTTTCCCTATTTTAAGTTGAGGTGCACTATAGATGTTGAAGTGTTGCCTTATCTATACAGCTAAAATGTCAGTCATATTATTGCACAATGGTTTAAAATCTATCTGATGGTTGTGGCTTTGGAAAAACTCAAAGCTCTAATGTTAATAATTGAAATAGCTACATTTATGACCCAGTCATTACATAAAAGAGGTAAGATTTGAATGGACAGATAAATATCAGTAAAGTTTTGACCAGTTGGAAGCTCTGTTGATCGAAATACTAATTCTGGCTCAGCTTGAATTAGGTAAGGAGTTTGTTATTACAGGTATATATTATTGAATAGGATTAGATTATGTTCTGATGCAGTAAGGCAAGGTAATAGCCTGTACTTTCAAATAGTTAAAAACCACATAGAAAGAATTACTTGATACATGATATAGAATTGACAACTATTGTTTTTGTGTTGAAATCTGACAACATTACTTGTTTGGTGAAAAATATCATATATTCACTGATTATAAAAAGTTGAAGTATCTGATGTTGCTAAAAGATTTGACTATGAGATAGCGTATATGACTTGAATTGTTGAAAAATTATGGTTTGACAATTGTATATCAATTGGAAAGAATGAATGTGGTTACAAATATTATGAGTAATAAATCCCTGTATACTTTGCAAGCTATGGATACCAATTATGATTGTCTGATAATAGCTTAATTTTAGTTAAGTATAGAGCTAAACTGATGTTTCTCCAACGGAACAGTGAAACTCAGAAAAGTGATAATGAGTTGTAAGTTAAATGCATACAATGTGAAATAATTTTTGATTTAGAATTCCAGAATAGACCTAATAAATGTTTGTCATTAAGAGACAGAGTCTGTGTATTAAAGAATTTAGGGCTTGTACAGAAAATTATACATGAATGATCACAGTGGTACTATGTTTGTTTATCTGGGGAATGATAAGATGCACAACGATTTGAAAAGATGTAGTAGTAGCCGGAATGAAATGTGGTATTTCTGAATCTGTATTTAAATGTTGGATGTATCAGTAAGGTAAGAATGAAACTTTCAAGATGGTTATAGCCAGCAAAGATACTGAAATGGAAATGAGACAAAGTTACTATGAACTTTATATCAAGATTATCCTTGTCTATGAAAAAGAAAAATACTATTTGAGTAATTGTTGATTTTTTGACAAAGCCTGCACATTTTTTTCTGGCATGAATGGATTTCTCACTTGATAGATTGCCCGAATTATCTGTTTTTTAGATTGTCAGATTATATGAAGTGCTAGTTTCTGTTATTTCTGATAGAGATCTACAGTTTAAATTCTGAATCTGAAACAAGTTACAAGAAACTCTGGGTATAAGGTTACATTTTAGTACTGTATTTCATTTTCAGACAGATGGTCAATCTAAACATATGATTTAGAATTTAGAAGATGTGTTTCGATGTTTTGTACTTAAATTTGAAGGTAACTGGGAAAAGTATTTGCCTCTGATTGAATTTGCTTATTATAACAGTTGACAATCAAGTACAAATTTTTTACTGTACGAGGCTTTATATGGTCACAAATATAAAGCTCCAGTGTTTTGGACGGAGTTCAGTGAGAAAAGATACATGTAGTAGATTTAAATTTTTTGAACCCGAAGAATGATGAAAGTGATCTGAGACAATTTAAAAAGTAGTATTTGATCATCAGAAATTCGATGTGAATTAAAAAGGAAAAGAAATAGAGTTTCAATCGGCAACAAAACATTTTTGGAAGTTTCAACATGGAAGAAATTTCTCCGATTTGGCGGTAAAGGCAAATTAATTCTATGGTTTAATGGGTTATATGAGATCATTGAAAAGAATTAGACCTGTTGCGTATTGATTGGTATTGTTATCAGAGTTCTATGGAATTCACAGTGTTTGTATGAGTATATGTGTTATGACAGTATCGATCAGACCCATCATATGTTAATGCTTTGATAAATATTAAATTCAACCTGACACGACTTACAGTGAGGGACTAGTTGAAATTCTGGCATGTGAAGTGAAAGAAATGAAAAATATAAAGGTAGCTTTAGTGAAAGTTCTTTGACAATGATATGATATAGAGAAAACTCTCTAGGAACCGGATGGAAACATGAGAAAGTAATATTTGAATCTCCTTACTGGTAAAATTTTCGAGGACAAAAATTCCTTAAGGGGGGAGAGTTGTAACAGCCTAATTTCGGTGAAATTAGAACAGTGGTTTTGGGACCACAAATCCGAGCTGAAAATAAAATTTATTTTTATTTTATTATATGATTCGTATTATGTTAGAAGTGTCATGTGAAAATTTTGAAAAGAAAATTTTATCGATTATGTGTTTAATTACGAGAAGGACCAAATTGCATAAAATGAAAAAGTTAAATTCTAGTAGCTGTAAGGATTAAATAGCTATGGAATTCAAAACTAGAGGTCATTATATGGTAATTATACCATTAATGAAAAGTTAGTATATATTTTTGGATGATTCATCTATGGAAAATTAGAAAAAGGCGAAGGACTAAATTAAAAATCAAAATTATTAAAAGATGATGAATTATTAAATAGAAATAAAAATCATTTTTATCATCTTATTCTCAAAATAATACATGGAAACCCTAGAAGAGAGGAATAAGACTTATCAAGCTTATTTGGGTAAGTAATCAAGCCCTATTTTTAGTAATTTTTATATTTTTAAAATCGATATAGTCTAATCTATCTATTTGGGGGATTAATTTGAGAAGTTATCAAAGTATAAAATTTGGGTCATGGATGAATATGCTGGAAACATGAAATTTATGGTAGAAAATGAAAGGTTGTTGATAGATAAACAACTTTTACAAAGTGATTTTTGATGAAAACATGATTTAGGGACTAAAATGTAAAGTTGTGAAACTTGATGAAAAATTCTAAAATTTTATGAATATATGTGCTGTAAATTTTGTAATGGAGTTTTGGTTAGGCTTGGAATAGGGAGTAAATTGCACAAATTTTATTTTCTGAGCCTAAGGATGAAATGGGAATTTATGGAAAAGTTAGGGGTAAAATGATAATTTTGCCTAGGATAAAAATTGAGTCCACTTGAATATAAAATATGATAAATTGATGTTAAATTTACTCATATAGATCCAGATAGACCAAATTCGAAACTAGAACGAGGAAAAGAGGAAAAAGTCGGATTAAGAGATTTTTCGTACATGAACAATTATTGAGGTAAGTTCGTGTATCTAAATTATGTTTATTTACATGGTTGCATTGACTGTATTTATGCAAATTGTATAAATTTCATAAATATGTGAAATGATTACATATCCTATCAAGGCCGATAAACAAAAATGTTTAAATTAAATAATAATGCCCGATAGATCATAAAGGATAAATGATGAGAATGTTACTTATATGTGAAATGTGTTTATTTGAATTATATGAATGTTTTGAATGTATGAAATAATCACATGCCCGATAATGCTTAAGAAAAATGTTTAAATCCCGATTGAATAAAGTGGAAAGTCGATGGATATGTGATTTCCCGAAATGAATGACGTCCTGCATCTATTGTCGATGGGATGTAACTCGGACGAGTAATCCTATTAACCTTATTTATAGAAGGATTTAGCCCGGACGGGTAATTCTGATATGAGTCCCCTCAAGCACATGTTATGTATTGGATTTAGCCCGGACGGGTAATCCAGATCAAGCTCTTTACAGCATATGCCATAAAAAGGATTTAACCTAGACTGGTAATCCTATTGTTTGTATATATGTGTGGCTCGAGAGTGTACTTTTTGAAATAGTACCTTATGAGTACCATTGAATATGAATTGACAGATCCTGATTTGTACACCTCAAGTGTACTACCTGTGTAACCATCGATATTTCAGATAAATTCAACGGGTAAAAATCTTGACATGAAAAGATATGGATAAGAAATGAGTTATTACACGTATCCGTCTAAAATACAAGCAAATGATGACACATGACAAATGATATATGAAAACATGAGATGATGATATTTGTACATGGACTTTATTTGATGAATATATGTTCATTCTTGATTGTAGACTCGTACACCTTGAGTGTACTAATCGTGACCTTGTTATTCCAAGTAATATGAGTAAAGTTCTTATATGAAATGATCTAAACTCGAAATGAACTATTATGAAATTATACTTGAAATAATGAGATGAATTATGCATGTTGAATAAATACATGTTGTGGAAAGCATATGTGCTTAGAAAATTGATTATTGTTGAGCCCATATATGTTTTTATGTTATTATGGAATATATGACTAACAAGGGCAATAAGAATGTGTATAGGGCTTGAGGTCAAATTGATTGATTATGCCTTACATAGTTACCTCAAAATAGAATGAATGGTAAGTTAAGTACCATGTTATATGAACTTACTAAGCATTTTATGCTTACTTAGTTTTATTTCCCTGTTTTAGAGTAAATCGGAAGCTCGTTGGATTGGAAGCTCGATGGAGATCACTCACACTACCCATCGGCCCATATCAGTATAATATAGTAAAGCAATTATGGTTACAATGGCATGTATTGGTTATATTGGCTATATTGGCATGTAAATGTAAATGATGCTTGTAATCTTGCCATTGGAATGGCTAGTAATGAGTTGTTTCGATATATTTGTAATGTCAAACTATGATAGCTACATATATGTTAAGTAGTTGATAAAAATATGTTTAACACATGGACTGAACCAAGGTAAGATGGTAAATATGTATGCATGCAATTATATGCCATGTTGAATGATGGAAATTACCTAATTTGAATGCTTGGAATGGTTGGATTGTACTTGGTATGTTTTGGTGCAGGAAATTGGTGAATTTGGGTGACAAATGAGGCTAGAAAATGACTTTATTTTGTCCACATAGGTAGACACACAAGGGTGTGTCTAGGCCGTGTGTGATACAAGGCTGAGTACATGGGCGTGGAGTTAGGCTATGTGTCTCTTGCACTTGAATTTTGAGAAGCAGAATACTCAGGATTGAGCACATGAACAGAGACATGAGCGTGTGTCTCAGCCGTGTGTGCTACACGGCCTAGAACACGAGCGTGTGTCTTGGCCGTGTGAAAGCTGCACCTAATTTTAATTAAATTAATTAACCACAAGGCCTAGCACACGGGTGTGTGGCACGGCCTTGTGCACAAGTCAAAGAGTTACACGATGTCAAACACGGCTTGCAGCACGGGCGTGTCCCAGGGTCACACGGGTGTGTCCCTTAGACCATACTAGTGTGTAAGCCCTACAACTTGAAATTTTTTTGAAATTTCGCGAAAAATTCTCAGAGTTTCCTATTAAGTCCCGACTCGATTCCAAAGCTCGAATTGGGCCTTTAGGGCCCAATTAATGGACGTTTTGAATGATCTCGGTAAAAAAATAGTAATTTACATAATTATTGGTAAAATGTTCTGAAAGTTTCGGTAATACTTTGAAACCCTATTCCGACGACTGATATAGGTTAGGGGTGTTACAGATACTGCATTGGGAAATTTTCTTTGGTGAAAGAAAGTGTATGTTTTCTTTGATATATTTTTTAAAATTTAAGATTTTTTTATTGACACGTGGTAGCATGTTATTGGTTAAATTAATTTTTTTAACGGAAAGTATATAGATGAATAAAAAGGTATATAGAATGAAAGTACATAAGCCAAACTAATAATTAATATAGAGTATATTGGCTAAATTGATAAAAAGAAAATTAGTATAGATACCAAAATGATAATTTAACTATAATACAGGAGCCAAAAAAGGTATTAAACTTAATTTATTATATATTATTACATATGGATATGTATAATATTATTGAAATCAATATTTTAATATTTTTAAACTTTAAAATTGATTATTAATACAAGCAATAATATAATTTTTAGCCTTTAAACTTAACATTCTGCCCAAGCTAAACTTTAACATCTTCAACAAATCATCCCTACAAGGGATTTTCTTCGGAATAGAGGTTTGACAATCTCTAACTCTTTACTGAATCTGAATCCTTGACCATTTATTTCGTGACTGTATTAATGTCGCTTCTATTTGGAATGGTTTTAACCGACCCCCTGAAGGCTTTTAATCAACTTAAGTTTCAACTTTTTTTTCTCAAATTTATATTTCTTGATTTTTGCATGCAAAATAAAATGAGAACAAATATTAGCTCATTGATTATCTAATGTTTAATTAATATTAAGTTGCATTGTATGGTTAAATCATAATGTGAGAAGACAACTTGTATTAGTAAATAATTTAAACAAGTCATTAGTTTAATTGAAATTGAACAAGTCAATTAAAAGACTAATATGTTGAATAACAAGTCCAATTAAGGAGATACCTTGTCTTGAGTATCGAAATGGATGACTTTCAGAAGATATAAACATAGATATGGTTGTTTGGATTGACAATACATCAGACATGATCCAAGCAGAACAAATCCTAGATTTATTTATGAATTTATTCACTAGTGACATTAATCATAGTCTGCCTTACCTCAATTCTAAGTAAGTGACGAGCTATTTGCAAGTGGTTCATATACTTTGATGTATTGATAGCTTGGATTCAATTGATAATTGAATTAAAAGTTAGTACTTTGGATATACAAACTCATAAGATAAGTTAATTACAAAAGATAAATCCTCAAAAAGGTTTCCGATTGAACAAGATAAAAACTCTCAATTTCCTATCACATAAAGGTGAATTATACATACACTTATAATTCCTAAGTGTGGGCCAAAATTCCATTACAATTTCTAAAAAAAATATCCTTACAGGCTTCAAAATTATCTTCCTTATGTTTAAAATAATCTCAATGTAAAGTGAGATAACATGTTGTTATAGCTCTTCAAATAATCATCTACACCTTCCAAGAGTCATACTTAAAACTCTTCAAAATTTGTTGCTATAGCTCAAATTGTAGTCAATAAAAAAAAGAGATTTATCACATCCAATCTAATCTAATTTAGCCTATTAACATTATCCACCGTCAACTTGATGTTTGATTCTTTCAAAACTTATGCAATCCCTCCTAGTTGATTCAGGACTTCCCCTAAACTTATGTGACAGCTGTGAAGGTTAAAATTGAATAATGCTATTTGTAGCATTTAAATTGGTCCAAGTCTTTATAAACTTCATGATATTAATTATAGATAATCGCTATATTTCTTCTTTCTTAGAAAATAAATATTATTGATATGCAAATTATTACAATAAAAAAAATCACAAGAATCTCAATGCGAGTCTGAAGGCTCAATTTTAAGCCCATGGATGTGATGGGTTTATACTACCTCAAGGCGCAATAACAAGGTCAAAGGTCAATGAAATCAAACCAAGATTCTATCATAGACAATATACGAGGATAATTTTTTTTAGGAAAGAAAAAATGATACATGCATGGAATTGGTAAATTTTATTAAAGTCAATTCAACCAAACTACCAATTTTCAAGCTGAAAAGATTAGTTAACTTGCAACAAATTTTTGGATGGGATTCAGACATTTATGGGCTTAGATGTTTAAATACGGTTGAAGAGCTATCTCTTAGCTTCAAAATGGGCTTTGAAACACCCGATTTTGAGTTAGGGAGCTCGAGTTATGGCCGTTTTAGTGAAGATTGCATAAGTAGAATTTCTGGACGGGGATATTACAGAAATTATGAGTTTCAGGCTTTTTATTCAATTTTAAATCATATTGGGTTTAAGTTTCAGGCTTAATTTTTATTATATACGAGCTCAAAATTTTATTTATTAAGTTTTATTATTTTATTTATTAAGTTTTATTATTTTATTATTTATTTATTTCGAATTTTGGATAATTTTTAATTATTTTGAGTTATTTAGGAGTTTTATGTACCATGAAAGTTTAATCTAAAACTACTTCTTGTTTAGGGTCATTAGAGTTTTAATATATTTAAAAGTTTTATTTAGATATACTTAGCTAGCCTATATAAAAACCTCTTCATCGTATACAAATTAATTCATTATTATTCAACAATTCTCTTTTGAGTTAATAAATTTTCTTTGCGTTTTTCTTTTTAGGAATTTTTCTTGAGTTTTCTTTTAGAAGAATTTTAACAATCTTTGTAGATTGTGGGGATCATTTTTAAACTTTTTCTTGTTAAGTTTTCTTTATTGGAGAGGAAATTAGAGCTATTTGAAAGGGGTTGTGGATTCTTCTTGTTTCTAAGGCTCTTTAGGACTTTTACATGCGATGTTCCATCTTTTCCATCTACCTTCTTTATTATTTGTTTTATTTTCTTTTTTATTCTATTTTGCTCCTATTTAATTATTCAAATCTTTGATTTATTTAATTGTTCTTTTTTCTATCCTATTTGTCTATTTTCATTGCTTTCTTTAATTTTTAAATTCTTAGATTTGGCTTGGATTTGTTTGCGTTTCAGGTTGAATCATAATCCAAGTTTATTTCGATCGTCTAGAGCCCTAAGTTAAATCCACACCATGCCTTGGACAAACTTACAATCCTCTCCTGCTCTCGTCTGTATCATTTGGTATCAATTTTTTCGGCATTTTAGGTGTTCTTATAAATTGATTTCCAACACTTAACGAAAAGTTAAGCAATATTGGTAAAACATCTAACCGTAAGAAATAAAGCTAATAAAAATACAATTGCCACGGATACAAAGCCACATTATAAGGCACTCAGCCACCAACACGAATCAAATGGACTAGTCTGTTGGATCTAAAACTGGTGATCTTATCCTTCTTGGAAACTTATAAAACCTCATAAGACATTAAATCCTCTAGATCATACTCACACTTAAGCAACTGAGTCACCAAAAACTCGAGAACATTGAATCACCATAGACTTAAGAAAGCACGAGTCATCATTGACTTAAAATGGTCTCCCTTAGGGAGGAGCCAAAGGATAAAAACTTTAGGAGAACTTATTTTTTTAAGCAACATAACCTTCCCAAGAGAGAAAAAAGGAGGTGATTGACAAAGGAGTTGGCATGGTAATGGAGGAGGGAAAGAAAGGAAAGGAAAGGAAAATGGGAGAAATGGGTGATGAAAAATAAAGGAAAGGAGCTACGACTGAAAAATTGTGGACAATAAATGCCAAAAGAGAGTAGAAGGGAAAGAAGGACAAAGAAGAAGAAAAAAATGGTGGAGATGGAATAAAATTGTAGAGGAAAGAAAAAGGGTGCAAATAAAAGAAGAGAAAATGATGTAGTAGTCTTTCAAATGTTGAAGTCGGCAACGCCTTAGTAAAAAGATCTGCTAAATTCTCACTAGAACGAATTTGTTGAACATTTATATCACCTCTTTTCTTAATATCATGGGTGAAGAATAATTCTAGTGAAATATGTTTCGTTCTGTCACCTTTGATATAACCACCCTTCAATTGAGCTATACATGCTACATTATCTTCGTATAAGATAGTTGACATCTTTTTCTGTAAAGATAAATTACATACCTTCTGGATATGTTAGGTCAATAAACTTAGCCAAACACATTCTCGACTTGTCTCATGCATTGCAATTATTTCTGCATGATTTGAAGAAGCAACAGTTAATGTTTGCTTTGTTGAACGTCATGATATGGCAGTATCCCCACATATAAATAAATATCCTGTTTGAGATCGACCTTTATATGGATCCGATAAGTATCCAGCGTCAACATAGCCAACTAATAGGGATTTTGAATCATTTGAATAAAATAATCTCATATCAATAGTCCCTCTGAGATATCTAAATACATGTTTAATTTCATTCCAATGTCTACGTGTTAGAGAAGAACTAAATCTTGCTAACAGGTTTACAGCGAAAGCTATATCAGGTCTTGTGTAGTTTCCAAGATACATCAATGCCCCTATGGCACTTAAATATGGTACTTCAGGACCAAGAAACTCTTCACCATCCTCGTAAGGACGAAATTGATCTTTATTTACATCTAACAATCGTACAATCATCGGAGTACTTAATGGGTGTGCTTTATCCATGTAAAATTTCTTTAATATCTTTTCCGTATAAGTTGATTGATGAACATGAATTCCATCTTTTAAATGCTCGATTTGTAAGCCAAGACAAAACTTTATTTTTCCAAGATCTTTCATCTCAAATTCTTTCTTTAAGCAATTTACTGCATTTTGGAGCTCTTTAGGAGTTCCAATAATATTTAGATCATAAACATAAACAGAAATTATCACAAAATTTGATCCAAACCTTTTTATAAAGATACATGGACAAATTGGATAGCTTTTGTAACCTTCTTTTAACAAGTATTCACTAAGACGATTGTACCACATACGTCCAGATTGTTTTAATCTATATAAAATTTTCTTTAATCTGATCAAACAATTTTCCCAAGAAACTCTATATCCTTCAGGGATCTTAAATCCTTCAGGGATTTTCATATAAATTTCACTATCAAGTGTGCCATACAAATAGGCTGTAACAACATCCATTAGATGCATGTCAAGTTTTTCACGTACTACCAGACTAATAAGATATCTAAACTTGATTGCATCCATCATAGGAGAATATGTCTCTTCATAATCAATGCCGGGCCTTTACGAAAATCCTTGTGCTACAAGCCGTGCTTTATATCTTACGACTTCATTTTTTTCATTTTTTTTTGCATAAATACCCATTTATATCCTACTGGCTTTACACCTTTAGGTGTTTAGACTACATGTCCAAAAACCTCACGTTTAGAAAGTGAATTTAATTCTGCTTGAATTACATCTTTCCATTTTGGCCAATCTTTTCTATTTCTACATTCATCAATAGATTTAGGGTCAGGATCATCATTTTCTTTTTCTACTTCAATAGCAACATTATATGCAAAATTGTTGTCAACAACTATATTTTTTTTGTTCCATTAGTTCTCCGAAGTAACATAACTTATCGAGATCTCTTTATTATCATCATTTTCAGGTACCTGAATCCCTTCTGGGATTTTATGATTATAATTAGTTATATCTTTGGCCTCTTCTTTGGAATTTGTCTCCACAATATAATCACCTTGAGTATTTGCTCATTTCTTTTTACGAGGATTTTTATTTTTGGAACCAACCGGTCTTTCACGCTTCAGGCATGGATTACTTTCTTTTGCACTAACAGTTTGCCCTATTGGGATATCAATTCGTATTGGAGCATTTTCAGCTGGTATGTGAGATTTTTTAATTCTCTTTAGGTCAATAAATGAATCTGGCAGTTGATTGGCGATGTTTTGCAAATGTATGATCCTTTGAATTTCTTGTTCACATTGATTTGTACGATGATCTAATTAAGATAATGATGATCCATTCCATGTAATTTCTTTTACCAGCTATATTTTCTCTCCTCCTAATGTTGGGAATATTGTTTCATTAAAGCGACAATCAACAAATCGTGCAGTAAATAAATCTCTAGTTAATGGTTCAACATACTTAATTATAGAAGGAGATTCATAACCAACATATATTCCCAACCTTCTCTAAGGATCCATCTTTATTCGTTGTGTTATAGAAGGAGATTCATAACCAACATATATTCCCAACCTTCTCTAAGGATCCATCTTTATTCGTTGTGGTGGAGCAATTGGAACATATACTGTACATCCAAAAATTCTAAAATGGGAAATATTTGGCTCCTGACCAAAAGCCAATTGCAATGAGGAGTATGTATTATAACTTGTTGGCTTGATGCACATAAATGCTGCTGCATGCAAAATAGCATATCCCCAAGCTGTAATAGGGAGCTTTGTTCTCATAAGTAATGGTCTAGCTATTAGTTGGAGACGATTGATAAACAATTCAGTTAAACTGTTTTGTGTGTGAACATGAGCTACAGGATGTTCAACTTTTATCCCAATTGACATGCAATAATCATTGAAAGCTTGAGATGTAAACTCACCAGCATTATCAATACGGATAGTTTTTATTGCATAATCTGGAAATTGTGCTTTTAATCGAATTATTCGAGCAAGTAGTCTCGTAAACGCCAGGTTGCGAGTCGATAATAAACATACATGTGATCATCTACTAGACGCATCTATCAATACCATAAAATATCTAAATGGTCCATATGGTAGATGAATAGGCCCACATATATCACCTTGAATACGTTCCAGAAATGCGGGAGATTCAGTCCCAACTTTAGCTGGTGATGGTCTAATAATCAGTTTACCTTGAGAACAAGCATCACAAGAGAAATCTTTGAATTCAAGAATCTTCTAGTTCTTTAATGGGTGCCCAATTGAATTCTCAATTATTTTTGGCATCATAATAGATCCAGGATGGCCTAGTCGGTCATGCCAAATAGTAAAAGTATGTGGTTCTACAAACTTCTGGTTTGTAGTATTATGTGCCTCAATTGTTCTAATATGTGTATAATATAAACCTGATGAAAAAGTAGGTAGTCTTTCCAAAACACATTTCTTTCCAGTTTCAACATTTGTAATATATAGATATTCAATATTTTTCTCATTCATAGTCTCAATATGATATCCATTAATATGAATATCTTTAAAACTCAATAAATTTCTTTGAAACTTAGTGGAAAATAAAGCATCATCAATGACAAATTTTATACCTTTAGGTAATAATAAAATTGCTCTTCCGGAGCCTTCAATAAGTTTTGAACTACCCGAGATTGTATTAATATGAGCATCACTTATTGTTAAATGAGAAAAATATTTTTTCTCTTTGAGTATCGTATGTGTGGTAGCACTACCAGCAAGACATATGTCTCCATTGATTTTGGATCCAACAAAATTTTGTTGATCATTCATATTCTTCGAAATAATAAATAAAATATAACATTAGAAATGTTGCAAATATTTATTGAATATGTATAACTTACAAAATAAGTAAATAAATAAACATATTTTTTTTGAAATTAAGAAAATGAACATATTTAAAATAACATAATAACACCAACTTATTCCTTATGCAAGAAAACGAAACATACTTAAAAACAACATAAAATACTAAAATAACACCAACTCTTCTAATGATTCTCAAAGAAATCTGTCACATCAATGTGAGTTATATCATTAAGGCCATGAATTACATCACCCTCTTTTTTTGCCTCCATTTTATCATTTTTGGATATAAAATTTATCTCAATATTATTTTTCTTCCTTTTAATACATGCTTGATAGAGTTTCACTAAATGTTCAGGCGTGCGACAGGTACGTGAGCAATGTCCCCTCATACCACATCAGTAACATAAATTCTCAATAACATTTGAAGAATTATTTTGACCACCTCTTTCTTGTCCTTCATTGCTATTCTTTTTCTGGTGGTTAGAAATACCACTATTATGAACACCATGATAGCAATTACTAGTACGTCCTCGACCACGTCCCCCACTACGTCCACGACCACGACCACGATCGCGACATTTATATTTTTCATTTCCATATTTACTGTGTACTGCAGCATTCACTTCAGGGAGTGGTGCAGTACCAGTGGGACGAATTCCATGATTTTTATCAACAACTCATTATTTTGTTCAGCCACTAAAAGTCATGAAATCAATTCGGAATATTTTTAAAAACCTTTTTTACGGTATTGCTGCTGCAAGAGCACATTAGTAGCATGAAAGGTTGAAAAGGTTTTCTCTAACAAATCCTTATCAGTTATGTTCTCTCCACATAATTTCAGTTGAGAACTAATTTTGAAAAGTTCTGAATTGTATTCACTTACAGTCTTAAAATCTTGCAGCCGTAAGTGCATCCAATCATAACGAGCTTTAGGGAGGATCACTGTTTTTTATGGTCAAATCTTTCTTTCAAATTTTTCTACAACTCAAGAGGGTCTTTCACAGTGAGATATTCCACTTTTAATCCTTCATGTAGATGATGACGGATGAAAATCATTGTTTTTGCCTTGTCTTGGTTAGATGCTTCTTTATTTTCTACTATAGTATTCCCTAGACCTTTAGCATCTAGGTGAATTTCAGCATCTAACACCCATGACAAATATTTTTTTCCTGAGATGTCTAGGGCGGCAAATTCAAGTTTGGCAAGATTTAACATTATAATCACTAAAAAAATATTAGTAAAATAATAGTAATCATATTATTTGTCAAATGTAATTAAAATAAAGTATTTAAAAAAATAAGAAATAACATAAAATAATTTGTGATATAAAATTTAGGATTACCTTAAGTCAATAGAGAAATTAAATTCGATTCCTCTCAAGAATTTTAAACAAATCGCTACACAAGTTTGAACCCCTCTTTTTTCGTCAATTTTTGGGTAGCCAATCAACCAATTTGAATGCTAAGTAAGAAAAATAATGAAAGCAATTCAACGGGGAATTAGAAAAAGATATAAAGCAATTGATGTATGGGTTATCAAATGAAAAATAAGAATGAGATGGGTTTAGAAAAAAAATTTGAGAATCGTGTTGATAACATGTTATAAAATAAAGAAAGATGGAGAGAATAAAGAGCAAAGAAAATATGAAAGCAACAGAGAATGAACTTTATTGATCAAAAGGGATGATTACAATGCTTCACCAGAGTCTCTATTTATAGGGATAAGAAGTATAAAAGAAATAGAGATCTAATTCTAAAACTATTTAAAGTATATAAAAACTTTATCTTTATCATGATGGACATCCACTTAAAATGATATTCATAACAATTTTAAAATTTTAAAATTTTTTACTTTAATTGGCACGTGGTAGCGTGTCATTGGTTGATTTAACTTCTTTTTCATGGAAAATATATATGTGGGAAATGAGGTATACAGAATGAAAGTACATGGATCAAACTGATAAAAAAAGTAGTATAGGTATCAAAATGATAATTTAGCTATAGTATAAGCGCAAAAAGAGGTATTAAGCCTTTTTTTTATTATCCATGAAAGTACATTACTTCTTTTTTTTTATTAACCATATGTTTAGTTAATTGTTTTTTTTAATTTAGTTTTCCACGTAATGTCATATTATCCATGTGGGTTTGATTGTTTGGGAAAAAAATTTACAGGTCAAATTTTGATTGGCTGATTTAGCAAGTTACAAACGGTATTAACACTAAATACCACATTAGATATTTTCAAAGTACAAGTGCCGCATTAGACATTTTATTGAAGTACAAATACCATAATAAAACACATATCGATAGTTTAAGTCTCATATTGGACATTTACGAAAGTACAAGTACTATAATAAAATACATATTAGTAGTTCAAGTGCCACATTAAATATCTTATGAAAGTACATGTACCAAATGTGATATTATTATTTTTATTTAAAATAATAACTTTACTGATTTTATCTCAGTTTATGCATTAAAATTAAATATTTAATTAAATCCTAGACTGACTTAATATATTACTGGAAATTCAGAGGATTTGTGTTGGAAAACATAAATTATGATCTCTCCCGGACTGCTTAAGTTTCTTGTGAAGGAAATGAGATAAACGATACTTGAAAATCCAGCCTTTATACAAGCACAAGGCACTTGTGTCGTAATCAACAACAACTATCGGACGATATCAATTCATAAGGGAATCCAAGGTAATTCATAATTTTATTGAATAATTTAAGAGTGGGGTTTCTTGCTTATTTGATATCTCCACTTGCAATGGAGGCAAGCATGAAATCCTTGTAAAGCCCTAAAAGAATGTCTTGAATTTTATTAGGAACAAAACCTTCCTTCACCAGATGCTCCTTTTGAGTAACAATCACTCGAGTCAGTCCTCTTTTTGATTCCTCATCTGCGTCCTCCTTCACAGATGCTTCCAATACCTGAACAAAAAGTGAAGAGGTTAGCTAACTCATACTCGTAACTCAGTTGCTTCATACAGTAATCTTTAGGAATCAGTAATTTTTCCCCTTGGATAACTTTATCTAGTAAACTTTTAATTTACATCTAAATAAACCTTTGGTTTAGACCTTACCCTGGTGAAATATGTTTGAGGGGTACAAAGGCATTCTACGGTATCTTTTAAAATTCCCTCACCTTCAAGATCCTAAACAAACAAAAAAAAGTATGAGAGAGTCAAATAAATAATTATTATGTTTACTCAAATTTGGAAAATGTTACCACCTGGGGCTCTTGAATAGATCAAAGTTGCATACCTGAGCAAGGTTATTGTCATAGCTTTGGTTGTAGTGTTGATACAGTGCTTGAAGATGTTGCTTGCTCCTGGTAGCCAGGATCATGATGGCATCTTCGTGGTCGAGAAGTTTGTTTTTATCGCCATTGTTGATTGCTTCGTAAAGGATTTGAGCTTCTGATTTTGCAACATCTTCATTTACACCTGGCCCTTCATATCTGTAAGCACTAACAAGTGCCACCAACAGCTGTTCCAAGCAGATTAAAAAAGTAAGAATGAGATTTTTCACTATTGATGGCCCAAAAGTATATTTTTATCATATTGGGTTGGTCGAGCAAGACCCAATTAGCAATCCTCAATTATGTGCTGAATGCCAATAGATTAAGGAAATTACCTTACGCTCACGACCTTTAACGTGGGTAACAAGATGTTCCTCAATGGAGTGATGAAAGAGGGAATGGTAAGCCTTCCTAGCACCCAATAATTGATCTGATGATCTTGTACATGCCATCTCCACTATCACGTTATAGTGTTTTGGGCCATTTCTTATTGCTTTTTCAATCAAACGAGCATCTCTTTCCCATGGGTGTAGGAGTGAAAGCAGCACAGCATCCTAACAACCCCCCAACACAGAGTAAAACATAAACCACGAAAATCTTATCAGTACATGGTTTTCAGCATTATAATTCTAGCTTTCCAAATATAAAACAACAGCTAGGAAAGAATTATATTATTTCAATTTTTTAAATGAGTCCTATGTAGACCTGAATTTTGTTTAGAGGACCAAATCGTTAGATCGTTGGTTTATTTTGATACAAAAGTTGTCTATGGATATGAATATTTATACCAATCTCAAGAATCTCTCCAATTCTATCAATAGGTCATTCAAGTAGATTTTACAGTTCGAACATATATAATATTAATATTTGAGTGCCACGGATAATATATATTTATAAAGTTAAATATTTGTAGTTTCTCTTTCTTATCTTTCGAAGCTAAATATATTAAGGTATATGTGTAACAAACCCTAAATCGCTTGAATTGGTGTTTGAGAATTTTAATGGAAGATTGGTCGGATCGTTCAAATCCATTTTCATCCTCAATGAACAACTTGGAACTTCCCTTCCTTAGGGATTTTTTGTGTTCCTCGTTTGAATTTGTCAGTATAGAGATTAGTGACTTCTCATCCACTCCAATCCCTGAAAAAAAAATAAAAAAAATAAAGTTTATAAAAATAATAATATTTGACCATTTATATATCTATATCTTAGAAAAGAGAACTAAATAGCTAACTTTAATAATCTAATTAACTATATATACAACAATATAAAAATAATTAACTATATACACAACAATATATGAAAACAAGTGTACAAATTTTACATTAGGAGATAGTTATAGATTTCACGGGAAAATTCAAGCTCTGAATAAATTGCCAATAAAATTAAAACCTTATGCAAGTTATTAGAAATACTTCTCTGTTAAGCTTTTTACTAACGAGAAACTTCGTCGGGAAAAAAGATTCAAGTTTTCATCAGAAAAACCTATCGAAAATACTGAAATGGCTAACATTTTCCCGTGGCCAGAAATGGAAAACTACATGAAAATCCATACATCTTAAAAGGAAAATTTCACCAAATTCACAAATCACAATCTGAAAACAACACTAAGAATCAAAAGAGAAACATTTATGAACTTATTAAGTGAAAAGAAAAACAGATTAAAGAAGAATACTGAATTAGACGATGGAAATTAGAGCTGGAGAAAGAAAATAAATGAACCTGAGAAGGCTTTATCAAGAGCTTCGATATCGACTGGAAGAGCCATTAATGGAGTTTCTTTTTGGCTGGAAATTTTGAATTTTATGATGACTAAGATTTCAAAAGAGGATAAATATATTTATATCAAATTGGAAGGTTATTTTTGTCATTCTGGTATATATTAATGTTATTTTAGAAAAGAAAAGGGAAAAACTGAAAATAAATAAAACTACAATAATAATGACCATAATTTAAGAAAAACAAAATAATGGTTTAGGTAACGCCTCAATTCTTAAAGACCGATCATTAATAAATATGGACTGGAAGAGGAGTTTCTCTTTTTCAATATAGACCATAGATTTCCCACATTTACTACTTTAACCCATTTTTGTTTCCATTTTATTGTTTTAACCACTGAATTCCTGAATTTTAAAATTTTGCCCTCACACAATCATATGGGAAGGTTTGCATAAAAAATTAGATTTAAAAATCACATTCAATAAAAAAAAAATTAAACCTATTTAAAATATGATTTATGTTCCAATATTCAAAACTCGAGCCTAAATTAATTTTTAAGTTATAATATATTTTATTTTTTATTTAATGTATTATGTAATTTTTATCATACGAAAATTAGTATAATATAATGTGAATATTAAAAAATACGTGAAGTTATAATGATAGAAAAAATGTATATATACACATATAATTTATAATTATTAAATAAAATAATATATTTAAAAAAGGTTTTAAAAGGTTAGCGGATCTAATTAGGCTCAACTTAAATGCTTAGCAATTTATAAATATGAGTGGAATTGTGTAAAATTTGAGATCTAGGTTTCAAAGCAGCCCAACCTTCAACAGTTATAACTATATTACTTATAAAATCATTGATTGAGTTGGTGTCATGAGTTACGTAAACACCAACTCAATTAAAAAAAGAAAATGTAACTTTTAAAAACAACAAATTTTATTACGAGGATATTTATATCTTTCAATAATTTAATAATGTTTTAAAATTAAATAATTTAAACTACAAGTTTGAAAGAATTCTAAAAGAAATGAGTAATTAAGTTGGGAGTTGTATTATTTTGATATAGTTTTTGTTTTTTATACAAATGTCTAAACTTGTTTCAGAACGTTCAAACTCACGTTCTCTTATATTAACAACAATATTAATATTAACCAAACTAAGACTCAATTGAAATGTCATATAATATAATAAATTATTAATAACTACATAAATCCAATTCGTAATTGATTTAACTTAACTCATAAACTCATCTAATTGAAGTGTTATATATACATAATATTGAATTAAAAAAAAAAACCATGAAACATTTAATAAATGGCACATTTAATACATGTATTGTATTCCTTTTTATAATTTTGCCACATCTAACATTGTTTTGCCATATTTATGTAACCTGTGAAGGAATAACATAAATTACTATATAAATACATAAACTACGTACAAGTTTGTAATGCTCTTCATAAAAATGTTCCCTCGACAAAAAAAAATAAAAAATACTCTTCATGTAGATCACCCACAATATAATTTGAGAATTTTTAAAATAGATATTAGATTAAAATAAATTATTCTAAACTTTATATTCTGTATTTATCACACTTTATTAAAATAAAATTAACAACTTCTAATCTTTTCCTTTTTTTTTTTTTTACCATGCAATTGAAGTCTGAGGGTGAATTTTTTTTTTTTATAATCTTTACTTTCAAATTTATTTCTTTTGAGAAAAAAAAATTGGGATTGAAAGCAAGCAATTAAGGTTATTATAAGATTAATCAAATTGGGTATTAGGTATTTGAAAAAAAAAATTGGCCAATCATTTCATTAAAAAATTTAAAGATTTTTTTGTTGGTTGATTTCAAGTTGTTATATCCCCACCCATGACAAGACACGTGGAAAACCTAGTAGATGTTTGAATAGAAAGCCTATCATTAGCAAGCTGAGAGGTCACCTGTGAACTTGCCCTCCCAAAAGGACTATTTGGGCAACGAACCCAATCTTCATTGTGACCGTGGAATCATTTGGTCATCAAATATCATATGAGCTCTACTGTTTTATCCCATTAAAGTCATGATGAAGGACAAAATTTGTCCTGTCACAAGCGCACCCGTCCCATTGAATACATCCTTCTCACGTGATTTGTAATAATGGCTAGATGGTAAGTCCAACACGTTAACACCATATTACACAAGACTCTGGTCTATAAATACTCCCAAGAACGATGAAGAGGGTATCGACTTTTGAAAATATTAAGCCTACATTCTGCCAGTACTCTTCGAAGTTCTAAACTTCAACATACTCTCCACCCTTATTCTCCTTAGCTTCCGGCTCTCCACATCAGCTAGGTGAATTGGCTTCCATACCACTTTCTTCTCTGTACTCCCTCCTTGTTGTATCAATGTCAAAGAATTTCAAGCATAAAAATTTAAAACTTATCTCACTTTTTTGTGATATGCCTTAAATTCTTTGAGTGCTTGAAATCAACCAAGAAAAAAAATCCAAATTTTTTTAAATGAAATGGTCAACCAATTTTTTCAATCAAGAAAAATAAATACCTAATACCCAAATTGATTAATCTTAATAACACTTAATCTCTTTCTTTCCATTCCAATTGTTTTTCTCAAAAAAAAAAAAAGATTAAATCTGAAACCATATTACTTTAATTACACGGTGAAAAGAAAAAAGAAGAAGGGAAAATTGAGTATTGTTGATTTTATTTTAATAAAGTAAAATAAATATAAAATCTAAAGTTTAGAACCATTTATTTTAATCTAATAGTTAAGATCATTTTGATTCTCATTTTAAAAAATTCCTATTATAGTTGTCATTATATAGTGTTATCAAAATACTCAACAAAATTTTAAATAATAAGAATGTAATTTGGTCCATTGAAATATAATTATTATTGTAATAATTAGAAAGATATGAGATAAAGAAGCTTAAGTATATATTATTTTTCCATTTAAAAACCGTAAAATGATTATAATAAGAATTGTATAAAAAAAATAATGGTGAAAATATATTAGTAAAGCAATGAATTATTAATTTTAATCAAAACCATCTGAAAAGTTGAAATAATTAATAAGGTACTAATACTTTAGTATTACGATGTTGTTAAACATAACCAATAAATTTTGATCTTCAGTTTGAACAGAGAAATATCAAATTTTAGGGTTTTTTTTTTTTTTTTGGGTCATCTTTTATGTTTAAAAGCAAAATGTAGAACATCACGTGGTTGACTGTATATGATGATAATATATTCTATAAATTGAAAATGACATTTTATAAAAAAGAAAAAGATAAGATAATGGATTTTTCATCTATTAAGCAACATCTATTAAGTCAATTTTTTTATGTTCAACTTAATCTGTTTGCTGGTGTTACCTTATGATCTTTTTTCCACGAATAATAAATTTATTTTATTTTTATGAAATTATTAAAAATATGTAAGAATGTAATTTTATAAATATTTTAATTAATTTTTATAATCATTTTAAATTATTGATTATATGAAATGATAGTTTTTTGTAATTAATTAAGTTTTCGTATCAATGCTGAGTATTATTTCAACAAATAAGATTATTATATTTGAATAAAATTTTAAATGGAAGGATGCACTTACACAGTGTAAAAATTAAAGTTGTTTTATGCACTTTTTGTAACTATTTATATGATTAATATTTTAACGATCCAACCATTATATTTTATGCTCTATTCATGTAGATCATGTATGCCAAATTTTATGTAAATTTAAAATTTATTACTATTTATTTTATGTAAAAAAAATTTAACCGTTGAATATATATTAATACATATAGTAAATTAGATTGATATATCGGATCAGTTCAAAACTTTTCATGCATGCCAAGTACAATTGTAATGATAAATTCAATGGTTGAATTATTAAAATATTAATCATACAAATAATTACCAAGTGTATAAAACTATAATTTTTACACTGTGCTAATGCATTCCTCCCCAAATTTTAAAAGGATATTATTCTAGCTTTGAACAATAAAAAAGAAATAACTTTATCCATTTTGCTACCAATTCACTCACACTCATTCCATTTGAAAATTTTAGGTTAAAATTTATTAAAAGTACTTATATCATATTAAAAAAAGTAAAGTTTAGTCTCTTTACTTTTAAAAGAAACATTTTAATCTTTGTATGTTTGAAAAGATACATTTTATTCCCTACACGTAAACTTTATTGTTAATGAAATGACATGACTTAATAATGGTCGATGTGGACCAAACTATAAATAATTTAAACGCAACAATTATGTAAAAATAAAAAATTAAAACAAATAAAATAGAAAATAATTTGTACCAATTATTTAACAAAATTTATAATAATAATAATAATAAAAGCTTGATAACTAAAATGGACTACCAAACACCTTATTGAGTAGTATTAAAGCTAGGGTCCCATGAAGGAGTTTAATTTTCACATCATGTCCTCCTCAAATTCAATTTCTTTTAAACAGTTTTTGTCTTTTATTTTTTATATTTACGTTTAAAATTTGTAACAATCTCTAAAATTTAAATTACATTTTTCTTCTTAAAAATATAATATAATTTACTACTGCAGCTAATATTAATTCATTCATATTTAATATCCCCACCACCTTTGGATTGTATCACTTAATGTGAAGCACATTCAGCTGTCTTTCATGTTTGGTAGGGAAAAGCAAGAGCATGTGATACTTGTGCATAATTTGCCCACCACACATCACAACCATCTTCCAATTATTATCCACGAATTCCCAACCATTTTCTTTTTATTTAGGAAATGCTAATTAGCTGCATTGATTAAAGTGATGTATAAAAATTAAAATAAAATATAAGTAATGGATTTTTTTTATTTTTAAATTAAATAAAATAACATATAAAATATTAAATATAAGACTTTTTCTAAAAAAATCTTAAATTAATAAACAGATATATATATATATATATTAACCTATGCCTATTTTTTATGAATTTTTTTTTTTGAAGGAATAGATATTTGTGTTAGCACGAATTTAGATATAAATAAATATAATTACATAAAAGAATTTAAAAGTAAATATAAAAACTATATTGCTACCCTGGACTTGCATTTTGGAAGTGTAAACCAATAATAAAAAATTCTCAAAGCAAAATTCTCTATATAAAGGTAAAACATTTCTCAAGTTTAATGAAAAAAAAATTCAAGCATCTTTCTTTTTCTTTAATTTTTTTAATTAAAAAAATAAAATTGGAAAGAGATAAAGCTGTGCATTATTGTTCAGTTTGGTTTAAAAAAATAAAAAAGCAAAAAGCAAAAGGTATTTGTTAGATTTAAAAAATACTTTTCATTTCATTTTAATTGACAGAAAAATAATTTTCTAACGTGTTTAAAAACTAATTTAATATTAAATACAATAAAACATGTATATTTGGTTTCCAAATTGGAAAAACTGTATTTTTATAAATGAGTCCTCTTATGCAACCCACTGGTTTTAAAATGCTGTTTTTGTTTTATAGGTATATAAAATCCTGTTTCACAAGATGATAAAATCCTTTCTTCTCTTTTGGGTTTGGATGTACCCACTTAAAATCCTTTCTCCTCATTTTCATTTATGCTTTGGATCCTTCACCACGTCAAAATAATAATGTTGACAATTAATACCCATAATTTTATATATATGAATAATAATAAATAAAAATAATATTTTTTGTTTCTTGTTTTTAAAGGAAAGCTGATCCATCATGATGCAGTTCCTACCTACCAAGAACACGAGAAGCACATTTTGAGTAAATTATTATGGTTAGTAACATCACAAATCCAAATCATTATCTTCACTTGAGAATCCAAATGGAAACGAATGCAAGTCGTGTGGATTTTTATTTATTTATTTATTTATTTATTTATTTCTCTCTGATAACACCCATGATAATAAATAATAATAAATTTTCTAAAGTTGTTATCTTTCTCCTGTAAAAGTGGATAATTGACTGATGTGTTACTGAATTATTGCATTCAATGATAAGGAAATTTTCAAACTTCAATGGTACTAAACATAAATTGCAAAACTTCATGTACGTTTCCACAAGTATGTCAAAACCCGAGGGTCTTTTAGCCCTTTTCTTTTTCATGAAGGTATTGTGATAAGTGATAACCAAATAAATTTTAATTTATACTCAAAATTGTTATAATATTGCAAAAAAGGGTATCAAAGTATAAGAAATATAAAGATTACGAGTCCTGATATTCAGCTAACTATTAGGAGGGAAATACACAACCGAAACTGAAGTAACTGACTGAGTGAAGAACAATAATGAAGAGTTTTAAGAAACTTTTCACGAGTAAACCAAAACCACATATCCCTGAATCTAGTTTTAAGATTGGAGGAATGGGTTCACTTAAAGTACTTGATGTCATTCCTTCTCCTGAAGATGACTCTCACAAACTCAAGAAAGCTTTTCAAGGTTTTCCTTTTTTCCCTTTTGTTTCTTGACAATCTGATATTGTTGTTTTGATGTTGTCGTTGTTGGGAAATTGTCTAGGGTTCGGAACAGATGAGGATGGGATAATTGAGATATTGGGACACAGGGATGCAAATCAAAGGAAGAAGATTAGAGAAACTTATCACCAGCTTTACAATGAAACTCTCATTGATACTCTTAAGTCTGAACTTTCTGGTGATTTTGGCGTATGTTCTCTTCTGTTCTTTCTTCCCTTTTTTTTTAAAAAAAAAATTATCTTGACCGATTCCTTATTCTGAATTACAACATAGTTGTTTAGTTGATTTAGTTTAGATCAATGTGAAATTCCTATCAAAGTTTCAATAATTGTTTGTTAAAATTTTTGTAGCAAATCCTTAAAATTCAGAAGCTTGTAATCATATGTTAATAGGAGATTCGGGTGTTAGTGCCAGATGCGAATATGTACTCCCAAGTCGCATGGGTATTTGCTGAACTTTCATTTAAAACATCTTATTTGGGTGATTGATAAAAAAAAAAAAAAACGATGAGGGATGAGTCTTGTTTGTAGTTCTGCAGTTAGTCTTAGAACTTGTTAAACTCTTCCCATGGTTTTAAGCTATGTTACTTGGATTTAGAAATGAGTGTCGAATATGGGGTGTGTAATTTTATGTATTTAGAGTGTCCATGGAATGTTATAGCCTCATATCCATGCTCAAATATGTGTGCGATACGGGGTCAGAGCACAATGGGTTTTAATGAAGCATTTCATTTATGAAAACTAATGTTCAATCCATGTGAATCCCTATGGTCCATATTTTGAAAAAAAAAAAGTTTGTGATGTTCAACAGAAAGCAGTCATTCTTTGGACATATGATCCATCTGAGAGAGATGCTAGACTGGCAAATGAAGCATTGAAGTCAAAGAAGAAGGGTATCAAGCATCTCGAGATCATTGTTGAGATGTCATGTGCGTCGTCTCCTCAGCATATTGTGGCAGTAAGGCAGGCTTATTGCACTCTCTTTGACCATTCAGTCGAAGAAGACATCGTAGCTTCAGTACCTCCGCCTCTCAGAAAGGTAAATCAGAACCAGTCCATACTTAACTGATCTCACCTTCATGTATATTAGGTTTTGGGAGTTTGCAATCTTCTGTTATCTAGACTCTGGTACCCGTGTCGGATATGAGTAATATACTTTAAGTTTTTCTGGAAGGTCATATCCTTGTCTGAATATGTGAATAATATAAGTGTTAGATACAGGTCCTTGTAGGAAAATGAAGAGTCGCAGCCTATGTTGTTGTGGCTCGTCATTTTTAATTAAAATACTCGTGTTGGTATGGAGATATGACTCTCCAAAGACATTCCACATGCATCAGCACGATACTCACACTTGAGTCCCAAGTAACATAGGTCAGAACAATTTTGTAAAGCAACTAGTTGACATGTTAATTTTGGTGAAACAGATTTTGGTGGGCCTAGTGACATCCTACAGATATGACAAGGAAGTGGTGGACACTGATGTGGCAAACTTAGAGGCAGATAGGTTACATGAGGCTATCAAAACCAAGGATTTGGCCCATGATGATGTAGTTTTTATACTTTCCACAAGAAACTTCTATCAACTCAGGACTACATTTGAATGCTACAAGAAAAAACATGGAAATCCTATTGATAAGGTACTGGTTTCATCTATTATAAACATTAAGGATTTAAATTGCGGTTGAGTATGCATTTAGAGTTCGGGTTTATCACAGTCTCGGATGTAATTCTTTGATTTTTTTTTTCCCTTTCTTTTGCAGGACATCGAAAAATCTGGGAAGGGTGATTTGGAATCACTTTTGAGAATGGTTATGTTGTGCATTGATTCCCCAGAGAAGCACTTTGCAGAGGTCAGTTTCTAACTAGATTTATGAATTACTAGAGTTGAGAGTATTGCAATATTTGAATTTGATTAGCTCAATAACTTCAGCTTCTCAAGTTTGACCTAGTTGGATTTGAGTTTATTGTTCAAGTCAGAACTCATAACTCGTGAGCACAGATGTCTCATTTACATCTCTATCAGAGTCATGTTTATATTCATGTTTAGAAATGAGTTAGACACGGATATGAAAAAAGATAAAGAATCGGAGTAACATACAATAAAACTGGAATTTATGTTGTAGTACTACTTTCAACCTCAAATATGGGTGTATTTTTATGAGTTTTGTTTTCATTTATCCATTTGGATTGGCTTCAAATCTGTTCAAACTTCAACCCATCAACAGGTTGTAGGAACTTCAATCATTGGACTGGGAACCGATGAAGATTCACTGACAAGAGCAATAATAAGCAGAGCAGAAATCGACATGATGAAAGTAAAATCAGAATATTTGAACATTTATAAGTCCAGTCTCGATGATGCAGTTACCGGGGATACTTCTGGAGATTACAGGAATTTCTTGGTCACCTTACTTGGTGGAAAAATCTGATTGATTCGTTCAGTCAGTCTGTCATATATATATATACTGTTTGAATTCGTGAACCATGGATTGTTTATATTGGTATTTCAATGGATATTGTTTTCTTTTTCAGATATTGAATTTGAAAGCCTTCATTGTTTGGATGTTATTTGAATCTGATTGTACATAGGTTTCTGTATTAGTTTCTGTTTTCATTCTGATATATGCAATTTTAGAAATATTTGTATCTAGATTTGTTGAAAATTGGAATATGTTTATTATTTGCATGTTAATCCATCCACATATATGAAAAGATTTTAAATGAATCTGTATCAACAGATACTATATCCAACACCTCGAACATCGGAAAGAAAAGACCCCAACAGTGTTTAGACTATAACTACCATGAAGTAATCAAAGGCTGGTACAAGCTAGAGTCTGATTGTGTAAAACTCACAGGAACCAAACATGGCTGGCGATATTCTTCAATTGCCTTGTCAAAGTTATGTTCCATCTCACCACTTTTATCATCAAGTTCATCGTTTTCAGCTGCATTCTGTCCATGAAAAACAACCGCTAGTTTGGTTAGTTTCAGTGTTTGGTGATTGGGTGGGCATTAAGAATAATTTATAAAAATTGAACGTACCTGAATAGAGTGGCTTCGAAATGCAGGAAGAAAGCGAATCTTGCAGTACTCATTGAACATTATGGTGAGCAAAAGGAGGGGAATGGTGGATACGGAAGCTGCTGGTTTCGACTTCAATCCGAAGAGACCAATCATTGTGATTTGCATCAGAATGATTGCAACAATTATGTACTGATGAATGAATGGCCAAAATGTACCACATGTGTCATAAACAGTTTCGTATACATCCTGAATCTGCAAAAATGTTGCACCAAATTGTTCACCCAATTGCCACAACCACTAGGATTTGAGTACTAGTGTCAAGTTTTTATAAAATAAAGAACCGGAGCATAGAAATTTGCCTGATTGATATAGACGGCGTAGCCGAGGAAGAAGTAGACAATAAGAAAAGGAAGCAACAATGGGGCAATGACTGCATACACTATGCCAATCAGTATTGAAAGGGATACGATGGGGATGATCCGGAAATATTGCAGTGAATAAAGATAAAGATCTTTCTCTTTTCCTCGGCAGTAAGTCCGGGATTTTATAAAGTCCCAGATTAGTAATCCTGGCTGAAGAACTTCCAAAGAAAACCCTGAAAGCCCCTCTGTGAGGATGTATGTCATGAAGAAATCTGCCTGGAACATGTGAATCCCTACTCAAATCAGAGCAGTTTTCGCAAATAATTGATGAGAAAACACACATATATATTGTGAATAACAGATTATATGAAGAATATGTGAATCATTTTGAATCCTTTCATCCTTATGATGCTAAACCTTTTAATGTGCACAAATCATACATAATTTGTGAACAGAAAGAAAGTACCCTACTCGAACTTAGATGTGTGTCGGCTAGATTAGACATATCTTTTGAGTTTTTGTAAGTTTTTTCATGTATTTGAAAGATCATATTCTTATATCCATGTATGAATATGCATTTAGAACAAATATATTCATGTTCAAGAAAAATAGACTGGTAGAGCTACATATATAACTATAATACAGAAAAATAAGAATATGAAGAAAGAGAGAACTTACCTGAGAAGAGACGAGAGCAGCAAGATGACTAGGCAAATTCTTAGGATGACTAACATATTCTCCAATCTCATCAAGTAAAGAGCCTGAAATCAAACTCAAAAAGAAAACATTCCCCAACAGAAAATAGAAAACCATGTTGCAAGCTTTGATCTCCTCTTTGCTTTTTGAGATGGACCCACCCAGTTTAGCCATCCCAAGCATTGCAAATGGAACAATGTATATGAACCCTTTGAGGACTGCACTTGGAAGGTACCCTGTCACCACTGAGGATAATCCTGGTCTATGGTTCAATAAAATATGTCAACTCAAAGAACCATAAAAAGAGTATATCCGTTCCAGATACATCTCCGTATCGGAGACTTAGAGTTGAGTCTAAGAGGTAATGGAAACTGAAGAAAAAGAGTTCTTACATGAATTCTATAGCCATTGCTGGAGGAAACCATTTCTTAAGTTTCTCAAACTTAGCAATCCCTTGAACAGCGGTGACGGGCACTGCAAAGAAAATTGTGAGAAGTGTTGCTGCAAGAATGACTCCTATTTTATAAACAGGCAAGATTTTGTATTGAATTGATAGATTCCTCCATGAGACATCACTCGGTTCAGGAGCCATTTCGGTGATCCATAGAAGTGGATTTGTGTGCTGCTGAGTTTGAGCCGCCATTGCTGCTCCCCACCGAGATTTGAATGTCACAAATGCCACAGGTAATTCCTTGAAAGAAAAAAGATGTAAATTGTCATCTACTGCGCATTATCCTTTTCATGTTTATCGTGGTTGTAAATGAAACAAATATATCAGTCAATTACGTAAATATCGATGAGTGGAGAGAGTTGAAACTGCCAATATATTCATTCTAATATGGAATCGAAGTAGCCATGTTACATGATGAAGCAGCTATCTAACCAAACCTATGTTAGTTTGAGTCTTTTGAAGTACATATTCAGACAGTGGTGCAGGATATAACCCTCCAAGAATCCTCCAGGACTTGTAGATTTTGAACATATTTAAATCATACACATATTTGTATCCTGCACTCGCACCAGAGTACGAGCAACATAGCTTGAAACCAGTCTTTTGGCTAAGAACAGTAATAAAAGCACATAATCTACTCTTCCATGAATGCACCAAAAGTCTAGGATTTAAATATATAGTATGAAAGGTTTTGGCTCTCTTTGCATCCAATATTCATTAACTATCTCCAATTAACAGTGATAAACGCGACTCGACCAAAAACAAATGCATGGCTCATGCACAGGTTAGTATTACCTTTCCTTTGAGCATATCTTCACTCTGTAATTGGCGAATCTTACGACAAAGTTCCTCAAGCTTTTCCTCAAGCCCTGTAATTTTCAATAAATCATCTCGACATTCATCCGATTCTTTACCATGTTTCTTGCCTTCACATTTCTTTCTTAACCCCTGAACCTTTTCATGCACATATCTCGCCTGCTTCTACACTCAAATCATTTGTAACATGGCAGTTAAAACGGCATCCAACATGTTTCCGAATTGTATCGAATTAGAGACCATCGAAAGCTTACCGACAGATCTTCAATGTCTTTCCCATCATATAACATTTTGTAAGAATGATAACTGTAAGGATGATGTTTAGAAAAGAAGTGATCAACACAACAGCCACGAGCCTTGTGTTCACCGCAGACCGGAATTTCTCGAACTAGAGTCGTAAATTGATCGGGACGATGCCTGAGGTTGCGAACTTGTTGAATCCTTTTAACCAAAATCTCAGAATATTCCTGGAGAGTAGGAATTCACCTGTTATATGTCAAACATTTCTGGAAGTTAACAAGTACAATATCAGGACTCAGAACACACACAAACATGAATTTGGAAATAATAATCCACCATTTTATAATTGTAAAAGCTCACCCTATATAAAAGGTGTAATCCATAGAGAGATATAAACCACAAGCACATAAAATGCACCCAAAGCCTGTAAAACAAGGAGTCAAACTCTGTATTACAATGTTGTTGATGAACAGATTGAATCAAGACAATATATATGTGATAGTCTTACATCTTACATGTTAGAACCTGCTTTGATGTTGGATATTGTGCAAGAATCCATGGAACGATAGCTATCAGAGGAAGCTGGCTGTCCACCAAAATTAATTGGTAGTAGTATTAGCAATCCAACAGATGAGCAAACAGTAAAGAAATTGATCCTGAAAAAAGAAGAACAAAAAAGGGTCTTAACTCGTATATAATTGAAAACCAACAGGAAGAGAGATTATTATAAGAATAAACAGACCCGAACTTGAAGAGTCTTATAACAATGAGTGCATCAAGGCCATTGGTTTGGAGGATTTCATCTTCAGTGACGCGAAAGGCACGAGGGATCCACGAAAAGGAAGGAATGAAACGACGGAGAGAGAAAGGAGGGAAGGTGATGGGATGTCGTTTGGAAAGAGGACGAGGGTAATATATGGCAGCGTTTGAAGGCTGTTTCTTCAAGATTGAGAAGAGAAATAGAATCACCATTGCCAGTCCTATGTTAATGCCTACCGAAGCCAATAAACTCTGTGAATTCATTTTTGATAGAAAATAACAAAAGATGATTCAAGATTTGAGTGAAGGATGCAATTAAGAAGAAGAGGAAAGGGGGTTGCTTTGTTAGCTTTGGTCTTGCAACGTGGCAGTGTTGCATGCTGAGGACGACGTAGATTTTCTTGGAATTTTTTGCATGAAAAAGTGACACATGTTCGAGACACCTGTAATAGAAAAACTCCATTAAAAGAGCTGCTCCAATTGATGTTGAAAAGGACCATGGAGGACTTGAATTAGATATCGTTAAAAATCTTTCTATATTAGCATGTGATACATTAATCACGTTTGATTATTCTGCTAATTATGTTTAGTTTTAAACAATAAAAATGCATAATTTTTAATAAAAAATTAATTCTTTATTAATATATATAAATTAATTTGTTTATTTTTAAATAAAAACAATAAAATACAATTTAACTCTTAATACAAAAACTCATATACTTTACACTCCATTTGATATTTTTTAACTTAATTAACAAAAACTCATATACTTTACACTCCATTTGATATTTTTTAACTTAATTAACATCATTGTTGTTGGATACCAATGTGCTTAAATACATTGGTCTACCGTTTTTATAAAAATATGTTTTTGCTTCTATTTAAGAGTTTAATAAGTTCATGTATTGCCTGTAAACAATGATGCTTCTAAATTTACAATCTCTTTGTCGCAAACACTTGTTAGCATGTCAATTTTGGCATACCTAAGGATTTTTCATATAGCATTGTATTTGACACCAATAAGACATGAGAACGAAAATATGACCCTCGAAACATTCTCCAAATATATAAAATAACTTTTAAAAAATTGAATATATTCACATATTCGACATTCATACTTGAGTCAGAATAACATAAAATAAACAAATTAAAAACACTCATTTATTGAAATATGGTCGCAATTCCCTGTATTTCTTCTAGTCTCTTAAGACCTACAAATAACATAAGTTGGATCATTCAAAACTTTAAAAAGGCATACTACAAAGACATAGAACATAGTTATGGACTTCAATTATCTATCAGGTTCTGCTCTATCCTCGGATTATCAAAACCTTTTACCGATCAGAGTTCTCCGCCATTGCCTGGGTTCTCATCGTATTCATCATCATCATCACCATCATCATCATCATCGTCGTCATCAATGTCCTCTTCATATATACTGCCTCGAGAGAGTTTGCTAAGCTCCAATTCCCCATCATCTTCATTAAGGAATTCCAGCCCATATTTCGTGTCACGATGCTTAACTAAAAGCCAACGCAACAGTCTGTCTTCCTTGTTCAAGTACTGCAGCTCCTTGTTGATATTGGGTGTGGTCATCATTGTCATCTGCATGAGTTGACCCTGTATAATACATGATATAAACAGATTGTTCAATCCATCATTACATTAATAAATTTCTATGCCAAAAGGACCAATTTGTGTACAAATTTCTTTGTTCTAAAGAAAGAAGGGGCTGTAAATACCAAGATTCGAACTCAAGACCTAATAGTTGCCAATGGCTCATGTCTAACAGTTCTTTAGCTGAACCAGAAACTTGCTATAAAACAAGTTAGCAGAGAACTACGACAGACCTTGATACGACCAGCTTAAATATCTTAACTTGCAAAACAGAACAACGCGCAATCTGTAACATGTTCGGATTTTCCATTTTACATAGCAACTCTATCTACAGTAGTTAGTTCACTTAATTCCTTTTTTCTAAACCGAGATAACGTTCTAACATCGAGCAATCCACAGTCTCATAAACTGGCCATTGACAATCAACATGTTATTTTAGATAAAGCAAAGCTTCCATTTCAAAGTTCAATAATAACAATAATGGAAGCAACTCCAAATCAAAGCAAGATAAACTTCAAAGAGGGAAAAAGGCAAAACCCAACAATAAAAACACAGTTTTAGCAAGATCAAACAATAAATTTGAACAAAAAGTAATACTTTTCTGACCTGGTAGTATCTTCCGGAGAGCTTCCTGATGCCATAACCTAATTGAACAGTGCCAAATGATTTGAGCTCAGTGAGAACCCCATTTCTGCTATAAACATGTCTACCTACACGTGCTACCAAATCGATGAGCCCCTCCTTCTTCACATGGGGCTTCAATAAAAGCACACAATCATATAGAGGCATTTCTTTAACTCAGTACAAAACCCACCAACCCTTTAAAAAAACAAAAAAAAATGGAACTGATTTCAGACTGAGGTTGAATCGAATAATCAATGCCATCAATAGAACAAAATCCCACCATAAATTTAATTGAAAAAAATACCTGAAGCTGAAGGCTGAAGCAGTAAACCACTTGGAACAAAAGCCCTTAGTCCGAGAAAGAGTATATAACTGAACTGATCCAACGGAAATCTACACTTTAGTCCATTGGTTTAGTAATTTAAATTATCTCTCCTTTTTTTTTTCTATAGCATTTTGAAGTTCTTTTTCACCAATTTAGAAATAAAATACTTATTTTCTATATTGTAAACAATTAAATACTATGAAATATTTAAAAAATGTATAAAGTTCAGTTCGATTAGAATAATTGCGATTTTCCAACTTATGAACCAAATAAATAACCAAAAACAGAAGCAATCACTAAGGCTCAAGTAAAATTTTTGAAATTTTCAGAACCAACCCCAAATCACCAAAACGGAAATGCAAATTCCCTAGAACAGCAATCTTCAAGTTAAGGAAGCATCACAGAAATAAAATCTAAAAGATACCCATTGATGTAGAAGGTCATCAATCACTTTTTTTAACAAGTTTAAAATCATGATCAACAGCCATAACCCCACCTACTACCCTAATTTTTCACATACCATTCCTTCTTCCACAGTTTTCCCATCAACCAAACAGGTACTTGAAGACATTCTCACCCACAAATTCCACAGTTTCCTCACCAACCAAAACACCCAGAAGCATATGGGAAAAGAAATCTTTGACCCACAAATCATCTAATCATATAAACTGGATCTTACGTACTACTTTACTGGAATAAAAAAACGGCGATCGCAAAAATGATTCACAAAGCTATCATTGTTTAGAAAGTTTAGAAAGGAATAAATGGAAACGAACAAATAATAACGTTTTGTAAAAATAAAAACAAAAAAGTTTAGAAAGGAAAACTAACCCCATTTTGGCTGGTGCAAAAAAAGCTTTACTGAGACTGAAATCTGAAAGTAAGATTACGGAAGAGAGGAAGTGCCGGATGGTGTTGCAAATTGGAAACCCTAACAGCCACAATTGATTTGTATTTATATAGATAAATTTTAGGGTTTTGGATGGTTTTTTACGGATTTGTTAGATCAACGGTTGAGATTTGAAGTAGGCTTTGAGGAGGGCTTGTTGCTTACACGTGTCCGATATGGTGATTAGACTGTCCAAAGTCGGGCTATCCCAACCCAAGCTTTGATTTCTTTCTTTGGCTTAATTTAATAGATGGCCCTCAAACTATGCCCTTAGTTTGAGTTAAGTACTTAATTTTTTTATTCATGCATCTTTAGTTTCTAATATCGCATTTACTTTTCATTTTGATGCAAAAGTTTTTTAAATTGGGAGTATATAAAAGAAATAAGTTAGATTTATAGAAAAAATTATTCATTCAAAGGAGAAATAAATATTTTTTTAAAGAAATTAGGGAACATTTGGTTAAGGTTTTTTTTTTTCGGTGACAAGTAAAATAAAAAACTAACTACATAGCCCTGTGACCTTCCCCAAATGGGGAATCCTCGAAAATATGCAACTTGTAGCTTCTTTTATGTATCGATCTATCAGCATCCTGATTGTCTTCTCTCTTATGTGGCAAATACTCCAATGATCAAATAATAACAACAGTTGATGAATTCTCCTGACCAGAACAAAGTTAGAGCCCTCCACAAGAGCCTCCTGAATGTCCTTAACGGCCTCAAGAGTATCGGACTAAATAATGAAAATATATCAATAATATCAAATTTTGGTAATATGAGGAATAACATCAATACCATTTTTCTTGTCAAATTAGAAGTAAAGGATTCATTTCATAAAAAAAGCATACAATCATATGGAGGCATTTCTTTAACTTAGTACAAAACCCACCAACCCTTTAAAAAAAATCAAACTAATTTCAAACTAAGGTTGAATCGAATAATTAATACCATCAATAGAACAAAATCCCACCATAAAATTAATTGAAAAAACACTTGAAGCTGAAGGCTAAAGCAGTAAACCACTTGGAGCAAAAACCCTTACTCTGAAAAAGAGAACAAGGTCTACAAATGAGAGAAGCTATAATAACATATTTTTCAGTGGTGTTAGAAATAGTGGTTTTGGGGGAACAAATTATATTAAATTTTGATTTGATAAATTTTGTTATTTGAATGAATAGTTAAGTTTAATTGGTTTGTCCTTAAAGTCAAGTGGTTTTGGAAAATAAGGTATCGGGACCTCGTTTCTATAAATCGAGCCTATAAATATTTAATAATGATTTTATAGATGTTTTGAAATTTAGTTAAGAAATTTTAACATTTGAATAGTTAATTAAAGAAGAAGGACTAAATCATAAAAATTATAAAAGTTAAGCACTATTAGTTTATATGTGTTAAATGATTGTAAAAAACATGAATTTAGGGTCTTAAAGAGTAATTAAACCATAGGTAAAGTAAGTGGACAGTCATAACTTGTTAAATAAGAAATTAATAAGAACATAAATTAAAACAAAATCAAAGCCATCATCTCTTTCATTTGGATTTCTTCAATCGAAAACTTCATGGTTTCAAAGCTTAGTTGGCCATGCAAATTTGAATGCATGTAAGTGAATTCCCTATCTGTTTTTTAATATTTTTATATTTTTGAGATCGTTGTAACTTAATTTAGCTAACCTAGGGATTAATTTGTAAAACTGTTAAATATTTTGATTTATGTTATTAATAAAATTAATATTTTTTATGGAAAATAATAGATTTGGAAGTAATGAAATGTTTATAAATTAGAGACTAAATTGTTAAAATAGTAAAATTGTATGAAATTCTTGTGAAGATATGTTAAATATGGGTTGTATAGGGATTATAGGAAATTTGGCTAGCATGAATTGGGATTAAATGTGGTTAATTTGAAAGTTTCAGGTTTAGGGACTAGATTGCATAAAAAGGTAAAATGTTGGAGTAACTTTGTAAATTTATAAAGAAAGGGCTTATAAGCTTAAGTTTAATTATTTGAGCTATTTGAATTGATTAATTGAGTGAATAATATTATTTAGATTAAGAAACGAATCAATCGGACTTAAATCGTGGAAAAGCTAAGTTAACGGATTAGTCGTTGGCGTTGTATTTGTAACCGTTTTTGCCTAGGTAAGTTTGTATATCGAATTAACTTATTAATTGTTGCTTTTACAAGTATGTTAATTATTATTTATGTTAAGCATAGTTAAATTTGTTGATAAATGGCAATTAATGACTCGGATTAAATTATGGAATTAGTTAAATTAATGAGTATGTTTGAAAAATGAGAAATACATGAATGTATGCTTGCAACGGTAAAATGTAAATAAAGATATAAGATTTGAACATGATATGTGGCCTGTATAAACCTCGTGAATGCTTAGGAATCAAATGACATGTCATTAGGGGTATTGCAATTCGGGTGTTAGTCTTTGATGTCCTACCAATGCCTAAGGTTCTACATTTATTGCGGATTCTCCACAACTCGTGTGAGCAGTATCGTGTAGTTTAACATCTCGACCCATAGCTTGTGGGAGCAGACCCATTTCACAGCTTGTGTGAGCAAATACAGTTAGAGTTACAGGCACACTTTGTGTAAGCATTATTATCTCGTATTCTACGTTATTTTAATTGGTTCATCAAGTGTTAAATCTTTATTATACTTTTATGACGGTTACTATACGACCATGTGTATACACCAAAATAAACAATTGGGTTGATTACAGTTCGCCAGACATACTATTTAACTACTATACATCAAAACCTTAGACCTGTAACAACCCATTTTTCAGTGAAATCGAAACAGTGGTTTCGAGACCGCAAATCTGATTCGAAAATAATGTTTATTTTTATTTCATTATATGGTCAATATTATTATAGGTATGTCGTGTGAAAATTTTGACATGAAAATTTTTATTGATTAAGTGCTTAATTACGAGAAGGACTAAAACGCATAAAATGCGAAAGTTAAATTCTAGTAGTTATAAGGATCAAATAGCTATGGAATTCAAAACTAGAGGTCCTTATATGGTAATTAGACCATTGATAAAAGTATGTAGATTTTTCTTGGTGACTCATCCATGGAATTATAGAAAAAAGGTAAGGACTAAATTGGAAATAGCAAAATACCTAATTAATTAAAAGATGAAAAGAAATTATATCATTTTATTTTCATCATTTTCAACCTAAAAACACATGGAAACCCTAGGTGAGAGAAAAGAAACTTTCAAGGCCTCATTGGGTAAGTTTTCTTGTCCTGTTTTTAGTAATTTTGGTATTTTTGAAACCGGAATAGCTTAATCTCTCTATTTGAGGGATTAATTTGAAAAGTTATCAAGGTATGAAAAATGGGTCATGGATGTATATGCTGGAAATTAGAAATTTATGGTAGAAAATAAAAGATTATTGATAGATAAACAACTTTTACAAAGTGATTTTTAATGAAAACATGATTTAGGGACTAAAATGAAAAGTTGTAAAATTTGATAAGAAATTCTAAAATTTTATGAATACATGTGCTGTAAAATTTTTAATGGGGCTTTGGTTAGGCTTGGAATAGGGAGTAATCTACACAAGTTTTATTTTCCGGGCCTAGGGACAAAATCAAAATTTATGAGAAAGTTAGGGGCAAAATGGTAATTTTTCCTAGGATGTAAATTGAGTCTATTTAAATATGAAATGTGTGGAATTGATGGTTAAATTCATTTATATAGATCCGAACAACACTAATTCGAGGTTAGATCAAGGAAAAGAAAAGGTTTCGGATTAGTAGACTTTTTACGCGAACAAGTGTCGAGGTAAGTTCGTGTAACTTAATCGTGCATGTAATTATGTTAATTGAAAGTTGTGTTTGTATGTAATGTGATTTATATTGATGTGCTTTACTTGTATATTATGATGGAAAATTTGATATAATGCTTGAAATGGTGATAAAGGGTTTAGCCCCGATTGATTGTTAAATTCTGATGATTATATGAGCTTTCCCGAAACTAATAGGGTCCTGCATTTGTTGTGGGTGGGATTTAACTCGGACGAGTAATCCCATTTACCTTGTTATAGAAAAGATTTGGCCCGGACGGGTAATCCTTGTAATAGCCTGATTTTGGGCCTAGTCGAAATAGTGGTTTTGAGACAAAAAATCTGACGTAAGGAAGTTTATTTTTATTATATTTTTATGTTTTACAATTTCATGGAATGGTTTTGTGAAAATCTCATTCGAAAATTTCGACGTTTGGGCACTCAATTTAGTCAAAAGGTCTAAATTGTAAAAAGTGCAAAACTTGAGTTCTAGAACTAGAGGTGTTCAATTGTTATGAAATTTTAAATTGGAGGTCCTTAAATGGTAATTAGACCATTGGTTAATTTTTTTTGGATAAAAATGGACATGAAATGGGTGAAATAGATTTTTTTTAAGTTAGGGGCATTTTGGTCATTTGGTAATTAAAAGAATAAAAAGGGAAAATAAACCAAAAATTTGTCCATCTTCTACCTCTCTTGGCCGAAACTTGCATGGACACCATGGCTAGGGTTTTGTTCAAGCTTTCCAAGCTCCATAGTAAGTCCGTTCTTGCCCTGTTTTTAGTTATTTTTACGTTTTTAAAATCCTCGTAACAAGATCTATCTATTTATACTATTTATTTGAGCTAGTTTTGATGTTAAAGAAATTGAATAGATTTCATTTTACAAGCCTAAGGGCAAAAGTGTAAATATATCAAACTTTAAGGGCAAAAATATAATTTTGCCATAATATATTTTTGGGTCACATTGAATAATGTGACTAATAAGTAAGTTAAATATGATGTTATAGATCAAAGAAAACGAGGTTCGAACCTAGAACGGGGGAAAACGAGTAATTGACAATTAAGTCCCTCTTTGCTATTTTTGGTGTCGAGGTAAGCTCATGTGTAAATAATGCAATGATATATCATGTTGTAATATTTTATTAATGTATGAGTCTCTATCTTTAATTGTTATGACGAGTGTATGAACGACGTTATAGTCTATGAGCATGACATTGTGAACGAGTTCGACGAATATGTGATATCGAGGAAATCCCGTTTGAACCTTAGAAATAGATTAGGATACGAGTGACATATCACTAGGAACTATATGATTATGAGCTCATAAGATTATGTGTATATGTGACTATGTGAATCCGGGTGCTAGTCATGTATGTCCTACCAGTGGCTGGGTAGCCCAGCATGTGTTGCAGGTACCTGTCAGCTTGTGTGAGCAGCCTGTGTAGTTACGTACAAGACTGTCAGCTTGTGTGAGCAGGCTTGTGATTAGCTCGAGAGTGAGCAATGTGTGATATGTGATACGAGGTAGCATGTGGCTACGTATGAAGCACTATGTGCAAGCTTTCCGTGTATCTAATAGTATTCCGAGTGTTCAACGGGTAAATCAGTGAGTTATTCGACAAGTAAGTCAATAATGAGAAGATATGAGAATGTGCTACGAATGGGTACAGGTATGTACTTATAACTTGTGAGTAAAGGATTCGGTATACTATGAATATGTGGTAAGAATGTATTCGAGTAAGTTACGCTTGAGAAATATCGATAACCTTATGAATATTGATTTACACTTGAGATGAATGGATACATGATAAGATTTGATAATGATCATGTGATAGGCTTACGAGCCTAATTGAATTATGATATAGTACAGTTATTTATTTAAATTGTGTTTCATTGGATATGAGGAAAAGGAAAGACAGGCATAATTGTCGAATAAAGTCAATATGAGAATATAGTAAGATATAAGCTTAGACAAGTGAAAGGTGATTGAATTATATGTTGAAATTAAGATCATTCATAAATAATGTGCATGTGATTAAGAGGGTGGAAATAACTTGTTAAATAATGTAACATGTTATAATAAGGAGACTATGGTGGCTAGGCTAATGCCAAGGCATGTAAATGGTGTTTATAAGTTAAAAGAGTAAGCACTATGAATGAATAAGTGGTAATCATGAGATTTAATGCAAATTGTAATAATAGTATCCTTATAGATGGATAAAGTAAATGAATATTAATAGTTGTTCATTATTTGCATATGAACTTACTAAGCTTTGAAGCTTACTCCCCTTCTTTTCCCATATATTATAGGTTAATTGAGCTAGCTCGGGTAAGAGACCGCCGAAGATGCCATCACACTATCAAGCTGTCATTGGGTATAAGTGAATGCAAGTATTTTAAGTTTATGGCATGTATAGGGACTTTGTCTTTTGATTAAATTGTGTCATTGTTAATGTGGCCAAATGTGTTGGCCTAGAATTGTTTATAGTCTAATTTGTATAAGGCCATAAGATATAACTCATATTAATTATGGAGATGTAATCCTATTCATATACGCATGCATGTGCTAATGTCACTCATGTTGTTGTTAAATTCATTTGGCATGGATGAATTGTGGATATGATCATGGATGTTTGATGATGGAATTGTGAGTAAATGGCATAATAACATCTAAGGCATGAATGTATAAAATGGAAGTAAATTGATGTTACATATTGCATATGATTTGGTAAGTTTAGTCTAAATTAAGTATGAAGTTTTATGCATGTATTAGTGAAGATGAAATGATCATGATCATGTCTTGTTTGTGTATGTTAAAGTGCTCACTTGTGCCATGCTAAATGCCTTTGAAGTCATGTATGTGTTTGTGCAAATAAGGGTGACAATTGGCTTGGAAAATAGCCTTGTATTTGTCCATACGGGTAGAAACACGGGCATGTATCTAGGCCGTGTGGGACACATGGGCATGTGTCTAGGCCGTGTGTGACACACGGTCTGCCCCATGGGCGTGTGATCCGGCCGTGTGTCCCCTACACCCTAATTAGGTAAAACAGAATGTTCAGCATTAAACACACGGGCAGAGACACGGTTGTGTGTCTCAGCTGTATGATGGACACGGCCTCAGGACTTAGGGGTGTGCCCTGACCGTGTGAAGTCTGCACTTGATTTTTAGATATTTAATTCGCCACACGGCCTAAGCACACGGGTGTGTGACTTGGCCGTGTGACCCTATTTTGTTGATGACATAAAAAACAGAGAGTTACACTGGCTGAAGACACGGGCGTGTCCCAAGCCACAATGGCGTGTGTGATCACACGACCTACACACACGGGCATGTGGCCCTCCAAAATAAGAAAATTTTCTAAGTGTCACAAAAGTTTTGAAATTTCTCGGTTTAGTCCTAAACCACACCCAATGTATGTTTTGAGTCTCGTAGGCTCGTATAAGGTACAATATGCATGCATATGACTGGTTTTAAATTGTATGAAATTTTATGGCCTGACTTTGTGTGAATGATTATGTTTTAGTCTGGTAACGCCTCGAACCCTGTCCCGGCGTCAGATACGGGTAAGGGGTGTTACATTTAGTGGTATCAGAGCTATGGTTTAGTCGATTCTCGAACTAACATAGTATATGTAAGCCTAACTATACATGCCATATTACTATTCGTGATAGTATGATATCTCCCGACTTTAACAAAATTGTTTTGTTAAGATAGAGACGACTTTCGACTGAGCTATTTATCGATAATGCTAAAAATGATATTAAGATGATTGAAATATGCCTATGATGTGTCGAAATTTGGAAAGGTATGAATAGAAATTCATGGATATGCATGTGTTAATGTACGAAATGAGATAACCATAAGTTGAGGAATGTAGAAAGGTGAAATGAAACGAAAGTTTATGTTATGATAAGTTCATCCATGTATGTTGGTATTCATATGATGTTATATGTCCAACCTATTTAATTAAGTGAATATGATAAGTAAACTTACCCAATGGACGGAACGCGTGTATATACACTTGTTTGAATAATGCATAATCGGTATGTCTATGTAGTTGAATCTCATGTTTAATTGTTAAATTAGAGAATATATAATGTTTTGTTTTATGACTTTGTTATGGAACCACAAATATTATAATAGTATGGAAATTGAACTGGAAGATCAAATTGAGTAGAACATAGGAGATGAGTACGATCATTTAATGATAAATTGACGGATAAGACCATGGTTGGACCATGGCATTTTATGTGAGTACGTGTAAGACCATAGCTGGGCTACGGCATCGTAATGACATGTAAGACCATAGCTAGACAATGGCATTGTGGTCCCATGTAAGACCATATCTGGGACATGGCATTGGCATCGTTATGTGATCCCATGTAAGATCATGCCTGGGACATTGCATTGGCATCGATATGTGATCCCATGTAAGACTATGTCTGGGACGTTGCATTGGCATCGATATGTGATCCCATGTAAGACCATGTCTGGGACATGGCATTGGCATCGATATGTGATCCCCTTAGAAAAACTAGGCACTTGCTTTAAAAACATTACTCAAATGTGAACACATCTATAAGGTAATAAATGGTCCACTTGAGCATAATAACTTTGTATAGATCGAATGAATAATAGGATAAGGCTCACCGTGAATATCCTTTATGCGTTTGGCGAGATTAAGTGTTTATCCTGCCACATCACATTAGTAGACAAGAGGATCTCTCTTATAAATACTCTTCCGGCAATGGAGAAGGGATCCATTTTCCAGTACTAAATTTTCTTTGCCTAAATCCTCTTTCTCCCAATGATCAACTTGTCGTCATGTTCCTTCCAGCTCTTTGCCTCTTTAGGTAAACCAGCCTCCACAAAACCACCACTTACTCTACTCCTTTCCTCCTCTGTTGAGCCTTGTATCAACAATGCGTAGGCCTTACGATGACTACTTCTCATAATGATGTTACTCTCAACCCTCAAAAGCCCGTCAACTCCACCAACGCTGTCAATTCCTTGGCTCTGGCGACCAATAACAACCCCATCAACACCAAGCTTCCCTCAAACCACACCTTTTTCCCTATTACCCAAACAAAAATTTGCCCCTTGAAGCTCTCATCCAATTCATGACCTCTCTTATTATGCCTCTGCCTACTCTTCAAGCCAACATCCTACTAATCGCACACAACTTCCTTTTGAAACTCCTCTGTTAAGCCTTGTATCAACACATTTCTGAGGTTGGTTTATTGGATTTGCATCTGTAGTAGGTTTCCAATTTATGTTGAAGGTTGTGGCTTGGGCGAGTTTGGTTTTATGATTGAGGGAGTGATGGGCGTCGAAACAACCAAAAATAATTCCTACAAAAAACAACTCTAAATTGTAGTAAAGAGTGGTAGTAGGGCCGAGTCCATAGGGATTGGATATCATAATCAACTTCTGTGTTAACTTATGAACAGAATATTCGTCGTGTCAAACGTCGTGTCAAGAGTCGTGCCCACGACTCTAAATGTACCTCCAACAAAAATAAACAATTAAATCGGGGGAGTTTGAGAATGTTTAAGAAAGTAAATAATCTAATCAACTTAAATAAACGATTGACTACTATTGAAAATAAATGTAAACTGGAAATAAATTTAGACTTGTGTAAACTGATAAAATAAGCTTTAGCCTTAGACTCGGTAAATTTCGTATCAAGAATCGATCCTTGAAAATCAATCTTCTCCTCCAAACAATAAGCTGATTATAGCAGTTAAGAACGTCTCAGTCACCAATTCTTCCTCTCGTAGCTGGTTCTGGTACGACATGCAAACCAACCTTTACCGATTATCTAACCGAGATACACATATTCCTAACTCAAGATTCTGGCAGCCTTGTGTTCTGAAGAACCCAACTCGAATCAAAGGCCTCAACCGCGTGGGTCGTTTAAACCCGATCACTTCTTCCGTGATTTGTTCTCGAAAAATCTGAATGCAGCACGACTGACTCGAATCTCCAATTGTCAGCAAACACGACTCCAACCCAACGTGCACTTTGACTTGAAATTGAATTTAACTTTAAGAGATGATTTGTCTATCCCGATACTTAGGAAAAAAATTAATACCGATTGGACGGATTTTTAGCATGAATTCGTACCTCACGATTCCTGACCAGAAAGAACACCGACTTAAGGCTAAGATGAAATTTAGTGAAGCATGAAATTATTCATGCTTTGTATGTTTTGAAAGGTAGGTTGATGATAATAGAGGAAATTGGGGAATGAAAAGACTTGAAAGGCAATTAGCCCAATTTATAAAAGCAAGCAAATGCAAATAAAAAAAATGGCAGTGAGCTCACGTCAATTTGAAAGAAAAAGGTAGAACAATTCTATCCAAATTGAAGTAGGAATACAGAATTAATGGATGATTTTTTCAAAAAACACTAAGGCCCTATTTATATACATAAAATTTACTATTTTTGGCCTTGACTAATTTAATATAAAATTAAAATAAAATCAAAAAATCAAAATCAAAATAAAATAAGATTATTTTTGGCTTTTTACAAAGTCAAAATATTTGATGAGTCCTTGGCTTTCTCCATATTTTTTATTCGGTCTCATTCTATTGATTTTGTTTCAATTTGCTCTTTTTCTGCTCGTTTTTGTCTCTTAGCGTCCTAATTGCATCACTGACAAGATTAAAACATAAAAGTACTAATATCAATTCAAAAATAAATCGAATTTAAATACAAAATAACATGCAAATTAATATGTTATCAAATCCTCCTACTTAACTTATGCTTGTCCTTAAGCATATTGTTCCTTCAAACACTAAAAATTATTCTACAATTTATTACAAATCGAGCCTCTTGTCCACATCCATAATCAACGCAAACAACATAGACAAAAATAAACAAATACTCAGAATATATAGTTTAATCAACAAGTGTCATAAAATTGAAATACGTGAACTAAATAATTTCACTAAATTGAGTTTGAATCCAAAATTTACAAGGCTTTAAAAAGAATTTTTTTTACATGGTCAAACCTTTTTACGTGAATTAGGATGACAACCCAAGCATCTTATCCTGGTTACTCAGTTCAAACAGTCTTTTTTTTTTAAGGCTTGGTTAGCGGAATGTTTGTAAGTTATCGACTTATCACTCGAACCTTTTTACGCGAGATAAAATGACAACCAAAGCACCCTATCCTGGTTACTCAATTCGGTCACATTTTCGAAACTTTCACTCATAACTTGAGCTTTTATTTATTTATTCATTTATTTATTTATTTATGTACAAGCAAACATTTTTTTTCAAACAATCAATCATATGAAAAGTCTAGTTACATATACCAACCTTAAAACACGAATGTCGGCTAATCTAGATACTTTAAACACTTTAATTAAAAAATTTGCCCAATTGTCCAAATTGACTTCGTAATGAGATTAGAGGCTTAATGTCGAAATAAATTATCGAATAATTCTAGTATAAGATTGAACATATGCAAAAGAGAGACATGCAGCAAAAATCATGCATATTCATCATCAATTTCGACCCCCTACTTAAACTTTGCTTGTCCTCAAGCCTGTGTCATATGAGATAAAAAAATAGCAGCTCAAATAACAGGTAAAAAGAAAAGTTCAGAATACTCCCCAAGTGTCTTTTAACGATTTTGTCGGTGTTGGGGGTAATGACTTTGTAGGATGTCAATGATTGTGGATACTTGATTTTCCATTGTTCCAAGTTGAGCTTCGATCCGGCTTAAACGTGCCTCCACAGATAGAGATTGTTCCTCTTACTTTCTAGTATTGATGTGTGGACGTTGGCGAAAAATCATATTTCCGCGAGTAGTCCGTGTACCTGGACGAGCAAAATAACACGAAATAGGGGTGCCAGCAAGCAATCCCATAGAATCCAAACAATATTTATCTAAGTTGTCCATACTATATGCACATGTTAAAGACGAGAAATCAATTTCAGAGGGAAAAAGTCAAGAGGTTAAATTTATAATATATGACCCAAGTATTAGTGGACGATTACATCGCAAAACGGCATGAAAATTTTGTGCAAACCAATATCCTAAATTAACTTTAAAACCAGAATGTAGACACCACAAAAAGAACAGTTCAATCTTAGTTAGAACAGATGACGAGTGATTTCTACCTGAAAAACAAAAGGCTAAAAATCGGTGAATATATCTTAAAGCAGGTTTATGCACCAATAAATCTTTTGTGGTCTTCGGATTATAAAGCTGATTAGAATGAGTTAAAATACAATAAACATCTTGAGCATCGAAGTTACGTGGAATATCTAACAGAGTAGTATGATAGGAATCAGATTGAATATTATCAGGGTCGACGAAACCCAAAGCAATGTTAAATTCAGAAATTGACATCCGAAAGTCCCTCCCAAGCAAATGAAAACAGATAATGTCTTGTGTTTCAACAGTTTGTAATGCATTAATATTGAAGCTAAATGTAGTGTAGAATTCATATATCAACTCATAATATGCATTACAGGAAATATTAACAAATGAATTCCAAGCAATAGCATCAAAATAGCCAATCACAGAATTGCGAATATTTAACATATCAAGAGTAGAGAGATCAATTTGCTTGTAGACAGGGAGCGGAAGTTGTCGGATGTTGTCGTATCTTATGCAATGCTCCGATGTTGAAAAGTCTAAAAACCCTCATAATCGACCTTCAGTAGGAATAGTATTTGCACGACCTTGGCTATTGCGTTGATTGTCTCGTGGTGGTCAAACATATTCGTCAGGCGAGTCGGGTGGACTTGAATTTCCAGCAGCGTTAGTACTGCTGTTTGGGGGTATCGCTGACTCGTGTGTCGGTCGTCGACAGGCTCGAGTTGTAGACGATCATGTTCGACATTGAGAGACACGCTCGTTCGTATTTGAGGGATATTTGACATTGTCGTTAGAAGCCCTGACTTCCTCCGAGTAACCTGCATAATATGTTAGTAAAGGTAAATCAGGCTGATGATTAAAAGTCGACCTTTTAAAGGTAGCCAGGCTGATGTTCGAGTGTTCATTTTCAACCGGAGTCAGACTTCATCGGCGACGAGCTCTTGTTGGGGTAGCCGTTCAGCTTGGAGGAGGTGAAGACGGCTCCAAGTCATCGTCGGCTATTTTGACAACTGGAGACGCTGAAAATCAATGTCAATTTTGATTGAGTAAAGTTGGAATATTGTCGGGCGTTTGGTTCCGAGTTCGAACTATTATTTTCATGTAGGCGTCATGAATAAATGGTTCTGTTTTCTACGGTAGCGGCAACAACGGTGGCGAAAGATAATGGTGTGGTTTGGGTTGATTTTTTGAATGGTAATGGTAGGGATCTTTGTTTTGCATCGATTAGGTTGGTGGAAGGGTTGTTTGGGTGTTTGGTGATGGAAAAATAGAAGGAAAGGAGAAAATGGTGTTTGTGGAGGGACGGTGTGCTGTTAGGTGCTCCGATGGCCAACGACGATGCGACTATTGTGGCGACGAGGCCCTCAGACAGCTAGAAGGGAAAAAGGAAAAAGAAAAGGAAAATGAAGGGGTGTGAGTTTTGGGTTCATCGACGGTGATTGGGGAAGGAGTGCAATGGTGCGGCACTGTGGCGGAGAGGAGTCGGCGATGGCGCGACACTATGGCGGTGGGGATTCGGGAATGGGGTTTTGACGGCAGCGTAGGCTAGTTATAAGTTAGGTTTTTTCCTTTTTCTTTTTTTTGAAGAAGATGAAGAAGAAAAAGGGTTTTGAATTTTAGGGGTTTTGGGTGTTTTGTTTTTTATTTTTTTATTTTTCGGTTGGGTATTGGGTTTATTTATGGGTAATTTGGTTTTTTGGGTAGGTGAGTTAATTGGGTTGGGTGGTGGGTATTGGGCCAATTTTGGATTTGTGTTGTTGGGTTGGTATTTGGGTATGTGTAGGTGGGTTAAATGGGTTGGTAGGTATTGAATTTGGGTTTTGGGGTTTTATAAAGGTTAGGTAATTTGGGTTTTTTTTCGTAGGTAAATAATTGTCACCAAATTAGCATGTCGTGCCTAAGCCACCAAAATTATCCGACTGTCTGAAAAAATTCATAACCTCCATTACGTTCCTGAAAACATTAAATTAACTGAATTAAATAAAAAATGTATTTATTTACATCCTAAATCTTACTAAAACTCAAAATTACATAAATGAAAATAAATTTGGGTTGCCTCCCAAAAAGCGCTTTTGTTTAATGTCGTTAGCTTAACGACCTGAGAATTTATTTATCCGGCTCTTCGAGGACTAACTCCTCAACCGCGTGGACTTGAAAATTCTCGTAAAAAAGGCTTTAATCACTGTCTGTTAACTTTAAATTTTTTTTCGAATTCTTCACTTTTAACCTCGACTGCACCATGTAGAAATACGTGAGTAACAATAGAAGGCCCTAACCACTTAGTCCGAAGCTTACCTGCTAAAATTCTTAATGTAGGGTCATAAAGTAATACTTTCTGTCCTACCATAAATTGTTTACGGGTTATCTTTTGGTCATGATATGCTTTGACCTTATCCTTATAAATTTGGGCACTTTCATACGCTTCTCGTCGAATTTCCTCAAGTTCCTGAATATGTAACTTACGATGCTTACGTGCAACTTCCAACTCCATGTTGCATTGCTTGACCGCCAAAACGCTTTATGTTTTACCTCAACAGGAAGATAACATGGTTTACCAAAAATTAGTCGATAAGGAGAGATACCTATGGGTCCTTTATAAGCCGTACGGTACGCCCACAATGCATCGTTTAGTTGCAAACTCCAATCTTTTCTACTTGGCTTGACGGTCTTCTTCAAAATCAACTTGATTTCTCGATTCGACACTTCCGCTTGACCATTTGATTGAGGGTGATAAGTCGTAGTGACTTGTTGCACTACCCCTTATTTTTTCAAAAGTGTGTTGATTACCTCATTACAAAAATACGTTCCACGATCGCTGATTAATGCTCGCGGTGTTCCAAATTTGGAAAAGATGTAAATCTTTAGAAAATCGACTACTGTTTTGGCATCAGCATGACGAGTGGCTTTTGCTTCCACTGTAATGGCCTAAATTTAAAATTATCGGAACAGTGGTTTCGTAACCACAAATCCGATTTAAAGAGAAATTTATTTCAATATTTTTGCATGAAAATTGATATGATAGGAAAATCGTATGAAAATATTGATAGAAAAATTTTACCGATTTAGTGGTTAGTTAGAAAAAGAAATTATTGAAGAAATTGGGTAAAAACAAGGTATCGAGACCTTTATCTCGTAAAACCGAGTCAAAAATAATTGTATAAATATTTATGAAATGTTAGTAATGTGGTATTAAAATTTCGTTAGGAAATTTTAATGTTTGGGTAGTCAATTAAATGAAAAGGACTAAATTGTAATAGGTGTAAAAGTTGCTAGAATGATTAAATAGCTTAAGAGTCTAATGAGAAAGGATTTAAAAGGCAATTAGACCCAAAATTTATTTGGGCTGGACGGCAAGGGCATGAAATCAGCAGGGAATTTGATAAATTAAGGGTAAAATTGGAATATTGCAAAATTAACTAAATAAAGCTAGGACTAAATAGGAAATATCTAGATTTCTCTTCATTTCTCTTCAATTCAAGCAGCTAAAAACGCCATAGGAGGGTTCTCTAAGCTGGTATTTCATAATTTTTGCACCAAGTGAGTTAATCCTTTCCTTTTTCTTGTAATTTTTGTGTTTCTAAGACTTTTACAACTAGGTCCTACTATTAAATTCATTAGTATTTGATTTTATGGATGAAATTGAAAGTCACCATGATTGAGTTCTGTAAGTTTATGATGAAATAGAATGAAATTAAAGTTTTAATTTATTTATGAGATGATTTTATTAGGTAATTTCAATAGAAAATTGATTTTTAGGACCTAATTGTGAAAATGTTTGGAATTAAAGTCTATTTCTGAAACTATGATTCCTAAAGGTTGTAAACTAGTTTAAGGTGATATAATAAAGTGTTAATTGAAAAAAATAAGCTCAATTGAGAGACTAATTGAGTAGGGACGAAATTCTCATTTATTAAAAGCTTAGGGGAAAAATGGTAATAAACAGTTTGCACTAAAACAATTTGGACAGCAGCAGTACACTAACTTTGAAAAATCACCATAAATTGTATAAATGGAATTAGAAGATGAACAATATATGGAATTAAATATTATTGAGTCTAGTTTCTCATAGAGGAAATAGTGTAATAAATGGATTTGTAAATTTTGAGATATAATTAATTTTGTGAGACAAGGTCAGAATGAATTCGGGTTCCCCTGTTCTGACTTTGAAAAATCATAAAAAATTAAATAAAAATAATTAGGAGCTTAAATTTATATTTCTAGAATCCTTGATGAGTCTATTTTTAATAGAAATAAACTAGAATATCATTTGAATCCTGTATGAAGAGATAATTAACTTTTAGTGAAGAAGGGTCAGAACTATTAGATAGCAGAACAGGGGTGATTTTAAAGAATAAACTGTACTGATTGGCTAAACCAAAAATTCTGAAAATTTTATGGTAAGAATATATATGAGTCTAGTTTCAGGAAAAATTAACGGAACTTAATTTGGAGTTCCGTAGCTCGAGTTATAAATAATTTAGTGGCTATGACTTAAGTAGACAGCTTTGAATGAACTATAAATAATAGTTGAATTATAGAGAATGTTGTATATGAACATGAAATGTATTAAATTGATAATTAAATTTATTTATTTAGATCCAGAAGATTCAAATACGAAGCTAGATCGAGGAAAGGAAAAAGTTCAGGATTAGTAGATTTTTGTGCACAAACAAGTATCAAGGTAAGTTCATGTAACTTGAGTTATATTCTTAAATGCTTGAAATGTATGTTTTTGATATGAATATGATTTGAATGTTCATTGTATGAAAATTGATAAAAAATTGATATATTTGATAATAAAAAAAAGAAGAAGAAATCTCAGTTGAATGAAAGGAAAATTCGATGGATCTCTGAAAAGGAATTGTGGTAAAAAGGATCAAGCCGGACGGGTGATCCTATCTGATATAGCCCTCACGAAGAATATGTGGAAAATGGATTTAGCCTGAGACGGGTAATCCGAATTAGGGTCTGAATTTAGCTGGACTGGTAATTCGGATCCAAGCTCATTAGAGTAATTGTCGTTGCGAGGATTTAGCTTTGGACTAGTAATCCCGACAATACTCTATGAGTTTATATTATAGAGATTTAGCTGACTGGTAATCCCATTGTAAGGATGAGGTTCGCGGAGTGTGCTCTCTGAAATGGAAATGTATGCACATGAATATAAATTGACGACCAAATTGTACCCTAAAAGTGTACCTCTGAAAATCCATCGAAATTCCAAGAAATTCAACGGGATAAATATGGAAAAATAACAAGGAAATAGAAATCATGGTATATATTATTGGTACATGCAAATTATTGTACTAACTTGAATGTTGAGTTTGTGCATATTAGGGTAATAATGCATTGAATGGATATATAAATGTTTATTGTATTGTATTGAAAATATTAGGTAAGTATAATTCTTGTTACATGAGCTTACTAAGCACAAAGTGCTTACCCTGTTTCATTTTCCCCTGTTTTGTAGTGTTAAGAGCTCGGAGATCGGATTTGGTCGGAGATACATCACACTATCAACCTCAGGATTTCGGTATATAAAGAAACTTTATTTTGGAAATCAATGGCATGTATAAGCTAATAAAGTAAATGGTTTTGTGAAATGAATGTAGAGTTAGCCATTGGTATGGTTAACAAACCTGGTTTTGGGTATGTGATGATGTTATCTTATAAATATGCATGAATTTATTTTGAAAATATGTTGAATTGGTTTGGTTGGTGTGGATTGGTCTCGGTTTAAAATTTACAGGGAAGGTTAGATATTTATAAAAGGGGGATATATTGAGTTAAAAAAATTAATTTGTAAACTCTGGTAATATTTCTTACCCTATTCCGGCAATGAATACGGGTAGGGGTATTACATCCACCCACTTCGACACATAGTTAACTGCAAGTAAAATGTAGACATTACCGTATAATGAGACAAAAGGTCCCATAAAATCTATGCCTCTTATATCAAATATTTCACAAACATGTATAGGGGTTAGAGGCATTTCATTTTTTTGGCTCAAATTTCCTACCCTTTGACACTTTTCACATATTTTACAAAACAAATATGCATCTCGAAAGATATGTGGCCAATATAGTCCACATTCAAGTACTTTATGCACAGTCCGTTTAGGGCCAAAATGTCTACCACATGCATAAGAATGACAAAAAGACAAAATCAAGTTTACCTCAATTTTTGCAACACATCGTCGAATTACCTGGTCGAAACAATATTTCCAAAGGTAGGGGTCGTCCCAAACATAGTATCGCGATTCATGTTTGATCTTATCTTTTTTAAATCGCGACAAATTAGAAGAGACTATACCTATAGCAAGGTAATTCACCATGTCTGCGTACCAAGGAAAATTTGTCTGAGTAGTAAGTAAACTTTCATCCAAAAAATCATCTTTAAGTGGTGTGATATCCTTTGATGGAGGTATTCAGCTCAGATGGTCAGCTACCAAATTCTCGCGTCCTTTTTTATCCTTTATTTTGAGATAGAACTCTTGCAAATGTAGTATCCACCTAATAAGCCTCAGTTTTGCTTCCTTATTCCCGATCAGATATTTAAGAGCTACATGATCAGAAAAATCGACAATCTTAGTCCTTAATAAATACGAACGAAAAGTTTCCAAAGCAAAAACTATAGCTAGAAACTTTTTTTTAGTAGTTGAGTAATTGCTTTGGGCAGTATCCAAAGTCTTAGATGCATAGGAGATAACGTGTGGTTCTTTCTTGATTCTTTGCCCAAGGACTGCTCCTACGGTATGGTCACTTGCGTCGTACAGTATCTCGAAAAGATAATTTCAATTTGGTGGTTGAACGATAGGTGCTGAAATGAGCTTATGTTCGAGTGTGTCAAATACATCTCTGCACGATTGGTAAAACTCAAACTCGTTGTCCTTCTGTAGGAAATTACAAAGCGATTGCATAAATTTTGAAAAGTCTTTAATGAACTGCCTGTAGAAACCTGCATGACCAAGGAAGGAATGAATCTCCCTCACAGTTGTGGGGTATGGTATTGGTTTTATCAATGGAAATTCCCTCAGCAGAGATACTATGACCTAGAACTAATCAATTATCTACCATAAAATGACATTTCTCATAATTTAGAACAAGATTAAATTCTAAGCATCTTTCTAAGATTTTTGTAATATTTGATAAACATACCTCAAAAGACTCACCATACATAGTAAAGTCATCCATTAACACATCAATTATTTTCTCGACGTAGTCAGAAAATATACTTACCATGCACCTCTGAAACGTGGTTGGTGCGTTGCAAAGTCCGAACGACATCTGTTTGTAAGTGAACATGCCAAATGGGCATGTAAACGTCATATTCTCTAGATCCTCAGGTGCCATTAGAATCTGGAAAAATCCTAAGTAACCATCAAGACAACAATAATGAGACTTTCCAGCTAAACGTTCTAACATCTGGTCAATAAAAGAAAGTGGAAAATGATCTTTTCGAGTTAAGGAATTCAACTTCCTATAATTGATGCAAACTCTCCACCCATTTTGGACCCGAGTGGGAACCATCTCACTTGCCAAATTCTCAATTACGGTTACACAAGTATTTTTTGGTACTATATGGACAAGGCTGACCCAATTACTGTCAGAAATGGGATAGATCATCCCAGCATCAAGTAACTTCTAGACTTATTTCCTTACCACCTCCATCATGAGCGGATTGAGACGCCTTTGAGCATTTCTCTTGGGAATAGTGTTATCCTCCACTTTAATTTTATGTATGCAAGTTGAGGGGCTCAACTTATTAATGTCTGCTATCGTCCACCCAATTACCTCTTTATAGTCTTTAAAAACTCGTACCAAGTGTTCATCTTCTACCTTCAAGAGTTTACTTGAGATTTTTACTGGTAAGGTATTTCCTTTGCCGAGAAAATCATACTTCAAATGGTCTGGAAGGGGCTTGAGTTCCAAATCCGGAGCTTGCAAAATAGATGGTACAAGCTTAGTTTGTGAAGGTGATAATTCAAGATATTTACCTGGATTTCTCCATAATTGTGGTGCCTCTAAATAAGCCACTGTTTTGTGAACAGACTCTCCAAAGGTTATCCACTCTTCTTGTTCCTTTATGGCATCAAGGTCTAGACTTCTACATAGAACAATTCGTAATTCATCCTCGTGATGATATTCTAAATGTAATTCAGTTAAAGGATCAGTTGTATCAATGTTAGAAACATTAGAAATCAGGCTAGGGCAGTTTATGGCCTCGTAGACATTGAATTTCACCACTTTCCCATCGAACTCCATAGTGAGTATCCCACTTCGTACGTCAATTTTTGTTTGTGCGGTACTCAAAAATGGCCTCTTGAGAAGTATGTCAGATGAATTGATTGAATTGTCAACCTCCATGTCGATAATGTAGAAGTCTGCAAGAAATATTAGCTCGTTTATCTTTACAAGAACGTCCTCCAACACTCCCTCCGGATGCACCACAGATCTATCTGCAAGTTGAATAATTACACCTGTTTCCTTTAAAGGACTCGTGTTAAGTAGTTTATAAATTGACAAAGGCATAACATTAATTGATGCACCTAAGTCGCACATTACTTTTTTTATTCCGACACTACATATTTTACAAGATATGAAAAACATACCTTAGTCCTTACATTTGGGTGGTATTTTCCTTTACAGAATGGCGGAGACTTTTTCTCCGACACTTACCTTTTCATTGCCCAAAAGTTTCCTTTTACTCGTGCATAACTTTTTTAGGAATTTTACGTATCGTGGTATCTGCTTAATCGCATCGAGAAGAGGTATGTTGATTTCCACCTTTCAAAAGGTGTCGAGGATCTCCTTCTCGTCTCGCTTCTTCTTGCACTGGACAAGTTTTCCGGGAAACAGAGGTGGTACTACAAATGATTTTTGTGGTGTTGACTCTACTGGAGTTTCCGTGTCAAGTTTCTCCCTACCTTGACTAGTGTCGCGCCCGCGACTAGTATTGCGCCCGCGACTAGTGTCGTGGCCGCGACTCGTGTCAGATATGGGCTCCAAAACCTTTCCACTTCCCAATGTCATAGCGCTTGCATTGTGTCGAGGGTTTGGCTCAGTTTGGGATGGTAGCTTACCTTGGGACTCCAAGCGGCTAACCGTGAGTGCGAGTTTAGTCACTTACTTATCCAACTCCTCTAAATGTATGTCAGTTTTTTGTTTGAATTTCTCAGTACTATTGGCTAACCTTTCCACCATAGCTTCCAAAGACGACTTTGGGGGTGGTAACTTTTTATTCTGAGGCAGCCTTTGTTGGTACGATTGACTGAACCGCAAATTCAACCCATAACTGAGATTCGGGTGATCTTTCCACCCTATATTATACAAGTTTGAATAGGGGCCATACCGCCTTTAAGGCGGTCCTGAAAAGTTCCTGACAGCATTCGCTTGTTCTGTCGAATCCTCATTTAAAATCAGACAAGAGTCCGCTTGGATGATGGTCCGGCTTAAGCGCCAAATTTATGCACCACCGTCTTTGAAGGCTTCGTTTATTTGTAAGCAAGGTTTGAACAATGTTAGTCAGTTTATCAATTTTATCTTCTATAGATAAAGAACTTAACCCATGAACCCATCTCGTGGGTTCTGTGGCCGGTCAAAATTGTTTAGAGTTAGCAGCTATGGTCGAAATCAACTCTCGTGTTCTTTGAGGAGTCATATTGACTAGTACTCCTCCACTTGCATTATCTATCATCTTTATTTCCATTGGGAGTAATCCCTCATAGAAATATTGCAAGAGTGACTGTTCAGTCAGTCCATGTTATGGGCAACTTGCACACAACTTTTTGTATTTGTCCCAATAATCGTAGAGCGATTTAGTCTCTTTCTGATGGATTTCCACAATGTCTCTCCTTAGTTCGGCCGCTCGAGCTACAGGGAAAAACCTGTTAAGAAACAAACAAGACATGTCAGACCATGTATTGACAGATCCTAGAGGCAAATAAAATGCCACTCTCTAGCAGAGTCGGCTAGTGAGAAAGGAAAAGCATGAAGTTTGATTTGGTCTTTGGTTACTCCCTGAGGCTTCATGCTTGTGCACACCATATGAAATTCCTTAAGGTGGGTGTGCGGGTTTTCGTTCTATAATCCACGGAAGGTAGGTAGTAAATGGATCAAACTAGATTTTAACTCGAACGGCGTTCCTCCTGCTGGATAGGTTATACATAAAGGTTGTTATTCATCCGGAGCTGTCGCGAGTTGACGTATCGTTTGCTCAGCCATCTCGTTTGGTTTGTCAAACGAGAAAATCTCTTCAATGTATGATACGGTTTCGAATCCGGAATTTGGCCATTTACCACGTCATATGGCTTCTCTTCGTAATTTTCGAGCCAATTTTTCAATTTTTGGTTCAAACTCTAGAGTTCCCGGTTCTGATCTGGTCATAAGGTAAACAAACAAAAATTAGAAAAATATCTACAATCCCCGAAAATGGGGCTAAAATTTGGTAAGCATCGAAACCACCAAAAATAATTCCTACAAAAACAACTCTAAATTGTAGTAAAGAGTGGTAGTAGGGTCGAGCTCACAGGGATTGGATATTGTAATCAACTTCTGTGTTCACTTATGAACAGAATATTCTTTGCATCAAGCGTCGTGTCAAGAGTCTTGCTCACGACTCCAAACGTACCTACAACAAAAATAAACAATTAAATCGGGGGAGTTTGAGAGTGTTTAAGAAAGTAAATAATCTAAGACTACTATTGAAAATAAATGTAAACTGGAAATAAATTCAGACTTATGTAACCTGATAAAATAAGCCTTAGCCTTAGACTCCGTAAATTTCATATCAAGAATCGATCCTTGAAAATTAATTTTCTCTTTCAAACGATAAGCTGGGTATAGCAGTTAAGAACATCCTAACCACCAATTCTTTCTCCCGTAGCTGGTTCTGGTACGACCTGCAAACCAACCTTTACCAATTGTCTAACCAAGATACACGTGTTCCCAACTCAAGATTCCGGTAGCCTTGAGTTCTGAAGAACCCAACTCGAATCAACGACCTCAACCGCGTGGGTCGTTTAAACCCGATCACTTCTTCCTTGATTTGTTCTCGAAAAATCTGAATACAGCACGACCTACTCGAATCTCCAACTGTTAGCAAACACGACTCCAACCCAACGTGCACTTTGACTTGAAATTGAATTTAACTTTAAGGGATGATTGGTCTATCCCGATACTTAGGATAAAAACGAATACCGATTGGACGGCACAAATTCGTATCTTACGATTCCCAACCTAAAAGAATACTGGCCTAAGGCTATGATGAAATTTAGTGAAGCATGAAATTATTCATGCTTTGTATGTTTTGAAAGGTAGGTTGATGATAATGGATGAAATTAGGAATGAAAAGACTTGAAAGACAATTAGCCCAATTTATAAAAGCAAGCAAATGCAAATAAAAAAATGGTAGTGAGCTTACGTCAATTTGAAAGAAAAAGGTAGAACAATTCTATTCCAAATTGAAGTAGGAATACAGAATTAAGGGATGATTTTTTCAAAGAACACTAAGGCCCTATTTATATACATAAAATTTACTATTTTTGGCATTGACTAATTTAATATAAAATCAAAATAAAATTAAAAAATAAAAATAAAAATAAAATATTTTTTTTTCTATTTTTGACTTTTTACAAAGTCAAAATATCTGGTGAGTCCTTGGCTTTCTCCATATTTTTGATTCGGTCTCATTCCATTGATTTTGTTTCAATTTGCTCTTTTTCTGCTCGTTTTTGTCTCTTAGCGCCCTAATTGCATCATTGACAAGATTAAAACATAAAAGTGCTAATTAGTAGGGATCAATTCAGAAATAAACAGAATTTAAACACAAAATAACATGCAAATTAATATGTTATCAGGGAGCAATAGATTCATCGGATTGAATTTTCTTCTTGAAGGTGAGGATAAGACCATCTTATTGATGCTATGGTGGATTGGTTTTTTTTTGTTTATTGCGGCCAACCCCTCTAAAATGAAAAAAAATTCATTTAGGCCTCATTATAATTTATAAAATTTTAAATTAATAAATGTAAAATTACACTTTGGTCTTCTAAAAATGATAAAATTTTGATTTAATCTTTTAAAAATTATAAAGATATAGACTGTTAAAATAAAAAAATTTACATTTTTACTATTATAAAAATATACAATTTAATTTGGAAGTTTGAAGAATGTTTTTTAGATGTTTTGGCATTTGTTGATATTAGAAAACACTAACAACAAAAGATTCCCGGGCCTGTAATGGATCTACGGGATAGCAAAGATGCCAAAAAGCACTAACGCAAACACAAATAAAGATAAAACATAAAAAAAAAAACTACATCAAATACTTTAAAATTGTTAAATATCCATATCTTATTATTTATATCCAAAAATTACATTTAAATACAAGTAATATAGGACCAAAACATAATTTTTAAAAGATAAGTGATAGAAATACAAAACATCAAAAACTATGATGATTAACAATTCTGCAAAATTTATAACGCCCAGGACCAAAAAAATGATATTTATTGTAAATTAAATGGATGTCGTAACCCTCTTTAAGCATATTAAAGTAATGAGATAAAACTCTTTACTTAATTTATAATCAGGAGATTATTAAATAGAGTAATTAAAAAACTTTAATTCATTAAATGTAATACCTTTATTAATTGAATGTAAAGGAGCTTATAGATAGCACCTTGTAAGTGAAAATAAAACAATGAAATTCTCTCGTATTTTCCATCCTCTTTTATTTATTATTTTATTAATTTTTCTATAACACGTTATCAACATGAGCTTCTACGAGTTCATAGTGAAGTTCACATCATTTCGACTTTATATAATTTGCCTGTATAATTCCCGTTAAACTATATACGTGATTATAATGTCAAATCTTGCCAAACTTGAATTTGCAGCCTTAGACATCTCAAGCAAGAATTATTTGTCATGGGTGTTAGATGCTGAAATTCACTTAGATGCTAAAGGTTTAGGAAATACTATATTAGCAGATAAAGAAGCATCTAATCAAGACAAGGCAAAAGTAATGATTTTCATCCGTCATCATCTGCATAAAGGATTAAAAGTGGAATATCTCACTGTGAAAGACCCTCTTGAGTTGTGGAAAAATTTGAAAGAATGATTTGACCATCAGAAAACTGTGATACTCCCTAAAGCTCATTATGATTGGATGCACTTACGGTTACAAGATTTTAAGACTGTAAGTGAATACAATTCAAAACTTTTCAAAATTAGTTCTCAACTAAAATTATGTGGAGAAAACATAACTGATGAGGACTTGTTAGAGAAAACATTTTCAACCTTTCACGCTACTAATGTGCTCCTGCAGCAGCAATACTGTGAAAAAGGTTTTAAAAGGTATTCTGAATTGATTTCATGCCTTTTGGTGGCTGAACAAAATAATGAGCTATTGATGAAAAATCATGGAATTCGTCCCACTGGTTCTGCACCATTCCCTGAAGTGAATGTAGCAGTACACAATAATTATGAAAATAGAAAATATAGAAGTCGCGGCTGTGGTCGTGGACGTAGTGGGGGACGTGGTCGAGGACGTATTAGTAATTGTTATCATGGTGGTCATAACAATGATACTTCTAACCACCAGAAAAAGAATAACAATGAAAGACAAGAAAGAAGTGGTCAAAATAATCCTTCAAAGATTGTTGAGAATATATGCTACCGATGTGGTATGAAAGGGCATTGGTCACGTACGTGTCGTATGTCTGAGCATTTAGTGAAACTTTATCAAGCATCCATTAAAAGGAAGGGAAAGCATATGGAGACAAATTTTATATCCCAAAATGATGAAATGGAGGCAAAAGATAAAGATATTCACTATAATAATAAAACTGACCATGCCTACGAGGATGATAAATTTAATGACCTTAATAATATAACTCACCTAGATGTGGCAGATTTCTTTGAGAATTATTAGAAAAATTGATGTTATTTTGACATTTTTATATTGTTTTAAGTATATTTTATTTTCTTACATAAAGAATAATTTATATATTTAATAAATAATTGCAATGTTTCTGATATTATATTTTGTTTGTTTTTATGAAGAATATGAATATTCAACAAAATTTTGATGGACCCAAAATCAATGAAGACATGTGTCTTACAGATAGTGCTACAACACATACGATACTCAAAGATAAAAAATATTTTTCTCATTTGACAATGAGTAATGCCCATGTTAATACAATATCGGGTAGTTCAAAACTTATTGAAGGCTCTGGAAGAGCTATTAAATTATTACCTAAAGGTACAAAATTTATCATTGATGATGACCAAGTCTCAAAGAAACTTATTGAGTTTTAAAGATATTTGTCTTAATGCATATCATATTGAGACTATGAATGAGAAAAATGTTGAATATCTATATATTACAAATGTTGAATATGGAAAGAAATATATTTTGGAAAGGCTACCTGCTTTTTCATCAGGTTTATATTATACACATATTAGTGCAATTGAGTCACATGTTACTACAAACTAGAAGTTTGTAGAACCACATACTTTTACTATTTGGCATGACCGATTAGGCCATCCCGGATCTATTATGATGCGAAGAATCATCAAGAATTCAATTGGACACCCATTAAAGAACTAAAAGATTCTTGAATTCAAGGATTTATCTTGTGTCGCTTGTTCTCAAGGAAAATTGATTATTAGACCATCACCAGCTAAAGTTGGGGTTGAATCTCCAGCATTTCTGAATCGTATTCAAGGTGATATATGTGGGCGCATTCATCCACCATGTGGACCATTTAGATATTTTATGGTATTAATAGATGCATCTAGTAGGTGGTCACATGTGTGCTTATTATCGACTCGCAACCTAGCATTTGCGAGACTACTTGCTCAAATAATTCGATTAAGAGCACAATTTCCAGATTATGCAATCAAAACTATTCGTCTTGATAATGCTGGTGAGTTTACATCCCAAGCTTTTAATGATTATTGTACGTCAATTGGGATAAAAGTTGAACATCCTGTAGCTCATGTTCATACACAAAATGGTTTAGCTGAATCATTTATCAAACGCCTCCAACTAATAGCTCAACCATTGCTTATGAGAACAAATCTCCCTGTTACAGCTTGGGGATATGCTATTTTGCATGCAGCAGCACTTGTGCGCATAAGGCCAACAAGTTATAATAAGTACTCCCCATTACAATTGGCTTTTGGTCAGAAGCCAAATATTTCCCATCTTAGAATTTTTGGATGTGCAGTATATGTTCCAATTGCTCCACCACAACACACAAAGATGGGTCCTCAAAGGAGGTTAGGAATATATGTTGGTTATGAATCTCCTTCTATAATTAAATATGTTGAACCATTAACAGGAGATTTATTTACTGCACGATTTATTGATTGTCATTTTGATGAAACAACATTCCCAACATTAGGGGGAGAGAAAATACAAGTGGTAAAAGAAATTACATGGAATGGATCATCATTATCTCAATTAGATCCTTGTACAAGTCAATGTGAACAAGAAGTTCAAAGGATTATACATTTGCAAAACATTGCCAATCAACTGCCAGATTAATTTACTGACCTAAAGAGAATTACAAAATCTTACATACCAGTTGAAAATGCTCCAATATGAATTGATATCCCAATAAAGCAAATTGTTAGTGCAAAAGAAAGTAATCCACGCCTGAAGCGTGGAAGACCAATTGGTTCCAACGATAAAAATCCTCGTAAAAAGAAAGGATCAATTATTCAAAATGGTAATATTGTGGAGGCAAGTGCCTCAGAAGAGGCCAAAGATATAACTAATCAAAAAACCCCAGAAAAGGTTCAGGTACCTGAAAATGGTGATAACGAAGGAATATCAAAAAGTTATGTCACTTCAGGAAAAAGATGGAACCGAAAAAATATAATTACCGACAACAATTTTGTTTATAATGTTGCTATTGAAATAGCAAAAGAAAATGAGGATCCTGAGCCTAAATCTATTGAGGAATGTATAAATAGAAAAGATTGGCCAAAATAGAAAGACGCAATTCAAGCAGAATTAAATTAACTTTCTAAACGTGAGGTTTTTGGACCTATAGTCCAAACACCTAAATATGTAAAGTCGGTAGGATATAAATGGATATTTGTGCGAAAACGAAATGAGAAAAATAAAGTCGTAACATATAAATCACGACTTGTAGCACAAGGATTTTCGCAAAGACCCGGCATTGATTATGAAGAGACATATTCTCTTGTGGTGGATGCAATCACGTTTAGATACCTTATTAGTCTGGCAGTATGTGAAAAACTTGACATACGTCTAATGGATGTTGTTATAGCCTATTTGTATGGTACACTTGATAGTGAAATTTATATGAAAATCTCAGAAGGATTTAAAATCCCTGAAGGATATAGTGTTTCCCAAGAAAATTGCTCAATCAGATTAAAGAAAAGTTTATATGGATTAAAACAATCTGGACGTATGTGGTACAATCGTCTTAGTGAATATTTGTTAAAAGAAGGTTATAAAAACGATCCAATCTGCCCATGTGTTTTTATAAAAAGGTCTGAATCAAACTTTGTGATAATTACTATTTATGTTGATGATCTAAATATTATTGGAACTTCTGAAGAGCTTCAAAATACAGTAAATTATTTAAAGAAAGAATTTGAGATGAAAGATCTCGGAAAAACAAAATTTTGTCTTGGCCTGCAGATCGAGCATTTAAAAGATGGAATTCATGTCCATCAGTCAACTTATACGAAAAAGATCTTAAATAAATTTTATATGGATAAAGCACATCCATTGAGTACCCCGATGGTTGTACGATTGTTAGATGTGAATAAAGATCAATTTCGTCCTTGTGAGAATGATGAAGAATTTCTTAGTCCTGAAGTACCATATCTAAGTGCCATAGGAGCATTGATGTATCTTGCAAATAACACAAGACCTGATATAGCTTTTGCTGTAAACTTGTTAGCAAGATTTAGTTCCTCTCCAACACGTAGACATTGGAATGGAATTAAACATGTATTTAGATATCTTAGAGGGACCATTGATATGGGGTTATTTTATTCAAATGATTCAAAATCCCTATTAGTTGGTGATGCTGATGCTGGATATTTATCGGATCCACATAAAGGTCGATCTTAAATGGGATATTTATTTACATATGGAGGTACTGCCATATCATGGTGTTCGACAAAGCAAACATTAGCTGCTGCCTCTTCAAATCATGTTGAAATAATTGCAATGCATGAGGTAAGCTGAGAGTGTGTTTGGCTAAGGTTATTAACCCAACATATCCAGAAGATATGTAATTTGCCTTTACAGGAAAATATACCAACTGTCTTATATGAAGATAATGCAGCATGTATAGCTCAATTAAAGGGTGGTTATATCAAAGGTGACAGAACGAAACATATTTCACCAAAATTATTCTTCACTCATGATCTTGAGAAGAAATGTGACATAGAAGTTCAACAAATTCGTTCTAGTGATAATTTAGCAGATCTTTTTACCAAGGCATTGCCAACTTCAACATTTGAAAGACTACGAAACAAGATTGGAATGCGTCGACTCAAAGATATAATGTGATTTCGTCATTAGGGGGAGTCTAAAACACATTGTACTCTTTTCTTTAACCAAGGTTTTGTCCCACTGGGTTTTCCTGGTAAATGTTTTTAACGAGGCAACTTGTAATAGGAGATTGTGTACTATTTTTCCTTCATTAGGTTTTTATCCTACAGGGTTTTTCCTAATAAAAGTTTTAATGAGGCACATTCTTATTTAAAAGACATTCAAGGGGGAGTGTTGTAAATTAAATGGATGTCATAACCCCCTTTAAGCATATTAAAGTAATGAGATAAAACTCTTTACTTAATTTATAATCAGGAGATTATTAAATAGAGTAATTAAGAAACTTTAATTCATTAAATGTAATACATTTATTAATTGAATGTAAATGAGCTTATAAATAGCACCTTGTAAGTGAAAATAAAACAATGAAATTCTCTCGTATTTTCCATTCTCTTTTATTTATTGTTTTATTAATTTTTCTATAACAATATTCTAATAGTTTGATAAACATTTACCCAATAAATATATCAAATTAAGCCTTTTGGCATTTACACTTCAACCCATAATAAAATTCCTTTGATCACAAGCTGACAAATTCGATAACTACAAGCAAAACATGGTATAATTTTATTGATAATCACTTATATATCGAAAGGATTAATAAAAAGAAGTATATTACAAGACTAAGTACCTTAAAACTTGTGATTTGAACTTAGGGAACTATAAATTAACGTACCATATGTATGTATTGTTTAAATTACAAAATGATCAATCAGCTTAAAAACATAAAAAACAAAAGAGACATAAAAGGTTTCATATGTGATTTTCATAAGTAGGGTTTAAAGATTCTTTGTCATCATCATTGCCATCAGACTGCTCCATTATTTCTACAGGTCGCAGCATGCCTCCCATAACCAGCAGCAGCACAAAGCAAAGAGACTGCAAACAAATTCCAAAGCATAACATTATATATTTTTAGGATAATTTTGAGGGACTACTACAAGTCCAATGATATTAACCATAATTTATAGAAGTGTACTTACCATCCTTCAAGGCAGCTTCTCTTCCTGCCTCCGCTCTTAGCTTTGGTCACCGGAGGACAACATGCTGGTAATTCATCTACGTATAGAAAAAAACGACAACAACAACAATTATAATCGACAATTGAGAAACAATAAAAGGACAAGAAAATTGATGGATATGTGTGAGATTGAGAGGTTCACCTTTGGATTTGTCTTCGGTTGTTCGATCTGGGATTTTTTGTTTAGCCATGAGAGAAAGAAAAAAAGAAATCAAAGAAGGAAGTTGGAGGTAGATTTGAGTGTATTGATGATGGTTAATGTTGTGCAATCTGATGAAGTTCCTTTCGCTGGATTTGGTTATTTAAAGCGTGTGTTTTTTCATTTTAAACAAAAAGGGTTAAACCCTAGTTGGCGAATTCTTGACAATTCTACAACTTTACGTGTTGCTAAATTTTTGTCTTGGAATCTGATTCCCGATAAAACTTTCGGTAAAGCCACCATTGTTACTGTTTCCAGATTCCATTTACTCGTTTGATGTCCTCCAAAATCCTAATGGAGAATCAAATTCTTTTCTTCTCTCTTTTCGGTTATTGTAATTAATAATCTAGCTAGGATACTACGAACATATGCACACAACAGTTGACAAATGAATAATCACTTTAAATAATGGCAAAGCTGGGAATTATGTCATACGAGTTTGGAATGATTTATAAATTTTTGATCATTTTTTTGTGTGATTTAGATTAAATTATTAATATTTAAGAGAGTAAAGTTTAATGAAAGGAGCACGTTGCATGCTTGCCTCTACTTACGTCTCTACTTCAAAAGACTCGTGCCGGCCTCATAATAAGCTGGCGGCAAAGGATCAATGTTTTTTTTGAGGGCTGGAATTATAAAAATATAATTTTATAATTTTAATAGTTTATATTTTTATATTTTTTTAAAGGATTAAATTAAATTTTTATTATTTTGGGAGGTCAACGTGCAATTTTATCATTACTAATTTAAAGTTTTATAAATTATAAAGGGACTTAAATGAGAAATTTTTCATTTTAGGGGGGCCAAAATTAAATTGTATATTTGTACGATAGTAAAAATACAATTTCACCATTTTAATAGCCTACATCTTAATAATTTTTAAAGAATTAAACCAATTTTTTTATCATTTTGGGGGCAAAGTGCAATCTTACTATTACTAATTTAAAATTTTAGAAATTATAAAGGAACTTAAATGAAAAAATCTTCGGGGATCAGGTACTGCTAGCTCCTTGGCTCTGCCGTTGCATTCATAATTTGTTTCTTTAAGAAAAAAAAAAGTTCAAGGTTGGATGTTGTGGTGAACCGTAAGATTAAATTTTGAGAGGTTTAGTAAAAATGTTAAAAGTTTTAGGGGTTTAATGAGAATCATTTTAAAAAATTGGAGTTTAATTAAAATATTTAAAATTCAAAATTTTTATGAGATTTTCAAAAGATTAAAAAAGTCTAATTATTTTTTAAAAAAAACTTTAAAGGATAGGGTTTTTAACTTAAAATTTTGGGGGCTAAACCTCCACCTCTGCTTTTAATCCAAACATACGTAATTATAGTCAATATTATGAAAAGTTAGGAATATAAAAGAATAAAGGGGTGCATGCATGCATGCATGATGCATCTTTTACCATGAATTAGAAAAGAATTACTATATTTGATAAAAAATAAATAAAAAGGGATAGGTTTACTACATAATCGGGAATATAAGGACTTCCAATGAATGCTTTCCAATTGCTTTCAACTAAAGCATTTCCCCAAATAAATTGGCTGCCCACGTGGGGGAAGCTAGGAATTCGATATTATAAGGATAAAAAAAATATTAAAAAAATAATTTATAATTGAAAATAACTAAAGTTGAATTAATCAAACACTTATTTTTAATAAGAAAAAATAATTTAATTATATTTAATTTTTAATATATTAATATAATTCTTTTATTACTTTATTTGTAATTTTAATATATAAAAGAATTAGGTATATTCTTAGCTTTAGTATATGATTTATATATATATATATATATATATATATATATATTAGCTGTATAGGATAGAGATGAAATAAAAGTATAAAGTGCACCTCTTTTCATTCAAAAAGAAAAGGATAATCACAATCTTGACATTATTTCACCATCTTTCTTTACAGTTTAAGTGCAATTAAAAGTAATGTGTTATTTATTATGTGCTGTTAAATCTCTTTCCATATATTTATCTTTTGGATGAAATCTAAAGATGCGGCTGACACCTAAAAATACAAGAAACTGAAAGCAATTCAAAGGTTGGACAGATTCGTTAAATAAATGAGTATTGTAAGAGGTCATTTTTGCCCTAACCAAACTAAAAAATAAAATTAAAATTAAACAGTCCAAGTCCAATTACATTCAAGCCCAAAACAAAAATCCTAACCCAAAAAATTTACAAGTCCAATGGCCCAAGATGTTTAAACATTTTCAGTAAAACAAAAAAACTCTAGAGCCCCCGCGTCGTTTTTCTTCAGTCACGCCTCTGTCGCCATTGCACCAAAACGGCAAAGGCAGCCCTTCTCTATTCTCAGTTGTTCGTGTGCCAATACCTGCAAAAAGAACAAAAAAAGACGACAACAACAGAGAAATAGCGTAGCAAAAATAGTAGAAACATTGAAAATACATAGAAAAATCAAGATCTAATGTATTATTCGGCTATAAAACATAAAATGAAAAGGAAAATTTTCAAGAAATGTACCTACCAGTTCGTGTTCTGTCACCGTGAGTGGCCGAGGTCGTCACCTCCGATGAAAGGTGACCCCTTTTTAAAAAAACCCTAGAACCGAAGGGTTCTCATTTTCTTTTTGCAATTTTAACCTTTTTTTTTAAAAAAAAATAAGCCCAAATCGGAGTTTGGAGAGTCGAAAGTCCCAAAAAATGGCCTTTTTTGATCTTCCGGCCACAGTGGGGGCGGTGCCGTCGCCGGTGACCGGCGGCCGCCATGGTGGCCGATGGCCGGAGCCAAGACTGGAGAAAGGGAGGGCGAGAGAGAATTTGACAGAGAGTTCTCAGAATTTTTTGAAAAATGAAGGGGAAAGGGTTTTTTTTTGTTGCTATTTATATAGGGTCTAAACGGCGCCGTTTTGGACTTAAGCATCAGTTGCCAAAACGACACCGTTTTGCTTAAGACCCAAAATCTGACCCGCCCCGTTAATAGGATTCATGTGTTTTTGAAAAATGGTATATTTTCACCTTTAGTCCTTTCGCTTTTGCGGCTTGTTTTAATCTGGTCCTATCCTATCTTTTATTTTTTTTTAATTTTCCACTTATTTTTATTTTACTTTCATTTTGGTCCCTGGGCCATTTTTGGGAACAGACTTCTGAAACGGCATCGTTTTGATGTCTTAGCCCAATGACCCGACCCGAACCGCGTGAGAGCCGCGTGTCTTGATATGGGTGAAGTCTATTTATTTTCCTAGTCCCTCTATTTTTTAATTATTTTAAAATCGAGTCCCATTTCTTTTCCCTTTTTAATTTTTGCCACGTAATTTTATTTTTATTTTGTTTTGGACCTTATGGAACGGTGTGTTTAAGGAGTACGAGATAATTTCATATTTAGTCCCTATTTCTTTTCGCGCGTTTCATTTTAATCATTTGTTCTATTTTATTAATTATTTTTTATTTATTTACGATTCACCCCCTAATTTCATTCTGATTTCGGTTTAATCCTTAGCCTATTTAATTTCAACTTTTCCAAAAACTTTTATATTTTATTTATTTATTTATTATTATTTCTTTATCTTTTTCCACTTTAAAAAATAGATTATTCATATTATTTTATTTGTGCATTTTTATTATTATGGCTATTATTTTATTTTTACTTTTTTATATATTATTTTCGTTATTTTATTATTTCTTTTATTATTTTTGATATTCTCATGCCATGTTTATTTATCTTTAATATCATGCACTTTCCTTTTTACTTTATTTTAAGATTACTTTATTTATTTTATTAATATTATGATTTAATCATTAATATTATTATTATTTATTTTTCCTTTTTATCATTTAATTAGTATAGAATTAGAAGTTATAATATGATTATTGCCATTGTTTATTTGGTGTTTTATTATTATAGTTATATCATTATCATTTATTAGTATGATATTTTTATTTTTTTTTGTATATCATTGGTGCTATCATTTTATTTTATTATAACCATGTCATGAATCGTGTTTAAACATACTTACGCATTTTTTTACTATGCCCAAATAAACTAAATATATACCATTTTAAGTGTTACGTTAATTTTTGCTCAATGCATAAAAAGAAATTTTTGAAAACAGGCAATGTCTCGTATTTGGAGATTCAAGAAGTCGTACCCTAACTTATGGAGTTTCAATTTTCTCATTGAACCCAAATAACCATGTAACACCCCCTAACCCCAAACCGTCCTCGGAACAGGGTTACGGAGCATTACCAAACCTATCGGATATTTACAATTAATATACACATAAATACCAACACAACCAGATACACTCATAATTTGCCAAATTTAAACAATTACATATTATCCAATATTTAATTCTATTATATATCATAACCAAACCTAAATCTATTTATTTCATCCTTACATTTACAATTTCAAAATGACACACACATAAGACACCCTAGGTACATGCCATTACCAATAATTAACACACTTTACCTTATTGAATTTGGGATCGGCCTGGGATGCTGATTCAACGTTCTATCTTTACTCAACTGCGCGCACGAAACAAACTGTGTATCTTTGAGTATAGGTATACTCAGTGGTATTTCTATAATCCGAACATTTAATAATATAACAAATACTTAAGATCATAATAACAATTACAATTATTTAATTATTTATTTCATTGATAAATTTCAACTACTTACCATATAAATTCTATACAAATCATATAATAAACACAATAACATAATTGTTCAATTCTTAAATAAATCCATTATTATTTATTCCATTCTTTTCATTTACTAACCTATATAGCTTTCCACGATTTATTCACAAGTCATTAAACAATTATAATATTCACTTTTATCCAATCCAGAGCTACATGATTCATTTGTGTCAATCATACTGTGAAAATAAAATAAAATAAAATAAAATAAAGAACACACAAATTTTTACGTGGAAACCCTTTCGGGAAAAAACCACGGGCAGAGGAGAAGAAAATTCACTATGTCGAATTCGAATTTAATACAAGAGGAATAGACTATGTCTATTTATAGGCTTGTAAAGCCATATTCTAGTAAGACTGAAACACCTTATTCTAATCAATATCAAATAAATGGAATTTAATAAGGTTTAAAAAACCTTATTCTAAAAATAAAATAAAAGAAGTTTAATTCTATATGGATTCTTCTTTTGTTTTATTTTACTACTGTATTTTATTTAAATAAGGATTCGGGTCACTTAATTCTAACAATCTCCACCTTGACACGAATTCTCAATGAACAAGTTCTTCTTTGCGAACTCTCAACGAACAAGTTCTCTACCTCTTCCATAAAACCCCTTAAGGGTTTAACTTCAACAATGAACACCAACCAAGTTTAAGCAATGCTCAAACTTGGTTATAGAAAGTGACTTAGTCATTATATCTGCAGGATTTTCATGAGTACTAATTTTGCTCACAACAATATCACCACGAGCAATAATATCACGAACAAAATGATATCGAACATCAATGTGTTTTGTTCTCTTATGAAACATTTGATCTTTTGTAAGAAAGATGGCACTCTGATCATGTCACAAAATATCATGTCTGATTTGAAGGTCTTCATTGAGTTCACTAAAGAGTCCCTTCAACAAAATAGCTTCTTTACAAGCCTCGATGTCGCCATGTACTCGGCTTCTTGGTGGTAGATAAAGCGATCGTAGTTTGCAAAGTGGCTTTCCAACCGATTGCACAACTTCCGATTATAAAGACATAACCTGTGAGAGATCTTTTTCTATCAAGATCTCCAGCAAAATCAACATCAACATACCCAATGACTCCATCTTCAGTTCTTCCAAACTGTAAGCAAACATCAGTAGTACCTCGTAAGTATCTTAAAATCCACCGAATCGCTTTTCCGGTGTTTTTCAACCGGATTTGCCATATATCTGCTAACTGCACTAACTACATATGATAAATCTAGACGTGAACAAACCATAGCATACATGAGAGATCCCACTGCACTAGAGTATGGAACATGTGACATGTACTCAATCTCATCATCTAATTGTGGAGACAAAGCCGTTGAAAGTCTGAAATGGGCTGCTAAAGGAGTACTGACAGGCTTAGCACTCTGCATATTGAATCTGCAAAGAACTTTCTCAATGTACCCCTTTTGACTTAGGTACAATTTACTTGTTTTTCTATCTCTGAGAATCTCCATACCAAGTATCTTCTTTGCTGGTCCTAAATCTTTATCTCAAATTCTACACTTAGTTGGGCTTTGACCTTTCTTATCTCTCTTTTATCTTTTGCTGCTATCAACATGTCATCAACAAAAAGAAGTAGATACACAAAAGAACCATCACTGTTTTTCTTAAAATAAACACAGCTATCAAAACTATTTCTTTTGAAATCATGAGAAGTCATAAAGGAATCAAACCTCTTGTACCATTATCTTGGTGATTGTTTCAAACCGTAAAGGGACTTTTTCAGCAAGCAAACATAGTCCTCTTTTTCTAAGACTGTAAAACCCTCTGGTTGTTGCATGTAAATATCCTCCTCAAGTTCTCCATGCAAAAATATAGTTTTTACATCTAACTGGTTAAGCTCCAAATCATGCATGACCACAATACCAAGCAAAGCTCGAATCGAACTATGCTTAACAATTGGGGAGAACACATCTGTGAAGTCCACTCCTAGAATTTGACTGTAACCCTTTGCAACAAGCCTTGCTTTATATCTGGGTTCTTCAACTTCTGGAGTCCCTTCTTTCTTTTTAAACACCCATTTACAACGAACAACCTTTTTACCTTTAGGAAGTTTCACAAGATCCTATGTTCTGTTTTTGTGGAGTGATTCCATCTCCTCTTGCATAGAAAACATCCACTTTTCTGAGTCTTCACAGCTAATAGCCTCAGAATAATTAGATGGCTCTTGATTCGCATCTATATCTTCAGCCACATTTAAAGCATAAGCAACTAGATCAGCCTCGGCATACTTCTTTGGAGGTCTAATTTCTCTTCTAGTTTTGTTTTTGGTGATAGAGTATTGTGGTGAAGAAGCAACTCTATTCTCAATTTTTGTATTGGCTTGAGAAGTCGACTCCGTATTAATCTGATGCTCCACCTACTTTTGATTTTCTTTATTGGAAGAGTCTTTATGAGATAAGTTAGGTAGCATAACAGTTTCATCAAAAATAACATCTCTGCTAATCACAACTTTTCTATTTTCAGGATACCATAACTTATACCCTTTTACACCAGCTTTATAACCAAGAAAAACACATTTAATGAATCTCGGTTCCAATTTTCCATTATCAACATGAGCATACGCAGGACACCCAAAGATCTTTAAATCAGAATAATTAGCAGGATTACCAGACAATACCTCTTGTGGAGTCTTTTTCTCAATGGCAACGGATAGAGATTGATTGATCAAAAAACATGCAGTAGAGGCTGCTTCTGCCCAAAATGACTTCGGTAAGTTGCATTTGACAACATACATCAAAACTTTTCCATGATCGTTCTGTTCATTCGTTCTGCAATGCTGTTTTGCTGTGGAGTATGACGAACTGTCAAGTGTCTCACGATCCCTTCTGACTTGCAGAACTTATTAAACTTATCAGAATAGAGCTCTAAGCCATTGTCTGTGCGGAGGTATTTTATTTGTTTTCCCGTATGTTTTTCAATCATAATTTTCCAAGACTTAAATGTGGAAAACACATCGCTTTTCTGCTTCAGGAAGAACGCCCAAACTTTTCTGGAAAAATTATCAATAAAGGTTAGCATATAATTAGCTCCACCTCTCGAAGGCACTTTGGATGCCCCCCACAGATCAGGATAAATATACTCCAACGTTCCCTTCGTGTTACGGATTCCTTTGGTGAATCGAACTCTCTTTTGCTTCCCAAAAACACAGTGCTCACAGAAATTTAGTTTGCAAATTCCTTGCCCATTAAGAAGTCCTCTTTTGCTCAATTCTACCATGCCATTCTCACTCATATGCCCTAGGCGCATATGCCAAAGTTTAGTAATATCATCATCTAACAAGGAAGAGGAAGCGACAGCTACATCACCAGTAACAGTAGAACCCTGCAAAACATATAACTTGGTAGTCTTTCTTTGCCCTTTCATCACAACAAGGGAACCTTTGGAAATCTTTAAAACCCCACTTTCAGCTGTGTATCTATACCCTTTTGAATCAAGAGTACTCAATGAAATTAAATTTCTCTTCAATTCTGGAACATGTTGCACGTCACTAAGTGTTTTGACAACTCCATCAAACATCTTAACTTTAATTGTTCCAACACCTGTGATTTTACACGAAGCATTATTTCCCATCAAAACACACCTTCTGGCACTGTTTTGTAAGTTGTAAACCAATCCCGATTGGGACTCATGTGGAAGGTGCAGCCTAAATCAAGTATCCAGTCTTCGCTTACTTTAGGATCATTGACAGAAGCGACTAGAAGCTCACCATCGCTGTAGTCTTCTACAATATCAGCTTCACCGAAATTTTCTAGTTGTTTTCCCTTTTAATTCGCAGCCTCCCTTTTATTCTTGTTTTGTAGCTTATAACACTCAGATTTAATGTGCCCTTTCTTCTTACAGAAGTTACAAGTTTTACCTCTGTTTGAAGACTTCGATCTACTCTTAGATTTACCATGAGGATTCCATTCATGTGTCCTTCCACGATCATTATCAGCATTCTGATATTGTCTCCCACGAGCAATGAGACTCTCTCCCTGAGAGTCGGGTTTAACCTCAAGATGCTTCATCTTATCATACGAGGTCATAGAATCATAAACCTCATCAACTGTGAGAGACTCGTGACTATATAAAATTGTGTCTCTAAAGGTTGAATAAGACGGGGGCAACGAACAAAGTAGAATCAACCCTAGATCTTTCTTATCATATTGAACCTCCATGGCCTCCAAGTTTGAAAGAATTTCTTTAAACACTGTTAAGTGTTCGTGTACAGACGCACCTTCTTCCAAACAATAAGCATAAAGACGCTGCTTCATATGCAACTTGCTTGTTAGAGTTTTCGACATACATATTTGTTCTAGCCTCTCCTATAATGCAGCAGCAGTCTTTTCTTTCATCACATCCTGTAAAATTTCGTTGGACAAATGCAGATGTAATTGTGTTAACGCATTTCGATCTTTACGCTTCTTCTCTTCATCTGTTAAAGTCGAAGGCATCTTATCTATCCCTAGCAGGGCATCCTCCAGATCCATCTGCGCAAGAACTGCTTACATCTTAATCTACCACAACGCAAATCTGGTGTTGCGATCCAACATCAAAATTTCATACTTCAAAGACGCCATTACTGTGATCGAAATGAAAAACCCAGAAGCTCGGATTCCAATTTGTGAAAATAAAATAAAATAAAAAACACATAAATTTTTACGTGGAAACCCTTTCGGGAAAAAACCACGGGCAGGGGAGAAGAAAATTCACTATGTCGAATTCAAATTTAATACAAGAGGAATAGACTATGTCTATTTATAGGCTTGTAAAGCCATATTCTAGTAAGACTGAAACACCTTATTCTAATCAATATCAAATAAATGGAATTTAATAATATTTAAAAAACTTTATTCTAAAAATAAAATAAAAGAAGTGTAATTCTATATGGATTCTTCTTTTATTTTATTTTACCACTGTATTTTATTTAAATAAGGATTCGGGTCACTTAATTCTAACACATACTTTAGTTCACTGTTTAATTTCAATAAACTATATTCAACTATTCACTTTTCAATCACTATACTGTACATATCCATTTCAATAACAGTCATTACCATTCATATCAAATCGACTTGCTATCCCAGATAGCTTTCACTGTATAATACGATTCGTGTGTTTCAGTCCACATTTCAATTCTTCATTTAGTACCAATCTGATGACTGTTATATTTAATAACCCCTATTAACATGACTCGGAATCAGACGGATACACGGATCCAACCAAACACATTAGAATGTCCAACCCAAACACACCTAGAATATTATAAATCCTCCATAACACACTAGTATAATATATCCTCCCAAACACACCAATAAGGCATTAAATGCCTCTTCGGATAAACCGAAGTATAGAATAACAGAAACATCTTCTCGGCTGAACTACAAATCTCCTCATCACATCACAAATCCAATGGCATGCCATTTGTATCTAAACTAGTCCGACAAGTTAATAGGGTATTATTTTACTTTTCCAATTTCAATAATTCTTTCATCAATATACCATTCTAATAATCACGTATATTCACACATTTTCATAATTTCATACATTTTCATTCAATTCAACAAATATATTTCAATTATTCATATTAATTCATAATTCAACACAATTCAATTTACTTTTCAATATCTAATATTCAAATATCACAAATCTCATATATTCATATCAATTTCCCCATATTTCCAATCAATATATTTTTCAATATAACATTCTTCAAATTTTTACATAAATCATATTTATTATATAATTCAACCAATATAAATTCAATCAAAATAAATTCAATCAATATAAATTCAATAGATTCATCGCATACCAAAATCAATCCATTTTAATTTTAAAACATCATAATTCTAACACCAACAATTGCCATATGTATATAAATATAACAAATAATGACTAAGTTCGGATTATAGAAATACAAACCATATTCTCTCGAGCTAACTCCCGTTGTCTTTGCCATTTTTCCTTGCTTAGCCGAGATTTCCCGAGACAACATTAGCTACGGGAATTAAAACAATTCATATTCGTTAATTCACTACTAATTTATATCTAATTAATACAATTTCTATTCAATTTCTACTTTAATTTCAATTTAATTTTAACTAAATTCACTTAGTTTTTCTATTTCAATTCGTACTTCATTTCTATTCAAATTTTGTCCAAACTCATACTTAACTATTAAATTTCCAGCATATTTTCCTAATTTCAAAATTTCATCAATTTAGTCCCTACAACATAAAACTTATGAATTACTTTACAATTCAATCCTTATTTCATTTCTAACTTGAATTTCCATCAATTTAACCCTTATTTCATCATTTTACTCAACATGAACATTATCTAGAAATCTAATAACTTTCAAAATATCAACTTAATTTCATCAAAATCATGTTCCAAAGCTTCTAAAACATCAAAATTAGTAAAAGTGCTAAATTGACTTACCTATTAAATTTCCAAGCTTCAAAATCCCTATTTTCCCTTTTTCCTTTCTTTCCTTTCTTTTTCTCCGTCTTTCTCCCCTGTTTCGTTTCTTCTCTGTTTCTTTCTATTCTTTTTCTTTTTCTTTACTTTGTTTTGTTTTATATATATATATATATATATATATATATAAAATAATAATAACTTAATAATATACTTATATAATAAGTAAATATACATGTACTTATAAATGTACATATACTAATGTTACACATGTCACTATACATACCATACATTTGTCAACTTTTTATTTATTTTTCACATAAAAATCTTATAATATAATTATTTAATTAATAAATACCTTTTATAAATAATAAATATCTATTAATAATTAAATACAAGCATTACAAGTGTATGTATTTTTATTAATACACTTGTACCCAATCATTACCACACATTTGTCTTACTTTTATTTATTTATCATATAATATCAATTTAATAATAATAAATACATTAATATTTACTTAAATAATAAGCAAATACATACATGTATTACAAATGTGTGTATTATATTTATTACACTTGTATTTTATTTTTGCCATACACTTGGCACTCTTTTTGGCTTATTTACTTATTTAGTCTTTTCAATTTTTTTATTCTATAATTAAACTTTTACACTTCATTTAATTTAATCTTTTTATCCAATTATCCTTAATTTAAGCTAATTCACTTAATTAAACTCTACTTAACCACTCGATTAACTTCGTAAATATTTTTAATAAATATTTACGAATCCATCTTTCAGAAACGGAGACCCAAAAATACACTTTTCTGGTAACAGTAAAATTCGGGTCATTACAAACCAAATATCCTCTTAAAATCAAAATACATGAGGTTTAATTAAATAATAAAAAACAAGCTTATTTTTCGAGATTTCAAGGTGTCGTATCCTAACTTACGGGAGGTGATCTTTTGTTTCCTTGAGATAAGATAACCTTTAACTTTTCGTTTCCATACCACGCCGAATAAATTAAATGCATACCACTTTAAGTATCATGTTCTTTTTTTGCACAATGAATAAAAATAAATTTTTTAAATCGAAACGATATTCATTAATTTTGGAATTGGAAAAGTCGTGTTCCTAACTTACGGAATATGTCTTCTTTCTAGAACTAAGATAATCAAATATATTTTGAAATAAATAAATTTTTTTAGCTTTTATTCTTGTTTTCGGGGATTGAAGGCATTGTATCCTAACTTACGGGACATAATCCTTTCTTCTCGAATAACTTGAAATAAACTCTCTTCATGAAAATTATTTTAGCTAAATAGTGCCTTAATACAAAGAGGGATCGTACTTTAACTCCTTTCAAATTTTCAATTTTTGACACTAAAGACATCAAGTAATTAATTAGGTAACAATTTTAGGCGTAACGAGGGTGCTAACCATTCCTCATGCATAATCGACTCCCGAACCCATTTACTAAACTTTGTAGACTAAAAATCATTGTTTTAAATCAAACATTTCATTAAAATAATCAAATTATAAGGTGATCCGGTCACACCTAATAGAAAGGATCGGTGGTGACTCCCATTTTCATTTGTTTTAAAATAAAAAGTCGATTTCAAAAAAATGGTTTCGACAGCTTGGTGACTCTGCTGGGGACAAAATAAGAGAGTCAAGCCACGAGTTGATTATTTCTTGTCTTTTGTCGAAAATTTATAATTTAGTTTAAATTTACGATCCTTTCGTTGCATTTCATTTTTATGGTCTGCATCATTTTGATATATCTGCTTTATTGGTTTGAGTCTTCGGATATATTTTCGCATATTGCATTACATAACTGGTCGGTTATACCCTTTTAAGTGGGAGTGAAAAACTATTCCTTTGTGAGCTATTCACCTCAGTATAGGATAGTGGATCGCTTTCGGGATACATCCGTACTTATGTCTTCGTGAGATTTTCATCTCCGTATAGCCATAGAGAAATGTATTCCCTTGAACTGAACTCAGTTTGTATGAGCCTATAATGGGTGAGGATCGAGGAATCTCCCAGTTCAGGTACCTTTACTTTAGAACCGAACTGCATATAATAAGCCCTAAGAGCCTATCCTAGGTAGAACCGCACCGAACCCCTAGTTGTCACCCAAATAGGTGCTTTATTTATTATTTCTTGCTTTAAATTTTAGCTTTGTATAAGATGTACTGACTTGTTTTGTTTTACTTTGACTATGATTGCATGACATTTTCATCATAAAAAAGGTGTTGATTCACATTCAGTTACTAAATAGAGAGCTTGCCATGGAGAATAAATTTTTTGATAGAGTGGAAGATAATGCGACTGTCCGAATATGGTCCAAGAAAACACAACTAGAGAAGGGTGATAGTCTGACAGAGGGATACGTGTCAGAATTGTGGGATTTCATTCGTATCAGTGTGACTCAAAACAATCTTCAAGAGTTGAAAGAGATATGGGATCAATGAGACGATGAAATGAAGTAACTACTCTACTGTAATTATGGTGACTTACCTTATCTACTTGATATCAAAATAAACAAGCACTTTTTTCGAGTTTTGGCTCAATTTTAGAATCCCGCCTACAGCTACTTTACCTTTGGGAAGGTAGATTTGGTACCTACTGTAGAGGAGTATACAATTTTACTTCGATGCCTGAGGATTCAAGCCAACAAAGCTTACTCTAGAGCCGCCAATGTCCCGACTTTCCTAAAGAAACTAATAAGCATCACGGGGATGAGTGGGCAATGGGTCGCGGCCTAGATCAAGCAAAAAGGAGAAAGTAAATGTATCCCTTGGAAAAGTTTGCGAGATCTAATTTTGGCTTATCCAGACATAAAGAAAAGGGTCGATATCTTCGCCTTGCGTATCTACGGGTTAGTAATCTTCCCTAAAGCACTAAGGCATGTAGATGACGAAGTTGTAGATTTATTTGATCGGCTCGATAAAAGGGTCACACCCGTCCCGGCAATCTTGGCCGAAACTTTCAAATATTCGAATGCATGCTGGAGAGCGAGTGAAGGTAGGTTCATCAGATGTGCGCAACTTCTATTAGCATGGTCCATAGCCACTTTTAAAAGGTAGAAAAAGTTTCTTATCGAGTATTCTCCAAGAACTACTCTCCATTGAAAGAACTAGTGGCTACACCGAGGTGAGACGATATTTTGGAAGAAAAATGGATGGCCATTCTCCAAAATCTACAAGACGAAGACGTTGAATGGAGGGCTCCTTGGACGATCCCCTATGAGATTTTGTACCGGTGTAGAGACTTCGACTGGGTCCTCCTACTTGGGATATAGAGAGTTGTTGGATATGCTCATCTACTTGTGTTGAGGCAGTATAGATCAAGGCAGTTCATACCAGCAACACAAGGGTTGGCTTAGTGTGAGTTTTTGTATAAGGGTGATAATTACAAGAAAAATGCTAGAGAAATATCTAACGCTTGGAACTAAACCCGTAGGATAAAAAGATTTGCTACAAGTCCCTTGACGACCCCAAGTATGGTTGGTGGTGGGTTCAAAGAGTCAATGACAACATCCCTGTGCCAAGTTAGGAAAACACTCAACCGATGGAAGACCACCTGCAAGTGATCCCATCTTAGCTAGAGATCATTAAGTTAGAGATCATCAAGCAAGATTTTCAAAAGAAGAACTTGGAGCTAGGAAAGAAGATAGAACAATTGAAGGAGGAAAAGATGCAACTAGGATTAGACATTGATATTCAAAAGTTAAAAGCCGAGAAATTGAGAAAAGAAAAGAATAAGGCTGAGGAAGACTTGGACAGTCTAAAAACGGATTATAAGAAGTTATACTTGTCAATAAGGATTGTCGGGATAGGAAAAACATTAGAACAATGGCGGTAAGAGATCAAAGAAGAAAAGATTAAAGCCAATTGATGGGAAATGAAGTTTCAAGATGCTCAAGTTTAAGAAGAGGCTCTAGAAAAGAGTTTGTTAGAAAGTCAAAGCGAAAAGATCGAATTAAAATCCCAGGTGGCAGAGCTAGAAAAGTCACTTCATCAGTATCGTAGTTGCAACTTCATAATTAAGCTGAAAGCGAGCATAAACAAGATTGAAGAGCTGAAAGGAAAAATAGAAAAGCTCGAAACCGTATTACAAAATTGTGAACTCTGAGTTGAACTTCTTGAAGCAAACAATGAGCATTAGAAAGAGCAACTCCACCATTCTCAAGGTCAGGTTAGGGATAGAGACCATATTATGGGTAAAACTATGGCTCAAATATGAGAGGTGGTCGATTATTTGCAAACCCTAGTAGTTCAGGCTGACGTGCTAAGCTTGAAGTATGAATCAGAATCAGATCGAGGTCGAGAGTTAGCTTGGCTTCTTAGCTTGGCTTCTTAAGAAGGTTAAGGCTTTGAGTATTAGGGCAAAGTTGTATATGTAATCCGTTTTATGTAAATAAATTTGTTTTCTAGTAAAGTTATTCTAATAGAATTAAATCAGAGTCAAAGTCTTTTTTTTTGCATTCATTCCTTGCATTTGCATTACATTGCATCATATGCATTAAATTTCACAAAAAAGACTCTAATTAATCAAAATTATGATAGTTAACCTGGAAATCAACAAGATTTTACCAATGGAATATCATTACAGTACTCGCGCCAAAACCAAAGTAATGGAATAAAGATTAGAAAGGTTAGAACAGATTCAAAAAGACATGCAAGATCAGTTGCAAGCGCAACTGCAAGAACAATTTGTAAAAGTACAACAAGATATGAGGGATCAGATACAGGAATCGCAAAGAAGTATGATAAGCCAATTGACGCAGCTGGTTGGAGGACTTGAAAAAAGGGAAAAGCACTGTGGTCAACTCAGGGGATGATAATGATGATCCTTTTTACCCCTCAGGTTTTACCCTGATAAATGCCCATGCACAACCAGAGGTGTACCCACGAAGGGTACCCGTTATTATCTGACCCCAACAATATCAAGCCGATACCTCAGCACCGACAAACTACCCAATGGGTTTAGGCTCCAGTCTGGGGGATAATCCAACCAATCCCATTATTTCTGATCTAGATGATATGGCAGAAATGGAAAAAGCAAGAATGGAACTACCAAAGAAACTTAAAGATCAGTGCAGATGGTTAGAAGAAAAATTCAAAGTAATGGAAAACACTAATTATCATTGCGAATTGATGCCAAGGACTTGAATTTGGTCCCGGATCTAGTGCTCCCTCCAAAGTTCAAAACTTCAAATTTTGAAAAGTATAACGGAACTAGTTGTCCTGTAGCTCACATCACGATGTTCTGTCAAAGGATGATAGGACACGTTAATAATGACTAGTTATTAATTCATTGCTTCCAAGACAGTCTAATCGGGTCAGCAGCTAAATGGTACAACTAACTGGGTTGTATCAAAATCAAATCATGGAAAGACTTAGTACAAGCTTTAATGAAGTAATATAGTTTTGTGACGGACATGACACCCTACAGAACCACGTTGCAGAATATGGAGAAGAAACAAAGTGAGAGCTTCAGGTAATATACCCAAAGATGGAGAGAGGTGACAATGTAAGTCCAGCCACCTCTTTTGGAGAAAGAAACTACAATGCTTTCATCAATACTTTAATAGCCTAATTCATTAACCATATGTTAGGACGCACTACTAAGAGCTTCTCGGATATAGTAATGTCCAGTGAAATTATTGAAAATACAGCGAGAAGTGGTAAGATAGACGCGGGAGAAAGTGCCAAAAGATCTACCTCGAGGAATAAGGAAAATGAGGTGGATAATGCAAGCACATATAATAAGGGTTATTCAAAACCAATCACGGTAGGCCCACCAAGGACAGTAACTACTAACCATCAGGGCCCCCCAAGGCAAGAACCCAACCCAAGGCCAAATACAGAAAGGCTCTAGTTCACACCCATCCCGATGACATATAGGGAGCTGTATCAGAGTTTATTTGATACACATGTGGTATCCCCTTTCTACTTGAAACCTACACAACCTCTATTCCCCAAATGGTATGACGTAAATGCTCAATGCGAGTACCACGCGGGAATCACGGGACACTTAATCGAGAACTGCACTACTTTTAAAAAGTTAATTTAAAAGTTCATCAAGATAGGCATTGTGAAGTTCGATGATCTATCGGGACCTAATGTGGCAGGAAATTTGTTACCCACTAATTCTGATAAAGTGGTAAACGCGATAATTGAGAGTGGAGGGAAGAGAAGCAAAATAAATGTAGCAGAATTGAAAACCCCACTGAAATGGGTTTGGAAGAAAATGGTGGAGGGAGGATTAACCAAACAGGATTTAGAGGAGAGACCCGAAAAGATGAGGAGCTACTATGAGTTCCATACTGAAGAAGGTCATGAGATCCAAGAGTGCGTTGAATTGAAGGCCCTAGTGCAAAATCTGATAGAATTCTTTGAATATGCCAAAGGCTCGGAAGGAGAAGATGTGTGCACCTCAGAAGAAAGGTCAACAGAGAAGGTCTATAAAGTCAACCACCTAGTGGTTATCATTTCAGGACTAAGAAGTAATGAAGCTGGAATACAAATTGCACCAAGGGTCATAATCCAAAAACCTGTAGCCTTTCCCTACAAGGACAGCAAGAGGGTTCCTTGGAATTATGACTACAACGTGACGATCCCGGGAGAAGAAAACCCAGCTAGTGCTTCAGAAGAGGGCCAAAATATGGGTTTCTACACACACAGTGGGAGACGTTATGACCTTACAAGTACAAGAACCGAGACCGTTAAAGGAAAGACCCCAGTAGTTGAGTATAAGAAGGAAAAGATGGCTAGGCTTGAATCTCCAGTTAACGAGCCAGTGACTGAGAACGAGGCTAGAGAATTCTTAAAATTTTTAAAGCATAATGAGTACAACATTGTAGAACAACTACACAAAAAACCGGCTTGCATATCAATATTAGCCTTGCTTTTGAGCTCAGAGACTCATCGTAGCGTGTTGATGAATGTGTTAAATGAAACTTATGCCACTAATGATATCTCTGCAAACAAACTAGACCGCCTAGTTAACAATATAGTGCTGACAACTTCATCTTCTTTAATAATGATAAAATACTGCCAAGGGGCATGAGATCTACAAAGGCTCTGTACATCACCATCCGCTACAAAGAATATACACTATCAAAGGTGCTAATAGACAATGGCTCTGCACTGAACGTCTTGCCTCTATCCATACTGAACAGATTACAAGTGGATAGCTTTCACATGAAGACATGCCAAAACATAGTGAGAGCATTGGATGGTATGGAAATGAGAGTGATGGGAAGGATTGAGATACCCCTTTTGATTGGTCCAAACACGTATGAGGTAGATTTCTTGGTGATGGACATCAAGCCTTCTTATAATTATTTGTTAGGGAGGCCTTCTATTCACTCAGCTAGGGTAGTGCTGTCATCACTACACCAAAAACTAAAGTTGGTAACTGAGGATCGACTGATAACAATAAATGTGGAAGAAAACATTATTGCATCCGTAACCAGTAACGCACCATACATAGGGAAAGACGATGAAGCAATAGAATGTTTCTTTCGATCTTTAGAATTTGTGAATGCAACTTTCATCGTTGAAGAAAACAAGGTCCTGATACCCAAAATATCCAAAACTATGAGGATGGGCCTACAGCTGATAGTTGGGAAAAGAGCCTTGCCTAGAAGGGGATTCGGAAAATACCTGCAAGGAATGGACGAGGCACCTATGCTAATGGACAAACGAGACTGCTTTGACTTAGGATACAAGCTAGATGCGAGGCAAAAAAAGAGAAAGCTGGAGAAGAAGCACGAAAGGAGAAGAGCGCGACTGAGTGGGGAATAGGTCAAGTGGGAACAGATGACCTTCCCTATATATCTAGAACTTTCGTGTCAGGAGGAACTATTCACCTTGAACGGAAGAAGTAACACCCCCTAACCCTAAACCGTCGCCGGAATAGGGTAACGAGGCATTACCGGACAACCGGACAATTTACGATTAATATTCAAATAATTATCGAACATATTATATTATAAAATAATTAGATTTTTATATGATAATATAGTATGATTTTGACAAGTGGATGGTGATAAAAATATACAAATGTAATAATAATATGTATACAATTGTAACATAAATATTTAATTTTTTTTATTTAAGTAAATAGATATTTATTGCTTATTATTATTAAGTTAAAAGATATTTATTAATTAAATAATTATATTATAAGTTTTTATGTGATAAATAAATTAAATGGTGACAAGTGTATTAATAAAAATACATATACATTTGTAATATATGCAATAATTATTAAATAGATATTATTAAATTATTGTTATTATTATTATTATTATTATTATTATTATTATTATCAAATAAATTGAATTGTGACAAATGTAGGGTGGAGATAAAATACATGTGTAATAATATGTATAATACAATTATAATACATGTATTGTTTATTAAAATAGATATTTATTATTTATTTATTGTTATTAAGTAAAATATATTTATTAGATAAATAATTATTATATAAGATTTTTATATGACAAACTAATTAAAAGGTGACAAATGTAATATGAATATTTGTTAATAAAATGATATTTATAATAATAATTATTTATTAGTATATATATATATATATATATATATAAAAGAAATGAAACAAAAGAAAAAAAAAACAAAGGCATTCGAAACAGAACAGGAAAAAGAAAGAAAGAAGAGAAAAAGGAAAAACTAAGCGTTTAAGGTTTAAAGTTTTGATTGCTAACAAGGAACCTGAGGCATCGACATCGAAAGGAAAGAAAAAAGTTATCGAGGAGTAACCGAATAAATCCGGGTTTGTATTACTATAATTCAAGTTGTTTTTATTAAATGTTAAAATTTTAATTATATGTATGGTAAGTAGATTATGAGGTAAGTATTATTATGAAATTGAAAAAGAAATTGAATTGATGATAGATAAGTATTGATATAGAATTGTATATTGATGAAAAGTGAAATTGAATTGATTCGTAAATGAATTGAAAGTGGTATTGAATTGAGAAAGTGAATCGAATACCCTATTAACTAGTCGGGCTGAGTCGGTTATAGTTGGCATGCCATAGGATTGGAATAGTTCAGGGATGCTTCGACCTCGAGTCGATGAGACATTGGGTGTCACTATTTTACTTCGGATAGATTCGATGAGGTACTTGGCACCACCTTACTTCAGCTTGACCGATGAGACACTGGATGTCAATTATTTGCTTCGACCTATCCAGTGAGGCATTGGGTGCCATGCTGGAGTGTTTGGTTGGATCCGTGTATCCGCCAAAGTCTAAGTTTGTTAATAGGGGTAATTATAAGGAAGGTTAAACTGAATAAAATGAATTGGTTGAGCCATTGAAAGAAATGTGAAAATGGAACGAGAATAAAAAAAAAAAAGGTGATTTGAATGTGAGTATGAAAGCATGAACCAATGGTTCATGAGATGGATAATGGTTCAACATGAATGTATATGATTTCAATTGTTGATTAGCTAAATTGAATTGTATGAATATATTGAGAATGACAAATTTATGTTTGAAGTGGTTTAGTAAAAAAAAAAGAAGAAAAATAAATAAATAAATTTATATGATTTAATGATATGATTATTATGTTTATAATTTGAATTATGGTAATACCACTGAGTATAAAATACTCAGCGTACGGTTGTTTCTGTGTGTAGGTTAATAGGTATTCAGAGTCTTGGTTCAACATCCAGGCGATCCCGACTCCAGCGCACAACTCGGTGATGTATTCTTCTTTTGGTAAAAGTGGCATGTACATAGGTGTTAATTTGGTCACTTTAAAATGCTATATGATTTTTGTTGTAAAGAATGATATTTGGTATTTTGGTGTTTAAACTAATGAAATGGCATGAAAATTTATATGATATACATGGTATAATTGGTGCTAACTTTAGAATGGAATGAATGAAATTCTAATTTAATTATTAATGGTAATATAAATGTTCATAGAGTAAATTATCAAATTAATGTTATAGGTATGATTTTAATACGGTTAAACATGAAATTGCATTCGTTGAAATATTGGTTTTGGATTGATTCTGGTTTGAAATTGCATGGATGGTTAGATATTTATAAAGGGGTTATATTGAGTTTTACAAAAAAAAAAAATCCTCGGAGCACCCGAACAAGTTTTGATTCCCCTCTAATACGTATTTTGGGCCTTGAGGGCCAATTAAGGGACTTTATAATTATTTTATAATATAATATGTTCGATAATTATTTGAATATTAATCGTAAATTATCCTAGGCCTCGTAACCCTATTTCGACGACAGTTTAGGGTTAGGGGTGTTACATTTTATTGGTACCAGAGCTATCAGGTTTAGCTGATTCCCGGCCTAAATCGAGCTTGGAATTGAGTCTAGAAGTACATGCCACTTTTGAGTCGAAACTGAATCAAGATTTTTGGATGCTGACCTATTTGTTTTTTTCTATTTTATAGATTAAAGATGTCAGATGAAAGAATAGAAGATACTGATCAGGAAATGTATACTGGTGATGAAGAGTGGTATGGACTAGATGAAATCGAGTCGATAACACCTAGCATAAATCCTGTAAGAAATCAACCACCTAGAGTTGATAGAAGAAATGATAGATATGATTCTGATATATTAAGAGTGATAGTTGATGCCTTATAAAGAGTAGCGGGAACTACTCCTACTATGACCTCTCACCTGTTCAAATATGGGCCCCGATAAAAGAATTGAGGAAATATGGTGTCACAAAATTTATTGGTCTAAAAGGAGTCGATCCATCAACTGCTAAAAATTGGATGGAATCGACTAAGAGAATTTTACAGCAATTGGAATGTACCCCTCGAGAGTGCTTGATTTGTGTTGTATCGTTGCTATAAGGGGAAGCTTATCTATGGTGGGAATTAGTGGTACGTCATTTACCAAAAGATCAAATAACATGGGACCTATTTTAGAAGGAATTTCAAAAGAAATAGCTGGAGAGATGTATATTGAAGATAAGAAACAAGAGTTTTTAATGCTACAGTAAGGTGACATGCTAGTTATAGATTATGAGAGAGAGTTTTCAAGACTCAGCAGATATGCCTCTGAGTTTATTCTAACTGAAGCAGATAGTTGTAAAATATTCTTACGGGGATTGCGAGATGAGATCAAACTACTAGCTCAAATATGCAGCCAAAAAGATCAAAGGAATCTCAAGGAGGATAGAGATCCAGTTTTAGATCTAATAGAGGCGGTAGAAGCAGAGGGAGATAGACAACAGTATCTACTAGCAGTGTGAGAGGTCCCTCTTGGGAAATAGAAATTCCAGACTGTCAGCACTGTGAAAAGAAACATAGAGGAGAATGCTGAAAATTAACTAAAGGCTGCTTCAGTTGTGGTTCTACCGATCATTTCATTAGAGACTGTCTAAAAACTGATAGTGCTGCACCAGTAACATCACAGAGATCAATATCTACAGCTAGAGGCAGGGGATTTGGTAGAGGTGGTTCGGTTTCTAGAGGAGGTGGAGTTAAGAGAAACAGTGACATGGTTACCCAGTAGTCTGAAGCTAGAGTACCAGCCAGAGCTTATGTGGTCAGAACTCGTTAAGAAGGCGATGTTCATGATGTGGTAACAGGTATATTTCTATTATATTTTAAGCCTGTTCATGCTTTAATTGATCCCGAATCTTCACATTCCTATATTAATTCAAAATTAGTTGAGTTGGGAAAATTAAAATCCGAAATGTCTAGAGTGCCTATTGAGGTGTCAAGCCCGTTAGGGCAAACAATGGTAGTTAACCAGGTCTGTCCAAGATGCCCGTTGATTATACAGAATAAAACTTTTCCGGTTGACTTGTTGATTATGCCATTTGGGGATTTTGGTATAATACTCGGGATGGATTGGTCATCTAAACATGGAGTGATTTTGGACTGCTATAAAAAGAGATTCAACATTCAGACAGAGAGTGAAGATCGGTTGAAATAAATGGTATTCGTACTAATGGGACAGCACGAATTGTTTCAGCAATAAAGGCTAATAAATTACTTCAGTAGTGTTGTTCAGCATATTTGGCATATGTTATTAATTAAGATTTAGTTGGAAGCCAGTGCAGTAAAATTTGAACAGTTTGTGAGTTTCCTGATGTATTTCCTGAAGAATTACCAGGTTTACTGCCAGATAGGGAAGTGGAGTTCGCTATTGAGGTTTATCCGAGCACAGCACCAATCTTTATACCTCCGTATCGAATGTCACCTACAGAGTTAAAAGATCTGAAGATATAGTTGCAAAACTTATTAGACTGTGGTTTTATTTGACTAAGCATATCATCGTGGGGAGCTTTGGTGTTATTTGTTAAGAAGAAAGATGGATCAATGTGACTTTGTATTGATTACCGACAACTGAATAAGGTGACAATTGAAAATAAATATCCACTACCTCGCATTGACGATTTGTTTGATCAGTTGAGAGGTGCTCTGTGTTCTCGAAGATTGACTTAAGGCCAGGTTATTATCAACTGAACGTAAAAGAGAATGATGTACCAAAGACAACTTTTCGTATGAGGTATGGTCACTATGAGTTCTTAATAATGCCATTCGGGTTGACAAATGCCGCAGCCGCTTTTATGGATCTCATGAATTGTATCTTTTAGTTTATTGAGGATATACTGGTTTATTCGAAGTTAGAGTCAGAGCATGATCAGCATCTCAGGATTGTACTACAGATATTACGGAAAAAACAGTTGTGTGGAAAGCTCAGCAAATGTGAATTTTAGTTGCCAGAGGTTGTATTTTTGGGACATGTAGTATCTATAGATAGAATCCGAGTTGATCCAAGAAGATTGAAGCAAATGTTCAGTGGAAACCACCAAGAAACGTATCAGAGCTATGTAGTTTTCTTGGTTTAGTTGGGTATTATAAAAGATTTGTAAATGGATTTTTGAAAATAGCTTTGCCGATAACCAAGCTGCTACAAAAGAATGTACCATTTGTGTGGGATGATCAGTGCCAAGAAAGTTTTGAAAAGTTGAAGCAAATGTTAACAGAGGCACTAGTTCTGACATTTCTAGAGTTGGGGAAAGATTTTGTAGTGTATAATGATGCTTCTTTGAGTGGTTTGGGTTGTGTACTAATATAGGATGGAAAAGTAATAGCCTATGCATCTCGTTAATTGAAGCGACACGAACGTAACTATTCGACTCATGATTTGGAACTAGCAGCTGTAATTTTTGCTCTGAAGATTTGGAGATATTATTTGTACGGTGAGAAATGCTACATCTATACCGATCATAAAAGTTTAAAATATCTTCTCTCCTAAAAAGAATTGAACTTGAGACAAAAACGGTGGATAGAGCTCCTAAAATATTATGACTGTGTTATAGACTACCATCCGGGAAAAGCTAATGTTGTAGCTAATGCACTAAATAGAAAAGCTGCAATTAAATTAAGAGCAATGTTTGCACAGCTCAGTATCAGTGATGATGTGAGTCTTTTGGCCGAGTTGAGAGTAAAGTTGGTAATGTTTGATCAGATCAGATCAGTACAGCTAGAAGAAAACAAGTTGATGAAGAAAAGAGAAATGGTACAGAAGGGTTCAGTAGAAAATTTTAGTGTTGATGATCATGGTTGTTTGAGATTCCGAAATCGGATTTGTATCCCAGCTACCTTTGAGCTTAAAGAGTTAATTCTTCAAGAAGCTCACGATAGTCTATTTGCCTTACAACCCAGAGGTACGAAGATGTATCGTGATTTACGAGAACTATATTGGTGGCCTGGAATGAAAAGGGACATAGTTGAGTATGTTAGTAAATGTTTGACATGTCAGCGGATAAAAGTGGAACATCAGGTTCCTACTGGATTACTTCAGCCTATTAGTATTCCTAAGTGGAAATGGGATCGTATCACAATGGATTTCATTACGGGATTACCACTGTCAGCAAGGAAAAAGAATGCCATCTGGGTTATAGTTAATCGACTTACCAAATCAGCACATTTCATAGTATTTAGAATAGATTAGACGCTGCAAAAACTTACTGAGATATATATCCAGGAAATTGTTAGATTGCATGGAACTCTGGTATCAATAATTTCAGATCGGGATCCTCGGTTTACATCGAGATTTTAGAGGCAGCTGCATGAATCATTGGGTACTCGACTTAGTTTCAGTACATCTTTCCATTCACAAACCAATGGACAGCTCGAACGGGTAATTCAAATATTAGAAGATATACTTCGGGCTTGTATCATTGATTTTGAATCAGGTTGGGAACGTTATTTGCCATTAGCTGAATTTGTTTATAATAATAGTTTCCAATCTAGCATTCAAATGGCTCCGTATGAAGCATTATATGGTCAAAGATGTAGGTCACCGATATGTTGGACAGAATTGAATGAAAGAAAAATAATTGAGCCAGAATTAATTCAAGAAACAGAGGAAACAGTTAGAAAGATCAAAGACAAACTGAAAGCGGCATTTGATAGACAAAAATCTTATGCTGATTTGAAACAACGAGAAATTGAATATTCAGTCGGAGATAAAGTATTTCTCAAAGTATCACCGTGGAAGAAAGTTTTGAGGTTTGGCCGAAAGGGTAAATTGAGTCCTCAATATATTGGACCGTATGAGATTGTGGAAAGAATTAGGCCGGTTGCATATCGGTTAGCTTTACCTTCAGAATTGCTGAAGATTCATGATGTTTTTCATGTTTCAATGCTTCAGAGATATAGATCAGATCCTTCTCATATCATTTCTACTGAAGATATTGAAGTTTGACCTGATTTGTCCTATGAAGAAGAGCCGGTTCAAATTTTAGCACGGGAAGTAAAAGAATTAAGAAATAAATGGGTTCTCTTAGTAAAAGTTTTATGGAGAAGTCATAGTGTGGAAGAAGCGACTTGGGAACCAGAGGAGACGATGAGAGCACAGTATCCCCATCTTTTCTCAAGTAAATTTCGAGGACGAAATTTTTTAAGGGGAGAAGAAATGTAATGACCCAAGATTCACGGAAACCGGAAAAGTACAGTAGCAGGCATCCGTCTTAATAAACCGAATTAGTAAATAATTATTAGGAGTAATTATAAGTGTAGTAGTGAGCTTAATTAAGTTTTAATTAGGTGAATTTAGCTTAATTAAAAGTAATTAGAAAAAAATAGACTAAATTAAATAAGGGATAAAAGTCTGATTATAGATTGATAGGAAATAACAAGGACCAAATAGGCAACTAAGCCTATTTGGGAAGATGAGGCGGCAAAATGGAAACATTGATTATATAAATATTTAATTTAGTTAAAAAAATTTATTAAATCAATTCAAAATAATTAGATTTTTATATGATAAATATAGTATGATTTTGACAAGTGGATGGTGATAAAAATATACAAATGTAATAATAGTATGTATACAATTGTAACATAAATATTTAATTACTTTTTATTTAAGTAAATAGATATTTATTACTTATTATTATTAAGTTAAAAGATATTTATTAATTAAATAATTATATTATAAGATTTTTATGTGATAAATAAATTAAATGGTGACAAGTGTATTAATAAAAATACATACATTTGTAGTATATGCAATAATTATTAAATAGGTATTTATTAAATTATTGCTATAATTATTATTATTATTATTATTATTATTATTATTATTATTATTATTATTATTATCAAATAAATTGAATTATGACAAATGTAGGGTGGAGATAAAATACATGTGTAATAATATGTATAATACAATTGTAATACATGTATTGTTTATTAAAATAGATAGTTATTATTTATTTATTGTTATTAAGTAAAATATATTTATTAGATAAATAATTATTATATAAGATTTTTATATGACAAACTAATTAAAAGGTGACAAATGTAATATAAATATTTGTTAATAAAAAGATATTTATTATAATAATTATTATTAATTAGTATATATATATATAAGAAATGAAACATAGGAAGAAAGAAATAGAGGCATTCGAAACAGAGTAGGAAAAAGAAAGAAAGAAAATAAAAATGAAAAACTAAGGGTTTAAGGTTTAAAGCTTTGATTGCTAAAAAGGAACCCGAGACGTCGGCATCGAAAGGAAAGAAAAAAATTGTCGAGAAGTAACCGAATAAATTCGGGTTTATATTACTATAATTCAAGTTATTTTTATTAAATGTTAAATTTTTAATTATATGTATGGTAAGTAAATTATGAAGTAAGTATTATTATGGAATTGAAAAGGAAATTGAATTGATGATAGATAAGTATTGATATAGAATTGTATATTGATGAAAAGTGAAATTGAATTGATTCGTAAATGAATTGAAAGTGATATTGAATTGAGAAAGTGAATCGAATACCCTATTAACTAGTTGGGCTGAGTCGGATATAGTTGGCATGCCATAGGATAGGAAGAGTTTAGGGATGCTTCGACCTCAAGTCGATGAGACACTGGGTGTCACTATTTTACTTCGGATAGATTTGATAAGGTACTGGGTACCACCTTACTTCGGCTTGGCCGATGAGACACTAGGTGTCAATTATTTGTTTCGAACTATTCGATGAGGCACTGGGTGCCATACTAGAGTGTTTAGTTGGATCCGTATATCCGCCAAAGTCCGAGTCTGTTAATAGGGGTAATTAAAGGAAATGTTAAACTGAATAAAATGATTTGGTTGAGCCATTGAAAGAAATGTGAAAATGGAACGTGAATAAAAAAATGTGATTTGAATGCGAGTATGAGAACGGAAAGCATGAACCAATGGTTCATGAGATGGATAATGGTTCAACATGAATGTATATGATTTCAATTGTTGATTAGCTAAATTGAATTGTATGAATATATTGAGAATGAAAAATTTATGTTTGAATTGGTTTAGTAAAAAAAAAAGGAAATAAATAAATAAAGTTATATGATTTAATGATATGATTATTATGTTTATAATTTGAATTATGGTAATACCACTGAGTATAAAATACTCAAAGATGCAGTTGTTTTTAGTAATGCGAGTTAATAGGTATTCAGAGTCTTGGTTCAGCATCCAGGTGATCCTGACTCTAGTGCAAAACTCAATGATGTATTCTTCTTTTGGTAAAAAGTGGCATGTACATAGGTGTTAATTTGGTCACTTTAAAATGCTATACGATTTTTGTTGTAAAGAATAGTATATGATATTTTGGTGTTTAAACTAATGAAATGGTATGAAAATTTATATGATATACATGGTACAATTGGTGCTAAATTTAGAATGGAATGAATGAAATTCTAATTTAATTATTAATGGTCATATAAATGTTCATAGAGTAATTTATCAAATTAATGTTATAGGTATGATTTTAATACGATTATTGAAATATTGGTTTTGGATTGGTTCTGGTTTGAAATTGTAGGGAAGGTTAGATATTTATAAAGGGGTTATATTAAGTTTTACAAAAAAAAAAAATCCTCGGAGCACCCGAACAAATTTTGATTCTCCTCTAATACGTATTTTGGGCCTTGAGGGTCCAATTAAGGGACTTTATAATTATTTTATAATATAATATGTTCGATAATTATTTGAATATTAATCGTAAATTGTCTGGTAATGCCACGTAACCCTATTCTGGCGACGGTTTAGGGTTAGGTGGTGTTACAGAAGATGTCAAAAAAAGAAACCACAGAAGAAATGTTGGGAAATTTGAACATCAACATCATATCTGAAGAAGGAATTGGGGGAGAAAATTTATCAAGCATCTGCCCCTATGTACCTAGAAGTGTTCTGAACAATTGGACTGCGGAAGAGATTCCTGTAGTTTTTAGAGCTAATTCAGAGTAATGTTCAAAACACGCTTATTGCTCTAAGCCTAAGAGCAATAAGTATCCTTTTGTGAAATAAACTTATGTCCAACATCTTTATTTCAATAAAATGCATATTTGCGTATCATATTGAGCAAATATGCTTTTATTCTTTCCATTCCATTCATAATCATACCATATAGATAATTATTCTTTGATTTTTTTGTTCTTTGGATTTTCCTTCATCCCCATAACAGGTCTCCAGATATTAATGATATAAGCGACGCTGCTACTAACTCAGAGTCTCATTTTGAGCAAGATATATGTGTGGAGGATTCTCAAGACTTTAAAGATGATTGAGACTGTAACCTATCTTCTGATCTGTTAAGGATGGTAAAACAAGATGAGAAACAAATCCTACCTTACAAAGAATTAGTAGAAGTTGTCAGCTTAAGAGAAGAGAAAGAGGTGAAGACCGAAGCTTGTATCACCGCAGAGACAAAGCGAGACCTTATTGAGTTACTCCAGGAATTCAAGGATGTCTTCGTATGGTCATATTAAGACATGCCCGGGTTAAGTACTAATATTGTGGTACACCGGCTCCTCATATAGAAAGAGTATAAGCCAGTTTAACAGAAGCTCCGAAGGATGAGGCCCGACGTTTTGCTGAAAATAAAAGAGGAGGTCAAGAAGCAATTCGATACTAGTTTCTTACAAGTGGTTAAATACTCAGAATGGGTAGCTAATATCGTCCCTGTCCCTAAAAAAGATGAGAAAGTATGAATGTACATAGACTATAGGGATTTTAACAAAGCCAGCTCGAAAGACAATTTCCAATTGCCACATATCGACACCTTAGTAGATAACACGACAAGTTACTCACTGTTCTCTTTTATTGATGGTTTCTTGGATATAACCAGATAAAGATGCATTCTGAAGACATGGAGAAGACTACATTCCTAACCATGTGGAGAACATTTTGCTATAAAGTGATGCCATTTAGACTGAAAAATGCGGGAGTAACGTACCAAAAAGCCATGGTAACCTTGTTTCATGACATGATGCACAAAGAAATCGAATTTTATGTTGATGATATGATCAAAAAGTCCCGAACAGAGAAGAAGCATGTACAATTCTTGAGGAAATTGTTCTTGAGATTGAGAAAATTCTAGCTGAAGCTCAATCCAGCAAGATGTACCTTCAGGGCTAGGTCGAGAAAATTGCTAGGATTTGTAGTCAGTGAAAAGGGGATAGAGATCGACCCAGATAAAATTAAGGCTATACATAAGTTGCCTCTGTCGTGCACTTAAAAAGAATTTCAAGGTTTCCTAGGAAGACTAAATTACATTGCCCGGTTCATTTCACAACCAACTGAGAAATGCGATCCCATATTCCGTCTCTTTAAGAAACACAATCCAGGTGTTTGGGATGAGGAGTGCCAGAAGAGTTTTGACAATGTCAAACATTACTTGTTTAATGCCCCAGTATTGATGCCACCTAGCTTAGATAAGCCGCTGATACTGTACTTGGCAGTATTTGAAAATTCCATAGGATGCGTTCTTGGCCAACATAATGAGTCAAGGAGAAAAGAAAGAGTGATATATTACTTCAGTAAGAAGTTTACTGAATGTAAGACAAGATATTTGTCAATTGAAAAGTTGTGTTGTGCTTTAATCTGGACAACTCGAAAACTGAGACAGTACATGTTGTACCACACAACTTGGCACATCTCAAAACTAGACCCTTTAAAGTATATGATGGAGTCGATTGCTTTGGATGGAAGAATAGCCTGGTGGCAGATTCTGCTTTTCGAATTTGATATAGTCTATGTGAATCAGAAGGCTATAAAAGGAGTGCTATAGTAGATTTTCTGGCCAGTAGAGCTCTAGAAGATTATGAGCCTTTGAATTTTGATTTCCCGAATGAAGATCTAATGTATGTTGCAACCACTGAAGAAAACTCTCAAGAAGGACATCCTTGGAAGCAAAACTTCGACGGAGCCTCAAACACTATGGGTAACAAAATTGGGGCAGTCATGGTATCCCCAAAAGGAGATCATTATCCATTCACTAGTAAATTGGATTTTGATTGCATGAACAATATGGTAGAATAAGAAGTATGCATCATGGGTATCCGTACAGCCATAGAACGTAAGATCAAAATACTAGAGGTATATGAGGATTTTGTATTAGTGATCTATTAAATCAAAGGCGAATGGGAGACGAGAGACCCCAAATTGTCAGTTATCGAAGGCTGGTTCTAGAGCTAATTGAAGAGTTTGATGACATCACCTTCTACTATCTCCCACGAGATGAAAATCAAATGGCTGATGCCCTGGTTACCTTAGCTTCCATGGTTAAAGTGAACAAACAAGAGGATGTAAAACCTATCCCGATGAGTATTTTTGAGATTTCAGCTCATTGTTACAACATCGAAGAAGAAGAAAATGATGATCACTATTGGTACCACGATATACTGCGATACGTGAAGGATCGTGAATATCCTGACCAAGCAACTGAGAATGACAAAAGGACAATAAGAAGACTGGCTAGTGACTATGTCTTAGATGGGGAGATCTTATACAAGAGAAGAAAGGATCAGGTGCTACTAAGATGTGTGGACACTGTTGAGGCTAGGAAAATCTTGGAAGAAGTCCAAGAGGATGTCTGCGGAACACATGCTAATGGTTTTACAATGGCCAGGAAAATCATGAGATTCGGGTATTATTGGTCAACCATGAAAGGGGATTGTATTAATTACACTAAGAGATGTCATAAGTGTCAATTTTATTGAGATAAAATTCATGTGCCTCTTTCATCGCTTCATGTCATGACTTCTCCATAGCCTTTCTCTATGTGGGGTATGGATATAATTGGGCCAATATCGCCAAAAGCTTCCAATGGGCATCGATTCATCTTTCTGGTCATCGATTACTTCACAAGTGGGTAGAAGCCACTTCATATGCCAATGTCACAAAGTCGGCAGTCAGTAAATTCTTAAAGAAAGAGATCAAATGTCGATATGGAATGCCAGAAAGAATTATATCTAACAATGCACTAAATTTGAACAACAACACGATATCAGAAGTCTGCAATCAGTTCAAGATCAAACACCACAACTCATCACCTTATCGCCAAAAAATGAATGGTGCGGTGGAGGCAGCCAATAAAAATATTAAGAAGATCGTGGGGAAAATGATTGAAACTTATAAATATTGGCTTGAGAAGTTATCATTTTCCCTCTATGCTTATCGAACATCTGTCAGGACCTCAACTGGGGCAACGCCTTTCTCTTTGGTTTATAGAATCGAGGCGATTTTACCCATTGAAGTCGAAATTACTTTTCTTCGAGTTTTGACAGAATTGAAGTTGGATGAAGTAGAATGGATCCAATCCCGATATGATCAGCTAAACTTGATTGAAAAGAAAAGGTTGAAAGCCATCTGTTACCGTCAAATGTACCAAAAATGAATGATGGGAGCTTACAAGAAAAAGGTTCATCCCAGAGAATTCCATGGGGGAGACCTGGTATTGAAAAAGATCATTACCATATAAAAGGACTTCAGAGGAAAGTGGATGCCAAACTGGAAAGGGCCTTATGTGGTAAAGAAGGCCTTTTCTAGAGGAGTACTGATTTTGACTGAGATGGATGGCAAGAACTTGCCGAATCCTGTGAATTCAGATTCAGTCAAGAAGTATTTCACTTAAAAAAAGGGGAGAGGCCAAGGTGAAACCTCGCAAAGGGCACCTTAAGACCAAAAGGGTTTTGAGTTGAAAACCCAAAAAATGGCAATTCAAATTTTGATCAAAGATGGAGCATGTGGTAGTCTTGTCCTTTCCAAATTAACAAGAAGGAGGGATACTACATCTTGAGTGTAACACCCCTTACCCATATTTGATGCCGAAACAAGGTACGAGGCATTACCGAACTTATACACAAGTAATCATACAAAACCAAGACTTAAATTTCCATCCAAATTTAAAAATTTTCATTTACATTTATATCGTCCCTAAAACGAACCTACGAGGTTCAATACATGTATTGGAAACGGTTCGGGACTAAACTAAGAACTTTAGAAAATTTTACGACACTTAGAAATTATTTCATGTTTTAAGTGCCACACGCCTGTGTGGGCAGGCCTTGTGTCGCACACGCTCGTGTCCCTAACCCATGTAACTCTCTGTTTGTCACCCAAGAACAAATTGAAGTCACAAGGCCAAGGCACACGCCCATGTGTTTAGGCAGTGTGGTCGATTTAATTTTCATAATTTTTCATAAAATAGATGCAGACTTCACATGCCCAGGACACACGCCAGTGCCTGAGGCCGTGTCATCCACACGGCTGAGACACATGCCCGTGTCTCTTCCCATGTGCTCGATACTCAGCATTCTATTTTGCAAAAATTAAGGTACAATTAAGGTGCAAGGGACACATAGCCGGAACACACGCCCATGGGGCTGACCGTGTGTCACACACGGCCTAGACACATGCCTGTGTGTCTACCCGTGTGGACAAAAATAAGGCTATTTACCAAACCATTTTGTTACCCTTCAATGCACACACCTACCCAACATATCATGGCACCAATTTAAGCATTCACATACAACCAAATTAGTCATAATCAAGACATCCACACATCATTCACATACTACCATCTATCGCATATCAACATCACACACTTATCAACTCAAACCTTCCAATTTTCCACATCCATGAAAGCATCATCATATGCATATATACTTAAACCAATATTAGCCAATTTCAATGGCCATTTACAAAAATGAATTATCAACCAACTTAAGCCAACACAATTGGCCAAATCAATTATGACTCATAACAAAAGACCAAGTTCCTATACATGCCATAACTCAAAATATTAAAATCATTGGTACCCAAAATATTAAGTTGATAGTGTGAATGGATCTCCAACAATCTCTGATCCTCGAGCTGGCTTGGTGACATTATAAGACAAGGGAAAAGAAATGGGAGTAAGCTATATAGCTTAGTTAGTTCCTATGCAAATAATAAGCATTATAAACATGCATGTAACACATAATTAACATGATGTAAATTAACATAGATTTCATTATAAATCATATAGTCATACTTACTCAACCACAACCTTACCGAGGGTTCATCACATATCGAGTTCATTACGTATAAGGTTTATGTACATACCTGTACCAATATGTAGCATACAATAATCTTTCACAACTTTAAAATTTCAGTTGAATGTACCATTGAACCACTTGGAATACTAAAGAATACTCGGGAATCTCGCACACACAGTACCATACCAATGCCATATCCTAGATATGGTCTTACATAGGATCTCGTATCGATGTTAATAGCCTAGCTATGGTCTTACACGAAGTATCATATCGATGTCATATCACAGATATGGTCTTACACGTAATCTCAAATAACCTTAATGTCATGACATTTGCATCCTATCTATTCCTAAGGTTCAACCGGGATTTCTCACTTGTAAAACTTTTTTGATTACATCCAAGGAGTCAATCATAATTCATACAATAAATAAAACAATGCATTATTTACATACGAACTTACCTCGGTACAAAAATAGTAGGAAACAGACCTAATCGTCAAACACTTTGTTTTTCCCCTGATCTAGGTCCGAACCTCGTTTCTCTTGATCTATAATAGAAAATTTAACTTATTTATTATTCAAATTACTCAATTCAGTCCAAAAATTACATTATGACAAAATTACATTTTTGCCCCTAAACTTTGACATATTTACATTTTAGTCCCTAGGCTCGTAAAATGAAATTTATTCAATTTTATCAAGACCCAAGCCTAGATGAACCTTTTTCATGCTTATAACAGCCCACATTTTTCATTTAATCACACTTTTACACACATTTTGAAATCTTTTTACAAATAGGTCCTTTTGACATTTTCATAAAAAATCACCTAGGAAAAGTTGTTTATCTTAAACCAAACATACATTTTCTACCATTAGACATCAAAATGCACAAATATCTAACATGGTTCAGACCCTATACCTCAATCATCTCTTAAATTAATGGTAGAAATAGATAGATCGAGTGATAATGACTTTAAAAATGTAAAGAGCATTAAAAATGGGGCAAGAACGGACTTACAATCGAGCTTGAAAGTGGCCAAACCCTAGCTATGGATTCCCTTATAATTTTGGCACAAGCATGAAGAAGATGGACTAAATTTTGGCTTGATTTTTGGTTTTTAATTCATTAAATTACTAAATGACCAAAATGTTTTTTTTCTTAAAACACTAAAATTCTCTTACCTCATGTCTATTTTTGTCCAACTTAAAGTAAAATAGTCTAATTATCATCTAAATACCTTCAATTTAAAATTTCACAGCAATTAGACACCCTTAGCATGTAGAACTCAAATTTTGCACTTTTTACAATTTAGTCCTTTTTGCTAAATTGAATGCTCGAACGTAAATATTTTCGAACGAGATTTTCATGAAATTATTCCATAACACTACAAACCATAAAAATATAATAAAAAAAATTTTTCTAGGTCGAATTCATGGTCCCAAAACCACTGCTCCAACTAAGCCCAAAATCACGCTGTTACATTGGGGCATCAACAAAGTACTCTATGTCTTCTAAACACATATCAAGTTCAAAATGGTCGTTGAGAAGTTTGTGCGGAGAATCTCATACTACGATATATGGGGCACCAATTTTCATCTTATTCCTTTTCTATTTTAGCAAATTTGTTATGTTGATTAATCTATTTTGAGCTTCGCTCCCAATAAATTTCAATCTTGTCCATTGTTACAATCTTTTTCAAGAATTTTTATATTGAAATAAAAATTAATGGACTAATAATATTCAAGTAAAAGGAGTTCTGCATATTGCTCTGAAAGCTTATAAATAGTACAAGAACCTGAAATGGGACCACTAGTCAAAACTAACCAAATTTAAAAGTTGGAAATGTTTGAGAACTTGTGATTACTTCTTCGAATTTTCTGTCAAAGATACCAATTGAACAAGAAGGCAGGGTCATGCGTCAGTGATAGAACCTTTATGAACAACGAGCAATGTCAACCTAAGCATTAAAAATGGACCATTCTCGAAAAAATGACATTTTACATTCATGCAAACATCATTCATACACATCTAGTTAGGATCATTTGATTCATTTTGATCATAACATCCTAATCGCTTGGTATAAATTCCAAAGGCCAATGAAATGGATCCTACATGTCATGTTCCCCAAAGCACGATGTAACAGATCAGTGAAACCACAAATCCTATACCCCTAAAATTATAGTGGGATAGATTGAAGTCGTCGTGGCGAATCTTATCTCCCTAAATTTGCATTGGAGTAGATTAAAGCCACAAGTCTTATCTCCCTAAAGTTGCAGTGGAGCAGGTTGAAATTACAAGTCTTATCTCCCTAAAGTTGCAGTAGAGTAGATTGAAGATAGCAAATCTTACCTCTTTAATGTTGCAGTATAGTAGATGAAAGCTATAAGTCTTATCTCCCTAAAGTTGCAGTAGAACAGATTGAAGATAGCAAATCTTGTCTCTTTGAAGTTGCAGTAGAACAGGTTAAAGCTATAAGTCTTATCTCCCTGAAGATGCAGTGGAGTAGATTAAGGATAGTAAATTTATCTCTCTGAAGTTGCAGTAGAGTAGATTAAAGCTATAAACCTTATCTCCCTGGAGTTGCAGTGGAGTAGGTTGAAGTTACAAGTCTTATCTCCCTGAAAATGCAGTAGAGCAGATTGAAGATACGAATCTTATCTCCCTAAAGTTACAGTGGAGCAGATTGAAGATGCGAATATTATTTCCCTAAAGTTACAGTGGAGCAGATTGAAGCAAAAATTCCTATACCCCTGAATTTGCAATGGGTTAGAATGAGGCTACTTGAAGAAGAGAAACACCAAAGAAGTCGAGATCTGGCAAGACCAGGCAAAATTGGCCCTTTTTAAAGTCTTTACTCCATTCTCGTTACATGACAACTAGCAAAGAGGGACAGCTGTAACAGGCCATTTTTGCCCGGGCCTAAGACAAAATAAATAAAACCAAACTAAAAAATAAAACAAAAATTAAATAGTCCAAGTCCAATTACATTCAAGCCCAAAACAAAAACCCTAACCCAAAAAAATTACAAGCCCAATGGCCCAAAATCTTTAAACATTTTCAGTAAAACAAAAAAACTCTAGAGCCCCGCGCTGTTTCTTATCGGTCACACCGCCCACACCTCGCCCCAAAGCCTGACGCCTCTGCCGCCATTGCACCAAAATGGTAAAGGTAACCCTTCTCTCCTCTCTGTTGACCCCGCACCAGTAGTTGCAAAAAAAACGAAAAAAGACAACAACAGAGAAATAGCGCAACAAAAATAGTAAAAAATTGAAAATACATAGAAAAATCAAGATCTAATGTATTATTCGACTATAAAAGCCAGATCCACAATGTATTCTTTTACAGAGAAGAGATTAATCAAAAACAGAATTCAAAATTCCAAATGTTATTTTTTTCTCTTTAATTTTTTACGAATTTATTTAAATAAAACATAAAATAAAAAAGGAAAAAGATCAAGAAACGTAACCTGACGGTTCGTGTTCTGTCACCGTGAGTGGCAGACGCCGTCACCTCTGATGAAAGGTGACCCATTTTTAAAAAAACCCTAAAACCGAAAGGTTCTCCTTTTCTTTTTGCGATTTTAACCTTTTTTTTTAAATAAGCCAAGACCAGAGAAATGGAGGGCGAGAGAGAATTTGAGAGAGAGTTCTCAAAATTTTTTGAAAAATGAAGGGGAACTATTTTTTTTTTTTTTCTGATTTTTGCCATTTATATAAGGGTCTAAACGGTGCCATTTTGGACTTAAGCATCAGTTGCTAAAATGACACCGTTTTGCTTAAGACTCGAAATTCAACCCGCCCCGTTAATAGGATCCGCATGTTTTTGAAAAATGGTATATTTTCACCTTTAGTCCTTCCACGTTTGTAGCTTGTTTTAATTTGGTCCTATCCCATCTTTTATTTTTAAAAATTTTTCCACTTATTTTTATTTTACTTTCATTTTGGTCCCTGGGCCATTTTTGGGAACAAACTTCTGAAACGGCATCGTTTTAATATCTTCGCCCAATGACCCGACTCGAATCGCGTGAGACCCACGTGTCTTGATATGGGTGAGGTCTATTTATTTTCCTGGTCCTTCTATTTTTTAATTATTTTCAAATCGAGTCCTATTTCTTTTCCCTTTTTAATTTTACCAGTTAATTTTATTTTTATTTCGTTTTGGACCCTATGAAACGGTGTGTTTAAGGAGTGTAGGATAATTTCATATTTACTCCCTATTTCTTTTCATTTGTTTTAAAATAAAAAGTTGATTTCAAAAAAACGGTTTCGACAAGTATGAACAAAATTTTTATATTCATTTAATAAACAAATGAACAAGAACAGAGGTGTGTTCAGTTCATTTATGTTCACAAATAAGCTCATTTAAAAGTTCATTTATTTATTGATGATATTTTCTTATAAAAATTCTATTAGTATATATTAATAAAATTATCTTGGTTTGTATTTTTTTCATTTATAATATAATTATTAATATTTATATTTGACTATTTTATATCTAAACAATATATGTGTGTATGTATTTATTTATTAATTGTTTGTTTGTTTATTATTTATTAACATTGTTCGTGAACATGTTCAATTATATGTTCATGAACATGTTCGTGAATATGTTCGATTAAGTTAAATGAACATATTTGTGAACATTAAAAAAACAAACATGAACACACATAATCTTAAATAAACGAACATGAAAAAAACTTAAAATTCTTAACGAACACAAATTGAACACAAACAAGTTTAAAAATTAACAAACAGATATGAACAAAGGTTTGTTTATTCAAGTTCGGTTCATTTACAGCCCTAAATGTCAGATGTGTATGATATGAAAAATAATTAAAATAAGATAAAAAATGATATAATAAGAATTTTTTTTTGCAAAGATATAATAAGAAATATTAACACAACATAATACAAATATAAATATATAGTTATTTATATTATGAATTATTAATGTATTGATTTTTTTTAAAAAAATTAAACAATTATCACAAATACGAATATGTGAATTAAAAAAAAAACCGTATATGTAGAAATGTGTCCTTAAAAAGAAAAGGACATTCCCTCTACCAAGATGTTTAAAACCTCTTTTTGGATATATATATATATATATATATACGAAAAAGAATAACAATTCTTATGGGTTGAGAAGATGTCAAAATATATACCTAAAAGGCTAATAGGTTAGCCATATGCATGGTTCGCCAAGGGTTAGAGCTAGTAGTACTCATATCGACCCAAATTTAGGTAAGAAAATAAACGATGACTCTCGACTTAAGGTGGTTTTCTTTTGATAAGTTTGTGCATTTATTGTTGGTTTGATAGTTGGTCTTTGGATAAATTTTAGTCTTTGATGATTGTGGAAGACAAAGGGTACTCAAAATGTGCATGGTATGTTAGACATCATTTCAGTGAAATGGAAAATATTTAATTTTTTTGAACAATTTAATTTTTTTCGAGTGAGGTGAGCTTGTAGATTGGTTTTAAAAAATGTAAAACATAGAAAAACTACGTTAAAAGAGATGGAGAAGGGAGGAAAACAAAAGGAGAGTAGAAGATCTTCTACTAAGGTTGTATTAGACGACTCTATCTCAACATTTTTTAAAGGTTGCCTTAGACAAGGTCTATGTCGACCTTTTTAAGATTGTCTTAGACGGGTCTATCCTATCCTTTTTTAAAGGTTGCCTTAGATGGGTCTATCTCAACCTTTTTTAAAGGTCGGCCTTGACTAGGCCTTTACCAACCCTTCAATAAAGGTTGGCTTATGTTGACTTATGCCCAGGGTGAAGCCAGAACAATTCTTTAGGGGGGTTAAATAAAATTTTAATTTTTTATAGTCTATATTTTTATAATTTTTAAAGGATTAAATCAAATTTTTATAATTTTAGGGGGCCAAAGTATAATTTTACCTTTACTAATTTAAAATTATAAAAAAATTCGAGAGCCTAAATGACAATTTTTCATTTTGGGGGGGGGGAGGCCGAGGCCCATGCCAGCCCCCTTAGAATCGCCTCTAATTATGCCAACGCTTTTTCAAAAGTGTCGCGAAACCTATGCCAACAGTTGTAAAAACAACATTTTCGGAAGCATCGGGAGAAGCGTTGCGACACCTATGCCAACCTTTTTTGTGTTGTCTTAAGTCAAAAAAAGTGTCACAGTAGGCCCGTTTTGTTGTAGTGAGGGAATGAAAAAAAGAAAAAAAAAAGTTAAAAGAACATAAAAGAAAAAAAATTAAATTGCTCAAAATGAAAAAAATATAGGGACCAATTGTAGAATTTAACCTAAAATTTTCATTTGAAATGATGATTTAACGTGCCACGTCAGATTACTGTTACACCGTTAATGTCAATAATTAGTTTTCTTGTATAAAAAATAGTAATTAGCTTTCAAAAATAATAATAATTTGATAATTATTTAAATAATAATTTGATAAACGTAAATAAAACAATTAGTTGAATGATAAAAAAATTTCATTAATTTAAAATTTTAATTCACATAGCCAACATCTTCACTTGGTGTTAAGAGTAGTATTGGATTTTAAGGCAGGAAATCTATCACATCCGGAGTTGGAATATATATATTGGTATTAAAATCATACCATAAAATAGTTTTTGTTAATTTAATTAGTAATTATATTTTAAAAAAAATTCTTCATTCAAACTATTTTGTTTAAAAGCAACATTGTTCCAGCTAAATAATACATGAAAATCAGGTATTCCAATCACTAATCTAACATTCACCACCATACCTTGAACATAACCCTACAATTAATGCCTGTTGTCGTTAATGTATCTACCATTTCATTGCCATGCTGCTTTGCTTTTGAAAATGCTACCTCACCCACACAGGCTAGTCTCCTTTCCATATTTGCGAATGTAATTTGTTGCGACCAAGGTCTCCTGTCTTTGTTCAATAACCAGTTAGATGCCACCTGTGACCCGATTTCAACAATAATCAAACCAGATCCCCTCCACCCTATCTCAATTATTACATCCAATGTTGTAATTATTGCTTCTAATTTAGCTGGATATGCATCAATGGCATCATATGGTCCCGAGAATAAAGCTCTTATAGTTCCTTCCTCGTCTCTAGGAACACCTCCATAGCCCGTAGCTTCCTTAGTTGCCATTCCACTTACGTTAAACTTCAGCCACCCATGAGGAGGATAACGCCAACTCAATGTAACAGGTTTGGAATTGACTGAATCGAACTTGCACTTAGACGGACTTAACCACCATAATCTCTCTTGTACCATACACTCATCAAAAGCAGCTCTTACCCACAACAATGCTCTCATCTTGGAATGAAATATCATTGTATCCATAGACAACACATTTATTTCAAACACCATCTCATTCCTTGTGAGCTAAACAGACCAACATGTTGCCCCTATTGCTATCAACCAAAGACTTTTCCTAGTACCATGCAACTTCACATTAAAACATAAGAGTAAAATTCTTCAAAACTGCTCACCATTTTCCAGCCAACTTCCCACCAATTGAACATCCTTCTCCAAAAACCCACAATAAAATTGCATTTAAAGAACAAATGGTCCACTCTCTCCTGTTCACATTCACACCATGGGCATACATTCAATTTGTTTTGCAGATGCACCCCTCTCTTCACTAAGAAATCCTTAGTGGGAACTCTGTCGATTGCTACCATCCTTAGGAAGTTTTGCAACCTAGGAGGGACTTTTTATTTCCAGATTTTATTAAAAGCAAAATTGATTTCATTTCTCACTTGATTAGTAAATTAGTTAACTTCTTCACTGAAAATTCTCCCTTATTATCATGCGCCCAGTTTAAACTATCCTCCAAATCTGGGACCAGCACCACAATTTTCTATCCAACAATGGCCTTATAAATAGATCTTCCCATTTAACTTTACTAAAACCACTGTTGTTTGAATAATCAATTACCATCCCATTTTTAAGTTTTGCTAACCGAAATAGTCTAGGAAATTCCAATTTTAATGGACTATTTCCACACCATATATCCACCTCAAAACATCTTCGACTTTCCATTTCTAATCTTCCATCTAAAATATTTATTCGCCACCCATTTAGCTATTCTAGCATCTATTGAGTTCTCCACAATCTCTCTCCAAACAGACGACATTTCTTTAATTTTAATTGGTCTAAATCGCCAATGTTGCACACTAGAGCTATACTTTGCTAATATAACTTTACGCCACAACGCCTCTTTTTCAACCGAACATTATTTAATTTCATTTTCTCTCATTTTTGGTTCATATAAAAATTATTTCAATAATTTAAATTTTCTCTTGGCATCCAATACAAAGAAAGGGGCCATGGAGGAGAATGAAAAGGATACCACCATTTATGAAGGTAAACAAACTGGAAATGGCATTATTATAGGGTCAGTAACGATAAAAGCAGATATATCATTAAATATTCCAACATTTTTTTTTCGTCATCATCAAGATTTGCCATTGTTACATATGAAAACTATTTTAGCCATTGATGGTATTGTCCTGCTTGCTTCTGCCGCTATTCTTTTCGTAGTAATGGTAAGCTGCTGCACCAGATAGCACCGCCAGCGTCAAGGCTTGTGCGTGCATCCTATCATAACACTTTCCCATCAGTATCGGACTGAGTTTTTCACACTCAATTTTGCTGATAAACATATTACTCGAATTCATATGTGAAGATCAAATACGAATATGTATTAAATGTATTTTCATATCCTCAATAAAAAGAGTTTGAACAACATAATGCGATGATACCTTGCATGAATAAGCCTCAGACTTGGCTTAAGAGGAGTTTTTGCCCTGGTATAAGTATTATAGGCCAGTGATGCCCCGATTGTTGATGCCCAGATTGCTCCTACAACACCCAATATGGCATACCACATAATGAAAAAGCTAAACTAAACATAAAAACATGCAAAATAGTGGATGCATGTTAGACCCAAAAAAAGAAACATGCAAACGAATTTATTTGAACTGACCAATGGTGGTGAGCTTGTGATTTGAGACCCAGGTCTGAATGTCCTCCATCTTTGAGCCTTTTGTTTCTTGCTATATATGAAGCAATTAACTTATATATAGTTGGATAAAATGAGACTGCGAATGGGAGAATGAAGGGAGGGCTGAGGTTTATTTATAGATAAATGAAATGAAGTTGAAATATGTGGCCCCTTGATTTAGAGGTTTCACTTTTGTTGGAACATTGGATAAGGTTAAACAAGAGGCTTTCACTTGTCTGGTTTTATTGGTACCTGCTAGTGTTTGACACCCCAACTCTTTTTGTTTCAACATTAGTTTGCTCACATAATACTGTGGGCCATTTTTGCATTATTTTAACTTGAATACAAAATCTAGTTAGAGATTTCTTGAGACCAAGTGGTATTTAAAGTGGGAATGTCATTTTGTAGTAAAAATATTGGTACCACTTTATGAGGTAACTACTACCTCCATTGCTATATATATATATATACACAGTTGAGGATTAAGTACACAGTTGAGGATTAAAAGAAGGTTGTAATAGGACGAATTTGCCCAAGCCCAAAATCAAATAAAAAATTAAAATAAAAAAATAATTAAACATTTTCAGTAAAACAAAAACCTTAGAGCCCCCTGCGCTATTTCTCTTCGGCCACGTTGCCCATGCCTCGTCCCGAGCCCTCGTCTCGAGGTACGTCTGCAACCTTGCACCAAAACGGCAAAGGGCACATTTCCTCTCCCCTCCGTTGACTCTCCATGGCTACCTGCAAAAAAGAAAGAAAACACAGCAGAGAACAGTAAAAGCAGAAAAGAAGAAAAAGTAAAAAAACAATATCTTGTAATATATTTCGGCTATAAAAGCCAGAAATTGGATTGTAATTTTTACACACACAATATTAATCGAAAACAGAAATCAAAGAAAAGGTAATTTTTTTATATTTCGGTTTTTTTACGAATTTATAAGTAAAATATAAAACAAAAAAAAAGTTGAAACTCACTTGCCCGGTCACGTTGTGCTGCCATCAGAGGTCTCCTCTAACCCCGCAAGCCGTCGAACCCATTAGAGTAATGTTCGGGTTTCATCAAAAAGAGGGATACGAGAGGGCGCCGACCAGATTTTTTTCCCTTTTCTTTTTTTTTAGGCTTCTGCCTTTAGATCTAGATCTAGGTTTAAAAAAGGGTGAAAATGGCCTCTTTTCACATTCTCTGGTCAACGTGGACGGCGGCGCCATCGCCAACGATCGACGGCTGCCACGATGGCCCGAAGGTTGGATTCTGGGCTATGTCCAGAGAGAGGGGAGGGGTTTCTAAAAATTTTTTTAAGAAATGGAAATGAAATGTTTTTTTTTTTTTTTAAATTTGGTTTATATAGGGTGTCAAAATGGCACCGTTTTGGGACGGTCTAAAATGTCCCAAAACGACGTCGTTTTGAGGCCAAACCGTGCGCTGACCCAACCCACTCAGAGGATCCGCGCGTTTTGGACCAATGGGTTATTTACCCTTTTAGTTCCACTTTTTCGGCCAGCTTCAATTTAATACCTTTCTTTTTTTTAATTTTATCACCTAATTTTACTTTATTTTCAATTTGGTCTTTAGACCATTTGAGGAGATGGATGCCTGAAACAGTGCCGTTTTCGATGACCCGAAACCCGACTTGGTTTCCAGATGGGATCTGCACGTTTAATTGCTGTCATGGTCCTTCTGATTTTAAATGGTTTACAATCTGGTCTTGTTTCTTTTTTCTTTTATTTTTATCCTACAATTTTGGTTTTGTTACTTTTTAATCCTTAATAGCTTTTTTATTATTTATAATTTATACTCCCTAATGTCATTTTAATTTCAATTTGATACTTGATTTATTTAACTTCAATCCCTTTTTTGCAAACTGTTTTATTCATTAGTTTATTTATTCATCTATTTATTATTTCTTCAACCTTTTTTTAATAAAAGTTCATTTATTTATATTTTTTATGTACTTTTATATTTTAATATTATTATTTATTTATATATTTTATTACAAATTGCACCTTTAATTTCATTTATATTTTAATTTGGTTCTATATTTTCAATATTTTATAGACTATTTTTCTTTATATTTATTTATGCATTTATTTATTTACTTCTTTGCCTTTATTATTATTATTTAAATTGACATTGTCCTGTGTACTTTGTTATTATTTATTTTATTTATCTTTGATTGTTCATATTAATGTTAAAATAGTATATATTATGTGATTCTCATAAATTGTTTTTATTAGTATATTCGTTATTGTCATTTATTAATGTGACATTTCATTCATATATAATCGAATAATTTTCTACATCACTATTTTATCTCATTTTGTCAAAATCATGTCAAAATATCGCGTTTAAACGTATTTATCATAATATGTCGTTTTGTATTATATCCTGAATAAGAAAAATATACATCGTTTAAATATTACATTTGATATTTTTCAAAAAGGAAAGTTTCAAAATAAGGCAATGTCTTGTATTTGGAAACTCGAGAAAGTCGTGCCCTAACTTACGGGGTTTCGATTTTTTCTTATTGGGTCTAAATAACCGAATATCCTTTTAAAACATGTAAGATTCCAAATAAAGGCAAACTCATTCTCAAGAATTCGAAGTGTTGTGTCCTAACTTACGAGATGTGACCTTTTGTTGCCTCAAAATGAGAGGGTCTTTAATATACTTTTCGATTTATTTAAGCAATTTTTTTTAGTAAAAATAACATAATACAAAAAAGGATCGTATTTTAAATTTTTTTTTCAAGTTCTCAACTTTCGATATTAAGACATTAATAAATCGATTAGGTACCAATTTTGGGCGTTACGAGGGTGCTAATCCTTCCTCGTACGTAACCGACTCCCAAACCCATTTTTCTAAATTTCGTAGACCAAAAATCATTGTTTTAGTAAATCAAACCATTTATTAAAACAAGCAAATTATGAGGTGACCCGATCACATCTCACAAAAATGATTAGTGGCGAATTCCATTTTCGTTTTAAAATAAAAAGTCGACCTTTCAAAAAAAGAATTTCGACAAAGGTATAATAATTTATTTAGCTCTTTAACTTTAAAAATTTTATTATTTTAATTATTTATTTAAATTTTCATTTTTTTAACCTTTAAATTACCATATCACCAGTTAATGAATTTTTAAATTTGAGCTCATAGGTAAAAGCAATATTTGCAAAGCAACTAGTTGACATGTTAATTTTGGTGAAACCGACTTTGGTGGGCCTAGTGCCATCCTTCGGATATGACAAGGAAATGGTGGACACTGATGTGGCAAGCTTAGAGGCATATAGGTTTCATAAGGCTATCAAAACCAAGGATTTGTGTAATGGCCTAAATTCAAAATTATCGGAACAGTGGTTTCGTAACCATAAATCCGATTTAAAGAGAAATTTATTTCAATATTTTTGCATGAAAATTGATATGATAGGAAAATCGTATGAAAATATTGATAGAAAAATTTTACCGATTTAGTAGTTAGTTAGAAAAAGAAATTATTGAAGAAATTGGGTAAAAATAAGGTATCGAGACCTTTATCTCGTAAAACCGAGTCAAAAATAATTTTATAAATATTTATGAAATGTTAGTAATGTGGTATTAAAATTTCGTTAGGAAATTTTAATATTTGGGTAGTCAATTAAATGAAAAGGACTAAATTGTAATAGGTGTAAAAGTTGCTAGAATGATTAAATAGCTTAAGAGTCTAATAAGAAAGGATTTAAAGGCAATTAGACCCAAAATTTATTTGGGCTGGACGGCAAGGGCATGAAATCAGCAGGGAATTTGATAAATTAAGGGCAAAATTGGAATATTGCAAAATTAACTAAATAAAGCTAGGACTAAATAGGAAATATCTAGATTTCTCTTCATTTCTCTTCAATTCCAGCAGCTAAAAACGCCATAGGAGGGTTCTCTAAGCTGGTATTTCATAATTTTTACACCAAGTGAGTTAATCCTTGCCTTTTTCTTGTAATTTTTGTGTTTCTAAGACTTTTACAACTAGGTCCTACTATTAAATTCATTAGTTTTTGATTTCATGGATGAAATTGAAAGTCACCATGATTGAGTTCTGTAATTTTATGATGAAATAGAATGAAATTAAAGTTTTAATTTATTTATGAGATGATTTTATTAGGTAATTTCAATGGAAAATTGATTTTTAGGACCTAATTGTGAAAATGTTTGGAATTAAAGTCTAATTCTGAAACTCTGATTCCTAAAGGTTGTAAACTAGTTTAAGGTGATATAATAAAGTGTTAATTGAGAAAAATAATCTCAATTGAGAGACTAATTGAGTAGGGACGAAATTCTCATTTATTAAAAGCTTAGGGGAAAATTGGTAATAAACAGTTTGCACTAAAACAATTTGGACAGCAGCAGTAGACTAACTTTGAAAAATCACCATAAATTGTATAAATCGAATTAGAAGATGAAAAATATATGGAATTAAAGCTTATTGAGTCTAGTTTCTCATAGAAGAAACATTGTAAGCAATGGATTTGTAAATTTTGAGATATAATAAATTTTGTGAGACAAGGTCAGAATGAATTCGGGTTCCCCTGTTCTGACTTTGAAAAATCATAAAAAAATAAATAAAAATAATTAGGAGCTTAAATTTATATGTCTAGAATCCTTAATGAGTCTATTTTTAATAGAAATAAACGAGAATATCATTTGAATCCTGTATGAAGAGAAAATAATTTTTTAGTGAAGAAGAGTCAGAACTGTTAGACAGCAGAACAGGGGTGACTTTAAAGAATAAACTGTACTGATTGGCTAAACAAAAAATTCTGAAAATTTTATGGTAAGAAGATATATGAGTCTAGTTTTAGGGAAAATTAACGGAACTTAATTTGGAGTTCCGTAGCTCGAGTTATAAATAATTTAGTGGCTATGACTTAAGTAGACAGCTTTGAATGAACTATAAATAATAGTTGAATTATAAAGAATGTTGTATATGAACATGAAATGTATTAAATTGATAATTAAATTTATTTATCTAGATCCAGAAGATTCAAATACGAAGCTAGATCGAGGAAAGGAAAAAAGTTCAGGATTAGTAGATTTTTGTGCACAAACAAGTATCAAGGTAAGTTCATGTAACTTGAATTATATTCTTAAATACTTGAAATGTATGTTATTGATGTGAATATGATTGGAATAAAGGAATGTTCATTGTATGAAAATTGATAAAACATTGATATATTTGATAAAAATGGGAAGAAATCTCGGTTGAATGAAAGGAAAATTCGATGGATCTCTGAAAAAGGAATTGACGGTAAAAGGATCAAGCTTGACGGGTGATCCTATCCTGATATAGCCCTCCCGAAGAATATGTGGAAAATGGATTTAGCCTTGACGGGTAATCCGAATTAGGTCTGAATTTAGCTTTGGACTGTAATTCGGATCCAAGCTCATTAGAGTAATTGTCGTTGTAGGGATTTAGCCTTGACTGTAATCCCGACAATACTCTATGAGTTTATATTACAGATTTAGCTCGGACCGTAATCCCATTGTAAGGATGAGGTTCATGAGTGTGCTCTCTGAAATGGAAATGTGTGCACATGAATATGAATTGACGGACTTAATTGTACACTAAAAGTGTACCTCTGAAAATCCATCGAAAATTCCAAGAAATTCAACGGGATAAATATGGAAAAATAACAAGGAAATAGAAATCATGGTATTGATGAGCTCATCAATCATGGTATATATTATTGGTACATGCAAATTATTGTACTAACTTGAATGTTGAGTTTGTGCATATTAGGGTAATAATGCATTGAATGGATATATAAATGTTTATTGTATTGTATTGAAAATATTAGGTAAGTATAATTCTTGTTACATGAGCTTACTAAGCACAAAGTGCTTACCACTGCTTCATTTTCCCTGCTTTTGTAGTGTTAAGAGCTCAAGATCGGATTTGGTTGGAGATACATCACACTATCAACCTCGTGGATTTCGGTATATAAAGAAACTTTATTTTGGAAATCAATGGCATGTATAAGCTAATAAAGTAAATGATTTTGTGAAATGAATGTAGAGTTAGCCATTGGTATGGTTAACAAACCAGGTTTTAGGTATGTGATGATGTTATCTTATAAATATGCATGAATATATTTGGAAAATATGTTGAATTGGTTTGGTTGATGTGGATTGGTCTCGATTTAAAATTTACAGGAAGGTTAGATATCTATAAAAGGGGATATATTGAGTAAAAAAATTTAATTTGCAAACTCGATAATACTTCTTACCTTATTCCTAGGTAATGAATACGGGTAGGGTATTACATTTATTGGTATCGAGCTACGGTTTAGCTTGGTTCTAGGACCGACGTAGTAAATACGAGATTAGCTATACATGCCATTTAAATTATTATTGATAGTGTGATATCTCCCGACCATTTAAATGTGTTTTTCTTATAGTAATGTCATCCGACCGAGCTCAATCCGAGGAAAGTCGGGAGTCATGCTCCGCTTCAATACAAAGAGAAGAAACTAGCGATAGAAGGCCCGAGAGAGAGGTTCGAGGGGAAGAGGCAAAAACACCTTCTTTCAAATGATGAATGAATGGTTTAATCAATACTTAAGAACTAACCTCAGTAGTGCAAAGAAGTTCAAGCTCCCACTCCTCGCTCCTCCACCGGGTTCGAGATCCCACAAGGTGCAGTGCACGAATCTGTCGAGAAAAGGAAAAGCTCCAGTAGATAAAATTCAAAAATATGGGGCGAAGAATTTGAGCAAAGCGAGCTGATGATGATTCCGAACGAGCTGAATTCGTTAGAAAACACTACTCGGTTTTGGAGGAATTATCTTGTACACCCAAGAATGTCCAAAAATGTGTCGTCTCACTTTGCTAAAAGACACAAATTTACCATTGGTGGAATACTAAAGCTTCAGCTTGTTCCGAAAGAAGAAATTACATGGGAGTTCTTTCGAATGAATTTAAAAGAAATATATCACCCAAAGGTTTCTCGATCGTAAGAGAAAAGAATTTCTTGAGTTGAAACAGGGTAATGCAGATCGATTCAATATGAAAGAGAATTTGTTCGATTGAGTAAATATGCTCGAGAATGAGTACGATCGGAAAGTCAAATGTGCAAACGATTCAAGAAGGGTTGAATGAAGACATTAAGCTACTGATCGAATTCTTGAAATTCGAGAGTTTGCTACATTGGCGAGAGAGAGTTTATAAAGCGAAGAATTGAGCAAAGAAAAGAAACAGGCTGAGAGGGAAGCTCGAATTTTTAGTAAAAGACCGATGGGAAAATCCCAGTTTTCTGCTTCAAAGAAATTGAAGAAGTATCAGGATCGTTCTACCTCAACCACCGGGTATTCGGCGCAGAGCAAGGTTCTCAACGCACTAATCCAAGACCTTCTACTCCATCGCGACCGGTGTTGGTAGTGTTGGCACTCCTGGCCGAGATGCCGCATCAAATAAAGCTCATTTTGGTGAATGTCGATTAAAGAGCGGGGCTTGTTACCGATGTGGTTCTTTTGACCATTTCCTCGAGATTGTCCGAAAGAGGTGAAAAAGAAACCGAACAGATATCGGCCGAGTAATTCGGTTTTGAGAGGTAGACCACCTCGACCATCCGTAATGTCGGTGGTAGCCGAGGAGCTACGAAAGATATTGCAGGCGTGTCCGAAGCACGAGCACTGCTAGGACATATGCCATTCGTGCGCAGAAGATGCCTCAAAGACTGATATTATTATCGGTACATTATCTTTACTTGATCATCGATATTACGCATTGATTGATCCCGGTTCTACGCGATTCATATATATGTGTTAAACTTGCAATTGTTAAAAATTTATCTCGTTGAATCTACTCAATTTGTGGTTAAAGTCTTGAACCCCAGGTCAATCTGCTTTTAGTGGATAAAATTTGTAAAAATTGTCCACTTGATGGTAAGAGGTTATTGTTTCCTACTGATTTGATGTTACCGCCATTTGATGAATTTGACGTGATATTGGGCATGGATTGGTTAACTTGAAGATGATGCGGTAGTAAATTGTAGACAAAAATATATTGTGCTAAAATGTCGAATGGTGAGTTGCTCGGGTTAAATCGATCGACGGAGGGGGTTATCTCGATATGATTTCGTGAATGGCGCACGCAGGTATGTCAAAAAGGGTATGATGCTTACTTGGCTTATGTACTTGACACCAAGGTATCTCGAGTCAAAGATACAGAGCGATTCCAGTAGTATGTGAATTTTTCGATGTGTTTTCAGAGGAATTACCAGGATTGCCACCAGAAAGAGAAGTGGAATTTTCTATAGATTTGATTCCGAGAACTACTCCGATTTCCATAGCTCCGCATCGGGTGGCTCCTACAGAAAAAAAGTTAAAGACACGATTGCAAGAGCTTGTTGATAGGGGTTTTATTCGACCGAGTCATTCACCTTGGGGTGCTCCGGTTCTGTTTGTGAAAAAGAAAGACGGGTCTTTGAGATTGTGTATCGACTACCGGCAGCTTAATAAAGTAACCATAAAGAATAAGTACCCGTTACCTGGATTGATGATTTATTTGATCACCAAAGGTGCTCTTCAGTTTTCAAAAATTGATCTTCGATCGGGTTATTATCACTACGGGTAAAGGAGTCGATGTGCCAAAACACTTTGAGAAACTAGGTGCGCGGGCATTATGAGTTTCTCGGTCATGCCGTTTGGGTTAACTAATGCACTGCGGTATTCATGGATTTGATGAACCGGATATTCAAACGATATTTAGACAGATTTGTGGTAGTATTCATTGATGATATTTTGGTTTATTCTCGGGATGAAGAAGAACATGCGAACATTTGAGAACCGTGTTGCACTGCGCGAGAGAAACAGATTATATGCTAAATTCAAAATGTGAATTTTGGCTTCGAGAAGTGGGTTTTCTAGGACATATTGTATCTGCTTAAGGTATCGAGTAGATCCAAGTAAAATCTCAGCCTATTGTCAATTGGAGTCCACCAAGAATGTATCCGAAGTTAGAAGTTTTTGGTTTAGCTGGTTATTATTGGAGATTTGTACAGGATTCTCTATGATAGCTTCTCCAATGACTCGATTATTGCAAAAAGATGTTAAGTTCGAGTGGACTGATGAATGTCAACAAAGTTTCAATCGACTGAAAGATCTACTAACGAAAGCATCTGTATTAGTGCAGCCTGAACCGGGTAAGGAATTTGTTATTTACAAATGATGCCTCGTTAAATGGTTTAGGTTGTGTCTTAATGCAAGAAGGTAAAGTAATAGCCTATGCTTCAAGACAACTTAAACCACATGAAAGAAATTACCCAAGAAATGATCTTGAATTAGTCGCTATTGTATTTGCATTTGAAGATATGGCGGCATTACTTGTATGGTGAGAAATGTCATATTTATACTGATCATAAAAGCTTGAAATATTTGATGACACAAAAAGATTTGAATTTGAGACAGCGCAGGTGGCTTGAACTGATAAAAGACTATGATTTGGTTATTGATTACCATCCGGGTAAAGCTAATGTTGTAGCTGATGCTTTGAGCCGGAATCTCTATTAGCTTTATGCGAGCTATGAATACCCGGTTATCATTGACTGATGATGGTTCAATCTAGCGAATTAAGAGCTAAACCGACATTTTTACAAAGAAATATGTGAAGCTCGGAAGAATGATGAGAAGTTACAAGTTAAACGGGCACAGTGATGAGTCGTAATGATTCTAAATTTCAGATTGGTTCGATGGTTGTTTATTATTCGTGGTAGGTAGAGTATGTGTACCTCGTAATTCGGATCTCATACGTAAGATTTTACGCGAGGCTCACACTGGTACTATGTCCGTACACCCGGGAGTAATAAAATGTATAATGATCCGAAAAAGATGTACCGGTGGTCGGAATGAAACGTGATATCTCTCGAGTTTGTGTCGAGATGTTTGATATGTCAACAGTTTAAAGTGAACATCGTGTACCTTCGGATTACTACACCCAATTACGATACCGGAATGGAAATGGTAAAGGATCACAATGGACTTTGTGTCGGGATTACCTTTGTCTCCAAAGAAGAAAGATGCTATTTGGGTAATCGTTGACCGGTTGACAAAGTCGGCACACTTTATACCGATGCGTATGGATTTTTCTTTAGATAAGTTGGCTGAATTATATGTATCCGAGATTGTCGTTACATGGGGTACTAGTCTCTATTATTTCGGATAGAGATCCTCGGTTCACATCTCGTTTAGGGACAAGTTGCAAGAAGCATTAGGGACTCATTGCATTTTAGTATCGCATTTCATCCTCGAACATGATGGTCAATCTGAGCGTGTAATTCAAGTATTGGAAGATATGCTCCGATGTTGTGTACTAGAGTTTGAAGGTAATTGGGAGAGGTACCTACCTTTGATTGAATTTGCTTACAATAATAGTTATCAGTCGAGTATTAAAATGGCTCCGTATGAAGCTTTGTATGGTAGAAAATGTAGAACACCGTTATATTGGACAGAGCTCGATGAAAGGAAGATACATGGGGTTGATTTGATCCGGAAACGAAGAAAAAGTAAAGATTATTCGAGATAGACTAAAAGCAGCTTCTGATCGTCAAAAATCATATGCCGACCTTAAACGAAAAGAGATTGAATTTCAAGTCGGTGACAAGGTATTTCTGAAAGTGTCTCCTTGGAAGAAAGTCCTCCGATTCGGTCGAAAAGGTAAACTGAGTCCAAGATTTATCGGGCCATATAAAATCATAGAAAGAATTGGACCGGTCGCTTATCGATTGGCATTACCACCTGAACTTGATAGAATCCATAATGTTTTTCATGTATCTATGTTGCGACGATATCGATCAGATCCTTCACATGTTATTTCTCCGAAGCAGTGGAGATTCAACCGGATATGACTTACAAGAAAAGAACCGGTCAAAATATTGACACGGGAGACAAAAGAGCTTAGAAATAAAAAGATAAATTTGGTGAAAGTATTGTGGCAAAAGCATGGGATTCAGAGGCGATATGGGAACCGGAGGAGGCAATTAGGAAATAATACCCAAACCTCTTTATCGGGTAAGATTTTCGAGGACGAAAATCCTAAAAGGGGGAGAGTTGTAATGGCCTAAATTCAAAATTATCTGAACAGTGGTTTCAGAACCACAAATCCGATTTAAAGAGAAATTTATTTCAATATTTTTGCATGAAAATTGATATGATAGGAAAATCGTATGAAAATATTGATAGAAAAATTTTACAGATTTAGTAGTTAGTTAGAAAAGAAATTATTGAAGAAATTGGGTAAAAACAAGGTATCGAGACCTTTATCTCGTAAAACCGAGTCGAAAATAATTTTATAAATATTTATGAAATGTTAGTAATGTGGTATTAAAATTTCGTTAGGAAATTTTAATATTTGGGTAGTCAATTAAATGAAAAGGACTAAATTGTAATAGGTGTAAAAGTTGCTAGAATGATTAAATAGCTTAAGAGTCTAATAAGAAAGGATTTAAAGGCAATTAGACCCAAAATTTATTTGGGCTGGACGGCAAGGGCATGAAATCAGCAGGAATTTGATAAATTAAGGGCAAAATTGGAATATTGCAAAATTAACTAAATAAAGCTAGGACTAAATAGGAAATATCTAGATTTCTCTTCATTTATCTTCAATTCCAGCAGCTAAAAACGCCATAGGAGGGTTCTCTAAGCTGGTATTTCATAATTTTTACACCAAGTGAGTTAATCCTTGCCTTTTTCTTGTAATTTTTGTGTTTCTAAGACTTTTACAACTAGGTCCTACTATTAAATTCATTAGTTTTTGATTTCATGGATGAAATTGAAAGTCACCATGATTGAGTTCTGTAATTTTATGATGAAATAGAATGAAATTAAAGTTTTAATTTATTTATGAGATGATTTTATTAGGTAATTTCAATGGAAAATTGATTTTTAGGACCTAATTGTGAAAATGTTTGGAATTAAAGTCTAATTCTGAAACTCTGATTCCTAAAGGTTGTAAACTAGTTTAAGGTGATATAATAAAGTGTTAATTGAGAAAAATAAGCTCAATTGAGAGACTAATTGAGTAGGGACGAAATTCTCATTTATTAAAAGCTTAGGGGAAAATTGGTAATAAACAGTTTGCACTAAAACAATTTGGACAGCAGCAGTAGACTAACTTTGAAAAATCACCATAAATTGTATAAATCGAATTAGAAGATGAACAATATATGGAATTAAAGCTTATTGAGTCTAGTTTCTCATAGAAGAAACATTGTAAGCAATGGATTTGTAAATTTTGAGATATAATAAATTTTGTGAGACAAGGTCAGAATGAATTCGGGTTCCCCTGTTCTGACTTTGAAAAATCATAAAAAAAATAAATAAAAATAATTAGGAGCTTAAATTTATATGTCTAGAATCCTTAATGAGTCTATTTTTAATAGAAATAAACGAGAATATCATTTGAATCCTGTATGAAGAGAAAATAAATTTTTAGTGAAGAAGGGTCAGAACTGTTAGACAGCAGAACAGGGGTGACTTTAAAGAATAAACTGTACTGATTGGCTAAACAAAAAATTCTGAAAATTTATGGTAAGAAGATATATGAGTCTAGTTTCAGGGAAAATTAACGGAACTTAATTTGGAGTTCCGTAGCTCGAGTTATAAATAATTTAGTGGCTATGACTTAAGTAGACAGCTTTGAATGAACTATAAATAATAGTTGAATTATAGAGAATGTTGTATATGAACATGAAATGTATTAAATTGATAATTAAATTTATTTATCTAGATCCAGAAGATTCAAATACGAAGCCTGATTCAAGGAAAGGAAAAAGTTCAGGATTAGTAGATTTTTGTGCACAAACAAGTATCAAGGTAAGTTCATGTAACTTGAATTATATTCTTAAATACTTGAAATGTATGTTATTGATGTGAATATGATTGGAATAAAGGAATGTTCATTGTATGAAAATTGATAAAACATTGATATATTTGATAAAAATGGGAAGAAATCTCGGTTGAATGAAAGGAAAATTCGATGGATCTCTGAAAAAGGAATTGACGGTAAAAAGGATCAAGCCCGGACGGGTGATCCTATCCTGATATAGCCCTCCCGAAGAATATGTGGAAAATGGATTTAGCCCGGACGGGTAATCCGAATTAGGGTCTGAATTTAGCTTGGACTGGTAATTCAGATCCAAGCTCATTAGAGTAATTGTCGTTGCAGGGGATTTAGCCTGACCGTAATCCCGACAATACTCTATGAGTTTATATTACGAGGATTTAGCTTTGGTGGTAATCCCATTTATGAAGATGAGGTTCGCGAGTGTGCTTCTGAAATGGAAATGTGTGCACATGAATATGAATTGACGGACCGAATTGTACACTAAAAGTGTACCTCTGAAAATCCATCGAAAATTCCAAGAAATTCAACGGGATAAATATGGAAAAATAACAAGGAAATAGAAATCATGGTATTGATGAGCTCATCAATCATGGTATATATTATTGGTACATGCAAATTATTGTACTAACTTGAATGTTGAGTTTGTGCATATTAGGGTAATAATGCATTGAATGGATATATAAATGTTTATTGTATTGTATTGAAAATATTAGGTAAGTATAATTCTTGTTACATGAGCTTACTAAGCACAAAGTGCTTACCACTGCTTCATTTTCCCTGCTTTGTAGTGTTAAGAGCTCAAGATTGGATTTGGTCTGAGATACATCACACTATCAACCTCGGGATTTCGGTATATAAAGAAACTTTATTTTGGAAATCAATGGCATGTATAAGCTAATAAAGTAAATGATTTTGTGAAATGAATGTAGAGTTAGCCATTGGTATGGTTAACAAACCTGGTTTTGGGTATGTGATGATGTTATCTTATAAATATGCATGAATATATTTGGAAAATATGTTGAATTGGTTTGGTTGATGTGGATTGGTCTCGATTTAAAATTTACAGGGAAGGCTAGATATCTATAAAAGGGGATATATTGAGTAAAAAAAAAAATTTAATTTGCAAACTCTGATAATACTTCTTACCCTATTCCGGCAATGAATACGGGTAGGGGTATTACAATTTGGCCCATGATGATTTAGTTTATATACTTTCCACAAGAAACTTCTATCAACTCAGGATTACATTTGAATGCTACAAGAAAAAACATGGAAATCCTATTTTAGGGGAGTCGGATTCATGCCAGTGTCTTTGACTTTCTCACTGCTGTGAATGATAGGATTGACTCATGTATTGTTCAATATTGAGTTTTGTGGCAGATCCTAAAATTAAAATTTGAGAAGTTTAATAAAATTTTTAAAAATTTTAAGAGTTTAATTAGAATTATTTTTAAAAAATTGGATTCTAATTAAAAGTTTTAATTTTTTTTTTGTGAGATTAATGAAAAGTTTCAATTATTTTAAGTGAGTTTAATTAAATTTTAAAAAGATAATGAAAATTTTCAAAAAATTAAGAAGGTTTAATTAAATTTTATTTTAAAACTTTTTTTTTAATAAAGTGACTGATATTTAATATCACATGGCTCAAGGCGAATAAAAGCTGAGACAACTCAGCAAAACAACAACATGAAGAGACAAAACAAAACAAATAAACATCAAAGGAGCAATATGAAAAGACAGAGCAAGCAAAATAAAATAAATACAACTGAAAAAGCAGGCAAAACCACAAAACGCACCTAGAAACTACCAAGACCATAAAAAAGAAGAAAACCGCCTTAAGCCAACAAAACAGCAGCGTTCTACAAGCCAAATATCAGCCAAACAACTTTTTTCACCTTCTGAGAAAAATCGAGACTACTAAAAGAAGAAAAATGAATGCTTTGAATCCAGAAACTGGAGATTTAGCGAACCTTCTCCACTTTCAAAGCAAATCAAAGGGAACCATGATGACTCTGGTTCCAAGCCAGACAGTCTTTCACAACCATCGTCTTCACAAAATCAGGCACTCCATCAACCTAGACCCCAAAAACCTGTCTTCTCCGTCCTTCCAATGCTAAAGTGTGAGCCGCTCCATTAACCGGTCGGGGTACAAATAGGTATGTGACTTCATCAAAATATATTTCCAGAGTACTAATATGTTGTGTAATCGGCTTGAAGACTGATTTATCTTCCTCCTTTTTCTTGATACTCTTGATAACTGTTAGGGAATCACCTTCCATGATCAGACGCCGGAAACCCATCACACCTGCCAAAAGTAATGCCCTTTCCCGTGCCCTAGCTTCTGCCACAAAGGCATCAACAACATCCTCAAAAAGATAAGTTACCACCCCTACAATTTCTCCTTCCGAGTCTTTGGCTAAAACTGCTGTTGTAACGAGTCTAGCTTCACTTTGAAAAGCCGCATCAAAGTTTAACTTAATAACTCCAGCTTCTGCGGGTCTCCAAAGTTCTTTTGCCATAGAACTAAAACACGAACTAAGGTTCACTTTTAAGTCTAAGATCTTGATCATATCCTCGAATAAACCCCAACAATTCCTGTAAAGAGAATTTTACACCTTCATGTAACAGTTTATTCCTTCGAAACCATAGACCCCATTTGGAAAGTGCAATGAATTATTTTTGTTGCGCTTCTACTGCAGAAAAAGTGTTAGCAAAACAATTCTTGCAACACATCAAAGCTTCAAATGACGGAATCGTAATGTTTAAAGATACCCATACACGCTGTAGAATACCACAAGACCACATCAGATGATCAGCATCCTCCGGATCTTTCTTGCACAAGGGACAGACAATTTCAACACTCAAAGTTCTACGTGCCAGATTGCAGAAATGAGGCAAAAAATTATTAAACAGCTTCCATATGTGTATTTTGATTTTTGTTGGAATGTGCATAGCCCGTAATGATTTGTACAATTTATTGTAGTCCTTAATATTAGGGAAGGTGACTGTAGTATTCTGTAGATACTCTGTAGAAAGAACCTGATACCCACTTTTCACTGTATATTACCCCAAGCCTTCATATTTCCAAATCATCATGTCCTCCGATCTACCCCCAGAAATAGGAATGGAGAAAATACGCGTTGCTGTAGTTGCATCAACTATATTAAGAACCAGCTCCTTATTCTAGGTATTAGACTCATGCTCAATCAATTGATTCACAGTCGTCCAATTAGGCATAATCCTCTGAACTGATATTTTATTGTTCTCTCTTCCATGCAACCAAGAATCATTTCATATGTTGATACGAGTGCCGTTACCAACACGCCACAAAATCTCATCTGTGATTAACTCCCGAGCTTTGCAAATGATTTTCTAGGTAAATAAAGGGTAAGATCCAATCTTTGCTGAAAGTATATCTGAAAAAGGATAATAACAGGCTTTTAACACTTTAGCTAAAAGACAATTAGGCTGGGATAAAATACGCCAAACCTGTTTTGCTAATAAAGCCTTATTAAACAAAAACGAATCTTTAAAACCCATCCCACCAATACATTTCAGTTTACATAACAGCTCCCATCTGCACTAATGGACGCCCTTCGCGGTCTTGTTATTAGTCCACCAGAACTTTATTCATTATGCCTTCAAGTTTGCGACACAATGATTTTGGCATAAGAAAACATTTCATAACAAAAAGAGGTATAGCCTGTAAAACTGACTTAATAAATACCTCTTTTTCGCCTATGGATAAATAGCACAAACTCCATGCTTCAACACGTTTTCTGAACCGATTAGCAAAATTAGCAAAAGCCCATGTTTTTTTTCCAGCCAACCATCATGGGCAAGCTTAAATATTTCTCAGGATTTGAAGCCACCCGAACTCCTAACAAATTGACTATGTCCTCTTTGACACTAGAAGCCACGTTAGCCCCAAAATATATAAGGGATTTGTCAAAATTCACTCGCTATCCTAAAACCACCTCATACTCTCGAATAACATCACGAACCACACTAGCTTCCTCACACGAAACATCACCGAAAAGAATGCAATTATCGACAAAAAATAAATGATTAATTGAGAACCTTTCCTACTAATAGGAGCACCCTTCATCAAACATTTTTTGTTTGGCTTTCTTAATAAGTGTATAAAAACCCTCAGCACAAATTAAAAAAAGATAGGGGCTGAGAGGGTCTCCCTGTCTTAAGCCTCTTGAATGTGAGAACCAATCACTATTAGACCCATTATGGCTCACAGAATAGGACACAGAACAAACGCATCTCATGATAAGAACGATCCAATCATCATGAAACCCTAAATGTTTCATCATCCCCGCAAAAAAATCCCAATCAACACGATCGTACGCTTTACTCATATCGAGTTTTAGCGTAAAATTTCTTTCTTACCATTCTTCTTCATTTTAAGAGAATGAATAACCTCATAAGCAATTAGCACATTATCCGTAATAAGCCTTCCTGGGATAAAAGCTCCTTGAGCTTCATTAATACAGTTTCCCAAAATTGCACTCATACGAATCACCAAGACTTTCGCGATAATTTTGTAAACTACATTACACAGACTTATGGGTTTGAAATGTGACAGATTTTTTGGTTTTTTGACCTTAGGAATCAAAACGATACGTGTTTTATTAATATCTCCTACTTCAGATTCACCATTCAGAGTAGATAAACAATAAAGGAAAATTTCAGGCCCAATGATATGCCAGTACCTTTGGAAAAATATTGCGGGAAAACCGTCAGCGCTGGGGGCTTTCAAAGGCGCCATAATCTTAACAGCATAGGCAATATCATCTTCAGTAAACTGTTTAAGCAAAGTATCATTCATGCTATCAGTGAATCTTTTCTCCACTAACCCAAATAAGTGCTCATTCAAGCCCATATCAAAAGCCGAAAAAAGATAACTAAAATAATCCGAAGCAAGTCTTAACATCTCTTCAGTCGAAGAAAGCTTTCTACTATTCTTATCTACTCAGAAATTCGACCACGATACTGACGCTGAATAGCTACTTTGTGGAAATAGCTGGTATTTCGATCTCCATTCTTCAGCCAGTTAACACGAGCTCTTTGCTTCCAAAAATCTTCTTCTTTATCAGCCTCCAAATTAAGGTCCAATTGAACGTCCATAATTTCAGCTAAATTCTCATCAGAAGGTTCCTAATTATAAAGACAACCTAGTCTGTCTTCAAGAGCCACACGATTCCTCTTTTCCACTCTAATTTTGGATTTACTCCATAATGCATCTGGTGGCTTAATCTCTCAAGTTTTCCAGAACACTTCCTGAAAAATCAGCCTACCATCTTTTAATCATCTCCTTAAAAGAATTTTCTAAACACCACTTGGCTTCAAACCGGAACAATTTATCAAGACTACATTGATCGTTCCATTTCAAACGCATGGTGTCCAAAAGAATAGGACAATGATTAGAAAAGGAATGACTCAAATGTTCTAACTGATAGCTATGAAAAAGATTCACCCAGTTCAATGTAGCAACCTCACAGTCCAGTCTCTCATGTATATTTGGAGCTAAAAACCTTCCTCTTTCCCATGTGAACTACCACTCAACAAAACCTAAATCATTTAGACTGCAATCCTCCAATGTCATTCGAAAATCATTCATCTGACTTTCTGGTCTAAGGCGGCCACCCTTTTTTTCAAAAGAATTCGTAATCTTATTGAAATCCCCCAACACAACCCAAGGGATCGTTTGGTCGTAACTTACCTGTCTAAGCAAATCCCAAGAAGCACTTCTACTCTTACCGTCTAAATTCTCATAGAACCCTGTTAATTGCCAAATTTCACCACATTCATTATCATGAACCTCAACATCAATATTAAACTAGGAGAAACTCTTGAGGCTCACCAAAGAATTTCCTTTCCATCCTAAAGATAACCCTTCTTTCAATCCTACTACCCCAATCTCAATTCCATTCTCAAACCCACACTTCAACCTCACCATTTCCATCCTTTTTTAACTTAATTTTGTTTCCATAAGAAACAAAATTCAGGGATTAACAGCTCTCAATTTGTTCTTGAGCCTTTTAACAGTTCATGATCTTCCCAAACCACGAATGTTCCAGCTTAAAATTTTTATTGTGCTCAGCTACTCTATTCACCAGAGCTAGCCGTTAAGTCCAAAGAGCCTCCTTCAGCGTTAACACCCAACAGAGCCATGGGGCCCTCCACTAATCTCTGCCGCTTCTTTCCTTCCAACACAGATATTGGACCATTTTCCTCCTCTAAAACCAAATCCATAGGCCCATTTACCAACCCATCAAAATTTGAGTCACCTTTGATCCAATTACGCCAATTGTTCTGCCCATTAATGATATACTGTTGGTTTGACCCCAAAGGAATTAAATTGGGGTTTGATATTTAATTCCTAAAATCTCCCCCTAAATTTCGCCCAATATCTTTCTCCTTATTTGATATACTGCTTTGATTGAGACTTTTCATATTTCCAACACTGCACTGTAACCCGTCAGCATCACGCAACCACCTACTCACCACCGTATTCCGCAGCCTCGGCACCGCCCGCAGTGATAGATCCCAGCTAAAAACAATTTTTAAAGGCTAAATTTTAAGACGAAAGGGAAAATAACTCTCACCATGCCCCAACTTGCCACAAATGAAGCAAAACAGACTTAATTTTTCATATTTAAATCGAGCATAAACAGTCATGGCTTTCCCAATCTGAATCTTTTTCTTATGTTTCAACGGAGCGGATACATCCAAACGAACACAAATGCGCATGTATTTTTAAGGCCCAAGATTGGAATGGAAGTATCATAATCGAGGAAATTACCTAGGAAATTCCCAAATTGTTTAGCCATTGTTTCAGTCAAAAGATTTGGAGGTAATTCGTGCAGTTGTACCCAAAATTCAGTAAAATTTAAGGCCAAAACTGATGGATTTTCTCCATTTTGAATTCTTTACAGTATAAGCAAGTGATTATTGAAGAACCACGGTGTACCAGAAATCACCCTTTGGACGTCAACATCATGAAAGAATTGGAACAAATACCATTTGTCCCCTAAATCCGTAATGCAAATCCCTCCAATTGTGTGCCAGAGATCTGCCATAGTATTACGTAGAGAAGGGAAATGGAAAACATTATCTGTTAGACATCGCCCCACCAAACAGAACTGATAGCTCTAATCCACCATCGTTGCTTCCACTTGGAACGCCTCCTCTTCATCATCCAATAAACTTAGACTGGCTAACTCCTCTTCCATAACAACGTAAAAAAAACTCCAATTCGATACAAAATACTCAAGGATAAAAGATAATCAATACCAGAATCTGACAAATAAAAGGAAAAATAGAAGAACAAATAATATCCGTGCCAAAAGGCAGACAAAGAGAACGTGCCAAGAGGCAGACTTTAGCTTCAAAAATACTACTAAAAATTGATGTTAAATGAACACTTGAACACAATTTTATTTTAAAACTTTAAAGGAGAAATTTTCCAACTTAAAATTTTGGGGGACAAACCTCTGCTTTTAATCCAAACATACGTAGTAATAATGAGGTAAGTATAGTCAATATTATCAAAAGTTAATAAATATAAAAGAATAAATGGGTGCATGCATGCATCTTTTACGATGAATAGAAAAGAATCAGTATATTTGATAAAATTAAATGAAAGGGATAACTAGCCTTAGTCAAGTTGGAGAAAGGAATGTATGAAATTGTAATTCTACGTCATCCCTATTATTTTCCAATAGGAGGATGACAAATCAGATTTTTTCTCCTAGTATTCAACTTTTCCACTGAGAAATTCAAATTCGACTAAAAATGTTGAATATCTGGAAAAAAATATAATTTGTCATTCTCCTATTGGAAAGAGATAAAGTTGATGTGGAATCACAGTTTCATACAATTCTTTCTCATCAAGTTGATAGGATTGCTAGCTAATCGGGAATATAGGGACTTCTAATTAATGCTTTCCAAATTGATTTTAACTAAAGCATTTTCCCAAATAAATTGGCTGCCCAATGTGGGAAGCTAGGAATTCAATATTAAAGAGATAAAGTAAAATATTACAAGTTCAGGTCAAGACAACATCAAGTTAAAAGTTTAACAGCAAATAAAATAATGTTTTTTTTTCTGACCAGAAAATTACTATGGGAATAACTTATATTACGATAATCCTAAAATCTAAGGTTTTTAGGCATCGATAAAATTTTGTCACATCATCAAATTTTAAATACACGAAATTATTATTATACACTCATTCTCAGAGAAATTATTTTATGGACCCTTCCCAAAACATTATTCATGGTTCCTTTCTAATTATTTAATAACATTTCAACATTTTTTTCCATTTCATTGACACATAATTTTGATATTTTTTTTACCCTGAATCCTAAATCTAAAATCCAAAACCATAATCCCAAAACTTAGAACCACAATCACTAAATCCGAACCCCAAACTCATAGCCTCAAACCCTTGAACCTAAACCCTGAACTCTGAATTTAAAACCCAAATCCTAAACCTTAAGTCCCAAACCCAAACCTTGAACCTCAAGACTTGGGATTCAAAGTTAAAAGTTTAGGGTCCGAGTTCAAGGTTTGAGATTCTAAATTCAATGTTTATTGTAAAATAATTACCAAAATTATGTGTCAATGACATGTGTCGAAACTATTTTTTGAAAGTGTTGACTTTTTATTTAAAACGAAAACGGGAGTCGCCACCAATCTTTGTTACGAGGTGTGATCGGATCACCTTGCAATTCGATCATTTTAATAAACAGTTTACTTTATTAAAATAACAATTTTGGTTTACGAAATTTAGAGAACGGGTTCGGGAGTCGGTTACATACGAGGAAGGATTAGCACCCTCATAACACCCAAAGTTGATACCTAGTTGATTAATTAATGTCTTAGTGTCGAAAAGTTGAAAACTTGAAAAGAATTTAAAATACGATCATTCTTTATTGTTATTTAAAAACGCTTGAATGAATTGAAACGAGCATTAAAGGCCCTCTCGTCCCGTGATAACAAAACGTCACATCCCGTAAGTTAGGATGTGACATTTGAGTCCCCGAGAATAAGCTCGACTTTAATTTTAATTGAAATTTCATGTATTTTAAAATTTAAAAGGATATTTGGTTATTTAGGTTTAACGAGAAAATCGAAACCCCGTAAGTTAGGGTATGATTTCTCGGATCTCCAAAACGCGAAATATTGCCTTATTTTGAAAAAAAAAATTTGAATAATAGCGAGTACAATACTTAAACGATGTGCATTTTTTTTATTTGGAGTAAAATAAAACGGCCTATTATGAATATAAAAAAACATGACTTTTGAAGTGATTTTAATGAAACGAGATGGAATGATAATATCGAATATGGCATAATGATTTATGAATAAGATGTTACATTAATGAATGACAATAATATGAAAATACAAATAAACGAAACATAGTACACATAATGGCGATAATCACACAACATACATCATTTTAAGTATCAACATTAATAATCAAAGAAAAAATGAAATAAAATAATATATAAAAACAATTTAAAGTAAATAATATATAAAAAGTTTAAAATAAATAATATATGAAAAAATTATAAATTAAATAATATATAAGACAATTTAAAATAATATATAAAAAAGTATAAAATAAATAATATGTAAAAAGAAATTTAAAATAGATAATATACAAAAAAGTTTAAAAATAAATGATACATATAAAAAAATTAAAAAATTCAAAATAAATAATACATATAACAATTTAAAATAAATAATATATAAAAATTTTAAAATGGATAATAGTTTGAAATAGTTTAAAATACATAATATATGAAAAACTTAAAGTAAGTAATAAAAAACATTTAAAATAAATAATGTATGAGAAAAAAGGTTTAAAATAAATAAATAAATAACAAATTTGCAAAAATGAATTGAAATCAAACAGATTTGGGACTAAATCAAGACAAAAATGAAATTACAGGTAAAAACTATGATAAAATAAACAAATGAGGACTAAAATTAAAAGGTGCAAAAAAGTCGAGGACCAAATGGGTAAAAAATCCTAATCCATGGACACGTGTCCATTTTCCAGCGCGTTAGTGGGTCAGGGACTCAATTGAAAACTAAACAAAATTCTATGGTCAAATTTTAAAAAAAATAAACAAAAAGACTACATTAAAAAGAACAAAAATGCGGATCCCCCTGAAGCGGGTCAGGTCGCACGCGGATAGGCCATAAACGGCGTCATTTTGGCGCCTGGGTCCCTAACCTAGAATGGCGTTGTTTTGCATCTTTATAAAAACCAATTTTTTTTTAAAACTCATTTCTACCATTTCTCTTAAAAAAAATTTCAAAGCCCCCTATTTTCTCTCAGCACTCTTCTTGGCCAACCACGGGCACCGTCGTCTGTCCACTGCACTATCGCCGTGGCCGGTGGCCGGCGACAGACAAAGTGGGCTTTTTAGCCCTGTTTTCAACGATTTGAAGGCCAAGCCTTCTCAACACCCAAAAAATCGAAAGAAAAAGGTCCCTCTCCCACCCTTTTAGGTCCGATTTCGACGACGAAGAAGAGACCTCCGACGACGGGACCGCGGGGTGATTCCGGTGAGGTTTTCTTTCTTTTTTCTTTTTATTTTCGTAGGTAAAAAATAAAAAACAAAAATAAAAAAAAACTTAAAAGTAAATTAAATAGAAATATCAAACGAATATCACCTTCTTTAAAAATATAAGTTTAAATCTTTGATTTTTTTGTATATCATCCTCTGGAAAAAAAAAAAACAAAGTGACTGTTAAGCCTTTTATAGGCATATTACAACTGTTCATTTTTCTTTTTTGTTTGTTTCTGCTTGGTTCTTCTGTTTATCCCTTTTTGTTGCGTGTTGGTTTTGTTTTGCAGGTGTCAGACGCGTGGTATGGCGTGCGACGGCCTAGGGGCGGCTAGGAGCGGTGGCAGCATTAGAGGGCTAGGGTTTTTTTTTTTGCTGAAAAGTTTTAGGCTAATTGGGCTGGGGTTAGTTTTGGGTTATTGGGTTTTAGTTTGGGATTTGGTCCTGGTATGTATAACTATGGACTGTTTAATTTTGGACTTTTTTATTTATTGGTTTGGTTCTTTTTGTTTTATTTTTGTGATTTGGGTCCGGGCCAAAATTGGCCTATTACAGCTGCCCCTTTTTGCTCATTGTCGTGTAACGAGAATGGAGCAAAGACTTTAAAAAGAGCCAATTTTTTCTAGTCTTGCCGAATCTTGACTTTTTGGTACTCATCTTTTTCAGGTAGCGTCGTTCTAACCCACTGCATCTTCAGGGGTATAAGAATTGTTGCTTCAATCCACTCCACTACAACTTTAGAGAGATAAGACTTGCAGCTTCAATCTGCTTCGTTGCAACTTCAGGAAGATGAGGTTTGTGATTTAATTTGACCCGACCCACTGTAACTTCAGAGGTATAGGATTTGTCGCTTTAATCTGCTCCACTGCAACTTTAGGGAGATAAGATTTGTGGCTTGAATCTGTTCCACTGCAACTTCAACGACATAAGATTTGTGATCTTCGATCCACTCCTCTGCAACTTCAGGGAGATAAGATTAGTAGCTTGTAGCTTTAATCTTGTTCCACTGCAACTTCAGGGAAATAAAATTCACCAACTTCCGTCTGCTCCACCGTAACTTTAGGGAAATGAGACTTGTGACTTTAATCTGCTCCACTACAACTTCAGGGAGATAAGTTTCACCATGATAAATTTGATCTGACCTCCTGCAAATTCAGAGGTATAGGATTTTTAACTTGTAGCTTTAATCTATTCCACTACAACTTCAGGGAAATAAGATTTCATATCTTTAATCTGCTCTACTGCAACTTCAGGGAGATAAGATTTGTGACTTGTAGCTTTAATCTATTCCACTGCAACTTTAGGGAAATAAGATTCGTTATCTTTAATTTGGTCCACTGCAACTTCAGGGACATAATATTTGTGGCATCAATCTGTCCCACTACAACTTTAGGGAGATAAGATTCGCCATGATAATTTCAATACATCCCACTGCAACTTCAGGGGTATGGGATTTGTAACTTCAATCTACTCCACTGTAACCTTAGGGGGATAAAATTTGTTATTTTTAACCTGCTCCACTGCAACTTCAGGGAGATAAGGTTTATAGCTTTAATCTGCTCTACAAAAACTTTAGAGAGATAAAATTGGCTATCTTCAGTTTGCTCCACTGCAACTTTAGAGAGATAAGACTCGTAACTTAAACTTGCCCTACTACAACTTCAGAGGGATAAGATTTATAGTTTTAATCTGCTCTACTACAACTTCAGAGAGATAAGATTGACTATCTTCAATCTGCTCCGCTGCAAATTCAGAAAGATAAGGTTTATAGCTTTAATTTGCTCTACGGCAACTTTAAAGAGATAAGATTAGCTATCTTCAGTTTTCTTTACTGCAATTTCAGGGAGATAAGATTCGCCATAAAAACTTCAAACCGTCCCACTGCAACTTCAGGGGTATAGGATTTGTAACTTGTCTGATCTGTTACACTATTTTCTGGGGAACACAACCTGTAGAATCCCTTTCATAGGCTTATTTTTGCCTAGTGATTAGGATGTCATGATCAGGATGAATCAAATGCTCCTAACTAGATGTGTATGGATGATATTTGCATGCATGCAGAATGCCATTTTTTGAGAATGATACATTTTTAATGCTTAGGTTGTCATTGCTCGCTGTTTATTAAGGTTCTATCACTGATGTGTTACCATGCCTTCTCGTTTAGCTGGTATTTTTGACAGATAATTTGAAGAAATTGTCACAATTTAGACTATTCTTTCTCAAAGTTTCCAACCTTTAATTTTGGTTAGTTCTGACTAGTTGTCCCATTTCAGGTCCTTCTACTATTTAGAAGCATTTTAGAGTAATATGCAACACTCTTTTTGCTTAAATATCACTAGTCCATTAATCGTTATTTTAATAAAAAAATGCTTGAAAAAGATTATCAAAATGGACAAGATGGAATTTTATTGAGAGCAAAGCTCGAAATGAATAAAGTAATCCAGATAGAAAATTTTGCTAAGATACAAAATAGATCAAATGAAAATAGGTGCCCCAGATATCGTAGCATGAGCTTCTCTGCACAAAAATTTTCGAGGACCCTTTGAACTTGATATGTATTCAGAAGACCTAGAGTACTTCGTTGATGCCCCAATATATAGCATCCTTCCTTCTTGTTAATTCGAAGAAGACAAGAAGACTACTGCATACCTCACCTTTGATCAAAATTTGAATTAGCCATTCCTGGGTTTTCAACTCAAAACCTCTTTGGTCACAAGGCGTCCTTTTACAAGTTTTTGCCTTAGCCTCTCTTTTTTTTTCTTTTTCTTTTTCTTTTTCTTCTTCTTTTTTATTTTTTTATTTTTATTTTTCTAACGAAATATATCTTGATTTGAACTCATAGGATTAGACAAGTCCTTGTTATCCCTCCTAGTCAATAATTAATGCTTTTCCAAATAAGACCTTCTTTACCACATAAGATCCTTCCCAATTTGGCATCCACTTTCTTTTGAAGTCCTTTTGTATGGGAAGGATCTTCTTTGATATCAGATCCCCATCATGGATTTCTCTGGGGCAAACCCTTTTTTTGGTAAGATTGCGTCTTTTTTTTGTACATTTGACCATGACGGATAGCTTTTAACCTTTTTCTTCAAACAGGGTTGGATCCATTCTGCTTCATCCAAAAACTCGGAGAAAAGGAATCTCGAGTTCTATGGGTAAAACTACCATAAACCAAAGAGAAATACATTGCCCCAGTAGAGGTTTTGATCGATGTTCGACTTCTCATGCCAATCTTTGTAGGTCTCAGTCATTTTCCCCACGATCTTCTTAATGTTCTTATTGGCTACCTCGATTGCACCGTTCACTTTTGGATGACACAGTGACGAGTTGTGGTGTTTGATCTTGAACTGGCTGTAAACTTCTGATATCACATTGTGGTTTAAGTTCAGCGTATTATCAGATACAATCCTTTCTGACATTTCATATCGACATGATCTTTTTTCTTTTTTTCTTTTTTTTTGTAAATGTCGACTTTATGACATTAGCGTATGAAGCAACTTCCACCCGCTTGGTGAAGTAATGGACAACTACACAGATGAATCGATGCTCGCTAGAAGCTTTTGGCGAGATCGGCCCAATGACATCCATGCCCCACATAGAGGAAGGTCATGGATTCCACTAACTCTTTGTAAGGTAGGATATGTTTCTCATCTTATTCTACCATCCTTAACAAACCAGGAGATAAACTACAGTCTCAGTCATCTTCAAAGTCCTGAGGTTTTTCTGGACAGATATCTTACTCAAAAGGAGGTTCTGAGTCAATAGCAGTGTCGCTCATATCATTGATATCTGGATACCTATTATAGGGACGAAGAAAGATCTAAAGAACAAAAGAATCTAAGAATATTTATCTATATAGTATGATTATGAATGACAATAATCAAAAAATATTTACCTGAAGTGAGAAACAAAGATGTATTTTATTTGAAATAAAGATGTTGGATATAAGCCTATCTCACAAAAAAGAATCTTATTGCTCATTGGCTAAAAGCAATAAGTGTGTTTTGGACATTACTTCGAATTAGCTCTAAAAAATACAAGGATCTCTTCCATAGTCCCATTGCTCAAAACACTTCGCAGTATGTAAGGGCAAATGCCTGATAAATTATTTTCCTCGGCTCCCTCTTCAGATACGGCATTATCGTTCAGATTCCCCTACATTCCTGCCGAGCCTTTGACTTCTTCAAAGAATTCCAACTCTTTATTATCCATTAGGCTCTGCACCAAAGCTTTGAATTTAGCGCATTCCTTGATTTCATGACCTTCTTCAGTGTGGAACTCACAGTAGCTCCTCATCCCTTTTGATCTTTTCTCCGAATTCTGAATGATTAGTCCCATGTAGAGGTGTTCATAGACCGAGCCGGGCCGGGTTCGGGTCGGGCTCAACTAAAAAATCATGCCCATTTATTGGGCTCGGGCCGGGTCGGGCCCAAAAAATGGGCCTAAAATTTTGCCCAAGCCCGACCCGAATAAAAATACTAAAACCCGGGCCCGGCTCGGCCCGCCCTATTAATTTTTATATTATTTTATTATTATTTTTAAATATATATATAATACATCAAAAATACTAAAAATATCAAAATAAATATTTCCCAACAAATTGAAAATAAATTTTGAAAAATATGTAGACTTAAATAACACTAAAATAAATGCAACTTAACAAGCAATTGCTTCTAAAATAATAAAAAAATTAACAAATGCCTTTAAAATAATAAGAAAATTAACAATAAAATAAATTTTATACAATATCTAAACAATAACAATAAAATAATAGCAACATAATAGTAAAATAGTAGCAAAATATGGAGAAAACAACAAGAAAATAACATTAAAAAAAATGCAGATTTTTTTGTCCTTTAGTGAATTCGAGCCGGGCCGGGCCAGGCTCGAGCTAAAAATATCTTACCCGAGGCCCGGTCTATTTTTTAAACGGGCCTTATTTTTTGTCCAAGCCCATTTTTCGGGCCTATATTTTTGCCCAAACCCTCCTACATTTCAGGCTGGCCTTCGGGCTGGGTTGGGTAGCCTGGCCCATGCACACCTCTAGTCCCATGTCTATTATTTGTTTCAAAACCCATTTCAGTGGGGGTTTTTACTTCTGCAACATTGGTTTTGGTTCTCTTTCTTGCCTTCTCAATTATTGTGTTTACCCCTTGATCTGAATGACCGGGTAACGAGTTTCCTACTATATGAGGTCCCAATAGATCATCGAATTTCACGATACCTATCTTAATAAACCTTTCGATTAACCTTTTAAATATGGTACAATTTTCAATTGAGTGTCATGTTATTCCCGTATGGTACTCGCATTGAGCGTTCACGTCATACCATTTCTAGAACGGAGGTTGCATGGGTTCCAAATAGAACGGGAATACCACATGTGTATCAAACAGATTCTGATACAGCTCCCTATATGTCACCGGGATTGGTGTGAACTAGAGTCTTTCTGTGTTTGGCCTCGAGTTGGATTCTTACCTTGAGGAACCTTGATAGTTAGTAGTCACGGCCCTTGGCTAGCCTACAATGACCGATTTGGAATACCCTTTACTCACATTATTCACTTTATTTTCATTTTTCTTTGGGGTTGATCTTTTTGCGCTTTCTACCGTGTCTATCTTTCCACTCCTTATTGTGTTTTCAATCATCTCACTGGGCATTACCATATCTGCGAAGCTCATGTAGCGCTTCCCAACATATGGTTAATGAACGGGGCTTTCAGAGTGTTGATGAAAAGCACTGTGGTTTCTTTTTTTAAAAGAGGTGGCTGGACTTGTGTTGCTACCTTTCTCCATTTTTGGGCATATTGCCTGAAGCTCTCACTTTGCTTCTTTTCCATATTCTGCAGTGTGAATCTGTCGAGTGTCATGTCTGCCACGTGACCATATTACTTTATGAAAGCCTGTGTCAAGTCCTTCCATAAGTGAATTTTGGCACGGCTCAGTTGGTTGTACCATTTGGCAGCCGACCCAATCAGACTATCTTGGAAGTAATGAATTAATAGTTGATCGTTATTAATATATCTTGTCATTCTTCAACAGAACATCGTAATATGAGCTTCAGGACAACTAGTCCCATTATACTTTTCAAATTCTAGAGTCTTGAATTTTGGTGGGAGTACTAGATTTGGAACCAAACTCAGATCCTTGGCGTCAACCCCACAATGGTAATCAGCATTCTCCATTGCTTTGATTTTTTCTTCTAACCACTTGTACTGATCTTCGAGTTGTTTTGGCAGTTCCACCCTTGCTTTTTTCTATTTCTGCCATTTTATCTAGATCAGGAACTACAAGATTGGTTGGATTGTCCTCCGGATTAGAACCTGAGCCTGTCAAGTAGTTCATTGGTGCCGAGGTACCGGTTTGATATTGTTGGGGTCTGATAGTAACGGGTGCCTCTTGTGAATACGCGTCTGGTTGGGCTTGGACACTTATTGGGGTAAAACTTGGGGGATAGATGGAGTCTTCATTACCATCCCCACCGTTGACCACTGGGCCTTTCTCTTTTTCAAACCCTCCAGCTAGTAACTGCGTTAATTGGCTCGTCATACTTCTTTGGGATTCTAGCATCTGATCCCTCATGTCTTGTTGAATTTTGGCTAATTTTTCTTGCATCTGCGCTTATAGCTGGTCTTGTATATCTTTTTGCATTTGCTCTAATCTCTTTAATCTTCGATCTATGGCTTTAGTTTTTCCGTGTGTACCGTAACGATATTCCAAAGTAACTACCATAATTCTAATTAATTAGGGTCCTTTTGTGAAATTTAATGTATATGATAAAATGCAATGCAAATGTATGAAATGAATGCAAAAAAAGGCGTTGATTCTGATTCAATTCTGTTAGAACAACTTTGCTAGAAATCAAGTTTCTTTACATAAAATGGATATATATTCGGCCTTGTCCTAATACTCAAAGTGAAAACATCGATCCTTTTTTTCGTATCCGGATGTTAAGATTAAATCTCGCGAACTCTTCAAAGCGGTGCCTCCTTTATCTCCTTTTCGCTTGATCCGGGCCAGTACCCATTGCTCACTCATCCTTGTGATGCTCGTTAGCTTCATTAAAAAATTTGGAATGCGATGGCTCTCAAATAGCCTTTGTCAGCTTGAATCCTCGGACAACGAAGCAAAGTTGTGTACTCATTCGTCATACTATCACCCTTCCTCGTTACGTTTTCTCGGACCATATTCGGATGACCACATTATCTTCCACTTTACCAAGAAATCTATTTTCCATGACAAGCTCTCTATTTAGCAACTGAATATGAATCAACACCTCTTTTCTATGATGAAAATGCAATGAAATCACAATCAAAACAAAAGAAAACACGTCAGTACAAAAAACATAAATAACAAATAGAACACCTATTTGGATGACCACTAGGGGTTTGGCATGGTTCTACCTAGGGTAGGCTCTTAGGGCTCATTATATACAGTTCGGTTCTAAAGTAAGGGTACCTGAACCGGTAGATTCCTCGATCCTTACCCATTATAGGCTCATATGGACTGAGTACAGTTCAGGGGAATACATTTCCCTATGGCTATATGGAGATGAAAAGTCGGCAGATTCTTCGATCCTCACCCATTATAGGCTCATATGGACTGAGTACAGTTCAGGGGAATACATTTCCCTATGGCTATACAGAGATGAAAATCTCACGAAGACATAGGTACGGATGTCTCCCGAAAGCGATCCGCTATCCTATACAGAGGTGAAGACCTCATGAAGGAATAGTATCTCACTCCTACTTAAGAAAGTCGAAATCGAACAATTATGCAATGCAATATGCGAAAATATACCAAAAGGTTCGAATCAAAAAGCAAACACGAATAAAATGATAAATACCGTAACGATGACCGTTGCTTTAACCAAAGGATCAAAAATGTAAACCAAATTATCAGTTTTCGACAAAAAAGACAAAAAGTAATCAACTTGCGACTTGACTCTCTTATTTGATCCTTAGTGGAGTCTCCAAGCTGTCGAAACCATTTTTTTGAAAGTGTCGACTTTTTGTTTAAAACGAAAACGAGAGTCGCCACCAATCTTTTTTACGAGGTGTGATCGGATCACCTTGCAATTCGATCATTTTAATAAACAGTTTACTTTATTAAAACAACAATTTTGGTCTACGAAATTTAGAGAACAGGTTCAGGAGTCGGTTACGTACGAGGAAGGATTAGCACCCTCATAACGCCCAAAGTTTGTACCTAGTTGATTAATTAATGTCTTAGTGTCGAAAACTTGAAAACTTAAAAAGAATTTAAAATACGATCATTCTTTATTGTTATTTAAAAACGCTTGAATAAATTGAAACGAGCATTAAAGGCTCTCTCGTCCTGTGATAACAAAATGCCACATCCTGTAAGTTAGGATGCGACATTTGGACCCCCGAGAATAAGCTCGCCTTTAATTTTTATTGAAATTTCATGTATTTTGAAATTTAAAAGGATATTTGGTTATTTAGGTTTTAACGAGAAAATCGAAACCCCGTAAGTTAGGGTACGATTTCTCGAATCTCTAAAACGTGAAATATTGCCTTACTGTGAAAATTTTATTTTATTTCAATAATAGCGAGTACAATACTTAAACGATGTGCATTTGTTTTATTTGGAGTAAAATAAAGCGGCCTATTATGGATATAAAAAAAACGTGACTTTTGAAGTGATTTTAATGAAACGAGATGGAATGATAATATCGAACATGGCATAATGATTTATGAATAAAATGTTACATTAATGAATGACAATAATATGAAAATACGAATAAACGAAATATACTACATATAATGGCAATAATCACAAAACATACATCATTTTAAGTACCAACATTAATAATCAAAGAAAAAATGAAATAAAATAATATATAAAAACAATTTAAAGTAAAAAATATATAAAAATTTTAAAATAAATAATATATGAAAAAAATTAAAATAAATAATATATAAGACAATTTAAAATAATATATAAAAAAGTTTAAAATAAATAATATGTAAAAAGAAATTTAAAATAGATATATACAAAAAAGTTTAAAAATAAATGATACATATAAAAAATTTTAAAAATTCAAAATAAATAATACATATAACAGTTTAAAATAAATAATATATAAAAATATTAAAATGGATAATAGTTTGAAATAGTTTAAAATACATAATATGTGAAAAACTTAAAGTAAATAATAATAAAACAATTTAAAATAAATAATGTGTAGCGACGTAAAATTTTAGCTTGGTCGCTAATTGGGGTGTTTGATTGAAAGTTTAAGGATCGAGGTTTGATTTTAAAAAGGGAGTCGCCATCGATCCTTTTTCTTAGGTGTGATCGGGCACCTAATAAATCCTCTTTTTTGAAAAAAAATTGATTTTTGAACAAAATTGAGGGCCGAGTTTAGGTCTACGTTAAAAGCCAGAGGAAAAATAAGGTTCGGGAGTCGGTTACATGCGGGGAAGGTATTAGCACCCCCACAACGCCCAAAATTGGTATCTCATTAAACACGTGTTGTCTTGATTTTCAAAAATATGAGTTCAATGTAACATTTAATCGTGATCCGATTGGAAAGACGAGAATTTTTAGCTTTCGATTTTTTTAAGGGTATTCCGTCTTTAACACGAACCAACAAATTTCACCCAACATAGCGATGAAATCGATGGCTGAATGTTAAATCGGTTCATTGCCTTATTTATTGAAATTAATTAGGAAATAAGAATAAGATTTTCGAAGTAATGCAAAGCAAAACTGATATGAAATAAAAATAAATAAATGAAAGAGCTAGAAATATATTGGAGCAAATAATAAGTGTGACACTAATATTAAAAAACGATAAAGATGTATGCGATATTAGACGTAATTCCAGAATTAAACATGAAAGGGAAACAATGAATGTACGGGTATACACATATAATAATGGCTAATATGATTATGAAAACGTGATATTAAAAATATTAATGATGCTATATATACATATATAATACGATATTAAAATACATATATCATATAGGTATTAAAAATATATATATATATAAGATAGTACAAGAACATTAAAACATATATATATATATATATGCATGACACACATAATATGATAAAAAATCTATGTAATATAGTATTGAAAATAGATACAATATGTTATTAAAAGGATAGATATATAATATAGTTATTGAAAAAATATATATATAAGGTAGTATAAGAAAAATATGATATAGTATTAAAATATTTATATATTAGAAACAATAATGTTAAAAGTACCTATTAACAATATTATATAAATATGATAATAAATAATAATAATAATAATAATATAGTAATAATAATAATAATAACAATAATAGTAAAAATACACAAGAAAGTATGACATAATAATAAGGTAAGGAAAGTAAATAATAATATATATTATTATAAGTACAATAGTAAATATAATAATGTTTAAAAAACCATACATAAAGAGTATATATGTATATACATATATAATAAAATATACACTATATTTATAATAATGATAGTAAATATAATAATAATACTAATAATATTACGTATAGTATAAATGATATGTACATAACAATAATAATAATAATAAGTAACGATAATATAATAATAACATAGCAAAATTAATATTATGAATACCATTTAAGAGCAAAAAACAAAAAAAAAGACGAAATTGAGACCAAAACAGAATTCTTAGGGCCAAATTAGAAATAAAATAGGAAATCGGGCCAACTTGCAACGCGCGCATGACCTAGAGGGACCAGATAGAACAATTACCCACTCCTCCAAAACGCGCAGTATCACGAGGGACTTAATTAGAATCCAAGCATAATCCTCGGGGCCAATTTAAAACTAAACAAGACTTAATTGTAAAACGACGACAATGCGGAAGGGACAAAAGCGCAAATAACCCTTCCGCACAAAAACACGCGGATCCTAGCTGGAGCGGGTCGGGTCACGGGTCGACCTTGATCAAAATGGCATCGTTTCATGTTAAATAGGAAGGGACCAAAACGCACCGTTTTGGTCCCTAAAAAGTTAAAAAAAATTTTAAAAAAAAACCATTTGGAATCAGGGAAAGAAAAAAAAAGGGGGAGAGAGGGAGGGCTGAGCGATTTCCTGCCGTCGGTCGATCACCGTCTGGTGGTCGGACCGTCGTCAGCGCCGGCACCGGCCACCGTACACGGTGACCGGAAAGGTAAAATTTTTATTTTTTTTGGTATTTTATTTTTTTATATATTTGTAATGTTCTTTTAATATTTATGTGTAAAAAACGAACCCAAAATAGTAATTAAAATGAAAAAAAATTACCTTGGTCTTTCGCCCTTTTGATTCTTCAATCTCTGATATGTTTCGTTTGATTTGATGATATTCTCGTATTTAAATATAGATAGAACTGTTATTTTGCTCTAAAGTTGGAAGTATTTTGTATTTTCTTTTCTTAATCACCAAGAAGAAAAGCCAAAAAAATAATTTAGAACTTGGCTTTTATAGCCATACAACTTATTTTTCTATTAGTTTATGTCTCTTCCTTGCAGGTGCAGAGGGTGGTGGATGTGATGGGGCGGTGCTGCAGTGGGCAGTTGGTGGCAGAGAGTTGGTGGTGCGGCGCCGAACATGGGAATTAGGGTTTTCTGATTTGATTGGGGATGGTTAGGCTAAAGTTGGGCCATGGTAGTTGGGTTTGGGCTGTTGGGTAGGTTTAGCTTTGGGTTAGTGGGTTTAATTTAGGTTTGGGGTTTGGTGGGTTTAATTTTGGGTTTATTTTTGTAAAAGGCCCGGGCTAATTTGGGCTTCTACAGTTGCCCCTCTTTGCTCATTGTCGTGCAACGGGAATAGAGCGAAGACTTTGAAGGAAGACCAAATTTGCCCGGTCTCGCTGGGTCTTGACTTGCTTTGGAGCTTCTCTTTCTCCAAGTAGTCTCGTTCTAATCCACCGCATCTTGTAGCTTTGGTTCAATCCACTGCATCTTCAAAGATATGCCTTGTAGCGTCAATCTTCTCTTCTATCGCTTCAGTGAGGTAAGGTTTTGGTCTTCTCTTCTGCCACTTTAGAAAGGCAAGATCTGATATCCTCGATCAGCTCCACTGTAACTTCAGGGAGATAAAATCTGGTGTCTTCAATCAGCTCCAATCTTTATTCTTTACTCGGCATGTGATCCTGAACTCAACTCACTTCTCGCAATATGAGTTGACTCTTTAAAACAGACATTAAAAACAGAAATTGAAAATAGCTCAGCACATGAGCCAAGGCTCAACTCACTTCTCGCAATATGAGTTGTTTTTTTTTTAACTTTAATTTGAAAAGCAGATTTTAAAAATACCTCGTCATGTGACCCGAGGCTCAACCCATCTCTCGCAATATGAGTTGATTTTTGAAAAATATAAATTGAAAAAACAGAAATTGAAAACACCTCAACGTGCCCTAAGGCTCAACTCACCTCTCGCAATATGAGTTGATTTTTTGAAAAGCAGAAGCAGTAATTGAAAATACCTCAGCGTGCCCTGAGGCTCAACTCACCTCTCGCAATATGGGTTGATCTTTGACAAACAGAAATTAAAAAACAAAATTTTGAAAATACCTCGACATGTGTCCCGAGGCTCAACTCACCTCTCGCATATGAGTTGATTTTTTTGAAAACAGAAATTGAAAATACCTCAGCTTTGTCAGCCAAGGTTCAACTCACCTCTCGCAATATGAGTTGATTTTTGGAACAAAAATAAAAACATTAGAATACCAAAACATGTCATCTGGTAGAACTCAGGTGTCTTTTGCTTTAATTCAGTACAGCTACCATCACATCCTCTTGCTCTACTGGAGTAACTGTATATGTCATGCATGATGTTATCATGATATGCACATGTTTGTCTTAAATGTTTTTATGCCTACATGATTATGCTATGCGCCTTAGGCATGTTTGTCGTATGTCCCTTTTTGTCACGTTTTTTTTTTTATGATCTGCATTCATTACTTTGGCTCTTGACTTTCTCTTTAGGTTCTGTACCCGTCCTCAAGCTTCACAAACAATCTATGTTTCTCAGATATCGCTCTTTTACCCCTGGTTGAACTTTGTCCTTGCTTTGAGACTCTTGTACTTATCGAATTCTTATCCGGGTAATGCTTAACATTTCTTTTGTTTAGAGTATGTCATTTCACTATTTATCATATAAATAAACCACATAATGAGATGCACGAAAATGGTCAAGTAGGGACAAAAGGGGTACCTTACATTTATTTGTTTTAAATGTAACAAACAAAGAAAGTTAACTAAGGATAGTAAAAAGTATCATAAAGAGAAAAGGGATCACATTCAACGGATACAAATGCTCTAGATATTCAACACATGAACTCTTCCCCGTTTCTTAATCAAGAATCTTTTCGAGCACGGCTTCTTGCGCAGAAGATTTTGAGCTACTGAAAATGCTTCAAATGCTGTAGTCTCGCTGTTTGACCCATCGTTCAACCGCCTTGCTCTTTAAGCATGGGTTTGCTTCATTAGAATGCCCTTTTCAGGTTTTCATCCTAATCTTTTGTGTTAATCAAGACGCCCTTTTCGGGTTTTCACCTTGATCATTTTTTTTTAGGCATAATATTTTTTCACAGCATCTGAATTCACTGGATTAGGTAACTCCTTCCCATCCATCTCAGTGAGAATCAAAGCTCCACCCGAGAAGACCTTCTTTACGACATATAGTCCTTCCCAATTTGGTGCCCATTTTCCTCGCAAGTCTTTTTGTATTGGGAGAATCTTTCTCAACACGAGTTCTTCTTCATGAAATTCTTTTGGCCGTACTTTCTTGTCATGGGCCGCGATCATTCTCTTCTGGTACATCTGTCCGTGACAAATTGCCTTTAGACGTTTTTCCTCGATGAGGTTTAACTGGTCATATCGAGCTCGAACCCATTCTGCTTCCTCTAATTTCGACTCCATTAAGACTCGTAGAGAAGGGATCTCAACTTCGATAGGTAGCAAAGCTTCCATTCCATAGACCAAAGAGAAAGGAGTTGCTCCTGTCGATGTCCGCACAGATGTGCGATATGCATACAAAGAAAATGGTAGCTTCTCGTGCCAGTCTTTATATGTCTCGGTCATTTTCCCAATAATCTTCTTAATATTCTTGTTGGCCGCTTCAACAGCTCCGTTCATTTTCGGGCGATAGGGTGATGAGTTATGATGCCTTATTTGAAATTGCTCACACACTTCTTTCATCATCTTGTTGTTCAGATTCAAGGCGTTATCTGAAATGATTCTTTCAGGTAAACCATATCGACAAATGATTTCCTTTTTCAAAAACCTGCAAGCTGCAGTCTTCGTCACATTGGCAAACGACACGGCTTTTATCCATTTTGTGAAGTAATCAATAACCACAAAAATAAACCGGTGTCCATTAGAAGCTTTTGGGGAAATTGGCCCTATAACATCCATGCCCCACATAGAAAAAGGCCACGGAGAAGTCATGAAATGAAGGGGCGAAGGGGCTATATGAATCTTATCGCCATAAATTTGACATTTGTGGCATTTTCTTAAATAACTAATGCAATCACTTTCCATCGTCAGCCAGTAATAACCAAGTCTCATAATCTTCCTGGCCATAGTGAAACCATTGGCGTGTGCCCCACAGATTCTCTAATGGATATCTTCAAGTATTTTTCTGGCTTCAACAGTATCTACACATCTCAAGAGCACCTGATCTTTTCCTCTTTTGTACAGGATGTCCCCATCAAGAACAAATCCCGCTGCAATTCTTCTTATTGTTCTTTTGTCGTTCTCATTTGCTTGTTCGGGATACCTTTGATTCTTGATATATTCTAAGACATCATGGAACTATGGCCGTCCATCTGGCTCTTTTTCAATGCTGAAACAATGTGCAGGGACTTCATATATGTTCATTTGAAGAGGCATTATATCTGTTTCTCTGTTTGCTTTGAACATTGAAGCCAAAGTGGCCAGGGCATTAGCCAATTGGTTTTCTTCTCGTGGGAAGTAATTAAAAGTTATTTCTTTGAATTCTTTAATCAGTCCTGCCACTAGATCGCTGTATTTGACTAATTTTGAATCTCTCACTTTCTAATCTTCTCGGATTTGGTATATCACCAATGCTGAGTCTCCGTATACCTCTAAAGTTTTGATGTTTCATTCAATAGCTGCACGAAGTCCCATGATACAGGCCTCATACTCTGCTATGTTATTGGTACAGAAGAAATTTAGCCTGGCAGTGAATGGATAATGGTTCCCTTCTGGTGATATTAAGACTGCTCCAATCTCATGCCCCAATGTATTTGACGCACCATCAAAGCTTATCTTCCATAACTTCTCATTTGATGACTCGGATTCCTTTTCTGTGATGCACATTAAGTCTTCATCTGGGAAATCAAACCTCAAGAGCTCATATTCCTCTGTCGTTCGAGCCACTAAGAAATCAGCTATTGAGCTCCCCTTTATTGACTTTTGACTCACATAGACGATGTCGTACTTCGGTAGTAAGATCTACCATCGTGCCATTCTTCCTGAGAGTAAAGGTGATTCCATCATGTACTTTATTGGATCCAGCTTTGAAATTAACCATGTCGTATGATACAACATATATTGCCTGAGTCTTCGAGCTACCCAAACCAGAACGCAGCAGTATTTTTCAATGGACGAATACTTTGCCTCATATTCAGTGAACTTTTTACTGAGGTAGTAGATCGCATTTTCTTTCTTTCCTGACTCGTCGTGTTGCCCCAGTACGTAACCTATTGAATTTTCGAACACAGTCAGGTACAATATCAATAGTCTTTCCGGAGTTCGCAGTACTAGCACTGGAGGGCTAGACAAATATTGTTTTATCTTATCAAAGGCCACCTGGCATTTCTCATTCCATTCTCCCAGGTTATGTTTTCGAAGAAGCCGAAAGATTGGATCACACTGGTTGGTAAGTTGAGTAATGAACCGAGCGATGTAGTTCAACCTCCCTAAAAATCCTCTGACTTCTTTTTGTGTGCGCGGAGGTGGTAGTTCTTGAATGACTTTTATCTTATCTGGATCAACTTCAATGCCTCTCTCGTTGACGATGAAGCCTAGCAATTTTCCAGAGGTTACCCCAAACGTACATTTGGTCGGATTGAGCTTCAGCTGGAACTTTCTCAGTCTTTCGAACAACTTCTTGAGGTTCACTGCATGCTCTTCTTCCCCTCGGGATTTAGCAATCATATCGTCGACGTAGACCTCTATTTCTTTATGCATCATGTCATGGAATAACGTCATCATAGCCCTCTGATATGTTGCCCCAGCATTCTTTAATCCGAACGGCATTACCTTGTAGCAGAATGTTCCCCACATTGTTATGAAAGTAGTTTTCTCCATATCCTCAGAGGCCATCTTGATCTGATTATACCCCGAGAATCCATCCATGAAAGAAAATAATGAATGTTTTGCTGTATTATCCACCAACGTATCAATGTGTGGTAAGGGAAAATTATCTTTAGGACTTCCTCGATTCAGGTCACGATAATCCACACACATTAGTACTTTGCCGTCTTTCTTTGGTACCGGGACTATGTTAGCCACCCATTCTGGATATTGGGAGACTTGTAGGAAGCCAGCATCAAATTGTTTCTTGACTTCCTCTTTTATTTTCAACAACATCTCAGGTCCCATCCGTCTTAGCTTTTGTTAACTGGGTTTGCATTCTAGCTTTAATGGGAGCTTATGGACCACTACATCTACATCTAATCCTAGCATGTCCTGATATGACCATGCGAATACATCTTTGTACTCGCGGAACAAAGCAATCAAATTATGCCTGGTGCCCCCTGAAATAGAGGTCCCAATCTTTACTTCTTGCTTCCTTTCTTCAGTTTCCAAATTTATTGTTTCAACAGATTCTTGATGGGGCAAAATCTGTTTATCCTCTTGTTCCACCATTCTTAGCAAGTCAGGAGACGAGACATAGTCTTCAGCATTTTCTTTGGCTTCAAATTCTCCTAAACAAACAGCCTTCTCAAAATCGATTTCAGGACTCGTAACGGGTTCGTTCATGTCGTTGATATCTGAGCACCTGAAAATTGAATGGAAAATGAAACTATAGAGGGGCATCCAAGTATTAGAACCAACAAACGAAATGTTATGGCATGGCATGAGGCAGATGTAAGGATAGGCTATGAAATGAGAAAATGATTATGAAATTAGTGATAATGCGAAAGATCGTGACAAAATGCATCTTCATTGATATTCATTTGAATGATAAAGAGCGAATGTAAGCTCTTACAAAAGAATTCTATTATATCTAAGGACACAATAGAGGGTTAACGTTTGAGCATTACTCTGAAGACTTATAAACTACAAGAAGGTCCACAGCAGTCCAATTATTCAAAACGAATCCAGGAGGACAAGGGCGTATCGTTGAAACATCCTTAATTGCATCACTTCCTTTGTCAATGACATTTATACTACGTTCTAAAGACCCCTTTCAATTAATATCAGCGTGCTTCGCGGATTATCTTGTCCGGGGTATATCGTTCCTGTAGATGTAAATTTTTTTGACAAAGGAGGGTACGTTATGGGCTCTCATTCTATTTCTTAGCCTAAGGCTCTTGCAATCCTTCTTTCCTGATCTTTCCTCCATTGTTTTCTTTTTTAACGCATGTCTGGCTGAAACCCCAAACCGCATCGGGCCTTGTGGGGCACTGGCTTTAGAGCCCTAACTATTCCTTGTTGGAATTTTCCCAAACCTTTCCTCGCTCGGGCTCCTCTCCCCACAGTCAGCTTGATACCCATCCTAGTATTTCTCGACAGCTTAGGCACGGGAATTCTATTTCCCTCGAGAACAAATGTGGCATTGACAAATTCGAGAGATCGAAAGGAACATTCCATTGCGTCTTTGCTTACTTCAAGGTATGGCGCATCAGCAAAGATAGATGTGACAATGTCTTCTTCGTCCTCGACTGTGACCAAACAGCCATCCATGATAAATTTCATTTTTTGGTGGAGGGATGACGGGACTGCTCCAGCGGAATGGATCCAAAGTCTTCCCAAGAGGCAATTGCATGATGGTGTAATGTCCATGACTTGAAATTCAACATCGTATATATACGGGCCCACTTCCAGAGGTATCTCAATCTTTCCCATGACTTCATGCCTTGTCTCATCGAATGCTCTTACCGTGGAATGACAGGGCCTTAAATAGGACAAATCCATTGGAATTCTGGAAAGCGTAGCCAAAGGCATGACGTTGAGTGTCGACCCATTATCGATGAGCATGTTCGGTATTATGTAGCCCTTGCAGCGAGTCGTAATATGCAGTGCCTTCACAGAGCCTCTACCGTTTGGCGGTATCTCATCATCACTAAAAGAGATGAAATTGTCCGCATTCAAATTATTCACCCACCTATCAAGCTTCTCAACAGATATGTTGTTTGTGGCTCTGAATTTAACAGTAGAGATAATACCGAGACTCGTGCTGGATGTTTGCTCAATTGTTCCACCATATTATATTCACTATGTTTGACAAACTTTAAGAATTTCTGTGCTTCTTCCTCATCCACAGGCTTTTTAGTTTTTTGTCACTCGGGCGGAGTTTCATGCTCAGTTTCAGCCTCGTGCATTGGTGCCTTTCCTTTTTGTTTCCAATCATTGTTCTTCTTCACTGGTTCGACCTCTTTTGAATAACATCTCTCACTGTGAGTGAAATGACCTACTTCCCCAACGCTTCCAGTCGTGACTTTGGATTCTTTGTCTTCAAGTGTGACGATATTGACGTCGTACTTCCAAGGTATCGCTTTATCGTCCTTATAAGGAAGGGAGATGGTACTCCAATTACCATTTTTGGCTTTACCGGTTCCCTCCTTACATCGTAATAAATCACTAACGGTCGATCAGCGCTATAAGGGGGACCTGATGATTGACTGTCAGAGGCGCATACTTCTCTTTCGTTGGCCACTTTCCCTTTGTTAAGGACCTTAATTTCCTTATTATCCATCCGGTCTTGAAGCAACATTTTAAATTCCTCACACAACTGAATGCCGTGCCCTACAGTTCCATGAAAATCGCAAAAACTTTGACCTTCTTCTCCAAGAATTCTATCGGGGCGACAGAGCAATCCTTTCTTAACCAGTATCTCCCAGATTTTCTGTAGAGGCGTCCTTATTTCCGAAATACATCTTCTGACTTGCCATTCATACTCTTTTCCCACTGCGCTCACATTCCCTTCGGTATGGTTAGGGAACAGGTTCCCAGTTGCATTACTGGCACTATCGAATCGTAGGATGCCCGCGTCAATGAGTCCTTGAACTCTCCTCTTAAAGGCAAGGCAATTATCAGTAGAATGCCCCTGATTCCCAGCATGGTAAACACAACTAGCGTTAGGATCGTACTATTTCGGGTACGGGGGTTTCGGGGGTGCCATATAATGGGGAGATATCAATTGTTTCTCCAAAAGTTTTGGGTACAATTCCCCGTACGACACAGGGATAGGAGTAAATTACGGTCTCTCGGGATTAGGCCTTGCTAGTCTTGGTTCGCTTCTGGGTTGGCTTTGAATGTGTACAGTGCATTGTGGGAATGTGACGATGGGTCTTTGGTTGTTCGTGGCGTATACGGGGTAGGAAGGAGGTGGTGCTTGGTAGTAAGGGGTTTGAGGAGGATAATAGAAATTCGGAGGTGGAAAATTTCAAGGTCGGGGTTGGTTTGGATATGGATTGGGGGTATAACGGTTTTCCGTTCCCACAATGTGGGCTTCTGGTTCTTTCTTCTTCATGGGCGCTGCCCTTTTTGAACTTTCTGAACCTTCCATCCTCCCACTTTTGATGGCACTCTCAATAAGTTCTTCAGATATTACAATATTCGAAAAATCCTTCGTAGCACTTCCCACCAGCTTGTCATAGAATGGTGCTTTCAGAGTATTTATGAAAAGGACTGTTATCTCAGTCTTGGTCAGTGGTGGTTCTACTTGAGCAGAGATATCTCTCCACCTTTGAGCATATTGCCTAAAGGTTTCTGCTGGTTTCTTTTTCATCATTTGTAGAGTCATTCGGTCAGGCACCATATCGGATACGTGTTTGTACTGTTCATAGAACGCTGACGCTAAATCCTTCCATGACCGGATCCTTTCTCTATTAAGTTGATTATACCATCGAAGAGCTGATCCGACTAAGCTGTCTTGAAAACAGTGTATGAGCAGCTTATCTTCATTCACATAGCCAGTCATCTTTCGGCAAAACATGATGAGATGCGCTTTTGGGCATCTTGTCCCATCGTACTTTTCAAAATCCGGTACCTTAAACTTTGGAGGCAAGACTAAATCGGGTACCAAACTGAGCTCTTTAGCGCTCAGTGCGGAGAAGACTTCAGTGCCTTCTATCGCTTTGAGTCTTTCCTCTAAACTCTTATACTTCTCTTGAGCCTCGTGATCATCGGTTTTCAACTTGGCTATTTCTCACTGGATCGCCCGGATCCGGAACAAGTGGATCAATGGACTAGCCCTCGTGTTTGATACTGAACATTCTTTGCCCCAGACAGCGGTGGCGCAGTCGTTGCTCCAGGCCTGTAGGTTCCCATTGAGCGTACCCTCTTTGTGTTGCATGGGCGTGTGGTGGAGTAAATCCTGGAGGATGGGGTGGATCCTGATTGAAGTTAACCCTTGACTGTGGTTCTACGACGTCAGGGTTCATAGGCCCCTTTCCTTTTACCAGAGCCGACATCATTTCCATCATCTTAGCCATTTGATCCTTCTGTTCAAGTGATTCTTCTCGAGATCTCACCATCAAATCTCTAGTTTCTTGTTGTGACTTTGCCAACTGTTCTTGTAATTCCTTTTGGACTCTTTCTATCCTTTCAATCCTTTCATTGAATTCAGCCTCCATTACTCTAACTTGTCGGCGTGTCCTATACAAATGACGTGGTTCTAGTCTTGTGGTATTACAACTACGAATTGTATGTTTTAACCTCAGCGAACGATTATAGGATATGCAATGAATGAATGAATGAATGACAAATAAATGTTGAATAAATGACAAATGAATGTTAGTCATGAGTAAATATGCAAGAATTTGGTGTTGATTTCAAGATAGCCCCATACTTAGGCATTTCATTTATCAAAAGAGTCTATTACAAAACATTTTGCCATTTTCGACTCAGCCATTACACAAACTTCCTAGCTATATCGCCACATTTCTTTACTCGTGCTAAGAATTCTGATATGTTTGATCTTCGACTTGGAGGGAATTGGCAAATGAGAATTTCAGCTTCTTCCGATAGTTGTACCATGTGCATGGCTACCCCACGAATTTCATTGATCAAATAGCTAAGTTGCATTTCTTTTTCTTGGATGCCCTCTTCGTAAACACGAATGTCTCTATCATACTGACTATTCTTTTCTTCCAAAGCCTCCAAGAGAGTATCTAGCTGTTGTTGGTGATCTTGCAGCATGTCTTCTAAATCCCGTATCCTCTCTTTTAGTTCTTGACGTTTAGATTGACTAGTCATTACCACGGCAGACACAGCGTCATATTCGGTGTTCTTCTTCCTTAGCTCCATTGTAGCCCGCACGGCCTTTTCTTCTTCTTTTTTCACTTTTCCTTTCCAAAATTCCATTCCTCCTTTGATGTTGTTTAATTCTTCCTTCCATTCTACCGATGACTTGCCCAACCCACTGTTCTTTATTGTGCCTCTTAACTTCTTATTTTCCAGATGAAGATCTCTTAAGTTATTTCTTACGACTTCAGGTTCTTTTTGCACTTTTTCAGTTCTGGATCTTTCAATCTAAACGTCAATCTTCAGCTGGTAGTTTTCCTCTTGAAAAGCACTAAGGTCCCGAGACATCTTGGCCTTTTCTCGTTCAAATTCTTGTCTTGCCATTTCTAGCTCAGACGGCATTTCCTCCGAGAAAGGATTCTGGACGGTGTAGTTTGTCGACGAGATTTGCTAACTGTTCACCCGTTGCTTCCTCCATATGTCGTAATCATGGGTGAGGGTATCAGCATATAGAGCCAATTCCATTAGATGAATTTTCTTCCAAGACTTTGCAGTGTCTCGGACCCTTTTCATATAACCTTCACCCGTGAAAGCAAACTCGGACTGTGCTAATCCTCCGGTAACGGGTATGAATTGTCGTGAAGAAAATTGCCTTTGAACCATTAACGGAGCATAACCAAATCCTCCCAATAATCCAAGCAGTGGCACTCAATCTTGGTTTCCCACCTTGTATAACAGAACCGAAGGGCGTATCCACGGGGCTCTCCAAGTTACGTCTTCAGCGCGAAGATTCTGAAAAACTGAAACCCAATGCTGTTCAGTGACCTCCTTTGGCCATTTTTTCTCGAGATAAGCTTCTAACGGGGTGAATGTTTTAGAAAACATATGGAACGGTGTGCGCTCTACTTTCCAGAAGTGGCTCAAAATCCAAACATTGAGTAACTGCGCACATCCGATAAAACGACATTCCCCTTTCTTCTTACAGCTGCTTAGTGATCTGAAGGTTTCGGCCAGGATAGTTGGGACAGGGTTGATTCCTTGTTTTAACCTTTCAAAGAAATCCACTACTGCAACTTCTATATGTCCGAGAACTTTTGGAAAAACGACCAAACCGTAAATGGCCAAAGCGAACAGATTTACCCTCTTCAACATGTCGAGGTAGTTCAGAACCAAATCTCGCAAGGAAAACCACGGGATACAGACGACTTCATTCTTCTTCTTTATTTGTTTTTCGGCCTATGTATCGGTCATATCTGTCAATTTCACTATTTTTTTCTTAAAGCTCATCGGCTTAAGCTCCTTCACATAAATCTTGTAGAATTGCACATTATCAATATGAAGTAAAGCAGCATACTCTTCCACGATTAGGGTCATATCTTCTTGATTGAAAATGAAACACTGGTAAGCCGGATCCCAGAATCTGATCATGGCCTGAATCAATCTTTCATCTATGTTGACGGTGATCAGGCTGGCTATATCCCCGTACTTTTCAGTGAAGATGCCTCTAGTGTCCGAATCCCACTGTCTCCAAATCTGAGTCAAGTCATCAAGGTTATTCTGATGAACGTTCACAGTTACGCGCTCGGGTAGGTTAGGAATACATCTTTCCATTAGACTGTCCCCTTTTTTCTTTCTGGGTTCTTAGAGACCAATCTCGGACCACAACATTTTTCTCGGTTACTTGCATAATTGACTCCTCCATCAGAAACCCATTTTTAGCAACCAATCTTTAATCAACACCTTCCTAATCAAGATGCCTATGATGCATGATGAAAAATAAAAATAAAGACAAACAACCTTGGTTAGTAATCACAACAAATATAAACTGAGAAAAACTATGGAAACTTCAACAAATTAAGCTACCCGGTTCAATTCTTTTGTATAAACAGTGTAAATGTAAAGGAAATGAAAAGCAAGAGGCGTTTCTCCCGTGCACTTATTTTGGTGACTATTAAACAGACGAAGGTTCGGCATGGCTCTAGTTAGGTGGCTCGTACGGTTCACTATATGCGGTTTTTGGCTCTAGGTGGGTACTCGAATTATCTATACTATCATCTACTAAGATTAGTACAGAGCCTTGGTCATAGCCCATCACAGGCTCACGAGTTCAATTCGAGGGATTACATTTACTTATGTCTATACGGAGGGACAAGTTAACTTACGAACGCATAAGTCATATGTAATCCAGAAGTATTCACTAGCCTGTGCGGAGGGACGAGTTAACTCACGAAGGCATAGCGTTTACTTCCACTTAAACGGACGGAGCCCGGGTAGAGAGCTCATGTTATGCAACAATGCAAGTGCGCGGTGTGTGGGGAGAAACTCACAAACCTTTCGTTTTATTTAAAAAAAACTACAAAACTAAAACCATAAAACTTAAAGCTGAAAAACAAAAGGACAAAACGAGTTAGAAAAACATTTACAACATAATGCGAATACATGACTTTTGAAAACAAAAATTTGAGGATCATGACTAAATGTTAATTTGAACAAGGAACTTTGAAATTTTGACAACGCGAGTTTAATTCCAGACACGACTCTCAAAAAGGGGTCCCCAGCGGAGTCGCCAGCTGTAGCGACGTAAAATTTTAGCTTAGTCGCTAATTGGGGTGTTTGATTGAAAGTTTAAGGACCGAGGTTTGATTTTAAAAAGGGAGTCGCCACCGATCCTTTTTCTTAGGTGTGATCGGGCACCTAATAAATCCTCTTTTTTGAAAAAAATTGATTTTTGAACAAAATTGAGGGCCAAGTTTAGGTCTACATTAAAAGCCAGAGGAAAAATAAGGTTCGGGAGTCGGTTACATACGGGGAAGGTATTAGCACCCCCACAACGCCCAAAATTGGTATCTCATTAAACACATGTTGTCTTGATTTTCAAAAATATGAGTTCAATGTAACATTTAATCGTGATCCGATTGGAAAGACGAGAATTTTTAGCTTTCGATTTTTTTAAGGGTATTCCGTCTTTAACACGAACCGACGAATTTCACCCAACATAGCGATGAAATTGATGGCTGAATGTTAAATCGGTTCATTGCCTTATTTATTGAAATTAATTAGGAAATAAGAATAAGATTTTCGAAGCAATGCAAAGCAAAACTGATATGAAATAAAAATAAATAAATGAAAGAGCTAGAAATATATTGGAGCAAATAATAAGTGTGACAATAATATTAAAAAATGATAAAGATGTATGCAATATTAGACGTAATTCCAGAATTAAACATGAAAGGGAAACAATGAATGTACGGGTATACACATATAATAATGGCTAATATGATTATGAAAACGTGATATTAAAAATATTAATGATACTATATATACGTATATAATACGATATTAAAATACATATATCATATAGGTATTAAATATATATATATAAGACAGTACAAGAACATTAAAACATATATATATGCATGACACACATAATATGATAAAAAATCTATGTAATGTAGTATTGAAAATATATACAATATGTTATTAAAAGGATAGATATATAATATAGTTATTGAAAATATATATATAAGGTAGTATAAGAAAAATATGATATAGTATTAAAATATTTACATATTAGAAACAATAATGTTAAAAGTACCTATTAACAATATTATATAAATATGATAATAAATAATAATAATAATATAGTAATAATAATAATAATAACAATAATAGTAAAAATACACAAGAAAGTATGACATAATAATAAGGTAAGGAAAGTAAATAATAATATATTAAATATAATAAGTACAATAGTAAATATAATAATGTTTAAAAAACCATACATAAAGAGTATATATGTATATACATATCTAATAAAATATACACTATATTTATAATAATGATAGTAAATATAATAATAATACTAATAATATTACGTACAGTATAAATGATATGTACATAACAATAATAATAATAATAATAAGTAACGATAATATAATAATAACATAGCAAAATTAATATTATGAATACCATTTAAGAGCAAAAAAAAAAAGACGAAATTGAGACCAAAACAGAATTCATGGGGCGAAATTAGAAATAAAATAGGAAATCGGGCCAACTTGCAACGCGCGCATGACCTAAAGGGACCAGATCGAACAATTACCCACTCCTCCAAAACGCGCAGTATCACGAGGGACTTAATTGGAATCCAAGCATAATCCTCGGGGCCAATTTAAAACTAAAAAAGACTTAATTGTAAAACGACGAAAATGCGGAAGGGGCAAAAGCGCAAATAGCCCTTCCGCACAAAAACACGCGGATCCTAGCTGGAGCGGGTCGGGTCACGGGTCGACCTTGATCAAAATGGCATCGTTTCATGTTAAATAGGAAGGGACCAAAACGCACCGTTTTGGTCCCTAAAAAGTTTAAAAAATTTAAAAAAAAAAACCATTTGGAATCAGGGAAAGAAAAAAAAGGGGGAGAGAGGGAGGGCTGAGCGATTTTCGACCGTCGACCGGTCACCGTCCGGTGGTCGGACCGTCGCCGACGCCGGCACCGGCCACCGTACACAGTGACCGGAAAGGTAAAATTTTTATTTTTTTTGGTATTTTATTTTTTTATATATTTGTAATGTTCTTTTAATATTTATGTGTAAAAAACAAACCCAAAATAGTAATTAAAATGAAAAAAAATTACCTTGGTCTTTCGCCCTTTTGATTCTTCAATCTCTGATATGTTTCGTTTGATTTGATGATATTCTCGTATTTAAATATAGATAGAACTGTTATTTTGCTCTAAAGTTGGAAGTATTTTGTATTTTCTTTTCTTAACTGCCGAAGAAGAAGAAGCCAAAAAAAAATAATTTAGAACTTGGCTTTTTATAGCCATACAACTTATTTTTCTATTAGTTTATGTCTCTTCCTTGCAGGTGCAGAGGGTGGTGGATGTGATGGGGCGGTGCTGCAGTGGGCAGGTGGTGGCAGAGAGTTGGTGGTGCGGCGCCGAACATGGGAATTAGGGTTTTCTAATTTGATTGGGGATGGTTAGGCTAAAGTTGGGCCATGGTAGTTGGGTTTGGGCTGTTGGGTAGGTTTAGCTTTGGGTTAGTGGGTTTAATTTAGGTTTGGGGTTTGGTGGGTTTAATTTTGGGTTTATTTTTGTAAAAGGCCCGGGCTAATTTGGGCTTCTACATAATGTATGAGAAAAAAGGTTTAAAATAAATAAATAAATAACAAATTTGCAAAAATAAATTGAAATCAAACAGATTTGGGACTAAATCAAGACAAAAATAAAATTACAGGTAAAAACTATGATAAAATAAACAAATGAGGACTAAAATTTAAAGGCGCGAAAAGGCCGAGGACCAAATGGGTAAAAAAAAGCCCAATACCTGGACACGTGTCTATTTTCCAGCGCGTCAGTTTGTTAGGGACTCGATTGAAAAGCAAACAAAATTCTATGGTCAAATTTAAAAAAAGGATTATATTAGAAAGAACAGAAATGCGGAAAGACCAGGGTTGTAAATAACCCATTGAACGAAAACACAAGGACCCCCCTAGAGTGGGTCGAGTTACGCACGGATAGGCCCTAAACAGCGTCGTTTTGGTGCCTGGGTCCTTAACCCGGAACGGTGCCATTTTGCATCTTTATAAAAACCAATTTTTTTAAAACTCAATTCTGCCATTTCTCTTCAAAAAAAAAAATTCAAAGCCCCTTATTTTCTCTCAGCACTCTTCTTGGCCAGTCACGGGCACCGCCGTTCGTCCACCGCACTACCGCCGTGGTCGGTGGCCGGCGAAGGACAAAGTGGGCTTTTTAGCCCCATTTTCAACGATTTGAAAGCCAAGCCTTCCCAACCCCCAAAAGATTGAAAGAAAAGGTCCCTCCCCCACCCTTTTAGGTCCGATGTTGATGACGGAGAAGAGACCTCCACGACGAGACTGCAGGGTGATTCCAGTGAGGTTTTCTTTCTTCTTTCTTTTTATTTTCGTAGGTAAAAAATAAAAATAAAAAAATAAAACTTAAAAGTAAAATAAATAGAAATATCAAACGAATATCACATTCTTTAAAAATATAAGTTTAAATCTTTAATTTTTTTTATATATCATCCTCTAGAAAAAGAAAAAAAACAAAGTGATCTTTGAGCCTTTTATAGGCATATTACAACTATTCATTTTACTTTTTTTGTTTGTTTATGCTTGGTTCTTCTATTTGTCCTTTCTGTTGCGTGTTGGCTTTGTTTTGCAGGTGTCAGACGCGTGGTATGGCGTGCGGCAGCCAAGGGCAAGCGTAGGAGCGACGGCAGCATTAGGGGGCTGGGTTTTTTTTTTTGGTAAAAAGTTTTAGGCTAATTGGGCTAGGGTTAATTTTTGGTTATTAGGTTTTAGTTTGAGATTTGGGCCTGGTATGTATAAATATGGACCGTTTAATTTTGGACTTTTTATTTATTGGTTTGGTTTTTTTTGTTTTATTTTTGTGATTTGGGTCCAGGCCAAAATTGACCTATTATAACATGGAAAAAATTGTATAAAAATTATTAATTTTTTTTAAAATTGGTTACACAAAAATAAGAAATATTAATTTATGGAAAAAATGATTAAAATTTGTAAAAGAAGAAAATATATTTGTTTATAATTTAAAAAATTAATTATTTTAAATAATTTAATTAAAGTTAAATTAAGCTGGAGAAGTTAGTAGATATAGATGAGTATATAATAATTCTTTGTTATCTTTAAAATTTAATGACTTGTCACTATTATATTAGTGCCTAATAACTATACTTTTTAGGATGATCCTAATAGAATTTATTCTCAATTACTATTTATTAAGTTTAACACCAAGATGTTTAAAACCCTTTTTTGGATATCTATATGTATGGAAAAAGAATATCAATTCTTAAACACGGTTAAGAAGATGTCAAAATATATACCTAAAAGGCTAATAAGTTAGCCATATGCATTGTTCGTCAAGGGTTAGAGCTAGAACTACTCATATTGAGCCAAATTTAGGTAAAAAAAAAAATAGGACTCCCCATTTAAAGTGGTTTTCTTTTGATAAGTTTATGCAATTGTTATTAGTTTGATAATTGATCTTTTGATAAATTTTAGTCTTCGATAACTTTAGAAGGCAAAGGATACTCAAAATATGCATGGTATGTTAGACATTGTCACAATGAAATAAGATTTCATTGTCACTTGTATGTAAATGTTAAGTAATACATATATGATGGAAGTGATCTTGATCTTTTACTTTCTTCCCTTTTGGTGGTCACATTCATCAATAAAAAAAATTGCATTCATTAAAAAAAAAACATAAACAATAATCAAAGTTTTCCAATACATTGTCAAGACAAATAACACCAAGAAACAAAATAACCTTAATCTTTTGTTCTCAACCTTTTGGTGGTTACATTCAACATGAAAAAGAATTGCATTCATTAAAAAGAATCTAAACAAAGTTTACCAAAACCCAATCAAAGAATCCATAACTATGATGTTTCAATTTTTCACAAAGAACAAAGAAAAACTCTATCCAATACATAGCCAATACAAGTAACACTAACAAACAAAATAAACTTGTTGCTTTTGATAAGAAGGGCTCTCCACCCCCACCACCTCCATCATTGCCTCCCCTTTTAGGGGGTGGTTTCCTATACTTCTTGCTTTCCCGCCTCTCTATTCCGTCAAAGTTTTCTCAAAATTTTTGTTATTAAGTTAATAAAATATTTTTGTACTAAAAAAAGTTATAAAATGAAACTTCAAGTTCTATTATTTTATTTTATTTTATTTTCTCCCTTGGAAATTAATAATTATTTAGATGGTTCTAGTGTGGTCAATGAATTTCGGTTGTTTGACAATTAACTAAGTTGTAAGTTTCATTCTTGTATGCACAGATATTTGTTGTTGTTGACATGACAATTAAAAAGAAAAAAAAAACAGACTAAACAATTTTTTTTTAATAAACCAAATTGTTGGGAACTCGACGAGCTGAACACACCCACTGCAGAGGACTTAGGACCTATAACTAATGTTACACTAACTCTCTAAAGTCGGTTAACCTTTTATTTTCTAACTTCTTAGTGCACTATAATACTTAGGTGACAAAGCCGACCATATATTAAAGCCAACCCAAATGCACTAAGTGCTTAGAAATCTAATGCTTAATTGTGATTTACAATTACAAAAGAAGAGAACACTTTTCTTCTCTATATCAACCTCTCACACTCTCTTGCTTATGGTTGTCTCTTACATCATATCAAGAATGACAGCCCCTACCCCTATTTATAGAGTTTAATTGATGTTGAATTGTTGACACATGTGAAAATTTTTGTCATTGATTTTACAAATATCTAATAGCTAGAATATTTATTATCTAGTATTGTAGATAATATCTTATTTTTTAATTTTATATTTTAAAATCTTCCTAAAAGAATATCTCTTAAAGAAATAAGTAGAAATAAATTTGGATTTTATCTAGAAATTACATTGGCTTTTAACAAAAATAATAGAACTTTTAGAAGAAAAGAAAACAATAGTCATCAGGTGAATTCAAAACTTAATCCAAATATATTTAAATTAATCTTCCTCTTCCTCTTCCTCTTCCTCTTCCTCTTCCTCTTCTTCAAAAAAATTGTCTTCATGTTTTTAACGATAGGAAAAGAACAACCCATTGGAAACAAAAATGCAGTGACCAACGGCGTTGATTTAAGCACAGGGAGTCCATCATTTCTTGGCAGGTAAGTGAGCGGAATATTTTATACAAATTAATTTATTTTTTTGTTCGTAGTTTTATTTAGCTCATGAACAGATACGTTTAACAAATTATTTAGAATTCATTTATTATTTTATTATTATAAAGTAATGATATTATTTTTGTTTGTATACTTATTTTTATTTATTTATAATATAATAATATGTATTTGTATTTAATTATTTTATATATAAAAATAAGATAAATTGACTAAGTTTTAACTCAAGCGTACTGAAATGTATTTGTCCTTTTATTTAAGGGTTAATAAAGAGTTATGGATAATTTTAGGAATTTGTATTAAAAAAAAAGGATAACATTTATTTATATATTGTTTGTTTTATTTATTATTCACAAATATTATTTATGAACATATTTAATAATATGTCTAAGAACATGTTTGTTAAGCATTCATAAACGTGTTCGTTTAATGTTCATTTAACTTAAACGAATGAACATGAACTTATATAATTTTAAATAAACAAACACAAACATAATTTTAAATTCTTAACGAAATGAACTAAACATGAACAAGTTTTTAAAAATAAATAAACGAGCATAAACAAAAATCATAACTATTTTAGTTCCATCCATCGACTGATTCAATTAAATTCACTTCTTAAATTAATGGCAGTTTCGAGTAATTTGAATTAGTATATAGATCATAAGATGTTAATGCTTGCACTTATATTAAGGCATGTTTTGGTCGTGTTTTGG